>CM061351.1:19918021-22318021 GCA_030867105.1 Liasis olivaceus | reverse complement strand
CTGCAACCCCACTGAAAAGTATCCTCTATTTTTTATTGACAGAGATCTCAATTGCCATGATGCAGTGAGATTTCATCAACATTTTTCTTCCCATCTGCATTACTGGCCACAAGCTTCCCTATTCAACCCTTTTCTTTGGGCAGGCATATATATAAAATGTAATGATTCTCTTGAGCAGAACTCAACTACATGTCCATGTAGTTTTCTTAGCAATAATATGGAGGTAATTTGCCTTTGTCTTCTTTTGAAATGATTTTTAGACTTCCTAGTGTAGCCTTACAGTACTCCCAACCAAGTGCTAATCTGGTCTGACCCTGCTTAACTTTTTAAGCTCAGTCAAGGTCAGCCAAGTGTTTCATATTAATCTCCTACATTCCTAAATTCACTTGCAATGCATGGAAGGAAGTTTTGGCTGGAGAACTTTGAAGATGTTCTGTGATATTCCATGGCTGCTAGAAATTCTGGAAGGTATTTAAAGGATATAAAGTGAAGGAAAGCTAATTTAAGAAAAATGGCATTATTCTTGTAATCAGGAGAACAATTATGTTTATAACCTCTGCAAACTTGCTAATAATATGTACATTAGTCAAATGCTATCTTTAAATGCATGCAATCTAATTAAAGGATCCACATGTGGAGAACCCCAAAGAAATGATGATCAAATATGTAGGGGAAAATGGAAGTCAATAAAATTGACTTGGAAGACAATAAAAATTGTCATGATTTTTAAAAGGTTCTAATGCTTGCCTTTTATATTGATTACAGCAATAAAATTAGAGCACTGTACAAATGAGTGATTTTTGGAGGGGAAGTAATTAAAATTTGTATTGTTTTGTGATTAAAAAATCAAATTAAAAAGCAATCAGAAGGAAAATTATGAAAGAAGTTAGAATGTAATTTTTTTAAAAAAAAATCATAGCTGTAATTATTTTCTAATTTTGATATGTTTTGGTCATACAATGTACTGCAGTGTTTTTGATCACCATGTAAAGGAAACCTAGTGGATAACATTTTAAACACAAAGTTAAGGTTGTATGCTATAGGGCATGATCTTGGTACAAGCTCATCTGAAGTTGTTAAAGCAATGGACATGAACATCTTAACTTGACCAGACAGGCAGACTTCCTCTCCCCTTCTTTCTGCTACATGTAAGAGGCTGTTAATGGTTTATCTTAAGTAAACAAAATAGGACTCTAGAACCTAAGTGCTGAATGCAGTGCCACTGAAATAGAGCAAGAACCAATACATGATGTACTTGTGCTCTGCAGTCCCATTTTTGGACAGTATGGTTAAAAAAGGAATATCTTTTGAATATTAGCATATTGTATGAAGCCAGCATACAAGTCAAAATACAGAGTTAGTGATTGATAATATCTAAAGTTTAGAGCACTGAACTCCACTTCAGTAGATGTGGGGTTTTTTTTAAGCTGAACATCCATTGGATAAGCATAACTTTGCTTCTGAATTATGCTAATATTAACCATAGTCCTAACAAATTTATACAGCTTGGGAAACTCTTCTCTACCTTCTTTTCATGAGTGTCATAAAATTTATTTTTACATATATTGAAAAGGGATTGCTATTTTGCTTGCCCTCAGTGCCCTTAATCTCAAATGTCCAGTGTTGTTTATATGGATGCCAATGTGAATTTGTTGATGGTGTTCTGATACTTTCCCTTAAGAGACAATACATAGGATTTACAAACATAAACATGTAGGTTGCAGTAGGCAATGGGATTAAATAGTGTTATGGGTAAATCAGCCAGCCAAGGGAAGGAAGAAAGAGAAGTATAGAGACAATAGCTGGTGCATAGAAACAGTGGTCAATGGAACAATGTGCATTAATTAAACAATATGGATGCCTTGTTTGGTTTCCTTTCTTTCCGATCATTTTGGGACATTATACTAAGTTTGAGGTGTTAATTCTCAAATATATTAGGACCAATTTCTTCTTCTCCAATTACAGAAGCATTAAGCAGGTTCACCTCACTAACAATGGGCATCCACTGAAGGGTCAAAATCTGCAAGCAGGGTGGCAAAAAAAAAAAAAAAAGCCCAACTTTTTGTATATATGTGTGACACTTACACTTCTCCAAAAGAGGCAGAACTTGCATCACAAAGCCATGCCTCCCATCTTGCAGATTTTGACCTTCCCAGTGGCTACACGCACATGCACACACACACAGAGTGGGAGGGAGGGGGAGAGAGAGAGAGTAGAGCAGCCATGAAGGTCGAAAAAGATATTCAAATGCCGTGATGTGTCTATACCTACAAAGATCAGAATCGTGCAAACCACAGTATTCCTTGTGATACTCTATGGAAGCGAAAGTTGGACTTTAAAGAAGCAGGATAGGAAGAGTATTGATGCCTTTGAAATTTAGTGTTAGAGAAGACTCCTGAAAATACCATGGACAGCCAAGAAAACAAACTGACACATCATCAGACAAATCAACCCAAAGTTTTCACTTGAGGCACAAATGATCAGGCTCAAATTATTCTACTTCGGACACATTATGTGAAGACCTAGCTCCTGGGGGAAGGCTCTAATGCTGGGAAAGGTGGAAGAAAGAGAAGAGGAAGACCAGCAGCAAGGTGGATGGACTCAGTTACAATAGCAATGAGTATACTGTTGGGAGACCTGAAAGACCAGGTTAAAGACGGATCATCATGGAGAAAATCTTTATGTGGTTGCTAAGTATTGAAAACAACTTGATGGCACATAATCAATCAATCAATCAATCAATCAAGGGCCACAGCTGATAGTAAGCATTTGAAGGGGAAATGCACAAAGCATGATTGTGTGAGTGAAACACACACACCCCATCCATAAAGCAGCTGCATCTCCAGGAAGGCTTTCCCAAGCTTTGTGTCTGTTTGTTTGTGTTTGTATGTGTATTGTGACAATACTTTTGCAGGATCTCTGGTTGTTGCTTTGGAACAATATGTTCGATCTCTTCCTTCCCTTCCTTAGAAGCATTCAGTGACTGAATGAGCTATTCCGTCATAGGTTTCAAGCGGTCTGAAAGCACTGCTGTGAGTAAATAAGTTTCACTAATTAAGATGTAATAGAACAAGGTTGGCAGACAACTGACCTTGATTTTATCTTATAGCCTAACACGTGCTTCCTGAATATTTACCCAGCATTCTATGCTATCTGTACATTATTAGAGCTCTGGCAACAATCAACTGCAGCAGCAAAGACTAAGGCAGCTGCTGATCGGCATCCTAAGATTTTTTCTTTTTTCAAGTATACAGAGTAAGCTGCAAGGGAAAGGATGGCGTCAAAACAGTGTTCCTACTATCTATCAGATGGTAATTAAATGTAAAAAATTAAATGCAGTAAGGACATATTTGTGAATAAATCAGTGTGCACAGCTTTGCAATTCACAGGAAACGTTTCTGACACCTGTTGCATGAGTAAACACTGACTCTCGTGTGTGTGTATGCACATGTATGTGGGTGTGCTGAAAGGTTTTTTTTTCCCCTCTCCCCTGGAGTCAAAATCAGTCTTAGTGTCATGTAGATACCAAGAAGTTTTGGGCCTGATTAAAATACCCGCCATAAAGACGTAAACATCTAAACAGGCAGAAGCATTAAGGAGGAGGTTGTTGAGCGTTCTTGGAACTGTTTTTGTGCAGCATGGACTGGTGATTCTGTGTGCATCAAAGAGGAGAAATCTGCAGCTGGACACTTAGCAGGAGGAAGCAGCACCCAAGAGAGCAATGTGCTAAGTGAACAAGAACTGCACTTTCCAGAGAACAGATCAAATGTTAGCAAAGATCACTTGACAAAGTGTTGGAATCCTAGAAACTGGTTATTTTTCCTGGTTATTTGTTTGTTTGTTTGTTTGCCTTATCCCTGCCCATCTCCCCCCAATGGGGGACTCTGGGAGGTTTACATCAAATTAAAACAAATAAATACATAATTAAAATTTATAAAAAAGAAAAACACACACATTTCCCCCTCTTTGTGTTCTCCTTCCTGGAACAGATGTGAGCCCACAGGTGAAAGCACAGAAAGAAGCTGTATGAGTGAGGAAGAGAAACAGAGAACAGTGTAAAAAGCTCCATTTGAAACTGCATGGAACTGCATATGGTCAGACCACTGTATATGTTAAGGATTACAGTAAATAGAGAAGAACTATGCGGTCATATCTGGAAAGTTCCTGTCCCATTTTTGCATTATTAGACACAGGGATGGCAACCTAGTGAGATGACAGTTTCATAACAAAGGTAACTATTGATTTATCTTGATCCAATATCTGTCACTGATACTTCTGATGAAAATAAGTGGAGGATATCTTGAGTGAGCCATTTTTACATGAATACATAGCAGATCACATCAAAACTGGAGATGGAGATACTGAAGCTTTGTGTATTCCATTCCTTTTTATTTTATTGGCTGCCTGATTCCAAAATGTTTCTGGGCGGCTTACATATTGTAGAGGAGGAGGAGGAGAAGAGGGGGAGGAGGGAGGGAGGGAGGGAGAGAAAAAAGAAAAAAAAGGACATGCATGCCTAGATGAATTAATCAGATATACTGTATTACCAAAGAAAACATGCCAAGAGCCTGATAAACTTATCCTAGGCCTGGCAGAAAAGCCAAGTTTTTAAAGGCTTGGAAATGCTATTCCAGAGCAAAAATCCTCCAACGAAGAAGGCGTCCTTCCCCGGTCCCATTAGATGATATTGCTTAATTGAGGGGATCTGAACTGCCCTCACTCTATCTGATCTTACTGGATGGGCAGAAACCACTGGAGAGAAGTAGTTTCTCAAACAACTAGGTGCAAGTAATCACATGAAAATAAACAGATTTTAAAGAACTGTATCCCTTGAATATTTTAGCATAATGTGAAAGATATCTGTATCTACCCCAAAGTTTCAAAGATTTGTACATAGTTGATACTGTGATTTAAAGAATAAAAAGTGTCTTTTTGTAATTTAAAATTATTCCATGGCAAAATAATTAGAAACAGAAAATTAAATATTGCAAACAGCACAAAAGTTTAAACTGCAGTGTATTGAAATAAATCTCTTCATTGCTGTCCAGTGTACCATGAAAATACATTTATTTTAATGTACCTGTATACAGAATTAATTATGGAAAAAAGCACAAAAGTGAAGATTTAACAAAACAGATGCAAAGCTGAACTACCTAGATTAGTACTAGTTAATTTATCTACTGCTAATTTATTTATTTATTTAGTAGACTTGTCCCTGCCCATCTCCCCACAATGGGGGACTCTGGGCGGTTTACATCAAATTAAAACCATAAATACATAATTAAAAGTTATAAAAAGAGAACCACACTTACACAGATAGAAAAAAGATAAGAAATCCAAGAGGCCGATGGAGGCCACACCAGGCCACTAAGGGGCTAGCCAACCCCATTTCTGACAACCTCCCTCCCCGCCCCAGGCCAGATGGCAGAACCAAGTCTTCAAATCCCTCCGAAAGGCCGGGAGTGAGGGAGCCTGTCTCACCTCTGGGGGCAAGATGTTCCAAAGGGCGGGGGCTATGGCAGAGAAGGCCCGCCTTCTGGACCCCGCTAATCAGAGTTCTTTTCCCGAGGGGGTCCGGAGCATGCCCTCTCTGTGAGATCGGGTGGGACGGGTTGAAATTTAATGATAACTTCAATTTGGAACCTTAGAGAATGATCCAGCTGGGCAGCAGATACATCAACATGATCCCCAGCATGTCCCTGTAGCCTAAAGTAACATGCAGTCTTTCATGCCCTGCCACCTCAAGAACAGAGTCTCTGCTTACAGGCAAAATGTCTCTAAAGATCAATGCCATCCCCATTCCTGTCTTGGTCCTCCATCCCTGAAGGACCCGAAACCCAAGAGGGCAGATCTCAGAGAGGGCAGCAGTTGGGACCCATAGAATTTTTATTTAAGGGTATTTACAAGATTATGTAAATACTCAGCAGGAGAATCCCAGGTTGTTGTTATTTAAAATAAAATAAAAATAAAAAATACTTCTACTGTATGACAGTTACGTTCAATTTGGGTGGTTCCTGACACACTGATATTGACCATTTAACATCATCCTTTTCGAATAATTTGCTCAATTATGGGACACTGGACTCCAACCTAGCTGCACTGCTGCATGAACAAAATTAGGACTAAAGGTTTCCTTTTTTCAAGCTAAGGCCCTGATCCAGATCACACTGCAGACAATTTAGGAGTGAAAAAAATAAATGTCTTATGAATACTGTACTGTATGTTGTTTGGTGCTGAGCTGTTTTTTCAAGAGAGTGGGAGAGTAAGTAGCTATTTATCCTCAAGCATATATCCTTTTATTGCAACTAAAGCAGGACTTTTTGCTCTTTTGACTTACCAACATTAAAACTAAACACCATATTATAAAATAAAAAAGTATTTTGCAAAATGTATTACAGATGAGTCTTACTGTCCCTATCACTTTTAGCAGCTTATGGCTTCTTTAAATCAGAACTGTTTTATGTGCAGATTAAGAAACTGGGCAATCTTTTATTCATGCTCAAAGAACAAAACGAAAAGAAAAGGAAATGTGGTTCAAAACCAAGATGTTGGAAGAGGAGATGGCTGTAAGGTTTAAGCATGAACTACACAGATGCAAATTTTATATACACACATACATCCATGCAAACATTAAAAAATGCCTATTTATCAAGTAAGCTTTATTCTGTGAACTGTATTTGTCCTGAAACAACAAAAAATGTCCTTGAAATAACAATCTGAAGAAAATATAATATAAAAGAACAACTGGAAGTTTGGGTTTGAGAATCTTAAGAATATGTGGGTTAATTTTAAAAAATGACTTTTTAAAACTAGGATAGAACTCTGTGGTAAACAGAACCCAAACATTGTTCTGAGGAGAGTCATAAACATTTGTATTGTACTTCCCCTTCCTCCCATATACCATACTCTCACCTCACTTATATTAACTCAGGAGTTCTGGGAGAACTCTGGAACTCTGTGTGTTTTCAGCCTGGCAGTCAAAGAAGTGAGGTTGGGGAATGCAAAGCATAATAATGTCAGAGCACTGGAATGATTATTGTTACTACATGTGTAGAAAGAAAATGAAGCAGCTTCATTATTTGCTGGCCCCCATGACAGTCTGGGGTAGGGATTGGATAGTAAATTGTAAATGCATTGAGGACAGGATAGGAGGTAAAAAAATGACATTTTATGCATGTGGTTGGTAGCACGTTTAGGACAATTTTGCAATCAGGACTATGGATTAAAAAGAATGCGGATATTTCACTGGCAGTGGATCCATGACAGAATTAATGCTGCCTGAAATGAAGACTATTTCATATTTGTCCTTCCCAGAAAAAAATCCACGGTTACCAGGAGGCATTTATTCTTTAAACTTTTTGAGAAGGCTGAGGGGTTTCTTTTAATATCTTTTTCTCTCATTCTCTCTCTTGCTCTCTCCCACCTTCCCCAGTTACACTGGTGATGACTGGTTTCTCTGATGCTTCCTGCAATCCGCATGTCACACTAGTATTTGTGATAATGCAACCACCCTTAATGTTTTAGAAAGTGAAGCCCTTGTCTTATCCCAGTCTGACCTTGAGCATTTTTCTATTTAGCAGCCACTATAAACATTTGCAAATAGCAAATCTGTTCTGAAAATGAAAATCTAACTGAGAAGACAGTCCTCTACCTCTCACTCAGGAGTCATAACTGGCATACTGTACAAAGAAGTAGGTTATGCTGCTTCCTACCTTCAGGACCTACAACTACGAATCTTATCATACTGTCAGCTTGGCAATTCCTCATTAAGTGTCTGGAGTGATACATAGTGAGAACTGTGCTGTATTAAAACAGCCTAGCCAAAATGAATTTTAGTTTATGTCAAGGAACTATATTCTATTATATATCTTGAAATCTTACTCCAAGTGAACACTGATTATGGGAGCATGGACTGTGAAGTAGCATGGAAAAAAAATCCTTAAAATAGAACAGCAAAACCAAACCATCAGTGAGAAAGCAGTATTTTTCCCCCCTACAATCTATGAGCAGAATAGCTAATTCAATCTGCAACATTTCTGCTTCCTGTCATTTAATTTATACACTATTGTCAGAACTTAGAAATGCTGATAAAAGAGAAATGAATTAGCATATTTAACATCCTATTTGGGTATTTACCCACACAGTACAGATTTATGTCATTTGTGAAACACTTTTTTTTCCCTGGTACATACAGAAGTTGCTGCTATTATCTTCTCACAAATCCCAGGAGCCTTCATGGCTGATTGCACTCATGACTAATTAGAATTATGATTTTCATAGAGGCCTCCAGACCTCTCTCTGTCATCAGAATGTAGAAGCAAATATACCATTTCTATGTTATCATCCTCATGAATATTCTTATTGGAGATTTTAATGGCTTTTTAATCCCTATGTTATTATAAGCATTATTCAAGATATCATAAATGAATTTACTTAAATAAAATATGCCCCCCCCCTCCAAAAAAAGCATGGAAAGTTATACTAAGATTGGTTGAAGACTCTGGCTTTGGGCAGTGAGGGAGTTACTTAGCCCACGAACTGAATGCAGCCTACCAGCTTTTCTTCTCTGGCCCCTAGAGCTTTCCAAAATCGCAGTTGGGGATGGGAAGTTGGGAATGGCATCATCCATTTTTCCTGCTTATTGCTTTGTACTGGACTGTCAACAGCAAATCTGGTTGCTTACTGTGTGGAGGAGAAAATAAATGTAGCAAATAAAGTGGAGGCTGCACCCTTTTCCCCCCTGTCTTTTAGATATGACCAGGGTCAAACCCAGCTGCTCTCTTTGCCTAATCCTATCAGACCCAAATTGACCCTCCCTGCCCCCAGACAAAGCCCCTGCAATCCCTTCTAAACCAACGAATAGAAGCCTTCTCACCAGCTCACAGAACAACTCAAGGGCAGCCCTAACAAGGAAGTTGCAGGTGAGAAATCCCAAGGATCCATCCTCAAACATCCTGATTACAGGTAGTCCTCGCTTAATAACTGTTTGCTTAACGATGGTTCAAAGTTATGACAGCCTTGAAAAAAGTGCTTTACAACCTGTACTCACACTTACAACTGTTGCAAACCGTCACACCACCCCCTTGGTCACGATTGCAATTCAGGCACTTGGCAACTGGCTCACATTTACGACCAACGGCAGCATCCTGCAGTCACAAGATCATGATTTGCAACCTTTTTTTGCTGGTTTCTGGCAAAAAATGTCCATTGGGGAAGATGGATTTGCTTAATGACCATGTGATTCACTTAACCACATGATTCACTTAACAACCACGGTGATTTGCTTTACAACCATTGTAAAAATGGCCGTAAAATTGGGTCCAGTCAAGTGGTGACCCATTTAATGACCACCCTGCTTAATGACCACCAGTCAAGTGGTGACTCATTTAATGACTGCCCTGCTTAACAACCAACTTTCCTGTCCCTATTGTGGTCATTAAGCAAGAACTACCTGTACCTTAATATTCCATGCCCTTTAACAAGGGACTTAGCTTTGCTGCCCTTCTGAAAGGACCACCTTTTCTAATAATAGAAATAACCCCAGATAGACTGACAAGGACCTGCTTAGCTTCTCCAAAACGGGCCAGCCAGTCAGATCCCTAAGATTTCCTGCCTTGTAGCCCTCAATTTCTATAAAAATCTTTGCTTTCTCATTGCTTGGGTCTCTCTTGTATTAAGTAGGCACCATCAGCATGGTTCTGCTCCTCAGTGTTGTGCTCTGTACTAATAAATTTTCTACAACTGTACTTTGGTTTGATTATCAGCTACCCAAAGAACATAATTTTGTAGTGCCGCTATCCAGAGTTAACTTTATTTTATCCAGGAAACCTCTACCCTATCACAATCAAAGTGACTCTTAGCAGCTTATAGTGTGTTTAAAACAAGAATTAAGACACCCACACTCGGGTTAAAACTAGTCCCAATCCCAATAACAACATGAAAACCCCAACACAAAAACCACACACACACACACAAATAAGGAAAGAAAACACACATACACAAAACAAGAAACAAGATAGCATCAAGTATAACTTAAGAAAATTTATAATCCAAATTATAAAAATCCAAATTAATTCACTCTTTAACATTTTCTGAAAAGAGGGCAAAGAGAAGTCCAGCCTTCAGTCAGGAGGCTGTTTCAAAGCACTGGTGCTATCACAGAAAAGGAGCGCCCTCAAGCTTCAGCTCCCCAAACCTTTCCAAACTGTGGAACTATTAAGTAATTTGTCCCTGGATGTTCTATTAATTTATCGTAATTTGTCACTTAGGTAACTCTCCTCGAAGTAGCATAATTTTTGATGCCTGGAATATGTAACTCCATGTGTTAAATATAATTTGGATAGATATCTTTAAGGCAAGAGAAAAAAACCAAAGAAAATAAATGAAATGGACTCTTCAGATACCGATACACTAAAATAGTCTTCCTTCTATATCTGATGGATATAGGAGCAGCTTATCTTCCAGAGATATTCCCATCCTTAACTTGTCCCCCAAGAACAACAAAAATCTCTCCATCCCCAATTCCTATAACGTTACATAGCACTCTTTGGTGGTCAGGGAAGTGAGCCATGGTCATTCATCCAAATTAAAAGTTGTCCAAATCCACTTTAAACATTTATGTATCTTACTTGAGACTAAGTAGTCTAGGCCATTGTTTAAAAAAAAAAACAAAAATACGTTATTAAAATAAAAATAAAATGAAACTCTATAGCTGTGTAGACATCCAACAAGTTTCCTCTTAGCATACAATGTTTTTAAAAATAAGAAATGAAGAGAAAGCACAATGTGGTCAGTAGTTTCAGCTATGTGGCCTCTGGCATACTCATACTAGTCCAGATATGAATACTGTGGACTAATTGTAGGTACCATAATCAACTGGTACTACTCTGTTAGAAATTTGGATCGTCAATCGTGTCATGTGTCCTCCCTCTTTGGCAAACAGGAGCAGATACAGGAGATCCCATTCAATTGCTTGGCCTTCCTGCTGGCCCTGAGGCTTTGGATGTCTATACTAAGGTGCAATCCTAGTTCCACCACTGTTATGGCCCAGGATTGCATGTGGTCCTAGGTCTACATTTATGTAGCTCTCAGGATCATCCAGATGTTCAGATGTTGAGGGGTCTTGTTCTCTCTTCATCATCTGGGAATTGCTGCTTTTCCCACTTTATATTTATATGCATATGCATATGACAGAAAAAAAGGGGGTGGCACAGAGAGAATGTGATATAATCTTAGAAACTCAGCTTACATTTGCAGTGACTCTTCCCACCATTGATTCTGGCTCTGTTATCTCCCATTGGACACAATTCCCCATGCTGTCTATAGATGAGCAGCTCCTCTCAGTCATGGAATTCTTGACTTTGGGCCATTGACTATTTCTCAGCCCAATCTATAGTACTTCATAGGTTTAATGTTGTGTGCAAAATTGAAGCAGGGGAGATCATCTTGGAGGAAAGGCAGGGAATAATTATAACACATAATACATTAAAAGATTCCTAAAATATCAAGGGATGCTATGATTTCAGAAAAAAATTATCAGAAGTTTTTAAGCGAAAGATCTCATTATCATCTGTCAACAAAAACAAGCCTCTAGTGGCTTTGGCAAACATTTTCAGCAGTTGCTCAAATCATTGCACTCGCTTTTCTTTTTCTTCATCTTCTTCCTCTCTCTTTCCTATTCTGTCCAGCACTTGAGTAGGGATATGCTTTAAAATTGCAAATCTGACTGGATTGGGAGGAAACGGAAATACCACACGGAATTCATCTTTGCAAGGAAGGAATCTCTGCAGGGTTGTGAGAATTCCACATGCATATATTTCCACAAAACATGTTGAGGAGAGGGAATGACAGTTTGCAGTAGAAATATATTTTTGCTTACCGACTGCAAGATCTACGGGGACAGGCAACTCATGGTACTGAGGCTGCATGCTATTGCCAGCTCCACCTTCTGGGCTTAAACATAATCTTGCTTCAGAGTTTTTCAACCCTCTTTTGCCAAGTACAAATAAGCCTTGAAATTTTAGGCCACCCTCAAATTTGACACTGCATAACTTTGATACCATACAACCACCATGGTCCTTGAATGCGAAAAAATATTAATGGCATAACTTCTAGCTGCAAAAAGATTACCTGCCCCTATAATTAGTACATATTAGTTTTTTAAATAATTACTAGGATTGCAGGAAAAACTGCATTATTTAATAAGTTCCTTGAAAATTACTACAGAGGTAAAGAAAAGTTAAGTTCTTTGCTGACTTTGGTAACCCAGGTAGCAGTTTTAGTACTAAAATACTCTTCTTTGCATTTTTTATTTAGAAAAGATCAAGGTACCACAAAACTTTGAAACTTATGTTCCTATATTGATTTTGCAGGAAATTAAATCATCATTATAACTTTGTAATAAAATATAAACATAAATTACTGACAGATACCAAAGCCATTATTTCTGGATCTTACACTTTAAACGTAACATCATAGAATTAAACTTATGGATACAGAAACAAAATGAACCTCTCCTACTGTAATTTTAGAAAAGCTCAGCAAAGTGAAAATGTTAATCCAGGTATTTATTACACTTTAAAGAACAATGTGAGTGAATTCCAAGAAATTTAGGCAAACTTGCTAAAAAAAAAAGAGAAAGACATGAAACACTCAAGCTTCATACCACGAACTGGATGACACAGATTACAACAGATTGGCTGGATGGAAATAATTTACTATTGACTCCCGGGGGAGGTATGGCAAACTGAAGACAGCCCTGTGAAAGCAGAGCTGACAACCACAGCAAAGACCAAGGAACTGGTCTACTCACTGGTTCCTTGGAACCTCTGCAGAGAATAAGAGGATGGGAGATTGCCCATATGTGCTCCGGACAGCTGCTCCTCATGAGTTTTCTGCAGGTTTGAATGCCGGGAGACGATGGAATCAGCCATCTTGCTTGCGACTGCGGCAGAGCCTTCTAAAGGATACTAAGTTCACAAACCTCACTTTCTCTAATTTCTAATCACTTTCGGAAATTGCCTATTAACTATTTTAAAGCTATTAGAGACCTTCGGAATGATGAGTTTGAAAATTCTTCATTGGATGAGTTTATCTTCAACTCTGAACAAAAGAAAAATTAATTACACAAATTTAATTAATTTATTTATTTTAAAAAATTATTAATTGAAATTAATTATAAGCTTAAGAACTTAAATAATTTGAAAAAAACAGCAAAAAGCTGAATGAGGTTTTCACCTAAGAAAGTTATAAATGGATTAAGGGTCCAGATAAATTTGGAATATTGACTTTTACAATAAGATTTTGGAATTAACTATAAAAAATAAACAGCCTCTAGTGGGAAACAGACTTATTTTGGAGATCCTGGCTATCGCAAGTCATAACAAAAAATAAGTGATGATTTTAAAAAGTGGACACTAGAGGGGACTATTTTAAGCAGAAGAAAAAAAAATGCAAACCTGTTCCTGATGTCAGTTTATACTGGGACTTACAAAATGACACAAAACATTATAACATCAGAAATATTAAAAGAGATCTTTCAAGAATGGAGTGCAAAATTAGTAACTACAGTATCAACAGTCAGTAATGATGTCTGCTTCTATGGATAGCTATGTCTAAAAGATGTTAATGAAGGTATGACAGACGTGGAACAAATTTTACCTGACAAGATAGAAAAAGTACAGAATGTGGCCTGTGTACAAATGACAGGCCAAGAGAATGATTTGGAAAAGGACGCTTTACTGGATATATAAAAGAAACAGGCTGAAGTTTTAAAAATTAAAAGGGAAATACAAATGATAAACCAAGAGAATGACCTAGAAAATGTTTTCTTATTGGATCTGCAAAAGAGGCTTGTTAAAGCTTGAAGAAATCTGTGTGATGGGATAAAGAATTGAAGAGAAATCAAATCCTACAACAATATTTGATTGAATTAAAGATTAAGACAGTTAGAAGTAAAAGGAATATAAAATTGGTTTATTTGATCAAGGTTAAAATAAGATTCTTTTTGCAATATTCTGGCAACCCTTTATGGACTGTATGCTGACACCAGGATTGAAAAGTTGATGCTTTAAGGATTTGGTTATACGTAAGGGATGGGATATAGGATTAAGAGATATCTATTTAGCCTTTTAGGGGGTGAAGAGTTACTAAATTGTTTATACTTGCTGTGATGAAGGTTGGAAGTCACTTCTTTATATATTTCTTTTCTTTTTCTTCTTTCTTTTTCTTTTTTCCTGCACTTTCTATTCTTTCTTTCCATTCTCTTCTCTTTCTCTAAGTTTAGTTTGTATTAGTTTTTACTATTGTAATTAAAATTCTTAATAAAAAGTATATTTTTAAAAAGGAAATAATTTATTATTATTATCACAAGATAAAGCAGCAACCACCTCCCTTTTGTTTGTATTAATTTTGTTTTTACAATTTTACAATGTTTTAAAAGTTATTGGTTCTTGTGAAACCCTATGTCAACTGCAAATACAAAATACTTCCCAGAACCTCTTTTTCTATTATTTGTACTGATGCTGTTGAAGTTTTTATGAGGATTAATAAAATAACAGGAGTTTGACAAAACAAATCAAAACATAAAATCATATTGCAAAGTGCTACAAGTCAAAATATTTAATAATTGCTGTATGCACAGTTGGAATTACAGTAAAACTCAACTCTAAAATATGACAAATAGTTCCCAACAAATGAGGATTTACCTAGAGCTATCAGGCCTTCCTCTGTGCATTTATTTAATATACAGAAAACAATACAAAGCTGTTAACACACAAAGCTGTGTGTTAGTATTGGTAGCCCAGTACTACCAACCATGCCTTGAAAGCAGTCCTTCAGATATAGATATATGGTCTGCAGTATCTCCTTATTTGGACAGAAAGACCTGGAAGTCATATCGTGACACGAATTCCCAGGAGGAGAAAGAAGCTGACATACATTTCTTTATTACATCCTAATGTATCTTTTTTGCAGACTTTAATAGCAAACCACTTTGGGAGTCTATATTGGCTGAAATGCAAGAACTGCTGAGCCCCAGAATAGACATATTCTGAAAAGTTACCAAATTTAATTCCCCTTAATTTCAATGCGCATGTGTGTGTTTTGTGTGTGTGTATAAGTATGTGTAAAGCCCATTACATTTATTAATTTTGTATTATTATTTTAAAACATTCACCATCCTTTTTAATGAAACAATTTCAAAGTGGCTTACAATAATATATGTATAAGGAACCAAATATACAAAATACAGCAGATGTTCTACTGAATTCAGAGGAGCTTCCTTTTATTTGCTTTATGAATCATATTTCTACAAACGCTTGATCAAAACCAGAACCCAAACCATCAAGCACTGAAGTTATGATGAGAATCCTCAGAGAGGCTATAGCTCCCCTACTCGTAATTTCTCTTAAACTGTACTTTGCAAAAAGGAAATGAGAGAGTGAGGAAGGAAGGACTATTCTATCGAATCCAAAAAGAGGTTATTAATATCAGCTAACAAGTATGCATATATGAAGACAGGAGTAAGTCTGTGTTGGACAAAAGGGCCATAGCTCAACAATAAAGCATGTATTCCACATCTCCAAAGTCCACCAAATTGAATTCCCAATAGGGGATCTCCAACTAAAGCTTGGAAAGATTTCCATGTAATGTCATGGCTTAGACTTTGTTTCTCTTTGGAGGTCCTATATCATGTAACACTACCAAGTAAGATGAGAGCAGTAGACTGGAATTTTTTGATCAAAATTACCTTTCCTAGAGTTGAGGAGTTTGTCTGCTATTTTCTCAGTAGTCTTTGTGGCATCAGATAAAGACCTTTTTATTCACCATCAGATTTTAATCTTTCTTTAGATCAGCAGCATCCATAGGAGGGGGACAAGGTAATCAGACTGATGAAAGCAACAGTACTCAGATGCCCCTTTTCTATGTACATCATGTCACACACATGTCCAAAAGAAGCAGAGCTTACAGCATGATGCTACAATACTGCTTTGATAAGAATGACAAAACAAGTGAGATTCTGCAAACACCTATGCTTCAAATTCTCCCTGTTGAATATTCTTTTAAAACTCAGTAACTAATGGTTTTACGTTGAATCAACCAGGATTCTTTTAATGCAGCAGTTTGGTTTATGAGTTATTCTTTTTGAAATTATTGAAATTTGCTTTTTAAAATGCCTTGATCTAAAAGCTTCTGAAATAACGTGTGTTGATTAACAGCAATAAAAATTAAATAAATGAAATTGACCAAATTAGAGAATATGAACAATTAGCTTGAAGAGCCTGTGATTTGACAAAATATAAAGAAGTCATAGACATATCCTAGCGCCTGTGCCTGATGTTTCTTTCTAGGGATTTTATGGCTGTATGGCTGGTTGTTGGATAAGTGCCTTCTAAGCGAGATTGGGAGATTCTGGGTACTATCAAAAAAGGGCTGACCTGCTAATATCTTAGAAGCAGAATACTATTGCAGGAAACAGATGTTCCTTTTTCATTTTTTCCCCCATTACTCCATCTATAATTCCTGTGTTCTTTGTTCATGATTAGGAAAGTCCCTTTCATATTGTTTAGTAGGATATCATACCATTGCATTCTGTCAATTTATAGCAATTTTATGTTCAATTTCTCAACTATTAAAAACCACTTCTGAACCCCTACTGAGCATCTGCATTGCTTATAAATTTTTAATAAATTATCCAAAAATATCAATACAATTTTATATAAATTGTATCTAGATATAGTTGAAACGAGATGTCATTAAAATTGGCGAACCAGTTAGTTCAATTTACATTCATTTCAACTAAATCTGAATCTAACCTATATATTTAGACTTATTGGCAAATACCAGTAAGGCCAAAAATAAAAATGTTTGCTGAGGCAGTAGTGAAATTCCCTCAAAACTTTTGGAAATCTCTGGATCTAGACGGCAGACTTCTGAGGATCAGATGTGCAGCCTTGAAACATCAGGTTGTATAACTCTGATACATGTGATTCTCAAACCTTTATTCTTTTATCTTTTCTCCAAACATTGGTATGAAAATGGAAAGAGCTCAAGAAGCACTGGGGAAGTGCAGGTATATTTTCTTTATACCTGGAAAGACCATTTGTTGATCTAGCTCAGAATTATTAATATGTTTTTTTTAACAGGGAATGCATGTTTTGTTTTGTTTTGTTTTATGTACCTCCTGAGGACAGTAGGTGAGATAGCAAGTGATGCCATTGAGTGGCAGGGCTGATTTGGGGGGCTTTTTTCCAATTTTAGGAGATTTGGGGATTGTTTCAGAGGAAAATAAATGTATCAGACAAGGAGAGCTTAAGACACTTGCTTTCCATGTTTGGGGTAAAACAAATGTCCTAAAACTTTTCTCAGTCTAACCTAGAGTAATAGGGTTTACTCTGAGGAAGAAGGCAACTCATGGCAGTACAATGCCTATGTTAAAATTACATTTCAGACAGTTATTAAAACCCCACTGCCAGGAGTAAAAATAGCTATAGAAGGTTTAGAACAGTGAACTAAATGAACATAAGCAAGTGAGAAGTTTTAAAAGGATTGTTGGAGCCAACCTATGTGACATTATATGCTAGGACAGAAACATCATAACTCATCTACACTGCATGGAAGGATAAATTTAATAACAAAGAATGGATAGAATGGAAAGCTGAGGTCATATGTAATTCAGTTCTGACATTCAATTCTGACTGATACAGAAATACCATTAGCACAATTGGAAGTTAGGCAGACAAGAAAAATACCAAGCATGGCCAATTCATAGGCTATGGTCAATTAGGGTAGAGGAGACAATTTATCTCAGTGATAGATTATAGTGATGATGATACAGTACTACTTACTCCTGTGAGTAGGCAGAAGAACAAAGCAATAACATAGTTTTAGGCACCAGGCAATACACATTCATTAAATTCAGCGGGGCCTATTTCTAAGCCGAATCAGCCAACGTCTATTGGGACTGATAGGGCAAAGGGAAAAAAAATGGCTCACAGGATTTTTATTTTGTCCCCATCTTCTTTCCTAGCTAGGAAGCTAAGAACACTTGAGCACTGCAGTACAGTTCTTTAAACCACGTAACTGAATAGCTTTTTCTCTTGGTGATCCTCTAATGGGGGAAAAATATGACCTCTCTACGGCTCCTTCCAGCCACCCATATTGTCTAATTAGGTCACTGTCCCATGCAGAGAAAAAGCAGGGTGAAGAACAAGCTTACAGTAGGGACACCTCCTCCAATCATAGATTCCAAATACAACAAGGTGATAGATGCCTTTACAGTGTGGTCCTGAGCAACTGGATTTTTTTCCCCATCTCCTGTTATGTGGCTTCCCCTCTGCTTAGCTCTGGGTGACTGCCAGCAGGACTTCATCTCATTGCTAGAGTAGCCTGAGAAGAAGGCCTTTGCTAGGTGCCCACTGAGGGGATGGGAAGAATAGGAACAGAGCTTAGACTGATCTTTATTATTAGGCTGGTGCAAAGTGACTCAGATTCCCCTCATGATTCTCTTTGTCAGAGCAAAAAAGCAATCTGATTTGCCTTGATGAAACCCTTTGCTTTACCTCTGGCTTTTGTGCCACTCAAAAGGTCTGCAAGTAGGTTCACTGACTCCAGTTTTCAAGCTACAGAGAAAGGTAGCAAAAAAGTCTTCTAACTATGTCTGGCAGTCAGCTCCACACACAAAGTTGGGAGAGGCTTCTGTGCTGTACATATCAAAAACCTCTTCTAGTTTTTACTAATGATGCAAGGTGCTGGAGTGGCTGGGAAGATGAGCAACAGGGCCACTTCTCTTAATCCTTGGAAGGTTGTGTGGCAGCAGTGTGTATGGGATGGGGGTTGCAGCAGCACAATTAAAGCTCCCCCTTTTCTACATGCATGTAATGCTGCGATGTGTACAAAAGGGGCAGGATTTTCCATGCATTGCAACTTCCATCTTGGCTTTTTTGACTCCCCTTGCAAATGCTACTGCTCTGTTGTTTTGCAAAGTAGCTTAGAAGTGATGTCTCCCTTCAAGAATTTGCACTATTACTAAATAGAAGAACTAAACTAAAAATAGAAAATGTAAAACTAAATCCTGAAACATGATGTTTATGGAAATGTATGAAGATTTATTGCTATCTATGGCATCCAAATATTATGAGATTGTTTTGGACCCAAACAGAAGGAGTGTTATAGCGGCCCGAACAGAGAACATTCTGCTACTATTCAGGCTCACCTGAAGAACAACATTATTTGCTAGAAATTGACTTTCTGGCCCTGAAACCTATTATTCTCTTAAAAGGAATTATCTCAGACACCTTTTTCTAGGTTCCCTGCTGTTAGATTTTTACTGAGCACATTCAGCCTGATTTATTCTCCCTCACACACTGTCACACATCTGTATATACATGCATACATGTTCCAGCATGAAAAACAAGGACCTACAGGACAACCACATAATTTCTTTCTCCATCATGCCTTATATTTTACTTTTTAGAAATTAAACAGACTTCAAACTCCATTGCACAAATATTTAATTCACAATTTAGAACAGCCTGTCTCTTACTAAATATACAGACAACTCCCCCAAGAATTCAGTGTTTTTCTTCTTACCTTGATTCCCTGCAATAAACAAGGAAAAATTGAGAGATACAAAATGGATGGTTCATCTATAGAACATTCTGTTTTCTCTTGGAATGTTCTATTTTTTACCCATATTGGGTTGAACTTAACATGCTGTGGATAATTTCTATGTTTTTGAGAGTGTATCTTCTGGAACAGAAAGTGCACTCATGCAGCTTCTCACTGCTCATGAGAGTGTGGCAGTAGCACAGCAGTGGCAGCCCTCTTACACACAGAAAACAAGCAGCTTCTCTTATATGGAACACTCGTATGGGAGTGAAGTTCCACTAAACACAGTGGTGTTTATTCTCAGCAGAGATTAGCTGATATGTTAGAACTGGTAGGGCAAAGGAAAAAATGGCCAATAAGATTCTAGTTCTAGACTAGTCCCAAACAGACATCACCTCTTTCGCCAGGGCAAAGAATTTTGCTGCCTTTCTGAATCCACAATTGATCAGTATCTTCTGTAACAGGAATGGGGCAACCTGTAGCCTCCCGAGCTGCATCTTTGTGATCTCGCAGCCTCCTTTAAACACTGTTATTGAAAACCAATGATACAATTTCTCACCATTTTGAAGTAGAAAAGACATTGTTCAAGTCCCTCAAGAGCTTTAATTTAAAAAGCTAAGACCTCACCTCCAAATCTAGGAAAAAAATTAGCTCCACTAACTTTGCAATACTACCATGCTGCATTTTGGTCTTCAGGTTCTCCAAAATAATTTCCCCATGATGCCTCTTCTTGCTTCTTCATTGGCAGAGAACCTTTGAGTGGCTAAGCGTCCTGGTGACCTCCACAAACACCTCACTGAAAGAATGATTAAAGATGAAGCTGTTAACCAAGATCATGATACGGATTTGTTGTAAATAATAATGAAGGCAGGAGGTGACTGGTTGTGGACAGATGAATTTTATGGGTAAATTCCCAGCTTGCCCTAACAGATCAGCCTCAAAGATGCACTAGACTGGTTAAAATAAAGGTTCTTTAGGACCTGAAAGGCTAATAGATCTATGATCACATAGATCTATTTGTGGTCCATACTTTTTTAAATCAGATGCGTATAGGTCTAAAAAAGAAATATTAATTATATTTATATTATTTTATACAGCTGCTGTTGTGGGAGAGATAATGGAAAGGGGAAAACCTACAGAATGGCTATAACTGTACACCTGGCAGTAAGTCTCCTCATGAGACTGGCAACTGAGTGTATACGTTGTCCTGCATGTGCGTCTGAGAATATTCTAATGTTATATGGTAAGCTTTTTGTAGAGAAACAAGAAAGTTACTGTATATACAAGCATTTCAGCTAACCTCTAAAGATTATCCGTATCTGCACCTTCATTATATGCAATCATTTTGCAGATACTTTGTATCTGCAATTAGTACAATAATTTGAAAAACAAAAGCAAAAACTCTTAGTAAGTTTTAATTTATTGAACTGTTTCTCTAACTTGGAGGTTGCTATAAAATGCTTTTTCCATTTCAGCTTGCAAAACTCCTTCCCCCTCCCCCACCACACCACAGTCTATTGAAGGCTTTCAGCTTTAGAGAGGAAAGAGCAATAAAACCTGTTTGATTACATCCACTTACTATTTTATTTGATAGATTAAATGGACCTAAGCATTTTACTTTGAAGATTAAGAAATAAAACTCACAGCAATAGAAAACACATCACATTTTATCTCTTGAATAAAGATCCTTTTTCACCAGTTTTTGGGTGAGTTATGCAATGTTTTCCATAGGCACCAGGAAGAAGAAAACCTATTGAAAATGACAAATTAATGAAGTATGAGAATCCTTTTTATGGTTATGAGGAACGCATTGCGCCCTTGATTTCTGATAGGCAAATGCCAGATACATATTGCCTTCAAAGCTTATTTAATACAGAAAACATTCATTATAATTTTACATAAGTTAAATCTTTCTCTTGCATATTGTTATTGTGTTTAATGTATTTCCATTATTTCTTAACTTATTAAGCACTGCTGTTCTCCTTCCAAAAGAGTTCTACTGTACTGAGAACTTTTTACTTTATTTCATTTTTTAAATACCATTTTCTTTCAACAGATCTGACTTCATGTAATAATTGTATTTCTAAAGAATCCTAAAGAAGGAAATGTCTTGGGGAAGTGATGCAGTAGCATCAGAACCTTTGATGGATTTCAAAGAGTTAGCAAAAGATTTTGTTTCTTCATTACCTGTAAACACCTACCTACCTACCTACCTATTTATTTTAAGCACCGGATCTATCCTCTATATTGGCTTTCTAATCTGGTGTTGTCTTAATAGAAAAAGATGGTTTATGATTTGACACTTACAGATCGAATCAGTTATTACTCATTCAATAAATCAGTTAAGAAAATGATGACCTGCATGGAGATTCTTAAACTTTGCCATATCATGTCTTGCCAAAATGATAAGTAAATTTATGTGGCACCTCCCCATTAATAAAACAAATTATTTCATTGGGTTCAGTTTGCACAAGAAATAAATATATCCCTTATTTACTATTTAAATTTTGAACTATATGTCACATTTCTCAAAATTTGTAGTACTGCAACTGCCCTCTAAGGATTTTGCATGCAAAGAGAGGATCAAAGCCCAGAGCAAGTTTTGACAGAAATTCCATCTTGCTATGCAAGGCTAATTGGGTATTTTAAAAATATGATTCCCTAATCTAATTTTCTTATGAACGCTGGGGTGCTTGACCCACTGTTTGAAAAGCCTGGCTTGGCACCATTTGTGGACCCTATTATAGTGTAATTCTTTCCTAAGACTCTGACATGGCCTCATCTATCTCTTCTTCCAGCATCACTTCTAGCTGGTGTAAGCAAATCAGAATTAGGAAACTCATTCATAACAATATTTATGTTTATAGTTTTGATGTACCTATAGGGTAATCAGTAAAACGTAGAAATCACTGTATGATCATTGTACAAGGAGAGACATCAGAAATGTTGAGAAGTTACAACATATAACTTTCAGGATCTCAATAGATCTAAAAATGGAAAAAGGACTTAGAAGTGGAAAATAATCTGCAACCTGCCTTACAGCATCATTGTGATGGTGCTGATAGTGATGGTTTTCCAGGTGTCCAATATGAAAATGCCTCTGCAAAATGTACCAATAGAGGCGAATCTGCAAAATGTATTTGTACTGGAAGGAAGGTACTGTAACATCTCAGCATTAATGGACTACTTTTTACCTTAGCAAACAGTTTGAATGCACCCATGCTTTGAAACACTTTTTGCAGCACTATGTGAGTTATAGTACTGTTTTTAAACTACTATAGTAATAGTAGTAGTAGTAGTAGTAGTAATAATAGTAATAATAATAATAATTTATTTATTAGCTGTAAGGCCATATCAGAATACCAAATACAACCATAAGACCATATATAACAAAATAGAGTAAAAGGCAGAACTAAAAGAAAATATAAATCATATTTCTGTATCAACCCTATAATTTATCCCAGTTGGATAATCTAGTGTTGTATGTTGGCAATTATTATTTGGCTTTTTTTTTTTTAAATCACAGAGCTATGTAAATACCTACTTTCTGTAATTGGGACTATTTTACATTGCTGCCAAAAGTTTGGTTAAAGCAACACAGTTGCTTTTGTTTGGGACTTTTGCTTAATATATTTTCATTTGAGCTTTGCTGAATGATATATTTTTATGCATTTATTTTTGTTTAATAGGGTTTTTTTCCCCCTTCTAACTTTTGCATCAGTTTTCAAAATTCCACCACATCTTATCCCTAAGCATTATTTTAAAAAATCTGTTGCCTCTATTTGTAAATCGATTTTGGGTGTTTCTCCTAAATCTATATGTATAACTGGGACAGGCAATAATATGATTTGGGGTGCTACCTAATGTGTTTGACAGATATCTACAGGGCTGTGCATATCCAGAGAGATTTTAAATCATGAAATGCCTTGAGAAGTGGAGAGAAAGGATGGCCTTGTTTTGATCACTTCAACAAATTGCTCAGAGATGCATATCTTCAGTGGGGTTACATAAAGCAGATGCTTTACATCACGAGAAATATCCAACAAGTTCCCCTGACAATCACACAATTGTGTTCCATGTAGCAAATGTGATGGCAATAAATGTACAATACCGCTGCAGTAAAAGAACTGGGGAATATCACATTCTTACAACAGAAGCTCAACATTATGGATAAACATGAAATCTGTGAAACATAATTATTGCATAAAAATGGAGGTGTATTTACTGCATGCATACCTACATACTAGACCAGTGTTGTCCAAACTTGGCCACTTTAAGATGAGTGGACTTCAACTCCCAGAATTCCCCAGCCAGCCATGGCTGGCTGGGGAATTCTGGGAGTTGAAGTCCACTCATCTTAAAGTGGCCAAGTTTGGACAACACTGTACTAGACTATAGGGAACAGCCCATCGAATCTTCTACAAATCGAAGTGGAAGAGGAGCCAAAGGGCACCAAGGCAAACTAATATACAAAGCAAAACAAGTGGTTTAATTTAAAAGATGACCCATTTCCATGCAACTTATAACATCTTATTGTCCCTTGATTTACTTTTAAAGGAAGATGGAAGACAAGCTTAACTTTAAAGCCACTAATTGTTACTTAATGTTGGGCATTCTGTCATGTAAGCTATAGCTGCTATCTTGGAGAAATCTTTTACAGTGATTTGTCCAACTATTAAGGCCATTAGTAGAAACTTGAAATTGATTTATTTTGCCCGTTGCATTAACCTTCTCTGGCAGACTCATTATTTCCTAATACAGAGCATGACAAATGTTCCTTGCTGTGTAAACATTTTTTTAAAATAAGTAACACTGAATGTAAAAGTTATATCACTGTAAGCTGCCCCTGTCATTAGTGCAATAAGCTAAAATAATTCTTTTTGAAACAAATTTAATTAGAGCATTTTTTTAAAAAAAAAAAACTTTGTAAAAATATTTTGGTTACTGTAAGGTATCATATGTTTATTTGATTTAACAAAATTTACACTATGTAGAGTATGATGCATGCTCAATTCCTTATATTGTCTCAAGATCTTTATTTAAAATAGTTTGTATATTTTTACAAAGGCATCAAGATACATTTTTGTGAATCATATTCTGGAAAAATTGTCACTGAGATAAAACTATATGATATCACAGAATTCTGTACATAGGAGCTTTCAAGACCAGCTTCTCTTGTTGAAGAGACAAGGTGTTAGTCAGATTAAAAAATCTGGTTTGCAGAGTGGCTTCAGGAAAAACTTCAAAGGAACAATGACATTGTTCTGTTCACGTGGAAAGTGTCTAAAATTATAACATAACTTTTTTCTATTATTTTTAAGGTTGAAGGTACTCTATAAATTTAATATATCAATGGCTTCATTGGCTTACAAGAGTAAAGGCTTTGAAATGGGTTAGACGAGGATGGAGTCTTTATCTAGCCAATAAATTTGGGAAGCTTCTATCCTTAATCACTGATTTTGCTATAGTAATATACTGTTATCTGCTGCAACAGTAAGAGATTAAATATCTAAACCTGGTGCTTTCCAGATGCATCAGACTAGCATTCACATCACCTTTACTGATCCTATCCATATGGCTGGGGATGATGGAAATTATCCAAAACAATCTTAGGGAAAGAGAAGCAGATGGCACATGTATCTTTCTGAATCCTTCTCCCAGTGTAAAACATCAGCTGATTTTTAGAAGCCAGTCACAGGCCTGTTCCTAGAAGATTTGGCCCAACTCTTCCTCTAACTGTAACAGCCACAAAATAGACTGATTTTCTTATGAAAGAGAATCAGAAAGGCTGTGGCGGGGCACTCCAATTCCCAATGGTCAATGGTAAGGGATACTGGGGAAGTAATAGTTTAAAACATCTGGAAGTCCATAGCTGGAAAGGAAACATCTATCTTCAAGTTCCAAATAGCTTACCTTAATGTCAGGAACCAGCACATTGTTTCACAGTTACTTTTCTGTTAGTTGGTGACTTGTTAAGACTGTGCAATCCTATGGATTTTATTCCAAAAAGGACTTCAGTGTGTGTGTGTGTGCGCACGCGTGCATGTGTGCACATGCGCACACAAAGGGGAAGTCAACATAGCATCTATGTGCTACTGTTTAAGGAGTTGTGCCTGTGACCAAATGACAGTTGTAAAGAGCAGCCAATCACAGGAAAAGATGTAGCTACTTTAAAGAGTTGCGGGCAGATGCTAATCCTGTGCACCCCAAAACATATTTACCAATTAGTTTTTGGCCACTGCACAGTCCCAATGCCTTGTTTTGGTTTTGGTTTCAGGCTGCCTTGGTGCTTTCCTGGACATATTGCAACAGAATTAATTTTGACAGCAAATGGCAACCATAGACAGTCATAATGCCCTGGTTTTATAGGAAATTATAACCACAGGATACGCAGAACAGCCTCTTGACCTCTAAATACTAGTCCCGCCTTAGGCATGAAAGCTGACATGGTGACTTTCGGCCAGTCACTCTCTCTCAGCCCAACTCACCTCACAGGGTTGTTGTTGTGGGGAAAATAGGAGGAGGAAGGGATATTAGGTATGTTTGCTGTCTTGAGTTATTCATAAAATAAAGGCGGATAAAAAAAAAATCTAAAAAACCCCACAGTATTCACAAACATCTTGGGGAAGGGGCATTGAAATGAACATTAGTAATGTAAGATAAATAAGTTATTGTAGCCTTTAATTACATGGACTTTAGATATTTTTAAAATTATTATTCCTTTCTCCAGAGAATCCAGTGTTGCAAAGTTGTTAGGGCGTCAGCATCTTTTTAAAATAAATTTCTAACAAAAATCAAAGCAGCTTAGAGTAAAAAAAAAAAAAGCAATGTGGAACAATAATAAACAATAGAAGTGTCAGTAAAACCACATAACAACTGAACAAAGATTAATCACTTGATGAGAAAAAAAGAAGAGTGTAAAAATGGTACTCTGAAAAGTTTCACTGAAGAAAACTCTCTAGGCTGCTTGTTTAAAAACAAGTAATCGTGAGGTTAGGTTATTCTCTCTTGGAAAATAGCTCTAGACTTTTCTTCCTCTGTCAGTTGCTTTTTTCAGCACTCAATTTCACTGTGAAAAACATACAGTGGTACCTCGGTTCACGAACTTAATTCGTTCCGCAACTCTGGTCACGAACCGAATTGGTCGTGAACCGAATCAAATTTTCCCATAAGGTTCAATGTAAATACAGTTAATCCGTTCTGATCCCTATGAATTTGGTCGCCAACCGATTTTTGATCGCATCCCAAATCAAATTTCCCTATAAGGTTCAATGTAATTATGGTTAATCCGTTCTGAACCATATTTTTTTTTTAAAAAAAACCGCAAAAATATGACACAAAGTACAGTATGAAGAGAGAGAAAGCTAACCTTGCTCGACGCGACTTCTGGCGTGGAGGACAGGAAGGCGGGTGGGGAGGCGGTTACTGCTTGGAGGGAGAGTCCCCCTCCCTACAGGAAGCCGTGACTACATGTCACGGGAGGGAAAATGGCCATGGATCCTGTTCGTAACCCGATCCGGCGTTCGCGAACGGAGGCAAAATTTTGCGACCGGAGCTGTTCGTGAACCGAATTGTTCGTGAACAGAAGCGTTCGTGAACCGAAGTACCACTGTATTCTCTATATATGGGCACAGGGTTTCCTAAACTTCTGACAGCTGAAGCGTATCTCTTCTGAACTAATGTTAGTCATGGAATCCATGAAACATTTTTCAGTATTCTGATTCTTTTTGTGTGTCTGTGTGTGTGTTTGTGTGTAGCCAGTGGCCAACATTTTTGTGAACTTCATGGATTGGGAACAGGGGCATCTGCAGGGTGATTGCAGATTGGAGCAGCTATGGGGCATTAAGTCTTTATTTCTTAATTCATGTATATTTATGTTTGCTTTCAAGAATATCCCCATTCTTTTTTTTATATACTAACTTTATTAAAGATTACAGTTTACAACCATAAAAATGAATACAAACTAAAAAAAAATGAACGAATAAAAAGAAAAAATAGAAGGTGCAGTAAAGAAAGAAAAAAAAAAAGAAAGAAAAATAGAAAAGAAAAAATAAGAATATAGTAAAGAAAAAGAAAATAAATATATAAAGAAGTAACTTCCTCCTTCATCACAACAGTATAAACAATTTTAGTAACTTATCACCTTCTCTTAAGAAAAAAAAAACTCTTCTTCCTATATCTCATTTCTTATTTATAAACAATCCATAAAGTCTCATCATTTCAGTCCTGATGTCATCAAAAGTCCATTAAGGATTACCAGAGGCTATTAAGGGTTACCAGATCTATTAAGGGTTACCAGAGTCAAGGTAAAATAGTCCATCTATTTTACCTTGATCAAATAAACCAACTTTATATTCCTTCCTTTTACTTCTAACAATCTTTAGTCCCTTCAAATAATATCCTAGAATTTGATTTCTTTTCATTTTTTCTTTGTCCCTTCTCACAAAATTCTTCAAAACTTTAAGAAGTGTCTTTTGTAAATCCAGTATAGGAAAATTATCCAGGTCACTCTCTTGGTTTGTTATTTGTATATTCCTTTTAACTATTAAGACATCAGCTGCTTTCTTTTGTATGTCCAATGTAACATCTTTTTCCATGTCATTCTTGTAGCCTGTTATTTTTAAATCCATTTTCAAATCATGTCAGGTAAAATTTGTTCCTCTTCCATAACATCTTTTAAACACAATTTATCTATAGAGGCAGACACTCTTAAAATTAACTTCTGGGTCCATTGTTCAAAAATATCCTTCAATGTGTCCAATGTTAAAACATTTTGCTTCATTCTATATTTGTAAGACTAGTTTGAGTGTTCTTCTCCTTTAACTGTAATCTTTAGTGCCTTCTAGTTCCTACTAGTGTCCAATTTTTAGTCTTATTTTATTATTTTTTTTAAAGAATTCAAAACAAAAGCATTTTCCCATGAGAAGGATTCTTTATAATTAATTCCTAAATCTTATTTCAAATTTATCTGGACCCTTAGTCCATTTGTAATGTTATAAAATCAAATTTTTAATCATCCTTTTGCTATTTATTCCAGAAAAAAAATTTAAGCCCTTAAACTTGTATTTAAAACTTATTTCACTAAGGGTTGAAGGAAACTTACTCAGTGCTGTAACAAAACTTGTCAATCCAAGGTTCCTAATAGCTGAAAAGCAGTTAACAAGCTATTTCCAAAAGTGATTAGAAAAGGAAGTATGTGAACCTAGTGTCCTTTCAAAGGTACCTACCATGGTTTGAGCAAGATGGCTATTTCCTTGTCTCCCTAAACCTGCTGGAGACTGCTTGCAAAGAGCAACTGTCTGGAGCACTTGTAGGCAATCTCAAGTCCTCTCCTTGTCTGGAGAGGAATTATGAAGAACTGGTCTACTCACAGGTTCTTCATTTTGCCGCAGTGGTCAGCTCCATTTTTCACAGAGCCATCTTCAGTTTGCCATTTCTTTCCCAGAAATCAAGAATATCCCTATTCTTGATTAGGAATGCATCGAGGCTCCTGCTAGTTCTACCTAGAATTGCTCTGTCATTGCTTGAAATGCTAGCAAAGTTTTTTTTTTTAATTTCCAATAAATAGAACGTTGAAAAGAAACTATGTAAAGGTGCTCAGGACTCTGCCTGCCCATCTGTCTGTCCTTTACCGGGATAGCTCTCTGAAAATTAAACAGAACAAGACCAAATATGTTGGGACAAGAAGGTAAAAGAAAGATTGAGTTCAAAAATGGCCAGATCTGTCTTGGGCCTGTGGAGAAAAAATATTCCAGAAAAAAATCCCCCAATGCCTCCCTACAGACAAGCAGTTGAACAGTGGCTCTGAATGCTGCCAACTGCTTCACTGCAAGTACACTCTCTTCTTCTCTTGGTCGTGTGAATGTACGCATCCTTTCCTGTGCTTCCTGGTGGACATATTTACACAAACACATGGACATATTACAAAGAGAGCAGTAACAAAGAAAGAGGCCACAAAGAGGTACCCACCCTGATTAGAGACACTTACATGTATATTACCTCATTACACAAAAGAATACATACATACATACATACATACATACATATATTTATCCGCACTCAATCGTTACTGATTCTGCGGTGACTGCCTGGACGAGTCCCTGCAGTTTTCAAGGCAAGGTGTTTCGGAAGTGGCTTGCCATTGCCTCCTTCCTACAGCAAAGCCCAGCTGGCGAGTGCAGGAGGTGGGGTTTCCATTGCTTCGCGCCTTTTTCGGGCGTGTGCACCTTCCGCGTTATCGGCAACTGCTCCCGTCTCCTTTGCAAGGCGCCGCCAGCATTTTTCCTCCCACCGGGGTGAGAGTACCCATTTACCTACTCACGTAAGTTTTCGAGCTGCTGGGTTGACAGGAGCTGGGGAGGAAACAGGAGCTCACTCTGCTGCGCAGAGCTGGGCTCGAACCACTGAAGTGTTGACCATTTCTGGCCGGCAACTTTCAGCATCATTAAGTTGGTGCACCACCGCGTCCCCTAAGAAAATATAGTTGTCTCCTATTGTCATTGCTAGTAAAGGGGTTGAAAAAATTCCAGGAGCCATTGCACTGCATGTTTTCCCTACCTTATTTAAATGAAGAAAAACTATCTGCAGTTCTGTGCTGCCTTCTACCTACACTGAGGGTGGGCAAAACTTCTGATAATACACTATTTCATTATTTAAGCAAATGTCTGCTCCTCACAGGAGAAAGATTTATGAAATTTGGCAAGACCTTAGAACCATTAATTTAAGGGAACTCCCCCCCTTTGTTCTCCTTTGTAAATTGCTGAGTTATGAGAATTTCCTTTTTACTTTTTGCTGTCTCTGATGCAGCTTATGTCATGCTCTGATCACAGTTTCTGCTTACTAATTATACACAATGAAGGTGGCCTTTTTAAAATAACATCTACTCACCAGGGACAATTATATATCACGGAAGAAGGAGGGTAGAAAAAAGTGAGATATACTGCACAACCAAGCCTCCCTAGTCTATGAAATTCATTTCAGATGTTCTCTTTATAATCCTACCTTGAAAAGTCATTTCATTTTAAAGAGCTGTAAAGGAATGTCATGGCTAAATTCAAGGATGCTTATTGCAGCAAGTCTTAAAATAATCCTTCTGGCCTCCTTCTTTCCATGCTACTTCAGGGAAAAGGCCAAAAAAAAAAAAAACACACACTAGATAACAATCTGACCTTACGTTAAGCCACTGAATTAATAAAATATGGCCCAGAAAGCAGATGACAGATAACGGCAGGGAATAGGAGGCAGAAGCCTGTCATTACAGGATATTGCAAAATGTGTTGGATTTTTTCAACTGATGTCAATCTTTTAGAATTCAGTCTCAAGACCACCACTTGAAGCAGAAGTAGATCTGCCCTTCTCATCTCTACTACGTGCTCCTCCTATGCAGCATTTTTCTAGGACCAGCAGTATTACCCCAAGCTAGCGAGGCAGCCTAGCGGTCATACTAGTCATCTCACAACGAGTTGCTCTGAGGACAGAGCCGTGGCTGGAAAGGGGCCAGTAAGGTGAAGGATAATTCCAAAGAACCACTGACTTCAGGAACAATAACATGGCTGCTCTGGGTGGTGGATTAGAAAAGCAGCAGCTGGGGTTTAGTCCAATTTCCTGCTTGATCCTGTCTATTATGTGAAGCAACTGTTTCACTTCTAATGATGGGATCAGCCCTGTTCAATGTCAGGCAGCTGTTTAAAACCAAGCATGATTCTCAAAGTGAAAAGAAAGAAGTGGAGTTAGAGGACTCCAGCAATTAACCTATTTCCCATTTAGGATCATTTTTTTCTCCATAGACATTAGGGAAGAGCCTTTCAATTTTCTTTCTAATAGCTTTTCTATGATGGGGAAGAAGGTGGGCCTCTTCAAACATGATGGAAAAGCTTTCACCAGATATTTATCAGTCTTGGAACTAACCGTTACACTATGCAGGATTGACAAATGTGTTCAATTTTGCTCAGGTTCCTATTTTTCCTGATTTTAAACCAAAGTAAGTAAGTAAACAAATGAACAGTGTTCCCGTTGCCTCAGACACACACAGAGTAATTGAATCCCAGTTGTTGGACCCTAGGAAAAATATATCTCACTTCAGTAACACACTCTATGCAAGTTCTAGCATAATGCAATTCTAAGTAGGTGAAGTAGTTTTTTAAAATTGGAATCAGTGAAGCTTCTCATCCTGAACAAAAACACAGGCTGAAATGAGAATGAGTTTTTCATAAACAAGCTTATTGTTGCAAATGTTAATCCATAGATTTAGGGCATGAAAAAAATATGGAACACAGTTATTAATGTATAATGTTGACAGTATTTGCTCTAATGTCAAAACATTGTGCAGAGAACAGATTTCAAAAAGAAAGGCATGGTAATTATACTCATTAGCGTTTAATCTTTTGCAAGCAACTTGCTGCAAAACAGAAATCTCACAAATACATGAAGTTACAAGTTGTATTTCTGTTCATTGTCTCCAGAAAGGATTATTTTTTGAGTATACACTGAAAAAAATAGAGACATTCCTACAACATTCTTTATTTTTTAAAGAAGCAAACGTCTGTGCAGTTATATTTTCCTTTAATTAATTTTTAGCTAAGAAGTTACACAAACAGGAGAATGGCTACAAATCATGATTGGGAAATTTTCAAACATTATACTAAAGCAGGAATTCCCAAATGTTTTGGCTTAGTAGGCATATTTAGAACATTGAGATCATTTCATGTGGGTATGAGCAGTCACAAAATACTTGTTTGCTAAAAGCAAAATCCAGTATATTTTGGGACTCTCTTGGGCTGTTTTACTGAATGTCATTGTGGGGGTATTTATTTATTTACAAGGCTTATTGATGATTTTCTTAATGTGCAGGCATTAAACCCTTTCAAAAAGTAAGGGCCTGAAACAACTTGTACATGAATAGAAAAGTTTTTCCCATCCTAGTTGTTTAATAATTTGGTCGAGCAGTTTTCACCCCGGCTTGGCAGAAAAATTGTAATATTCACACACCCTTGGAAGTGAATTTGACAGAGAGGAATGACTAATATAGCCAATCCTCCAACCCCTAGCCAGTAAAAGCACACATAAATTGCAAGGAAAAATATTTGATAGGAAATGGATGTACTGGTATTAATAAACTCTGTTGTTGCTATTTATTTTTAAATAATATTTTTAGAGATCTGTAAACCTTTGTTGCCGCTATTCTTTTAAGGGCCCAAGGCATCTGATGTAAATGAGATGGATCTTGAAAAGAAATAAAAATTGAACTGATTTATGTTGTGTTCACCAGTTTCTTTCCTCACTCTAGGTTACACTGGATTCCTTATCAACTTCCATGGGTGGATAAGGAGTTGAAACCATCTCACCTTAGAGTGAGTCTAGGGGGCTGTTTCCTGGCATTAGTACACTATACTAAGATCTGCTCTGTTTAATGCATTGTAGGAAGCTACTTAACAGTATTCCCGCTGGCTGAATAGACACCTAATTTGCAAAAAGCAGGGGAAAGTGGCAAAGTAAAAACAGCTTGCATAATCATTCTAAGTTGCAGGAGCTATTGAATTAGACAAATTGCCATGTTTAGGTTCTGCCATCCGTTTGTTCCTGCAATGTTAGTTTTTATTATCATCCAAAGTGGAGTTAACTGGCAATTAAAATCCTATATTAAAAAAAAAACTGAATAATTTATTACTAATTAATCCTGAACTTTTTTAGTATTAACATCTTGTAAAACATGTCTGTGTCTTATATCCTTCACCATCAAATGCACCATTCAATCACATTATGGTATATTTTTCTTTCTGTTTCCTAGTTTAAGTTATTCATGCTATGGATTGGATTCAGACTTTAGAACAGATCCATTATAACAACAGAATTTAAATACATGAATACTAACGTAAGTCATATTAATTTCTATCTGTTTACACTTCCATTTATTCATGTTCTTCAGAACAACTTCATTTTAAGACCTTTTCATTACCAGCCGCAGCTTATATTTCTTCCAGGGAATTACCATCTTGAAATGGTGGAGGGCTCAATAATTCAGTAACCCTGAGGGTGATGGCAGCAGGCATAAAAGTTTCTGGTAGGGTCACCCTCAATAATAAATTCAAAGGGGGAGCGATGAAACTAAGTATAATCCATAGTGAAGGTGAGAAGTAGGACTATTCAGTCTCCACGTACAATCTAAAATTAGCAATTTTATTTTATTTTATTTGTGCCTTTGAATCTGTTTTTGACTCCTGGCAACTGCGTGGACTAGTCCCTGCAGTTTCCTTCGCAAGCTTTTTTGGAAGTGCTTTGCCCTTGCCTCCTTCCTGGGGCTGAGAGAGAGTGATGGGCCCAGGGTCACCCAGCTGGCTTCATGACTAAGGCAGGACTAGAACTCACAGTCTCCCAGTTTCGAGCCTGGTGCCTTCACCACTACATCAAACTGGCTCAATATCAGCAAAACAACCGACCAAATAAAATCAGTTAAAAGAAGAAAAAAGAGAAAAGGTTGTCAGATTATTGTTGGTGTTAACTGCTGCCTTGTTTTACCTGCTGCCAAAATCAATTTGGCTATCATATAGGTGGTTTCATGATTTGAAGCTGAAAGTAAAGAATGGGTAGAAAAATAGTCCATTCTCCCAGACACAATATGAGGGATGTTGTGATATCCTTTCTAAGTTTCTTATCAAAGTTACAGTGGAAAAGGACATGTTGGATTGTATCAATTTTCCTGGAATCACAAGAGCAGATGCACTGAGACAGAGGAATGTTGGCATACCTGCCAAACAATAGTATGGGTGGAAGGAAGTTGTTCCTGGACCTGAAAAATCGTCTCCCTCAAGGTAGAGGAAGCAAAGGTGTAGATATCTTGCAACTCCCCTGAAGCCTCTGTCTAGGATACTTCTAGAGCTCTGAGAGAGTTGAACTCACTTTGGAATGATATTCAGTGTTTTTCAATCTTTGAAGCACCAGTTACAGCCAACTTGATCTGTGTTAATATTTAGCCCAGTGTTTTAGCTTCAAAAAGCTTTAGTTCAGTTCACCTCCTTTGGAGTAAAAAAATGTGTTGATAGTCTGTAGATTTTGATACCTGTTCATTCCTAATCACGCCTTCAGATTCAATCCAATCAGGTCGTTTTTGATTTAGGTGTTTTGCATATAATTTACTTATCACACTCAAAAGGCTAACAGGCCTATAATTTGCCCGATCCCTTTATTGCTTTTCTGGAACTGGAACTATTATTGCGAATCTTATGGCATCAATATATGTAAAGAGAGAGGGAAGTGGAACTCAGTAATGAAGAAAGCCAATCCATTTAGGAGAAGGAGCTTCATCATCATACCCAAGGAGAAGGCAGTTGCAAACCACTTCTGTACTGTTGCCAAGAATACCGCATAGATGTGGCTGAAACCTTTAGATAACTATGACAGCCATATGATAAGATTTATAGATCAGAAGATACTCCTTTAGTGATGATGCAGCCAGACCAAGCTTGATCAGAGAATATTCTTTTTTCCCACAGATACATTCAGCTGGAACATGAAATGTAAGAAGTGTGAACCAAGGAAAACTTAAGCTAGAATAGATAAATGATCTACTGATTATATGGTTCGTGATTGATTATGTATTCAGGACATGAGACCACACAAAGGAATGATACTTGGTGATGATCACCAAGCAAAACTTTCCTCCTTTAGACATATGATGTGAGCAGATAATGAGCTTTTGCGTAAGAATTCATGAAAACAATACAAATGCATTTCCTTCTTTGAGTTGTTTTGGGGATCTTGGGATCCAAACCAGAATAATTGGCATTTTAAAGAATCAAAACTATTGTTATAAGAGCATTCAGGTTCCTGTTTAAAAACTGTTGAATATGAATTGTCGTGTTTTACATTACTTGATATTTATATACATTTTGGAAGAGTATACAGATGGCAAACATTTAGAGTAATTTTCACATATCCTGTATTATCAATGTATGTGTGCCTTGCAGTGGAAACTGCTACTAGAAAGATTCAGATTCTAGTTCCCACTCAGCCATATAGCTCATGACAGATTTCAGGCCAGATTCATTCTTTCACTTATATAAGATTTAATCTGGTTAAAATAAAAAACCTCTCACACTGAGCTTGCTAAAGAAAATAAAGACCTGCCACTTGCACCAGGAAATGCAAAAGAAAATAGTTTCCACCCTAACGTACTTTGAGATATATAGAGAATTCTATGTGAGAATTCTACTTAAAAATGCACAATTCTCTATGTGAGAATTGTACGTGGAAAAAAAATCACTTTTGGTTTAGGCAGGGGGTCTGACAACTGTGTTCTTTCAGAGATTTCTTTTTTAACTTCTCAGTCTAGTCTGATATTTTGTGATGCTCTCCCACAGTAACTTATCCTTAATGAGAAGATAAAAATAAGATAACATGTCTATTGTTGTAGTGACCTGGAAAACAAAAAGTAAAGAGTTGGAGTCTAGCCCATAACAGTTGTGAATATTAAGCTCAATGGGGTAGTTAAGATGAGGATGGAGAAAAGAAGATACATGACAAATAATAGAAAAAATCTTAATTATAGAAACAGCAACAAACTCCAAAACAACAGGAAAGACAGAGGACTGTGCAGGTAGCAGAAGAAATAAATCATAGAGCCAAATACAGTAAAACCTTGATTTAATGGACTCTTGGGGGAAAAGGTGTTGGTTAAAGCTGAAGTTACATGACATAATTTTACCATTTGCATAATTACATAATTAGCTTTTTGCATAAATTTTGACAATTCATGTCAATTGCATTATATATAATTATGCAAATTACATGAAAACATCCATAATATAACTATATGAAGGACATAACTTGATCCAAATGACACATTCATTAATTTGGAGAAGTCCAAACACATATTTAGATTACTGAATATGAAACTGGTTCAGTGGAGGTCTGTCTGTTCCATGGAGATTTCACTGCATTTTCTAATCTAGAACTAAGGTTCCTTTGGACCCCAAAGAAACTTAATTTATACAAACAAGAACTAGCATAATGGGCATTATACTTCATATGATAAGTAAAAGTTCTATGTGGACAATAAAGAGTGACAACATGTAGCGTATCTGATACAGATCCACATGAATATGGGTCATATCTTTTACTGAAAGAATCTGCACACTTCTAATAGATGCTATATCCATCTCTTTGGAAGAACAGATGTTGCCCATGATAATCTAATGGTCTGGTAACTTTTTTATCTTTCAAATGCATTTTATTTGTTATTTCTCTCCACAGTTAGACTCTTACTTAATCCTGATTCTGATATTTTGCCCATGAAATAGGAGGGGAAGTAAATTAATCATTACAACAATAATGATCTATACAAGCCACATTACTAAAGATAAAGGTGACATATACTTAATATAAAATTTAGCAAAAATATTGTCTGGATCCCTCCAGGAGCAAGAGATCTTCTTACACATGGAAGAGGCTTCAATGGGTGGAGCAACTGGATTTAGTCAATGGATATATAAAATACTAATACATGCAGGTTGCAATAAAAAACAGCCCTGCCAAAATAGACTTAAATATATAAAAATCAAGAGTAATACAACAGTTATTACATGGGTCACTTAAACCCTTAGCAGTTACATTTGTTAAGCTTGGTTAGTTTTATCCTAGGTTAGGGGTTTTGTGTGTGTGTGTATGTGTGTGAGATTATATTGTGTGAAATCAGCCCTTTTGGTCAATAAATGGTTCAATGAACTAGGTAAAGCCAGAATATTGGACTAATTCAATAATCAACGTGTGTCATGTGAACCCAGTCATTTGCTATTGTTTACCTTGATGTATAAATCTTGACTCACCAAATGATTTACAATGTTATAATCATAAAACTCATACATATGAAACTACATTTGGTAAAAATTACTAAAATTAACTTATCAATGCATATTTAATAAATAAGGTATCATATTATTTTCTTAAGACAATAAGGATATGCTCTTATGGAATTCCTCTGGCAACTCATTCTGACTGGGCCTCCTTCACTTTCTTGCAAGGCCAGAGTAAAGTTTTGCCAAATAAGTGCGTAAAAAGAGGCCACTCATCCTAATGAATATAAATATATTAACATATATAGGTTCTTTGCATCATGTGACATCACAAAACTGTCATTTGATAAACTGAGTTACAGGCCTCGATAAAATATACTACTATACACATGCAGAAAAAGAGAAATATTATACACTATTATAAAATTATTTTACAGAAATGCTATTAGAAATGCATTCCATGGACCTGACCAAAAAGCAGATATCTCAGTATAAACAAACTACTTTTCAAAGTGATGCCTATGTCCTTCTCATGTATAGCTACTTTACTCCCCAGAAAACTGGGTCCCTCTTTATAACCCCAAGATGCACTCCTCAGATGTTGACCTACAGTATATTTTCACCTGAATATATAACCCCCAATGGCATACTCCCAACAGAACAGATATCAAAGAAATCTCTCATAGAATAGAGCATTGTATCAGCAGCGATCAGTTAAGCAAAGCAGCAACCTGTCCCCCAATTTGTATTGAGAGAAAGATCATTTGAAAGTTTTGAATGCTTCAACCTTGTGAAGCCCCCTCCTCTCCACACATAGAGATAGATTTATTTTCATTATTTTGGAAGTTCTTAAAATAGTTTACAAACTTCTTTTTGCTTAATTACACATACAGGTAGTCCTTGGTTAATGACCACTTGTTCAGTGACCATTCAAAGTTATAGCAGGGTTGAATGACTAGTACTTACAACTGGTCCTCAAAGTTCCAGCCATTGCAGTATTCCTGTGGTCATATGATTGCAATCCGGGTGCTTGGCAACCAGCTCACACTTACGATGGTTGCAGCATCCCACGGTCATGTGATCACCATTTGTGACCTTCCCTGCCTGCTTCCCACAAGCAAAGTCAATGGGGAAGCCTGCAGGGAAGGTCGCAAGTCGCTCTCACTCTCACTGCCTACACGTCCTCCCATCCCTGGCAGCAGCCACCTCCGGCCTGGCCACACTTGCATCGGGCTGTGGCAGCTGCTTGCACACCCTTCAGCCTCTGGCAGGAGCCACCCTGCACTTGGCTGCACTTGCACCAGGCTGGAGCAGCCACTTGCGCACCCTCCCACCCTCTGGAGCACCCACCCTACGCCCGGTCATGCTCGTGCTATGCTGCAGCGAGCCACTTACCTGCCTGCCACCTGTTTGCGAGCTGCTCAGGAATTGCAACTTCCTGCCGGCTTCCCCATTGACTTTGCTTGTTGGAAGCCAGCAGGAAGTCGCAAGGAGACCCTCGCTTAATGACTTGCAATCCTCACTTAACAATGGCAGTGGGGACTGCTGGGATTGTTGTCACTAAAAAATGTGGTCACGTGACATTGCACTTTACAACCGCATCACTTAGTGATGGAAATTCCAGTCCCAATTACAGTAGAGTCTCATTTAACCGACCTTCGCTTATCCGACATTCCGTCTTATCCGACGCCCCTAAAAAAAAACAACACGCATAAATCGGCAACGAGAAAAGTGTGCCGCTTGTTTGCGAGCATGAGTGTACTCTTTCTTGTTGCTCCTGACAGTGCGGCGCCACAATGCAAAAATCAATTGCAACAGGCACAGCAGATCGGTTTTTTTTTTTTTTTTTACCGCACTCAATCGTTACTGTGTGTTATCCGACATTTTCGCTTATCTGACGTTTTGCCGGCCCATTTATGTCGGATAAACGAGACTCTACTGTACCGTGTTAACCAAGGGCTACCTGTACAGATAATTGGATACATGTTTAAAAGGAAGTAGAAGAATTGACTGCTAAGAAACTATTGAACATACCAGCTAGCTGGGTCAAAAGTGCTTTTCGATTGAGAACCAAAAGCTATTGTGGACTAAATATTTTGGGATGTTTGATGCAGAAGGAACAACTGTTTTTGTTGCATAGTACTATCACTTTCCAAAATGTAAAGTTTTCTGGTTGGGACTTAAGATTTCAAAGACTTAAACTTGGTATAAAATTTGAAGGAGAAGAAGGCTGAAGCTAAGTTGACCTAGTTTTTATTTTATGCTATATAATAAGATATATTTCCTTTTAGTGTAGGGGACATATTACTTTCTCTTGAAAAAAAAATGTTACCTTTTACTATACAAATAATGAAATACTTCCAAGCTTTTAATCTCTAGTAGTGAGAGACATGAATTTGCAGCAAGGAAAATCTGAGGAGCAAACAAAATAATTTCCAAAGCTGGCCCTGGACATTTTGCTGCTTTGGTGAAGAAGATGACATCTTATGCTCGCTTCATATAGAAAAGCCAATTAGGCTGATGGGTTCACTCTTCCTTGAACTATATTTGGAAATGTCTTTCTCATGCCAAAAGACAGCAGAATAGGAGATAATATCCAGAACAGGATTAGGTTAGTATTAGGAGATACGTGATTGGTCTGTATGACCCACTCCTCTGACCTTGTTCCTGCCCCTTTACAATCTAGGTAGCTGCCTCATGAGAAATCACCCAGAGATCATGAGAAAATCACCCATGATCAGGTTTCTTCAAGGGAATTGAAGCAGAAAGGTAAGAATTTTCCTCGTTTGCATAGAGCTTTGCTATTTATCATTCCAGGCAGCAATTTTCATGTCTCTTGAGTTGGATCAACCTTTTGAGGTCCCCAAAATTGTACTGAACCTCTTAGGTCTCACTTTTCATCTTAACTAAGACAATGTTTTTAGAATCTTATGTTCTAAACTAGAACTAAGATGTTCTAAGAATCAGATTTGCTAAATGTAAAAATGCTTTCACAATAACTCTTTTAAGGCCAACTCCTGTACAGTGTAGTTTTCTTTGGTGGGATTTATATTTATATTTGTACATCTGTATGGCTGCCATTTATTTTACAGGATGTCTTCTTTAATATTTTAGGTAGATAGTATGTTTTGTTTTGGTTTTGTGCTTTGCATGTTACGTTTTAATATAGAAATACATTTATAAACATTCTGTAGACCAGCGGTCCCCAATCTTTTTGGCACCAAGGACTGGTTTCGTGGAAGACAATTTTTCCATGGACCGGGGAGGGGGATGGTTTCGGGATGATTCAAGCGCACTACATTTATTGTGCACTTTATTTCTATTATTATTACATTGTAATATATAATGAAATAATTATACAACTCGCCATAATGCAGAATTAGTAGGAGCCTGAGCTTGTTTTCTTGCAACTAGACAGTCCCATCTGGGGGTGATGGGAGACAGTGACACTTGAAGTGTGTTGCTTATGTTCAGTCTACTCCGTAATCTCATTTTGGTTGCTGTCATTGCAGAAAACCCTGCTTCACAAAGATAGGATGTTGGAAATGGAAGCAGGCTTTTCAGTGCTTTTGTGGCAATCTCAGGATTTCCACCTTGACTTTAATCCAGAACGTATGGAGATTTGAAGTTGTCTCAAACATACTTTTAAGGCCACCGTCATTTGCGATCTCAAGCTGTTGATCCTCTTCTAGCACAGACAAAGTCGATTCACCTGACTTATTCACAAATGGGTCTTGGATCCATTCCTTCCCAGTTCGGGGGTCTTTTGTGGTTGGGAAGTAATGCTCAAACTCTTTTGAAAGCTGACACAGGTGATCATGTACCAGCTGGGAGAAAGAAGGCCCTGGCTCAGTCTCTTTCAAAATCTCCACTAATGTTTGAAACATGTCAAAAATCCCAATGTTCACTCGTCGCCCCCGTAATTCCAGTTTGGCTTCGGATGCAGCCACTTTATCTGCCAACTTGAATGCAGTTTTTGTTCTCCCCTGAAGTGACAGATTGAGTTCATTGAGCAGGTTGAATATGTCACACAAGTAAGCATGTTTTGCAACCCATTCTGTGTCACTGAAATGTGCTGCCAGTGGTGACTGTTTTTCTAAAAGAAATCTCTGGAGCAGCTCTCATAACTCAAAAACTCTGGCCAGTGATCTATCTTTAGAAAGCCATCTCACTTCTGTGTTTAAGAGAAGGCATGTGTGCTCTGCATCCATCTCCTCACAGAGCTGCGTGAACAGACATGAGTTAAGGGCATGTACTTTAATGTGGTTGATAATTTTAACCACATCGTGCAAAACGTTGTTAAGTTCAGGTGATATTTTTCGGCTACCAGCATTTCTCTATGGATGACACAGTGCGTAGACTCACATTCAGAAGCAACCTCTTTGACTTGAGTAGTGAAATCAAAAAGCCGTCCAGTCACGGCAGCCACTCCGTCCATGCACATACCGACACAAAATGACCAATTCCGTTTTCCTGATATGTAATCATTCAAAGACTTGAATAGTTCTGCAGCTGTGGTGTTGGTTGGCAACAAAAGTGTGCATAACATATCCTCATGTACATCCTCTTGAAAAATATATCACACAAAAACAAGCATTGTTGCCTTGTTGTCAACATCGGTAAACTCATCAACCTGGATTGCATACCATGGCGACTCATTAATCCTCTCTAACAATTGTGCCTCAATATCCTCTGCTGTTCCATCAATTCGTCTAGTTATGGTGCTAGCCAAAAGAGGAACAAGTGCCACCTTTTGAACTGCAGCCTCTCCTAAAAGTTCACGACAAACATCCTTAGCAGCAGGCAGGATCAACTTTTCACCAATAGTAAAGGGCTTCTTAGTTTTAGCAATGCGGTTAGCCACTAAGAATGATGCTCTCAGTGCAGACACATTTGATGAAGTGGTGGCCTTCAATAATTGTTCCTGTTCTTTGTGTTCACGTTTTTTTCTTTTGAAAAACACCAAAGGCTTGTCTTTTAATGCAGGGTGCTTGGTCTCCATGTGGTGAAGCAGTTTTGAAGGTTTCATGGCTTCGTTGGATAGCCGGTTGCCACATATTATACAAAGCAGGCTTGGAGAGTGTGAATCACCTGTTGCAATTAACCTGTAATTTAAGTAGGACTCTTAGTATTTTCTTTTAAATACAGCTTTCTTTTTGTTGGCAGTCTTAGAGTCTTCTGCTGTCTCATCATTGGGTCTTTCCCCCTTTTCAAAAAAGCTCTCTAGTGACGTTTTTTACTCATTTTGGCTAGGGTTAGCTTGTGGGCTTACCAGAACTATGACTGAGACAAGTGCGCAGTGCGGGAAAGAGGCGTGGACGGAAGTGGTAAATAAAATAATGGGCAGGCCATGCATGGAGTAAAATAAGTGTCGGATTCTGAGCATGCAACCTAGATCCCTTGCATGCGCAGTTCACAGTATGGTTTGTGCTCCTATGAGAATCTAATGCCACCGCTGTTCTGACAGGAGGCAGAGCTCAGGCAGTAATGCGAGCGATGGGGAGCAGCTGTAAATACAGATGAAGCTTCGCTCACTCGCCTGCCGCTCATGTGCAGTTCACAGTAGGGTTTGTGCTCTTATGAGAAGCTAATGCTGCCACTAATCTGACAGGAAGCAGGGCTCAGGCAGTAATGCAAGCGATCAAGAGTGTCTGTAAATACAGATGGAGCTTCGCTCTCTTGCCCACCACTCACCTCCTGCTGTGTAGCCCGGTTCCTAATAGGCCACGGTCCAGTACCGGTTCATGACCCAGGGGTTGGGGACCCCTGCTCTAGACAAAGGAAGGCTATCATTATATCTATGTTGAATAGAAAAGGAAATATGGATAAAGCGCAAAGAGGCGGCCATTACACTTTTGGAATGTGAAACACCTGGATAGCAGTGTCTTCCTCTTCCTTCTCCTCCTCCTTAGATTTATTAGCCATCCCATTCCAAAAGACTCCAGAAAGGGAAGTAATTAATTATTAGCATGATAAAAAGCTATTGAGATATTATGCTTAAACTTTAATCAAATGCAAATTGCCAGTCATTCATCCTCTCTAATATTTCATATAGCTCAAAATTCACCATAATATCTTCTATTTTGCTCTGATTATTAAAAATGATCCTATCAGAGGTAAATGACTTAACTGCACACACTTGAGAGAAAGTCAGCACTATTACATGTGATCTCACAATTTTGAAAAAAACAAATGTAGTCCTTAGGATTCAAAAGTTGGAAAAATGAAAGAATAAGAGAAGTCTTTCAAAATTTAGTAGTCCCAACACAGGCTGGATTCTTCAAAATGTGTATGTTTAGCTTCATGTTTAGTCTCAATTGTTTATCAATAGCCAAAATCTTAGATCTACAATCCCGAGCCTACACGTGCAGTTGAGTTAGTAGAATACTAAGAAGTTGGACTAGACTTCAAACTGTAGAAGGGCAAAATTGCTCCTTAGTTCACCATATTAAAAAACAAGAGCTCTTCCTTTTAACTAAGAAAACAAAACCCTGCCATATCAGGGACAATGTTTCTAAGCAAGTTTATTTTTCTTGACTGATATATTTGCTATTTTACTTGTTTTAAAACAAACACTTTCAACAATGTGGTCAGTCCATATGTTTGAAGTATAGGCTGATCATCAGAAAAGTTATTTAAAAAAGGACAAAAGAAGACACAGATTTATTTATTTTTAAATATTTATTTATATATAAAATTTGTCACTGCCCATCTTGTTGAAATGATTCTGGGCAGTTTACAAAACAGTTAAAATCAATTAAAATTACAATCTACTATTAGTAAATAGAAAACAAATAGATCCAAGAATAATTGGCAGTCACTCAGGGAGTGTCATCAAGGCACCAGCCACCCCCAGGATTGGGTAAGATTGTTATTACCTCCCACTAGCTGGCAGAGCCAGGTCTTTAATTCTTTCCGGAAGGCCAAGAGGGTAGGAGCCTGCTGCACCTCTGGGGAGAGAGTATTCCAAAGGGCGGAGGCAACAGCAGAGGAAGCTCTCCTTCTGGGTCCCGCCAGCCTATGTGCTCTTGCTGACGTGGTCCACAACATGCCCTCTCTGCCTGGCCAGGTGGGACGGATTGATGTGATGGGGGTGAGATGGTCCCTCAGGTAACCTGGACCCATGCCATGTAAGGCTTTAAAGGTAATAACCAACACCTTGAATTGGACCTGGAAGCAGACTGAGATCCAATGCAACTTACGCAGTAGAGGTGTTATATGTTCTTGGGGCACTCAAAATTGTCCACGCGGCCATGTTTTGAACCAGCTGTAGCTTCTGGACACTCTTCAAGGGTAGCCCCATGTAAAGCGCATTGCAATAGTTTAGCTGAGAGATGACCAGGGTGTGAGTGACTGACCGAAGAGCTTCCTGATCCAGAAAGGAGCGTAACTGGCATACCACACGGTGGGCAAAGACCCTCCTGTCCATGACTGCCACCTGCTCCTTGAGCAGGAGTCATGAGTCCAGGATTACACACTGGGTCTGTCCAGGGCAGTGCAACCCTGTCCAAAACCAAAGATGCTAAATCCTTGGATACAGAGGGGCCTCCAATCCATAGCCACTCCATCTTACCGGGGTTCAGCTGAAGCCTGTTGCACCCCATCCAGACCCCCACAGGCTCCAGGCACCATGAAAGGGTGGTCACAGCATCACTCAAGTCACCTGACATGGAGATGTATAACTGGGTATCATCTGCATATAATTGATGATACCTCATCCATGGTGGAGGATGATCTTATCCAGTGGTTTCATGCAGATGTTAAAAAGAAGTGGAGAGAGTACCAAACCCTGGGGGACCCCAAAAAGGAGGAGCCGTGAGCTGGACCTTCAATTTGCATAACATTTGTAAGTTCTGATTAAGGTATACAGATTCAAAATTAGAAATAATGCCTATGGTTTAAATATAACTTAAATAGATTATATTTCAGCATAAACAGAGGACTGTGTCCTAATGTTTGCAATTTGCTGTACAGATGAGTTGCTTTTGCTCTCCCTTATGTTTTTTCATCTTCTATCAAAAAACTTTTTAAAAACTTTTAAATACAGGTAACTTTCAAGCAGAAGATTTTGGTAACAATAGAAGAGAATATGTATAGCTCAGGGTTGAACTGTAGAGTCCTTGGGGTTCTCTGAGCTTGGTTGTTTTCTTGCAAACATTTCGTTAACCAGCTAGGTAACATCTTCAGTGCACTGAAGATGTTACCTAGCCGGGTAATGAAACGTTTGCAAGAAAACAACCAAGCTTACAGAACCCCAAGGACTCCACAGATTTTGGTAAGCTGAAAATTCATTCTTTCATTCCACATTATCCCCACATCATTTTACTGAATGTGCAGAGAAGGTGGCATATCTTACTGTTTAACCAGGCCTTTGCATGAAGTCTTTGCAGAGGTCTTTGGTCTTTGAAGGCTATTTCTAGCCACTAATGTATAAAAAATTATACATAAAAAACTGTTCAGCTGTCAGCCCTAATGTTTTAAGTTTGAAAAAAATATTCCAGTTAATTTCTGCATTTATATAAATGTATTCTAATTTTAATCACAATCCTGCCCCAGTTTCTCTCTCTCCTCTGCTGCTTTATTTGCTCTTTTCTCTCTTCCTTTGAAATTTGACAGAGGACACCAATTTCAATATCTTCCAATGAATTGCCTGTAATGGTTGATATAATTGTCAATGTGCAGTGTCCCATATCACTTTATCCACTCCACCATGCCATGTTGAATAGCTCGTCTCCCTAGTTTTCATAGAAAAGGACAGAAAATGGCTGGATTTCATGAAGGTTTTTTTTCTTAAATTAAAAAAGGCATATAGGCTACTGATGGAAAAGCAGGGAAAAGAGAACAGCTCTCCAATACTACTCAATAAGTTAAGGGGTGAGAAAAGGAGATAATATTAGGACTACTCTGTTGCATTTTTCTCTCTTTCTCATTCTGCCCCATTCCTGACACTGGCATTGGAAAGAGAAAATTTATTTCCTGTTTTGAAATGAACAATATATTGGTTGATACATTACACGTTAGCCTTGGAGCTTCACCTGGTCCTTGGTTAAACACTTGACTCTATTTTTAAACAGACAGAACAGTTTCTTGGTTCTGCAGAATGATTGCAATAGTGGTGTGAATGTCTGGCTGCTCATTTTCCTCTTTTGACCTTGTTTACAGATTAGCATAATCAGGAAATAGCTATTCCTCCTCTTCCTCCACAGTGTAACATATTATGAAACAGCTGGGAATGTATGGGAAAGATACAGGAAACTGCTACAGGAAAAAGAAAAAAAAAAAACCCGAACTTTTTGCCCCGGTCTCATGAGTTGACTTTGGCAAATCTAACTCATGGGACCTGGGCAAAGAAAAGCAAGAATTCACTATGATGTTGACTGCCAGTCTATTGCACTCAGATATATAATTTTAATAAGAATTTTGATGATAATAGTAAAATCTAATACATGCTAAACTTAAAACAGAAGAGAAAGAAAGAATAAAAGGTACAAGGGGAGAAAAAGACAGAAAAAAGAAAAAAGTAAGAATATAATAAAGAGAAAAGAAATATATGACGAAGTGTCTTCCAAACTTCATCACAAGAAGTATAAACAAATAAGTGAATCTTCACCCCTTTAAGGTTACAAGCAATTATCTCTTCATCCTATATCCCATCCCTTATCTATAGACAAATCCATGAAGCATAATCTTTTCAGTAGAAAGTCCATAAAGAGTTGCCAGAAGTAACAAAATATCTTGTTTTAACCTTGATCAAATAAACCAGCTTTATATTTCTTCCTTTTACTTCTAACAGTCTTAATCTTTAGGTCATTCAAATATTGTCATAGGATTTGATTTCTCTTCATTTCTTCTTTGTCCTATTGAACAGAGTTCTTCAAGGCTTTAAGAAGCCTCTTTTGTAAATCCAGTAGGAAAAAAATGTCCAGGTTAGTCTCTTAGTTTATCATTTGTATTTCCCTTTTGAATTTTAAAACATCAGCCAATTTCTTTTGTAGAACCAGTGAAACATTCTTTTCCAAGTCATTCTCTTGGCCTATCAGTTGTAAATTTACTTTCAATGCCATCTCTATCAAGTCAGATAAAATTTGTTCTATATCTGTCATTTCTTCAATAACATAGTCTATCCATAGAAGCAGACATCATTACTGACATTGTTGATATTGTGGCTACTAATTTGTGACTCTATTTTTCAAAAGTCTCCTTCAGTATTTTCATTGTGATAACATATTGCATTTTATAGGCTTGTATTTTTTCCTATACTAAAATCTTTAGTCCCCTCTAGTGTCCACTTTTTAAATCATGAAATTACTTATCTCTGTTATGTCTTCCAAAAACCAAAACAGATCTGTTTTCCACAAGAAGCTGTTTGTTCTTTATAATTAATTCCAAACTCTTCTTGTAAAAGTTTCAATATTCCAAATTTATCTGGACTCTTAGTCCATTTATAACTTTCTAAGATCAAAATCTTATTTAGCTTTTTGCTATTTATTTCACATTCTTTAAGTTATTAAGCTTATAATTAATTTTTCTTTTCTTCAGGATTGAAGATAAACTCACCTGATGAAGACTTTTCAAACTTGTTGTTCCAAAGGTCTCTAATAGCTTTAAAATGGTTAATAGGCAATTTCCAAAAGTGATGAGAAAGTAAGGTTTGCAAGCTTAGTGTCTTTTAAAAGGCTCTGCCGTGGTTGTGAACAAAATGGCTAATCCCTTTGTCTTCTGGTGCTCAAACCCATGGAAAACTGCTGTCCTGCAGTCTCCTCATCAGGAGCAGCCATCTGGAGCACATGTGGGTGATCTCCCATCCTCTCCTTATCAGAGAGGTTCCAAGGAACCAGTCTACTCACTGCGATCGTTAGCTCTGCTTTCACAGAGCCGTCTTCAGTTCACCATACCTCCTCCGAAAGTCTCCCTGACTGCTAGTCTATTGCACTGAACTTTACAAGTATTACAAAGCCCTAGATAACTGTTGTGCATGAAAGATGTCATGCAGTTGGAAATATGATCTGTAAGAAATGCTAGAATTGTTCAGGTTATTCATATTTACAATAAATGCATTTATGCTTCAATGCATCTGCATTGAGTAATGTGTCAAAAAGAGTGCCTGGTGTGACTTGTGCATTCATCAGAAGAGAATCACTTGCACAATAAAATAAAAATATAGAAAAGTCATATGCCGATTTTAGATATACTAGTATCATCAGTCCTCCCCCAAAAAATCAATCAACAAGGCAATTAGGAACAGCAGCAATCTGCTGAGCAGTTCCCAAACTTCAGCTGAGAGACAATACAGCAGGCACAAACTTTCCTGAAAAACAAATTCTCTGGTCATGACAGCTCTATAGGGATTTTTTGATATATGCATATGAGTGTTTAAGGAGCAGAGCGGAGCCAAATTAGAAAGCACGTGGTGTAAAAAATGATATGCCATCACAGAATAGTTGTGTTTGAAAGAGGTTTTTATGTTCAGTTTCTCAATCACACAACTCATTTTTTATTCTTTGCTATACTGACAAATGGCAAAAGGTTTCTTGCAGCTGAGATTTTATTGAATTCTCTGCCTGAGAAGGCACTCTTTAAGTCTGTAAATGATCTGTCAGGGTTGGCCCAAGACATTTTGCTGCCTGAAGGAAAGAACAAGTTTCTTTCCTGATATTTCATCCAAAAATGCCAACTGGTCTGTTAGCTGAAACTTCTTCAGCACTGGTGATAGAATAGCATCTTTTGCCTCACCAGAAGGTAGCAGACTAGCTTCAAGGAGCAAGACAGACTGTCTGGAATGCACAATTCTGTTCTTCACAGAGGTGAACTGTTCAGGGGGTTGCCCTTCCACACATTCAGCATCTGCTGCATATTCTACTGCCTAAGGTGGCAACTGTTTTTCTAGCATAAGAAACCTTATGCTTTCTAGATACAAGAAAAGAAGGCCAGGACAAAGTATTCCTGCCACCTACTCCTGAACATCCATTTCCCTGGTTTGGAAAGTCCTGTTCTGTTCTAGGTAAGGTTAAATTTAGTCTTTTAAAATGGTAAACTGCATTGATGTGGTAGACACATGAATCCTATGTTTCTTATCCAGAGTTGTGATTGCAAGATGCTATATAACTCAATATAGTATTTAAATAAATTCAATAAACAATAAATAAAAGATTGCATAATATTGTAAGCATACATCCCAGTTCAACCAATGCAATTAATCTGTATTTGTAGCACAGATAATTATATTCCTTTAGGAGTATCATTTCAGACTACTCCCAGACTTGCAATATTTGAAAAGATGGCAATCAATATTAACTTTTTATTATAGTATTTATTTTAGTAATACATGTACTAATTTTTTGTAGTAATACTTAAATATTTACTATAATAATTTGCTACAATAGTTAAGTACTGTCTTTATTATTCAACAGTTTGAGTTGAACTCTTGAACTGAAAGAGGTTGGACACATGAATAAATATGTAATTCTGAAATGTACATTTATATATATATATAACTATATATATATAGTTATTCACACAGCTCTCATTCTCTAGGCCATATTTTCTCAAATGCAAACTTCAAACGAATACCCTTCATCCAGTCATTATGAGCATCAAATTGGGGAAAGTTCTTTAGCCATTAAATAATCAGTTGTTATCTGAACATACTACCTGTGTGGTCATTTCCTTTTCATATTCTGTTACTCCAAATAAAATTCCTTCTCCCATCAATACTCTGCCTATCTGAAGTACAGAAAAAATGTTGCATATCTACTTTGTCCCCATTTCCAGTTTTGCAGGACAGGAATCTGATGATAACTGTACATAGGATTGTTCTGATACTATGGGATTTATAGAGGCAGAAAGCAGAAATTAATCTGAAAGTCAGTTACAGTCCCGCCTTTGTTCTTTTCAAGGAATATAAATTATCACGGTTTCTGCATTTTCCGGTTGTAATTATCACAAGCTATGTCACCCACATAATTGCTGGAAAGGAAAATGGTAATTTCCTTAGAATTCATGTCATTTGAATATCTGCTTCCTGAGATGTACAGTCAGCATAACAAAGGTCCTATATTTAAGCTTTGTACTGTATCAGCAAATTTGACTGGCCAAGGCAGGGCTAGTAAAACTAAACCGTGAAGTCTAGTGAGACAGCTGTACTCAGACCTTAACTTAGTGGTATAAACTATCACAGCTCAATAGAAATCAATAAAGCTGCACTGACTTACACTGGATATGGAGCTTGTATCAAAGGCCAACTCACCAGCTTTTCTTGGTTTAAACAGAGTAAAAGTAGAATGCAAATACATGTTTCTGTGAAGAAACAGGGTGATGCTTTGGTTACCTGTGTATCAAATCAAGAAACTATGTTCCCTTCAAGGCACAGAGAAGCATTTTTAATCAGTGGAAGGCCATAAATCCCTTGAATGGGCTTGTCCTATTTTCCCATGATCATTATCCCTCAGGCAGATGTAATTTACCATTTGAACTAACTTTTACCATTTCCCATATTACCAGGAATGAATACAGGTAGTCCTCATTTAATGATGCTAATTGGGACCAGAAACTCTGCCATTAAGCAACACAGTCATAAGTCAAAAAACCATGTGACCATGCCACTTAGTGACAGAAGTTTTGGGAGTCCCGGTTGCCATTGTTAAGAAAGGACTGCATAGGTTATTAAGTAAGGCCCTCATGTGACTGTGATTTCCAACTTTCTGCCGGCTTCCCCATTGACTTTGATTGTGGCAAGCTGGCAGGGAAGATCACAAATTGCAATCACATGACCACAGGATGCTGCAACATCATAAATATGATTTCCAATCATAACTACCACTCATTCAGCACCATTGTAACTTCACACGGTCACTAAATGAGTGGTCGTTAAATGAGGGCCACCTGTATGAATTTGTATGGAAGTTAATGACAACATCCTTGATTTGTTTCTTTGATAATAAGAATTCACAAACATTTCATGATAGAAACCAAGCATATATTATCTGCTTTCTTGATGCCAAGGTATAAAAAGGGTTATATCTGTCACAAATCCATCATAAATATGCTAAAATCTATATTACCCAATAAATCATCTGAAAGGTCTACTGAACCAGACCCACATCTCAAAGTAGAAATGTGTTCTAATTATGCAGTTGTTTGTCTCTTGCACTTTGTACAAATTGTTGAAAACTGCTGCTATCATGTTGGTGTTTTAAACTCCAATGGACTACTGAAACTCTTCCTTTGAGATAAAACTTCCTTCTGTGCTTAATAACTAAGGCCAAACCTGTCTGTTAAGTCTGATCGCATCATGATTTCATCCTAGTTTAGACTAAAAAGGAAAGATTCCTTTTTTGCAAGTGGAAGGCAATAACCTGAACTGGTATTTTAGTCAGAGGAGTTGACATCAAAGTCCAGAGTGAGTTGACTGAAAGTCCTGTGCACGTAAAATATGCAGTGCTTAAAGACCTGGGTTCATGGGATAAAGCTTCAAAGCATTATGCAAATGAGCAATCTCTGCTTTAGCCTTAGAGAAGATAAAATTCCTCAAGCTATCCCCCTACCTCACCCCACAGACATCAAATCTTCAATTAATTCAACTGAAAAAAACCCTCTCTAACACCTTTAAACTTCAATAAAATGTTATTTCCCCTTTCAATAAATGTTATTTCACATACCCATCATACAGATAATTTGTCAGCTAAAATGTTGTTGTATATGTTTTTAAGCATTTGTCTAAGTTGAATATTAAAAATATTAAATTTTAATAAAGATATCATCTATCTTTATAAGTACCATCTAACATAAAATAAATTGTCTCAAACCTGTGGAATTCAATGCAACTGAATGAAATCAACTTTGAACCAACAAAATCCATTAGAAAATTAAATAATAAATGAAGAGATGGGGGATCTGAACAAAAAAATTATACTGTGGATTGCTTCTGTTCAAGATCCTAGACAGCTACCCATGACCTTTTACAGGACAGTTCAGTTCATTGCCACCCATTTTCCTGATATTTGTTGCCAAGGTACAGTTAGTATCTGAGAGATCCCCGAAATGTTTATTCTTCACTGAAGTGTTTCAGCATACTAAAGCATATAGCATATTAGCATATAGAACTGCCGGTCTCCCAGTTTCTAGCCTGATGCCTTAACCACTACACCGAACTGGTTTTCTTTTAGGATACTAACCTTCTTGTATTTTTTTATTAAGGTTTATGTATTTCTGCAACCCTTGAGATTTTTCCAAGGCTGATGATCTTCCCATATTGTGCATGAGTAGAAAGGAATTCATGAATGCTTGAATATATCATCATAATAACAATAGCAGCAACAATATACCTTGGCAATTTAGGAGTATATGCTCAAATAATAAGTTCACTATTATTTTATGTAAGAGGCAGATAGACGTAAAAGATTCTGACTTTGAGTGGAGCCTTTAGGACCACCTTCCCAAAGTAGATTAGGCCAGGACAAAAAAAAGTAATTATTATACCTTCTGTCTCATTAATAACCACAATTCTGTGGCACTTTTTAAAAAACTTCCATGGTGGTACTACCAAGGCTTTGCTGGCTATATGCAGCCCTGGGTTTCCAGTTATGTATTCCTATAACCACATAATTGCCCAGCCTAAGCAAGGACACTGATGAAAAACTTTCAGTATGGTTAGTTCCTGTTAGGAATGGCCAGGTGGATAACAACTAGTGCTTTGGACTTCCATTAAATTTTGGATGTATAAGGAAAAAGTCTGAGCACTTCATTCTGACAGAAAATGTGGAGTAGGGATTGTAGAAGTTTGCCTTAAGGCGCATTTCAAATTGTTTAAATGAAATATAAATATAATACAATTGCTTTTTCCTTTGAAATCTACCATGTTTCTCATTTTATTATTTTGCCTGCTTCCTTGTGCACAATATACCCTAGGCTTTGAGAATACCAGGGGAAAGCAGGTTTTGCTCTTCCTCTATGCACTAAAACTGTGTGTCTTTACTTTCTCCAATATAAATAACTGTCTGTCAATCATTTCTTTAGTAAAGAAATACATCTTAAGTCTATATTTGCAATGTAGGAAAAACTTACCCATCCTCTCCCTTGGACTTGAGGATAAATATTTTTCAAAAATGCTAGTTGATATGAGGTGACGTGCTAACCCAGGTTTTACATGAGGTGACAATATACTTCCAGGAGATTCTTTCCACCTAAAACTGTACCTGATACCGGTATCAGTAAGTATAAAACAAACGGACCTTGCAAATTGAACAACATAAGAAGCTACCTTATACTGAGAAAGCCAATGCTCTGTCTAGTTATAGTCTCAGTTAGTCACAGTGTCTAAGGCAGTGATGGTGAACCTTTTGGGCTCGGTGTGTCAAAAATTCGGAAAATGCCTAACTTGACTCTGCTGGCATTCACTCCCCTCCCCTGAACAAAAAAGAAACAATTCTTTACGTATTCATTTATTTTAAAAAAAACATAGTCCAATTATGTGTGGTGCGATGTATTATATAAAGAAACATCAAATAATTACAAAAATGAAATACGAGTAAAACAAACTCAGTTTCTTTGGTAATTCAAACAGGGAGAATAGCTGTTGTCGGGCGTTGGTGAACGCTGGTGTGTCAGCGTCGTGGCATGTCACCTTTGACACGTGTGTCATAGGTTCACCATCACTGGTCTAAGGGCTGACTCTGATTGGCACTTCTCTGAATATCAGATAGAAGCTCTTCCAGGGTTTGAACACAGACCTTCTGCTTGTTACACATGTACTTTGCTGTGAGGTACAGAACCTTTCAAGTAGGAATTGATTGCAGTGAGAAACAGTAATAGCTCAGGATGTCTAATTATCTTCCCAAAGACATCTGCTAGCAATTGCTGGAAATGAAGAGTGCCATTAAAAAACCCTGTGGTTTGATGCAATACTGTAAAATAATTATTTTGTCACAGTAGTTTTTGTGTGCAACCAGCCTTAATAATGTGACTTTTATAAATTGCAATTTATAGTAAATGGTCATCTCTGGAGGAACTTGTTATATTTGTAAATCGATGAATCATTTAATGATTTATAAATTGCTGTCACAAACACAGTTAAATGTTGAGTCCACAGTATAGCACCCCATTAAAAGGAGCCTTGATTTCTTTTCAAATATTCTTTGTTAAAAGGCAAAAATAGTTCATCTTATTATAGGTTTCAGCTAGAATTTATGCAAGCTCTTGATCAAAAGAGAATACTTATGCTGTAGATTTCCATGGTATTCAAAATTATAATGTTTTAAGTGCTTTGACATTTTTACAGCAAACTGCATATAGACTAAAAGACATTTGTTTATAAATGTGCACATATAATTTAGCTTTTGCCATTTAAGCATCTCTTGCTGAGAAGTACAAAGTATAAATTAGTGGGAATAAATGAATCATAAAATGAAGTAAATAATAATAAAAGTATGAGTAACAACCCAACATATGCATTACATTAGCTTCTGTTAGAATTGTTAATTTTAGCTATGATGACATTCAAAGATTGGACCTTCCCTTCCCTCCCTCTCTTTAAAATGTAATGCCAAATAACTACTCTTTAATTGGTATTTCATTATGTCATTACAGTAATTAAATAGTAAAGTATGCCAAATGTTATACAAACTAGACATTGTGATCACTCTCAATCTCATATAACTATATGCAATACCTATATGGCAATGTTTTTTACCACACAGACAATTTGCCACCCATCATGTTTTGGAGTTCAGCTCACATACCCATCATGGCCAAAAGCAAAGGACAACAAGATCACAGTCTATAACATTTGGAGAATATCAGATTGCCTATCCAAATAGTCATACTTATTGCCTCATATAAGTTTCTCTGCAATCCTTTGGCATCTTGGTGACCCATCTTATTCCTGGCATCCCCTTCTACTTGTACTTCATTCATTTTGTAATTTTTTGTGGTTGTTCCATTTATTTATTTATTTATTTGTTTATTTATCAATCAATCAACTTTGCCACCACCCATCTAATTGAAAAACTACTCTGGGCAGTTTACACAGGGGATAAAATCAATTAAAATTCAGTATAAAAACAATCTTAAAGATAATAAATTAATTCCAAGAATAATGGAATTGGCAAATAATTCAGGAGTGACATCAGGGTGCCAGCCACCCCCAGGATTGATTCAAATTCTTATTGCCCCATGCAAGCTGGCAGAGCCAGGTCTTAGGTCCTTTCCAGAAACCCGAGAGGGTAGGGGCCTGCCACACCTTTTGGGGGGAATATACCAAAGGGCAGGGGCAACAGCAGAGAAGGCTCTCCTCCTGGGCCCCACTAGCTGATATTCTCTTGCTGATGAGGTCCACAACATGCCCTCTCTGCCTGACCAGGTGGGACAGGTTAACATAATGGGGGTGAAACAGTCCCTCAGGTAACCTGGACCCATGCCACGTAGGACTTTAAAGATGATAACGAACACCTTTAATTGGACCCGGAAGCAAACTGGCACCCAATGCAGCTCCTGCAACAAAGATGTTATATGTGCCATCCTAGGGGAAACTCAAGATTGTTCGTGCAGCCGCATTTTGAACCAGCTGTAGCTTCCAAATACTCTTCAAGGGTAGCCTCATAGTAGTTAAACTACTATTGCCTCCCAAATTCCAAGATAATTTACTAAGCCTTGATCTCAGGGTGACCAATTTATCATTATTAGTTTCAAACCCATTGATAAAAGGAGTATAATTAAAAAGTATGAAAATATAGTTTATAACATAAGTGACAATTAAAGTTATGGGATTTTTGTTTTAAACACTGCAAAATATACTGGGCTGGATACAGCAGGGGGCCCCAAACTCTTCAGCTCATCAACCCCTTCATGAAGTTTCAGACTGTCCATTGACCCCCAAAAATGTATTATATGAAAATAATTTAATAAATACTTTAAATACTAGTATTATGAATAACAACAACAACAACAACAACAACAATGGATAGCCCCACTGACCCTTGGGGGTCGATACTGACCACTTTGGAGAACCCTGGGATACAGTCTTAAACTAAATGAGACATGGCTACCCCATGATTTCAACAGGATTTAAGTACTTTCGGATAACATAGCTGAAATCATTTTTCATGGTGAAAAATCAGAAAAGAAGTTTATTAAAAATAAAATACGGTAACATATGGAACTTGCACTGGCCCTATGGAACATCATTCCACCTGAGGTCAGGCTGGCCCCAATCATGATAGCCTTCATAAAGGGCCTGAATACCTGGCTTTGCCATCTGACCTGAGGATCAGAAAATGGTGTGGAGGCCATAAAATGGCTGTACTGTTCTTGAATGTCTGTGCTCTCCTGGTGACTGCACTGGTTTTTAATTGTTTTTACAGGTAGTCCTTGCTTAATGACAATAGCTGGGACCGGGATTTCCATCACTAAGCGGTTGTAAAGCTGACAGCACATGACCTCATCACTTAGTGACAGCAATCTTGGCAGTACGGTCCCCAAGTACGGATAGGCAGGAGGTTGGGCACTGAAGTGCAAATGCGGCCCAGGGTCTGCACTAACACTACCACCCAGGGGCTCCTTGGGAGAAAGAGCAGCAGGAACGGGAGTGACTTATAGGAGTGACTTGCAACCTTCCCTGTCAGCTTTCCCACTGACTTTGCTTGTGGGAAGTTGGCAGGGAAGGTTGCAAACGGCGATCATGTGACTGCGGGATGCTGCAACTGTCATAAGTGCAAGCTGGTTGCCAAGCGGCTGAATTGCAATCACATGACTGCAGGGACACTGAGACAGCTGGAACTTCGAGGACCCGGTCGTAAGTCCCCTTGTTCAGTCCATTGTAACTTTGAACATCACTGAACAAGTGATTGCTAAGTGTGATGGAATATGAGGGTGGCCTTAGAAGATGGGGGAAAGAGATGCCACCTAGAGAACAATCTGATAAAAGAGAAAGGAGTCTGCAACAGGGTAACAGTCAAAAAAGAATTTAGGAAAGACCCACCCTAACTACTCAGGCAGTAAATAGAGAGGGCAGGAGATTTGTGCTTTCAGACTTGCAAGATTGATGTCAGCCCTCCAAGGTAAACCAGACAGGAAACAAGACTAGATGAACTAATTCTATTTTATTGTAAGGCTATATCAACAGAACCTTGTAAGTCTGAAAGCACAAATCTCCCACCCTCCCTATTTACCACCTGGGGGGGGGGGCTTTCCTAAGTTTCTTTCTTTGACCATTACCCAGTTGCAGACTTTCTTTTTTATCTGATCGTTCTCTAGGTGGCATCTCTTTCCACCATCTTCCAAGGTCACCCTCACATTCCATCACACTTAGTGAGGACTACCTGTAATTGTTTAACATTTTGTATTGCTTATATGGCTGTTTTATTTTTTATTTTTTTTAATATTGTTTACGTATGTTTTAACTATAAGCTGCTCAGAGTCATGAATGTGAGATGGATGGCTATATAAATAAATAAAATAAAATAAAATAAATAAGATATAAATACTTTAATTATACAAAGTTTTCAACATGGGCTCAAAATTCATTTAAATGTCTTCTAAAATAGAAGGAGGGGGTTGTGGTGATAGAATACAATACAATAATGGAAATTTAGATACAGTTTATGAATAGTAGATATGGATTTTTGATCATTTAGATTTTTTTCTTTTTCCCCCTCTGCCTTTTAAAATGTTAATATACTGATATTAAAATATCCATTAGTAAAGAAAATTACAAAATTTATTTTTTTAATTCTTCCATCTTGACTCTGTATAAAATATATCTAACGTAAATATAAAATAACCCAATATTATTCTGCTAGATAATACTAGTATGGCCTGGACTAATAAAAGCAGCCCATTAAATTTATATGTTCATCTTTGTGAATATGTGTATGAATATGTTCACTTGTATTCAGACTATGAGTTTGAGTTAAGTTCCAAAATATTAATAGTAGAATTCTTATAAAAATCACAGTCTATTTTTGAATTGTTATACTGCATTTCTCATAAACACCCTTAAAGTGACTTTGTCAAAGTTATTAAGAGCCATGTCAAAAGCCTTATTAGATGCTTTATGTTTATCCAGAAATAGATTATTGTTTTCAGGACATACTTAAACTAAATTCTTACAATATTTTCAAACCTACATTTTAGTTTTCCATCAAATTCCTTCCAGTAGCATTATTTAATCTTGGCTTATCACTTTTTCACACCAATAAGGCTTCAAAGCGGTAACCATTACCCCACTGGGGTTTTATGTACCTTTCCAACTACAAACCCCATGACAGGGTATAATTTCAATGGCCAATAACCTGAGACTGAACCTTGATTAGGTGGAGATGCTGTTGCTGGACAAATTCTGTTCAGAAAGTGAGAAGATGGCCTGTTCTGAATGGGTGAAACATATGATTTATATGTAGACTATCCCAAGTATATTTCTAGTGTGTCAAGATATGGTTAGGTTGTGAAGCTGTAGTCTTGCTATGAAATGCCCTCTCTTTGATGGTCCTTCAGGTGTAGTTCAGTAACAGTAGCAGCTTAAGACTCACCTCTTCAGCTCAGCCTTTGAATTATTTTCATTTAATGAGAAGGTATATAGCTATTGCTCATTGGATTTATGGCTGTTTGGGTTTTTAATAGTATTTATGTAGTAGGCTTTATGTTTTATATTTTAAAATCCCCCCCCCCAAAAAACTGTATGTTATTGATTAGAAAGGGCCAGATCGCCGCCGCCGCCGCCACCTCCTCCTCTCCTCCTCCATCATTTGCAAACTGAAAACCATAAACGTATATCTCATTGCAGTTATAAACAAAAAAGCATGTAGAAATATACTGGGGAAACTGAGAGTGAAAACTTGAAAAGGGAACTAAAAAAATAAAGTTAAACACAAATTAAATTATGGGAGTGGGAAGGTTTTGGGAGTGGCAGAAAATCACTGAATGTGGCTGGGAAAATGGCAACAGAATTGTTCTTTTTGGTTTTGACTATTTCTAGTCTTTAGAAGAAAGCTAAAAATGTTATAAATGAAAATAATTGTTACTTGTCAGAGATCTGGAGGTTCTGATTAAAATGTTTCTTTTTCTGTTTTTTCCAGGCACTATTAATAGAGATTATAGTTGGAATTAACTAAAACGTTAGCTGTAAAAACATATAGCTCAGACTATCACTTATCGAGATAGGCAAAAGCACCTAGCTAAGTTATAATTCATGAGTAATTATGGGAACCGGCTATTATTCTCACTGTTCCTTTGATCTTAGTAGCTTGAAATAGAGTGAATCAAACCTTTTCTTGTAATCATCCTAGACAGAAGCTACTTATTAATTAATTATAATTAATTGTACTATTTTATTTTCCTTGGTAACAGAAAATAGAACAATCACATTTTTAATTTAAAATATAACTGTTAATAATATAAAAGGCTATACTGATTTTCTATATAGAAACAGATGTTCTTGTATATGAAAAAAGTCAGCATTGGATAAAAGCACTACAAAGATCAAAAGTTATATTTTAGAGGCACTGAGGGTACCAGGCAACTGAGCAATTCAACTAATTGCCAAATATTTCAAGAAAAGGAGGTAAAAACAATCTCAATTAAGAAGGAAAATTCCAAGAAAAGGAAAAAAAATGCCTTCTCTTCTTTAAATGCAGGCAGCTTGTTCAAAACAACATTAAGTAAAGACTGACAAAAGACAATTTTACTTTTTTTCTATTTCAAGCAGTACCTTCTGACATTCTCAGTGTTTTGTGTCCTTGACCACTTCATGTCCTTGACTGTTTTATTTAGCACATTTTGCTAAATAAGCACTCCCAAAAAATTTACTACAATTTTACCCACAAACTGTCCATTCATTTTGTAAGCCTGTTACAAATCCAATTTAATTCAGCATTTCCTTTTATTAGCTTTAAATCTGTTACCCTTCAGTTCGTCAACCAACCATTCTTTTTTAATAGGATGGTGTTCTTTTATTAGGATGGACAGAAAATCAGAATGACTAATTTACCATCTCTTGCTCATTATTCAGCTTTAATTATCTTAAGTGACGTAGGCCTACAATGGAACACATGCTATACCCTGTAGAAAAGTAATAAAAATCACATATTGATCTCAAAAACATGGCAGACAGTATGAGTGGAATTAAGGATACCATGTGGGATTCTAGAAAGTCTACAGAATCAGAGAAAGCACAGCAGGCACCAAAAAGCAATCAAATCTCATAGCTGTGGAGTCCTTGGATTAAGGAGCTTTCATCCTGTCTTCTGACTGCTAGTTGGTGTTCATGGATGTGCTCTGCCAGCCTTCTGCCTGCATGTCCTACATGGTGGTTGTTACAGTCCTTACACTGTATGATGTAGATGACTCCTGTTTTTTCTTCTTGGGCTATTGGGTCTTTTGGTTTGGTTTGCTTTGGTTTACTTAAGATGTTTTGGAGGGCTTTAGTTGGTTTGCGTGCTACAGTGATGCCATGTTGTTGTAATAGTCTGTTGGTAGTTTCTGAGACATTTCTGATGTATGGCAGTGTTATCCTTTTCATAGCTTGTGTTGGTTGTGTTGTAGTAGGTTGAGTGGTCAGAACATTATTCAAATGAGCACAAACACATTGCAGCAACCCAGACCGGCAGAAAAAGGAAACAGACCACCTATACAACATCTTTCAACAAAATGGATATCCACGCAACTTTATCAAAAAGTGCCTGACCACTGAACATCTCAACACATGGACAGACGTAACCATAGTTTCAACTGGGAAACTGTCAGCATCTTAGACCAAGCTAAATCCAAAAATGCGAGGGAATTCCTGGAAGCTTGGTATTCAGACAAGGCAGCCATCAACAGGCACACATAGATAAACAACATCTACACACTATTCAAAAGAGACAATAAAAAGGAAAACAAAAGACCAGAACATCTCCTCACCAGCAATCATCACCCAGATAAGCAGAGATTAATTCCAAGATTATCACCAGACATACAATCAAGCAGTAAACAATACCCTAATCAAGGAACTATCAGAGGAAAAAACAGAACAAAACCCCCACCCCCACCAACACTGGCAGGGCATGCCACAGTATATAAACAGAGAGCGAACCCCATTCCATTCTAGCACTGAAGATGTTACCTAGCCGAGTAACGAAACATTTGCAAGAAGACAACCAAGCTCAGAGAACCCCAAGGACTCCACAGTTCAACCCTGAGCTACACATATTCTCTTCTACTGGTAAATCTCATAGCTTTTGCAAGTTGACTAATTAGAGAAAGTAGACTAACCATTTATTGAGTACTGAATAACATCCTATATCATTTATTATTTTCTTTTCTTTTCTTTCTTTATTAATTAATTAATTTAATAAAATTAAAGTATTATTTGAATTAATTAAATTAATTTATCAATTAAATTAATAATTAATTAATGTATTATTATTTGGTCCTTTCTTCTAATCTTATGAAATGTAATTCTAATTATTGAAAACAAGATACAAGTCCACCTTTCTCACTCTCTCGCCATCTTGCTCTAATACCTTCACCAAACACTGAACAAGCAAACAAATCCATTTATGTTACTTCTACCATAGGTAGGTAATTCCTTACTTCTTCCTTTCCAATTATTGAGTCCAAACTATATGAGTTGTTCAAACTAATTCAGACTGGACAATCAGCTGTGATGAAATGCAGAAAGTAGCTTCTTCAACCTTATGGTCTCCAGACATAAGATATTCAATGCATATAATTATTTTTTTTATTTATTAGTAGGAATTCACTGCCATATTTAAAATTGATTTAACAAAATACAAACTCCCTCTTATCACCAGAAAGGATTTCTATAATATCTTTATGTGTTTGTTTGGGTGTAAACTTCTTTCATATTGATTATTAATGTGATCATCTGTTCCTTTTAATTGGAGATGGTCTTTCAGAATCTAGTTGCTAGGATACAACATATCCATCATATTTAACTGCTTCTAAACATTGGCCTTAAATGTGAGAAAGCAAAATGGCTGTCTGATGAGGCTTTACAAATAGCTGTGGAAAGAAGGAATGAGAAAAGCAAGGGTGAAAGGGAAAGATATAAGCAACTGAATGCAGATTTCCAGAGAATAGCAAGGAGAGATAGGGAAGGCCTTCTTAAATGAACAATGCAAAGAAATCGAGGAAAACAATAGAATGAGGGAGACTAGAGATCTCTTCAAGAAAATTGGAGATATCAAAGGAACGTTTAGTGCAAAGATGGGCATGATAAAGGACAAAAAAGGCAGGGACCTAACAGAAGCAGAAGAGATTAAGAAAAGGTGGCAAGAATACACAGAAGAACTATACAAGAAAGATCTTAATGTCCCTGATGTCCATGCTGGTGTGGTCACTGACCTTGAGCCAGACATCTTAGAGAGTGAAGTCAAGTGGGCCTTAGGAAGCATTACTAACAACAAAGCTAGTGGAGATGACAGTATTCCAGCTGAGTTATTTAAAATACTAAAAGACGATGCTGTTAAAGTGCTGCACTCAATATGCCAGCAAGTTTGGAAAACGCAACAGTGGCCATGGGACTGGAAAAGGTCAGTTTACGTTCCAATTCTAAAGAAGGGCAATGCCAAAGAATGCTCAAACTACTGCACAATTGCGCTCATTTCACATGCTAGCAAGGTTATGCTCAAGATCCTACAAGCTAGGCTTCAGCAGTACGTGAACCGAGAACTACCGGATGTACAAGCTGGGTTTCGAAGAGGCAGAGGAACTAGAGAACAAATTGCCAACATTCGCTGGATCACAGAGAAAGCACGAGAGTTCCATAAAAACATCTACTTCTGCTTCATTGACTATGCAAAAGCCTTCAATTGTGTGGATCACAACAAACTGTGGCAAATTCTTAAAGAGATGGGGGTGCCAGACCATCTTACCTGTCTCCTGAGAAATCTATATGCGGGCCAAGAAGCAACAGTTAGAACCGGTCATGGAACAACCGATTGGTTCAAAATAGGGAAAGGAGTACGACAAGGCTGTATACTGTCACCCTGCTTATTTAACCTATATGCAGAGTATATCATGAGAAATACCAGGCTGGAAGAATCACAAGCCGGAATTAAGATTGCAGGGAGAAACATCAATAACCTCAGATATGCAGACGATACCACCCTAATGGCAGAAAGTGAAGAAGAACTAAGGAGCCTCTTGATGAGGGTGAAAGAGGAGAGTGCGAAAGCTGGCTTGAAACTCAACATTAAAAAAACTAAGATCATGGCATCTGGACCCATCAATCCCTAGCAAATAGAAGGGGTAGAAATGGAAGCAGTAACAGACTTCATTTATTTGGGCTCCAAGATTACTGCAGACGGAGACTGCAGCCATGAAATTAAAAGACGCTTGCTCCTTGGGAGGAAAACTATGGCAAACCTAGATAGCATATTAAAAAGCAGAGATGTCACCTTGCCGACAAAGATCCGCATAGTCAAAGCTATGGTTTTTCCAGTAGTAATGTATGGCTGTGAGAGCTGGACCATAAAGAAGGCTGAGCGCCGAAGAATTGATGCCTTTGAACTGTGGTGCTGGAGAAGACTCTTAAGAGTCCCCTGGACTGCTAGGAGGTCAAACCAGTCAATCTTAAAGGAAATCAACCCTGATTGCTCATTGGAAGGATTGATAATGAAGCTCAAGCTCAGATACTTTGGTCACCTAATGCGAAGAGAGGACTCTTTGGAAAAGACCCTGATGCTGGGAAAGATTGAAGGCAAAAGGAGAAGAGGACGGCAGAGGATGAGATGGTTAGATAGCATCACTGAAGCAATGAGCATGAAACTGAGCAAACTCAGGGAGGCAGTGAAGGACAGGAAGGCGTGGCGCAATATGGTTCATGGGGTCATGAAGAGTCGGAGATGACTTAACGACTTAACGAAACCACAACAACAAAACATTGGCCTCATCATTTTATGAGCAAAGTTGTCAAACTAACAAATCAACCCCCTTCCTTTTCCATAATCTGTATTACTTTCCTTTCACTCATGATTCTACAAAGGTGGCAAATTTTTTAAAATTCACAACAGCTTTTGAGAAAACTGGCTGAAATATTACAGTGTTCAATTCTTATGGCCATGTGTAAAAGAGTGTAATCTTTTCTTATTCAGCTCTCCTTGCAAATAAATAATCTGTGTATTATAGTCATATCATTCTAGCATTCTAAAAAATAGTACTGCCAACCCCAGATCCCTAAATATTTATTTACTTCTTAGATTTATATCCTACCTTTAATAGAGGAGCTCAAGGCATCATTCAACGTATGCCCTCCTCATTTTTCTCCACAGCAAAAACTCAGTGAAGTAGAGAGGGCTGAGAAAGCAATTAGCCAGTGAGCTTCCACAGCTGTAGATGAATTAGCACTGAGTCTCTGTGGTGCCGGTCCAACATCTTCACCAACCTGGCTGGTGGCTGTCCAATTATGTCATTTGCTGTTTCACAGTTTTAGTATTTTATTTGTAATCTTCCAAAATTATCTGCTAAAATACATTTTGCCGCTACTTTTTTCCAAAACATTTTGGTTTTTGCAAAAGACAAGGATAATTTACTCTTTAGACCATTTGTATTCTATACTATTGTGTCTGTCATTAACATTCCTTTGTAAAAATATTGCACCCACTATATTTGGATAAATAATCTGTGGAAAAGCAAATCCAAGTTTCTATATAAAGATTTTATTCAATATGATTCCCTCCATGGCTAAATATTTTTTTATATAAGTAATTCTTGCAGTTCCATTTTTGAAAATGTTGCATTATTGGCCCCAGACTCCACAGACTTCCATCATTATGATGAAACTGCCATTACAGTCCAGATCACAGGTATACAACCAGATGGTAAATTGCCAAATACGAGCAAGTCTTGTTTTCATTTCCTGGATTGTTAGGTACCCGCAATCCAGAGGTACATAACATTTCAAAACTGAATATTTTTCTTATTTTAATCTCATATTTTATAATTACCTGATATTAAATCTTAAAGTGTGGTAGAGCGTGTAATGCACACCTGCTTATCAAAATGAATAAACTTATTATAGAAAGCATATACCCAACTCAGTTTTCCCAAGCCTGCTGTGCTCTGTTTACGCAGAATTCTCAGTACATGTAAGTAGTGCAGTTGATCTGATGCCACCATTTCAGACCACCTAATCCAAGCATTGTAGAAAGGTTTATAGCAAATTAAGTCTGAAGGCTTTCAACTTACAGATATCTTGGGAATGCAGATGAAGTTCCTGTCGCTTGTAGCAGAGATGAAGTGAGATGGTGAACTGATGAGTAGATTGCAAGAAAATATACAGAATGAAGAGGTTAGAAAAAGAGTTGTTGCTTAGCTCGCACAGAGAGCTGCTGATCCTATAATCCTATTTTAAAAATGGAGGAACCTCAGGTTATCTGGGACAAGTGGACAACTTGGGGGTTCCTTTGGAGCAAGTTCCTTCTAGGCATGTCTAAACATCAGAAGATTTTTAGGATTTAAGTAGTTATGCTGTGGATACTATGCATGGGGCAACCTATACTAGATAGAATAGATCAGAGAGACTGAGTGAGAAGCAGGAAAAGAAGTAATGGAAGCAGAACAATTCTATTGTAATATGACCTCATCTTCATGAAAGATACAATTCAGCCTAGTTAGAACAACTTAATATATAATACAGTTAAGCAAGAGTCCTTAATTATTTTCAAATCATCATTATCTATGTGAGACCAACATTTAAATTTCAGCAAGAAAATCAGTATCTGTACCATCACAATTACATCCAACATGTGAGACACGATCATTCAATTATATGCATTTCTCGGAATATTCTCTATATGACTCCTTAAGGCTCAGAAAAAAATATCCAGAGTTCTACACACTAAATTTTGCAGGTATGTAAGCAATAAGAATGATGTCTCAACAAGACCACCAGGCTTTTATTTGTCCTGCAACCATGTGCAATGTCGGGACTCTTGTTGGATGCTGTGCTGACTACTGGTATTTAATCAAAATGGCAAATTTCTCCCTGTAAGAGGATAGTGCCTCATAATAACCAAACTATATCCGTAAGCATGCTTAATGAGAAATTAAATACAACTGAAAGCCAAGAGAGAGTTTAGAACCCAACATAAATAACAATATTTCAGTATGGATTGAATTGTCATATCAAGTTATTCAATCCTATGTTAACCCAGTTTCTCAAATTCTCAGTATAATCAGAGATCTCAGAATAATGCATGCTAAATAAATAATGCATTAATGTTGTAAATCAATCACCATATGATAACATTCTTTAAATGGGAGCTTTGAGTCACTTTTTGTGAGATGGGCAGAATCTAAATTTGAACTATAAATAAATAAATGAATACATGTGGAACTGTCACACTGATATTATTTGTTCAGGATGAAATTACATATCCAGAGAAAGATATGTATATTCCTGTACTAGAAAACAGATGCATTCTGGATCTTTTTGTTCTGTTCACCTTTTTAAGCAAAAGTTTTTAAATAGGTGTATTGGAATAAGATTTATCTTTTGGATCAAGTACTTCTTCAAATTTTGTAATAGAGTTCTTGGTTAAAAAATGCATATAAAACAAACTTTCTCGGAAGTAATGGTGCACTGAAGATAGCTCCGCTGAGAGCGGAGCCAACAACTGCAATGGAATGAGGAGCTGGCAAATGGACCAACTCCTCAGAATTCATCTCCAGACAAGGAGAGGACCTGGGGTTGCCCACAAGTGCTCCATACGTTGGTTCCCTATGAGGAGATCGTAAGACAGCAATTTCCAGTGGGTTTTAATGCTCTGGGAGCTGAGGGAAAGCCATCTTTGCCCAAGCCACAGTTCAGCACCTTCAAAAGGACACAGGGTTTGCATACTTTCTTAATCACTTCTGGAAATTGCTTGTTAATGCTTTTTGGATGTTAAGAACCTTTTGAAAGGCAAGTTCCAATACACCAGGTGAGTTTCCTTCAATCCTTGGCAAAAGACGTTTTATTTAAGTTTAAGGACTTAAAAAATTCTTTTTTTGGAATAAGCAGCAAAAGGGTATTTAGAACGTTGATTTTGGAACGTTATAAATGGACTAAGGGTCCCATTGGATTTGAAATAAGATTTTGAAATTAACTACAAGGATCCTTCCTGTCAGTTTTTAAAAATTCTATAAAAATATATATATGAAGATTTTGAAACTAAGTGTAAGAAATCTTCCCATGGGAAAATGTTGTTGATTAGAAAAAAACACGATGAGACTTTGGAGGTTGGACATTAGAGGGAACCAGAAAGAACTAAAGATTATAACTAAAGGAGAGGAGACCTACTAATACAGAATGAAGCAAAATATTCTAATTTTGGAAGAATTCAAGGATATTTGGGAACAATGCACTCAGAAGTTACTTTTAAAATTGTCTGCTATCATAAAAATGGATTTAAAAGAACTGATAGAAGAGGACAAGATTGAGAATGAGGTTGTTTTGAATGTGGATTTAAAAATGAGAGGTTATAAGAATGATACGGAAAAAGATGTTACACTGGTTTTACAAATAAAACCAGTTGATGTCTTAATAATTAAAAGGGACACACAAATAATAAACTATAAGAGTGACTTGGATAACTTTCTTATCTTGGATTTACAAAAGAGATGTGTTAAACTTATGAAGGAGTTTCTGAGAAGAGACAAAGAGAAAATGAAATCAACTTCTAGGACTATTTAAAGAGATTAAAGATCAAGATTCTTAAAAGCAAAGGGAAGGAATATAAAGTAGGTTTATTTGATCAAAGTATGTATATGTATGTATGTATGTATGTATGTGTATGTATATGTGTAGATAGACAGACAGACAGTTGCTGGAAGCTCTTAATGGACTTTTCTTGACCAGGATTGAATGGTGAAGCTTTAAAGATTTGTTTATAGATAAGAGATAAGATATGGAAAGAAGTACAGTGGTACCTCAAGATACGAACGCCCCACCTTATGAAAATTTCAAGATGCGACCAGCTCCGGCCGCAAAAATTTACCTCAACATGCGAACTCCGCCTCAAGCTACGAACGGGATCCGCGGCCATTTGCCCTGCTGCCACGTGGTCGCGGCTTCCAAGAGGAAGTGCTAATGAAATCTGAGCGCGAGGACAAAAGCCCAAGGAAAGCAATGCAGAAAGAGGAAGTGCTAATGAAATCTGAGCGCGCGGGGGGGGAAGCTCCCGCTCCCGGCTGTGCGTGCGCGCGACATAAGCCTTTCCCCCCAACGCGCTGATATTGCTTTCACTGTGCTTTTGTCGCTATGGAGAAAGGAAACAGCGCGGAGGAATCAGTGGGGGGGGGGAAGCTCCCGCTCCCGGCTGTGCATGCGCGCGACATAAGCCTTTCCCCCCAGCGCGCTGATATTACTTTCACTGTGCTTTTCTCACTATGGAGAAAGGAAACAGTGCTGAGGAATCAGTGGGGGGGGAGCTCCCGCTCCGCTGTGCGCGCTACATAAGCCTTCCCCCCATTGCTTTCACTGTGCTTTTGTCACGTGCGCCAAGGGCTATGCACAAAGGAAAGAGCACAGAATTAAGAGGAATCAGCACGGGGGTGGGGAAGCTCCCACTCCGCTGTGCGCGCTACATAAGCCTTCCCCCCCATTGCTTTCACTGTGCTTTTGTCACGTGCGCCAAGGGCTATGCACAAAGGAAAGAGCGCGGAATTAAGAGGAATCAGCGTGGGGGGTGGGGGGGAAGCTCCCACTCCGCTGTGCGCGCGGGAGCCTTTCTCAGATTTCATTAGCACTTCCTTTTTCTGCGCTAGGGCTGACTAAAGCGCGCCTGGGGAATTTCCTAGCCGTGCAACGCCGGCTGACACATTGAACCTTATGGGGACATGTGCTTCAGGATGCGACCAAATTTGGAGGGCGGATTAGCCGTATTTACATTGAACCTTAAGGGGAAATTTGCTTCAGGATGCGACCAAATTCAGAGGGTGGAACGGATTAACCGTATTTACATTGAACCCTATGGGAAAACGTGCTTCAGGATGCGACCAATTCGACTTGCGATCAGAGTCACGGAACGGATTAAATTCGTATCTTGAGGTACCACTGTAATCTTTTGTTCAGAAAAAGTTATAAGTTACTGTGTTAAAAGTAAAGTAAAGGAATATAAATTTGATTTATTTGATTAAGGTTAAAATATATATGCTGTTATTTCTGGTAACTCTTAATGGACTTTTGCTGATTAGAACTGAGTTATGAGGCTTTAAAATTTGTTTATAGATAAGAGATGTGATATGGGAAGAAGATATCCTTTGTTGTAGTATCAAAGAAGGTGATAACTTACTGAAATTGTTTGTACTTGTCTTGATGAAGGGGGAAGTCATTTCTTTATATATCTGCTTTCTTTTTTCTTAAAAATAAAAATTTTAATTTCCTTTTTAAAAAGTAAAGAGAATTTTTCCCCTTTTTTCTTTTTTAATTTTTTCTCTCCACTTTTTATTTTATTTTTATATTTTCTTGTATTTGTATTTTTTTGTATTTTATATTTTTTGATTTAGTATATTTTTGTATTAGTTTTTCATCTTTGTATCTGTAAACTTTAATCAAAATTATTATTAAAATGCATATAAAATGTCTTTTTTAAGAGAAATTGCATATAATATATACATTATGAGTTGCACAAAATGGGACGGAACAGTCTGATCCAGTTGTCTGTAGTCTATACTTCTTTTGATTGTAAGCAATGATCAACCTTTTAATATTTTCTCCATATAAAAAAATAAGTGTAGAAGACTGAAAACATTCTGGATTAATCCTTTTCTGGATATGCTTGCGTTCTACATGCAAAACAATGAAGTACAAAATAAAATATAAAATAAAAATAAAGTATTCTTATTTGAAAAAATTAACAACAGTATGTGAAACATTTCTATATGGAGAAATCTCAATTTGAGTCTTGAAACACATGTAAATTTTCAGAATTCATGATTTGTACAGAGTGAAAAGACTCTAGATTGTTGTATCAGGTTTAATACAGGAGATGGGATAAAAACATGGTGAACAGTCACAAATTTTTCAAGAAATTAGGCAGAGATAAGAGAAACATTTCGATTTTCCTCAGATTCCATTCATATTGCATGCCCAAATGCGACATATTTGGGACCTAATGATGCAATTCCTCTTATCATGCAAACATATAATTTATGCAGCAATACCTCTAAAGAAATTCTGTCTGGAGGTCCTTTCCTTGGAATAGAACTATTAGAAGAGATTGTTCTTATCTATCTGAGAAGCGCTCTTCAGGAAATGTGGAAGAATGTTCCTTTTAATCAGAGTTAAATGAGAGCTCAAAGATTACCTGGGCTTTTACTATTTGCTTTTGTTTCTTGCTCGAAGCACTCTTCAGGCTCTATTAGAAGTATTTAAACTTTATTATTGAATGACATTTTCCATTTACTTTACCGGAAAATTAATATTAGTAAAAGTGGAAATACCCAGTTTAATAGATGAAAACAGGGTGAAAAAAAGGATAGAATTCCTGACTGTGGAAGAAAGGATCACTGCCAATATCTATTACATAGGCAGGAAGTAATCATAAGGTTTTGAATAAGGTTTTGGTGCTTGATTAACAGCCTTTGAAAAACAGGAGAAAATTAAATTATTATTTTTTTAAAATCATTTTCTTGGCAGCTAAATAATAAGTAGATCCATTTTACAGTGAAGAATGAAAAAAGCCTCCTAAATTTGACATAAAGGGCACTTGTGAACATAGACCACCTAATGAAAAATTATCATGTGATCACAATCCAAAAGGAAGTTTGGCTTTGGAAATTCAAAACTGAAATTCTTTTATTTTGTCCCTAAGGTTTATATGGTCCTTGACCCTAATACTAAGAATGGAAACTTTTATGTATAAAACTTAAGCTACATTATTTTTTGCTTAAGATTGCTACTGGGTCAACAGTGTGCAGATCTGTCCTTTGGAGTGTTAATTAACAGGCAATATCATTTGTCAACTAATACATGAGTAGAATTTGTTTTTGAGTTTTGCACCATTCCAAAATGTTCAGGTTTTGTTCTAGAATTAGCAATAAAAATGAGTTCTAATCTGTTCACACTTGACCAGAGCAACCTCCTAAAAACCATACTATTCTCTAAAAAAAAAAAAAAAGTAGTTACAAAACAATTCCCATTCTTAGTGTTCCTTACTGGTTTTTTTTCTGTGATGTTCTTAATGCTCTGTTTATAGATTTATGCCATACATCATTGGTGTCATATAATCATGTGATTGACTGAAAATTTTCATACAGTTCAAAAGACCAACTATACCCAACAAATGAGCTTCACTTGTAATAGAACAATGATAATGAATTTATCACCTGAATGAAGATTCCCAGTCTGTCAACAGATTTATTACAGGGCATCAAAATTTAAATAACTGAATTATAAATCTGCATTTTCTAATGGCTGGAGAGGGAATTGTTTGGAATTTTTCCATATATGTCTCCATAATGCACTCATACTTTTCAATATTTATTAAAATAGAATATGTTTCCTGACTCCCAAGAGAAAAAGACATGCATTTAGGCACACGGCAAGCACACAATCTGAGAAAGAAGCCTTCTAGTAGAATAGATCTTCTTTCCTTATCTTGATACAATGACTGCAGCTTTGTCAGTACCAGCCCCAAAGCAGAGAATTCTCCATACTCCATAGCTCATTACAAACAAAAGCTGAGAAGCTGAGCTGTACACTATCACACAAATTGGGAAAGATTTCTCTGCTTATCATTGGTGAGCAAAAATTGTTTTAGAAACCCAGAGTATCTTTTGGTGACCTAGTTTAAAGACAAGCAAGAGAAAATACCCAGGAAGAGATAAAATTCATGTACAGGTTAAGATTGTTGTATGCTGTGATAGCTGCAGGCAATATCTACACTTTATCGGTTTCTACTGAGTCAGTATGTTTATTCTTTTTATCTGTTTCTTTAGACTAGTACTTGTCATATGCATATGAAATAACATCAGCTTTATGTGTTTTCATACAGAAGGAATAATTCATTTTTTTTTAATGAGAGGAAAGCCAACAGTGCATTTGATAATCAGGAAGAGAGAGAGAAATACAAGAATCTAAGAGCTTTGAGAATCGCAGAAGCGCAATGAGTATGAGAATTGTCTGTGTAATTGAATGAAATAACTATTCATCCAAATAAAGTGTAGCAAACAGTATTAATGAAATGAAGAGGGGGCTGTATTCTGGTCATCAATGTATAAAGCAACACCCTTTAAAACTAAAAAAAATATACTTTTTATAGATATTGCTATCAATAAATCAGTTTGATATGCAGATGCTAAGAGTGGAATAAAGAATAAGAGGTTCCTATATTGTCTAGACAATGGGAGAGTGTCTTAACTTCTATAGCAAGAGTGTCAATGGATCTTAAATTACAACTTATACAACAAAAAATAATATCTAGAATTTATTGGACTCCATTACGTTTGCATAGAAAAGGATTGTCTAAGACAGCATCTTGTTGGCAATGTAATAAGGACAATGTTTCTTTAAAACACATGTTCTATACTTACTACGTTTTTGGAGAAAGTAGTGGAGCATATAAATGTGACTGTACAACAAAACTAAAATTCTCATAAGATAATATTCTTTTGAATTACATACCTAGTACATCAAATTTGACAACCGGACAACGTAAATGGATTCTCCATGCCCTTACTATGGCTAAAAGACTTATATTGCAGCATTGGAAAGATAAATCTATGGCTCTATTTATTCAATGGACTGAAGACCTGATTGCACTTGCTACTTATGAGTGGATTACCTATAGACGAAGACTTTGTATGGATAAGTATAATGAAATATAGGACTCATTTATGCAAAATACAGTAGGTTAAAAAACAAGCATGATAGTTATGTACGTAAATATTAGAAATACTTGCATAACTTTTGTATTAGAAAATTATATATAGAATATATAGAATGGTAACTGTTTATTGTTGTAATGACATATTATACACACACACACACACACACACACAACAAACATTCTGTTGTATTCTTTTCACTTATTTCTTTTTTAAGCGCTTGTTATGTATTTTTATTTGACAATGTATGTATTTTTGTGTTTTGTTCCCTTTTTTGTTTTTCTGTTATTTTAAAAGTGATAAAATAAATAAATAAAAACATGTATTAAAGCAACATCAAAACTATCAAAGTATTTTATAAATCAATAGCACCCTATCTAAATGAAACGATACTTTGAAGTATGGTAAAAACAAAAACAAAAAACCCTCTTTCTCTTTGTCCTTCCCCCTCCAGAATTATACCATCTTTTTATAGCTTGATTGCCTGGGGAGTTGGGGGGACATTAACTAGGCAATCAAATTGCAATGTAGTAATTTCTGAATAGTTATAACTGCGGCTGAATGTTTGGATTTAGTGCATTATTCATAAAATTTGAGACATTCCTTTCTCCTGAATACTAAAGATTATTCAAAGCAACGTGTAACACAGAATAATAGGAATAAATTTTAAACTTCAGGACAAATATACCATAATAGGCTTAACTCCAACACAGAGCCCTCCACACATCTCTGTCAGCATTTAGAGGGTATCATCATCATCATCATCACCACCACCACATTTTTATCCCATCTTTTTTATATAGAACTCAAGGTGGTGAACATACCTAATACTCCTGCCTCCTATTTTCCCCAAAACAACAACCCTGTGAGGTGGGTTGGGCTGAAAGAAAGTGATTGGCCCAAAGTCACCCAGGGAGGTCTAGAACTCACAGTCTCCTGGTTTCTAGACTACCACCTTAACTATGTTGGGCAATGGCCAAAAATACCACAATTCAACAGTAGTATAGGTAGATACTTATTCTATCTACAGTCACTAGTGCCATTTATCAATGACGTTTCCTTGTCAATGCCAAGCTGTTGGATTTTGGATATTCAAAACTGTTTATTGCAGTTCATATCATGTTCAACAGGTTACATATTATTGGGGATTCAGAGGAAGCAAATCCTGAAGTGTCTGGAAAAATGTTACCTACATTTGGTAGTGCAATGCTTATTGAAAAGGTGTTGTGTTTGAGGTAACTGAAGTGACAGAAACGTTCTCTGTGTTAGAGAAATAGTTCATGAGATGGCATGAACTATTTGTGGCTAAGACATCTAGATCCTTACTTGACATTATAATTTTTAAATGGTAGTTATATATGTGGGAATCAACCCGCTTGGGTTATCTAAGTCATGCGGTGGTGGTTTTCTAAAGAGATATAAAAGGCTGCTGAACTTTTTATGATTCAATAAAAACACTAATTTGTTACGAACATTTAGTGTGAAGGTTCTAAAAGGTTCGTAGACATTCATGTCAAATATTCCATCACCTCTTCTGCAATCTTTCATGCTGTTTCTTCTCAGGGTAAAAACATGGAAAATGCAGAAAGGAAAGAAGAAATAGTAAGCCATAGAAATTAAATGCATGTTATAAGAGAAAGAATAATCAAGCCTAATTTATAACAACCTATTTGTAATAATGCTTCATAGTTTTCTATTCTTACAACCATCCTTGCTTCCAATCCTGCCACATATCACTTCATACATTACACATTGTTTTTTAAACTTCTCATCACTCTGTTCAGAAGATTCTTCAATTTATCCAAACACTAAGAAAAGACTTTCTCAATCCTTCCCTTCCTCTCAACCATTCACCCTTCTTTCATATATTTCTCTTGTAATCCTTGTTCTCTCTATATGATCAAACCACCACAATATACTTTGTACTGGCCATTCACTTTAGTATTCAATCCAGATCTATTCAGTACAATTACTACTTACTCCTCTAACATTCCAGGTCACAATCCTATCTATGTCAGGGCTATCACCAGATGGCTCATAGAAAATAACACTGATCACTCACTATGGTTTTGATCAATCAAGGCTTTCACACAATCCTTTTTACATACAGAATGTAAACAATAGGTTACTACCCTTAGTTGTACCTATGGCACATGCAGCATTGCCTAATAGTAAGGACAAGGCCAGTTTTGGCACATTTTGTCCCATAAATCCACAGGCTGGAGCTAGCAAGCCAGGGAACAAGGAACCTGGGACCAGGCAAAGCTAATTCTAGACACCATGCAATTTCCATCAAGGGGCCAGCATGAGAAACAGGCTGTAAGCAGACCATTGCAACAAAAGGAGATATAAATCTTGGGGCACACATAGACAAAGAATTGAATTCTTAGACACCACAGAGGCTGATTTTTATCTACTCAGACTGAGTCCTGACATTTTTGTGAGAGCTCTTGAATGCAGTTTGAGGATACTTCAGGTACCTTGTCTTATATATTCGTATTAGCAGATGCTTCTCATTTTCCCAGCTCACTTAACTACATCTATCCACATTTCCCTTATGTACATTTAATTCACATTCAGTCTCTGTTCCCTCCCAGAGAAAGCAAATTCTATTATCAGCTTTGTCCATCTACATCATTGCTTTGTTTATTATAGCAGAATAATAATAAGAGCAGGAAAAGTTTTCTTTTTTAGACATATCATTATATCTTGGAATGAATTTCATTTTTTTACTAACTTTACTCATCATTCATTCAACTCTGCTGATTTTTTTGTCCCTTGCACTACTGTTGGTGACCTGATATATGTTCTTGGTAAATAATAGTTCCACCCAGGAAGAAATCCATTCCAAATTCGGCCAAAAGTAGTTGCCTTGTTGGAATTAACAGAAAGGTGAGGTATACATTCAGTAATAAGATAAATGTATACATTTAGTAGAAATCCTATATATTTCCAGAAAAGGAACCATTCTAAAATAGTTTCACTATTCCAGAAAAGGTACTATTCATTTCCAGAATTTTAAAAAAAATTGCTAAGCAGTATTCCTAGTCCTGAAAAATTGCCGATTGTAAAAAAACAAAAAACAAAAAAACACTCTATGTTTTTATTAGAAAGGCTAAAGTTTTTCTGTTACAAAAGTGCCTGAAAGTATTTCAGTTTGATCTGAAAGAAGCTACAGAATCCATCAATTATGAAAAATAGGAAATAAACATAGTAATGTGCTAGGCAAGTTCAGAGAGATAAATATTTACAGTTATTTACTGGAAAGTACATCCTGTAACTCTTGTTTAGCCTGTGGCCATGCAGTTAAAAATAAATTGCAAAGGTAGAGAAACCTAAGAACACTCCATGAGAGGTAAATCATTTGATTTTAATTCAATGCACATTCAGTTGACAATGCTAATAACTGGACAATGTATAAAATAAAATAAAGTTTTGTAACCTACCCAAGATGATTTCTCTCTCTATTGTCAGTGCTGGCTCAAGGGTATGTGTCACCCCTAGGCCACACTGACTGATGGTGCCACCAATGCTAAGATTTGCATTATTAGAATGATTCGGAAGGAGGCAGCATTGGCACCTCCTAAGCTTGGGCAAACTAGGCCAGTGCCTACTCAGCCTTAGCCTAATGCCAGCCCTGTCTATAGGAGTAAAAGGATTGCAACATTTTCTCCCAAGAATGGGCAGGTCTTTACAGAGCAAGTGAGACATGGTAGTTCTCTATATCTTTTATTTTGCTACAATGGGATTTAAAATGCTTAAGCAGAATCCACATTTTTTCCATTTTATTCTAGACAAAGAGGCCCAATGTGAAAATACAAGAAAAAGCGATGAGATCGCCCACATGAGGTCGGGGGGGGGGGGGGAGCAGCTCCGCACAGGGCATGGAGGGACCCTGCAGGTGACCTGCAAGTAGAGTGCCAGGAGCCGCAGAAGAAGACACCATGCTTACAGCCTCATGTGAAGCCTGTTTAAAGGACACTGGGTGTGCCTGATCCACTTTTTAAAGCATGATCAAATGGAACAAAGTTCAAGTGTAAAGAGACTTTCAAAGCGGCAGAGCATCTCATGTCACCTGGGTGAGTGTATCTTTGATCTTGGAAATATTAAGGTAAAAAGGAAGGAACCAGTTACATAATTTTTAAAAAGAATTAAATGCAAAAAACTTATCAGGATTTTGGAGTAAGAACATTTAAAAAAGGATAAAGGGATAGTTAAATCTGGAATATTGCCTCATTTAAAGTATTTTTTGAATTAAAGGAATTAAATAAACAGATAATGTATATCTTGTGGGAAAGAAGAATGTTTACATTTGTTAAGGAAGCTGATTGACTATGCTAAACAAAGAGATAAGTAGAAAATGAAGGGAAACATGAAGTTCTGAGAAGATTGTGTGATTACAGAAGTACAGAGTACTGAATGGGACTAAAGTGTTATGGACATGGGGGGGAAAGCCTCTCTTTTATTTTTTACTCCCCTTTTATGGATTACAAATTTGAAATAACGAAGAATGGTTATTATTAAAGGGAGTGAAATTTATAGAAGGGAGGAGAGGATTGTTGGACCACTCCAGAAAAATATACTTGTTTATGATGGATAAATTCATAAAGAAGAAACTATTTTTTCAGCCAGTAAGATTATTATATGTGTATAAAATGTAGATACATTGAAGTACCCACAATGGAAGATAAAATAACAAGTACTTTTGGGGAATACTGAACCTTTTATGGATTTTTTGCTGAAAATGGAAAAAGCTAAAATGATTATTTTTAGACTGGATGATTGAAAAAGTGTTGAATAAGGGGACAAAGGGATTATGCTTATGTTTAAGAGGAAGGAGGGATAATAACTTCGACTGTAATTGCTGTATTGAAGGTCAGAGGACACTTATCTCTTTTTTCCCTTTCTTTTCTTTTAACTACATTGTTTCCTGCACTTTTTTCTTTTTCTTCTTTTTCTTTCTTTCTTTTATGTATTTCCTTATTTTTCTTTTATTCAAGTAAAAATTCTCAATAAAAATTATTAAAAAAAAGAAACAAGACACCTTGATTACCAGTATTAATATACCTTTGTGACTGGAGCAGTTAAGGAGGGATCCATACCTTTTGCCACTACTTAAATAAGATATCTCATATTTGCCAATGCATGTCTAGTTCTGAGTTGCCACCTGGTTGGTAAATTCAATTATGAAGGGTTAGAACAAAGCTCACACAACATAGATTCCACAATAGCATTTGACTTTTGTAAGGCTATTCAGTGACCTTATTTGCTTGTAATATTTCTATCACATATAACTCCAAGGTTTTTTTTACTACCTCTTGCTTTGCCTAAACTCTTAACAGTTCACTGATGTTGCTCAAGAATTTTTGGGATTTCTGAAGAATCTATCAAACATTTCCTGTTCCAGTACAGTATCTAATTTCCATATCCAAGGCCAAAATCCTTGCTTCTGTTTCCATGAACTATTTTTTCTTGAGAAATACTTTCCCCCGCTACAAAAGAAGTGGAAATGACTGGGTGTAATGGCATCTACCATGTTATATGGAAGTTAGACTTGGCTTTACCATGAGAAATATAAAAGTAAGTTGAATGCAATGGGAATGGAGGGCTTAAGTATAACTTGTAAATCACTTGTAAAACAGAAGTGATAGGATCAAGAAAGAATGGATGATTCAGTGCAAAAGTGCACGCCCAGTATGAAAGAAGCACATTGAGATGATTTGGTCAAACAGAGAGAATAAATCAGGGATCAGCAACCTTTTCTGTAAAGGGCCAGAACCCACTCCTCTTCTGCCTCTGTGAGCTCAGCTGGCAGGTCTGCAGGCCAAGGAGCACAGCAGCCTTTTAACGGTACTAGCCCACCAGCAAGGAGATCACTGATAGGCCAATACCACCACCTGGGATGTCCACGCTGCCCAGGATGCCCTGCCCTCAGCTCTTAGCCCCACCCCACCCCAGGAGTTTGGCTGAGACTCAGGCTTGCAGATCTGTCCATTCTTCGCTCACAGACCATATAAAAACAGGCAGCAGGCCAGATTTGTCCCAGGGGCTGTAGTCTGCTGACGCCTGGAATAAATTAGGATGTAGGAAAAGTGACTATATTGAGAGGAAAGGAAAGATGGAGAAAATTGTTGTTGGATAGAATTGACGAGTTCCTCAAAAACAGAGAGGTGAGAAAAATTTAAAGAGCAAAAAGCAAGGAAGGTTTGCTTTTTTGTTGTTGCTGTTTTGTGCTTTGCAAAATTTGAACATCCTGAAAGGGAATAATGTGTCAGCCCTTCGAGGTAGTCCAGACAGGAAACCCCAAAATCATGAGTACATGCAGTCCTGGGTTAAAAACGAGGTCCGTTCCTAAGCCTGTCTTTAACTTGAATTTGTATGTAAGTCGGAACTCATACTTACAAACAGGCTGCCTGTTACTAAAAATGGCAGCCGGCATTCTTCTTCCGGGAGCTGATGAACTGCTGAAGCTGTGTGATGTTTTCATGAACCGCTGAAAACAGGCTGTATATTAAAAACACACATGAAAACATTGTATGGCTTTAGCCATTTGTTGCCTCCAGGAAGTAGAATGCCATCCACCATTTTTAGTAATGGGCAGCCTATTTGTAAGTATGAGTTGTCTGTAACTTGGATGTTCTTAACCCAGGGACTGCCTATACTGACACTACCTTTACAGTAGCAGTATCTTGCAAGTCTGAAAGCATGTCTCCCCTTCCTTGCATTTACTTTCCAGAGAACTAGGGAGGGTCCTTTCTGAGATGCTTTTTCCACCCCAATTCCTTCTGTGGGCTGAGATATCTCGTCTGATGGTTGCCCTGGGTGCGACTCTTCCCCATCTCCCAAGGTTATTTTCATAGCCCATTACATAATGTGATGATATATTTGTGTTTGTCATTACATTTAAGTATAATTAAAATTAAATATTTTAAATATGAAAAATTGCCCCCTTTGTCACATTTAAAATTAAAATTTGATAGCAGTTCTTACTGATCTCTGAGTGCCATATGCAGGGGTTTCAGGGACCTGCATGTGGCCCCCCTTCTGTGCATCAGAGTTTTAGTGAATTAAAGAAACTGCAACTGCTGAGCTATTGTTATCTCAGTAAACTTGTGAATACTGGCTGTTTTACATTGTATTTTAAATTCATATGAGAATGGAAAACTTCCAGCAACAGTGATAAGGCTTTGAATTGAAAAATGAACAAAGGAAAGGCTAAAGATTCCCTGCTAGTTGTTGACTCTTAATTTTAGCTTTCTTTGTCTGTTTTTCTTTAACTTGCTCATTACAAGAACTTTGGCCTGAGCCAAATATAAGATTCTCCTTCAGCTTCAAGGAAGATCTAATGAGATTTTTTTACTCATGTATGACAAATCATCAACCTTCCTCAACTTGGCACCAAGAGCCTCGCTGCTTATATATATATCCCTGAATAATAGATATTTTCAGTATTAGCTTTGTTCTAAGTTTTTACCTCAGTCAGCCGACGCAGAATTTAAACATAAAAAGTGTTTTTGTTACATGGAGAAAAAAAAAAAACTTATTTGCTAATTTAAAACACAGAAAAGGTAAGAAAAGTTGACATCCTTGCTTCCTTAGACTCTTTTCAGCTATTCTTTTCATATTGGCAAATCAAGAAAATAAATCTTCAAAATCATTAGCTGATAAACACAGAACAACCAAATAAGGACTTATATATATAAACCAATATTGCTACTCTTTAATTAGAATTAATACACCTACTTGGGCACAAAATCATTGGCTTCTATTGGTTTCTAGTGGTATAACAGAGAAAAATGTGGTTCATTGTACTTTAATCATGAAAAATAGGAGGTAGTATCTCACCTAGTAGCAATTTTGAATCTGTGGCATCTATTGCTGTTTTAATCTTTAATGAATGGCCAAAACACTTTTCTTTTCTGAGAGTCAAATAATTCTTGCTTATGGGTTGCTGTGATAGCTGTTTTGTGCTTTTCAAACTGGTGAGAAAGTAACTGTTCTTTCCATTGGAGTCCATAGCAGTGCATAGAATTTTAAAAAATTAACTTTCAATAAAGCATCATCATCCACAAACTATTAAAAATAAATGTTGCTGGTCCCAAAAGGTAAATAAGTATGTCTTAAGTTTCTGTTGTAAACATGACAGCCTGGGAGGCAGCCATACTTCCTCCAAGAGGAAGTTTTATAATCAGATGCCATCACTATAAATGCCCTACTCGTCCACATTGACACAGGCCCCTAGGTGGGACCATAAGCAAAGCTTCCACAAATATTCCAAACTTATGGTTTGGTAATCCTGGAGAAAGTGATATTCCTGGTGCCATAAAAAAGGGATGGATATATACATATATACATGAACGAGACCATACATGGACGAGACCATACATGGATGAGACAAGTGAACCTGGAATTGATGGAATACTACTACAACAGCAGACCTAATGAGAGGAGATATATGAAACATATGAGGGGACTATGGATGGACAGAAGACCTACATCCACATTAACTGAGAAACAGCTAGTTACCCAATGCTTCAACATAGTGAAGAAGAAGCCGCTCTTAGAACTTGAGATAGACCAACTATACATTACATCCAAGACTCAAGAAGATCCAGAAGAACAACCGGATGTGCAACCAACACCTAAAGCTGGAATGTCACTGCCACCCCCTCCATTACAGAGCACAGCAGCTGATATGAGGCATATGATTATGGATAAACTAGCTACAGTCAACCTTCAAGACTGATTACTGACTCTCAGTGGAGAAGTACCATCAGATAGTATGCTAGAAGATGCCAATAGAACCCTCACAACAATCCCTATTACCACCATAACTCAAACCAACGAACTGGTATATGCTACAGCCGCTGTAATCCTGGAGATGCTCAGCTACACAATCAAGAAGAACAGCAATACTGGAAAATGAGGCTGGAGGCTAAGATCAAGGCAACTCAGAGAGAAGTTAGTCCGCTGGTTTGACTACAGAAGGGTGTGGAGATTAAGGATAAGACTTGGCTACTGAAAAAATACAAGGGCCTGACTCCATATGAAGTACTAGAGACTGCTAAACAAAGGCTCACAGCACTGGCTACCAGGCTAAGGAGATACACTAGAGAAGCAGAGGCCAAGAAGATAAATGCCCTTTTCTCCAAAGAACCATCCAAGGTGTACTCCCAACTGCAGTGCACAACACAGTAACAGCAGAGCCACCAACAGCAGAAACTGAACTATACTGGAAGAACATATGGGAGAAAGAGAAGACACATAACACCAGTGCAAAGTGAAGGCAGACCACAGCAATCTCCCAGAACAGGAACCAGTCACCATCACAGTAGCAGACATCCAACAGTGGGTCAAGAACATAAAGAGCTGGACAGCATCTGGCCCGGACATGATCCATACCTACTGGATAAAGAAACTAACAGCAGTACATGAATGCCTAGCAGCACAGATGAACCAGCTGCTAGCAGCAAGCTCCCACCCAGACTGGATAACACAAGGAAGGACAGTGCTGATGGTGAAGGATCATCACAAGGGAACTACACAACTACCAGCCAATAACCTGCCTCCCCACAACATGGAAAATCCTATCAGGCATTACAGCCGCCAAGGTTAAGGACTATATGGGCCAGCACAGCTCATAAGGGCACTGGGAACAACACCAGAGGCTCAAAACACCAATTGCTCATAGATAGAGTAGTCATCCGAGACTCAAGGCCTAGACAGACCAATCTGAGCACAGCCTGAATTGACTACAGGAAAGCCTGTGAGTCAATGCCACACACATGGATCTGTGAATGCCTAGTGCTATACAAAGTCAACAGGAACTAAGGACCTTCCTCAAGAACTCAATGGGATTGTGGAAGACAACACTGGAAGTCAACTCAAGACAGCTCACACAAGTGGCCATCAAGTGCAGCATATACCAAGGTGATGTACTGTCCCCACTGCTGCTCTGCATAGGCTTGAACCCCCTCAGCTAGATAATCGCAAGGACTGGATATGGATACACATTCAAGAGTGGAAATACCATCAGCCACCTCCTCTACATGGATGACATCAAGCTGTATGTTAAGAGTGAATGAAACATCAACTTGCTGATCCACTTGACGCGGATCTACAGTGAGGACATTGGGATGTCATCCAGACTGGAGAAGTATGGCCAGATGGTAGTAAAAAGAGTGAAGGTAGTTAAGACTGATGGACTGGAACTACCAGCAGGTCACATAGCAGACATAGAGACTACCTACAAGTACCTTGGTATCCCAAAGTCACACGGGAACCATGATGGGGAGGCAAGGAAGACAGCAACATCCAAGTACTACAAAAGGATAAGACAGGTCCTGAACAGCCAGCTCAATGGGAAGAACAAGATCCATGCCATCAGCACATACGCCCTGCCAGTCATCAGATACCCTGCTGGTATAGTGAGCTGGCCAAAGCAGGACATGGAGGCTGCCGATGTGAAGACCCAGAAGCTCCTCACAATGTATAGAGGTTTCCACTCCAAGTCCAACACCCAGAGACTGTACACCAGATGGAAAGAGAGCGGGCAGTGTCTGATGAGTGTCAAAGCCACTGTCTTGGACAAAACCCAGAGCATCCAGGAGTATATCAGTAAGATGGCACCCAAAGATGAGTTGTTAAGAGAATGCCTGAGGCAGCAGCAGACATGGGAGGAAGTTCAAGCAAGGAAGTACCATGGCAAGAGAAGCCCCTATATGGGATGTACCATCGCCAGATAGCTGAGGTGGCTGACACTGGGAAATCCCACCAGTGGCTGGAAAGGGCTGGACTAAGAGACAGTACTGATGCGCTGATCATAGCAGCACAAGAACAGGCACTAAGTACCAGATCCATAGAAGCAGGGATCTACCATGCTAGACAGGACTCAAGGTGCAGACTGTGCAGAGAGGCCTCAGAGACAGTCCAACACATAGTGGCAGGGTATAAGATGCAGGCAGAAACAGCATACACTGAATGGCACAACCAAGTAGCTAGCATTGTCTACGGGAACATCTGCACAGTGAATGGGCTAGACCCTCCCATGTCCAGATGGGAGATTCCACAGAAGGTCATGGAGAATAACAGGGCTAAGATCCTGTGGGACTTCCAGATTCAGATAGACAGGCAGGTACTGGCCAATCAACTAGACATTGTGGTAGTAGACAAGGACCAGAAGACAGCAGCGGTAATAGATGTAGCAGTGCCAAGTGACAGCAATGTCAGGAAGAAAGAGTATGAGAAGCTGGAGAAGTACCAGGGCCTGAAGGAAGAACTAGAGAGGATGTGGAAAGTAAAGGCCAAAGTGGTCCCAGTGGTGGTAGGAGCACTCGGGGCCATGACTCCTAAGCTGGGAGAATGGCTCAAACAGATCCCAGGAACAACATCAGAGCTCTCTGTCCAGAAAAGTGCAGTGCTAGAAACAGCTAAGATACTGCGCAGAACCCTCAAACTCTCAAGCTCAAGACCCAAGATTGAGGAAGACACGTACCACCCATAGGAGTGAGAAGGGATTTTTTATATATATATATATATTAAAACCCCACCATTGATAACAGAAGGGCTACCCTGAGCATCTTCAGCAGTTACCAACTTTTCCCCAATGTATTTTCCTTATGTAATGCTATCTTTCATCACAGAAGCATTTGGCAGAAAGAAGATAGAAGACACAATACTGACTCTGCATTTCTCCTCTCACCAAAATTTTTGGGAATTTTATTAGGTACTTTAACACTAATATCTGTCTGAAATCATACAGGTGAAACTCGAAAAATTAGAATATCGTGCAAATGTTCATTTATGTCAGTATGGCAACTCAAAAGGTGAAACCAATATATGAGATAGACGCATTACATGCAAAGCGAGATATGTCAAGCCTTACTTTGGTATAATTGTGATGATTATGGCGTACAGCTTATGAAAACCCCAAATTCACAATCTCAGAAAATTAGAATAGTGTGAAAAGGTTCAATATTCTAGGCTCAAAGTGTCCCACTCTAATCAGCTAATGAATCCATAACACCTGCAAAGGGTTCCTGAGCCTTTAAATGGTCTCTCAGGCTGGCTCAGTAGGAATCACAAGCATGGGAAAGACTGCTGACCTGACAGTTGTGCAGAAAACCATCATTGACACCCTCCATAAGGAGGGAAAGCCCCAAAAGGGAATTGCAAAAGAAGTTGGATGTTCCCAAAGTGCTGTATCAAAGCACATCAATAGAAGGTTATGTGGAAGGGAAAAGTGTGGTAGAAAAAGGTGCACAAGCAGCAGGGATGACCGCAGCCTGGAGAGGATTGTCAGGAAAAGGCCATTCAAAAGTGTTGGGGACTTTCACAAGGAGTGGACTGAGGCTGGAGTTAGTGCATCAAGAGCCACCACACACAGACAGATCCCGGACATGGGCTTCAAATGTCATATTCCTCTTGTCAAGCCGCTCCTGAACAACAAACAACGTCAGAAGCGTCTTACCTGGGCTACAGAAAAAAAGAACTGGTCTGTTGCCAATGGTCCAAAGTCCTCTTTTCTGATGAGAGCAACTTTTGCATCTCATTTGGGAACCAAGGACCCAGAGTCTGGAGGAAGAATGGAGAGGCACACAATGCACGATGCTTGAAGTCCAGTGTGAAGTTTCCACAGTCTGTGTTGATTTGGGGAGCCATGTCATCTGCTGGTGTTGGTCCACTGTGCTTCATTAAGTCCAGGGTCAACGCAGCCGTCTACCAGGAGATTTTGGAGCACTTCATGCTTCCTTCCACAGACGAGCTTTATGGGGATGCTGACTTCATTTTCCAGCAGGACCTGGCACCTGCCCACACTGCCAAAAGTACCAAAACCTGGTTCAGTGACCATGGGATTACTGTGCTTGATTGGCCAGCAAACTCGCCTGACCTGAACCCCATAGAGAATCTATGGGGCATTGCCAAGAGAAAGATGAGGGACATGAGACCGAACAATGCAGCGGAGCTGAAGGCCGCTATTGAAGCATCCTGGTCTTTCATAACACCTCAGCAGTGCCACAGGCTGATAGCATCCATGCCACGCCGCATTGCGGCAGTCATTGCTGCAAAAGGGGCCCAAACCAAGTACTGAGTACATATGCATGCTTATACTTTGCAGAGGTCCGATATTGTTCTATTTCCAATCCTTGTGTTATTGATGTCATGTAATATTCTAATTTTCTAAGATTGTGAATTTGGGGTTTTCATAAGCTGTACACCATAATCATCACAATTATACCAAAGTAAGGCTTGACATATCTCACTTTGCATGTAATGCGTCTATCTCATATATTGGTTTCACCTTTTGAGTTGCCATACTGACATAAATGAACATTTGCACGATATTCTAATTTTTCGAGTTTCACCTGTACATAAAGTTGTCTCTACAAAAAATTTACAATATTTTTTTTTTAAATACCCTCCCTTGGTTAGTACCCTTGCCTGATAAACCTGCTAAGAAGGATGTCCAAATGGTGCTATGATGGCATTCTGCACTGTGTATCAGAATTGCTTTGCATCAGATGTCATCTCATCAATGTGGCCCTCAAGAACCTAAGAAGAATTCTACTGAACCAGACTACATCACGGCCAGTTCAGTAATGTGTTCCTACAGTAGCCAATTAGAAATTTATGAGAAGCCATAAGCAAGACATGAGTGAAATAGCATTCTTCTCATGTACTTTGGTAACTGATATTCAGATGCATACTAATAAAATCTGGAGCCAGGCTTGGGAGACATATTTGCATATCTCTGCATGAAGAGATCTAATGAAAGAGTCCATAAGAATGATATGAATTTCATTTCTCCAAACATGGTATCAGCCATCATTTGACTATGCTGTCTACATAACAGAAGAACATCTCTGTGTAATAGAAGAAATGGATACATAGAAGACATGAAAGAATAATGTAATAGTTCATTATGCTGCATACATATATGTCAGCAGTCTTTAACAACAGAATCAATGAAAAAATATCAAGTGAAAAATTGCAAAAGTAGAAAAGAGTAATAATTTTGTTCAAATGGTTTTAGTCCTCAATCAAGACAGGGCTCTTCTTTTTTTCAGTACAACTGTATTCTCACAATAAAATTTGACACAATCTGTTATCACTAATTACTTACTACTTATGTGTATCTTGCACAAATTTAAGAATTGCCATGGTCTATGCATTTCTTAACCATCTGGCTCTGTTATTTACATTTCCTTATTCCCCTCTATAAAATTTTATGAGTGGAATTTAGTCCATGAAAACTTATGCTACAGTGTATGTATCAGTCACTAATATACTAACAATTTCTGTTATTTTCTAATTTATATCAAAATGGATTGTTCACATACATTGATTTGAAAAAAAAAAACAAGGATAAAAGGATTACGTTAACAAATAATGTATAGATATATTGTGTATCATGGAATTGACATAATTCCAATTAGAAATGTAACTAAATTACATAACCAAATAACTATAATGAATAATGAAATTGACTCTCATATCCCCAAAATTCTTCAAATTACTACAGTAAAATATAGTAATTTTAAAAATAGAAAAATGTTGAAACAGAAATATAGTAATAATTTCAAACTCTACAGCTGATCCACTTAGAAGATAAATCCTTGCCCAAACAAAATCTAAAAGCATATCACTCTAGAAATGCACCTCTCAGTACATTTCACTCCAACAATCTGAAAGAATAGCTTCAGCTGTAGAATAAATCTCATGTTGCACTGTCTTCATTGCTAACTAAGTGGGAAATAAAGTCCTTCTCATTTCTGTTTCTCTGCACAAACTGAATGCAGTATTTTACTGCAAAAGTTTCTCCTGGTTTAAACAGCTGTTGTTTGAGCAGGTACAGGATCAAGTTCATTCCAATTTAATTACCGTGCCTCTCCCCAAAGAATTTTGTGCCAGGGTGAGAACACTTCTGTGACAGATCCTTAATTATCCATTCTTCATAAGAAAACATCACTTCACAAAAGAGGAATCACTATTCCATATAGCCTTCACTCAATGTAGTTGACATTAGAGAAATAAAGGCTGTTGCATTAAAAAGAATGAAGTTGCAATCCCCAACTGAACTCACTTATTTGTGACATATATAAGACTGTGTTATGAGTCTTCCCCAACAATATAAATACAGTAGTACCTCGGTTCATGAACTTAATTTGTTCCACAACTCTGGTCGCGAACCAAATTGGTCGTGAACCGAATCAAATTTTCCCATAAGGTTCAATGTAAATACGGTTAATCCATTCTGAACCATATGTATTTTTTTTAAAACCACAAAAATATGAAACAAAGTACAGTACAGTACAGTATGAAGAGAGAGAACACTAACCTTGCCTGAGGCAACTTCTGGCGTGGAGGACAGGAAGGTGGGTGGGGAGGTGGTTATTGTTTGGAAGGAGAGTCCCCCTCCCTACAGGAAGCCACAATCACGTGTCACAGAAGGGAAAATGGCCGTGGGTCATGTTCGTCGCCTGATGCGGAGTTTGTGAACGGAAGCAAAATTTTGCGAACGGTGCTGTTTGTGAACCGAATTGTTCGTGAACAGAGGCGTTCATGAACAGAGGTATTACTGTATAAATTGCTTCATTTTTATATCCAAAGCCCTCCCTCATTTTTATCCATTGCCACCTCCTTAACCAAAAAATGCATTTTCCTGGGACCACATGGCTGCATGGGAAGACCAGGAAAAGGTGCAGCTGCCTTAAGAAGTTGTTGAAAAGTAAAGTGAGCATCCATACACACGGGGTCCAAAGCATCTGTCCTACTTTGGATCTGAATATTGCAAACATCTAGCAAGAAGGCTTCTTCCCCTTTCCCAAATCCTGGATCGGTTACGGTCTTCTTTATCTCCTTAATTGGGAGTTTAGTAAATTTAAAACAAAAAAACAAAATCAAATTCACACTTCATAGCCCATATGGATTCTGTAAATCATTGCTAAGGTGTCAGTCAGAAAGAAGAAGGTAAATGTTAAGAAAAACATTTACCTTCTTGACTTGAGCAGAGGAGAAAGAATTAGACTCTTTAGTATACATATGTGGGCCAATTTACTGAATTTCAGTCAATGAGAAAAAGGATCTTAAGCAATTGTCCTAACAAAGGACATACTAAGGTGACTGGATTTAGATATCAGCGGGATGTGGTAAATTTGGAATGACAGGTTATTTCCAATGCGTCAAGATTTGGTAGTTTTCTTTAAACTGGAATTCAAAATCATGTTATTGTAAGAAAAGTATACTGTATAACTTTTATTTTCAATCTTACAGTACATATAAAGCAAAACTAGCTATAAACTAAGTATAATCCATCCTTGTCTTTTGGTTTAAATAGGAAGATTAAAAACACGTAAGTAGCCCAGAACTGTCAAAATGCTGTCAGGATAAGTAAAGCTCATAAGCAGCTAAGGTTGGCAAAAGATGCTAAAAAAAGTTGGGGGGGGGGCTGTTTTTAGATATATTGGAGGAAGAGAAAAGAATCAATATATCAGTTGCTCTGTGAAGATAACAAAGAAAAATTAGAACTACTCAACTCATTTTTTGTGCTGTTTTTTCTTCATAAAGAAAGAGTATGTGAAAAATGGATGAAATGGCAGAACTGAAGTGTTAGGTGGAGAGAAACATGGTTAAGAAATATGTATTCTGAAAAAATGTAGACCTGGCTTTGGAACTGAGAAAGAAATGAACTGTTAGGAAGAAAGTTTAAGAAAAGATACCTGGAGAGATTTTAGAGCACATCATAAAGAAAGCAACATATAAGTCTCTTGAAAACAATATAGCAGTTACCAGAAATCAGCATGGAATTGTCATGAACAAGTCTTGCTTTTTTAACCTTTTCTCATTTTTTGACTTGGTAGCTTCCTTAATAAATTATGGGAATGATATAGACATAACATATCTTGATGTCAGGAAAGCATTTGACAAAATACACCGTAACATTCTAATCAGCTAGCTCTAGTTCCTCATCAAATTGGAAATGGCATTGAAACAAGGTACAGTCCTAGACCCTCTACTACCCAATTTTTGCATTAGTAACTTTGATGAAATCATGGATGAATTGCTCATCAGATTGCCAGATAATGCAAAACTGGGTAGGATAGCTAACATCCTAGAAGGTAGAATTAAATGCAAAAGTATTAGATTAGATAAATGAGTTAAAAATAACTAAATGGGATTTAACAGAAACAAACATGAACTTCTTCACTTAGGAAACAAAATCATACTGTTGGTCTAGAGTGGAGAATACTTGGTTTTGTAGTGGTATCTCTAAGAAAGATCTTGAAATAGTAGCTGACTGTAATCTGAATAGGAATCAGAAATGTGATGTAGCTATAAAAAGGCAAATGCAATTTTGGACTGTATCAAATGAAATATAATTTCCAAATTAGGGGAAATAATAGTTCCACTTTATCCTGCACTAGTCAGACTCCATCTTTCTGTGTCCAGCTCTGGGCACTTCACATTATGAAGGTTTAAAAAAATGGAGCAAGTTAAGAGAAAGACAAACATGACCCCAAATAAGAAAACTACTAATTTTATGACCTAAAAGCTGCCTTCAACAACCTTGCAAAATCTGATGTTTGTGAGGACAGGTGTACGTGGCTGATCTTTACCTTTTCGCTCAGGATGTGGGCTGGAATGGCTAGCTTTGATCATCCAGTTTAAAGATGGCCTATCTGAGCTAACTTGACAAGGTACTCCAGACCTCCTGGAAGCATTACTCCAGTACTGTGTAGCTATATACAGCAGCTTAAGGAACTGTGGCAAAATACAAGTAGGAGGGACAGCTAGCAGTATTTTCTCATTACCCTTTCTCTCTTCCTCCATCTTCTTGTCAGAGATTTTAGATGTTGAATCCAGGCAGTGAGAGCCAAAAGGTCTTCATTGTTGGTTGCAGAGAAGCAATGCCAGTGCACTCAGGGCCTTTCTTTATATTGTGCGACATCAATTTTGTACAAGACTGCTCTGCTAAAAGACTGCATATCTGGTGAAAAGGGATATGTGCAGGCATTTTCCAAGCAGATGCCCTAAAGCTCTAAGCTTGCCTTGACAGGAAAAAAAATAACTCCTCCCCTCCAGATAAAGTTATTTGATAATTCAGGGGGGATTAGACATATGTAGAATGCTCAGCATTGGCACTCAAATTGGCTCTTTCAATTAACCCTGCCACTCAAACTGGCTCTGTAAAAAATCTTCAGGCCCTGGTAAAATCTGGATCCATGGGCAACATTATAGACTCTGCAGTCATACCCAAATACGCTTTGCCCCATGTAGCCAATAGACATACTGGTGAAAATGGAAAACATTGATGGCTGCTTGGGGCCATTTTCTGAATGTACATCCCCTCTTCATCTCACCATCTGTTCAGTTGTACTGATGATTTATTTGTCTATTACCTCTCAGCATGCAAAACATGTAGTGTTCATACATTATTCTGTTTATCCCTAACCCAATCCACCCGGCACCTTTTTGTGATATAAAGGTTCCGGAGATGGGAGTTACGTACAAACTAGTCACATACAAACAGCTGGCCCTGTAATGTCATTGTTAGTTTTTACATCTCTGGAATATGAATATTCTCATTAAATGAAAAGCAAATAACTAAATAATATTCACAGTGGTAGCTTCTGCAAAATCAACTGGTTTTCCTTTGGGGGGTGGGGGGCTTAATTCAGCTGTGATGCAGAGAGCTACGAAGAAATAATAGACTATACATAAAGAAAACTACAATGCACATTTTTTACCTCCAGTATCTGAGCACTGATCCATTGCAAACACATTATTAACTCTTACCGCACTATTATGTACTTTATGTGAAGGTTTTATCCAATAGTATAAAAACTAATGTAGTATATCCAGTTATCTAGTCTTTTGTATATTAGCTTACAGTTCTTTTTAGACTACGTTTTTATTTCTTTCAAAATTCTGAAATAATATCAAATGCTTTGTTGAAGTCAAAGAATATGTCCACTTTGTTCACCCTTTCTGCCAAGCTTATTATCCTATCTGAGTCAGAAACCAAAGAAGCTTGACTTATTTTATTTCTACAAATTGTGCTGATTCCTTTATATTTCTCCCCTCAAAGCACATGCATTGGGTCTGACTGAAGGCTTATTCTTGTATCTTGATTACTGTAGAAGGTGAATAGAACCTCTAGCTCTTATTTTCCTTATGAAACGGAAAGGGAAAATATAGTATGGTCTTCTGTTTAGTCAGGTACTTCAGTCATCTAATAAATACGTAGACAGCTGAGAGCTAACCTTATCCTGAAAAGAGAACTGTACATTTTATTATTCTTTATTTAGGAAAAAAAGGGAAAGAAGTGGGAAAAAAAACTACAGTGAATGTAGAACAAATTCAGGAAGAGAACACTGTATTTGAAACAGAGTGAAAAGAATTTGCTGGTCCAGTAGACAGAAACATGTGGAGTTACACTAATGGAACTATGAAAAAGACACTTGCTGGACTGAAAAAGGCTATGGATGTAGAAAAAAATACATATAAGAGATTGCTGCAAAAAATAAGGATGAGAGAAAGATATAAAAGGTACAAAAAATAGTTGCAAAAAATGTACTCAAAGAAGAGCAAGGAATATTTAAGATTAAAGGAGTCATAAAAAGCTAAGTAATTTTAGTGGAAATAAAAGGCTGTTTGGGGAGTGGATGAAGAGGGCTAAAGAAGGAGCTCCAGCAGAATGCTGAAATGATGTGGGGTGAGAAAGAAGTGAATAAATTCTGGAAGGAGCATTTTAGAGATTTGTATGGGAATGATATATCAAAGAGGGCAACTGCAATAAATAATATAAATGTTAGTTTCCAAGAAAAAATAAAATAGTGTGAGAATGTTGAAAAAAGTGTAACAATTGGAAGAATGAGATTACTTTTTTTTTAAGCAAAGGGAAATGAATGCAAAAACTACAAGAGGGTTTGTTTGTTGAGCGTGTGTTTAGCAGAATTATGATCAAAAGGCTAAGAGAACGGATAATGACCAAAATCTGGGAAGCGCAGCTCAGCTTTATGACTCTGAACATTCCACTGTTATGTAGCACACTAAATATAACAGGAACTTTGTGCCAGGCAGAGGGCACACAAACCAGATTTTTGCTCTTCACCAGGTCATGTAGAAATGTATGAATGTGAGAAGGAAACTTTATTGTACATCTGTTGATTTACAAAGAGTAAATGTATGATAAAATGTATAATCTTGAATTAAAGAATTCTTGTGTAATTATAGATTCCATATAGATTGCAATTCAGAAGATTACTGAATATAACCAAAGCAGTAAAAATGGAAATAAAGTAGATGAGAGAAGTAGAATATGTAAGAGAATGGTTCAGTATGGAGCAAAGAGTAAGGCACGTCTGTGGGATATCCTCTTGCTTGTGATGAAGGTAGAATTGCTGATTGGGTATATGAATGCATGTGTTCTTACAGATGATGCTATGTTTTTGGCTAAGAACCAGAATTATTTGCAGTGAATGTAAGACTGTATAATGCAATGAAGAATATAGTATGAAAGCTAATGTATCAAAGACAAGATAGTTGTGTTTAACCCAAAGAAAACAGAGTGCACAATTGTAAGTTATACACATATTATGAAAAACTTGGGTAAGTAAATGAATTTGTGAAAACTGAGTGTAATGGGAATGTGATACATAAGAAGTGTGAGTGCTGAATGAACCATGTGGATTGAATATAAAAGTGAGTCACCAATACAAAATACCTTGAGAAGGTTTAGGCATGCTGGAGAGAATTAAATGAAGATTAAGTAACAACACATATACATAGAGAAAAAGGGGAAGACTGAGAAAGTTGTGGCTGAATCAAAGTAATGAGATCCTCAGAAAGAGACAGCTGAGAAATTAACAGAAGAAAGGGTAATGTATGATGCAATATATGGATGTGGTGGAAGCAAGAATGGTTTGCAAGGGCAGAAAGGTATAGAGAATTATAGTGAATGGTACTGGTATAAATTAGATTTATCTACACTTCCTTATATTTTATATCCTTATTTTCTTTGGCTTTTTTTTTTTGGTGCCTTCAGTCAATGTTGACTCCTGGCAACTACTTGGACAAGTCCCTGCAGTTTTCTTGGCAAGGCTTTTCAGAAGTGGTTTGCCATTGCCTCCTTCCTAGGACTGAGAGAGAGTGACAGGCCCAAGGTCACTTCGTGCTTAAGGTGGGACTAGAACTCATGGTCTTCCAGTTTCTAGCCTGATCCCTTAATCGCTACACCAAACTGAAAATAAACATGAATACTGAGTTACACATTTCAGACCTACATGTAAAACTACAGATTTGAGACCAAACTGCTACTGTATAAGACCATAAGAAATGTCAAATTATACTACTGGATAATGATTTAGAGGGGAAAATTTTAGAAAATCTGAGGTAGCTTCAGAGGTCAGCTTTAAGTATTAGAAAGTAAGTTTTAGGTGGCTGCAGTTTGATTTTAAGGCATGTTTTGAACATAGGAGGACCTTTCCTCTTAAACAAGTGTGATGTTAAAAAATGCATTTTGCATTGCAGATACTCCTACAAACCACTAACGCTCTTACGTTTTCCATTCAGCTACCATAAGCTGGATATAGCTGCCCCAAATAAGTCTACTAGTATTATTGTAATTATTGTTGTTGTTATTATAAGATGACAACATTTAACAGAAGGGAGCATACCCACTCTGCCGGAATGTACCGGGTGGGCAGAAACAGCTGGAGATAGGTGGTCCCTCAGGTATCCAGACCCTATGCCATAAAAGGCTTTATAGGTAACAACCAGCACCTTGAATTCCACCTGGAAGCTGACTGGCAAACAGTGCAACTTGTGTAGCAGTGGTGACACATGGGCATACTGGGAGGTGCTCATTACTGCTTGCGCCGCTGCATTTTGTACCAGCTGTAGCTTCTGGATGGTCTTCAAGGGCAGTCCGATGTACATTGCAGTAATCCAGTCATGAGGTGACCAGGGCATGAGTAACTGTCTGAAGGGCCTCCTGGTCAAGGAAGGGGTGCAACTGGTGCATAAGATTTTGTGATGGCTCCCTTATTAATATTATCCCCTCCTGTTTTGTGTACTTTTATAGTTTTTTTACTTGTAATTGTTCTTTATTCTTTTTAATTGTTATACACCGCCCGGAGTCACTTTATGTGAGATGGGTGGCTCTATAAATATGATAAATAAATAAAAAAATAATAATAAGATGAACCTCTGCAAAAGCCCTCCTGGCCACAGCTGTCACTCATTCTATTCAGGTGTACTCTAACATGAACAGAAGCTATTTATGAATTTTTTGCAATAATTTACAGGCTAGATATCCTCAGGTTGCTTGGTGCTGCTTGAATTCTTCAAAATCTGTAAGTTGCTGTGATTTGGGAAAGGTTATGTATCTCTACTATGCTAAGATTCTTTTTAGTTTGCTAGACCTTCTTTCTCAAGGGTTGATTCACTTGCTCAGTGAAGAACACCTGACTGTACTCATAGCAAAACTACTACGGCTTGTTGCCAGTTTAAAGGAGAGAAGGCTACTATAACATTGGAATAGCTAAGGACAACTTTAAGCTGCTTCACATACAGACTGGGAGCAAGATGAAAGTAACATAAGAATATGGCAAAAAATGAAGAAGTTGCCAGGGCAAGTACTGGCATAGGCAAGTGAGGAAATGCCATCTACAAATACATCTCCACCTGAACTTTTTTCTCTCTAAGCTAATATTTTCAAATTCCTATCCACTGAGTTTTTGGGAGGAGTTTAAAAAAATAGATTACCTGTTATACAGTGGTACCTCAGTTCACGAACGCTTCTGTTCACGAACAATTCGGTTCACGAACAGCTCCGGTTGCAAAATTTTGCCTCCGTTCGCGAACTCCGCATCGGGTTACGAACAGGATCCGCGGCCATTTTCCCTCCCATGACACGTGGTCGTGGCTTCCTGTAGGGAGGGGGACTCTCCCTCCAAGCAGTAACTGCCTCCCCACCCGCCTTCCTGTCCTCCACGCCAGAAGTCGCGTCGAGCAAGGTTAGCTTTCTCTCTCTTCGTACTGTACTTTGTGTCATATTTTTGCGGTTTTAAAAAAACAACAACATATGGTTCAGAACAGATTAACCGTATTTACATTGAACCTTATGGGAAAATTTGATTTGGTTCACGACCAATTCGGTTCGCGACCAGAGTCACGGAACGAATTAAGTTCGTGAACCGAGGTACTGCTGTATTTAATCTAGCTTTTCAGCATAGAAATTCCATTTTCCTTAACAACCCATTCAAAATAATACTAATTTTTTCAGCCATCAGGATAAGTTTAGAGCATCAGTTTAAACCACTTTATCAGACCCCACTGTGTTCATTTCAGTGCTGCATTTCAAGTACAGCCTTTTAATATCTCTGTACTTCATTACAATCTGCAATAATACCAAAATTAATATCCAAAGAATTTGTCCTTCAGCCACTGACTGCATCCTGAGAAACTTCAGATACTTGCAGCTGTACAACTACATTGGTACTTAAATGTATAATGCAAGATGCAGAACTCTGAAACAATACACTCTGAGTCTTTATTACTGCTGTTTTAATTGCCAGTTTGGCACAAGGCTAGACATCATGTTAGAACAGTGTTTCTCAATCCTGGCAACTTTAAGCAGTGTGGGCTTCAACTCCCAGAATTCTCCAGCCAGCATGCTGGCTGGGGAATTCTGGGAGTTGAACTCTATACAGCTTAAAGTTGCCAAGGTTGAGAAACACTGTGTTAGAGGAACATACTGTACATTGGGATATAAATGATTACAATGAGCATGAACAATGCTGCAATTATTTATTATTTATCCTATGTGGGGCCATGGTACTTGTGGTCCTGCTCATAATATTTTAAATAATCCTCTAAGAATGAGATTGCAGCTGGAAAACAAAGGAACTTCCCTTTTATTAATCAAGGATAAGATATAGTTGTAGGTAAATCACTACAAACCACTGTCTGCTATCACAGTAATAGATGTCTAGATAGGAACGGGTTATAAATTCTTATTCTGAGCATCAATGTTCATACCTACAGGAACCAGGCTTTTAAAACAGATCATATATAATATGCATGTTGTGACTCAGAAAGAAAACAAAACACTGGATTAACTTCCATCGGACATGAGAATGCAGTGAGGCATTAAGAATAAAAACATGAATAATGTGAGTTTTCTACAGCATGACATATTTTTATAAGAGAGACAAACCTATCAATCTGCCTGAGTTAAGAACACACAATTTAGCTTTTTGAAAGCCAGGCACAGTACAGAAGAAGTTAAGAAGACAAAGAGAGGAGGGAGAGGAGGAGGAGGGCAACATTTGCTGTAAAATCTACTGGAGTCTTTGAAAAGTCCTATTCTCAGTTGTAATCAGTTTTCATTCACATCTAGCATCTGAATACTCAGTCTTACTCCTCAACTGAGCACACTATACTTTGGGGTTAATTCCAATTAAAAGGAAAATTGCAGCTGAAATGCTGCAGAGGCTTAGCTTCCATTCATATGGTGTATTAAATAAATTATCTCTCTTGGGAACATTTCTCTGTTAAATGGTGCACTAAAAGCAAAGGGAGCTTTAGACATTATGAGGAATAATCCGCACTACAATTTTGGAGATAGAAATGACACTACTAGGTGATTTTCATTCCTTAGAAGTATGGCACTCCTTAGAAGTATGGGATGCATTATTGTGTCATGGGAACTCCCAAATGGGTTAATGTACTCAGTCAGATAACTGAAAGGGAACAGATTTAACCCAAAATAGACCAAGTTTTGCATAGGTTTAAATCAATATCCCTTCCTGATCAGCTGGATTATGGAAACAGTTAATTGCAGCTTTAATTAACTACTGCACCTCCTCCTTCTTTAGATCTCTGCTAATAAAATAAGATCAACCTTCTTTACCCTCATCCTGAGCACATTACTTCAAATTATGCCCTCTTCTTCTCCTTGTCTTATTAATCAAATAGAAATTGTGTGATATCAAAGCAGCAACTTGTGGCCTTCAAGTTCTGTACAGTATGTGAAATAAACATTAAGCATCCAGAACAGTTAGGTGTTCCCAATCTTTAGCTCCTCTGTGCAAAAGACATAGCAAAACCAACATAATGATGATAATGAGAAATTAGTTGTACTGGGTGGTCAGAAATAACAGTAAGTTATACTAAAGTTAGAGTCCAGTAGTAGCCTTAACACACATACACATTATATTCCTTTTGACATCTATAAGCCAAAAGCAAAGAAGACTGTTGTCTGCTGACTGAGATTCCTAATATAGGTGACAACAGCTGTCACGAAGGCAATCAGTACCTTGGCTATGTAAGCATGCATTTGATATTCATTGTCAGTGAAATAGCTGCAGAAAAAAAAAATATGGTAAGTAGCACTGACATAGGAAAGTGGTTCTGACATTCAGTTTTCACTGACATGATCTGAAACATCAACCCAAATAAAATAAAACAAAATAATCACATTCTGCTCATATGAGCCTGAAAGACAAGAACGAACATACCTGCTAGAATAAGACTTTTCTTTTAAACCAGGAAAACCTTCAAAACTGCAGTTCTCCTGCAATCTCTCCAGTTGGTCTTTATTGCTATGTACAAGAATGCCAAAATACCAGGAAAATCAAAGAATAGGGTATTGAGTCCAATCCCTGATCAATGCACGAATCTGAATGGAAACATCCCAAACAGATGGCAATCTAGCCTTCCCTGGAACACAGAGTGATGGGAAGCCAACCACCTCTCTGGACGATTAGTTCTACTCCTGAACTGCTCATCCAGTTATTTTTTGCAACACTAGTTTTTGTAACACTAGTTGGATATTTCTTCCAGTAACTTAAATCCATTATTCTACATCCTGTGCTCTGGATCACAAGCCATAACTATTTTCTGTGTGACATCTCTGAATGTGTGATGCTCAGTCTTCTATTCTCAGGGTTCCACAAGCCGAGTTCCCTCAGTTTCTCTTCAAAGAACTTTCTGGTTCCCTGTTTTTGCTTTTCCGAATCCCTCTTAAAGTGTAATGCCTATAACTGGACACAGTCCTCAAGGCTGGGTCTGACTAAAATGCTGTAAAATAGAATGATTACTTTCCATTATTTGGAAATTATACATCTGTGGATGCAACTAAAACTATATTTGCCTTTTTTGCAGTCACGCCATACTGCTGACTCATTCAGTTTGCAAACAAGTACTATTTGAAGATCTTTTTCACAAGTACTATTAAGCTGGTATCCCCCATAAGTAATATTATTAAGACAGGTATCCTTAGGTATACCTTAACAGAGACAGTTTGGTGTAGTGGTTCAGGCATCAGGCTAGAAACTGGGAGACCATGAGCTCTAGTCCTGCCTTAGGCACAAAGGCAGTGGGGTGACCCTGGGCCAGTCACTCTCTCTCAGTCCTAGGAAGGAGGCAATTGCAAGCCACTTCTGAAATCTTGCCAAGAAAACTGCAGAGACTTGTCCAGGCAGTTGCCAGGAATCAAAACCTGACTCGAAGGTACAAAAAAATCCTTAGGTACCTGTGCATTTGATTTTTCTTTCCAAAATGAGGAACACTGCATTTCTATCAGATTTCATTCTGTTATTTTCAGCTCAGTTCTCCGAACTGTCAAGATTATTTTGAATTTTATTTCTGTCTTCTGGGGTATTAGCTATCCCACCCAATTTTACGTCATACATAGGGTATATGTCATATAGCGACATACTTTGTCAACAAACTGTCAGGAGTTTTTGTAAAATAAAAGGTAATCTGAAAGATCTGAATCCCTCATATTAATTTTAAGTAAGCAATGAACATGTCTCTGTTGTAGACATGACAGAGATTCACCAACAATGCTTGACATATGTTGTAGTCTATGAATTAGACAATGGCTATTGGGATATAGATGGTTAGTTTTAACCCAAAGCAGCCCTGAGTTTATATGTTACCTCCAATTAGCATTAAAAATGTCCTTTTGAAATGTCCTTTTTTCACATAAACTGAACTCCTCCTCCCTGCCTTCTTCCCATAGTCTCTCATAATCTACAATTGAGACATCCTAGAATGGTGTCAGGCAATCCATATTGGGTTTTCAAACTCTACTGGAGCCAGACATGGGTGTCATAGTGTACTGCTATAATGGAAGACTATTGCAATGACAAGGAAGAATAGATGGTGTGACCCATTTTGCTCTGTGCTTTCATGTACAAAATGGCCTCTCATCTTATTCTTGTGCATAGCATAGCTTGGTAAGGCCTAAGATCTATAACAACCTCTGTACATCCCCCATCTTTCTCTTTGTTGTTTCTCTTAGTTAGTTTTCTCTTCTCCTGATGCTGCCTAGCTCAAGAGTGTTATTTCTTTTCTTAAAAAGTACAGTGGTACCTCGAGTTACGAACTTAACCCGTTCCGTGACTCTGATCGCAACTCGAGTTGGTCGCAACTCGAGGTAAATTTTCCCATAAGGTTCGATGTAAATATGGTTAATCCATTCCGCCTTCCGAATTTGGTCGCACCACGAGGCAAATTTCCCCATAAGGTTCAATGTAAATTCATACGGTTAAACAGTTCTGAAACATATGCATTTTATTTTGGTGATAAGCACACCAAAAACCTTCCAAACGCCACAAAACACACCACAAGCCTCACTGAACATCTCCTTGCTACCGCAATCTCGCCCACAGGAAGCCGCGACCGCGTGGCAGCAGGGCAAATGGCCGCAGATCCGGTTCGTAGCTCGAGGCGGAGTTCGCATGTCGAGGTAAATTTTTGGGGCCGGAGCTGGTCGTATCTCGAAAAATTCGTAAGGAGGGGCGTTCGTAACCCAAGGTACCACTGTACTCTGCCAGCTCCAAGATCAACCACCTGTAGCTGCGGGGGTGGGGCGGGGGTGGAGGCAGGTAGTTTGATGTAGAGCTTCTTAATATATACTTTTGATGACTGATAGGAAATATAAACAATGAATGTGCTTAATTAGTATGATATATAACCTTTGAAACCTTTTCTGTGGGTGACCTTCAATACAGACATGATTCCAATGAAAAGCTCTGCATGCTAGTTGATATAATCCAAGGAACATTCTCTGCTCCCTCTGATGAAGGTGGGGCTTCCACAGCTTAAGGAACATGACAGTCTGCCCTCTATTCACATTAAACTGTTGCACTTCTTGTTTTGTTCCTGACTCCATTATATTTCCAGTTATTTTGCTTTGCTTTATTTAAGAAACCATGTTGATTTCTACCTCACTTGCGTGTTCATTGCCCTCATATCCACAACCCACTTTCATACTTTACTGTGGCAAACTTATTTGCCAGGGACCCAGTCCTAATCACATCACTACAGGATTTTTTCCTACTTCAGCAACAAGAAAAGAAAAGAAAACAGGAAGTCAGCAACTCCCAAAGTGCTTCATAGCAGCTGGGACAATTGAAAAAAAAATGGAGGTAGATCAGGTGGTCAAGAGGAAATTGTAGGGTAAGCTCTGGTGGTTCTTGGTGATCTTATTATAGCTGGAATTCATAGGTATTCTTGCCATCATATAAAGCCCATTTTTCAGCTTCAGACCGAGTGAGGAACGAGATTTCAGCCTAGCACTTATTCAAAGGAAGGGGAAAATAAATCAATCTATAAGTGAAATTACCACTTTGGTGCTTTAGAATTTAACAGCAAAATATTTGACCAGTGAAGGACAGAACCTCTCCATAATTATACGTGGCAGCTTCTAATATAATCTTGATCAGACAATTATCCATCTTGCTCAATAGTGTCTATGCTCACTGGAAGTCACCATTAGGGGTCACAAACAGAATTACAGGTGAAACTTGAAAAATTAGAATATCGTGCAAATGTTCATTTATGTCAGTATGGCAACTCAAAAGGTGAAACCAATATATGAGATACACGCATTACATGCAAAGCAAGATATGTCAAGCCTTACTTTGGTATAATTGTGATGATTATGGCGTACAGCTTATGAAAACCCCAAATTCACAATCTCAGAAAATTAGAATATTACATGACATCAATAACACAAGGATTGGAAATAGAACAATATCGGACCTCTGCAAAGTAGAAGCATGCATATGTACTCAGTACTTGGTTTGGGCCCCTTTTGCAGCAATGACTGCCGCAATGTGGCGTGGCATGGATGCTGTCAGCCTGTGGCACTGCTGAGGTGTTATGGAAGACCAGGATGCTTCAATAGCGGCCTTCAGCTCCACTGCATTGTTCGGTCTCATGTCCCTCATCTTTCTCTTGGCAATGCCCCATAGATTCTCTATGGGGTTCAGGTCAGGCGAGTTTGCTGGCCAATCAAGCACAGTAATCCCATGGTCATTGAACCAGGTTTTGGTACTTTTGGCAATGTGGGCAGGTGCCAAGTCCTGCTGGAAAATGAAGTCAGCATCCCCATAAAGCTCGTCTGCGGAAGGAAGCATGAAGTGCTCCAAAATCTCCTGGTAGATGGCTGCGTTGACCCTGGACTTAATGAAGCACAGTGGACCAACACCAGCAGATGACATGGCTCCCCAAATCAACAAAGACTGTGGAAACTTCACACTGGACTTCAAGCATCGTACATTGTGTGCCTCTCCATTCTTCCTCCAGACTCTGGGTCCTTGGTTCCCAAATGAGATGCAAAAGTTGCTCTCATCAGAAAAGAGGACTTTGGACCACTGGGCAGCAGACCAGTTCTTTTTTTCTGTAGCCCAGGTAAGACGCTTCTGACGTTGTTTGTTGTTCAGGAGCGGCTTGACAAGAGGAATACGACATTTGAAGCCCATGTCCGGGATCCGTCTGTGTGTGGTGGCTCTTGATGCACTAACTCCAGCCTCAGTCCACTCCTTGTGAAAGTCCCCAACACTTTTGAATGGCCTTTTCTTGACAATCCTCTCCCTGCTGCGGTCATCCCTGCTGCTTGTGTACCTTTTTCCCTTCCACATAACCTTCTATTGATGTGCTTTGATACAGCACTTTGGGAACATCCAACTTCTTTTGCAATTACCTTGTGGGGCTTTCCCTCCTTATGGAGGGTGTCAATGATGGTTTTCTGCACAACTGTCAGGTCAGCAGTCTTTCCCATGCTTGTGATTCCTACTGAACCAGGCTGAGAGACCCTTTAAAGGCTCAGGAACCCTTTGTAGGTGTTATGGATTCATTAGCTGATTAGAGTGGGGCACTTTGAGCCTAGAATATTGAACCTTTTCACACTATTCTAATTTTCTGAGATTGTGAATTTGGGGTTTTCATAAGCTGTATGCCATAATCATCACAATTATACCAAAGTAAGGCTTGACATATCTCGCTTTGCATGTAATGCGTCTATCTCATATATTGGTTTCACCTTTTGAGTTGCCATACTGACATAAATGAACATTTGCATGATATTCTAATTTTTCGAGTTTCACCTGTATTTCCAAACCTACATGGAAGTGTGAGAGGAAAATTATTAGTAGCCTTTTATATGTTTTAATGTAAGTTTAAATGCATTTAATTAGGCCAAGATAACTGAAAAATGACCTGCGTAGGCACATACGGGAAAATTAAGAGGAACTTGCAAAGTAAAGGAAATTACAAATAGTATGCCAAGAACAGAAGTGTTAGAAGGGCACAGACACGTGTCAAAATGTTGTTCTGGGAATGATATGAACGTCATAATTGTGGTTTGTGGTTAAAAGGGATAAAAAGGATAGCATCCAGGTAAATGGTGCCTCTTGATTGAGCTGTCAGCTTGACAGCTCAGCAAGCAGGTCCGCATTGCAATGTGTTGCTAAGTAAGTACTTTGTATGTGTTGTTTGCATTTTACTTTTATGCTGAACTTATTTTTAATAAAGTTTTAGTAGAACTTAGAACTTTGAAGTGACTTGTTTTATGGTGTGTCTGCTTCCCGTGTGTAACGTGGTTTTTTCCCTGACAGAAGTGTAAGGAATAAAACCTGGAACCTTTTACATGTAAGTCATGTGTTCTGCCATATAGCTTTTGGGCCTGTGCAAGATGATTTTAATGCACCTCAACACAGAGATTTGTACTGCAAAGATGACATGATTCTCTTTATCAAAACAAATAGACATGATATGCTTCAAAAAAGTACTTCATGTTGTATGGCAAAAGTCTTCTACTTGACACTTACAAAAGTCAGACTACACTGCTTCTGTGTGTATTCTGCAGAGAAGCCTCTTCTAGCTTTAACAAGTGCTGTTGAATAAGGTTGACCAGTACATTTTCCAACAGCACTCACCAAACTGGAAAAAGCTTTTGGGCAGATACAGCATTTACTGTACAGACTGGTCACGATTACTGGGAGTTCGAATAATGTGACATTAAATTTAGTGAGAATTATAAATTGATATCAGGTGGCATTTAATTCGAGCCAAAATTCAGTTAATGAGAGGTTAGCACAAATGCAGAGGTTAGTGCGCATGCAGTTGCCGTTGGAGTTTTAGACGCTAATCATTGTGTGTGCAAAATGGAGAAAAGGAAGGTTGCATTTGAGGAGAGCTCAGAAAAGAAGTGGCTCCTTTTGAAGAACTACAGCAGAATACAGGCGATAGCAGGTACGCTTTGGATATGGGTTCATCCTCCAGCTTGTCCTTTGTTCACTTGATTAATTTATTTTAAATATTTATGAGATCTATCTAAAAGACAGATAGGAATGATATTTAGATTTTTTTTTTGTTTTTATTTTGCGTTCTGTAACTATACTGTGACTTTGTTAAAAATAAATTTAAGTTGTAAGTATATTCTTTTAATTTTTACTGTTATATTTCATTAATAAAAATTACATTTTAAAATTTTTATTGCCTATTTCTGTTGAGCTGGAATCAATTACCCTACCTTCCATAGAAATATCATTTTGAATAGTGTGAATTTGAATAATGCAAACATTTCATTATCAGCACTAATCAGGACCTACCTATATATAGAAGCTCTTCCAATTTTTAGAAGTGACACCATACACCAGGAAGGGGTTGTGGAGCAAGGCAAAGCAAAACAATGCAACACGATCACTTTGCTTTGCTCTTAGAAGTGAGGAACCACAGTGCTTCATGAAGCAGTCTTGAAGTAACACTTTGCTTGAGTCTTCAGTAGGGGGAAACATCCCTTCGAAGATTTGCGTTTACTGTATAGATGAAACCCAGTAGTGATTAGCGATTTTATGATGGCATAAATTTTTGTGGACTGGAATCCATTTATGGTCTACAAAATTTTAACTGAGGATTAAATGTGTACAAAATATGTACCTGCGTAACAGTTGTGAATGGGGCATATTGATTCTTTTGTAAAGTTCAGCTGAATTATTAGACTGTACTTTTAGTATTACTGGATTGCAGTATTATACTTGTTCCTGTTCTTATTTTATTTCCTATGGGATTATAAGTATATCTACCTACTGAGGGTAATATTTAAGAATGTGGAATACTGTTTAAAGTGTTGGATCAAAACCAAATGACCCAAGCTCAAGTCACCCCTCAGCCATGAAAACTCTTTGGGTGAGTCACTCTCTCTCAGTCCAAGCTACCTGACTTTGCAGTTATGGGGATAAAAAGAAAGGAAATCCCCATGTATTCTACCTTGACCTCTTGGGAAAAATACAGGATATAAATTTAGCAAATAAATAAAGATGTCTCTTACATAGATTTTTAACATTAAATAATTCAAGCTCAAACCCATAACTAAATGTGTTCATCATTGAAGTATATTAATATTCTTTGTTACAATTATCAATATGCTACTCTCTGGAAGATTGATATATCAATAGATGTTTGCTTCTTAAGTTCCACCAAAAACTAAACAAATTAATTTTCCATCCAAAATAACTATCCATATTTTGAATTTCGGAGTTTGAGAAGTTCTATCTAAACACATATGAAAAAGGTACAAACTAAAATAATTTAAATGTTTAGTTTCTTAAATGCATCCTTAAAGCTTCTGTAATTACTAATTATCTCCAGTGTCTTTGAAAATAAAAGTTATCTGTTCACAGGTAATTTCAATAAGGAAGATTGCTCTCTTTCTTTATAGGTCATACCCCAACAAGAGTGAATAGCTGTTAGGCTGACGCAAGCCTGTAATCTGGGGGGAATTTTCCTTGTATTGAAAGCAGTTGCATAAGAAATGAAATCTATTGTTTTTGTTCTAATTTTTCCTGGGCTAGCTTCCTCCTTCTTTAAGATGAGGTCACAGCTTCTCTAGGGAGATTTGACTTCATAGTACATGGAGTTGTTTATTAGTTTTCTCTACTTTAAAAAGATCTGCAGATACAGTATTTATAACTACACAGAAAAACAACCTTTTAACCTCTGTATTAGTACTTTCACTGGAACATGATAACCATGGGGATATAGAATTCTGTTTACTAAAAGCTGGAGAGGATAAAATTTTGTAGAGAAGAGCTTTTCTTACCCTATACCATCTTTGTATGGGAGCAGGGGATGTGTTAAAACATGAGCAGTGATTTCTAACTTGTTGCATGGATCATACATATAATGTTTTCTGCAGGGCCACTTTGGTTGTGGGTGTAATGATGTGAAAAAAGCCATTTATTCATAGAGGTGGAAGTGTTTTCAGAATGAAAGCAATATTTAGCCTTTGAGCAACACTCCAATAGCCATACCCAAAAAAGTTGGAGGGGGTTAGGATAACAAAATGCAGTGTTTTGACCCAACAAAAATTAAAGTTATTTTTTTTAATTTAATCTTAAATACTTGAGCTCCATATATATTTGATAATGATATGCCACTGTGACATCCAGCCAAGGGAACTACAGGTGAAACTCGAAAAATTAGAATATCGTGCAAATGTTCATTTATGTCAGTACGGCAACTCAAAAGGTGAAACCAATATATGAGATAGATGCATTACATGCAAAGCGAGATATGTCAAACCTTACTTTGGTATAATTGTAATGATTATGGCGTACAGCTTATGAAAACCCCAAATTCACAATCTCAGAAAATTAGAATAGTGTGAAAAGGTTCAATATTCTAGGCTCAAAGTGTCCCACTCTAATCAGCTAATGAATCCATAACACCTGCAAAGGGTTCCTGAGCCTTTCAATGGTCTCTCAGGCTGGCTCAGTAGGAATCACAAGCATGGGAAAGACTGCTGACCTGACAGTTGTGCAGAAAACCATCATTGACACCCTCCATAAGGAGGGAAAGCCCCAAAAGGGAATTGCAAAAGAAGTTGGATGTTCCCAAAGTGCTGTATCAAAGCACATCAATAGAAGGTTATGTGGAAGGGAAAAGTGTGGTAGAAAAAGGTGCACAAGCAGCAGGGCTGACCGCAGCCTGGAGAGGATTGTCAGGAAAAGGCCATTCAAAAGTGTTGGGGACTTTCACAAGGAGTGGACTGAGGCTGGAGTTAGTGCATCAAGAGCCACCACACACAGACGGATCCCGGACATGGGCTTCAAATGTCGTATTCCTCTTGTCAAGCCGCTCCTGAACAACAAACAACGTCAGAAGCGTCTTACCTGGGCTACAGAAAAAAAGAACTGGTCTGCTGCCCAGTGGTCCAAAGTCCTCTTTTCTGATGAGAGCAACTTTTGCATCTCATTTGGGAACCAAAGACCCAAAGTCTGGAGGAAGAATGGAGAGGCACACAATGCACAATGCTTAAAGTCCAGTGTGACGTTTCCACAGTCTGTGTTGATTTGGGGAGCCATGTCATCTGCTGGTGTTGGTCCACTGTGCTTCATTAAGTCCAGGGTCAACGCAGCGGTCTACCAGGAGATTTTGGAGCACTTCATGCTTCCTTCCGCAGACGAGCTTTATGGGGATGCTGACTTCATTTTCCAGCAGGACCTGGCACCTGCCCACACTGCCAAAAGTACCAAAACCTGGTTCAATGACCATGGGATTACTGTGCTTGACTGGCCAGTAAACTCGCCTGACCTGAACCCCATAGAGAATCTATGGGGCATTGCCAAGAGAAAGATGAGGGACATGAGACCGAACAATGCAGCAGAGCTGAAGACTGCTATTGAAGCATCCTGGTCTTCCATAACACCTCAGCAGTGCCACAGGCTGATAGCATCCATGCCACGCCGCATTGCGGCAGTCATTGCTGCAAAAGGGGCCCAAACCAAGTACTGAGTACATATGCATGCTTCTACTTTGCAGAGGTCCGATATTGTTCTATTTCCAATCCTTGTGTTATTGATGTCATGTAATATTCTAATTTTCTGAGATTGTGAATTTGGGGTTTTCATAAGCTGTACGCCATAATCATCACAATTATACCAAAGTAAGGCTTGACATATCTTGCTTTGCATGTAATGCGTGTATCTCATATATTGGTTTCACCTTTTGAGTTGCCATACTGACATAAATGAACATTTGCACGATATTCTAATTTTTCAAGTTTCACCTGTAAAAGCTGCAGCTGCTGACAGAACCCGCTGGTGCGCCTTATGCTATGAAGCCTCCACCAGCTTTGAAGATAGGCACCACCAAAAATTGAGAGAAAACTGTGAGTGGTGTCAAAGAATAACACCCACAGGTATTACAACAATGGACTTCCAATGCCTCCATTGTGCTAGACTCTGTGTTTCCAGACTGGGACTGCAGAGCTACCTGCATGTCCACAGATGAACTGCACAACAGTGTGTCTTCTTCGAACCTGAAGGACTACCATATATATACTATTTTCACAGTAACAATTTTGAAAGAGCTTGGAAAATAATGCCAATGCCAGAAATTCATGCCAAACATCATTCTGCCAGCTGTCTTGATATTGTCTTGCTGATCAGACGCAGCCTTCTCTGCACATGCAGCCTTCTTGCTGACCACATGCAGCCTTCTCTGCAGATACTGTAATTCTGATCTCTGAGCAGCTAAACAACTATGAACAACAAACCTGACAAATTGAAACTGGTACTCCAGTCATTTATGCAAAACTGTGATGGGAGGCAAATAGACAGCTTAAAGAATCCCTTTCAAGCATGAACATTGTTAATGTCAGAAAAAGTGCTGGAAGGCTACCCAGTTCATATATGGATAACCAAATACAATGTATGGGATCACTGGAAGAAACAAGAGATGCAATAAAGAGCCCAGACTGAAACAGTAATAGCAATGACTCCTTATCTCAGCTGAGGCACAGTAACAGAGAAGAATAGAAACAAGATAGAGAATTTCAAAATAATAATCCACAGATCCTCTTACCCACAAATGTGGTACTTCAGATAGTACAGAGTAACACAAATCGAGGGAAACGGCATAAGAAAAAAATAACCTATTTATTTATTAATCATATTTTTATAGCCGCCCATCTCACAAAATGTGACTCTTAATCAGATTACATGCTGCCTGCACTTCCACTTGGACTTGGAAAGAGTTACCTGCCCAATATGGCAGCTTAATCCTTTAGCTGAAGCACTGAAGCACCCAACCATTCCACACATGCATATGAAGATGAAGAATTCTGAGCAATTTTCAGATTATTCCAAACTAAGTCTTTAAGGATGCTTATATTGACCCTCTGACAAAAAAGAAAAAAGCTGCACAGTTACCAAATGTAGAGAAGGTGGAGAAAGTCAAGGTCTTGTCCCAGTGCTTGGAAGCTCTGTGGGCCTGAATGAGGAAGAATCATCTCTGACTCAATTCTACCAAGACTGAGTCTTTGACCTTGGAGGGGGTTGCATTCCCCATTCAAGAGTGCACAATCTGGGGTCTTCATGGACTTGCAGCTGTGCTACACAAGCAGGTGGCAGCTGTGACACAAGTTGTGCCCTGGTAAAGTCTTCAGATAGTCATTCATGCCCTAGTCACCTCATGGCTCAACTACTGCAATGCAATCTATATGGGACTGCCCTCAAACACCACTCAGAAGCTTCAACTAGTCCAGAATGCAGCAGTACAGGCACTAATCGGAATGCCCATGTGACACACTCTGCTCCACAAATTGCACTGGTTGCCACTTTGCTTCCAGGTGTGATTCAAGGTGCTGGTTATGACTTATAAAGTCTACATGGCTTAGGGCCTGGTTATTTGAAGAACCAACTCTCTCTCACCTATCCGAGCTGACAGGGTTGGCACACTCTAGGTTCCTTTGATTAAATAATATCAGAACCAGGAAGCATGCCTTCTCTGTCACAGCACCTGCTGCTCTCTGGAATGAGGTTCCCCTGAGATCCAGATAGTTCCCACTCTGTTGGTGTTCCAAAGGAACTGTTCTCCCAGGTCTTTGGCTAGGGTGACTGGTATAGCTGGATGGCCTGCTGGATGTTAGATGTTGGTGGGATGTTTTCGGGGGTCTGCCAGGTTCATCATGTTACTCTTCTTTCTTTTTCTTCTTTCTTTTCATTTTGTTGTTTCCTATTACATTGTTTTTATATTGCCTGGTGTACTGTAAGCCACTCAGAATCATTTGGAATTGGGCAGCATCAATTCAAATAACTAAATAAAATAGCATCAAACAATGGTAAAAATGAAAATGCTTCTGCTCAAATCAGAACTGATGACTTTTTCTCCCACAAGTCCAAGGTCACCCAGATATGTGCAGATAACAGTACTAACAATTTCAGTACTGTTGTTCAGTACAGTTTGAAATCCAAACACTGATTTTGTCATAGCAGGAGATTTTAATGCCAGGTTGAGGGCTATCAATGAAGCCCTTTACTCTTATCTCAGTACTATACCTCACAGACTGAAGAATATCTCCTGCTGATTCATCAATCTAAATATATAAAATCAAATTACACATAGCTCTGCTTAACCAGATTTAAATCTGCTGAAATCTTTTTGTGTTAAATGGAGCCATTTACAGAAACTAATCTGGGGAGTTCACCTTTTGGCCCAGACTGGGTTCTAGTTCCATAGACATGGGCATTGTTTCCCATAGATAAGTCCATTCATTGCTCTGTTTTCAAACTGACTCTCTAGTAGAGAGGCACATATACATTCTATCTTATCCTATGATACTGCATATCTCATTGTAGAGTTGAGCAGCCTTATAAATTTCTAAACTAAAAAAATAAAATCTCAATCTCTCAATATGTCCTGTGATCACAATCACAAAAGGAATTAGTAGCACAGGCTAAAACAGGCAAAGCAGTAGGATACAATTATATCCCCACTGAACTTTTCAAAAATAATATTGATTGGCGGGCACTAATTTTCTGCCATTGATTCTTCCCTAATAATCCCCAAGGACTAAGCTTTGCCAGATATTGTTCCCATTAATAAATAAGGGTCCACCATAGACCCTTGCAATTATTGTCCCATTAGACTGCCAACCATACCCAGCAAACTATATTTGAGACATTTTTACTTAAAACTTTGTGATTGGCTGAAGTCTGAAAAAAAATCTTTGCAGAGGAACAGGCTGGTTTTAGAACTGGCCAATCTATAATTGACTACTGCCTGGTGCTTCAACATCTGGTGGAAAAATACAGTGCCAAATCTCAGGGAGCCCTTCAAGCTACCTTAATTGAACTACCTTTGATTCTATCTCATGTGGCAGATTTTAGGAAAGCTGGAGGACTCAATTACAGATCAGAAACTTTGTTTTTCTGATATGGAAATTGCACAAGGATAATCTTAAAGTCAGCCCTGGATTAACCATTAAGCAAAATAAGCACCAAGGCACCAAGGGAACAGGGGCACCACAGTGTTCTTCCCCTAGTTATCATGCCCTTAACTCTTTTACTGCCACACTTGTCTTTAGTTTCAGCACTTACTGAGTATTAATGTTTTGTCAGTTAAGCAGTGGAAAGGCTGAAGGACACCATTGTTGGGCTGTGCTTAGTTGGCCTTAATTCAGTCCTGCTTAAGGTCCATTGTAATGCCAAGGACAACTGACACAAAGTGTTCTTCAAATAAGGGGGTGAAACAGAACTGGATATTGGCTCCTTTCCTGTTCAATTTTTATTTAAACTCTGCAGTCCAGGTGTTTAGAAACCTCCAAAGCCATTCCCCATTTCTGGCCAATTACTTACTTTATGCCGATGACACTGTCATTCTGTCTTTCTCTGCAATGGGACTAAGAAAAGTACAGGAAGCCTTTTTTCCCTTCACAACATATTGTGGGAAAAAAGCCTTACTGTAAATTACTCTAAAACCAAAGCTATGATCTTTTTTTCTAAAACAAACAAACAAACAAACAGATATAATAGCCATGTTATTGAGCAAGTAAGGCAATGCAAGTACTTGGCATATTTCAGATTCAGGGACATTGAATGCCCAAATACTTCAGACCATAGAAAACAGCCAGATGTCAGCAATTACCATTTTAAGGTTTTATCAAATGGGTGACTAATTTAAAACCTTGGCCCTCCATATTTTTCAGGGGAAAACAAATGCACCTATAAGGACAATGACAGACCACAACAAGAAAGTTCAGTCTACATTTCTGAGGGTGACTTTTGGTATTCCCCATTGTGTTCCAAAGATCATCCTGTGAATTGAAGCTGGCTTTATTTGCTTAGAAATCCACATTTGGCAAAGCAGACCTAGGTATCAGTTTAAGCTAATATATTGTCCAGAAGGCCTAGCCCCCTTAACTATGTATGATCAATATCACTCCAGGTAGATAATTTCACTGGAATCAAAACTGAAGAGCTGCAGCTTTTCTCCATCTCTTATGGCATCCTTTTGATATACATAAGCCAAAGAATCTATAAATCAACATCTATGGGATATTAATGACTTTAATAAACCACTGTTGCTGTGCAGCCTGAAAGCCAACTAATTTTTTTACCCCAACTTATTTTTTTAGTGACCTTTCCTCAAGGCACTGTTGTGTCTTTTCTTTGGCATGTTTAAATGCCTTACCCCTCTGCAATTGTGCAAGACAGATTTGCTGGTGCTCCTTATGATAAAAGCCTATGTCCATACCTTGGATCTGCCGAAACAGTGACACATTTCTGTTGTACTCTTTTTCCTACAGGGACTCCCAATATTTACTCATAATACCACTTCTAAGCAAATACCCAGGCAGGCTTGATACCTTTTATGTCAACCTCTCCACCACATTAAAAAAACAGACACTGTTTATAAGGTGGCAAAATTTGTCTCTGGACTATAGCTATTAGGAAGCAAATGGTATCACAGGTGCCATAAATGTGGACCTGTATGCTGGGATTTAACTTCACCATTGCTGTTTTTTTTCCCTTTCCTGTCTGTACCTTTATGCATTCTTTTTCCTTTCCATATCTTTGATTGAATTACATAAACAGCATCGGCTTAATGTTAGCACTGTAAATTCTTACTTTATTATACCTTATGGTCTAGATTATTTAATCTGCTAACTATTTTTAGCCTCTTTATTTTGTTGCATTCATTTGTTATTCTATTTTAACATCTACATTGTACAGTCATCATAGCCTTTACACTCTTAGTATTAGTAGTAAGTACTATACTTATAGGTATATGTCAGTATTAAAAGTTTACAGTTTTGTGTTAGTAAGCCCTGTAACACTGATATTAATCTATTACTTTATACCTTAAATTCCAGTTTCTATAATTCCATGTAGCCTGCTTACAATACCAGTGAATTTCTTATGTCATGAAATCTATTAGAAGACCACAATGTAGCCTAGATTTTTGATCTGCTGTTTTTGTTTATTTTTTTTATTTCATTTATTTTATGCCACTTCATTTTATTGTTTATACTGTACCACCATTTTTAGTCTTTATAGTTTTAATATCAGTAGTAATAACAATTTTTTTATTAAATCTTTAGTGTTATAAAGTTCTACAATTCTATGTTAGTATTCCTTATAATTATGTTATTCTATACCTTAAATTCTTTTTCTTTGTATAGTTGTAATTTTATATATTTTATACTGGTCTATGATCAAAATAAAGATTGACTGGCTTTAATTTATTTGATGCCACATGAATTGTACAGTTCTGCATAGATATCGGTCCTTTTCAGATGTTAAAATCAGACAAGTTGTGAAAATATATGGAAGGAGTATTGGCAAAGGTGTGTTCATTCCATTCACACCTCCAGACATGTGATGGTATGTGGGAATGACTTTGGGAGACAGGAGGAAGACACACAGACAGAGTGATGGTCTGCTAAGAGGCAATTCAGTCCGCAGGTGGGGGGAAAGCATGGGAAATGTTTCAGAAGGGACCCTCCCTAGTTTTCTGGAGACTAAAAGAGAGGAGGGGAGAAATACTTTCAGTCTTGCAAGATTCTGTTTAACGTAGCCTTACAATAAAGATAGTGCTGATGTTCCTGGTTGTGCTTCTTTCTGGACTACCTCGAAGGGCTAACAAGACCTTTCCATGTAGACAAGTTAGATCTGGAAGAAGTTTTACATGTGTATATGTATGCTCTACACACAATCAGATTCTCAAAGAACTGTATATGTAAAATTCAATTCTGGACTGTGCATTAATTAACATATCTCTTTCTGCATTTTAAGATTAACTGATAATTTTCAAACTCAGTTCATAGTTTCAACTGAATCAATCCAATTTTCATCTGATTGCATTCCATTATATTACCTCTTGTGGAGAGACAAGCAAAACAAGAATATGACCTGCATGAGATTTCTGTAACAAGTTATCCCAAATTTTGTGTTGTGGATCACTGCCTCTTTCATACTTTTCACTCCTCTGTGTTTATTGACTTAAATTAGATCTGATTACTTTTTACTGTGTATAAAGTAATAAAGCTAGCAAGAAAGCACTCAAGTATATAACTTGTCTTGATAATAAATGCTCAAATTGGATTTCTAGTTTCTAAAAACTGCTTAGGTTGTTGCCAGAAGCTTTACCCCAAGTCCCTGGAAAAGAATGAGATGATATAAAGCTTCATAGCAATTATGAACAGTCTAAAAAAACTCTGAAACCTCAATCCATTCTCAGTGCCATTACTTCACAATTTGTACACTGTATGTGGTAGAAAGATACTACTACTACTGATTGAGGAGGATATAGTAAGCTAAGATACTACTATTCCTTTTAGTATTTTTTTATTCAGTATTATTGGTAATGGTTCTCAGGGATTTTTTTCCAAGAATAGCGAGGATTCATCTTGAGAGCTTTGATATATAAGGCATCTATTTATTCTTTGAGTCATGGTCCTTCTCTAAAATCTAAGAAATCATTGAAACTAGTATTTTAAATACTTGTAATAAATTGCTTTTACTGAGTGACATATTCAGTGAAATCTTCATATAAGACTGATCTGGAAAAAGACAGCCAAACAGTTGGTTAGGAAGTATACAAACTTACTCTGATTTTACATCAATTAAATGAAAGGGAATTTGTAGTCATTCATTATATAATATATTGTTCATATTGGATTTAGGAATGCACCGTAGAGTTATAAAAATAAATCTTTCATTTACCAGGACCAGCCATTTTCAACAGAAAAGGAAGAACAAAACAAATTAGTTTCAAAAACATATATCAATTTGAGTTTCTGATAGGACAATTATAATTGTGGATGTTCTTAATTTTTAAGACCTTGATCAGTTAATAAACATCAGTTCTTATATGGAAAATAGGGGGATAAATTACTAGCAGCCAAGAACCCCCCTATTCCCTATATCCTACTTTATTGCCTAAAGTTGACAGTAAACAGTCAAGAACTATTTAGCAAAGAAATAACAAAAATCAAGATCTTATGAGCTGTTGGAAAATATTTTCAGGTCCAGAAATCAAGTAACCAAGAAAGAAAGCACGTCTATTTCACCAAGCCAAAGGTTGTACTGAATATACAAATAATGGAATGGTCAAAAGTCATGGTAGAAAACTTCAAAGAGTCCAGAAGTCTGGGTTCCTAGCAAGGCAGGGAGTTGAACAATAGGGCCACATTTTCAGGATACTTTAGGACCTCTGGGGGAAGTTCTTCCAGTTCATCAAGACCAATTCTGTATTGTGTGCAGCTCTGTTTGATATCCCACATCTTCCACTGTAAAATAGAAACCTGAGGATTCCCCCTGGGCTCACTCCTCCGCATTTTACTTTTCAAACAAGGAATTCTACAGGAGAGGGGTCACACCCATTTATAGAAACCAATAACAATTCTGAGACATTTAAATGGTCTATCCCCTCAGATGCCTTATGTATACAGTTAAGAGGCAACTCTTAATCCCTCTGAGAGACCCTAAAAAGAACTTTCAACAGTTATTCAATAAATTTAATGAAATAAATGTAAATAAATAAACAAAACATGAGATATTGAGAGAAACTATTTAGAAGTATAGAACCAAACCTATACAGGTATACATGTTTCTAACTCTTATCCATGCACATCACCCAAATCATGATTTGCAGGTGTATCCCATGAAGAGCCACATTTGTTTTAATCCTTTGAACAGAAACAGCAAAAAATTACAAACCTAGATGCACTATGTAGCTTTTACTGGTGATTCAGGAATTGTTGTTGTGCTTCTACAGATCAACAAAAACACTACAATCATGAGCAGGTTTTTCTGCTGTTGTAGAGAAACCTCTAAAGAACTAATTCCAGTGACTTATCAAGAATTACAATACCTATAGGCAGCCTAAGGTGACTGAGTAACAATACAAGAACATAGGCATGCTTCATCAACCACTAATAGTAATATTCAAAACACTACATCTTGGATTCTTTCATACTTGGGGAAGCTTCCATTCCAGCAGGCATCCTTCTTCCCTTTGTCCCTCATAGCAAACCTACACATTATGGATCAGCTGACCTTAATCTGTACAATATAGTATTCTTGCACTTATTTAGCTATGTGGCAGAGAGATGTATATAAGTGTCCCATCTTTCACGGTATCATTATCTCTCCAGCAGTCTATAGCTTTCCTGACTTCTCACACTTCATTTCAATCCCAATAGGAGGGAACTTTTCTCCCTGATCTTTTCTAATAGTGATGCTGCTGTTGTTGCTAAGTGGGAATCTTGTTACTGAGAAATAGTTGGAAAATTTCTTCTTCTGTTGGAAAAAACATCTATCCAATTTGGTGGAGAATTTCAAAAGACCAGTTGTGCCTACCTCTACTTATTCCACAATAAATGTATTATCTTTCTGGTATCAGTGGACCACTGGACCTAATCGTTTTGGCAGAGGGGCTTTTTAGACGTTAACACATATTACTACGATATTTCAATATGTGGTAAGACAAAATGGTTGTGCTCATTCTGCTGAGTGGAACCCTGGTCTTCTACCCCAAAGTCTTTCCTATAAGCACCACTGAGCATAAATCTTATTTTGTAGGGTTCCTATAGAATACTAAAATAGACCTTTTTATGGAAGAATGCAGTTACTGCTTCTTTGGCAAAGCATGTTCTGTTGCAGTTAGAGATTTATTTTTTTTTTGCAGTAGACATGGTTTAACCTAATTAAATCTGCAAAATCACCTTCTCTTTTCCATTTTAAGATATTTCAAATCATCTACTGGGTCTTTTGCCCGAGTAATTTATTTTCCTTTTTTATGCTTTATTTCTAATCTGCAAAAATAATTCCACAGTATCTTCCACAACTGGAACCCTCTGTGTTGTATAGTTCTTGTAAAGGTAGCCACAGAGGCCTGATTTGGACCAAGGCCACAGCACAGGGATAAGAAATTTAATCCATTACTTTTACATTAGTTCCCAAAATTAAGGAATCCTTTCCTAAAGCCTAAATAGCCTCAGAGGAAAAAAAAACACACTTCTGCTTCATTGATTGCAACTCTAAAATTATTAAAAGGCTAATATATTCCAACAGAATTAGAAGTGGTTCTGAAATAATGCTTAAGCAATGTTAAGGCTGATTTCTAATTTGAGGATAAAAAATAATTTTAAACTTTGGGGAGGGGAGAGTGTCAGAACACTACCCTAGAAATTCTCAGGCTTTTTGTTTAATACATATTAATCTACTTTGTTGTATGACATCGAAGGGATGGAAGCAACATGAACTATACTGGTAATTTTTAATAAGCCACACTATACATACCCTAGTTGTGTGTTTTCTACAATCAATGGCACAAATAATTTTCTAATACTTACAATACAGCCATATGAAATATTTAGAAGGTCCATTTATTTTGAAAAATACTTAACATTTCTCTCCCCAAATCCATTGAATTTCAAAATAGCTACTTTGGCTGAATTATTTTACAAATAAACTCAAGAATATAATAAAAAAGACTGGCTGGACTTTGACTACCAGTGTTTCTAAAGAGTAACAATGCAATGTAATATGGGCCTGATAAATGGAAAATGAGAATTATCTAATGTGCAAACTAAAACTTTTTTTAATTTACAGAAGTGATATGATAAAAAGCAAAGCTGCATATGTACATTTTCAAATATAAAAGAAATAACTTATACTAAAAGATTACTAGATGTGATTACACATGAGATTCATACTCTGTCTTGATGCCACATAAACCAAAGCCAAATTCAATCAACTTTTACATGGCCCAGGATTTTCAAGAGTCACTTTAATTTTGTCTGCATGCCTCTGGGACCTCATGTAAGCTCTGGAAGCACTCTGGGAGAATTAATATCTTTTGCAGCTGTTTCATCTCAACCTTCTTTTTCCAAAGCTTGTGTTCAACGCTGGTATTTCCTGCTTCTGCCATTGACCCCACTGCTCCATTATGTGGGATGGGTATAAGGAAAGTAAAGAGGGCAGTTTGCCTGGGATCCTTTAAACCCTTCTCTGGGTTCCTAAATAAGTGCCATAATTTACTTAATTAGGAGTGAACAACTAATATGTTTATTTCTATCCCATGTCCACCCAAACGTTACTGGCTATGTCTCCAAAATGAAAACAAGTGCATTAACCTGCTTAGAATAAGCACAAGAAAAACAAATACACCAATATGGAAGACGGAGATAGAGCTTATATAAACCTAAAGGCCTGTTTTAGATAATCCTGGTCTGGGGTTGTTGTTGTTGTTTTTTAATCTATTATTCAGAAATAAATTATGTGTCCACACTCTTTCCCTCTATTCTTCTACTTTCTTTATGAACTTACATTTAACTAAATTTACTTAGAGGGCTTGATTTCATTTTCTCAGTATAAGGTAGTGAACACAAACTAGTCCTCTTGAGAGAGAAAGAGAAAGAGAAAGAGAGAGGAAACTGCTTTAAGAACCCAAAATGACTTTATGGAAAAAAAGTTAAAAGAGGAATGGAGAAGAGAAAAGAGCAGATGGAGAAGTATAATGCTTAAGCTAACAAATAAAAGAGCAAGGAGCCATTAATAGGTGATCATAATGATCAAGGAACTACTAAATTTGAAAAAAATTATCTTGATCTGCTAAATCAGAAATAAATGAACATATGGGAATTGGATTAAAGCCTCCCCACTCCACACATTCATTAAACCAAATTTATATTATTCTTGAAAGGAATGTGTGTTTTACTCAAATCTGAATTCTCAGATTAATAAGGAACCTTGGTAGGTAACTATTATCATTTTAAAAAATGGCCCAGTTCTAATTTAATGATTCTAATATGCTATATCAAGGATTCCAATCTGTAAAATACAAACTCCTTCCAGACATTGTGTTCATTATAATCTCTACAGAGATACCTCCAATTGCATTGGCTTTTTCCAGATATTCCACTGATCAGGCCACTGAATGGATCCATTAAGAATGTAATTTTCTAAATGTCTATTAGAAACTATCACTCATGGGACAAATGAATTCCACATATTTTCTATGAATATGTTTAATTTTGAAAAAGAAAATACATATTTCAAATCAGCCAAAATATGTTTACTTTAAACAATGGAGAACAATGAGATTTTAAAAAATAGTCTTGTCCTTACTATTCTTTTATAATTAAAGGACAGGGCTATCAATGAGATTATACTTCATTTGGGGCGGTTAAACTTTCCATAAAGTCCAACCAGGTGAATCAGGTAGATCAGAATCATTCTTACTGGAAAAAAGGAAATCATGTAGTCATGCTACTTCTTTCCTTTTCAAAGGAACTTCCTGTCTTTGAAGTAATCTGTCTGTGAATTCTCTATCAGGTGGAATGCTGTGTTCTTGACCATCTAAATTCTTCACATAACTTTTTTTTTTTTCAAAAGCTTACCTAATATACTCTCTCTCCATGAAGTGAGGAAGGTTGCTTTGATCTCCATCACCATAAAGTTTTATTCTGAGTTCAATGAAAGTCACAGTAGGTAATTTTTTCCCCAACTGTTAGCAGTACAAACATTTATGAAATTAAAAAATTGGAATACAGTTCAATACTCTTACTCTTTGTAAAGTTGCAGTATAAATATTAAATTTTGTTGACTAACAAGGATTAAGGCTATATAGTTATTAAGAGATTCATCTTGTCAGCCCAACAAGGCAAAACAGACTAAGAAACCAATGCCGTGTGAGTACTACTTTTATTGTAACAGCTATAGTAACAGAACCTTGCAAGTCTGAATGTGTTTCTCCCTCCCTCCTTTTACCTCTGTGTGAACTAGGAAGGGGGTTGTCTGAGACATTTTCTCAAGTTACTTTCTTGACCTGGGCTCAGGCCTCTTTTATCTGACTGTTGCTTTGGTAGCAGTTCTTCCTCCTGTCCTTCAAGGCCATTCCCTCTTTCCTCTACATATCTGGTCCTGGTGCAATAATATGTGACAATGATTTCACATTTACCATTCCTAAAATTGCAGTAGTGATATTTTATTATATTACTATCACAATTTAACTGGCTGATAACATTTTGGTACCCAGCATTACTGGGCATCTAAACTTATGTTGCATCTTAATATTGTAAGTTGCCCAGAGTTAGATAGGCGGCCATATAAATCCACTAAATCAATCAATCAATCTTGCTGACACCTATTACATATACTGGACTAGGAACAGGTAGCAAGAAGCAAAACAATGAAAGTTCAATGAACAGAGGAGAAGATGGTCCAAAATGGTAAAACAGGAATATGAAATAGGAAGCAAAATTACAATAGTAACATGGAAGTGACCCCTAGATTCGGTAAAAGAACAAAAGTAAGTAAACCTTTACACAAGATAATGGCCTCAATTTCTTTCTGGGGATACTCTATGGGACTACAATTTATTTTAGATATCCTATCCATATAGAAAACACATTGAGTGGATTATTAAAGTACCTTTTCATTCTATCTTAGTTCATTTCTTCAGATACAAGTCTACATGCATAACTGATTGTGTAAAGGGAAGGGGGGTTCACATCATTAAAAGACATCACTTCTCATAATTGATATTATGGCTATCTAACTATAATCTCAAGGGAGAACCATTTGGAGGAATCTACCACACAAATACTCTGCCTGCTTGGAAAGATCAATCTATCCATCTTGCTTTCTCCCATGCTGAGATATTTTTAATCTCACCTCTGGTTGAGAAAAAAAGCCCTCATCCATTTCTATTTCAGGTTTTCAAATTGCACACTGTAATACCTCAACATGCAAGAAACTACCAAGGTCTTCTGGAAAAATTGTTCTTGATCTATAGTTGTTGCATTTGATGCTTATGTTTGCGGTAACTACTATTCTCTATATATCTGGTCAATAATTATATAAAAGGAAATACATTGTTGTCTGGATAGGCTGCTTTTGACAGTTGATGGAACACTGATTCTATGTTCATATAAGAGTGAAGTTGTTACTTTTGCAGTTTAGATGCCACCTTGATGTAAAGATAACAGGAGAGGTAACATCTGTAGGGGAATGTTATTTTATTTATTCAATTTAGGTGTTGCCCAGCTCACAATGTAACAACAATAAAATACAATATGAATAATCAGAAACAAAATAAAGAACAAGATGGTCTCCAGAAACAACACATAAAACATATCCCACAGGGACTCCATCCACCCTAGCCAAAAGCCTGTGAGAACAGCCAGATCTTTAAAGCCTTCCAGAATGCCATCTAGGGAGGGAACCACACGGATTGCAGAGGGAACCTCATTCTATAAGATAGGTACCATGACAGAGAAGGCATGCTTCCTGGGTCCTGAAAAATGTCACTGTCTAATTGAAGAGACCTGGAGCTCGTACCAGCCAGGAAGACATCACAGAAGACAGGCAGTCCGTCAAATAATCAGGCCCCATGCCATGTAGGGCTTTATAGGTAATAACCAGTACCCTGAATCACAGCTGGATGCATTTTATAGCATTTTATGATAAAAGAGGCTGTAGTCTTGATGTAGTAAAACTGCCAGTGTTAAGGAATCATGATCCAAGCAGAAACAGAGGTAATATAATCCTAGGGATCATGTAGTTATGAATTATATATAATATATTCATAAAAAATCATAAATTAGGAGACTTAGGAGACTAAGAGAGGAATAGAAAGAATTGCTTTTCTGGAGTTGGAAAATAGGTAGAGTGAATAGGATTGTCTCACTTTTCTCAAAGTTATCTTTCACAATAGATCATAATTTTCATAATTTTATTTAGGGAGTTCATGTAATTCTTATACGGTATCTTCAAATTCAAATTATCAAAATAAGTTTTAGTTTTCAAAATCTCAAAATAGTAAGATACTAAAATGGGACCTTTTAGTCACCATGTTTAATTTAAAATATATTTTTCATTAAAATATTTCATCCCTGCCATCTTAAAAATAAGAGTTTTGCCAATTTAATTAAGTTAAATTTTGTCTGAAACATCAATAGGGTGTTCCTGCTGAGCAAGAAATGGCAGTCAATTGGCAATTTGATGCAATTTTATATCCTTTCCCACATAGAGAGTAATATAGCTTGCCAGCTGCCTGGAAACCATCTAAACATGCAAAAGCAAAGTATTTTTTCTCAAAAGTTAGTGAGAAATGGACCAAATATTTTAAGAAGTCTCAGAAGATCTTAAAAACCAAATGTACAAGTACATATTTATCTTCAACTTGCTCTGTAAAGCCCATATAGAAAATGTAACATTCATTATTAAATGGCTACTCTTATCGCAAGCAACTTCACAAGAAGACACAATGTAGAGAAGAACATCAAGTCTTATTAAGATATCTAAACATAGCTTACAGTCCCTCAGAATAGGCTGCTAAAGGCAGAAAGATGACATTTTTACTTGAAAGGCATTGTATTTTTGCTTAAAAAGATAACATGCTCAACACTGAAAAAAATTCTGAGGAGTTCATTGCAACACATTTGTGTGCCATTCTAAATGATCCAGCAGAAACTCCTGGGATCTAAGTCCAAGATAATAATAAGTAAATCATAAGAGTTATGTTAGCATATGAGAAAAAACATAGGCATAATTCAATTTTCAGTTAAGAAAGCAACACCCAGTGATGGTAAAGTTATCTACTTCTGACAAAGTTGGTATTTCCCAAAAGTTGAACCTAACCATTTATGATAATATGCAATGTGTTAAATTCCTTTTTATTCCAGGTCAGAGCTGAGACCAAACTGATCTTAATAAACATAGTTAGTTGCAACATCACCACCTCATAAATGAACAACTAACTCATACAGTAGAACAATGATTCCCAAACTGGCCAAGGGACTATTAATGGTTTACAAGGATATTGCAGATGACCATATATTTAATATATTTAGATTGCCAAATCTAATTATATTTTAACATTCTAATCCCAAACTAACACAGGATTTCAAGTGGAACACCAAAAATTTGTTGGTTTTAGTGCTCTTGCAAATGGACATTAAAGTTATAAAATCCTGCAGACACCATCTTTTGTTCTTTGGAGAGGAAAAACGAAGCGGCAGAAACCACAAGCCTGCAAAAGTGGCAGGAACATGCTATAAGTGATTGACTACCTTCCCTCTCATCCTTCCAATCTGAGTCATAGCACCAAACTGTTGTGACCAAAACCTGGTTCACCTAAAGCAACCAAAACACTTTGAAAATACAACTTAATTTCATTAGACATATAAACAATACAGTGTACACTGGGCTCCCAGCAAAGCATTGGCAGCCCTGAGCAAAAGCAGAACCACAACTTACATACAATCTACTACATATCAAAGGCAAGACAAAGGCAGACACAGTGCAAATTACAGCATGACACTGGAATGTGTTTGATAAACCTTTCTGGGTGACCTTATTATTATTTATACCTTCCTCCTAGGTCAGCATGGCCACTATACTATCCTTGAGATATGGTCAGGGAATATAAACAATATGGTTTACTGGGCCGTAGGTTCCTGACTGATTCTTCCCTCTGTTGCTACTCGATATCAATTCAGCTTGCTGTGAATGTTTTATTAAGCGGTTCACATGTATTGGGGGGGGGGGGGGATCTCATAGGTTTGGTAGTGAAAGCAGCTCACTTTTTACCACCACATTATCAGTTGTTGTATTATGTTGTGGTATGATATTATCTGAAGGGGGTTGAGCCTGGATAATACGGAATGACTATGGGCTCATCCTTACATCCTGATTGTCATGTCACAAAGACATCTCGATTAGCCATTTTTGAGGATAGTGCACATGATGCTGACTTCATCTAGTCCCCAGCCTACTTCTGAGGCACTCTGTGGCTGATTGCAGTTCTAGTTTGGAAGAGTTTTCCTTTTCTTGACAAAATCTTCCCATGCAGACAATCTAAGGTGCATTGTGGAGAAGCACGTGGATAGAGTGGTCAGGAACACTGATCTGCTCACCTACAACTGACTGGCCAAAACTGCAATGGGACTGCCTCCATCCCATCCTGTCATTGGGCACAGTGCCTCTATTGCCATTGTATCTCTGCTGTAAGGGGGACTGGACACCTGGCTTGCATAGCTGATTTGTTTGTTGGATAGGTGGACATAGGAATATCGTTCTCCAGGAGACTGATATTTCCATGTCCAGTCTCTCCCCCCCCCCCCCAACACATCAAAAAGCTTTTTTAAATCACTAGGAAAATGTAATAGATTCTAAGGAGAGAACAGAAATTTTAAAACATTGGGAGTGGGAAGGATTTCCTGGACAACGTATTTGATCTAAGACTGCTGTCACCAGGTTGCAAAGTATATGGACTTTAAATAGGGGGCATATTTCATGTTTCAGATTGAAAGAGCAATGGGATCAAAGAAAATCAAGATTGCCTCCTGAAGGCAAAGGCTCATGGAATGAGCACTACGTTTCAAGTTCCTGGTATAAAGGGGAGGTGCTCTTATTTTCTTTTTCAACAACTTTTATGGCTCCTCAAGATCACAACTGCCAATTTATGATGATGATAGTGACAATCTGAAAAAAAAAACTTTTTAAAAAGGTGGTAAGGCTGCTCGTTGTATCCAGGGATCACTTATTTTTATTCACTATGAAAGTGCTCACATTTGTTTCAACTGATATTTACCATGTCAGCAGCTTTCGTATGGGCAGCATTGAAGCATATTCTATTTTTGTTCATTTCACTCCTACTGTGAACAACAGTGCATTTGTTTCAGAAGCCCAGCTTTCCACATCCAGGTGCCCACTAGATATGCTAGACTACACTTCTCATCACTCCCAGCAGTATGGCCAGTAGACACACTGGCAGCAGAGTCAAACATATCTGGAGGGAGTCAAATGGAAAAAGTTGCAGCCATACTAGATACAGTACATCTAATCTAAGTTAAATCCCACTGTGTCTTCTGTTTCCAATCACTTCTTATTTCTGTCTTGCACCACTACTTCCCCTTCCCTCTCTTTTGATGGGCTAAGAACAGAAAAAATTGTCAGCTGCAAGTAAAAGAACCAAGAACCAGCTGCAAAGCAGTTGCACCTTTCCCTTGAAATAACTTTTGCAAAGCCAAAGCCCCCTCCCCAAACCAATCCCAAAGCAAAACTTTCCGTCATTTCTGTTTAGGGGCAGGAGAGTCTTCCCACCACTCTTCCATCCACATATCCCTGGGGAAATTCTGGTGCTGATCCTACTGACTTGGTGGCTTTTTGCTATGGGAATAGCGGATCTCCAGGTCTTCCATATCTCACAAGACATACTTTATTTGCTTCCTTTGGACAAATAAATACTAAAAACTAAGGTTTGATTTTTTTTTTTTAAACCATTAATCTAGTAGTGCTCCAAGTTCTCCAACCTCATCCTCATCCTGCCATATGTTCAAGAGCTCAGTTAATTACTGGTTTTCCTGCAAGGAAGGGATGCTGGGTAGGAGGGGAAAGGACGGCAGGGAATCCACCAGTTGTTGCCCTGAAATTGTCCTGCAATAAAAACTGCAAGGATAGCAACAACTCCCAGCCTTATTGTGGAACACAGTAAAGTATACCCACAGGGTCTATGCAATTTATGTCAACATAGTTTCTTGCAGACTTAAAGGAAAACATGTTATAGCAACCATTTAGATGAGCCCTATGTAGATGCATTTTTTAGCTAATGAACTTGCACTACTGTTCAATCTCTTTTTTCCCCCAGAGAGCAATTAATACTTGTATGCTGAGATAAGAGTTAGCACTAAAATTCATTTTCAATGTTTTGACTTATGAGGTTTTTTGGTATACTCATGCCATTTAACATTTCCAAATGTAGCTCAATAACTAGCATTTCAGCATTTACACGGTCTGATGGCTCTGTGACTCAATATGGCATGTCACTGTTCTTGATAATTTTTCAAAACAGTGACAACTGCTCTCAGATCCAGAATTTTAGAAACGTATTATGTAAGTGTGTATGTGTGCTTTGCAACTTAACCTGAACAGGTTTTCTTTATTCTGTGTTCCAGAAGTTTTAGAATTTTCAGAATTAATCTTGAACCTTGCTAAAAGAGAATGATCTAAAATGACTGTAAAACATGCTGATATTTTCCCCTTCCTAAATTTATACATACTGTATATATCCAAAAATGAATTCCTTGATTTGCTCTAGTTCTGCTTCTACCTATCATCGTTATATAATATGGAACTGGAAAAACAATGTCATGTTATGCTAAATGTTCAGACGATACTGAAACTTGGAAAGGAGCATTTAACTTGATATAAAACAGGTTTCTTTTCTTATTACTGAGACAAAGTACTTCCCAGCCCTGTTTGGAGATGTCAGAGACTTAAAAAATGGAAATGAACATAGGATGAAAATACAGATAAATGCAGGTTAAATACAGTATCTTTGAATAAGTCCTAAGCATCAGATATGTGGCAAAAAGAGCAACCTATAATCAGGAAACTTTAGGAAGGAAACAAAAGGAAAGCCATGATTTTCTCAACTGGTATGGAAAAGGTAATTTTTTTTCTGACTATTCTTTTTGCTCCTAAGAGAGAATATGTATGTTATTTCGAATATTTTCACCGGTCTTCTGAAAAGGTTTTCTGGAATAAGGGGTGAAGCATCGCAGAGGCCTTGCTAAGGGCCAGCAGCTGCCTCGACCAACACACCTCGTCAGCAGTGGAAGAAGATGGGAATGGTCAGCTGGGGGGGGTGGCGGAGTGCAGAGCAACCAAAAGGGCAGAGATGGGGGGGGAGACAGGCAGGTGAGGGAGTTGAAATGGAGGCAAGTGCAGCAGGGCAGGAGAAGCATGAGGTCCTTGCATAACAGTGCAATCCTCACCTAACAACCACAACTGGGACTACCATTGCTAAGCAGTGCAGTCACATGATATTTTGCTTAGTGATGGAAATTCTGGTCCTAACTAGGGTTGTTAATCAAGGACTACTTGTACTATAAATATGACTTGAAGGGACTTTCTTGGATCAATTTTTCAGAATGAAAATGCAAAAAGTAACTTAACAGCACAATATCCACAAAGTACCTTCCCCTAAAATAATAATCAAGAGGTAATATTACCAATAGTTATACTGGGAAAAAAGCAACCATTTCCAAAAATTTTAAGGAAAGCATTTAACCATGATAAATTGTTCTGACATAAATATTAAGAATGTAGTTTACCAACTTGAGTTTTCTATCAAAAAAACTAGCCTTTTATAATAGTTGGTGCTTTCAGATTCTTTGTTCTGCTTCACAGAATTTAGACTGTTTGAATTATCCTGGCTGTCTAAAAGAAAGAGATTTATAAAAATATATATATTGTAAGGTTTTACGTATTTTGTCAACCATGAAAATTACAGTATTTAGCTCCTTTGTTATGGTGAAGCAGACTGAATTTGTTACCTAAAGCTGAGGCTTCAGAATATCCACTTGACTCTGTAATAGGTTTCCCTTGTTTTTATTGAATGATATGGTAAAGAGATACCATATAATCCTATGTCATTAATTCAAAAAGAAATCATTTAATTATGCTGAATTTACATAAACTTCAGTACTGCTGAATCAGAAGAACTGATAACACAGTTCTAAATTCATATTGTTCTATACAAAAAGGAATTTGTGATGTCTGTAAAAAAACATGTTAATGCATATTCTTCACCACTTTTAGTCATCACAGAAAAGAACTTTTCACTTTAAGGATTTCATTTAATCTCTGCAATAATTTTAATCTCCTTTCCTTATTAAATTCAAAAGTATTTTTCATGCCTGCAGAAAGAGATATGTCTACTATATGTCCACAAAGTCTGCTAACTTTCCATATTAAGTATAAATTTTAGGAGTATTTAAACAGAGGCTGGATTGTTAGTCTACAGAACTCTAAATTTTCAATGTTTCATATATTTAATTATTTACTATTCTCTACTTTCTCTGTCTCTTTCTCACATACACACCCATACAATATACTGGGCACCCCAAATGCAACTTGAAAGTCTGTTCTTTTTTCAACATAGCCAGTGGGACAGTACTGTCAGTGCCTGACTGTATGTCAGAGCCTGACTACAGAAGAGATACTGAGACAGAGGGCAGGTCAAGTTACTATTTAAGAATCATGTTAAGCAGAGCTGACAGTAAGTACACTCCAGCATCATGGCAGGCAACTTCAAAAGGCAACTAAGTTCAATATCATGAATTTAAAACAGGAGATGTGGCATAAGAATTTGAGCATATTCTTCTGAGTCAACCTTGACTCACGACAACTTCATGGCCATATCCATTTCGGGGGGGGTTGCAACACTATGGAAGTGTTTTGCTATTGCCTTATTATGGGCCAATTCATACAATCACATAAAAGCATTCATTTTGAGAACTCATTTTTCTGCTCCAGTTGGAAATTCTAGTAGCAAGTCATTGCAAAGAAAAAGTTGCTGCTTCTAGTGTTTTAAAGCTGAAAACGGAGTGACAGATGTTAAACCTGTAAGCTTAGGTGGAAAAGGGACAGACTTTGCACCTTCTTGTTTATGTACCAGTCTACTATGGAACTATTCAGTATAACCTGGACAGTCTAGCCATGGAGACAGTCTTTTGAATATCTTCCAAACTATAAAAAGCTTAGCTGAAGTTTGTTGATATGTTGAAATGTTTCATGCCTGGAATCAAGCATTTTAGATGCAGAGAGCTTGGAGGTGAGCTCCCCACCTGTAAAAGGATGAATCACTAGTGGGACATGCATCAGGGAGACAGATTATTTGAAATCAGCCAACACTGTATGGATTTCTTGGAGGGTGGAACTGAGAGGAAGATTTGTGTTAGGTCTGTGCCTGAAACATGGAATGGGGATACCATGCTTGTAATATCATTTGATGTAAGGCCAGCACAAAACTTAATGTAGTAATCCTGCAAAACAATTGGTAAAACCCAAATATCATTACTTAATGGAAGCTTACATATCTTAAAAGTGACCCAGATGGTCCCTGGATTGCCACTATGGGGAAAATTAAGGTCAAAGACCCTGATGTCTCCAGTTGTGCTCTGGTGAGAACCCCTAAGCATGGAATGGTATGCTCTTTCTGGCTGAAACATAGGTAGGTAGGTAGGTAGGTAGGTAGGTAGATACGTAGGTAGAGTTTATTATGGTTGTAGGACAGCATCTGCTCTTTATAGAGATAGTTCTCATTTAGTGATCACGACTGGGACTGGCAACTTGGTCGTTAGACAAAGCAGTCACTAAGTGAAACCGCAACTGTGCTTATGATCTTATTTTAGCTTTCCTTTGCTTTACAGACTTGCAAAGGTCATAAATGAAAGGACTGGTTATAAAGTTACTTTTTCATCACTGTTGTAGCTAACAGGTGCTAAACAAGGCAGTTGCTAAATAAAGACTACACCACCTGTACTTGAAAAATATGAGTGGGACCATGGATAGTGCTAGAAGGTGACAGTTACCACAATTCATTTGCAATAACCCCATATTAGTCTTAATGCTGAATAACCAATCCTCATCGAAGCAAAAGTCTCCAATTTTAGCCTAAGCTTCCAGCATCAGTCCAGTGCAGCGAAGCCAGGCATGGCAGCACAAAGTGAAGGAAGAAGCCATAATTTTGGCTGTCATGTTAGCTGCATAATAAGCCATTTTTAATTCCAGCTTGACAAAAAGTACTGGTTCTTTTTTAAAAAGCTGGATTATTTGCCTCTTGTTCTCTAGCAAATAAGATATGAATGGGGATATTTTCTCCAATAAGAAATGTTTCATCATAAATGCTTGATAGTTGGCAATACTGAGGAGAGAGCCTCTGACAAATATAATGTCCAATTTTCTGCCTTTCTTGTCCATGTGTGCAAAATCTGTTGAAGGTGGGATACTTCCACCATAACTGAGCTAGATGGTGGATGTTGGAATAAGAAATAGTACAGCTCTTCTCTTACTTTATAAAGATTCTTGATGCAAGATGCCAATGGTTTAACCAAGAGTTGCTTGCTAACTTCAGCAAGTTTGAAAGCTTTGGACTGGTGAAATACTAATATCTTGGACTAACTGGTATACCAAGTCCTCTACTGTTTGAGAAGAATGCTGAACCTCAAGGCCAAGAGAACATGCCATTTACCAGCTTTGTTCATTATAGAAATTGAGATCTCCTTTGATATTGTCCAGGTATATTTGTCGTTTTCTCTTTTAATTTTTTTCTCCTCATTTAATTATATAAACCGCCTGGAGTCATTTGGGAGTTGGGCAGCCTTCCAAATAAATTAAATTTATTAAATGTCAGTTTAATAAAACAAATAAATAATGCTGTTGATGTACTGTATACTTTGTCCAGTTTTGTTCAGTATTTTTATAGGTCATCTTAACTGATCTTTAGATTGTTTTAATTATAGTAATTTCTACCTGAGCTTCTCTCAATAATCCTTTCATGTGCAGAATGGCAGCACATTATCATTACATGCATAATTCAGCAGAGAGCAAAGAGAGTTACTACTGAAGTTCTTAAGATTTCATAGACAGATCTCTAAAGGGAGAAGTACAGATTTCTAACAATGTTGAAAGTCATGAATGCCTAAAGAAGTCCAAATTTATTTGCAATAAACAATAAAGGACAATTGGAGTTACACCTGATCTACCTACCCATCCACCCATCCAATTCTATATCACAGCTTCTAGGCTAAGATTTACCGTATTTTTCCGACTATAAGACGATACTTTTTTCTAAAATCCTTACACTAAAAATTGAAGGGCGTCTTATTCAAGGAAGTCAGCCGAGGAGAGAACCGCACGGTTGCAAAACTGCCCATACTTTGTTTCTGCAGACAGGCTTCCTCCTATTGCCAGCCTCCAATCACGAGTGAAATAGCTTGTCTCCCAAACAGACTTCCTCCAATCATGAGCCTTATGTAACTGACGTCAGCTGATGCTGAACAAACCAGTTAGAGGAAGGCTGTTTGCAGAGACAAGCTATCGGCAGTTTCACTCGTGCTTGAATGTAATCAGTTATGCAAAAGAGCATGGAAATAGAGCTGCAGAGAGACGGTCTGGACCTCCTCCCACCAAGTGTAGCAGGTAAATGTTAACTAATTACTAAATAAAAATGTGTTCTGCACTATCTTTAAAATATTGATTTCTTAATTTTGGGTTGGAAAAGCGGGGGTCGTCTTGTACATGGGGGCGTCTTATTGACAGAAAAATACTGTAATTCACATAAAGTTGTCTTGATACAGAAGTTCTGAATTTAATCAGATATTACTCCAATTATCTCCTTCTGTTTCTTGCAAAATAAATAACTATATTTCAACTTTTTCAGGAATTCATAATATTTACAATATGCTACCTGCTCCATAAACTGTTCATTAACAATCCAGGTAATTTACTATTTATCTTTTAAAGAAAAATAATGATTATTAATTTATCACCATTGAATTTCAGCTGCTGTTCCCCACAATAAAGAACTAGGGACCGCAGCATTCTCCTTTGCCCTATCAATTATAGTTGGGAAAGAATTACTCGGTTATTAGCATATAATAGTAACATTATGTGGCTACGTGCAAGTTTAGGCAGATTTTTATTAAATATTCAACCACTTAGCTGTGGCAAAACTTAAATAGAAGTAAGGCAAGGATATTTGTTTAATCTCTTTTCTATTGGGCATACTTCTGACAGGTGACCTGCTGAGTTACAGCTTACTCTCAGATTCTTACAGTTTGTAAATTGGAATGAGTAATAGGTAGTTCATTGTAGCAGCTTTAAGTTTATCCCACTGTTCATATCTGGGGATCTGACGAAAGGCTTTCTTAAACTCCACAAGAGTTGCATATGCAGCAGTTTGGCTTTGGAGTATATTTTTCCTCTAAACAACATTAGGCACTGAGCAATTGTATTATGACAGACTCAAAAGCCAGCTTGTTCCTTTGCCCAGATGTTTTCTGAATCCATCCAGTAATAGCATCCAGTGTGGGTATCTGGCATAGATTTTACTGATTGTGCTTAGTAGACTAAATAAGAATTGGCAGGGAATATTTATTACCCTTCTTATAAATAGGAGTAATTATTGCTAGGCCAAACTATTTGAAACTATAGCTTATTTGTCAATACACATAAAAACGAGGCCAGAACCGGGGATCACTGGGTTTGGTTTTTTTTAATGTGTCATCTTTCTTCTTTAATTATGGTGCAAATTGCCATAGAGAAATTTCAGTTCCTTCTCAAAGCACATGCCATAAAAAGCTGACGCACACTGTTGAACTGGGGAGCTGTGTGCAAATCATCTGCTTTATTAATACTTGAAGATGACTTTTATAACATGTGTTCTGATATAATCTGTGCATATAAACCACACAATAGTGCAAAAATCACACTGGACAAAATGTGAGGTATCTATAAAACCTCCCTCAAGTTGAGCTGTCTACATTAACACATCCATGTTCTTTTCTTTGCAAGTGTTCAGAACTTGTTTACCATTGTCTTCTTCTAGGATGTGTTCAGCTTCCCTGTTCAGAAGATGGCTTAACTTTAGGTATCGATCAATTGTACTATCACAGTGTTTAAAGCCAGATTGTTTTCTGACTCTAGTACAGCTTCCGGTATAAATGTTTGGTGTTGAGTCACAGCCCTGGAATTTCTTGGTGGTATCCCATTCTACTACTGACCAGGTCCAATCCTGTTTACCTTTTCTAAGATCAGCCAACATTAACTAGATTTTACCATTAGAAATGTTATAAAGTACTATTTTAAAGAATAACTTGGGATATCTATGGTTGCATATAGGTAATCCTCAGTTAACAACAGTAATCAGGACCTGAATTTCCATCACTAAGTGATGCAGTCATAAAGTGTGATGTCATGTGACTGCATCGCTTAGCAATGGCAATCCTGGCACTCCCCGTTGCTGTAATTAAGCGAGGATCATGGATCATTAAGTGAGTCCCAGGCAGCTCACAAGCAGGCCAGCAAGCAGGGGGGCTGCTTCCAGGTGGGAGAGGTTGTGAGTGACTCACTGGAGTGATTTTTGACCTTCCCTGCTAGATTCCCCATTGACTTTGCTTGTGGGAAGCCAGCAGGGAAGGTCGCAAATGGCAATCACTTGAATGCAAAGTGCTGCAACTGTCGTAAGTGTGAGCTGGTTGCCAAGTGCCTAGATCGTGATCATGTGATCATGGGGGAGCTGTGACAGCCAGAACTTTGAGGATTGGTCGTAAGTCCCCTTCTTTAGTGCTGTCATAACTTTGAATGGTTGCTGAATGAATGGTCAGTAAGCAAGGATTACCTGTATATGAAATCATATCTCTTACTACAAATATGGTGAAAACAGATTTGTTTGCAGAAGACATATTTCTATAAGCTCTTATTCATGCAATCATGGCAAATGCCCTGATGTAATCATTAAAATGTGGAACGTCGGTTTGTAGAAAAGCAACAACTTTGTAAATTTCCCCACAAAGACACGGAAATCTAGCTAAAAGAAAATTCCCAGGATAGATAAATAGCAACTGGGAATGCTAATGAACTTTTCAACTGCACAGGGGTATGTTTAAATGGATTTTATTCAGGTTTTAAGAACCATCTGGGAGAGGCTGATGGGACTATCAGTTGAGATGGGAGGAGGCAGCCACACAGTAGAAACAGTACATTACATCTAGTCTCATTAGGTTTCAGAGGATCAATAAAGTATCTTTGAATGACCCGGCCTGGCTTTCTTACTTTGTCTTTCTCCTCTGTCTTGCCTCCTGCCTTCCCTGTTGTTTTCATTACCTGGCTGACAGAAAGCAAAATGTGGTCCTCCTCATCTTCCTCACTACTACCATGTGCCCTGCTGGCCCCAATTATCACAATTAGACAAACAGCATTATAACAACATTAGCTAAAATCATTTTTGAAGTGTTGCTCTGATGCATTTATTTGTAATATTAAAGCAGTTACATTGGTTATCACCTCGACAGGGAAACTATTAATATATTATTCCCATTTTGCTATTAGTTCAGGTACGGAAAAGAAACAAAACAAAACAGGTAAGCTTTTACATGGGGCTAAAAGTGGGAGGAGGAAACAAATATTAAAAACAGCCCTAGAACATCCTTCCAAACTTGTATCTTTCAGATTTGTTGGAATTGCAATTTCCAGAATTTTCACCCAGCATGGCCTTTGAGAATCTTGAGAGCTGCAATCCCAACACAGCACATCTGGTTGAAGATGGCTGTGCAGAAAATATTAAGCACCTGGTTCACTTTGTATATCTGTAGGAGAAAATACTTAATGACAAAAGTTTGGCCTAACTAAATTGCTTCAAAGATGTTTCACTGCTTAGCCAAAAGCTTGAAAATATAAAAATACAAATAGCTTACTAAGTTGATACTGCAACTCAGGGCCTGTTTACTGAAAAAGACCCAGCTTCTCCAGCAAATTTTTCCTCCACGTGGCTCCCTGAGCCTTCAGAAAGTTGCACTGAGTTTGTAAAGCTGTGCTGACTTGGGAGAGACTTCAGAAAGGCAGAGCAGCTTTCCAAAGTCAGAGCAGCCTTTGGAAAGCTCCACTGCCTTTCTGAAGTCTCTCCAAAGCCAGCACAGTTTTACAAACTCAGTACAGCTTTCTGAAGGCTCAGGGAGCCATGTGGAGGAAAAGTTTGCAGAAGCTGGGTCCCAAAAAGAGACAGCAAAGGCAGCGAGGTGCTTCTGCTTCAGCCACGGGGACTGGGCGCAAAAGGTGAAAGATCGGTGTGGGGAACTGGAAATGAAGGCAGCTGGGCAAATTAATATTTCCTGGGGTGGCTTCACACAGCTGGGCTGAGGCAGCTGCAGCTTTCTGGGGTGGCATCGTGCGGTTGGGCTGGGTGGTTGCAGCTTCATGTTGTGCTGCAACTCAGGGGCTTCTTGCAGCCCCAGGGCTGTGCAGTTCTGGGGCTGCTTACCACCCCGCAAGGCAGGGTGCCAGACAACCAAAAGGGCATAGATAGGGGGAGATTGGTGGGTGGAGAGAGTTGAAGCACCCCTGCAATTTGGGCTGCCCAAATTTTGATCACATGACTATGAAGGTACTGCAACAGCCATAACTTCAAACACAGGTCATAAGTCCCTTCAAACGGTTGTTGAATGAATGGTTGTAAGTTGAGAACTACCTGTATGAGCTTTGCCTCATCCCTCTCTCAATGGGCAGAACTTTGTATTCTGCCTCCTGCACAGCTCAATAAACTTGGCTCAAGAAGATTGTGTGGTCTCCTCCTGACAATTGGATGGGAGATTTTCCCCTTCACATCACAGATCAAATCATCAGCTCTTGCAGGAGAAAAGAAAGACATACATGACATTTAGTTTTCCTGAGTATCTTCTGAGCAAGATAATAATATATTTTTAGGATGGATAAATACATTTTGTGTGTGTACATCTAAGAAACAGAACTGTGCATTTTCACTTCTTTCCATTACTAACATGCATGTCTTGTTTTAGCAAAAGCTATTCAGAAATTTCCTTCCCTATGAAATGATCATGTAAAAAACCAATTTGCATCCAAAATGTACCTTTATTGTTGGATTCTGACTATAAAGCTCTATTTCAACAAATCAACTAAGTGAATGCTTATTTGTCATCTTAAAAAGAATCTGTTATAAAATCACAGATGGAAACAATGTTCCTTTTTTCCCCATGGGAAAAAAAACCATAAAGTACCATATAACAGCTTCTTAAATTTTGCCATCTTATATTTTATTTTTTTTTCCTAGCAATTTTTAAACAAACATTAAAACAAATCATGCTGGCAAAGCATTAGAAATGTCAATGAACATAGTCAAAGTTATATATCCATAAACCTGTGAGTAGAATGGGACTCTGATAGAAAAGGCATGTTCATTTACAAATGAACTATACTTTTAAAATCTTTAGAAATTAATAAAAGACAACCATGTACCATTTACATCTAGTTAAGATAGTATGCAATTATCACAATAAGTCTTCTGTTTCATTGGTAATTCTCAGAGCATTGTTTTCTATGGCAGCCAGGATGAAGTTACTGCACCCTTTGCATCAACGGCCCTATTATTAGACAGAGTGAAGTAGCCACCTAGGAAGAAAGATGCTGGTAAGAATTCTACATAGGACAAATGGTACAACTTTATGCAAAAGACTTAGTGGATACAAATTTCACATCAGGACTCAAAACAAGGCCAAAGTAGTATCAGAACATTTCAACCTGCCAAAACACTTTATTGCAAATCTCAAACTTATCATTTTGGAAAAACGAGACTTTAACAGCACCATTGAGAGAGAGATTGCTGAACTCACATACATCAAAGATCTCAACTAACACAAAGTGTTACAGTTGTCAATTGATAGAGTACTTGTAATCTGTCTCACATATAACCAGCATCCACATAACTAACCTGTCTTCTCCTCCCTTCTCCCCACCCCCACCTTATTCCAACTTAAATACTATATTAATCAAGCCACTCTATGCAACTGATGAAGTGAGTTGTAGCTCATGAAAGCTTCTGCTTTTTAATAAAATGTATTAGTTTGAAAAAATGCTACTAGCTCCTTCTGATTTTTTGTTACTTACCCTAGGAATAAACCATTTGAATGGAATAGGCTTACTTCTGAGAAGACATATATATCTGAATACAATTCCATAATTATGTTCTATATTTCAGAAAATATCTAAAGGTAACTGGCCACTAATGTTGACCTATTTTTGGCAAATCTGTTTTTGAAAATTAACATTAACTTTAAATGTCACTTGTGATCATCTTTAGGCTTACATTCAATAAGCCATGAACAGAAATCAGAAATTTTACACGTGACAGACGAGATGCAATAGTGTCTCTGGTGTAAATTTTCAGAAAAGAGTAATTTACAAGGCAGGTATGTCTGTGCTATAAAATAATTTAAATGAGTAAGGTGAGGACCATGGCCAAAACTGGGTAGAGCATGGCATTACAGTATTGTGGTACATGCATTCTGTCTTTCAATGGCGTATTCTTAATTCATTGAGGCAGGCCAAAATGCTGAATAAATATCTAGGATTTCTTACTGTAGGTTGAGCAAAAACTAAGTATGTATGAGCTCCTTAATTATATACACCAAAATAACACATACTTTGTAATGAGAGTCATAAAAACTTGCCCTTGAAGGCTCTGTATGTTAATATGTTGAAATATTAGCATTTCATCCAGCAGAGCCAGTGGAGCTCCTTTTAACAATAAGTTGGAGTGCTACTTAATTCATGTTATAGTATAGGCTATGATATGTTTGTTTTCAGAATAATTCTGATTATCTAGTTTTTTACAATGCAAGTAAAACTTTCTGTTCAATAGGACCTATATCCCAATCTGTAACCCTCCACAGGTTTTGGATTACAAAGTCCATGCTAGCTGAAGTTCTGGAAATTTTAATTTAATGTAACAGGAGGGCACCAGGTTAGGGAAGGCTGCTATCTATTTCACCTCCAAGATAGGGGGAAGCATGAATCTCTTCTGGATCAGAAAGTGATGCTTATTTTAATACATACAATTAGTTGGTTTTCCAAAAGAAAAAAGAAAATTCCAGAATCATCATCAAGTACAATTCATTTATCCAATTAATTCAAGGATCTGCATTTCAGCCGTAACATATGGGAATACTGTACTTTACTTTTTATGCAAACTGACTTAATTGTACTTGCATAATGGTTATAATTGCCAATAACAGTGCCCGTTCTGTTTCTACGCTACACAAGAGTCAGTGAGGGAAAGGATAACTGAAAGTCTCTTAGCTAATCTTAGGAAAGAACAATATGGCTCATCAATCCAGGTAAAAATTCTTCCTCATTTATGTATTTTTTCAAATATTTCAGATAAAAGTCATTTCCCAGTTTTTATTTCTTTTGTAGGACTGGAAAGCTGCTGTGTTAAAGTCACAGTATAGGAAGCTTCAAAAGATTACAATGTTATATATTAAATTAAAGAAAAAGGAATCCCAACAATATCTGACATAGGTTTCCTATACTAATAGAATTAACCACCACCAATATGTTTAATTTTAGTGAATATCACTTGAGAAAATAATTCCTTTATGCAAAACTTAATGTTAGACCATATAATGTTCTTAAACAGGTCTCCAACTAATAATTCAAATCCTGTTCTAGATGATGGGAATTACAGGAATTATAATGCAGCATATTTGGGGGTCAGCAGATTAAAGAAGGCTGGTCTATGAAAATATGTATGTGGAAGCTATAATTAAGGCAAAGGACTTAATGCTAAACAAGAAAGCAATCAAAGTAATCATAGGACGAAAGTATTTTAGGCAGCAGCCACAAGCATCATGCTCTGCCTCTTTAGGGCATGAGTGCAATGTTGTGATGCATGGAGAAAAGAAGTGGGGGTTACACTGCAAAACCTTCCTTGTCTTCATCTGGACTGATGAGAGTTGGTGCATAGGCGTTGACAATGGTGATATACTGGGACTTGCTGAGAGGAAAGTGGAACTTCATATTATGTTCGTTTATTCCAGTGGGTAGAGATGTTCTTCAGCAGAGTTTTGATTGCAAAACCTACTCTGTGAGTCCTGTTGTCAGTCTGAGGTTTCCTTTTCCAAAAGAACGTATATTCACTCGCTTCTTCCTGTAATGAACCCTCGTCTGCAAGCCTGTCTCACTGAGTGCCACAATGTCAATGCTATAATGGCAAAGTTCAGCTGCTATGAGTGCTACTCACCTTTCAGCCTTGACACCTTGTCTCTATTCATCAAGGTGCCGACGTTCCAGGCTCCAAAAATGAGCTTTCTTTTATTTGTTTTTCTTGATGTTCGACCACTAAGGAGATGATTTGCCAGCCATGGCTAGGTAGCCAGATGTTGTGGGACAGGCTAATGTTTCGGGTACCTTTTCTAACCCCCTCCCTCCTGCGAGTGGGGCTGCCTAATCACCCTGGATGCTGCCGGACATCTCTGCTGCCCCAGGTACTGAGACAAAAGACCACTGGTCCAAGGGCTGCCCATGTGCAGGTTTGTGACTACAACTGCCAGTGGTTATCTCCACCTGTTGCTGCGCTGCTCCCCCATCCCCACAGGGCTCAACAAATTAGGTTTGGACTGAGATGAATTGCAGATTAATTATAGATGAAGATGAACTGCACAACCGAAACCTGTCATGACGGGGTTTTAAGTGGAACAGCTGCTGCGCAGGAACAGTCCAACTCTTTCAGCATAAGAGATCTTAATCCAGTGAAATGGAGAACCGTTACGGTTCGAGACCTCTCCTGCTGCAGTGGATGACCAAGACATCTAAGGGTCTTGTGTTCTTAGTGCTCTACAATGCCTGCTAGGCATGCCTTATTGACCGTTGGACTGTTGATCAGTCTCCTCCACTCAATCTGCCAGGGCCAGACTTCACACTTTGGGAGAGACAAATCCTTATCTTACCAAGAGTTGAAGACCCATCACCTACCCTCACTTGGTTTGACCCATCTGCCGAGACGGTTTACCAGGGTGTGGCCGCTGCATGCATTACAGCTACTTGGAGCCACAGGTGAGGGCGAGCGCCAGATGAGGACCAAAGGTGAACAAGCATCCCTAAAAAGGGCATAGCAGGCTCATCCACCAGAGGTTCTACCCCTGCCTGGACTCCCCATATAGCCCTATAAATAAATATACTATTAAATTATAATTATTATACATTATACTCACATTATATTATTATATTTAATATAATACATATTTAACATAATATATTATTATTATTATTATACATTATACTATATACTAGTATAAATAAATATGCTATTTATTCAATATAAAATATACTATCACTGGATTTTTTTTTCCTAAAAAGAAAAAGAACATTCAGTACAATTCTATTTGTAATGTTGTGTTTAACACTGTAGACCAGAGTTGAGAAGCAAAGAATTAAAGCTACCCACCCCATTTTGAAGCTCACTTGGAAATTTTAGAAGAGTCATTCTTCCTCTTCCTAAATTGAAATAATTTAGAGTACTGTTCTCTGTCATAAAAGGGAAGGAGAAGTGAACCACAGATTGTACCTTGAGCACTCAGGAGGAAAAGTGTGATACAAGCATAGTAAGTTAGTCAGTAAATAAATGAAGTTTATGAAGAGGAGGTAGATAGCTGTGTTATAAGTGATCAATGTGGATGAGATGACAGGGTATATTTCTTCATTTCTGAGCAGCAAAGGTAACTCCTTGTCAACAAATGTTCTGGTCTAAAGGGAATTCGCAGTCCAGCAACCCGAAAAGGTCATTTTCTCAAGACAGTTTTTCAATGCTATGCTGTCACTAGAAAGATTATTTCTGCCAGCTTGTTTTTTTTTTCCAGCATTCAACTTTATAGTGTCTTAAAATTCTACTAATGATAAAATTAAACCAATTTTATCCAATTAGGATGGAATGTCTACCAGATACAAGCAGTCTTTTTTTTTTTTAATGGATGAAAAAGTGCTGAATGTAGTTTCAGTATTTTCTCTAACCCACCAAGGAGAAGGAACAGATTTCCTGAGGCTAAGGAAGTCCAAACAAAAGATTTTTTTTTAAAAATTAAGGCAGTTCATTTTAATTAAAGGGACATGGTTAAATCTCTTTGTTTTACATATACCTATAAGTAACCTATCTCATTAATATAACTTAGGCTTAATTCAGAGGCATACATGAAGGAAGTGGAGTGGGACAAATGATCAAAATAGCATCACACCATCACAATGCAAGCCCCATCCCTTTTGTATGTGCATCATGACATCACACGCATGTAAGAAAGAGGCAGACCTTGTGACATAATGGCACAATGTTGCTTTCATCATTCTGACAAAAGACTCTGATCCTGCAAACATCTTGGCTTAGTTCTTTGTACACTATATTGAAAAGTGGTATAACTCATCAGTACCTGAAGTTTTTGTGATTAAAGATAAGAACAGATTCTAAGTAGAAGGCAGGAACAGCAAGAATAATGCAATAAATCAGAATCACTGCAGTTTGCATCCAAACATAATATTTGAGAAAGGGGCATCACATTAAAAAAAAAAAGTCCTTTATGCAAATCACCATAACAAGATTTTTTTCTAAGCCATTCAAAGAATTTTTCTCAGGGTAATTGGGGGACTAAAGCAACTCTTCTATAAAGAGAGGAAACAACTTTTGTGACAGTTAAACTTAGAAAAAAGTAAACTAGACATGATAGTTATGTTTGAAAAAGTATATTGGCTAGTGAAAGTAAAAGGACCTTCCTCTATTCTCTCAAACTACCAGGACCCTGATGTCACCCAATAAAACTAAATCGTGGAGATTCAGAACAAATAAAAGGAAATATCCCTTAATTATATCAAAAATGTGAGCTTTGTACTGGGGCCTCTTAGAGCATCAGTGAACACTATCAGTTATTAAAGAGAAATAATGTGTTCCAGATATTAAAAAAAATTACTTAATAACCAATCAATACAATTTGTTAAACAGTATTTGAGGCTAATTGCTTACAGGCAATCAAAACACTTGGTATTCAATAATTAAATTAAGTGGTTTACAAACTAACATAAACATCTTAAGCTGTCAATAATCTATGGGGAATTTAAGACATTCAATGAGAGAAAGGCAAAGAGTTCAAAGAGAGGTGGGGGAAGTAAGAAGCAATAGATTAAGAAGCAATCTATTCATTCAGTTCAACTATGGACAAAGAAAACAGAAAAATAAAACTAAATATTCCGGCTACAACAAATACAGCAAGTATTTTTAGGCTTCTTTTTTTAAATGTAGTGTTCAGATAGCCACATGCTAAAGGAGTGCGCTGGACACAGCTTAGCTTGAGAACAAAAAGTACAGAAATTATTCCCCAAAGTTTATACTTGGGGTAAGGGTTCTGGTTGAGGAGAGAAAGAAGCGAAATGAACAAGAATGACCTTTCTGGCCAGTGTTCTTGCATTGCTGACTTGAGTGTGATGGAAATTACCTTATTTTGGATTTAAAAAGAAGGAGGAATATTGCTTCTGAAATGAGAGGGCCATTTTTATATTTTTCTTGGGGAATTTAGCAAATGAAAAGAAATAAAAACCAAATTCTCACTTCAGGATATGGGAAATCATCAATAAATGCTTTTTCCTTCTCCTTTTCTGGACTGAGGGGTTTGGGGGCTTCTTTAGAATGATTGGTGATAATCAGGATCTTGTCAATGAGTATACTGACAAAAGTCTTCACTGAATTATTGGATTTAGCAACAGCAGCAGAACATGACAAACATAAGCACTTAAAGTTAACGTTGTTCCAATATCTCAAAGTTTAATTTGTTTCTTCACATTTAATATCATAAAATTATAAGGGGCTGTGAGCATGTAGACTAGCTTTCCCTTTCACTTAAATACTTGCTGACTAAAACTTGCCTTTAAGCCAGTGTTGTCCAAACTTGGCCACTTTAAGATGAGTGGCTGGCTGGGGAATTCTGGGAGTTGAAGTCCACTCATCTTAAAGTGGCCAAGTTTGGACAACACTGCTTTAAGCAATGTTACAAGTGTTAGTTAGAGGTTGGGAAGCATTCAGAGTTCATGTATAGCAGGAGAGGAATTCTTGCAGAAGCTCACATATGTATATTAGAAATGTCTTGCCTGACTTTTAATAATAGGAAGATTTCTCCTGAACACCGCCAGTGGAACCTCTCCTTTCAACTGCAGGCTTTCTCTACTCAAAATGTGTGAGTTTCTTAACAATTTGCCATAGGCATCACATATCCAGTAGCCCAGAGCTCTCCCACCTTATTCTATAATCACTTGCATGGCCAAATATTACCACAATGAGGCAAAGTGCAACTGAGAAAGTTAGGCTACTGCCAAGGTCTATTTTCCTCAAAGGTTTATTAACTAAAATACAATTAATCAACACTTGATCAGCACTTAAGGTCAGGCCTCGTTAGAACTTGCATGAGATCCACCTGGGGAAATCCTAAGACTGTAACCAAGACTGAAAAGTTGGAAAAACTCAATAGTACTAATGCTGTAATGAAAGCTACATGTCCAGCACTCACCTGAAATTGAGCTCAATTTAAAGCAGTCTTATGTTACAATTCAGAGATCAATTTGTACAGAAATGTTTCACAGCACCAATTTTTTTTCCTACTAAGAAAATCACCGTATTTTCTGACACGTTTTCCATAGAACCAAATAATATGAAATGGAGATGAAGCTCAGCAACTATCCAAAATAGTGTTATTCTTCAAAAAAAAAAAAAAACCACTGAAGAAAGATTAACATTCTTTCAAAGAAACTAAATAAATTGGGGGGACGGTGCCTTCACAACTTCAAAAGCTTGCCCTGTTTTGTCATTTTACAGAACATTTGTTTGAGAGAGAAAGCAGATTTAATTACAAGATAGTTCATTGGGTAATATTCATGGAACCAGTATTATTCCAGAGTGGAACTACTCATTTTAATAAAGCTACACATTGCTTTGATCTAGGATAGACCATATTCTATTTACCTATTGCAAATCATTGTTGTTTCTGTCTTTTGCTATGTTCTGTAATTTACTAAAATATGTTTGATCACCATGTCAATCACACAACTAACCTTTCTCCTAACATATGCCTAAAATGGTACTCATAAATATAACCACTAGCAGAGAACAGTTCACAGCACATGGCAGAAGGTACACCAGAACCTCTTTGGGTTTCAGACACCACTGTTGTATTTGCCTGAAATGCAACTGCTGCTTAGTAGTGTGCTACAAAAAAAATTGCAGAAACCAGTCTATGTAAAGAAGAGCACAGTACACATACCAAAACGAAGTGGTGAAACTGTAGTAGGACAATTGGAAATGCTAGAAAATCATGTTTTTTTTATAATCTACAAAGAATTATACTGGTGTGTTAAAGTCCAGCAGTGATTGAGTTTCAGTATGAAAATATAAAAAGTAAAATATTCATTATGTGCTTCTGTGTGCTCCTTTAATTTATACTCAGTTGCAGAGAATTTTTAACAGGTCCAAGTCATTCTCATTTCTTTTAAGGATGAACAATGATATGCTATCATCTTCAGAAATGCCTTTCTGGATCCTCTATAGGAGAAACAGGCAAGACTTGGCACAAAAGAATTAATTGACCCAAGTTTGACATCATGACTCAAAACAAGGACAAAGTAATATCAGAGCAATTTAAGCTCCCAGGACACTCCATTAAAGAACTCAAAGTAGCTATTCTGAACAAAGAAACTTTACCAGCACAATTGAGCAAGAGTCTTATGAACTCCCACACATCAAAAGGTTTCAGGCTATTTCAGAAGGTCTCAGCAAACCCAATGTGTTTTTAACACATTGCAATTTTAATCGATAAGGTAATTTGTCTAACCTGTACCTTGTATCTGCATAACCACTCTATCCTTGCCCATCTTATCCCAGTTTAAATCCTACATCAATTTAGCTACTCCATGCATCTGAAAAAGTAAGCATTGGTTCCCAAAAGCTCATGTCTTTTAATAACATTTGTTAATATGAAAAGGCACTACCAGACTCCTTCTGAAAGGGAAAAGGTGATTCAAAATGTGCACAGGCAAACACACAACACCTATTAACACCTCTTTAAACAAAATGTATTTTGGGGGATTGTACTACGACTGTGGAAGCGAGCTGCCTGAACCCAGGACTGGAGCTTCTTTAAAGAGCTGACAGCAGGTATGAGTTACTGCCGTAAATCAGCTTTTTCCTTTTATATACAGGTTGTTGCATAGCTCAAGCTTCTTTATTTTGGTCCTCTTGCAGCTCAACTTCCTGTCCTTGTGACTGAAGCTCCTGCTACCAGAAAACTAAACATGTGAGCCAGCAGCACAAAAAAGCCACAGTTCTCCCAAATAAAAATCATAAAAGCAAATCGAAAAACATAAAAATATAGTCAGAGAAAATTGTGCCAGAATGACTGGTTGGGAAGTGTCATGTGAAGTGAGAACAAAATAGCAAAGAGATAAAACACATAGATCAATCCTCAGCGCTCATATAAAAACTGTTCAGATACAACATGAAATAACTTGAGTAAATCAATATTTCTTAAACAAGAAACTCAAAGTGGGTTACTCACCTGTAAATCTGAGGTCACTAGTACTTCTCTTATACTTTGAATCTATTATGTAAAGTCTCAATTCACTGGAGCAGATGTGGAGGCACACAGAGAAATTCAAGTGTCACTGGCAAATACCATCCCTTCATTTGACAGCCCCTACAACTTAATCTGATGTGTCGTGCAGGTCATTTATGATGTGTACTGACGGTCAGATATTCCATATCATGCCCATACCTAATACATATTGGGAAGGGGTCCAAAATCAAATCAAAACCAGAGAGAAAGTGGGCAACCCTAATCCATACCATGCTGTAATTCAAATGCATCTGAAGTCAATCAGCTTGTTCTAACTCATGCACATTTTTAGAACTTTTATAGAAAAATGGAATCTAGTAGACCTGTCAGGATAAGTATTTTCTTTTATGATTTTAATCATTTTCTAAACCACTGATCTCACTCATTAAATTCATGTATTCTCAAATCTACAGACCAATCAACCTGGTAAAATTAGATATAAAGTCGTTCACGAGGGAAACTTATTGTTCCCTTGATGAACGGTACCCTTAAAGCTATTACAGCATACAATTTTTTGTATTGAAAATCTTATTAGAAATCCTAGGACAGAATCCCAGGAAATTTCATGGATCCTTTATCAAATAGTTTACTGGAAAAAACACTGTGACCTTCCGTGAAGCAAAACTGTCTTTGATACAGAATGTAATCAATATATCATTCATGAAATAAATATCTGGGAGAAGCAAGTACTATATCCTACTATAATTTTAAGAAAACTTTATGAAAGAATATACATTATGCCTGCCATGAATTACAAGTTTAACTTTTCGTATACCACCAGAAATATGAAGTAGTTTTTAATAATTATAACTAAAATCCACTTCATTTTATGTTTCAGTGAAAAGCCTTAAGCAGCCCAACAGCACAGGATCAAGGGATGAGAAGGGAGGGCCATCTGCTGAATCATCAGCAGAACTGCAGGACCCAAAACAACTCCAACTTTGCTCCTGTAAAGAGACTGATTAAGCTTGACAAGATACTAGCTGAAGTAGTTTTGTAGCAAGACAGTATTAAATATAGCCATTGCAGATAAAAGGGAAAAAGCCTCTGGCAGTCCTAGACAACATAATATATTCATGGCCATAACCAATCTTTAGAGAACTTTACAAAGCCCTATAAAAACTACCATTTTGCATATGGATCATGTTTTGTTCAGCAAGGAGGCATCTTGGATGCTCAAAGAAAATTCCATGAAAAATTAGAAAGACAAAACCTAACATCTGAAATATCATTCTTGAACAAAGTATTTTTTTAATCAAGATTCTTCTTAATTCTGCCACTTTTAACCCTCACCTTCATCACTTTTCTTCAGCCAATCAACAGCCTTCCCATTTATTTCGGTCCTGAATTCAGCAGGGTTGACTCAATACATTTTGCTGTCTAAAGCCCCGCCCCCCAAAAAAGGTGCTGCCTCCTCTGATTTCAAGACAGCTTGCTCCACTGGACGTGAAGGTAGAACCGGCCATATCACATATAGCTTCTCCAACTTCTTGTTTCATCATTGTTCAAGCAAACAGCATATGAGATCCTTAATCTCAGCAATCAATCAAGACCGTAGCCTCCCATGAAATGACACCATTTTCTATCAATGAGTTATTGAAAATGGCAGTTATAATTTCTTAACAGAAAAGCTACAGTTTCAACATTTTTAGTGACAGACCTGAACAATCATTAAGATGATCAGACAAAGTCATGTTTGTGCTGTAACTTACAGAATTCCCTCTTGAGCTATTCCCAAGTGGGCTTTCTTTGCCATGATACCAACCCTCTAGAATGCTCTCCACTTTGAAATTCTAGAAGTACATAATACTATGTATTTTGTGCACCTATTTAAGAGCATTCTCTTCCCCTGGATTTCTCTGTATGTACATCATACATGACTTTTGCCCTTCCCTTATCCTTTTTAATATTAATTTCTATCAACATTTTAAACTGACTATACAGTTATAATGCATTTTAATGCATATAAATGTATTTTTGTTTTTCTAAATATAGACACCTGTTAGAAATCTTTTTACACACAGGAATACAGTATAAAATGCATTAATACATAAATAAAGCAAAATAGCTTTATATGCAGAATATTCCATTTTTAGTTTTCAATTGAAATGTTCAGAAATCATGTAATGTAAAGACTTCTGCCATTAACTCCTGTGATGCCATCTTTGGTCAGCATAGACAATACTTACACAAATTTATATTTCTTTATTTTTTAGGTATATATCTCACCTTTTCTCCAGGAGCTTCAGATGGCTAACATGGGGGATAAGAAAATGACTGGCATGATCACTCAGTGGTTAAGGATGGACTTGAATCTAGATCTTACCAGTCATAGTCCACTTAAACCTCTATATCACACTATGTGTTCCAATCTTGTATGTGACAATGTGCTAGAGTGATCATATCACAGTAAGAAATTATACTATTCTATTCTGCTGAATAAATTGGAATATATTCAAAAGAGGGCAATAAGGATTACACAGATTCTGGAGAAGAGACAATGAAAAGGCAGTATAAAAGTCTGTTTCCATTATTTACTGTAATGAACAATGACGGAATATTTTTTCTCTGTTGAGCCAGATGGCAAACCTATTTTTAACAGGTTCAAATTATAGGAAGAATTTGATAAAATTAAGCAGAAATTTCTGATAAAAGAACATGATTCCTTGGAATCTCCTAAGAGGAATGCTGTAGAAGTAGATTTTTTGCATTGGAAATGGATGAACTAAAATATATTTAATATTTCAAATTTGTAATTTATTTATTTATTTAATTAATTTGTATGCCACCCATCTCCCCCAGCGAGTGACCCTTCTGTAATTCTGTGGTTCTGATTGTAATTAGACAAATATAAGTCCACCTACTAAAGGGAATGCCTGCTGAACCTCTCCCTGTCCTTTCCAACCAGCTTCTGCTGAAGGAGGTAATACTGCCCTAACATTGCCTCAAATGTGATTGCTTTAATAAATCACTTTAGATGCAGAGATGCAGCAGAGTGACCTTCCTTCAAAAGAAGCTGCCTATTAAATGTCTGCTCTAGTGTTTCCTTCTACTATTCATGAGCTAGGCTCAGGAAAGGGCCTTGTGTATAAATATAGAGATTGGGTTCTGAGGAAGTGATCATTCTTATTCTATAAGAATTCAAAAGTGGTTGAACGTATTCCCAGTCCAAAAAGTGTACAACTGAACTGAGAATTTTTTGTGCATTTTATGTTTGTGTGTGTGAGAGAGAGAGAATAGTAAGCATCCTCTGTAGTGTTTGATTCATTCACTGAAAATCCAGGCATTTCAAACAAAGCTTGTTTGACTAAATGTCAAGAAAATGTTTGTTAAACCTACAGATTTATGTTAAGTATGTACATGAAGATGCTATCAAATAATTCTAACCACTGTAATATTTAGCCAAAATTTCCTGCAATTACCCATCCATTTATTGTGTCCAAGCTGAGAAAAAAGTTAGCTTTAATTACTATTACTTAACACACTGTGAGTTATGGAGCTGGTTCATTTCAGCTAACCATAGTTCAGCTAATCATAGTTTAGTATTGAATATAATGTTAACAGAGCAATTTTATTTGTTGGTCGGCGCACTCTTAGCTCAGAGAAGTCCAACTATTAGAAAACCCTGCCAGATATCATTTGGTTCAAAGGAAATGAGGACACAGAAAAGTTTCTCCTTTCCCATCCTTCCTGGGGCTGTTCTTTTAAACCAAAGAACAGATAGGAAATAGTTATCATACCACCTATTTAGTGTACATTCCATCCTGGACAGAGGATGTGATAGATGTCTGAGGAGGTGCCTTAAGATTCATAGGAACCTCAAACCATTGTTCAGCCTCCTCCATAACCCATGAGGGACTTTTAAAATCAGGATTTTCTAAGATGCTCCTGGATGCTCACAGAGGGACAAAAATTACAACTTTTTCCACCAATGGGGGAGGGGGGAGCACTGACCTAGCTTATGATCTCTTGGCCATTATCCAAGAGGCCATAGCATTCTCATTTACTGTGATTAAGTAGAACTGGAAATAAAACAACCTAGCTTTTTTTATGAAAGCACAGGACAGGAGGAAGGAAGGAACAGGAAGAGAAGGACCTCTGGTTGTACTGTGTAGTGACTCTAGAGTGTAATCATATACCATTAGTTACCATTTCTGTCTGAATGCAGTTTGTTTAAGATGCTGATTAACTTCAACTATTTTGCCTAGTATTCCATTCGGTAACGTACTCCTCTTAAATGTTCAAGTGTTTTATATTTCAGTTGTTCAATGCGCATTCAGCACTCTTAGTGATCCCAGATATAATCTGAAGGTACTTGTTAAAGCTAAGCAATGTTTGGGTCTGACAAGTGTTTGATAAACATGGACATCCACTTTCCCTAATGTTCACATTTTTAAACAAAAATTCATTCCATCACGTTTTTGCATGCTACATCCATCCATCCATACTACAGAAGAGTAAGATTTTTTGCCAAAGTTCTCATTTGTTAAAATCTGACAAAGATTGCCCAAATATTATATTCATACTCATGTATTTTTTTCTTAAACTACATAATAGTACACACAACCTTGCCATAGGAAACTTCACTTTTATATACCTTTTATCATACAGACTTTATATATATTTCTCTTGGCATGAATCATATTTCAAAATTCTGAAAAGTGTGGATTTCTCTATCTCATATTACCAGGAAGTCTAAAATCAAATGATTTAACTAATTCTTACTCAACCATGATATATGACTTTATTATATGCAATTTCCCTAAACAAATAAATAATACTAGATCTATTCATATAAAAATGCCAAACTGCCCCAAATTCTAGAAATTTGTAGAGAATATGTACATCTTTCTATTTCCATAAATAACTATGAAAAACTCATTAATCCAAGACTATTATATTACTGTATGCAGTAACTGACAGAGAGACAAAATGACACATAAATATCCAGTTGGATATTTTTTTGTTCACCCAGCTGCGAAATTTCATAAAGGTATTTAAAATATTCATTAGTGCTCTCATATCTAAAAGCATAATCATAAGCCTAGTGACATTTTATGGTCAGTTATGAGAGAAACCTTTAAATATAAAAAGGTATGCATTATACATTAAAAAAGTACTCAGTATAATGTATGAAGCAGCCTGTGGTATATAAACACGTGGTTCAAATGGAACATTTAAGTTGATGTGAAAATATATAGACCATTCAATTGAAATGTCAAAATACTGCATAAGTGTCAAAAATTAAATATTGAAACTCGCAAATAATTATGCCAATGAATCCTTTTTTCAAGATCTACTGAAGTTTTCTAAAATAAATCAGGATAAAGTTTGCAAAACAAAAAAGGCCCCAAGTTTTTAATAAAGAAAATCTGTTAATTCAAAAGTGGTTAACATCTTACAATCTGTTCATGGTACATTATCACATAAAGAAAACTATATCCAATTCTTTCATATTTCTGTGGGGAAAAAAATACAGATATGGTATTTTTCAGATCAATTTGACATTTTAAATATCTTTATTTCTGCATTCAAGCCAACCTCTTATGGGTTTTTCTATCATTCCAAAATATTGACTAACCATCAGACATCTTTTAAATCGGCTTCTGCTTCTTAAAAATGAGAAGGGCAGAAATTTCTTCCAAGGTATTTGAGATAAAACCTCAAGATGGCCAAAAGTGAATCTTGAACTGTTTTTAGCCTTTACAAAATTATTGAGCACTGCATAGCCATTAATGCTAGCAACAGAGAAGCCCTTTTGTCAATTATCATGGCAAAACATTAAACTTCCTTATGTATATACCCAGAAATAAGTTGCATTAGGTGAGTGAGACTTGCTCCCAGTCTCTGCGCCCATGTTTCAAGTTCTTATTATTTAGCTTGGCGCTCAAATTTTTTAATATGTATGTTTAAAAGCATTTTACAAGTATTTTGATGCTTTTTAAATAACCGCCATTAAGTAGGCTTTATGAAGTCTCAAAGGGAGGGTTACGCTTTGATAGAAGTTTCCAAGAGCATCCTTTTGATACAGTTCTGCCAACTGGTGCCCTGCTTCTAGGTGCCAAATTGGAGACATGATGTTAACTTGAACTGGCCACTGCTGGCCCTTTACAATCTTCAGTTCACACATACAAGACAGTTTCTGCCAAAGCAAAGCAGTTGGACGAAGCAGCACACCTCAATACTTGTGGTTAAGAGATTCAAGTTCCATATTGAGATACCACTTTAAAACAAATTGCTTCAATGAGTACCACTTCACTCATTGACGCAATCTGTCCTAGCTATGAGATGGGGAAGAAACATGACAAAGATAAGAGAAACCTAAATATACAAGGAGGCTTAAAGAAAATAGTCTTTGATCTTGAGGGAGTTCTTTTATCTGTTGTACTAATACAGACAGAGATCACCAGGTTAGAGAACACTGGCCTACAGTATCATAAACACAGAATAAATCTTGAAAAAAAGTAAGTTTTCAAAACTGGGTTTTTACAGTTTTACACATCTTCAAAATGACAGAAGTAAAGGTCAGCTAAATCTAAAATACATGTAATAGAAATAACCACATTCTTTCTCTGTTCATCCTTGAGATAGGGGCATGTTAAATCTCTTCATTGCAAAGTATCATATATACATAGATGATAATTGGGTTTCAATATTCTTGTCCATATTGGGCTACAAATCTAGCAAGTATCAAATGCAATTATTTTCTGAGTCTATTACAGAATACTCATTGTATATATTATTTGTAGATAACTAATCAGCTGGTATATGCTCACACTGGAATCTTTTCATGTATTTTGAAGTCTTCTATATTTTTAAGCTATCTTTTTATCTTGCAGTTGGCTTATAAGGGTTGCTAAATTATTTGTGTACTTACAAAGTTGTATTTTCTGGAATTCAAGAAACACATAAACTTGGGTATGTGGTAGTTTCCAGAGTCTACACATACTAAACAATATTTTTCAGAGGAGAAAGATAATAAACTAACTTTATAAAGTAAGACAGTTCTTAAGAGAGAATGCAGCGGAACTGAGAATAAACCATATCCATTAACAGATGTTAAATATTCATAGCCTTATTGGACTTCACATGCTTTCCAGTTTTTGGTTCTTACTGAAGTTCATATAATTTCTACCCTTTTTATTCTAAAAGGAGATTTCACTGACATTTAATACCACAAATCATGATTGCATAAGGAATTGCCAAATCAGAATTTAAGCAATTTTAGGCTAAAAGCATGTAATACGTACTCTTGCTCAAAATACATCCCACCATTGAACTATATTCTCATAATATCCAGTATTTATTTCCCTTTCTATGCATTCTGCATGGAATAATGTTGATATTTTATCAGTTGCAACATATCATAATATCCCATCTACTTGTAATTCCCAGTGAATCCCAACTGTCTTTGTTGTAGCTCATGGTGATTCTGATAATTCACTGAATAAGTACAGCCTCAACTTTGTAATTCCACACCTTTTTTGTTCTCTATTTTGTCCTTTCTCATTATAATTGCTTCCACCTTTTTTTTCTCACCAAATAGTTTTTATTAATCCAATTTCAAACAGACTTCCACCTTAACTTTTCTATCAATTGCCAGTCCCCTGAATCTCTTCAGTGTCTTTTCCACTATTTATTCTTTCAGTGTCTCCTCTCCAAAAGATGCATTATGATGGGTGCATCTACAAATTACAAACCTATTATAATTGTTCAGGGATTCTAATAATGAGCTGTCATCTAGCAATCCCTCCACTTGTAAAGATTATCCACCTATGTATTTTGTTTTATATTAATGCACATGCAGAGTTCTGCTGGATTGAAATGCTATATTAACCCCAGAAATAAATAAATAAATAAATAAAAATTTTTAGAGGGAGTCCCTTCAGAGAGCTCAAATTATTCTACTTAAACACTGGACTTCTGTTTTCTGGACTGTCACTCTGCTTTGGAGAGCATTTTACAGCTGTTACTCTATTTTGCTGCAGTTATTCTATTTTGGACATTAAGTCAATCCTTTACTCAGTTATGTGGGAGAAAACCTCCACTGAATTCAACGGGACTTGCTTCTGTGTCAAGATTCAGAGGCAAGTTATAAATTGGTATGGTACTGATAGTCTGTCCTGGTTTTCCAGGGGCAAAATCACTGAATGTTAAGTTTTTGAAAAATGTTTGGGGCACTGTTTTTTTTTTAATAAAGAAGCTGACTACAGTGTATGGAATAAAACACCGGAAAGGAGAAGAGAAGAGGAAGAGCAGGTAAATTAAGAAAAGAGAGCAGGTCTGAAACAGCAAATCTTAAACAGTCCTATATTGCTTCTGGATTAACATCAAATTCTCTTGTGAAGGTAAGAGGCAGCTGCCTCATTGTCCTTATTCTGCTTCCCTGTGTGTCTTTTTAATAATCAGTTTAGCCTTCTATTAGTTCTACTGAATCTTGCCATTCCCTCTGGCCTACATGCTGTTACCTGCTTTTCCTACTTTGGCTGCCCTGGCTTTTGTGCAGGGTTCTGAGAGCATCCTATCTCTGTCCTAATTCAGTGCCACTCCTGTCTTCCAGCTGCCCTTCCAACTGATACTCAACTTTCCCTTATTTGTTTCAGTGCCTCTCAGTGCACGGTTCTGTCCCCAATTTTCCACAGCCAAAAGTCACTATTAACTTTTTCCTGGATAACACAAAGCCTGTACAGTACAGAACCACCATACCAAACCCAGGGACTTTTCGCTATACCAATAATCGTTTTCTCCCCACCAGAGCCAAACAACTCCAAGCCTTTCCTTCCCTAAATTTTTGCTCTCCAGTAGCTTCAAAAAAAGAGGGGAGGGGATAAACTTTGCAAAACAACCCAAGCAGCTTTTAAAAAGTCATGCTGCTAGGCAGCAAGATCTAGCACCGGGATCAAATCGCGGGAAAAGAGCAAGCTCCTCCCCCGTAAGCCTACAATATGCATTCCCTCCGAGGCCGGTCCGTAACCAGAGATATCTACCCACAGCGTAACTGCATGTTTGTCGCCAGGTCTACATATCCCGAATAGCGTTGACTGAGTAGGTAAGCATAGCAGTTACCGGGGTGGCAGAGCCGTTCTTGCAAAGCGGTCCCCTGAAGATCCCTTTAATGCCACGGTAGTGCCCGTTGCTGAGGTGCCTGGAGCTGATCACCAGGTAGCACGCCATGCGGGTCCGGACGCAGTTAAGAACGGGCAAGTGGCTCAGCCCGCGAGGGACTGGCTCTTCGGGGGTGGGCGGGAGAGAAACGCGAGCTGGCTCGTCTCGTGCAGCGGCAGCCGCGACCAGAGCCACCAGGCGCTGCTTCTGCGCCCCGTTGGAGTGGAAGCCCCGACGGCACCGTCACCACTCCCCCCCTTTCCCACCCACCCCCTGTCTCTCCCTCTCTCTCATCCAGCGCCTGGATTGTTGCTGCCAGCAGCAGGGTGGATGGAAGGAAGCGGCCGCGGCAGCTGCCAGAGCGCACTGGAGGGAGCCGAAAAGCCAGTCCACATGCTGTTTCGCTGGGTAGCTCCGCCGAAGATCCGAGGAAAAAAGCGCGGGCGCACAACTTGGCAGGATGGGAGGACACCGAGCCGCCTCCCTCCCGCTTCCCTCTCACCCCCGCGCTGCTCCCCTCTCTTCAGAGCGCGTCCTAAGAGACAACGGACCTGCAGAGGGGAAGATCTTGGGCGCAGCGGTTTCCCATGGCTCTTTCTCGCGCCGGTCGAATTCAGCAGCGGCGGGAGAAGCGGAGAAACCCTCGGCCCCAAAAGTCTCGCGCGCGTCGCTGCCAACCTTCAGCCGCGTCAGCCAGGGCCCCCCTTGGCTTCACCTTTGGCGCGCACTGGAGCGGAGAAGAGGGGAAGGGTGCGCGCGCGCGCGCGCGCGCTACCCGGGCGTTCATTCCCAGCTCCCCTTCCCCAACCACTGCCCAGTTGGCGTTTGGAAAGAGGCAGCAACCGGTGCAGGATGGCAGACCGAAGTCTCTCCTCTTCCTCCTTGTACGGCGCGGAGGGTTAGGCAGGAGACAAACCTTCACCTTAGCGGAGGGAAAGGAATTGTTCAGGGAAACCGGTCCCCCCTCGCCGCACACTCTTGAAAGCTTGGGGATGAGCGTATGTTCTGCATCGCTCTGCTCTCCCCGACCTTATTCTTCGGCTTGGAGACCTGCTGTCCCCAAAGTCCTTGGGGTGGGGAAGTCTTCAATCCTGCAAAGAGAGAGAGAGAGAGAGCGCGCGCGCTTTTACTAAGCAGAGCTAGGTGGAAATTGTCTACGTTCCACCTTCCGCAGACAACCGCTCCACTTCTCTCCCTCCTCGCGTTCCCTTCAGCAGCTCTTGGGGCCGCCCTCCTCATCCCTTTAATGCTCCCGTCGAAACTCCCCACCCCACAAATTAGCCGAGGTGCAGCTGTCAAGAAGGTCTGCTTCTCAGACGTTCCCTTCAAGTTCTAAGCTGAAGGAATGACCGGAGGGGCCTGAAAAGCAGAATAGTCGAGTCGAGGTGGCGAAGCGGAGGAGGGGCGCCCGCAGCCTAAACGGAAAGCAAATGCCGGCTATACATCGTTTTAAAATAAGTCGGTAATAAGCCCACGTCAGGAAGTGAATCTGGCTTAGGGATAATTTATACCAACTGTAGAATGGATTTATTGTTTACATTCCTCCTTTCCTCCATGCAGCACAATTGAGAAGGTCTGTTTAGTCTCCAGGGCCAACAGCGTGTGTGAGGGGGGAGAGAGAAAGTGAGCAGAGGCGGCTTTTCTATTTCTCTCAGGTCCGGGAGGGAGTTTTAAGGGTTTTTTTTTTTTTTAAGCCTTATGTGCAGAGCTTACACAACACAACATACTTGTTTATATGCCATCAAGTCGTTTTCCACTCCTTGGGACCACATAGATAGATTTCCTCCACCAGGATGTATCCCTAACTTGTTTTTTCAAGTCTCTGGACGGTGCATGCATTGCCACTGTAACTGAGTCCATACTTAACACTGTGGGGAAAAAAAAATGTAGGAAACTAGGGTGCCAGTTTTTGGCATTCACAATCAGGGGATTCCCAGAGGCCCCAGAGGGCTGGAACCTCTTTTGCCCTAATTATCTAAATGACTACTTTCTAGTACATAAATTGGCCAGAATACTTCATTCAGGATCACATACCTTTAATTTTATTTAAAGCACTTTTTAATTTTCTTTTTCTCTTCTAAAGCGTTAAGCAACCTTCTACTTTTGTATTGTCTACAAATTTGGTAATCATCCCCTCAACCCCTTCATTCAGGTCATTAATACAGGGCCGAAGACAAGATATAGGGCCTTTGGCACTCCAGTTAATATATTTTCCAAGCTGATGTGGAGCCATTTATGAGCACTCTCTAGGCACATTTATGAATCTTTCTAACAGTTGTATCATCTTGACCAGGGTTTTTCAAACTTTGTTCTGTAAAACATTTGATGGGGTGTGAGCAAAAAAAAAAAAAAGTTCACAGTCAGTTATCTTTCACCCAAACTTTGTCTCTTATCAGGTTCCAGAGATTTTTTTAAATAACAAGTTCCATGGAGCTGAAAAATTTCAAAACCCCCTGATCTAGACTAGTTTATCATTTTATTAATGAGGTTATTAAGACATGCCTTGTTGAATGCTTTGCTGTAGTCAAGGTACACTGTGTCCTTAGCATTTCCCCAATCTGCTAAGTTAGTAACTCTGTTTAAAAGTATATAAGGTTAATGTTTGTTTGTAACAAAGCTTGTTTTTCATAACTGATATATTCCTATCCAAGTACTCACAAATACACTGTTTGATAATCTGCTTCAGGAACCTGTTCACCATAGATGTCAGGTTGACAGGTCTGTAATTTTCTGGGTTCTTCTCCTTCCCTTTTTTGAAGATCATGACAGTGTGTGCTATCCTCCAGTTTTCTGGGAACTCGCGAATTCTCCAGGAGTTTTCAAAGATTACAGTTAGCAGGTTTGCAATCACCTCCTCTTGTTCTTTCAGTACTGTAAGATGTAATTCATGTGGCCCTGTAGACTTGAACTCATTAAAATTAATTAACTATTCCTTTCCTTTCTCTTTGTCTATCTGAAGAAGTAGTAATACAATGATGGCCAGCTAAGGTTTCCTTTTCCTTTTGAGAGAAGCAGACATTGCTCTGGGCATTTCTTGTAAGTCTCAGCTCATTCTGAACTTCAGCCTTTTTGACACAATCTCTACAGTTTCTAGCGACTGCCTTGTATCCTTTTTTGGTTATGCACCCCTCCTTCTGTTCCATATAGTGTAAATATCTCTTTCAATTTTCACCATTTTAGAAAGCTTTGTGTTTTAGGAAAATCTGTGTATATGAACACCGGTCTCTAGAAATCTCCCATTTTTCTTTTTTTTTTTTAATAGTAATTTTATTAAACATTAAAATTAAAAAGATAAAAACCAATACAAACTAAAAAAGAAAAGAATAAAAAGAAAAAATAGAAAGTGCAGCGAAGAAAGGAAAAAAATAGAAATAAAAATAGAAAAGAAAGAAAAAATAAGAATATAGTAAAGAAAAAGAAAAGAAATATTTAATGAAATTACTTCCCCCTTCATAACAAGTATAAACAATTTTAGTAACTTAGCATCTTCTCTTAAAATACAACAAATGATCTCTTCTTCCCATATCTCATCTCTTATCTATAAACAAATCCTTAAATCCTCGTCATTCAGTCCTGATCAGCAAAAGTCCATTAAGGGTTACCAGAAATAACATGTATATTTTAACCCTTGAACAAATAAACCAACTTTATATTCCTTCCTTTTGAAATCTACCATTTTTCCATCTAGTAGGAATTGTTTGTGACTGAGCCTTCACTATTTCATTTTGCAAGATTTTCCATTCTTCCCACAAATATTTCTCCTTCAGGATTTCAAGCCATAGATCTATCAAAATCCACTCTTCAAGAAATCCAGTGTATAAGTCTGTCAAGTTCATCAAAATTCAGTCTTCAGAAATCCAGTATATAAATCTGACTTTTTTCTGTTCCTTCTCTCCTTGATATCATAAACTCAAGAATAATATGGTTACTTTCTCCCAGGATTCCAGTAACCTTCACTTCTTCAACCAGTTCCTTCCTGTTGGTAAAGAATAAGGTCCAGGACAACCAACCTTTTTGTCCTTCTTGGCAGAGTTAGATTTCTAGCAGATAGTTGATTATCCCATTATCACATGCCTCTGAAAGTTTGGTCATCTGATCCAGAAAAGTCTAATCTTCTGTCTATTCAAGCAGACTATGACAAACTCCGATAACCATGTCCTTTTTTCCCTCTTTTTTTTCTTATCCATACACTTTCAACAAGATTTCCACAGGTTTCCCTTGTGGCTTCCAGCCAATCTCTTAAGCTCATACTTCACTCTAACACTTTACCCTTTGCTTCCTTTTTCTTGGCCCCAGTCCTTGTCAAGATATTAGTTTCTGGCCTTTTGCCACTCTCTCCCTTTTTCTCTAGTGTAACACTCTCATCAGAAAGGAAGGAAGGATGAAATACTACTAGCAGTCTTAGAACCTTCAGCTTACTGCCCCAAGCCTCATGGTCTCTGGAGACCTGTTGGAAGTCCCTTGTGGCAGTGTCACTTGTCTCACATGAATCATTAGGAAGAAATAGTTATGAAGTTTGAGTCTGTGTCATATCATGGATACAGGAATTAGGAAGTCTACACAGCTCCCACAATATTATATCAGGTTTACAAACTACACCCTCGTTTCCTCTCAGCAGGGAATTACCCACTAGCAGATGCTGGCTGGGGGATTCCGAGAGTTGAAGTCCACATTATCTTAAAGTTGCCAAGGTTGAGAAACACTGCATTAGCACAGTGCTCCTCTTCCTCAAAGTAATAGCATATCTTTGACCCATGGATGTACCAAGTGTCTTCTACCCTACGATGGTTGGCAAGGCTTACACAGGTGGCTGTGGATTGTCTTCAAGAGCAAGAGCTTGATACTGACAATGAGCTTCATTAGCACTGAATGCCTCTTGATTCTCCTTCTCTGGGTCACGAGCTTCCACTTGTGTTCCTCGTGTTCCTTTTTATGTTTTCTGGCATTCACTTTCCTTCTCTGCACCTTCTGAGGAGCATGATGATGATGATGATGGTTGATCACATGGCCAGATGTTTAGACTGGAGTGGCATTTTTATCCACCTATCGAGTCCTTCCCAAGGACCTGGGATAGGCAGATGTTGTTTGATGGTGTTCAGGGTATCTTTGCAGGATATAAGCTGCTCCAAGTAAAGCTGCCTTTTGCAATTGACTGATGGTGATTTTGTCAATATCGATGGTGTTCAAGTGGTGCTCCAGATGTTTTGGGATTGCACCTAAGGCATCTATTACTATTGGTACTATCTTTGCTTTCTTTTGCCACAGTCATTCTATTTCTATTTGCAGGTCTTTATATTTTGTGATTTTCTCCAGTTCTTTCTCTTCTATTCTGATGATGATGATAATCATCATCATGATTACTGCTACTACTACTACTACTATTACTTAGATTTAAAATAGATGCCCACTTCGGTGGACTCTGGGCAGCTTACAAAATGTAATAGTAATTAAAACAATTTAAAACATAAATGAAACAAAACAGCCCACACTAAAAACAACCATTAAACCATTAAAACAACAGCTCCCCCCCACCCCCCACAACACGTTAACCCTAGACCTGGAACCAAAGTCAAGTTTTAATAGCTTTTCCAAAACCTAGGAGACAAGGCACCATCCATATCTTTCGGGCGATGCTGTTCCAGAGGGTGGGGGCTGCAACAGAAAAGGCACACTTCCTAGGTCCTATAAGATGACAACATTTAATAGAAGGGACCTGGACTGCACAGACTCTGCCCAGATGTACTGGGTGAGCAGAAACAATGGGAGAAAGATAGTCCCTCAGGTAACCAGGTCCTATGCCATGAAGGGCTTTGGAGGTAACAACCAGAACCTTGAATTGCACCCAGAAGCCAACTGGCAGCCAATGAAAAGTGCCCATTACTGCTTGTGCCACTGCATTTTGAACCAGCTGTAGCTTCCAGATAGTCTTCAAGGGCATCCTCATTTAGACCACATTGCAGTAGTCCAATAGTGAGGTCACCAGGGTGGGAGTCACTGCCTGCAGGTTAAGGAAAGGACACAACTGGCACACAAGATGTACCTGTGCAAAGCCTCTCCTGGCCACACTGCCACCTGCTCTTTGAGCAGTAGTTGTGAGTTCAGGAGTCCAAGTTGCGCACAAGTCTTGAATGGGGAAGTTAAACCCCATCCAAGACCAATTATGGAAATGCGTACAACCCCAAGAGGCCAAACACCCACAGCCTTTTAGTCTTGTCAGGTTTGAGCCAAAGTCTGTTCCTCCCCATCCAGACCCCATACAGACTGGGTCAGTACCTCAACAGCTTCACTTGCACAGCCCAAGTAGAGATGTAAAGCTGGGTATCATCAGCATACTAATGATACTGAACCCCAAACCAACAGATGACCTCACCCAGCACTTTCATGTAGATGTTAAACAGGAGGTGAAAGGCGTTGAACCTTGAGGTGCCCCACAAGTAAGGAGCCATGGGCACAATCTCTCCTCTCCCATCAACACCAACTGGAACTGACCACTAAGGAAGGAGGTGGACCACAAGAATACGGTGCCTCCCACTTCCAACCCCTGTAGTCAGTCCAGAAGAATACCATGATCAACCCTGTTAAAATTCGCTGTGAGATCAAGGAGCACTACCCCCATCCCAGCTCCACCACAGATCAGCGACAAGTGCAACAAGCATTGTCTCCATGCTATACCCCAGTCTGAAGACTGATTGAAATGGGTCCAGATAAATTGTTTCCTCTAAGAGCCTCTGTAACTGCAGTCCAACTAGCTTCTCTGCAACCTTCCCAACAAAGGGAAGATTGGAAACTGGCTGATGGTTGTCCAAAATGGAGGGGTCCAGAGACTCCAGCCTCCTTTAAAGGCTGGAGGGACCATCCACTCCCTCAAAGAAGAAGATACCACTGCATGGACCCATCCTTAGTCACCTCCCAGGCTGCCTTAACAACTCAGAAGGGGGCAGGATCTAACAAACAGATGGCTGATCTGACAGACTGGAGGACCTTGTCCACTCCCACAGCAGTCACAGAACAGAACTTATTTCAAAGAACCTCACAAGACTGTGTTACGGGCACCTCACTTTACCTGTCTTGTCCAAGTATTTATCACATTCCCTGGTCTGTTTCAGTGCAGAGTTCTCTCCTCAAATCCCTTTACCTTCTTCAATAAGGACACAAGCTTGTATTTCCAGAAGATGTAATTTTGATTCTGTTTTAGCAGGAGGACAAACCTTGCAGGACAAACCTTGTAATATCTGTAAGGTATGCATTGCACATACCTTGCAGATCACCGCAAAGATTCCTTTCCACCCCATGCTACTTGGAGTTGATTGGAGTCTTCCCACCAAATTCCTGCACAAAATTCCCATTTACTCTCTCTGTTTTTTCAGTGAGCTCCACCCCCCAACATCTTAATTCAGACATATGTTTGCATATAAGTGTTTTTCCATCTGAATGCATTTCAGTAAGGAATGCACTACAGAAAAACTCATTCTCACTCATGCCAACTTTGATGTCTTTTTGGAGAGTGACCAGAGAGAACTCTCCTTTGTTTTCCAGGAATTCAAACATATTTTATAGTCTGAAATTGCAAATGTGCATGTTTATGGCTCCTGCTAGATTGTACAGATATTCCTGGTTTTTATAAATGCTGCTACTGTGACGTTGAGGGTTTTTATTGTTGAGTTCTATTGCATTGCATTCACTGTATTTCTTTTCTATAACATCTAGGGATGTTCTTTAATAAATTCAGAAAATAAATGGGAAGAAATTAAAGTAACTCTGGAAAGATTCAGAATGGATTTCCCTTTTCTCTGAATAATTAAGGTATTGGAGAAAGACCTTTGAAAATGCACTCTCAGTGAATTAAATAAAGCAGATGCGGTCTGGTTTCACATGCTTGTTAAAAAAGGTTTCCAGAATAGTGATCCCTATTTTCAGAACAGTCTTCCTCAATGTAGCAGTACCCAGATGTGTTGGGACTGCAACTCCAGAATTCTAAGTCAGCATGGCCAAAGGCTGGTTGGGAAGAATTCTGGAAGTTGGAGTCCCAAGTCATCAAGCAGTGCCATATTGTAAAAGTGCTTCAGGTAACTTCAGCAAGTCTGAGCCCTAGATTTTTTTTTTAATGGGAGTCCAGCATAGATATGTCTTTTAAGCTACATTTGACAAGTGGTTTTGGTATGCACTGTAACTATAATTTGCACACATCCCTACATTTTAAAGGTAATGTCTGTTCACAGGAAATAATTTGCAGGCTGAATAACTAACATAGTTTTGCAAACATGAAATGTTTCTGATATTAAGGCAGTTGAAAATAGGTGTAGTTATTTTGCTCCTCTGCAGAGTATATACACCATCAATCTCGTTTAGCTTGATATGCAAACTCAGCTTCCGTTCCTCAATGCACAAGCAATGTCTCTGCAGCCCTAGTGTAAATACTGCATATATTCAGCTAATTTGCTTAAAGTGGCTCCCCCGCCCATCTTAATAATTAACTGGAGGCAACCCATTCTCCCAGCTGTGTCTTTATAATTATGAAACTACCACCATAAACAAAAATTGCATTAAAATTTGTCTTTCCTTAAAAGAAAAAAAATGAGCTAATGTGTGGATGTGCTGTTAGTACTAGAATTCTAAATTACAAACTATGTAAAAACTTGATGTGCCATTCATTCTTTCAGTGCTGGAAGTGGATTACATATATATATTCCTAGAAATTTCATTTAATTATAAGTTCAATGCCGATGAAATGTTTTTTGCTAGTACTTGAAATTTAACTTGCCCTCTTTTATTCCTGGTTACAATATATGTACCATGTGCAATTTTAAGCATATCTAGGCTGATATTCCCTTGCCCCACTATCATTGTAATTTGTTCATTGTCCTTTAATAACCATTGTGCATTTGCCATACATTTATATGCCATTCTTAAAATTCTAGGTGTAGAAAAATATACACAGAAACATTCACTGAAATCATTATTACTGTATACCTAGAGCTGAAGGAGAGAGAAATTTGATGTGGGACTGAAATCAATTTTGCAAGATTAGGAATTCCTCTCTTCACTTAAACATAATATGGAAGAAATTAGAGAAGTGTTTAACATGAAAGCATATGCTTCTTTTTATTCTCTTTCTCCAATTAACTGTGAGAAAATACATTTAAAAAGATAATCAATAGATGAGAATAAAACCAAACAAGGTATAAATTCATATGAGAATAAAATTACTGAATGTACCTGAAGACTACAGGAGTAGGACTGATTAATGCAAGAATATATGAGAAACTAGCTTGGTAAAGACCTTGATTTCAGAACTCTCATCTTTAATATTGGCTACATGAAAGATTTGCACAGTTTTGAGACACATGCATTGCACAAATACATTTTATCATTTGACATGGGTGTTTAAGCAGAAATATATCCACCCACTTTGGACTAGCCAGGGGTAGTGCTTGAGATGAGGTTGACATTCCTGTTAAAAATGACCCATCTTTTAAATTACCATGTCCTCTTCACCCTATTACAGGAGAACTATGTGACATGATTTACTGATCCTGTAACAGGCAATAGCCCCAGTCCATTAGGAGTAGATTTAGTGGAATGTTTCCAGTGATTATACATTGGTTTGTGCCCACAAAATTATTTTTTTCTGACCCTGAAAGTTTAATTTTGCTGCCATGATTCATCCCTAGTATGATTTTAATATCATTGGTTTGGATCCATATTTAATCATGCCATTGAACTAACTTCTAGGGCAATGCAATACAGGTAGTCCTCACTTAACAACCACAATAGGGACCAGAAAATTTGTTGTGAAGTGTGGTGGTTGTTAAGCAAGTCACACCCAATTTATGACCTTTTTTGCAGTTGTCATTAAGCGAATTACTGCATTTGTTAAGCAAATCACATGGTTCCCCATTGATTTTGCTTACTGGAACCTGGCTGGGAAAGTTCCAAATGGCAATCATGTGACCTGCAACCATTGCTTACTGGAACCTGGCTTGGAAAGTTGCAAATGGCAATCACGTGACCTGCAACCATCGTAAGTGCAAGCTGGTTGCCAAGCGCCCGGACTGTGATCACATGACCGTGGGGGTGCTGCAATGGTTGTACGTGTGAGGACTGTTGTAAGTCCCTTTGTTCAGCACTGTTGTAAATTTGAACAGTCATTAAATGAATGGTTGTTAAGTGAGGACTACCTGTACTTGGCTATTTTGAAGCACATTGTTTTCAAGGGGCTTATTCCCAGCTAAGTGGACAGAGGTCTGTAGCCTAACAAATAACACTATTGGTTTCATCTAGTATACTGTTAGTGGGTAGCTCTGGATACAAATCAATTGTTTTTGTTCTACAGTTGGTTGAAAGTTTTATCAGTGTGAGACAATAACCAAGTTGCACTGTTGTAATTGAAAGAATGTTCTCCCATATTGAATTTGTAAACTGGTGCTTAAATTTTGTTTTCCTCATCCAGCATGAAAAATACAGTGGCCATCTATTAAGTCTAGTAAATATATAAGGATTGGCTCTCCAAATTGATAATTAAGATAATTGTTGGAATTTTTAAAATCTAAGTATTATATCTTTTCCGTTAGAAGACAATACACTGACTTTGAGGTAGCTTAAGCTATGAGATAATGACTGGCCCAATACCACTCAGTGACCTTCAGGATTGGGGGTGGGGGTTGGTCTGGGGCCTTTCTGGTTCTCAAAGGAATTAATACATAAATAAATAATGAAATATAAGGATGCATATGGATAAAGCAGTTGCCACTTACTTTACTTTTTTATATTTTTCAGCTATAATTTTATATATTTATATTTCAGTAATCTGCACAGAGCAAATAAATATTGCAAGCTGCAATAATCATATCCTTTTCAGCAGCTGCTGCAGCACAAAAAGAACTCATCTTGTGCTGCAGTAGTACAGTGGCTTTTTATGCAAGGCAATTTAAACTGCAGCATTAGAGCTCTAAAATAAATTTTATAATATATTACAGTGCAGTGCCAAAGACCATGGGTTGCATTGTGTCACTACTTTTTATCTTTTTCTGTTGACCCACCCACCCATCTCCCTCCCTCCCTCCCTCCCTTCCTTCCTTCCTCCCTCATAGCTAATTCTCAGAAATCTTTAAGTGCTTTTTCCCAACAAAAAGGATTGGGATAAAGTTCAGTATTAAACAGCAATTCCAAATTTCAACATATTAAAAACATACAATCAAAAAAGGAGGCTAAGGGAATCTAGATGAACAAGCATAGAATAACTGTGATACGATGATAAAACACTTCGCTAATGTTGTGTGGTATTACTATGCCATTTTTTTTTAATCAAAGGCAACCTGTAACTATAATATATACTGTATCAATTTGCAAAATTCTGTCCCAAACTATAATTCTTAATACCTGCACAGGGTGCATTTCAACCTTGTCACAAATCCATCGAGAGTAATTTCAACCATGGAGATGAAAGACTTAAATATTACAGCGAAGGCTGGCATAGAACAATAATTTGTTAAACTTTCTTTTCCAATTGCCCATACAGTTTATGAAATGCTTTTACTACTGTTATTAATAGTACTTAGAATTTGTTACCATTGTAATCCTCGCAATCTTGAAATGAATGTTATTCTCTCCGATTTACAAGCTAACCTCTAAAATGTTTTTCAGCTAAAATGTGCTGTATATAAATGTCTGACTCCATAACAAAAGATAGGGAAACAGCAGAAGAGAAGCTGAAACATCGTACTGATTTGTAGGGGAAATAATCCCTTCATAGCCACTTAAACTTACATTCTCCAAATTCACATGACAAACATTTTTTGGCAATCTAGCTTTGGCAAAATTTTGCTAGTCTGTTTACAAGATTTCAAGTGCCTTTTATTTATTTTCATTTCTGATTATTATTTAGGACATTCATGACCCACCCTTCATCTTAAGTTTTCAGAGCAGTGAGCACGTTCAGGGATGGAACAATATAATAAACTATGGATTGTTCCCTCTTCCCCCCAAATTTTACAGACCTAATTATATACTTTTTAAAAAAGAGATATGGTCTTATAGCATTTCATTAGCATCCAAAGCAAATCCAAAAGCTGAGAATGAAGTTATACACATATGCCTGTTCTCAGGATATTTTATAAAATCTAATCTATACTTCCCAATCACAATTAACCTTTATTAACGTAATAGAATTCGTTACACCAGAATGGGGTGATGACTGCTAAATTAGATGGCTTTTAAAGAAAACCTTGGGAAATAACTCACAGATGTATCTCATTCCTTTAGTATTTATCTTTAATTCTAAGACAAGCCAAAGGCATTCCAGGAATATGGCTGAAGTTGTTAGAAAAATACCTCTAATTAATTAGACATAAAAAGGGGATCATACTTTTAAACTTTTTTTAATGAAAATATGTCTGCAGCACAGTTGTGTATCAAATGCTGGTATGTGTATGGCAATTCTGTTTAATTGGTTCAGCTTTTTCTGTAGCATAACAAAGTGTCCCACAGCCAATTACCAGATGCCACTACTTCCATTGCAGGGAAACTGGTAGAAGTGTAATGTTAGCGAAAAAGGCAACAGTGCATGCTTCTTTATATAAGAGGAGGAAAGAATACGCAAGAAGGTAGACTTATTGGTCCCATTTCCACTGCCCTTAAGTTTCCACTTGCATAATACAATCTGAAAGACATTTTCCAACTCAATTTCACCTTTCTCAAGCCATACTCAAACACATGGTTGCCAAATCTATAAGCTCAGAGACAATATATAAGTGCCCTATAAGTTTGGAAGATGCTCCTGGAGATAGCCCAAAGGTTCCTACCAAACTGCAACTTTCAGTGTGAGAAAAGGAAAATAAAGGGAAGTAATTCACTGTATTAAATTGCATTGTGTTTAGATGGTAGCATTGGTTGATCTTATCTGGTTTTAAGCTAAACAGGGTTGAACATAAATAGTATGTGTATGAATTTTAGGGCCCTGGGCTAGTCTGGGAAGTAAAAAAAGGCAATAGCAATCACTTCTGTATTGTTGCCAATAAAATGAATGGAAAATGTTCAGTTTTGGAATGTTCAAAAATCATGTGTGGCTCTTGACCCCACAAAACATTGCAAACGCCTGTTGTAATGTGAGAACAGCTCTTCTATTAGTAGAATAACTTGCACAATGAAAATCACCATTGTATCCAGCCCATTGTGATAATGTGTTGCCACTCTAGAGGCTTGTGGGGTTTGGCTTATTCTGTGACCCCTCTTCATTTTCTCCAGATCATTTTTTTCTGTTGATTTATTTGCATTGTTGTCCAGTAGATGGCAGCACATAGCCAACCTACTGGGCTGATCTAGAAAGCTGACTAGGATCAGCCCTGATTAGGGCTTGCATGGAAAAACACCGGGAAATACAGGGCTGTAGGCTAGATAGGAAAATTAGGAAGACATCCCAGAAGAAGATAATAACAGACCACATATTATCATGCCCAGAAAACACTGTGAATGTGTCCAGGTATGGAGTCAAGCTCAGCTTGAAAGTTACTTTTTTTTTTTAATTTGCATCATTTCTGCTTTTTTTATTTTTAGGACAGAATACAGTGTTGTTAACAAACAACCTGGATTTCAGTTTTAATTCCCAGATACGTTTCACTTTGATTTTAGCTCTACAGTCACCCAGTTTTTGACATATATTTTTACATACTTTAAATACCATGAACACAATCAAATTGTAATATTTTGGGATAATAATGAAAAGAGTCATATGTCCCACTGAATTGTAATGTAGTTTTAAAATGGCTTCTTATGATACTAAATTAGTTGTTCTTGTGGCTTGTAAACTGCTTTGGATAAACTTTTAAATCTGAAGTGTATCATGGGTATCTTGAAAACAATTAAATATTCAAAAAGTAAACATAGTGAAAAATAAGTGAATGAACCAATGAAAAATATAGGAGGAAAACTATTTCACATATTTATTACAATGTTATTATCACAATTTTAATTGAATCACTGTTAAATTCTTTCCCCTTTTTCTGCTTCAACTTTTTCTTAATTGAATCAGCATTTCTTGCCAGCTCTACTTAAATCTTTTCCGAATAAAGATCTATGGTAGCAGTTTGCTACAAGATGAAGTTTCCACAATATTTTTCAGCAGAAGTAAAATAGATGCCTATTTTGAATGTAAATTTCTTATTGCTTTTAGCAATCATTTTGTGTTCTAATTATAGCAATCTAAGTTGTAAACAACACATGCTGAGGTTTTGACAGTGAACTTCTGATGAAGCACAGAGTACAAATTTTAATTACACACAGTTCTAATACAGTGAACCTGCAGCAACTCTGTCATATCTGAAATGGTTACAAAATGAAAGAAGTTTTTTGAAATATGAGTATGAAGGTAATGAGATCAATAAATGTCATCTAGAAAAAGTAATCACAACTCAGGAGACTCACTAACCTTTCTGCAAATTCTAGAAATAATAGAGTACCTTGGAATGAAGAATGGTTTAGCTGGGAAAACAGATATAATTACAAGAAAAGGAAAACAAAAGGGGAGTTTATAATGTCAAAAGCTACTCTTTTTTTTAAAAAAGGTACAGTTGTTAAAATAACTAGTTTTTTTCCTTTCTATACTTATTGCCACTCCAGACTTATCTATGCATTCAAATTAAAGACAATTACAATCTAAGGAAGTCTATCTTTTTTGTCCCATAAAGAAAGTCTGATAGTGATGTGTCATTAAGTCAGTAGCAACTCTTAACCATCCCACAGATTTTTTCCCAGGATAACCTGTTCCCAGTCTGGTCCTTTAGATCTTTCAACGGTGTATCCATCACTGCTGTGATTGAGTCCATCTACCTTGCTAGTGGTTGTCCTCTTTTACTCTGTCCTTCTGTTTTTCCTGGCATTATAGACTTCTTAAGAGAGCTAGATCTTCACATAAAATGTCCAAAATGTGATAATTTGGTACTGGTCATTTGTGCCTCAAGTGAGAACTCTAAGTTGATTTGTTGTAGGATCTATTTGCTTGTTTGCTGGCTATCCAGGGTATTCTCAGGAATCTTCAACCCCAAAGATCAAAAGTGTCAATATGTTTCTATCCTGCTTCTTCAAAGTCCAACTTTCACTTCCATATAGTGTCACAGGGAAAACCGTTGTTTACACGATTCTGATCTTTGTCCATATAGACACATCAGTTCATCTGAACATCTTTTCCAAAGCCTTCATTGCTACTGTACCAAGTGCTACTCTGTAGCATATTTCTAAATATTTAACTTATTTGCTTCTATGTCAGAAAAAGAACACTTACATCTTATCAGATAAGTGAAATGTGGCCATGTCTACAGATAATAGCTGCTTTCCAACATGAAAACAGTCCTTTTCTGAGTTACTAAGAATATAGATTGTTCTCTGCCCCTTGTTAGCATAAGCCATTAAAGTAGCCAATTCACTGTCAGAATATTTGTATTTAGAGGCATTCTGTATTACAAGGCATTTTCTGCTTGAACAGCGGTCTGGTCCAAGTCAGGTTTAAAGACAAAGATCCATGAGAGTTGATCTTTAAAGTTGTTCATCAGCAGTTTTTATCTGAAACAATAACACAAGCACTCGTTGCTTGCTAATGAAGAGAAAAAGCATCACCCTCCCAGGCTGAATGAACATACAGATGTGCATAAAGTGTGCTTATGCTAAGTTGTATGTATAAATCCTCTAATACTATTATTCAGATACAGTACATTTCATCTTAGTGAAGAAGGCTACACAGATAAACTGTTTATTTATAGGACATACAGTCTTTTACCCTAATTGTGGAACAGCAGCTTCAAGTCCCTATTTCTCCATTCTTATGAATCTAGTAGAATTGGATTAGACAACTGTTCAAGCAAGGATGACCTCAGATAAAGGACAAACATTTGCCAATTCTTCAAGTAATGACTCTCATCTGCCTATTCATCTAATATAGCCTAGGACTTCAAAGACCAGTCTGTCTAAACTGGGCTGGACAGCATGGCAAAGTAACATGTTAATAAGAACTTTGAAATATTCAGAGAATTTCTAATTTTACTACTCCTTTGTGGACACATTCACCTATGGTTTTAAATCTGCCAGACTTAAATGTTTTCTGCAGGGCGTATGGTACCATTTTGTGTTTCCTAGGACACTTGTTTTGTTCTCATGTTTTGGTAAATGAGAAGTACAGTTTATTAACTTTCTTCATTGGGATATCTGCTTACTCCATCAAAAACACAGAAACACAAACACACCTTTAAATAATTTGCTCTTTCATTAGTGCCAATTTGAAAGATTCTAGTTCAAATGGAGCTAGTTCTGTGCAATTGTTCTCTTAAGTAATTACCTCCTTCCCTGCTCTCTTACATGGATTTGACATTGAAAACCAATTCAATCTTGGATAGCTTGAATGAAAGCTATTTGGTTACACTATTAACAGCAATCAGCATTTACTGAATCACTTTCTACGTTGTAAACAAGCAGTGGAGACACAGTATTAAAAGTTGGCTGATAGAAGAAGGTGGGTAATTTTGAGAATAAATCCTACTTCAATGCTCCTATTCCATTTTTTTGTACAACAGTACTGTATGTATTGCATGTAACATCTGAAATATTAAGGATGCAGAAATAAGTCTTTTAGAAATCAATGGGTGTGCTCCTAAATAGACATCTATAGGATTGCACTGTAAAGATATAAAGATGCCATAACTTGACATTATTGACTATTACTGTTCTGGATTGATATCTTAAATTGAGGTAGAGAACTTTTTCTGTGTTGAAATTGCACGTAGCAAGGATCACATTCCATGAAATAGGCAGGGCTGAGACAAAAGCTAAATTTGATTTCATTTTGCTTACATTTGCTTACATTTAAATATAGATAATACAATTATTGTCCATTGATATATTTAATAATTTTATTATCTGTTTTTATAGTATTTCCATCTTGTAATTTTAATATTTTTTTCTCTTTTTCTTTTCTCAATTTATATGCCAACCATTATACAAATTCAAAATTCTTTTGTTTTACATAATTCATTTTTACTTCCATTTTTGTTATTGTTAACAAAGACAACTACCATTGTAAAAGTTTAATTTGTTGTGAAGTAATTTCCTTTTGGGGGGATTTCTTTAATTCTTCTTTCATTTTTATCTGATCTAAAATTGCCTGTGTTTTCTCTCTCTCTCTCTCTCTCTCTCTCTCTCTCTCTCTCTTTGAATTTACTATCATGCTGTATAAAATGTCCCTTACAAAAGCTTTATTTGCATCCCAAACCATTCTTATGTCTGTACCTTTATTAAGATTATTATTTAAAAAAATTCTTTTAACTTCTTTTTACAATATTCTGTTTCTGTTTCTTTCTGCAACAATGTTTTGTTTAACTTCCATCTGAAAGAACTGGCTTTCCTTTTAAATACTGAAGTCACTGGATTGTGATCTGAAAAAGTCTTTGGCAGTATCTCCACTTTGAACACTAGTAGCCAAATTCTTAGATATCCAAAACATACCAATTCTTGAAAAAGATCTGTGTCTTTCAGAAAAATAAGTGTATTCTTTTGCATCAATCATTTTTGTTTCTCTATGCATCTACAAGCTCTAGATTGTCCATCATGTAAAAAAAAAAACTTTTGGTAATTTACCTTGTGTTGTTTTAATATCTTTCTCAGAGATTCTGTCCTTTTGTGGACAAATTACTCCATTCCAGTCTCCCATTAAATACCAACTTTCATATGGTAAGTCCATTAGTTTGTCCATAAGTCCTTTGTAAAAAGTTACTTTATTCTCATGGAGCATAAATTCTCATTTTCAGTCTTGGCCCCATGCAAAGTGGCTTCCATCCCCACATATCTACCATAATATTTACCATAGTCAGTATCAGTTCTGGTTGTAATTGAGGATTTATATACAAAACAACTCAATTTCTGTTTTTCACTTATTCCACTGAAATAAATTCTTCACCCAAATTTTTGCAGATCAAATATTTTATATCCTTTCTCCTAATATGTGTTTCTTGAAGGCAAACTACATCTTGTTTCAATTTCTTAAAATAATTAAATAAGTTTCTTCTATCTTGAGGAGCATTTGCTCCATTTATATTCCACGTTAGGCATTCAAAATCCATGTTTATGCCAAAAACTTGGAAAAGTCAATACCTGTAGCGCCTAATGTGGTGATCTCCTCCTCAGTTTCTTGTTGTAGCTGTTTAGGGTCCAGAGTGCTGGGGCCCTTTGTCACTTCCATTTGCATTTCTTCCAGTTCCCTTTTAAACTTTTCTAGAAATTTTCTTGCTTTTTGGACTGAATTCAGTCTGGACCTCTGTTGTTTAAAAGATAACTCCTTCCAATTTATCCCATCAAAATGGTATCTTTTTCTGTTTGAGCTTGTCAGTCAAAAAGAAGTACTCTTTTCATTTGTGCAGTATTCTAATCAGAATTTCTTTAAGTACAATCACATCTGCATTATTAATTTTCAGTCTAGTAGTGAAATGCTGCTGCAAAACATGATCTCTGGTTTTCTTTCTGACAAAGTGCACAAGACTATCCCTTGGTACATTTCTTAGTTTTGCAAAGTGCATGTTGATTCTATAGACTTTGTCAGTTTCTGTCTCTATGTCATCTTCATCCCATTCCCAAAAATTTGTCAGAGATTGAACAATCTTTTTTCTAATATCTTCTCCAGGATCTTCTGGAACTGTTCTAAATCTCAGGCAGAATTCTTTTGCTCTCAATTCCAATCATGCCAAATTGTCTAGGTCCTTTTCCATCTGTCTGTTATTTCTATTTTACTTTCTAAAATTTCCACTTTGTCATTAATTTAACTTCTCCCATAAAATGCCTTATAGATTCTTCATTTTTTTTTGTAACTTATTCTTTCATATCCTCTTTCATCTTTACAAACCTTTCTTCCAGTCTCCCTTCAGAAGCAACCAGCTCACTTTTGACAGATTCAGAAACCTGCTTTCCCAGTTCTTCAGACATTTGTTGTAATATTTCTGGGGTAATTCCTTTAACTGTTGATTGCTGTAATGAACCTCTCCTTCCCTCATCTTACTTTGCAGCTTTTCTGGTGGTTGCCATTTTTTAATTTCTAATCTAAAAGTAAAAGTAAGTCAGTTACAAAGATGAAGGCTTCCCCCCGCCCCTTTTGCTTTCTCTATGAGGCTTTAGTCCAATCTGTTTTTCCATAGTTTAGATGACACAATTATCTCATATTATACTTATCTTATTTTGTAATTTCCACCAATTATCTTTTCCATTTGTTGTCAAACTATCAACATTTCCAGGAAAGTCTAGTCTGTTAATTAGTTAATTTCAAGTAATGCCAAAAGCACTTTCACCAAAATATTTATCTTTCAGATTTATACCGTCCCTTTTGTCCATTTATAGCTTTCGCAATCAAAATCTTGATTAAGCTCTTTGCTGTTATTTTAAAGTCTTTTAAAAGTATTATTTTCCTCTTTGCTTTACTTTTTGTAATCTGTAAGGAAAGTTAACTCACCGGAAGTTTTCTTTGTTCTGCTGTTTTCAAAGACCTTTTTTCAACCATTAATTGATTATATCCTGAAGTGATTAAGAAAGGGTTGGTCAAACTTAGTGTCCTTTAAAAGGCTGTGCATTGCAAATGCAAGCAAGCTGTTTCTTCCTTGTCCCCCAGTTGCAAAGGTGGGCCATTCCCCACTTTCTCCTTCATCTGAAAGTACTTTCACCAGCCATAAATCACTCTGGCTGCCATTCACTATTGCTGTTCTGTCTCTGCTACTTCGGAGGCATCTAGTCTGCCATAGAACCTCACCCAGAAGCCCCTGCAGCTGATTTCTGAAATGCAGACAGCAACCCCAGATTAATTTCCTCACATAAAGCAACTTCATTTTTTAATAGAAAAATGGAATACTTATGTAAAATAAGTTTGGTCAAAGAAAGTGAATATGCATGATTCAGAAAAAGAAAGTGTAGATGGAGATAGCTAAGGCATGCACAAATCTGAGGAGCAGCAGATAGGAATAGGCACTTCCATTGCAACAGGATCCTGCCCTGTTTGACAAAAATTAAAAAAACCATGTGGTCAATTTTTTAAATCACTACATCTTTTAGAGAACTACACTGAAAACACAAGAGCAATTCCCTGAGATGAGGAGACTATATTTTTTAGAATGAGGGAATATACATTTAATTTTAAAATGCACAATAGTAACCAAGAATTTTCATTTCAAATCAATGTTTTTAACTGTGCTTTCCTACATATATAGATTTTGCAAATAAATATGTTAATGAAATTATATTAGGAGTCTTCCTGTCTTTAAGTTTACATATAGATGGCACAGGCTGTATGCAAAAATTTTAAATGGTATTCAGGAAACAATTAAATGTATATATATTAATCTTAATGTAATCACTGATGATGTCCATATTGTGGATTAAGAAAAATGGAGCACAACTCTGAGGAGGGGAATCACACACTTCATTGGGTTTCAGCTTACAGAAATGAGCAACAGAGAACAATAGAAAGGTAAAGACTTTTATAGGAATGAACTGTAGAATGAGAAATTCTAGAGCTCTGATTTGCTGATCGGCTTTTGGGACCATAGGAAGAAAAGCAGTTTGTTTCCTTCTATGTAAATGGAGCTGTTTTTATTGTTAAGAAAGACAGTGCTTTTCTGCAGTTGCTGTCGCACTGGAAATGCTGATTGTTCCTTTCTTAAGGAACGGTGGAATGTTGATGAGATTGGGCACATGTCCTTAATCTGTAGTGAAATGCCTATGGTGTTGCCTTTAGACTGTTGCCTTTTCCTTATGTGGTCTGCCATGAGGCTATTACCGGTACTCCTCATTTAGCGACCACAGTTGGGACCAGCAACTCGGTCTTTAAGTGAAGTGGTCCCTAAGTGAAACCGCAACTGTGTTTATGATCTTAGTTCAGCTTTTCTTTGCTTTACAGACCTGCGAGGGTCATAAATGTGAGGATTGGTCACAAAGTTATTTTCTCGTTACCACTGTAACTGTGCATGGTTGCTGTATGAGGCATTCACTAAACAAGGACTATCTGTACGTGGGTTGAGGTTTTGCTGCCTTTGCCAGTTTTATCCTGCTTTGCTAAGGCAAGTAATATTCCTTACTTTCTGATCAAAAAGGGTTAAGGAGGTGTTACAAGATGCAAAGGAAAGAGGAGGATTGGGTTTACTGGATTTGAAATTGTATTTTGCTGCTTGTTGTTTGGTCTGGATGAAAGAATGGATGTTGCTAAGATACAAGAGACTTTTACAATTAGAAGGTCATGACCTGAGGTTTGTACGGCATGGATATTTATGGTATGAAAAAATTAAAATTAATGTGGACTTTAAAAATCATTTTATTAGATGTTCCATATTAAGAATATGAAATAGATATAAACCCAGGTTGTGCCTGAAACTACCTTTACAGATCTCAGCTCAAGAAGCATATCATAGAAGAGAACTGGTAGCCAAAAATAAATGGTTGAAATACTGGGACATATTGGAAATCAAATCAAGAGAGCAATTAATAGCAGAAGGATATAGTCGTCAATAGTTCTCCCTTTACAGTTATCTGAAAGTTTTAAAATGGATAAAAAGATTTATGGTATGGAACAAAGTAAGACAGAATTTGAAATACAATTGGGTACTGATGATGAACATGTAATTGCTAAAATGTACAAACAGGTTGAAGAATGTATGATAAAGTAGGCTAAGAATTTTTGGTTATAATATGCAGATGGATCAGTGGGAAAATATGTGGCAAAAAGGGTTGGAATTTACATTGTGTTATGATCTCAAAGAGAATTTTTATAAAATGATGTATTGTTGGTACATGATGCCAGAGAAATTATCTAGAATGTATAAAGGCATCTCAAATGTATGTTGGAAATGTGAACATGAAGGGACATTTTATCATGTGTGGTGGACATGCAAACAAGCTAAAAAAATTTGGATTCAGATACATACTTTTATACAGAGGAGTTTAAAGATCGATATTCAATTGAAGCCAGAACTTTTCCTTTTAATATTAACGGATGAACAGTAGAAAAAAGCCATGGAAGATTATTTCAATATATGATTACTATGGCAAGATTACTATATGCACAGAAATGGAAAGATTCAACACTACTCACTATGGAGGAATGGTTGGTGAAGTTGACAGATTTTGCTGAAATGGATAAATTGACTTCTTTGATTAGATAAAAGACATTATCTACATTTATTGGTGACTGGAAGCCTCTTACAGACTTTTTGCATAAAAATGAAAAAAATGAACTTGTGATTTATGGTTTGATGATTAGATAGGATAGATTATAGAAAGAATAGTAATATGATATAATGTTAGAGAGGTTATAAATACAAACATAACTGCTGTGAAGAATATTGGGAGGCACTTCTTTGTATTTTTTTTCTTTCTTTTCTGTTTTTCTTTCACTTCTTTTCTTGCACTTTTTGCTTTTTCTTTGCTTTTTCTTTTTTCTTCCTTACTTTATATTAGTTTATATTCGTTTTATCTTCTTGTTTAAACATTTCAATAAAAATTATACATTAAAAAAAAAGGGTTATGGGGGGAGGGTTAGGGTTAGAGTTAGGGGCAGGAATAGTTTCTTAGGTCTAACAAGATTATGTAAAGTGGGGAACTGAACCTGGTCCCTGTCATGTTTACAAGGTCAGGGGGAAATGTCCTAGAAGCAAATTTTCATTTTTGTTTGCCACAACAAGGTTATAGCTGTACCACTAACCAATCTTTAATATCTGGGGGTGTTAGTATGTGGCAGCACATAATAAATGCATTTTTATATGTATTTTTTCTCTAAGTTTCTATTGGTTTTATAACACCAGTGTACTAGAAGTTGTACAAACTATTATTTCAGTGTTCATTACTTGTAGTCTTACATTAGTCAATAGCTACGTGTGAGGGTCTACAAGTTTTTTAAAAAAAAATAAATCTGAATATTTTGGGAAGAGATGGAAAGGTTGAGGCTTTCTTTAGTTAAGTTTAATGAAAGCTTAATACATCTTTCATACTAAGAATGAAAAATCACACCACTGAATATTGATGTTTGCCAGATGAAAGTCAGCAGTGCAGTCCTGCAGAGACTTTTAGGGCTAAATCAAAAAGAACAACTTATAGGTAGTCCTCTTTTAGCAACTGCCTTGTATAGCAACTCTTCACAATTACAACGGTGATGAAAAAGTAACTTTGTGACCAATCCTCACATTTACAACCTTTGCAGGTCTGTAAAGCAAAGGAAAGCTGAAATAAGATCATGAGTAAAGTTGTGGTTTCACTTAGCGACCCCTTTGTTTAACAACCAAGTTGCCAGTCCTAATTGTGGACACTAAACAAGGACTACCTGTATAGGAAAAAGCCAGTCATTTCCTACTTTGAACCAACCTGAACCAACATTACATATCAGCTGTGTATCACAGATTTTGAACGTGTCTTTTAAAGGCAGTAGCAATAAATGTCATTCTTATATTCCATATGAATCCAGTTTATCACACCATTCCTCTGTAACTATATAATTGTAACATCATTAAAAACCAAAGCATTTCTTTTTGACACCGAATATAACACTCATTGCTATAATGGATGAATTTACCATGGCTTAAGGGAAACCATCCATAATTTAAAATGTTTTGATCAGATATTGATATCATCAATCAGTAGGCATCCTGATACTAATCTTGCCATACTTTAATCTCACAGTTTATTTCTTTTTGTAAAATATCCTGGGATTATTATTGAACAATGATGTGAAAATATTATCATAACATTAATTAATTGATCTAAATTCTGAATCCAGGTTATCTCTGTGGCACTAAGTTCATGCTTCACATTGGCTGTTTTGATCCTTTCTGCATATATTTTACTCACTTTAAGGATTTTCATGGATAACTGCTGATATTTTGTTTGTTGAGAGAGTTCTTCCTCGGTCTTAAAACTGAAAGGTTAATCTTTAAATTCCCCTATTCTATTCATTCCTATGTTTTTTTCTTCCTGGTTTTTTTTTTCAGTTCTTCTTCAGGCCCATCAGCTATGCCCTTATTTCTTTCCTCCTTCAAGCCCTGCTTTAGGAAAACCTTCTTCAGTGTATCTAATTCCCCTTCTTCACAGTTCTGTAATACAATTTACATGCAACTGCATTAGCTTACAAACTTTGCCTTTCAAAGTCCATCACAAAACATGTCACTTTAAATTCCAAAGAGAGATAGTCTAGTGAAAATTCAATATTTACTATAGACATCTATCAGTGTTTAATACCTGACATGAAACAACATATGATATTTGACATTTGAAAACCTGATTGTTAACACTGAATCGTGTTTAACTGTATGATCTGTAGTAGAGTTGCACAACTAGCAGCCCCCAAATTCCTTTGGTGTGACCCCAGAATTTGTCCAAAACCAGATATTGAATTCTAATTGTTAAAGTTTCAAAAGAGGGAACATACAAAACATAGGCAGAATAATCATACTATTTGTATTTAATTAGATTAATTTTAATTTAAGTTTTAAATTAAACTTTCATTACATTTATAGTTGATTGACTCAGATATAATATTCCTTTTTGATTACACTTTTGGAAGCCCCCCTCCCAATATTAATTTAAAAGGAAATGCAGCTATGAATTGAAAAAATTGCATATCTCTGTAATAATTTCCCCCAGTTTGGCACCCTCCAGATATGTGGAACTATAGTCCTCATTAGTTCTACTTTGGAGTTATGAGTTGTAGTACAATAAGCCTTATAGGGCAACAAGTTATGGAAAGCTGACCTAGAACATAGGTTTTGGAAGGTGGATGAACACTGAACTAGCAAGGATGTTACTAATGTTATGTTTGGACCAGCTTTCGGTCCCCAAAGCATGCAAAAATAACCTTAATGTTGGTTGTCCCCTGCCAACAAATATTTAGCCTCCAGTTCAAGAGTTGCCTCCCTTTCCTTCATTTACTACAGCTCACCATCTTCTTTCCCTTTACCCCTCACTTCCTGCTTCTCCACTTCCAGAGAGCAGACAGGATAGGAATACTTGTTGATTTGATTCCAAAACTTTTGGAAATTAGTTTGAAGACTGCAGGATGCTCACCTATATTATGTGTATTACAAGGCTAAGCAACAATGTTCATCTGTGGACTATGATTTCTATTAATTATTTAGTTTATTGGCAAAGATGTGACAATCAAGTGACATCACTGGTGGGAGCAGGATCAGAAATTTCTGCCCATATTTGGTTGTTAGCCATTTGATTTTTGTTCGATTTTATTTATTTATTTATTTGTTGTTGATAGGTTAAAACGATTGGAAGTTTAGGGCACCTAGTCCTTCCATTTCCTGCCAGAACTTGTTGGAAATCTTGCAACTACAACTGTGCAGCAAATTTCAATAGCACAAACTTGTGGAATTGCAAGGAGCACCCCCCCCAAAAAAGGGGGGGGAGGGTTGGAGAATGCATACTGCCCAGCCAAGATTTAATTTAATAGGGATGAGAGGATTAGGAAAAAATCTTAAACAGATAGCAGTAAACATCCAATTGGGAGATTACCTAAAGGCAGAGAATTTTAGTAAGGCATTATTCATAAGCTATTATGTTTTCCCTTCTGCTTTGATAAAGTACCCATTACGTTCTCAGCAAATAGTCCTGTGAAATTATGCAGCAGAATAAAGCCATAGAATGCTGAAGTGCCTGAAGCACTTCAAACAGCAGGTAGCTAATCAGGTTTAGAAAGCCCGTGTATTAATAACTTCTTGTGACTAGAAAGCCAATATACTTGAGAAAAAATTGGGCTAGAACCTTTTTCTTCAATGTGATAGCTACTGTAGGAGGCTACTGATGGAGACCAGACTTCTACCCCCACTTCTTTTTAGGGCATTATGGATAACTTAAGCAATTGTAAAACCAAGGATGTGTTTCTCATATTGTACAGAGTTCATAAACTATTTGATACCCAGTGGATGCCTACAAGGAGAGAGACCAAGGAAGAAGTGATGCACTCTGTGGAGAAGATCAGCCCATTAATTGGTCTTAAAAATGCTGTGGATGAAAGAGAAAAGAAAGGGAGAGAAAGAGGAAGTGGTAAGGATAGGAAAGAGAACCATTGGACAGCCGCAAGAAAGTAGGAACATAGCGGCTAAGGGCAGATGTCAGCTGTATAGGAAAGGCTGGCAGTTGCTGGGTTGAAAGAGTAGAAGAACATAGGGTCCATTTGTCTTACCAGGATGCTCAAGTTAGTAACTGTATCCCAGAGATAGGAGAGGCTAGAACCTAAACACTTACAATTGAATTGACCCAAAAGCTCCAGATGACAAAATATTTGGCCACAATAACAGGCAAAATCCTGTTAACAGGGAATTGCCTATGACTGGGATGATCAGACCCTTTAACAACCATCACACTCTCTCATGCAGAGATGTCATGTGGGGCACAATTAGTTTATGGCTGAGGATATCCAAACTACATACCCAGAAGAACAATTAAGAAAAAGAAACCAGCAGAAAAGGAGTTCCAGCCCATTCCCAGATGAACTGTACTCAGTGACAGATCATAATTAACAAGACCTAGAAACAAGAGGGACTCTACCTTGAGAGGGTAAATATTCTTTGCATTTAGAAGCTATCTCTGTTGCTATAACCATAGACGGTAATAAAAATTACTTTGCAACTTTATTAATCTCATTCTGTTTTTTGAAGAAAACAATAGAAGAGAAGTTGGTTTTGAACTTCCATTCACCAAGGAACTCATGACAGCCTTCTCTATTTCTAAGGGTTCTTCTGCAGTTGGTGAAATAGTGAAATTTACTGAAGTATAATCCCTTTAAGCCCCTCAGGATTTTGATATCTCATTTTCCTGCTTGTGAACATATAGTCTAAGCAAAGGCTGGAAAATTGGGGAAGAGCTGACAGACTATTTCTTACCAGTCTCTAACAATTACAGGTTTTGCTAAGGTTCTCTTGAAGATACTTATTAACTTCACTAAATTTGTTCTACAAAAGTGAAATTCCTCTTCCAACCTTAGATTAGAAAAACAAGCACTTGTGCAGAAAATGCTCACTTTTCACTTTTTTGCATGTACTAAATCTGGTGCATAACTATCAAGAGAAATTCTTTATTTTTCTTAAAACTCAACAGAAACAGTGTGCCCTGTCTGTAAAACATTGTTTACTGTTTATAATAAGTTTTTTTTAATTAAGTTGTACACTAGGGTACTTTTAAGTCTTAACATAATATACTCTTTAGAAGGTGAGAACATTGGAGATATATTATTTCCAACTCCTTCTGTGGTAATAATGCCTTTCCTACATTGAATTATGACATATAAACACAATTAAAGTTACAAGACTGTCTTAATCTCCTGCATGGGAGAAATGGGAAATTATCTCAGTGCTATGTTCAATAATATCTGTATAGAGACTTCCAAAGGACTTTGTCTTGGAATCTAGAAATTAATGTAAAACGGGGGGCAGGGGGGAACCTTAGTTTTTCCCTCAAGGAAAGCACAAATAAGAAGCTCAAGTTAACCGTACTGTAAATGAAAGAAAAATCAATGCAATTATTCATGTCCATAAATAGAACCCTTAATAAATTTGCTCTTTTCAAGCAACCTTTGCACTGACGTTGCCAGTTATACCCTTTCCTGAACGAAGAGGAACTGAGCACAGTAAGCTCTGTATTACTATCACCCCTCTGTTAGATTTATGTGGGGCTGTCCTTGAAGACAGTTTAGAAGCTACAGCTAGCACAGAACCTGGCAGCCTCTTGTTGGCCAGCATTAGCTGGTTTGCCAAAATGATACACATTCTGCAGGAGCCGCACTAGTTGCCAATATGCAAGTGAAAATGTTGGTGATCAACTTTATGGCTTGAGCCCCTTCAGGGCCATCTTTGTCATGTAGAATCTACTGACTATACAATCTAATTTGGGGGTAGGGCACTGTTCTGGATACCCATCCTGAAAAACATCAGGGGCTCCAGATCCTGATCCAGAGACTAACTTTCTCTATTTTAGTCCCCTCCCTCTGGTATAGCTGTCCTGAAAGGTTAGGTGTGCCCCTATCCTGATGATTTTGAAATCAGGTGAAATCAGTCCTCTTTAAGGGAGCATTCAGACTCATTGGATGCCAGTTATCGGTTTATTTGTAGCTTTTCATAGTTTTGTTTGTTACTTATTGGCTTTATGAATGGATTTTACAATTTTATTGTTTTATCACATACACTGTTAAAATTAGAACAGTAGGCAGCATATAAATTTTGGTAATTAAATTAAATAAATAAAGTGGCTGAAGATTACAAAGAACTTAAAATGTGGTTTCCAAAGTTTTCTTTTATCATGGTGGCTTAGTTATAACCTTTACTGCTCACTCTGTATGCAACAGCAATGCTTCATTTTCTACTCCATTAGTAAGATGCTGAATCAATTATTTAGATTACTAAGGTTCTGAGTACCTGTAAATGATAAAGATGTGATTCTACTAAGTCTTTATATTATTTTATAAAATCCTTCCAACTATTCCTTGCTCCAAACTATCACAGGCATCTGGTACAAAACCACAACGATGTCACATGAATCACAAGGTCATTGCACAAATGATAGACATTACATAATTTGCATTCATCCAGGCAAAGATTGATTGATTTAAACCCTACATGCATTTCCCATTATGTGCCTGCTTGTAGTCCCTTCTTTTCCTCTTCAATTTCTCTACTCAGGGGGTGGTGAGGAGAAGTGAATCTATCCTGTGCCTGACCTGTTTTTTTCTCCCCCCACCTTGCAGAGTGGTGAGATTGGAGATATTGGTGCAGTGTTACAGTGGTTCTCCTACTTGCTCTGTGGCTGGCTCTGGTCAGTGGTGGTGGGGAGGGAGAGGTTGAGCTCAAAGCTGTTCTGTTCATAGAGTTACCTAGATAAAGTTGGATGTTCTGGTAGAGTATAGAATACTAGGTTGGTGGTCTCCACAGGGTGCCATATGAGTTGCTGTATTTCCTTATGAATGTAAGGAGATGAAAAGACAACCAGTAAGATGAGTATGTCTTAGAACAATGAACATTTTTATTACTCTTCAGTTCCAAAGTAAATCCCAGTTGCCAGGACTGGTTATCTTCTGTTACACCTTCTAATTCAGTGAATCCATGCACCATCCCTAATTGGTACAGACAAAGAGATGGAAGTAAGTCTACCATTCCCACTGGATGTATTTGTTTATCACTGTCATCCCTGTTGACGGGAGTTACAGACATCCAGAGGAGGCTGGTTGGGAAGGCTGGAATAAGCAAAATAAGGAAGAACAACAGTTACAGAGATACTTTTTTTGCACTTCAAACAATTAGCAACAGAGTCAAATATAAGAAGGCAGGAAAGGCAATAGCCAAAACATGTGGAATAGTAGCAACAGCTTTCCTGCTGCAATATAACCACATTTCTTTTTTTTCTTTTTTATGGCAGAGTGAGGGGATTCCTATTTTGAAATTCTCTTAGGGTCCCTCCACAAGCACTCTTTTGTGCTGCTTTTGGAGTGGCTCCAGAATTGCACATCCCCATGTTGGATCATTCTGAGAGTCAAGCCTGCATTTTTCTCTGTCCTGAATCCAAAGCAAAGCTGGGCCTTCTTTTGCTAATCCTTGTGTTTGTGGCTAGCATTGGCTTTGCTCTTACCTCATGCCTCCCAGTTTCTGGGCACAAGCAAGCTGTTGCTCAGAGTCTACTACAATGAACAGTTACAGTGTATAGAATGAATACTAGCAACTGTATTCTGGAACTGTTCTTAATCTTAATCCTTCAAATCAGTTTACCCAGTTTGATTTTCCCTGCTTATATAAGCAGCATTTTTAAGTGAATCCAGTCTGAATCCTTCTAGTCAGTTTTACAAATCCTATAAACAAAATTGCCAGGTTTGGTTTTTCCTACTTAATAGGTAGCATCTTAGAATGTTGCTTCAATTCACTTCTAAGATCAGGCAAGCCATTATTCTCCCTTCACACAGAGGCAGGAGTGCCCACAGCAAACCACAATGAAAACACACATGCATTGATCATGCAAATGCTCCTATTATAGACTTACATTCTGACCTATGACTTACTGAAAGTACATACAGTAAGTCATAGCATTTCCATGATAACACTGTCTGACGTGTTTATCATCTGCCCTCCTTGTCCTTTCATGGATGTCCATGTATAGAGGTTCTCCACTGTATTCTACAACCATGGCTAGAGTGAAAATGAAAGTCACCTGGCTGAAAAAATGATGCCATGCTAGACTTCCAAATTGCCGTTAGTCACTTTTTAAAGGGAAGTATGAGGAATAATGTCCTGACAGCAGGGGATTCTGTTTTGTTCTGTTTTGCTTGAATCTCATTTTCTGCAGTATCTTATTAGCCAGTTGAAGAAAGTACAAAGTGGCTCATGAAATCCTCTGTTCTCAACATTCTGAGGCAGGCAGAAGTAAAGACAACGGAAGGTTGCCTTAAATTTGCCTGGAAGAAGGAGGAGGTGGAAAATCATGCCATGTGAAAATGCCCGCATCTCTAAACCTATGGGGTTCTAAAATAGCTATGATCCAATAGAGGTACCATATCTGGTCTGCAGAAATCCAGACTGACCACTGGAAAATTACAGAAAACTAACTCTTCGCAATTATTTCATCTTTGTCTGGATTCTTGCAGTCCAAATGTGGTCTGCACTTTTGTCAGATATATTGGTACTTGTATTGACAGATCTCTTAAATAATTCCATCCCACGAACAGCAAAATGTGTGCTTGTAGATGTGTCTAGGTGTTTTAAGAAAGAAGCAACAACAATTAAATTTTGCAGAGGGTTATATCTTGAATACACAGAAACTGAAAGAGCTAATGTAGGCATTTTGACATTTTCTAACATCAGAATGTTAACCAAGGGCTTATCTCTCCATTAAATAATATTTCAAGTTCTGGCTCAGTTAAAATGGTATATAAAATGCTTTTGGTATGTAAGAAAATAAGAAAGTACTGTGTTGGCTTTAGAAAGACCTTTGAGATATTAAGATCAGCATCCTTCAAAATAATATGTCTTAGATAACAACAGTATCCCTATCTTATCAGAAATAAAATGAATATGTCTTCCACTATTTTTCACCTTATTGCCATCCAGTTTCTTACTTGGAAGACTCAAGAATGAAGTCCAAATAATGTCCTGTACTAATAATCTTTGTCAGCAGAACATTACCATTTCTGTTTATGATTGGTCCATGTAGTAATGTTGAGATTAGAAATAAAAAGGAAGAAATAATTTGGGTATAAATGTCAACAAAAACAACAGAAACCAAAATGCTTTATCTAAAGACCTGAACGTGCTTTATTTATAAAAGTTGACTACAGATAATTTATATGGCTAAAGGAGTCATTTTTTCTTAAATTGATTTTGTCTAGAATCAGTTTGTTCCATAACTGGTAATGGAACTCAAGACAATATATGCCATAAAACTCTGTCATTAATGATTAATGTAATCTTTTATTTGCAAATATTATACACTCAATATTAATGCTTGTTGAAGCCTTCCAAGGTGCTAACAGGATAATAAAAATAGTAATCACCCTAGATGGGGCTTAGGCTGGACTGAAAAAAAAAATAAAGTTCACTGACCAACTTTTCATGCTGGGACAATCCATGGTTTGTTTTTAATCAACAAAAGAAGCTACAGTGTATGGGTTCTAACAAATGCTAAGCCATGACCAAACAAATGATTATGTTTTGCTGTTAGTTTTAGCTTGGAGATTGCTGGGCTAATTTTTTAGAAGGGTGTTATTTATGAATTATTTTTTATATTGATATTTTACACCATTGGCAACCCAGAGTCATCAGAAGCATGTGAGGCATTTGAGATTTATACAGTACAATACAATACAATACAATACAATACAATACAATACAATACAATACAATACAGTATGGCTTAACACAGAGATTGGCAGCCTTTGCAAATACTCAGACAACTACTGGATCCCAAAAGGTGGTCCTGACTATCCCATTTCAACAGAATTTTGTGGAATCCCATATGAGGACACTAAACTTGCAGGTTTTTGCTAGTCTTTTGCAGAATCTTCTGAAATGTCACTACTTTTTTTTTGGGTGGCAGCCAGATCATCATGTAATCTGCAGTGGTAACCAGAAACATACATTATTGCTCACCCTTGGCTTAGTGTGATGTGTGAGCCCAGCAAAGGCATGGCCTTTTGGACAGTTGCTTATCTTAAGCTTGCTTATCTCACTGATACATTGTGAGAATAACCTGGAAAAGAGAAAATTTCATCTGTCTCTTTCACCTTTCTGGAAGAATAGAGACATTCAAATATAATAAATATGTGCAAATGAAAATAACTAGAAAAATCAATTCACAAATATACATGACTCAACATGCAAAAGTTAGTTTAAAGAGCTAAGAGAGAGACGAAAGAAACTGAAATAGATCAGTTTATTATTGATCATTTTGATTTCTATCCAGCTTTTCCTATGGCCTCTGAGAGGCTTACAGTCATTTTTCTTGTGGATAAGGATCCAGGATCCCTACACTGCAACTTTATCTCTTACAAAGAATACTCACAGGATCTTAGGAAAAAGAAAGAGTCAATGATTTAGCAAACAGCAGGAGCACTGAGCACTCTTTTAGTTTGACCAAATAAGTTAAACAGAGAGGGCTTCAGTCCAAGTCTTCTGTCAAATTTGTATATGAATTTGCTTATCTATTCTTTTCTTCCACTTGATACCAGGTAACTGAATCCATGCAACTAAATCTAGAGCAGCTTTTTCAAACATCTGGCCAGGCTGTCAGGGAATCTTTGGAGTATTCCATGTCACGGTATGCAGAAGGAATCCCATGTGAGCCCAACTTTTGCAAGCAATGGCTGAAACAACTGTTGCAAAACTATTTGGGGCAGGGTTCTTTAATATCCCCTATAGATGAAATGAGAACATATGCATCATTAATGGAAGCTACATGAAATATATATTCTTTGCTACATTAAGTTTTTATATGCTTGTAATTGTACTATAGGGTTATCCAGATAATCATTCCCTCATCATAGTAGAGTGAAGAGTTTCTATCAAGCATTCATTATCAGATGATAATAGCATTAACTCCATAGATTTGACTCCCATACAGTATATGCAAAATCACTTGTTATTTTAAAATACAATTGATTAAACATAATAAAATTAACTCATAAGTACAAAAACAAATCTAATTCTTCATAAAATTATTTAAAGCCTTCAATTTATGTCCTCTGAAAGGAATCCATAAAGATGCCCGTCCCCAAAATGATGTAATAGACTATGTTTTTTTTACAATATTACACTCAAATTCAGGGTAGATATTTAAGAAAAATTATATTATTCATATAAAGCTGTTGATAGACTATTGTAGTTATTAGACTACAAGACTTCTTTCTTCCACAGAGAATACTCAGTTAAGTAGAGCAGGGGCAGGAAAATCAAGGTACAATATAGCCTAAGATGTTACTGCATTAAGAGAAAAAGGAGGCAGAGTCTGCTACTCTGGGTGGCAACCTGCCTGCCTAACATGGCTTCCAAAAACATAGTCTTCCAACCAACAAAACTCTGAATTCTGGCACTCACAGCTCTTTCTAGATTAGGGCCATCAAATGCTGGCAACTTGATAATAGAAGTACCTGATCTTAATCCTTCCAGTCAGTTTCACATTTCCTATAAAAAAAGCAGGCAGGCTTCCTTTTCTCTGCTCATATAAGTGCCCCAAACTCTCACTTCATCATGCTTCCCAGTCTTTGGATCTAAGCAAACCATTATTCTCTTCCTGCCCCCCTCCAGGGCACACACACAGATACACATACGTATAGACAAAGGCTTTATAACATAGCCTACAGTGAACTATTATGAAAAGTCCGCATTTCAAAAATGCTATGTTAACCTGCCAGCAGGGGTATCTGCAGGGGAGGTTAAAAAAAAAAGTCAAATGGGGACTGCAACCACACAATAAAAGCTCTACCCCTTTTTACATGTGCCAGGGCACAATGCATGTAGAAAGGGGCAGGGTTTCAATCATGCAGCAGTGGCTGCCATCTTGACTTTTTTGATTCCCTGCAGATGCCCTGCCTGTCACTTCCACAGTTAGCAGAGATTTCTTATAATGGTTTCCCACATAATTACTGCTCATTTTTGTGAAATAGCTGGATATTTGGACACAATTTACATGGAAAATGGATGGCAAGGGTGTACTATCAAATTATTTTCATTTTCTTTTCTGTAAAGCGGAGTTTATCGACATGGGCAGCTTGAAGTCCACACGTGTTCTCCAAGATTGAGAAACACAGATGTAGACATAAGATGAGGATATGAAGATGTTTTAAATTATTTTTTTTACTCCAGAAGCTGTGGTACTTCAGGGCAGAAGATACTTTTTGAATCCCCCCTCCCTTTTGCAGTCTCCTGTTGGACAGCTGGAAAGAGAGCAGATTGAATCATGGTGTTTCTGGCCATTTGCAGTAATTTAAGCCAGCAGTAAAATGAGGATGACTGAAGTCAGCTTGAGAGAGTGATGGGAGAAGGTGAGCCCAACCCCATCTTTGGTGAGAATGCCAAGTGCAGTTTATCCTATGAAGATAAACTGAAAGAATGAGCAGTGCTCAACCTTCGGCTGGAAATGGAAGAACATGTGAAAGTACAACATGGTGGTCAATTTCAAATATTTCAAAAAATCTCCAGAGAGGATTGCTTATTTCTAAACCATAATAAGATCACAGAAATACTTCCTGCAAGCAATTTAGGAAATGTCAAAAATTGTGTATGCGTGACCTTAAAGCTACATTAGAGCTGTCATATTATATATAGAACTATATATTACAGACAAGAATTGTGGAATCCTTGCATGTAAAATGAGGGGAAACAGAATTAGAAAGTAAAGATACATCACTCAAACAACTGGTAAATACCCACTTAGCTATTTGTCAGGGACAAAGTGAAACTAAAATACTTGAAAATTGCTTCACAACAAACGGAGGGAATTCTGCCCCTGTCTTATTTTCACATAATTCCAGATTCATTTTTCCTTTCATTTGGTTGGATCCAGGCTAAGTTAGTCACATTTGCATTCCAATTAAAACAAAGTAATGGATTTCTGTGTTAATTCAATATGACTGACTAATCAGGTTTCAGTTATAAGTATAGTAACAGTTCATATATGAGATTGCATATTTCTTACTTTAGATTGGATTTTTTATTATTATATATAGCTATACTATATGTTATAGAAACATTTTACCAAGTAGTTACCAAAAATAAATTGGTTTTTTTGTATACCATATTTCCCACAAATCCAGCTATAAACATTAGAGTAATGTATATTGCACCTAATGTTGTAAAAATAACTGCATAGATTATCAGAATTATTGATGAGAATTCATCTTTTTAAAAATTTCCATGGCAATAAAAATAAATTTTCCCCAAGACACTTGTATTTGAGCATCAAAACCTACTGTGTAGAATGCAATAAAAATTATAATAAAAAATTAAAATACTCTAATAAAATAATAAATTAAAACAATATTTTACAAAATATATTTTTCCAAAAGGTATGTAGAAGGGAGGTAAACTAACCAAACAGAATCCATCCAATATTCATACAGAGAAGGCCTCAGTGAAGAGAAAGATCTTCAAGAGATACCTAAAAGATATAATAAAAGGTGCAGGTGGCACCTGATCAACTTTAGCTTGGGAAGCTAAGCAGAACTGGGCTTTTTCAATATTTAGATGGGAAACTACCAGGGTATACCAAGGTGTAGGCTTCAACCCAGAGGAAGCCAAAAGCAAGCTACTTTCATATTGTTGTCAAGAACATTACATGAATGTGTCCATTAAGTCACAAGTCAATCTGGTGAAGGAATTTCAGAATAATTATGTCACCACAGAGAATGTCTGCCTGCGAGTAACCACAAAATACCACAGCAGTACCTTCCCTGGGGTTTGTATTGATCAACTAGGTCTGACAGACAAAGGCAGTCTGTTAGGTATTTGTGATGATTTGTGAATTTATAGGCCACCTGACTCCATTACAGTTCTGGATGGCACACGATATAATTTCAAGAGAATGACAAAAACAATATAAAAATTGTATCAATGCAAAATAAAAAGCAGACATCTGGAAAATAACACTATTTCCAACAGGCCAGTCATCTCCATAGGGGCTCTCCTTGAGCCCAAATCCTGGTGGAAGAACCAGGTTTTAAAGGCTTGCTTAAATAAGGGGTGGGGGAGATATGAATCTCTGAGGGACATCATTCCAGTGGGCAGGTGCTGCTTCCTGTCCCATAAGGTGGCATTGCTTAACTGATGAGACACAGAGCAAGTCTGCTAGATCATACAGGACAGACAGCAACCACAGGAGACAGATGGTCCCTCAGATAACCAGGCCCTATGCCATGACTAGGTGATGGTTGGCATAATCCTCTGGTCCAGAGAGGTGATCTACAGAAATGGGCTAGGGTTTGGGTCTTCAAATGAATTTAAAATTAAGTGCTGTGTATGCAGCAATATTAATACTAGTAGCTGTTACTGAGGAAATAATTCTAACATAGATTTGGCAAAAAAATCCTACTGAATCCAATGCACAAGTAATCATCCAGAAAGTGGCTTTGAAAAAAAAATCTTCTCCAAATGTGCTTAATTTATGCCACAGCAAATCTATAGTTATTCCCTCACAAAGGATGAGAAAATGCATGCAGCATGAAAGGGAAGATGGGAGATTGAGGTCTAACCATCCTTCCCAAATTAGATTTGAAAAGCCTTTAAAGTACTATAGAAACAGTTAGAGCTCTATGCTCCACAGGTGGGCAACTTTCTGAGTGGTAAAAGATGCAACTGGTCCCCCACCAAACTGGAAGGCCATATGTAATGCCACCAGAAAAGCAGTATTATCACAAGAAGAATTATTTTTAGGCCTGATGGGTTTGGTGGGTGGGCTGGCTTGTTTTTGGTATTTTGGGGGGATGGGTAGGAATGGGAGCAGGAACCCTCTGAAAGGCAAGCTCACCCCCATTTCCACCTTTAAAAGTCATCCAACCCATCCCAAAACTGCCAAAAATCACAGCAGCAAAGCAGCTGAATTTCAGTTGTACAAATTTGGAGCAATGGGGAGGGGGGGTAAAAGAGAGAGATTGGAGCAGTTTGCCTACCACTCCCATTTCCACCCTTATATTGGAAGAAAACAAAGATTATATAGCTGAAAATGAGCCATTTTGTGCTCAACTTTTTCTGGTCCAATCTCAGGGGGCTGCAGATGGGATGTTGGGGGACGATGCAGCCTGTGGACCATGTTTCCAATCATGCCTTACTCAGATGTTTAAGACAATGGATATAAATTATTAAATTATCACATATGGAACAAAAGTATCTTGCAAATATTAGGTTGTTGCTAACAGTGGTATCTGCATGTGTGGGGGGCTGCAGAGTAGCAGATGGAGCATCACAATGGAAGCCCTGCCCCTTCTGTATGCCCATGAATGTACAAAAGGGGCGGGTTTGCATCACAATGCTCTATTCACCATCTTGCCAATTTTGACCCCACTTCCCACAGATGTCACTGGTTGCCAGTACAGCATACAGAAAATCAAACAGCATGTTGATGCAGTGTCATACCAGTAGGTTAGTACTAAGTATTTTGCAACTTTTATTGTTGTATTTCTAAATCCATTCCCATAGTCTAGGATGAAGGGGTGCTCCTTCAACAATTACTATTTTTTTTTAAAAAAAATGGCTGAACACATGTTAATGTCATGCAGCCTAAAGCATTTGCTTGTTAGCAGTTGTCCAAATCAATGTGTCTGGTTGTTTCAAATTAACCTAGCATGCTATTCTGCTTCAGTAGTGCCATGATAAACAACGCAAGTGATCTGATCAGCCATTTATCAAATTTGGCATAATAAGTTATTAGAAATCTTGAACATCCATGTCCTAGGCAAACACTTCCTAATTGCTAGTACTACTGAAAGGAAACACACTAAAATATATATATTGAGCAGTGTCGGAAAAGAGGACACACTATTCATTGCACGGTGATATTCAATTACTTCATTTTGTTCAGATATTGGGTGTTCAGAGGGTGTAATTTCTTTCATTTTGTTTAGTACTCTGTCATTTTTCTTCCAAGCAGAAAGTAAAATAGAATAAAGCAAAGGGGTAGCAATAATCACTTTGTTAGAACTAAGAAAACTAGGCAACTTACTCTTATTCCAAAATTTTGAGTCTGATTTTTTTCTTCTCTTTTCAAATAATCTCAAAGCTAGATGTTCCCTGAGTTTTAATTTTATACATTTTTGTCCATCGTATTAATCATCAACATATATGTTTCTTATTTCCACATTCGCTCAAAATATGCCTGTAATGGCTTCCTTTCTGTTCATAGGGATATGTTCTGCTAAACAGATTGTTTTTCTTTTTTGAATTCCCCCCACCCTGACCCCATGAATGCAAACAATATTTCAGATTTCTGCATTTGAACATCTGATAGCTTCAAGCTGAATATTTCAAGGTTATATTAATCAAATCCAGCCTCCAACAGTTGACTGCTAATTGGTTTAGATCCTATCTGCCACAAATGCTGATCAATGGAAAGCATAGTATGCCTGCCAATGATGGAAAGGGCAGGCCATAACTCCCTGGCACAGCACATGTGTTGCATGCAGAAAATGGCTAGTTCAATCTCTATCATCTCCAGGAAGGGCTTGAAATTTCCAGCCTGAAATCCTAAGAAGTCACCACCAGGTAGTGCAACAATACTCAGCTGATAGACCAATAATCTGGGCCCTTATAAGACAGCTTCCTGTGTTCAAGAACACAGTCGTATTACATGGCTGAAAAGGCTGATTCCTTCTAGCTTCTTCCAAGGTCTGGGAGGAAGCACACCAATACCTTTTACAACAGAGATGACAGATAGTTCTCCTATTGTAGTTTCTCTTCTACTGTATATACAAAGCATGTGCAAAAAAACCACATGCATTTTAGTTAGTTAAAATATAAATGAATCCTATCTTGAGCAATAACGTGCAGGATCTTTAATACAGATGCTACCTGGTGATCAGTGAATGCTGACATCACAGTCATATTGATTTTTAGACATGCTTATGTTTCCCATGCTATTAAAGGTCCAATTAAAATGCACTATTTTGGGCTGAGTAAATTATAGCATACTTTATTCTTAGGGACCATGTGGACACAAGGTAATTAGTTGGGGAAATAAAGATATCTACGTTCAAAGAGTTAATTTCAAGAGGCAATTAGGTAAGCAATGACTGCAAGATAATAAAACATTCACACAGCTGGAAGGCTTTGCAAGAAAAGACATTTAGCCTGCAGAATACTCAAAACCCAGAAAGAAGGAAATCTCATATTAAGGAGAACATCATCAAAATTCTTCTAGATATCCAGAAGAGAAGCAACAGATTTCAAAATCCTATTCCATAACTCTATTGGTTGTTGTCACATCTGGAAATGGATTTTGGCTATGCAGCAGGAGTTTTTGCTCATAGCAAATCAGTCAAATGATACATCCTATATGAATATAGTTTTTGTCTCACATGTACCATATTGTCTTACATGTTGGTTTATCATTCAATTTGAACTTCCCTTTCTGCCATACTACACTTGATAGTTAACAATCTAAACTATAATACAAATGATTAAAAACCAGTTTTAAAAAACTGACATTATTATTAAAGGTTGAAGAGAAAGACTTGATTATCTTTCTGAAAATGAAAAGTGCTTTCATGCTGCTTTCGTAACTGTGACATGCAGTCATAATTTAGGGGCGACACAAGAAAATGTCCTCTCCATCATGCCAGATAAATAAGGCTTTGAGAGCAAGGGCATCTTTAAGGAGGTCTTGCCACTGGCAGGAGGTGGCAATGTAAAAATTCAAACAAAAAGTCTGTGCAACAAACTGTAGGGAGAGCTCCCAAATTACTCAATGAAAATCAAGAGTGATCACAGAAAGTTGGGAGGGGGACAGAAACTCAGATGGAGGCCAAATGAAATATGCTAACATTGCAAAGGAAATAGCTACTTAAATTAAATAGAGAAGAGGCACCTTGACATTATTGTAGTCCTGTGGAGTATAATTTAAAGACCATTTCTCAAATATTATTGCCACAGTTGAGTTCCTTTGGCACTTCAGGTATGCCACTTCAATATTTTGTATGGTTTCAATATTTTGTATCTCACAGGACATTGTCATTTTGTGGAGTGGTTCCATTTCTTAGTCTTCCCCATTATCACTAGCAATTCCTCAAGGCTCAGTGATGGGCCCCTTGTTGTTCTCTTTATATATCCTTTTGCTAGGCTCTCTAATTGCATCTTCCCAGTTTACATGATGATTTTTAGACTTATTCATTTTGAATTATATGGTATCAGCACCAATTTTAAACTAGGCAGGATGTTTTACTGGATGTGCTCCTACCATCTTACACAGACCACAAAAGAGACAGAATTTATTGTATTCCATCATGATCATCTCATCCCACCTGTTCATGTTTCTCACTTTGATTTTCAAGATTGCCAGCTGTGAGCCTCACTGGTCATGAGAAACTTAGGAGTCCAAATTGATAACAGCTGTCTTTAAAGACTGTCATGCAAAAACTTGTTAAAATCTACAATATCTGTTTAAAGAATGTTCCCAAGGTCCATCCATTCATCACTACTGAGATGGCGAAGCAGATGGTTCATGCCCTGGTATGCCCTCATACTTAATTTACCATAACAGCCTGTTGGCAAGGGTAGTCAAGACCTCACTCTGCCCCTTGGTCTGTGCCCAGAATGCTGCAGTTCATACATTCTGAATGGTCTGTATTTTACCCCTCCCTCATTTTATCACTAATCATTGCATTGGTTGGGAATTCAGGAAAAAAACCAGTTAAGTTAATGGTGTTGACACATCATTCCTGGTTTATGGCCATATCCTGTTTTCTGAATGAATTCTTGTGCGAACTCATGTGCATTTGATCTGATTATTAGGCCAGGCTGGTTATTCCACATACTAGAATAATCATATGATTGAGAGCCATTTCCCACCTAGCTCTGATTCTTTGGAATCAATTCCCACCAGAATTATACTTGAATTGGATCGTTTAAGTTTAAAAAAGCACTAAAAAAGTTTCTTTCTCCATGACCCTGTAAGATTTTTGAAAAATCTTACCTGTTAATTTGAACGTGAAGATGTGGTTACTATTTTACATCATAAAACTTTTAATTTAGAGGATCCTTATTCTGCATTATGTTATAATTATTACAGTATTAACTTCTGTTTCATTCTGTGTTGGCAGTGTGCTTAGTTATAAGCACATGATAAATGCTACTGCTGCTGCTACTGTTTGTATGTAACTTATGAATCATTTCTTCACACATAAAAGCTCACATATTACTTGATCTAGTAAGGAAGGCCTGGCAGTCTATAACTTTTCTTTGCAGTACATCTGGGCAGAGACAAACAAAAATTGCCCCATTTCAGAAAGGATGAGCAACCCTTTTTCTCTTGAGGACCATTTCCCTTCAGCAGTAATCTGTTAAGAGCTACATTCTAATGAAGTGTGGAGCTGCAAGGAACAATAGGCAGGACCAGAGCCAATAGTAGTTGGTGCCACATTTCCAATATCTCCTCTTTCTCCTTATGCAGAGGGCTGCTGGTTAAGTGATAATTTGCTCTTAGAAGGGCCTGTAATTGGCTACTTGAAAAAGCCTTTTGAAATTAAACTGAAGGCAAACCCAAGGCCACAAGTCACTCATTCCTATATTTAAGACAACTTCCTGCTTTGGAAGAGATGTAAGTTTCATCTCTTCAGCAGGCTTAGTCAACATGATTTCTTTCCACATATAGTAGTTTTCTACAATGTGTTAGAAACAACTGCATTATCATTCAAAATTGCAGTGGGGCCATACTACTTACTCCACATGGGACATGTTAGCTGACCCCAGTTAGAAATTTTGATACATTGGCCTGATACTTGAGCAGTTGTTCATATGAAGGCTTGTGTACAATCAGCAATTTGAAGCTAATGAGTTCTATAGGCATGCCTGGTATGAACCTTGACAAATGGTTCTACTAACCGTACTAAAATTAATTCTGAAATGGGGTGTATTGCAGTTTGCTGGAGCTTTTAGTTTCTTCCATTTAATTTCATTTTTCCTTAGTCTTTCTAATACACTCATGAAACACTAATAAAAGTCATATTTGGTGCATGTGAGAGTATGTTTGCATATTGGTTAAACATCACATCATGTATGTACAATACCAATTTTCCTTGATGGTAATTCCTTAAACACACATACTTATGCAGATCAAGAAAAACACTACAAAAATAATTTGGATGCAATCATGCAGGGGCTTACATGAAGATATATTTGAAGAAAGGATAATGCTTTATTCATGTTCATATGTTCATTCATAATTTAGAATGGTGGGAAAAATTAAAGTGCTTCAGGAAAATGTCGCATGGGTTTAAAATCCTGTTAAAATAATGTACCGTATTTTTCCGACTATAAGACGATACTTTTTTCTAAAATCCTTACCCTAAAAATTGAAGGGCGTCTTATTCAAGGGAGTCAGCGAGGAGAGAACCGCGCAGTGGCAAAACTGCCCATACTTTGTCTCTGCAGGCAGGCTTCCTCCTATTGCTAGCCTCCAATCACGAGTGAAATAGCTTGTCTCCCAAACAGACTTCCTCCAATCATGAGCCTGATGTAACTGATGTCAGCTGATGCTGAACAAACCAATTAGAGGAAGGCTGTCTGCAGAGAGAAGCTATCGGCAGTTTCACTCGTGCTTGAATGTAATCAGTTATGCAAAAGAGCATGGAAAAAGAGCTGCAGAGAGACGGTTTGGACCTCCTCCCACCGAATGTATCAGGTAAATGTTAACTAATTACTAAATAAAAATGTGTTCTGCAGTATCTTTAAAATATTGATTTCTTAATTTGGGGTTGTAAAAATGGGGGTCGTCTTGTACATGGGGGTGTCTTATTGTCGGAAAAATACGGTAATATCTCCTGCTTGCTATGAATGTTTTAATAATGCTGAAAATTAAGAGGCATATTTATGGATTGTAAGAGCCTTTGATATTTGTTACACATCAATAACATATTCAAAATGTTATATTTGTGCCCCAAATCGATGATATTCAGGAAGATAGCACTTTATACTACTTTCCAAATTATAATGTGGATGCTGACAGCAAATAAACTGCCATTTTTTCTGGCAGGATTCTTGTATATTTAACAACTGTATCACATCTTTTTCCTAAAGGCCTATGATGGAGAAAATAATATTAGATTATTTTCCCATTTCATTTTATGCACATGTTAAAAGTAGAAAAACTTCCAAAATAGTGGAAGCTATCTGATCTGAACAAAGATGACTGAAATGTCCTGTGAAAAACAAAACAGATGTCCATTCGTTATTCAACTCAAGCCCTATACATAGTTCAATCTAGGGTCGTTGCTTGTGCTTTCAGTAATCAAGGATGTGTGGCCTTGTCTATACGCTATAACCTTCACAGAGCGGTTTGAAGAGGTCATTGTAAATAGCAGTCTTCTGTTGCATATAGCGCCTTCTTGCCTCAAGAGAATTTCCATTTCAGCACTATATGTTCTTGGCAGAACTGGTGCTGGTGTAGAAGCAAATAATATTTCCATTAATGCACTTTCAAATGCCTAAATAATTCTGCTAAACACAGGATTAGGGTTTCTTTTCCATTGGGGCAAAAATATACAATTTACTACTGTTTTTCGTTCCAAACCGAATGATTGTTAGAAGGAAATTATGAAACGGGGGTGAGGATGCTGTCTGTCCAATAGTATATTTCTGCAAAAACTGAACAGAACAAGGCCTAATTAGTGCAGACAGAAAAGCTTCCCCCGCCACCACCACCCCAAAAAAAAAAAAGATTTAATTTGAAAATAAACCAGATGAGGCCAGAGGCTGTGGAGAAAAATATCAAAGGAAAACTCACACAAGGCATCTGTGGGAGGCAAGCAATTGGGCACTTCTGGTTAGGTTGTTAACTCCTCCATTCTAAGCCATCTTCTCTCCCAGTCATGTAACCCAAAGCAGAGCAATTAGTAAGGGACTGGAAAGAATTCTCTGCATCCTTTCCCTACCTTGTTAGGTCATTCATTTCCATAAAATGAAACTGAGGAATTACCCTATTATTCATACTTGAAGATCGAGAAGTGGTTGCAATTTTGGCTGCATTTTTTTCAGCCAAGGGCAGTGCTTCATTGTTTTAAAAAGAAAAATTGAAGGTAAGTTGACTATCCTTGTTCACACTAAGTGCAACAGGCTTAGACATGTATATCCATGATTGGTCAGATTTTTTATTTTTTATTTTTTTGGTGCTAATTTTAAGAGTTTCTTAACAGATTTGGATGAAAAGGTGGGGAGCATGCTTATATGTGCAGATGACAAAAAATTGTGTGGGATACTTACTAGACATTAAGAATAGGAGGTAGAAATAAATTTTAAAGTTAGAGAAATTGGCTGAAAGTAATAGAGATAGATGCAGAATAGTATAGAATGGGGAATATCCTTTTTTTTGTGCTTAGAAAAAGATTTTAAAATAGGGTTGATTGCAGCTGATTATTATTCAGCAGTGTGATGCAAATGCAGAAAGTCAGATATAGTTTTAGGCTGTATCGACAGAAGTATCGTTTTCAAATCATGGGAATGAGTAGTTCCACTTTATCTTGGATTGGTCAGATCCATTTTAAGAAGATTTTGTACAAACTAGAATAGATTCAAAGAATATTTATGCTTGAGAAGAACAGGTGGCATTCAATAGCACTCTTCTAATACCCAAAAGGATGTCACACAGAAGATAGTCAAGATCTTTTCTCTATCTCCCCACTCCCATCCCCCATCCAAGTACAGGACACATAATAATGGATTTAAGTAACAGATTCCAACTGAATGTTAGAAAAACTTCCTAAGAATTATGGAAGAGAAGAATCAATTACCCAGAAAGTTGGTGGGGTCCCCTTAATTGGATGTGTTAGGAATCTGTTTGGGATGGTTTAATTTGGATTTCTATGCTGACTTGATGGACTAAATGACCCCCTTCCAATTCTGTGATTCCATGATTCTGTGATGTACAGTAGCTCTCTTATTATTGCAGTCTTTGAATACAGGTAGTTCTCATTTACTGACTGTAATTGGGACTGGCAATTCCATCGATACGTGACACGATTGTAAACTGAAACATCACATGACTATGCCTGACTTACAACGTCAATTCTGGCTGTGGTCATTAAGGAAATCACCATGGTCATTAAGTGCAATGTCACGTGACTGCAACTTGCAACTTCCTGCCAGATTCCCCATTGACTTTGCTTGTTGGAAGCCAGCTGTGAAGGTTGCAAATGGTGATCATGTGACCATGGGATGCTAGAATGGCCACAAGTTTGTTTGTTTGTTTGTTTGCTCGATTTATATAGCCACCCATCTCACTTTTATGTGACTCTGAGTGGCTTACAATAAAACAAATAAAAACCCAAAATACATAATAAAAAACATAAACAAACACATAGCAGCTGGGCATGATCTAATCTATCATCCATACAACCAGGAGACAGGCTCTAACCCTCAACCAGGGCCCCAGGCTTGGGCACAAAGCCAAGTTTTCAAGGCCTTACGAAAGGCCAACAGGGATGGGGCCAATCTAATCTCAGGGGGAATGATGTTCCAAAGGGCAGGTACCATGCCAAAAAAACCTCTCTTTCTGGCCCCTGCCAGCTGACACTCCCTAACTGACGGTACCCAGAATATACCCTTCCTGCCAGATCGGATAGGATGGGTAGAAACAACTGGGGAGAGACTGTCCTGTAAGTAACCCGGTCCTAAGCCATGAAGGGCTTTGAAGGTGACAACTGGCTCCTTGAATTGCATCCAGAAGCCAATGTAGCTCACAGAGAAGTGGTGTTACATGTGCCGAATAAGTGGCACCAGTAATTGCCCACGCCACCACATTTTGCACCAGTTGAAGCTTCCAAATACTTTTCAAGGGCAGCCCCATGTATATCACATTGCAGTAGTCCAATCTGGAGGTCACAAGGATGTGAATGACCATAAGCAGGGCTCCCTGGTTCAGGAATGGGCAAAACTGATGCACAGTCCTAAGCTGTGCAAAGGCCCTCTTAGCCACAGCTGCCATCTGCTCTTTGAGCAAGAGCTGTGAGTCCAGGAGGACCCCCAAATTGCATACCAGATTTGTCTGGGGCAGTGCCTCCCCATCCAGAACCAACAATGGAAGGTCCCCAGAACCAGGAGGTCCAAGAACCCAGAGCCATTTGTTTTGCTTGGGTTAAGCTGAAGCTTGTTGCAGGCACTCCAGGCACTGAGACAGAACCTCCATGGCATCACTCAAGTGGCCTGGGGTGGAGATAAAAAGCTGAATATCATCAGCATACTGATAATACCTCACCCTAAACCATTGGATGACCTTAGCCAGCAGCTTCATGTAGATGTTAAACAGGAGGGGGGAGAGTACCAAGCCCTGAGATACCCCACAAAAGATGAGCCATTGGCTGGATTTGTCCCCCCCATCAACACCGACTGGAACCAACCCCAGAGGAAGGAGGAGAATCAGTACAACACTGTACCACCCACCCCCAACTCCCAGAACCAGTCCAAAAGGGTACCATGATTGATAGTATCAAAAGTTGCTGAGAGCTCAGGAAGAGCAAGGATGGATGCACCACCCCCATCCTGCTCCCGCCAGAGGTCATCCAAGAGTGCGAACTATGCTGTGTCAGTCCCATACACAGGTCTGGACCCTGACTGAAAGGGGTCCAGATCCACTTCTTCCAGACTCCTCTGAAGCTGCAATGCAACCACCTTCTCTACAACTTTCCCTAGAAAGGAAAGGTTGGAAACTGGATAAAAATTGTCCAGAATGGTGTGGTCTAGTGATGGCCCTTGAGGAGGGGGCGAACCACTGCCTCCTTAAGAGATGGCAGAAATATCCCTTCCCTCAGAGAGGAGCTAACAACCACCAGAACCCAACCACACATCCCTTCCTGGGATGCCTTGACCAGCATACTCTTCACAGGGATAGTAGGTGAACTTCAGAACCACTCTCACTCAGGAGGGACCAAGTCACCCGAAACAGGGATGCTGGATGGTTATCCACAGATGCAATAAGGGCGGAGAAATATTGACATTTCGCCACCCTTACCACTATGAGGTGGGCCCTAATAGCGGCTTTAACTCGTGTTCAATCAGATTTGAGGACCAGTCTTAAATCTCCTTTTTCAGTGCCATTGTAACTTTGAACAGTTGCTGAAAGAGCAGTCGGTAAGCAACAAATACCTGTATTGCATCAGGAAGGCAGGCAGGCAGGCAGGCAGGCAATATTATTTTAAAAACTAATTTCATGTAAATATACGTGTGACAATAGAAGGTCTACAGTATGCTAGAAATGTACGACCATTGTATTGAGTTTAATTATTCCCTCTGTGGGTGAATGGAATGTGAACATCATTTTCAACACTGTCTCCGACTAATGACAACTGGCAGAGTTTCCAGGAAAACTGGGTTTTTGCCTTTTTTTTTTAGCCTTTTCAGCATTTTCCACTGCTGAACATTTTGTACTGCAGTCATTCTACAAGCACAGTGGTTGTGCAACTCCGCTCTCATTATAGTATATTTGTTTTGATAGCTGCCCTGAAATTTGCCAGTGCAAAACAAATATTTAGAGCAATGCCATCAAACAAGAGAAACTAGTTTTCATTCTTTCATTAGAGGTTAATATACAGCAAAATAGCTCAGTTTTTGTTTTTGTTTTTTGGGCTTGCCCCTTGGGCTGTGCAATGCTTTAAACTGGTACTTAGATTTAACAAAGCTTCAGTCAAATTACCTCAGTGAAGTAAATTTGTGAACAGAAATGGTATTTACTTCAACATAGTGAATTAGGTCAGGTGCTGTGAATCCTTTGGAGATTCGATGGCCTTTCTGCTACTTGTAGGGTTATTATAGATAGTGGCCAATGTTGCAGCTTCACTTCCATATATGATGAACAGGTTAAGGGTTGAGTGATGTGATGGGCTCTCCAATACTGATGTAAACAGCCAGCCAATGTGCTATATTACCTTTGCCCATCATAGCTCTTCTGGCTGGCAAGGCTAACATTAGGTGGGCTTCAATCACTTTCTCAGTTCTCAGCTTCTTTAATGTGGTCTTACTATGAGCCTTTGTTCTCTCTTGTGCTGATGGAATAATACATTTCTATGCTGGTCCTACCAACATAACTAAGAGTTTTAACTCAGCTATCAGCAGTCAGCTGTCAGGCTCAAATAGGAATTCTTGGGTCCAACCATATTTTTAAATTCTGCATAATCGCAAAGGTTTAAACCTCTCAGCAATGGGTGAAGAATGAGTGCCAGAACAACGCAAGGGCTGGCCCAAATATGTATTGCTTTTAAGAATGGAAGAAGGTTGGCAAAGTGGCAAATACCACTTTCTGTGTGCACTCTCTTTTATTATGGCCCTCCTGGCTGTATAACTTTGCATCTCACTGTGCTGCTCTGGTTCTGCAATCTCTGTTAACTAACACAGGGTATAGCCAACAAGCCACAAGTCTGAAACCTGCCCAGAAAAAGACCAACCTTTGTCGATGTCCCCTATCCAGCCTGGCACTTCCACCAAACCCCGTGATGAAGAAGTCTTTCCTCAGAGGGGGACAATCTTTCCAGCCAGCTATGCTAGCTATCAAAATCCTACAAGCTAGGCTTCAGCAGTACGTGAACCGAGAACTACCAGATGTACAAGCTGGGTTTTGAAGAGGCAGAGGAACTAGAGATCAAATTGCCAACATTCGCTGGATCATGGAGAAAGCACGAGAGTTCCAGAAAAGCATCTACTTCTGCTTCATTGACTATGCAAAAGCCTTTGATTGTGTGGATCACAACAAACTGTGGCAAATTCTTAAAGAGATGGGGATACCAGACCACCTTACCTGTCTCTTGAGAAATCTGTATGTGGGCCAAGAAGCAACAGTTAGAACCGGTCATGGAACAACCGATTGGTTCAAAATAGGGAAAGGAGTACGACAAGGCTGTGTACTGTCACCCTGCTTATTTAACCTATATGCAGAGTACATCATGAGAAATGCCAGGCTGGAAGAATCACAAGCCGGAATTAAGATTGCAGGGAGAAACATCAATAACCTCAGATATGCAGACGATACCACCCTAATGGCAGAAAGTGAAGAAGAACTAAAGAGCCTCTTGACAAGGGTGAAAGAGGAGAGTGCGAAAGCTGGCTTGAAACTCAACATTAAAAAAACTAAGATCATGGCATCTGGACCCATCAATCCCTGGCAAATAGAAGGGGTAGAAATGGAAGCAGTAACAGACTTCATTTATTTGGGCTCCAAGATCACTGCAGACGGAGACTGCAGCCATGAAATTAAAAGACGCTTGCTCCTTGGGAGGAAAGCTATGGCAAACCTAGATAGCATATTAAAAAGCAGAGACGTCACCTTGCCGACAAAGATCCGCATAGTCAAAGCTATGGTTTTTCCAGTAGTAATGTATGGCTGTGAGAACTGGACCATAAAGAAGGCTGAACGCCGAAGAATGGATGCCTTTGAACTGTGGTGCTGGAGAAGACTCTTAAGAGTCCCCTGGACTGCTAGGAGGTCAAACCAGTCAATCTTAAAGGAAATCAACTCTGATTGCTCATTGGAAGGATTGATAATGAAGCTCAAGCTCAGATACTTTGGTCACCTAATGCGAAGAGAGGACTCTTTGGAAAAGACCCTGATGCTGGGAAAGATGGAAGGCAAAAGGAGAAGAGGACGGCAGAGGATGAGATGGCTAGATAGCATCACTGAAGCAATGAGCATGAAATTGAGCAAACTCAGGGAGACAGTGAAAGATAGGAAGGCCTGGCACAATATGGTTCATGGGGTCACGAAGAGTCGGACACGACTTAACGACTGAACAACAACAATGCTAGCTATGGTATCCATCAAAACCCTAAAGTAGTAAAGCTGTGCCAGTCAATGGGTATTCTTTAGTGTTATACCAAGAAAAGCAAGTGGAAAAACAAAAACATTGTTTTTAAACAGTTTTTGAAATATATATTATTTGGGTTGGAGTAGGCCAAGTTCTGCACTGGTTCAGTACAACTTTTTAATATGATCTTTGCTGGACCATGTAAAGTTCTTACCCATCCCTGCTATCTCTGCCATAAAAGAGGTGCAGACAAATGTCTCAAGCATTTATTGTGATTAAACTCTTGAAGATATCTGGCTGAAACACAGCAGGGTTCAAGAGACCACCATCACTGCTATTTTAATCCCATTCTGTTAGAAAAAATATTACGTTTTCCCTTTATAGCATATGGCTGAATATTTTTTGAAATCAAATTGTCAAGTATGAAGTGGCTTAAATTGAATGGGTGTGTCCTCAAATTTCAAAAAACAAGCACAATCAAATCCTGCTATTTTCAAATATCAGATCTCCAATTCAAATTGAATCAGGGCAGATTCACACAGGCTGACTTACCTCTCAAGTATTGAATGTTTTCTTTAATTTCTTTTCTTTTCTTTGGTCAGGCTCATGCAACAATCCAGTCAGTCCTTAATTTTTAAATATTTCCCTGTAATTGGAAATAGAGTTTTTGGGGGGTTGCTTTTTTCAAAGCCACTAGATGGCATTGTTATATAAAACCTTGGTTTCTTAAATGTTTATTCCTACTTATAGTGAACCTACTATGAGTTGCATGCTTTTTTAAAAAAAGATGAGAATTAGAGTGAATAACTAACTATTACCAGTTAAAACATTTATGGAGCATTTTTTTTCAAAAGGTACTGTGCATTCTATGACAGATAAATGTTCCTCTAGAACATCTAGCAAAAGAATAAGGACCAAGTTGTGTTGGTAACATTTGCAGACTAGTCATGGCACCAGATTCCATCTATGTAGATCCATGAATTAATCTGCTAAATCCTGTTAGGGCCAGAGGATACTTTTTAAAGTAAATCTGGTGGAAGATACACTACGGCATGGTGTGTTCTGACCAGCATCTGCAGGCTATTATTGAATAAGGAAAGTAGTATCATGGCATTGTGATGAAAGGTCCTCCCCTTTGGATTATGCATGCAATGTCACAATATATATAGAATAGGGCAGGGCTTGGATCACAATGCTGATTTCATCACTCTGACCCCACCCCCGTGGACACCTTTGTCTTCTGAAGTTGTGTTCAAAACAAAATATCAGCAGATGACAGTCATACACTCTGATTAAAATATGCTTCAATAAAGGATCTTTCCTGGTCTGAAAGACTGCATTGTGAATGAACAAGTATTCAGAGAACTAGAGATATGATGCAACTATTTTGAAATCAATATGTTCTGATGTGTCTTTAAGAAATGAAATGAAAGCATTTTACAGAAGGCATTTATGTATGTATGTATGTATGTATGTATTTATCAAATTTATATGGCCACCTATCTCACAAAAAGTGACTCTGGGTGGTGTACAACCATTCAGTAAAACAATAAATATATAAAAACAATCATTATTAAAAATATAAAACAACCCTTGTTAAAAATATACAAACCACCAATATACAACGTATATTCTTACAACCGTTTACTTTCTATTAGATTGGGGGGAAAAGGTATGAAATATTAAAAAATGAGTATAAAAATCTATTTGTGTGTGTGTGTGATCTGTCTGTCAAGCCTTGAAGGCAGGCCAGGTCATGAAAACAGATACCGCAAGGATTATGGGAATGCTACTTTATTGTTGTAGGGCCTAATAACAGAACCTTGAAGGCCTTTCAGCATTTCCTTTTGCCACCTCTTATTCCAAACAGAATACATAAAAAGGTCTTAGATATCTTCTTGGGTTGTTTTATCTACACTGAAAAACTAAAAAAATCAAATCAGGGAAATATACACTCCCTAGCAGTCATAATCAAACCAAAGAATTTGTAACAGGAAACACAAAGAAAGCAATATTTTTCCTTATGCAGGGTTGAAATGAATATTATCCTCTCCCCCACCTGTACTAGCTATGAGACTTCACACATTTATCTTGTTATATAATTCCCAAGCCACATGTAGAATGTAATATGTATACACATAGGACTCTGAATATTATGTCATCAATCACAACAAATTAGCAGCTGCTAGTAACATCCTTTGCTGAGAAGGCTTTTGATTACCTTGAGTGGAAATTTTTGGGAAAATTGCAATTACACATATGAACACATCAGACAGTGATCAGTAAAAAAAAAAAAAAAATGAAGATAAGCTAGGAAAAACAAATGATCAAGATTGCTAAATGAGTAAATGACATAAGATTATGTGGCTACAACACCTGTCACCCCAGTGATAACCAGAGTTGATTCAGCTGATTAGACTCATTAGAAGGGTGTTCCCTTCTTTCCTTACCACTCCTTGCGTGCTTCTCCCAAAACTGAGTGGAAGAGGTTAACCATCCCAGATGGAAGGACTACCTGGTTGTTCAATCAAAGATCTACAATAACAATACTACAATAATAATACTATTTACTGTATTTTTCCGACTATAAGATGATACTTTTTTCTAAAATCCTTACCCTAAAAATTGAAGGGCGTCTTATTCAAGGAAGTCAGCCGAGGAGAGAACCGCGCGGTTGCAAAACTGCCCATACTTTGTTTCTGCAGAGAGGCTTCCTCCTATTGCCAGCCTCCAATCACGAGTGAAATAGCTTGTCTCCCAAACAGACTTCCTCCAATCACGAGCCTGATGTAACTGACGTCAGCTGATGCTGAACAAACCAATTAGAGGAAGGCTGTCTGCAGAGAGAAGCTATCGGCAGTTTCACTCGTGCTTGAATGTAATCAGTTATGCAAAAGAGCCTGGAAATAGAGCTGCAGAGAGACGGTTTGGACCTCCTCCCACCGAGTGTATCAGGTAAATGTTAACTAATTACTAAATAAAAATGTGTTCTGCAGTATCTTTAAAATATTGATTTCTTAATTTTGGGTTGTAAAAGTGGGGGTCGTCTTGTACATGGGGGCGTCTTATTGTCGTAAAAATACAGTAAATTTTCAAACAAGACCATAATTTAATTATGAATATTTCAGTTTGTATAATATTGCCATCCTGCTACTATTTTGACCAATAATGCAATCATTTTTTGATCATAGCTTTTCTTAATTTGCACTAACGTTACATTTGCAAGGTCTTCTTCTAGAAAAACCAAATGGGGTTCCCGTACAAACCCTCATGTCTATTTTCATCAAGTTATAGGTACTATGCATCTCAAACTTGCAAGTTATACTGTATGTCGTCGCCCAGCAGAGTTAAATTAACAGGCCATTGTTAGGTGTTCTTGACTACAGTGCTGCTTTTTCTAGTTTGTAGATATTTTTATCTTCTACCCTAAATATCCCCCCCCCAGGGAAAAAATGCTTAAAAAGTAACATTAATGACAGTTTAAGAAAAACAATGCAACAACTATAGTGTTCTGATAGGAATTTTAAGTAAGTAGTTTGCATCCCCAAGCATAGAATGTTTCTCACCACCACACAGTAATTCACATGCCTTCTTATTTATTGTGTTTGCTACATGTATGTTTGTCCTCCTTTTTATTAAAATGTGAATTTCTAACAAACGTCATATTGCCATTTGTTATTTAAACACACACACACACACACAATCTGATGTTACTGTATAAATTATGGGAAAATCCAATCTTATGTAAGCACAGCCCACTGACTGCAATGGGATATAGTCATGCAAAGGCTTAATATTTTCACATAGGTGAATGGGAATTGTAGACAACCCCAGCTATGGTTAAATCTATAGGGATATGACCAATGTGTGTGTGTGGGGGGGGGGGTTGCACAACTGAACCCCCACCCCGTTTTTATATGTGTTACATAAAAAGAAGGCTTGGGGCTTTGCAGCTGCCATATTAACTTTTTTTTTTACCCCCGCCTTCACCCTCAAAGACATCCCTGGTAGTATTCCAGGTTATAATCTTTTCTCCTTCACAAAATTATAATAAATACATTACAATAATAGAAACAAATAAGAAATATACACTAATCACCAGGGAATATTTTTAATCCAACTGCAATCAAAATAATTTATGCAGTTTGAAAAGGTTCCATAAATTGCATTTAGCAAAAGTCTCTCCAAAATGATGTTTGATCTGCTAGGAAGCATGTCAGAATGTGCAGTGGAAGGAAGGAAACCAGACAGTTATTCATTGATCCTCCCTTGCTTGCCCTTTTTCATTTTTCATTTTTGATATTAACTTTTATAATAGGGCCAACTTTTAATGGATTTTTTAAATTATGTAGAAAAAAATTGTAATCATTTACAAATTTCCTATGTTAAACATCCCCTTCATGGATCACTGCCTTGTCGTGGCGAAGGGGCTTGTGTAACTCAGTGAAGCCATGAGCTATACCATGCAGGGCCACCCAAGACGGACAGGTCATGACAGAGAGTTCTGACAAAATGTGGGCCACTGGAGAAGGAAATGGCAACCCACTCCAGTATCCTTGCCAAGAAAACCCCATGGACAATGTTAAAAGGCTAAAAGACATGACGCCGGAAGATGAGCCCCTCAGGTCAGAAGGTGTCCAATATGCTACTGGGGAAGAGCGGAGGGCAATTCCAAGTAGCTCCAGAAAGAGTGAAGCGGCTGGGCCAAAGCCGAAAGGACGTTCAGCTGTGGATGTATCTGGAAGCGAAAAGAAGGTCCGACGCTGTAAAGAACAATATTGTATAGGTACGTGGAATGTAAGATCCATGAACCAAGGCAAGCTGGATGTGGTCAAACATGAGATGACAAGATTGAACGTCGACATCTTGGGAATCAGCGAATTGAAATGGACGGGAATGGGTGAATTTAATTCAGGTGACCATTATATCTACTACTGTGGGCAAGAAACCCTTAGAAGAAATGGAGTTGCACTCATAGTCAATAAGAGAGTGGGAAAGGCAGTAATGGGGTACAACCTCAAAAACGACAGAATGATCTCAGTGCGTATCCAAGGAAAACCATTCAACATCACGGTAATCCAAGTCTATGCCCCAACCACTGATGCCGAAGAAGCTGAAGTTGACCGGTTCTATGAAGACCTACAAGACCTTCTAGAACTAGCACCAAAAAAAGATGTCCTTTTCATCATAGGGGATTGGAATGCTAAAGTAGGAAGTCAAGGAGTAATCGGAATAACGGGCAAGTTTGGCCTTGGAGTACAAAATGAAGCAGGGCAAAGGCTAATAGAGTTCTGTCAAGAGAACAAGCTAGTCATAGCAAACACTCTTTTCCAACAACACAAGAGACGACTCTACACATGGACATCACCAGATGGTCAATACCGAAACCAGATTGATTACATACTTTGCAGCCAAAGATGGAGAAGCTCTATACAGACGGCAAAAACAAGACCAGGAGCTGACTGTGGCTCAGATCATGAGCTTCTTACTGCAAAATTTAGGCTTAAATTGAAGAATGTAGGGAAAACCACTAGACCACTCAGGTATGACTTAGATCATATTCCACGTGAGTACACAGTGAAGGTGATGAATAGATTTAGAGGATTAGATTTGGTAGACAGAGTGCCTGAAGAACTATGGACGGAGGTCTGTAACATTGTACAAGAGGCAGCAACTAAAACCATCCCAAAGAAAAAGAAATGCAAGAAAGCAAAATGGCTGTCTGATGAGGCTTTACAAATAGTTGTGGAAAGAAGGAATGCGAAAAGCAAGGGTGAAAGGGAAAGATATAAGCAACTGAATGCAGATTTCCAGAGAATAGCAAGGAGAGATAAGGCGGCCTTCTTAAATGAACAATGCAAAGAAATTGAAGAAAACAGTAGAATAGGGAAGACTAGAGATCTCTTCAAGAAAATTGGAGATATCAAAGGAACGTTTAGTGCAAAGATGGGCATGATAAAGGACAAAAAAGGCAGGGACCTAACAGAAGCAGAAGAGATTAAGAAGAGGTGGCAAGAATACACAGAAGAACTATACAAGAAAGATCTTAATGTCCCTGATGTCCATGCTGGTGTGGTCACTGACCCTGAGCCAGACATCCTAGAGAGTGAAGTCAAGTGGGCCTTAGGAAGCATTGCTAACAACAAAGCTAGTGGAGATGACAGTATTCCAGCTGAGTTATTTAAAATACTAAAAGACGATGCTGTTAAAGTGCTGCACTCAATATGCCAGCAAGTTTGGAAAACGCAACAGTGGCCACGGGATTGGAAAAGGTCAGTTTACGTTCCAATTCCAAAGAAGGGCAATGCCAAAGAATGCTCAAACTATCGCACAATTGCACTCATTTCACATGCTAGCAAGGTTATGCTCAAAATCCTACAAGCTAGGCTTCAGCAGTACGTGAACCAAGAACTACCAGATGTACAAGCTGGGTTTCGAAGAGGCAGAGGAACTAGAGATCAAATTGCCAACATTCGCTGGATCATGGAGAAAGCACGAGAGTTCCAGAAAAGCATCTACTTCTGCTTCATTGACTATGCAAAAGCCTTTGATTGTGTGGATCACAACAAACTGTGGCAAATTCTTAAAGAGATGGGGATACCAGACCACCTTACCTGTCTCCTGAGAAATCTGTATGCGGGCCAAGAAGCAACAGTTAGAACCGGTCATGGAACAACCGATTGGTTCAAAATAGGGAAAGGAGTACGACAAGGCTGTGTACTGTCACCCTGCTTATTTAACCTATATGCAGAGTACATCATGAGAAATGCCAGGCTGGAAGAATCACAAGCCGGAATTAAGATTGCAGGGAGAAACATCAATAACCTCAGATATGCAGACGATACCACCCTAATGGCAGAAAGTGAAGAAGAACTAAAGAGCCTCTTGACAAGGGTGAAAGAGGAGAGTGCGAAAGCTGGCTTGAAACTCAACATTAAAAAAACTAAGATCATGGCATCTGGGCCCATCAATCCCTGGCAAATAGAAGGGGTAGAAATGGAAGCAGTAACAGACTTCATTTATTTGGGCTCCAAGATCACTGCAGACGGAGACTGCAGCCATGAAATTAAAAGACGCTTGCTCCTTGGGAGGAAAGCTATGGCAAACCTAGATAGCATATTAAAAAGCAGAGACGTCACCTTGCCGACAAAGATCCGCATAGTCAAAGCTATGGTTTTTCCAGTAGTAGTGTATGGCTGTGAGAGCTGGACCATAAAGAAGGCTGAATGCCGAAGAATTGATGCCTTTGAATTGTGGTGCTGGAGAAGACTCTTAAGAGTCCCCTGGACTGCTAGGAGGTCAAACCAGTCAATCTTAAAGGAAATCAACTCTGATTGCTCATTGGAAGGATTGATAATGAAGCTCAAGCTCAGATACTTTGGTCACCTAATGCGAAGAGAGGACTCTTTGGAAAAGACCCTGATGCTGGGAAAGATGGAAGGCAAAAGGAGAAGAGGACGGCAGAGGATGAGATGGCTAGATAGCATCACTGAAGCAATGAGCATGAAATTGAGCAAACTCAGGGAGGCAGTGAAAGATAGGAAGGCCTGGCACAATATGGTTCATGGGGTCACGAAGAGTCGGACACGACTTAAAGACTGAACAACAATGTTAAACATATATTTGTCCTAGTTTACGTATGTTGCTATGCAGGCATTTTAAATATAACATTTCATTGACCTAAGCTCTCTGTTTGTTTGTTTGTTTATTTGCAACTTTCAGAAGTTTATCCCATATTCCAAATTTTTCATTGGGAAAAGGTGGTCACTAGCCGATTCCACTTAATGTTAATGCCTGTGCCACTACAACGTCCTTTAGGAGCAAATCACGGATTGGCTTCCAAAGGATTCTGTAGCAGATTTCTTTTGCATCCTTGTCTGAACCGGAGCCCTGACACTGTCATCTGAATATTCATTTGTGCCCACAAATTGTGGAAGAATCCTACAGGCTATAGTCCAGAGTAATGTTTCAATCATTGCAATATCACCATGTTCTTGAAGGTGTAATGCAATATAACAGAGCACTGAAAGATTCACTTTACTATGCAAACAGATAATCCCACTGCATTGGGGTCAGATTAAGGCCAACTGGTGCCCTAAACACAGCCCAGCAATGGTGCTCTTTGGCCCTTCCATTGCTTAACTGACAAGACATTAAGATCCAGTAACTGCTGAAGGTGAAATAAGAGATTGAAAATTCAGTTTTCTTCCAGGCCATTTCCCTAGGCTGGACCCCACAACTAAATTAAGTATAGTTGCCCCCCACCAAAACTGACAGGGCAAGCTACAACATATAAACAGGCAGCAAACCCCACACTCACTTGCACTGATGCTGTTACCTAGCTGTGTAATGAAATATCTGCAAGCAAACCACCAAGCTCAGAGGACACCAAGAACTCCACAGTTCAACCTGGAGCTACAGATATTCTGTTGGCATATTAAGTATAAACTTTTTTAAGAAAAATGTATTTATTTAACACTAAATAGCAGTAAGCAATATATACAAATTATTTATTTACACCTGGGGCAATAGGGAAAAAATGCAAATTTTCAACACCTTTAATGCATTTTTTAATGAAATTGTTACAAGGGGAAAATGTAAATACAAGAATGTCTCGAAAACTAAAGTTGAATGTGGCAGTGAAAGAGGGTCGCTAGAGGAAAAAAGTCTGTGGTGCTCCCTTTCCTTTGGTGCCCCAAGCACGCGCTTCTTTTGCTCAAAGTTTAATCCAGGGCCGCACTGCATGATCTGAAGACACGCAAGGCACCAAATCACCCTAATGAAGCTAAGTGGGTCCTCACTGAGTCAATGTTGCCTGGAAACCTCAGGAATGCTGCCTTGAGTCCCATGATCAAAGAAAGGTGGAAGTAAACCAACTAAATAACAACAAATAATAATCCAGGTTGCCAAAATAAAAGGTCTACAGCTTCTTTTGGTGGATAAACCTTCCAAGATAACTCATGTTTCATGTTGGAGGAGAAGTGCTGTATTAGTCTAATGTAGACAACAAATCAGGAGGAGTCTGGTAACACCTTTTCCAAGTAAAAAAAAATTATTAAAAAGAATGAACTTTCAGGGGCTGCAGCTCATTTCATCAGATGTGTGGAGTGGCTAGACTGGTATAGGATTCAACCCTTTTAATAAAATTTATTAGTCAGAAATATGCTACCAGACTCCTGATTTCTTGCTGTTGCAGAGTTTGTATTTATAGCTGGTGGAATTTGTGTATTGTTGACTGCAAAGTAGACTAAGTACAATTACAGGCTTTCTACCATGCATGCTATATTGTACTTTGCATTATATACTGTATTTTCTTCATCCAGTCTGGGTCTGTGACCTGTAATATAGCTTGATTGATTGATTGAAAATAAAAGGCAATACTGGCTAAGCATAAAAAGTACTGCTATCAATCAAGTGTAAATTTCAGCAAAACAAAATTTCTTTCAGCTATTTCTCCTTGCCCTTTATTTCTAGTGTGTGTCTGTGCCTCTGAGTCAATGTTGACTCCTGGCGACTGCCTGAACAAGTCCCTGCAGTTTTCTTGGCAAGATTTTGGAAGCGGTTTGCCATGGCCTCCTTCCTAGGGCTGAGACTGGCCCAAGGTCACTCAGTTGGTTTGGTGCCTAAGGCAGGACTAGAACTCACAGTCTCCTGGGTTCTAGCCTGATGCCTTAAACACTATGGCAAACTAGATCTCTACCCTTTATCTCTAGCCTTATCTTATTAAACACAGGTATTTTATATAGATATTTCTCCTTTCCAACATTTAACCAACTATTATAAATGTGGTTAACCTCAAAGACAGTTTATATCATTTTCCTACACATTGCAGATGGTTGGACTAGGTGGTTCCTGAGGTTCCTTCCAGCTCCATAATTATGTAGTTATACTGTATTTCTGAATAATGAGGAAATAAAAACCAATATGGTTCATAACTGTTAATCCTTAAGTCTAGAATATTCAAGTAATTATTAGAATTGATATCCATGATAGCTGAATATTGTTTGCACAGAGCAAAAGGAAAATATCCAGATTCCAAATTAGTTGCTACGTTTTGGGTCCAGTGAATAACGGTTTATTTGATCCATAAGTTGCCTGAGCAATCCTGTTTCTTCTCCTTTACTTCCTTCCATTGTCCCATTTAGTACATGACTTCCTGGTTTCTTCTGCTCCCCGCAAACCTGGATTACAGGACTCAATTTGATCCTGGATTGCAATTCTGGTTTATCAGGAGGCAGTAGAGCATGAAATGAATTGTAATGCCCATTGATTTATTGTACTGGGAATATTATATTATAATGGAGGCCATCTAGTGGCCTCCAATGTGGAAAAAAATGTTTGCAGGCAGGAGGCACAGCATTGCTACAGAAAAGATCCTACCCATGAGTAACTCCATCAGTGGAAAGTTACCTCTGTAAATTCTCCCACTATGAGAAGCAGTAATAGACCCTTAAGATGACATATTTGGGGAATGGGGCAGACACCAAGGTACTTTGTGGTTTCAAAAGAGCCCTAATCTAGTCTTATCACTTACATAATATTCTACTGGTGCAGGTAGTCCCTGGATTACAACAGCAGTTGGGACTGGAATTTCTGTCGCTAAGCAATGCGGTTGTAAAGCACAATGTCACATGACTGCATTGCTTAGAAACAGCAATCCCAGCAGCCCCGGTTGCCATTGTAACCCCTGGACTACACGGGTCATTAAGCAATGACCTCACATGACTACAATGTGGGAAAAGGTGGGAGTCCCAGGCAAGCAGGCCGACAGGCAGGCGGGTGCCACAGCTGGGTGCTACGGAGCATGGGGGGTGGGTGGGTACCACATCTGGGTGCTACAGAGTGTGGGCAGGCAGGCAAAAAAGCAGCATGAGTGGGAGCAACTTGAAACCTCCTGCTGGCTTCCCCATTGACTTTGCCTGTGGGAAGCTGGCAGGGAAGGTTGCAAATTGCAGTTGCGTGACCACAGGATGCTGCAACCCTTGTAATTGCGAGCTGGTTGCCAAGCACCCAAATCATGATCACGGGACTGCAGGGACACTGCCGCGACCGCAACTTCACAGAACAGTCATAACAGTCCCTTGCCCAGCACTGTCGTAACTTTGAACAGTCACTGAACGGTGGTCGTAACCTGAGGACTACTTCTATAATCAGTGGGAGGGGGAAAAAATTAAAATCTGGCTCTGCTGAGGCTGTCAAGTTAGAAGATAAAGCAACTTCATTGTTCCTCCTCCCACCCAAATTTCACATTGGTTCCTGTCAATATTCCAGCTAAAAAGCTAAAATACTAAAATGTGGGAATAAATTATTCTCACAAGATTTTACACATCAACAACTGTGATAGAAACTGTAGGAAATAGAGTTGTATTTTTTTTTACAAAACAAAATAATAAAGCAGGGGAATGGAAGAAATTCAGTGATCTAGAAACCTATTTGGGTTCCAGTATGCATACAGATCTTTTGGACATCTGAGCCTTCAAAATAAATTCATGCAGAGGAAACAAACAACTCCCTCCTCCCCCCATTTGTGATGGAACATGAAAACTTGAATCAATACCTGAAATCATAGTATTCAGCGGATGGTGAAGCATATTTCAAATGACTTATCTGTCAATATTTTGCAAATAAAAATAGAGGTCAGGCATGAATATAATGTTCCTAGTCTCACATCAAGCAACCTTCTACCAATGTTTCATATTTCTGAAAGATGTCTCTGCTGCATATCACACTAATTTTATTTGCAATAATTTGTCCCATTTTAAATGCTAAAAGGGTAGGAGAGCATAATTACTTGCCAGGTGGCACAACAAGAGTTGAAATGATGACATACTTGAATTGCTTTTTTAAAATGGTATGTTAACATGGAACATCTCCACATGAATTGCATAACAACTGAGTGTACTGATACTTGATACTTGTGTCTTGTAAAGACACAAAAAGGTTGAAGGGAGCATAGCTGAGAAGCCCAGCCTATACTTGAGGTCTCTAATGGTCAAGGACAGCCATGGGAAGCCCAGATGTAGGACATTCGTGCAATAGCTTCCTTCTATTTAAGTTCCCCAGCACTATCACTCAGAAGAACATTGCTTCTAAGACTTGCAAGGGTATAAAGTCCTAGTGTCCACTTCTCAGCCCAGTTACAAAATAAACATAAAATTATGATCACTATTCTTTGGCTTTCTTCCTTGTGATTTTAATGACCTAGTAAACTATTAGGGTTTTTTTCTGTTTTTTTCTTTTTCTTCCATTCCTCCCATTCTCTCTTCCCTTCCATTCATGGCTATCTTCAAGGGGGGGGGGGGGGGGATGATAAAATGTGAAAGATGACATAATCACACAAATACCACAATGTGCATTGTTATTTTGGCCTCATTGTGGTTTGCTAGGGATACAGCTATCTCCACTCAGTTGTTTCTTCCATTCATTGGTTCATGGGAACAGAAACATTCTTCGTAGCCTTAATACTTGCCAAATTCATGGGTTCTTGACAGCCAGATTAAACATCAATAATAGTTTATATTAAAATATCAAATGTAACATGGAAAATGGTAGTCAGGACTTGTCAAAGACATTTATTATTTGCCAGTATTTATTTGCCAGTATATCCAATTTCTACCCTGCCAGGGAATGGAACTCAAAGACATTTTGTTAATATTTGCAATATTAACACATTTTTAAAGAGGCATCCTAGACAGATAGTGTGGTGTAATGGTTAAGGTGTTGAACTAGGACCAAGGAGACTCCACGTCTATCCTCAGTTATGAAAACTCATGGGGCAACCTTGGGTCAATCATTATCTCAGTCCAGCCTATCTCACAGGGTTATTGTGTATAGAAAAAGTGGAGTTCCTGGAGATATAAATCTAAATAGTAAAGAAAATAAAAATGAAAACATAACTTATCAGAAAATAACATATGAATGAGGCCATGACAGCAGATGCTTCATTTCAGCTAGATTTTTTCCTCTGCAGTATAAATGAAAATCCCCCCACCCATCACTGCATTGGGAGGCAGGAGTGATATGCTTTCTTCAAAAATCTGAAAATCATTTCCATCAGTAGAATTCTATTCCCCAGTTGAGGAATATGAAATACTTATATATTTACAGCTTTTCTCATGTCAGGATGCAGAGTGTGATCCCATGTGGAGCTCTAGGCAAAAATTATCATAAATGTTCTTTTCTTACTAGCTTCAGACATAAAAATATGTTTTTATTGCAATTAATAAAACACAAACATTTCTGTAGAACAAAACAGGAAACTTCAATTTCTCAACTGTCATCCTTTCCTAATATACAGGCAGGGGTATCTGCAGCGATGGGGTCAAAAAAATCAAGATGGCAACCACAATCATGTGATCAAAGCCCCACCCTCTTATTGCATGGCAAAAAGATTGGGCTTTGACTTTTTAACCCCTGCAGGCACCTCTGTATACAAGATTCCTTGGCTATGTTGTTAATTCATTCCTTTAATGTACAAGCAATACAAATCAGCCAAAGTGTAAGAAGCTGCAAGGCTCAGTCCCCAATGAAAGCAACTCCCAGTGAAATCAATGTAGGTTCAAAGAAGAATTCATTTATTAAGGACTAGTGTACAGTTCTAGAGCATTGCTGAGACGAAAAGCCCGGGCGCGCCAAACTCAATTTTACCCCCTTTCCTTTTCACCTCCCCCTTCTATCCCAGAGTCCTTCTTGTGCCTTCCACTGGGTCTCTCCTGGTCCCATGCTGGTACGACCTTGGGCATTCCTGAGAAATAGATAACAGTCCATCTGCACTTAACAGTTCACCTTCTAGTTCTTTCCCCCTTCCCTCTTTATTTGTAATGGCAGAAACGAAGCAAGCAAACTAGCAGGATGGTTAATTGATTGCGAGGCTTCTGACACAAAGATGGAGATCGCATAGCAGGAGTGGTATGGTATCCCCCCAAATTTTAAGATTCCTATTTTGGTGGAAGGGACACTCTTAGATCTATTTTGTGACAATCTCCGTGCTATGTGAAAAGTAGGAAACTTTTCAACATACAGCATTTGGGGGTGAGTAGATTTTCGTCATCACTGTGCAAGAAAGCACAATTCTCCCAGCAGGATAAAAGGTAAACCTCTTTGTTGCTGAAATGGGTATAGAAGAGACAAACATGCAAGCACTGACAATCCATGCTAGGAGTTGCAGATGGCTATCAGACTTTTTGAAAAGTTGTAATTTCTCTATGAAATTCTCTGCAATATGTATTTGCTTGAGAGCGTGTATTCTGTGCTCCTTTGGGCAGTTTATCATAGGCATTGTTCTAAAGACACATGCATTAATACAACTCTAAAACGGCAACCTTACTTTTGCCCAGTGATCTACATGGTAGGATTTTTGGGATCTGTTGACTGCATCATTGTACAAATCACATTAGTAGCAGGACTAGCTTTTACAGATCCCTTAAGTATAGTAGCCTGTGCTCACAGATTGTGTCCTCATAACAAAAAGTTTTATTTTACTGTAGAGGTCTGTACTTGTATCTTCATAAATTTGTTTAAAATGCTATACTGTTTCATTGCTTAGGCATAGTATGTAAATTTAATATAAGGGAAAATATAGGATAAAATTGCTGTTAAGTATTCATCCTCCATTAGAGCGTAGCATGAATTTTATATTTTCTAATTGCCTGATTTGTTTTAATGCTGAATGATTAATGATAAAGTTATAATTTGATATTGGGAAAACAAACTCCTTTTTATGATTTTGGATATATAATTTAGCAAGAGTAATATTTCCTGGTTTTCTGAATCTCTGAAATTATTTAAATGTGGAAGTTATTGAATGCTAATTACTCTAAATTAATGCGCAAATCCTACACTGGCCTTAGTGGTTTCAATTCATTAGTACAAGCACCAAGGGAAATGTGAATGAGTTTTCATCACTTTCTTTGGCTATATTCATAGCATTTGCTCAGTCTACCAAAGGCACTTAATCATTTGGTTAAGTACTCTTAAAGTACTGACAGTTCCTTTGGAAGAATCAGAACAAGCAGTTAACTAACAGGACTCCACTCCTAACTCCTTTATGGTCAGTTTCCATGTGGAAGTCTCAAGAATCGTAGCTCCTCTCCTTCCCAGCTTGCCTGATTCCTGTTGATCAAAGAGAGAGTAATTATTTCCATTTTAAAAGGCCCAGCCAAAAAGAACTCTGAAAGGAGTATCATTACATGATTTCATCAAGTATGAAGTCTATACTCAAGAACCAGTATGGTGTAGAGCAGGGGTCTTCAAACTTTTTAAACAGGGGGCCAGTTCACAGTACCTCAGAATGTTGGGGGGCTGGGCTATTTATTTATTTATTATTAAACTTGTATGCCGCCCATCTCCCCCAATGGGTGACTCTGGGCGGCTCACAATAGTTTGAAAAAAACATGAATGAATTCTTATGCACACATTTTATTTGTAGTACAAAAAAAAAAACCCCAGGAAAAAAACAATACAATAATTAAAATAAAGAACAATTTTAACCAACATAAACCCCACCCTGCATTGGTGGTCAGTGTCAGTAAATGTTATCCTCCCCCCATCCCAGCCCCCCCACCCCCTGCCCCCCGCATTATTGGTCAGTGCCAGTGGCCATTCTCCTACTTGAGGGGCAACCACACAGTCCAAATGGAGAAAGTAATAGGGCGCCCTGGATCCCACCAATCACCCTGCACAGAGGATCCCTACCGTGGAGTATGAGGAAGTATGAGTTGAAGTGCCACTTTTTAAACCCTCCCCCCCCCTTGTCTTGGTGCCACAATTCTTTATCACCTGGTGGTGACCTCGTTCCTTCCTCCCACTCATAACATAGCTCCGGCCTAAATTGCCCATATAAGGTTAAGTACCTCTGTGTCCCAAAGCACTATCCCAATTACAACCATTAACTAACATCCCCCCTCCCTAGTCAGGAATGGCAGAATCCAATCAAGCAAACACCCATTGACTGCTACAGCTTTTTAAATTGACATTTGGTTGATGCAGGTTCTGACAGTAACTTTGGGGACTGAGCATAACTACTGAATGAATGGTTGTTAAGCAATGACTACCTGTACAAAGAATTTGAGATGATGGAACAGGTCTGGGCAAGGAAGAGGAGTTTGGATATAAATGCAAGGAACAGAAGAGAAGAAAAAGTGAAACAGACACTGAGTACAATGCTTTCTGCGGTCCTGATAATTTGCAAAGAAGTAGGCTGACCTGATTTCCAAAAATAAAAACTTGGATATACGAATATTAAAAATGCATACATGTATACAAATCTACAAGTCAATTTCCCCAGTCACAGGCAAAAATTACCAGAAAAAAAAGGACACAAAGATGTTTAGAAGAGCTTCTCTGGAATGAAGCAACTTTAAGTAGTTCCAAACATTCCTGTTCCCTGTTGTGCTTTTACACTCTGTGAAAAATTATTTTCAGGCCAAATTAATTTAATAAATGACTAACAATCAATTGACCACTCTCTCCATCATAAGGCTATCAGACCTGATCTGCAAAAATCCATTAGTTGTCAACAAAGAGATACAGAAAACACTAACTTTGCTTCTTATTCTGGATTTCTGCAGACTAGTACTAATCAATCAGCCAGTAAAATGGATAATGGAATAGCTTCATTCCCATGTTCCCTTCCACCATAAGGTACCCCAAGACTTGATGAGTAATGGAAAGACATCATTTCTTTGGCTACTTGTTCCCATACTGTTCTGCCTGCTCTACCTTGAGCCCTCCCATTAGTTCGAGGATGCCTTCCCCAAAATCAGGACTGTCCCTGTAAAACTGGAATTTAATCTTGGAAATAAGTTTCAGGCACTGATAGTGTCTTCTGTTGACTAAAACCTAGTCATGGCAGCAGGTTATTCGGAATATTTTAATGACATTCCCAATGAAATCCATTGTGTGGGTAAAACAGGAAGGAACATAAAATGCAAACGCGAAGCACCAAGTGAATGGGGCTCCTGCCGTTCTCCAAATAGGGTGCCTGTACTCATACGACCTGGGGAAGACCAGATGGTTTCCGAGGGATTGCAAGAATGGGGTGGGCAATTGGGAGAAAGGATAACACAAGCAGCTTGGAGAACGACACACCGATCACCTGCACGGAAGATCCCTCCCGTGGAGTACGACCCAGTATACCTGTAATGTAGAAGAGTCCAGCTCTGCGATCTCCCTCCTTGTGCATCGCCTGCAGCTCCTGACACAGCCCCGACGCTTCCGCTTCTGAGAGACAGCAGCGGCGGCCAATCAGGCGGGCGGGCCGGTTAAATGACCCTGGCGGGCTGTATCCGGCCCACGGGCCATAGTTTGAGAACCCCTGGTGTAGAGAATAAGGTATTGGAATAAGGCCACGGAAACCAGTTTCAAGTCAGCCACCAACCATAGAAACTGGATGACTTGTGATAGGCACTGTCTCTCACACCTCACAGAATTATTGTTGTGGGGAAAAATGGAGGAAGAGAGTGCTATATATTTTGCCTTAAGCTCCAGAGGATGGATGGGACAAAAAGCCAAAAATTAAAAGGAAATAAAACTATTGAATATGTGTCATGAAATTGGATTCTTTATGACCACATAGACCTTCTCCAGAATGACCTGTTCCAGTTTACCTATCACCACTGTAATTGTGTCCATTCATCTTACTGCTGGTTGTTCTTTTCCTCTCTTTCTTTCCACCTTTCACAGCAGGATGGCTTTCTCAAGGGAGCTGTATCTTCCCATAATATGTTCAAAATACGATAATTTAAGTCTGGTCATTTGTGCCTCAAGTGAGAATTCTGGACTGATTTGTCTATGATCCATTTGTTGGTTTTCTTGGTTATCTATGCTGTTCTCAAGAGTCTTCTTCAACAGCAAAGTTTAAAAGCATCAACACACTTTCTATCCTGGTTCTCAAAAGTTTTGCTTCCACAGAGTACCACAGGGAAAACCATTGCCTGCCCAATTCTAATCTTCTTGAGAAGAGCTGTGTTAATCTGTGTTAGCCAAAAATCAGGAGGAGTATGGTAACACCTTTTCAGACTAACAAATTTTATTAAAAGGTATATGCTTTCATGAACTATGGTCATCTTCTTCCAGCTCAGCCCTCTTCAATATATATTCAGCATATAAAGTAAAATAATGCTTCTCCTGAAAAAAATGATTAGTATAAAGATACTAGGATCAGGACAAATCTGACCCATGGGGACTTCCAGGGGAGGTATGGCAAACTGAAGACAGCTCTGCAAAACTGGAGCCAACAATTGCAGTGAATAGACCAGTTCCTTGGAACCTCTTCAGATAAGGAGAGGATGGGAGATTGCTCATATGTGCTCCAGACAGCTGCTCCTCGCAGTGAGACCATAGGGACAGTGATTTTCTGCAGGTTTGAGTGCCAGGAGGTGACAGGATCAGCCATCTTGCTGGCAACCATTTTAAAGGACACTAAGTTTGCAAACCTCACTTTCTCTAATCACTTTTGGAAATTGCCTATTAACTATTTTAAAGCTATTAGAGACCTTTGGAATGACACATTTGAAAAGTCTTCATTGGGTGAGTTTATCTTCAACCCCGAACAAAAGAAAAATTAATTACAAGAACTTAGGAACTTAAAGAATTTGAAATAAACAGCAAAAAGCTAAATAAGATTTTGATCTAAGAAAGTTATAAACGGATTAAGGGTCCAGATAAATTTGGAAACCTTGAGAATGATCTGGAAAATATTTTCTTATTGGATCTACAAAAGAGGCTTGTTAAAACCTTGAAGAAATCTGTGTGAAGAATTCAAGAGAAATCAAATCCTGTGACAATATTTGATTGAATTGAAGATTAAGACTGTTAGAAGTAAAAGGAAGGAGTACAAAGTTGGTTTAGTTGATCAAGGTTAAAATAAGACATTTTTTGCAAAGTTCTGGCAATCCTTTATGGACTTTTTGCTGACACCATAATTGAAAAGTTGATGTTTTATGGAATTGCTTATAGATAAGGGATGGGATATGGGATGAAGAGATATTTGTTTAACCTTATAGTGAGTGAAGAGTTATTAAATTGTTTATACTTGTTGTGATAAAGGTTGGAAGTAACTTCTTTATATATTTCTTTTCTTTTTCTTCTTTTTCTTTCTTCCTGTACTTTTTATTCTTTCTTTCCATTCCTTTCTCTTTTTCTAAGTCTAGTTTGTATTAGTTTTTACTATTGTAATCAAAATTCTTAATAAATGTATATCTAAAATGTAAATCTAAAAAAATATATTTTTATTAAGAATTTTGATTACAATAGTAATTTATTTATTTATATATATATATATCTATATATATCTATATAGATATATATATATATATATCTATCTCCAGCCGCTGATATATATGTATGTATATATATATATATCCAGGCACTGATCATAGCAGCACAAGAACAGGCACTAAGCACCAGATCCATAGAAGCAGGGGTCTACCACACTAGACAGGATCCAAGGTGCAGATTGTGCAAAGAGGCCTCAGAGACAGTCCAACACATAGTGGCAGGGTGTAAGATGCAGGCAGGAACAGCATACACTGAACGGCACAAACAAATAGCTGGCATTGTGTACAGGAACATCTGCACAGCGTATGGGCTAGACCCCCCCAAGTCCAGATGGGAGATTCCACAGAAGGTCGTGGAGAATAACAGGGCTAAGATCCTGTGGGACTTCCAGATCCAGATGGACAGACAGGTACTGGCTAATCAACCAGACATCGTGGTAGTAGACAAAGACCAGAAGACAGCGGTTGTGATAGATGTAGCAGTGCCAAGTGACAGCAACATCAGGAAGAAGGAGCATGAGAAGCTGGAGAAGTACCAGGGCCTGAAGGAGGAAATCGAGAGGATGTGGAAAGTAAAGGCCAAAGTGGTCCCAGTGGTGGTAGGAGCACTCGGGGCCATGACTCCTAAGCTGGGAGAATGGCTCAAACAGATCCCAGGAACAACATCAGAGCTCTCTGTGCAGAAGAGTGCAGTGCTAGGAACAGCTAAGATACTGCGCAGAACCCTCAAACTCCCAGGCCTCTGGTAGAGGACCCGAGATTGAGGAAGACGCATACCACCCATAGGGGTGAGACGGGAATTTTTATATAAAGGATAAATCTGACCCATGATGGTGAAGATAATCTGTTGTGATCATCCTGGCTTTTTCTTTGCACCCTTGTACAGTTGTGCTGAGATAGAAAGAAGGACTAATGAATCTCTTCCTTTCTCATAAGCAGCTGCTGCCCTGGAATGGGTTGTATATCCACGCAAGGGTCAGTAGGAATATTGGTGAGCGAGGTACATGGCAAAGAGGGGGGGAAGTTTTTTCATCCCACAAATGTAAGTTACAAGTCTTCCATGAAACTCTGATTCAGACTCAGGTTGGTTTTTTCTACCTTCATATAGTTTCTGGTAATTGCTATAGATGGGTTGAAAGGAATGTTACCTAAAACCATTGCTGAATTCTCCTTCTCTTTCTCAAGTATACTACAAATGACAGCAAACCTTCTTAGAAGTAAAGACAAGTTGTGAAACAATTGTGTTTGATTTTGCAGATATCATAAATCCTGTTAATATAAAAGGCTTCACAATAAACTGGCATCTTGTCTCTACACGACAACTCTCTGGTTGTTATCAGGCTGCAACTGTGCAAAGATAGGGTTAACATTCATTTTAGCTTTATATAGAAGATGTATGTAGTGGCTAAAGCTTGCTGATGGCAGGGAAGCAATATAAATGTCAATGGTTCCCATGTCTGGTTATTTCTGTTCACCATTTTATTTTATTTTATTTGTTTGTACCAAACACAATCAAGATCCATTCTGTTAAATTACAGATGTGTGTACAAATATGATAGATTGAATCTTTCATTTGTTTGACAAAAAGTGAATTGGTTGACTTCTCTGGTAAACAAAAAGCTTTTTCCCCTGTATTTTAATGGCAGAATTACTTTTTCTATATTTCTGTTGAAGAAACAAGCTTTATCCTGAGTGTTTAATTCTATTTTATCAGACTTCTGAAGTTACTTGGTGTATTTAAAAAATAATAATAAAAAGTGCAAGTAATTTATATACAACTTTGTAGAAATAAAAAACAAATATATAAGTAAATTAGGTATTATTCTATTGTATGTTCCTTGAAAAAACAGTAAGTTATTTTAGTTTATGTCCCTTGAAAAATGAGTATACAATTCCTTGTGATTTCTGTAAGAAATAATATTCCATGATCATTTTACAAGTATTCCAAACTCAGCATGAAATCAAGCTTTAATACCTATACTTTGTAGAAGGTGCTAATTTATTAAGCTAGTCAACCCACGAACATCCACCAAAGCTTCCTGCTTTTGTCAAAATGATCAAAACAAGCTCTGCCTCTGTTGGACATGTCTGTGATGTCACAATGGCAGATACCAAGTGCTGTACTGGTCCTTCTACCCTCTTGTCCTGCCCAGCCCCACAGCTGCTGCTGAATCAAATGCAAACAGATATGTGGGGGGGGGGGGGGACATCAAATACATCAGATACACAAGAACACATTAAATAATGTTTCCAAGTGAAAGACCTCAGATACGCATATAAGCTCAGATACTTTGGTCACCTAATGCGAAGAGAGGACTCTTTGGAAAAGACCCTGATGCTGGGAAAGATGGAAGGCAAAAGGAGAAGAGGACGGCAGAGGATGAGATGGCTAGATAGCATCACTGAAGCAATGAGCATGAAACTGAGCAAATTCAGGGAGGCAGTGAAAGATAGGAAGGCCTGGCGCAATATGGTTCATGGGGTCACGAAGAGTCGGGCACGACTTAATGACTGAACAAAAGGGGAGGGTGAATGGCTATTTGTTTCTTAAGGTGACTTTGACTCTGTTGGACTGCCTGTATTTCTCCAGCATTGACAAGAGGTGGTGCTCTCTATTCCTAAGGGATGACTGTCAAATTATAGTTACCAAATAACAGTGCTTAAAATAAATATTATGTATGCCAACTGTAAACTTTAGCACATTGTTAAGTTTTATTTGAAAAATCATATGGATAAACTTTGGCAATTCACCCTTCTTACCTCAGTCATTAAATAAGTGTTTATGTCAGGCAAACTGGGTTAGCAGGACATGCAATCAGTGTAGAAGAGGTTGACAACATGGTGCAAATGACCCATAGACACGTCCCTTGGTACTTTACACCTTCTTGCCAACCAATCTTGATTTCATGTTTGAATTTTTTAGAATGATAATAATAATAGTAATAGTAATAGTAATAGTAGTAATAATAATAATAATAATAATAACAACAACAACAACAACAACAACAACTGTGGTGCTGGAGAAGACTCTTAAGAGTCCCCTGGACTGCTAGGAGGTCAAACCAGTCAATCTTAAAGGAAATCAACTCTGATTGCTCATTGGAAGGATTGATAATGAAGCTCAAGCTCAGATACTTTGGTCACCTAATGCGAAGAGAGGACTCTTTGGAAAAGACCCTGATGCTGGGAAAGATGGAAGGCAAAAGGAGAAGAGGACAGCAGAGGATGAGATGGCTAGATAGCATCACTGAAGCAATGAGCATGAAACTGAGCAAACTCAGGGAGGCAGTGAAGGACAGGAAGGCCTGACGCAATATGGTTCATGGGGTCACGAAGAGTCGGACACGACTTAACGACTGAACAACAACAACAACACATATAAGCAAGCTTATATAGTCAATCACATATAAGGCACTTCAAATGGTGCAATTGCACTGGCTAATCCACATTTGGTCATTTACACCCACTCCTCATTTAGTGACCGAGTTCTGTTCCAATGACCAGGTCATTAGGCAAAATGGTCGCTAAGCGAACCATGTGACTGACAGAGATGCTGTGGAGATTACTGATTGTTGCTATCTCATTCAGATAAAGTTCCCTCTTACAGCTATGCCAGCATTACTCTCTGGCATACATTGTTGTCAGGCGCATGAAATTCAGTCATAAATGTGTGCATTGGTCAGATAATGAATTTTTATTACCATTTATTACTGTCGTATTTGCGAATGGTTGCTAAGTGACCTAGTCGCTAAGTGAGCAGTGGGTTTATACATTTCTAAGCTTGTGAAAAATCCCCAAGAAGTTTACCTTTGCACAATGTGCATAATGGTGGCATTTCCATAGCAGCTACTAGAGGTAGTCCTCAGCTTACATCCATTCATTCAGCGACTGTTCAAAGTTACAGTGGTAATGAAAAAATGGATTTATGACCAGTTCTTGGGGTTCCAGCCATCGCAGTGTGCCCGCGATCATGTGATCACAATCTGCGCACTGAGGTGCCTGGCTCATGATTACAACGTTACAGTGAGCCGCATCATGTGATCGCCATTTGCAACCTTCCCTGCCAGCTTCCCACAAGCAAGTCAAAGAGGAAGCTGGCAGGGAAAGTTGCAAGTCACCCCAATAAGTTGCTCCCGCCACTTTTTCTTCCAAGGACCCTGCTACGGACTACGAGATCCCAGAGATCTCATACTCCACAGTGCCCCCTCCCCTCCCATGATCCGTAGCTCGTGCCTACCTGCAGCACCCCCCTGCCTTCCTGCAGCCTCTGCCAGCCCTTCTGAGGCCTCCACCAGCCCTCCCACAGCCTCTGCCAACCCGCCCAAGGCCTTCGCTGGCCCTCCCATGGTCCCCACTGACCTGCCTGTGCTCCTTTGCACCTACATGCGGCACCCCCCACCCCTGGGGCACCTACACATCTCCCTGCGCTCCTTACCTGGGATTCCTGCCTCTTCCCGCTTAATGACCTGTGCATCCTGGGGTTACGATGGCAACCAGGACTGCCAGGTTTGCCGTCGCTAAGCAGTGCTGTCACATGACATCACGCTTTACAACTGCATCAATTAGTGATAACAGTCATGGTCCCAATTGCTGTTATAACCTGAGGAATACGTGTATAGGATTTATCCTATTATCTATAGCAGCTCTTTTGCAGCATGGTGTGCAGTTCCACCATACCCAAACTACACCCTTGCGCCCATGTAAGTCTAGTGATAATTTGCTTATCTATTCTGAGCTATTTCAGCTAACTATGCATATGAATAGTGAAATCTTTTTAGCTAAGGCTAAACCTCTTTTGTAGGACTAAATTACTCATGATCCCCCCCCCAAAAAAAATTCCTTTAGGTTCATCCATCCCTTACTCTATCAATTAAGTTGTACCATGGAATCATTCAAGGGTTTTTTAAAATCTCCCCTTATGTATTTAATTTGGTTCTCAGACTGTTATTTATTTATTTCTCTGAATTTATTAGCCACCCAAATTCATGTTTCATTAGACAGACAAAATTCATGGTATTTGGGTATTTCGGGTTTTTAAAATATGCTTCTTATGACCTTGATAAGACTAATTCGTATTTATTTATTGAAGCCTTCAGCAGATGTTTAAAAGCCGTTGGTTACCAGACTTTCTATGTTTGAGGTGCAATAAATTCAAATTTGGTCATGCCCTCTGGTTGTTCCATACTGGCCAAATAGACTTAATCAGGTTTTAGTTATGGAGTTCAGATTTAAAGAGATTAATGTGTTGTTAAATTATGTCCCCCAAATTTGGAATTTATTTGTTTATGAAGAAGTTTGGATATACTGTCCTGGGTTTGTTGCCAAAAAAAAAAAAAGTGTTTATGTGTTTTTGGAAAGATACTTCTGTACCAGATGTCAAAGATTGGCATGATGAAATATGTGGTCTCTTTATCAACAATTCCATTTAGTGAAAGTTGAATTTTTTGCTTAAAATTTGAGCGGTATTATTTCTACATATAAAATTATTTGTTGTTTTTCATGTATCTATTATAATTTTTTCCTGTCCTTTTTCCTTTTTGTATTTTATGTTAGTTTTTCTTTTCATGTTGTTATAATAAAGCATTATAATTTTAAAAAATTAAAAAATAAACAGGCTGTGTTTCATTCAGTTCCTTATTTTTCATTTATTTTGAAATGAATAGATATTCTCCTGCAGGGCATTAATTATCAGGTGTGACTACTTGCATGGGACTAGAATTGTACCCATGAATGCCAATTGGGGGTGGGGGTGGGGATAAACCTAATCCAAACGAAGCCAGCCACATATACAATTCCCAGGATCAAGGCAGCCAAGAAGGAGGTTACAGAAAACAAATCTCTTTTATGACATCCTGTATAAGAAAATTATTTCTGTTAATCCCTTCCTAGATACTGAGGTTAACTTATAGCCTAATTACAATGGCATTAACAACTTTGTTGGATTTTAATTTCCTTAGTAAGAGCAGAGGGGAAATGCACCCAGGCATTCAAAAATGAAATGAGCCATCTCTGACACATACACCATTGCGGAATGCCAATCAAAGAAGAAATGAAATTGTACATGTAGCAGAAGAAGATTCCCAGTGACATTTACTGTAGGGAGTGATAACGCAGCCGAAATTATGTTACGGGCAGATATAGGCTTTCTGCATTGAATGTGATGAGAATGAGACATTAAAACCTTTGAAGATGGACAAGAAATGACAGGAAATAAATTAGTTTTGCAGTAATCTAACATAACATTAGGTTGGCATTGTTATACAAGAGGCAGTTATGTTTTGCAGGAATAAAAGTGGCAAGAAATCATAAGTGGTATGATTCACTCAGTAAGTTTGAAGTCATTTGTATAGATCTTGGTTTACAAAAAGGTCAGCCCACAAATAAGCAAGACAGTACATAAACTCTTGCACGTCATGTTCCCGGCAGCATTGGTCTGCATGTAAAAATAATCACATGAGAAGGTTGGGCCCTCCAGGTGCCTTTGTACAGAGACCATCTGAATGGAGACCTTTTGAGCCTGCACTCCTTGAAGCTTCCCTTCCTTCTTTCCAAGCAAATTATCACATGGCAGCTAAATTGCTATGGAATAATAGTCCCATTAAAATATCTTTAAGTAAGAGTTAGGGGTAGGATTAATAATAGAGTACATGTGCTATCCAGAGCAGCTCCCAATTTATATCCTGGAAATCTCCATAGAGGCAGCAGTGACCACATGATGGAAGCCCCACACATTGTCTACATGTGTGTGTAAAAGTGGGCTGGAATTTCAGTCATGCATTTTGACTTTTTTTTAACCCCTCCTGCCCCCACAGATGCCATTAGTGCAGTGTTGTCCAAACTTGGCCACTTTAAGATGAGTGGACTTCAACTCCCAGAATTCCCCAACCAGCATGGCTGGCTGGGGAATTCTGGGAGTTGAAGTCCACTCATCTTAAAGTGGCCAAGTTTGGACAACACTGCATTAGTGCATTCTACACTATTTAAAGTGTAAGACTCTTAAGTTGCCTGAAACTTGTGAGTGTGGCTTTTGTTTCCTCCCCTTGCAGAATTTCATACATCTCAATGTTGGGAGGGTTCTAGTTCAGTGATTGAACTTGGCATATGGAAACTCCCCAAGTCAACCCCTATGATTTTATGATCTCAGCTAAGAGTTACAAGGGGATCAAAACCTGTTACTTGATCCTCATTTCTAAATATTACAATAGTTTTCAAGGAATATAAAAGCCATGGCTTGCAGGATGTTCAATAAGTATGAAAAGGAGAGGAGAGGAGAGGAGAGGAGAGGAGAGGAGAGGGGAGGGGAGGGGAGGGGAGGGGAGGGGAGGGGAGGGAAGGGAAGGGAAGGGAAGGGAAGGGAAGGGAAGGGAAAGGAAAGGAAAGGAAAGGAAAGGAAAGGAAAGGAAAGGAAAGGAAAGGAAAGGAAAGGAAAGGAAAGGAAAGGAAAGGAAAGGAAAGGAAAATAGGGCAAAGCCAAAAGTGCAGAAAAAAGAAAAGAAGGAAAATATAAAGAAGTAGCTTCCAATTTTCTGTACAGCCATTGTAAGTATAAATTTATGTCTTACTCTATAGTAACAACATGTCTCTCATTTTTCTATAATTATTTTTTTTCTAATCATCAAAACCAGAAATCAAAAGTTCATTTTTTTCTGTTCCACACAAAAAGTCTTTAAGGGGTTTCCAGTCAGCAGTAAACATATTCCAATCTTTTCTCTGATCAAAGAAGTCAATTTGGCCATCTCAGCAAGTTCCATCATCTTCGCCATTCATTCTTCCATTGTGGGTAACGTTGAATCTTTCCATCTTTGTGCATTTAATAATCTTGCTGTAGTTATGTGTAAAAACAAAGTTCCATGAATTTTTTCCAACTGCTTATCGGTCAGTCCCAAAAGAAAAACCTTTCGTTTCAATTGCATATTAATCTTTAAAATCTTCTGAATTAGTGTATGTATTTGAATCCAAAACTTTCTGGCTTTTTTACATGTCCACCAAACATGATAAAATGTCCCTTCTTGTTGTTCACATTTCCAACATAAATTTGAAGTACCTTTATATATTCTAGACAATTTCTCCAGTGACATATACCAATGTTACACCATTTTATCAAAATTCTCTTTGAGATTATAACATAATGTAAATTTCAATTTAGGTGTACTCTCTTGAATTACCATTTTTCTGTCTCCATAAATCAACCAACCCTAATTGTCCATCAAATTAAAAAAAAAAACGTTTGGTAATTTACCTTGAGTGATTTCAATATTTTTCTCTGAAGTTCTGTCCAGTTGTAAGAGATTACTTCATTCCAATCCCCCATCAAACACCATTTTTCATAACAGAAACCTATTAATCTCTCCATAAGTCATTTATAAAATGTCACTATCCTCATTTGGGGCATAAATTCCCAATACCATAGTCTTAGCCCTATATAAGTCAACTTCCACCCCAACATGTTTATCAGTCAATACAAGTTCCGGTTTTAGTTGGGGATTAATATACAAAACAACTCTTTTCTTTGTTCCTGCTGAAATAAATTCTTAAAATTTATAAATTTTTATAAATCAAATATTTTGAATCCTTTTTTTTAATATGAGTCTCTTGTAGGCAAATTATATCCTGTTTTAATATTTTTAGATAGTGAAAGTTTTTTTTTTTTTCTGTTAAGGAGCATTTGTTCCATTTATATTCCATGTTAAACATTTGTAATCCATAATCAAGCCAAACATTTAGAAAAATCAATACCGATAACGCCTAGTTCAGAATCATCCTTTTCAGATTCCAGCTACATCTGTTGTGGGTTTTGGGTAATCTCTCCTGACACCTCCATTTGAATCTCCTTCAGTTCTTCTTTAAATTTTTCTAAAAGCTCTCTCACCTTTTGAACAGAATTCAGTTGAAACCTCTGCTGTTTGAAAGTAAAAATCACACCTTCCAGTTTGTCCCATAGAAATGGGATCTTTTTTTGCTTTAATATTTCAATAAATATATATATATATATTCTTTTCTCTTACGTAAAAGTCTAATAGGAATTTCTTTTAGGACAATTATATCTGTATTATCAACCTTCAGTCTTGTATTAAAATGCTGTCACAAAACTTGATCCCTTATCTTCTTCCTCACAAAATGTACCAAAACATCCCTTGGAACACTTCTTGTTCTTGCAAATCTTGAATTTATTCTATAAACTTTATCTATTTCTGCCTCTGTATCCTCCTCTTCCCAATCCAAAAAGTTTTCCAAAGATTTTGCAATCTTCTCTCTAATATCTTCATCAGAAATCTCCAGAATAGCTCTAAGTCTCAGACAGAATTCTTTCTTTCTGAATTCCAGTAGAGCCATATTATCTAGTTCTCTTTCCAGCTCTCTGTCTATAACTTCTGTCTTACTCTCCAAAATTTCCAATTAATTTGTTTTATATCTCCATACACTTGTTTTCCATCTTGTTAACTTCTTTCATCCCTTCTTTCATCTTTACAAGTCTTTCATCTATTCTTTTTTCAAAAGCTGTAGATTTAGTCTCATATATTGATCAAACATTTTCTGAAGTTAATCTTTCTCTGCAGGCTGTTCTAATGATCCCCTCCTCCCCTCCATTCTTGCCACTTTTCGAGTTGTTGCCATTATATTATAATCCAAAAGTGAAAGTATCTCAAACAAAGGGAAAGGGAAAGGGAAATTCCTCCCGACCTTTTTTCCCTCTTTTATCTTCCTGTGCCTTTAATGCTGTAATTGCAGTCAAACATCATATCCATATTTCCCTAGTTACAGTCAGGTACACAGTCTACTCGTATTATACTTATCTTTTGTTTTGTAAAATCCACCAATTGTCTGCGGTCTTTAGTAATAAGCAGAAACCATTCCCACAGAGGTCCAATTCACTTGCCTAATTTAATTACAATTTATTCCAATGCACTTTCATTTAAAAATAATCTTTTAAAGATAACTGTCCCTTTTGTCCATTTTAAACTTTCGTAAGTCATCTCCTTGTTAAACTTTTCACCAAATATTCCTTAATCTTTAAATTCTTAAAGCTTCTTTTAGTTTTGTAATCCAGAAAAAAATGAATCTCACCAAGAGGAAATTGTATTCTGCCACAAAAGAAAATCTCTCTTAATCTGTGGAATAGTTAAATCCAAAAGTGAATAAGAAATGAAGCTCAGCTAGGCATATTGCCCATGTAGGCTACATTGTGGTTGTGAGCCTAGGTGGAACCCTACAAGTCCCAGCTGCTCAACTCATGAGCAAACTGCAAAAACTTCCATTCCTGCAGTTTACTCATGAGGAGCTGCTGTTCATAGTACAAATGGGCTATCTCACAATCTCACCTTTATCTGGAGAGATTTTGGCATCCAGTGTTGGCCCTCTGGGTGCTGATCTCTGCCTCAATGCTGTCTCCACTCCTTCAAAGATGTCTAGTTTGCCATAGACCACACCAGAAGCTCTAGAAGATCAATTATTCTATGTGGGGCAAGATGGAAGCTTTTCAAAGTCTTGATAATGAAGTATTTTGTGTCTTGAATCACTGTGCAATTGCAATATAGCCATTTATTAATATAGTAATCAAATCAAAATGTTTATTATGGCCTTTAGGCCAGAAAACTATATAATAATATCTCTTCTAGTGGTGACATGTTTTCCTGGCAACAATTTTTATGTGATTTACCATTACTTTCTTTCAGTTACCAATAGACTATTATTTCTTTGTGTGTATTTTAGTGATGTTCCAATTTTAATCCAGTATCATAATCTGAATTTATTTAACAGTCATTTATTCCTTGTTCTGTTAAAACTGATTCCTTCTCCTATGGCTACAGTTTCCACAATGATTCTCACTATATACATTCAATTTCTGTCTTAAAGATCAGCATTATAAAAGGATATCAATTCATATATCCCATAATTCAAACATTGTTTCATTAATTTTCAGAACATTGTTCTAAGATGGTATTTAAGAATGTGTTAAGAATCTCAAGTCAAAACAAAGACAGCATTGCATCTAGAAGACCCCTAATCCTTGTTCATTAATAGCAGAAGGAATTCTGTAAATTGCTTCCATTTGGGGAAGGATTTTGAATCACCCAACCATCTAAACACAACCTGCTTATACCATTTCATTAGATGTTCTGCTCCTAATAGCTGAATCATCCTCTGCCAAGTCTCTATTTTTCTGGCTATGTGTGGTGTTTTTGACACACATTAGCTCAGGATTGTTTAGCTTCCATATAACAGCTGACAAACAATATTTGAATAATTGGTATAACTAAGGCCAAAAGTATGGGGTATGTATGCTATGGCATAATCAGTTGAGGAACTAAATTAAAAATGTCTATTTTGTAATGATTTAGATGAAATTTTGAGCTCATGCAAATGACTGAATTAACAGAATCTTGGGAAGGATTAAACTATTAAACTGTCACAAAAGATATACAGTATATTTTGCCCTTTGATATTCTGTACAGGAATTCCTTGATGCAATATGTAGAAACACAGTCTCTAAGAATGATAGGATATCTTGTTCTTGTTTACAGCTGTGCAGATGTGTTAGAATTTATACAGCTGAAGAACTTGGGAGTCAGAGTACCAACAAATCTTGAAGACATAGCCTGTAGAAGACTGAAGTTAGGTCAGCTGTCTTAGACAGCAGATAGATTTTTTTTAATGCAGTTTCTTCTGTTCCTGTGGTCTCTAGTGATATCAAATATGTTTGCACAAAATGGAAAATAGCTCTTTTCCTGGTTTTAATCTTTTAAAAATATCTTTGCAATCCATCCAGTAAATTCCAGTTGTTGGAACAATTGAAACAACAGCAAGCAGCAATGCCTGCCACTTGTGACCTATTCATTTTGGTTTACTGTATGCACCTCAGAGGGGACCAGTAATTAGTTTCATGTTCATTCTTATACTTTCTGGCACCTAAACATTGTCCACATCCTGGCTTCTTTCATAATGAAAGTCAACTTCTACTATCATCTTACCATCTGTAATATTCAGCTGTATTCCACTTGAAAGATCTTCCCTCTCCCATTCCAATACCTACTGACATTTCTAAAACAAAACATACTTTAGCAGTAATTTTGTCTCATTCAGCACATAGCAGGCATTCATTTGCAATATAAATCTTATATTAGCATTGCAATCTTAACTTTCAACAGTACTTCTTAAAACATACAGTAGCTTGCGCTGTCTGTCTGTCTGTCTGTCTGTCTGTCTGTCTATCTATCTATCTATCTATCTATCTATCTATCTATCTCCTGGTGTCAGTCTATATATATCTCCTGCAGGCCTAAAAAAAGGTTCCTTAAAGCAGAAAGGATGGGAAGGTAAGACAACAGCTTTTCAGATCATAAGGCAATTCTGAAAAACTATTTAGTTGAATAACTATTTAGCTGAACAAAGCAGAAAAGCAATGCAGACCTAGATATGGTAAATACAAAAAGGATTGTAACCAAAAGGAACTTTCTAAGTTTTTATTTTTCATACCAGTGCAGTTAAAATATTAGTAATTCTAGTCATGTTTCAAATTATGAATAAAACAACTGAAGGATTCCAATACACATATGTGTCAGATGCCTTGTGAGTAATAGTCCTATAAACATTCTTCAAAGAGTTTACAGAATAAAAAGATTTTTAGCATTTGGACTGCAAAAGGTAAGTCTTCACAAATCTCCAGGCAATTAATGAAGGTGTTAATTACTAATATAATCAGCCATTATTTAGCATCTAATGCAAATAATCTTATTGACTTACTTCTTTTACATATTTGCACACATATACACACAGTCCCAGGTAATCTGATCCTCCAGTTCACTAGAAACATGTGCCACAATTATTGGAAATATGAAGTAAGAAGCATGAACTCAAGATGACACTTGAGTATAAGAGAAGAAAAGGAGGCACAAGCTTAGTAGCAGAGTCTCCTCAACATGGAAATTTTGTGTAGGAGTCTCATGTGGTCTTGAGTTGCTCATAGTCCAACTCTGCATTATGCCATTGCAAAAATATTGTCCGCTAGTAGGTGTTCCTTTTTCCTACAGTGCTGGAGAATATAGCTGAGAATACCATATTTTTCTGTCAATAAGATGCCCCCATGTACAAGACGACCCGCACTTTTCCAACCCCAAATTAAGAAATCAATATTTTAAAGATAGTGCAGAACACATTTTTATTTAGTAATTAGTTAACATTTACCTGATACACTCTGTGGGAGGAGGTCCAAACCGTCTCTCTGCAGCTCTATTTCCAGGCTCTTTTGCATAACTGATTACATTCAATCATGAGTGAAACTGCCGATATCTTGTCTCTGCAAACAGACTTCCTCTAATTGGTTTGTTCCGCATCAGCTGACGTCAGTTACATCAGGCTCGTGATTGGAGGAAGTCTGTTTGGGAGACAAGCTATTTCACTCGTGATTGGAGGCTAGCAGTAGGAGGAAGCCTGCCTGCAGAGACAAAGTATGGGCAGTTTTGCAACCACGCGGTTCTCTCCTCGGCTGACTTCCTTGAATAAGACGCCCTTCAATTTTTAGAGTAAGGATTTTAGAAAAAAGTATCGTCTTATAGTCGGGAAAATACGGTACCTTGGACAGCAAGAAGAAAAAACAATTAAATATTAAATAAAACCAGAGCATTCACTGGAAGCAGTAATAATTAAGTTAAAGGTTAGAAGGTCCTAATACTTGGGAAAATCAAAGACAACTGAAAAAAGAGGTTGCCAGGATGTCCAGGTAGTGTTACTGATGACACAAGCATGAGTTTACAAGAACTCAAAGATGTAGTTGCTGACAGACAGTCCTGGGGAATGATGTCCATTGGGTCATGCAGAGTCAGAATCGAACAATAACATCTTCTGTTGCAGTTTTCTCAAAATATTTCCCCACCCCAAAGCTTTAAGAACCCCAGCAAGAAAGTTATTTTCCTCTCAGCCAAGTCAAACTGTTGCTGTATAACCAAATTGCCAAACACGGTAAAGTAGGTGTAAAAGGGTTGTAGGCCTGTGGTACAGCACAAGCTGTGCATGGAGATGGTCTCAAGTTTGCTTCCTGTCATTTCCAGTTAAAAGGATCAGGTAGCAGGTAAGGGGAAAGTTCTTTGCTTGTAATCCTGAGCAGGCAGTTCTGTTGTATGTTCAGAGATACTGATTGGGGAGAAAGCTAAATACAATGCAGGGATGTGACTCCAGATATTTACGACTGCCCAGTTCAGAACTGTCCACCTAATACAGTATTATGCAATTGAAGTAAGCCATCCAGTGGAACCAAATGCAGGAATATCAGTAGTGAAAACAGAAGGAACATTTTTTACTGAATATGTAGATAATTTATGTATTCCACTGCCACTAGATGTTCTGATGGCCATGAATTAAAATTCATGGAGCTGGCAAAGCCATGAAGAACTATCCATGGTAATGGTTTAATAGCTGTGTTCTCAATTGTAGGCAACATAACCTTTAAAGCTGGGTGTTGGATCACTATCCAGCTTTGAGGCCTACTGATGCATCTGAATAATCAGCATACAACACAAACTCCTGGACTAGATATGCCTTTGACCTGATCCAGCAGAATTCTTAAATTATAGTTGGTTTCAATCCTGAATGCATCGTAATCTAGCTTTTCATCCTACCCAGAGATATTACTCTTGATATAGGAAGTCAGCTCCTAAGATGTGTGTATAATAATTCTGTCTCTTAATATGTAACTCCAAGAAATATTGGGTAGCATAATGTTTAAACAGAAGCATTCACTAAAGAAAGGGGGGGGGGGGGACCTGAAATAATGACCTCTGCAGTATTGATTTCCTAATGAAATCTGAAGTGAACTTTAGTTGATTGACCTTTGGAGGGAAGAAAGCTGCTGTCACAGCATAACACACACACACACATACACACACACACACACACACCCCGGTGACAGCCTAACTCTGAGACTAAAGATCACATCAAGCCAAATACTCCTTTTTAAATTTCAGTTTTGTTCTAAAAGCATACAGTTAAAAGGATTTCTGCATTGTTTTTCTCCTCTTAGAACTTGGATTCAGATAACTCAGATAGTAAATTCTGTGTATGTGCTACAGCATTCCTCCAGTTTCTGTACCTGAATTTAGAACCCAACAATAAATACCTTTAAAAAATATAAACGAATGAATTAATTTCTACTATGTACAAAGAAAAGATGCACAAAGGATTTGAAAAATTAATAAATATCTAAAAATAGCAAACTATTCAAGTGCACCTACAAAACCAGAAATCTAGGATTCCATTAGTTAACAAAGATTTTATGAGCTCACAAGAAATTCAGAGAAACAAAACCTATTCCCTAGATCAGGCTTCACTGCAAATAATTTGAAGAGAGATCCATACCTGTACTTTCAGAGAAAGTGTCTGTAACAAGATATGAAAAAGTTACGATAAACATTTTAGAGTCAACTGATAAATAATTCTAACAAGTCACCAGAGACTGATAACATTCTTCCAAAAGTTGTTAAAGTATGTGACATTTCTGTCACAGATTAGTTTTCTTGCCACCTAATCAGGGTATCTGCACGTTATGGTCAAAAAGTCAAGATGGCAGATGTGACAACGTAACTGAAGTTCTGACTCTTTTTCAAGTACATTACATGCACACACCCTGATTGCCTGTTTCCCTGCTTCTTGCCCTTCCCATCCATGCAGTGACATGCTCACTGGCTGGTCCCTGTGTGGAGAGGTCTTCCAATGCCATGCCACAATGATCAAACCAAAGGGGAACAAACTGTTCAATTGTTTTTATGTTCCATTGTAGATCCATTGAAACTTTGTAGCCAGGAAGAATTAATGGTTCAGATTCATAGAAGCATTCACTGAAACTTTGTTCCTATGTTTCAAAATCCCGATATTGTAACTTATAGCTGTTTTTTTAAAAAAAGGGGGCAAAACCTTTGCAGTACAGTGGGCGCAGGGTGGTAGAAGCAGCAAAGTATGTTTCACTCCACCTGGATAGAAACTGAAAGGTGCCCACTAAGAGATATAAGGGTGGAATGCAGGGGTACTGGTAGAAGAACTGGGGAAAACATGGAAAGAAGGCTTTCCTGGACATTATGGTCTTTATGGCGTATTGTTAAAGCAAGTGGAAGGAAAAAAAAAAAAAAGGGAAACTGCTGACAGATGAGAATTTAGCAGCTCAGCAGCCCAGGATAAAATGGTCATACCAAACAGTACAACCAATTGTTGCTGGGGATGTCACTAGATTGGCATGAAGCATGGTAGACCAACCCCTGAGGAGGACTTAAGGTGGCTCAAGATGGAAGACCACACTTTCAGAGCAGCACCGCAAAACACGCCTGGGCATTTGCAATGGACTGGAGGTAGGTTAAGGATGATGTTGACCATTCAGGAAATGGTGGATGACCTTTACTGGTGATGGGGCAGCAGGAAGGGTGAATATAGTCACATTGCAGTGTAAGAGGACACTGGAAGGTAAAGTGTATTTCAGATGTATTACCATTGTGATGTAGGCAGGGCCAGCCCAAAATCTGCCTGAAGCAGAACATCATATTGCAACCCTCAAAGCAGAACTGGAAGCAGGGGCTGGGGAATTCTGGGACTTGAAATCCATACATCTTAAAGTTGCCAAGTTGGAGAAACACTGCATTAGAATATTCTGAGCTAACTGAGTTGCAATGCCACCAACACTTGAGCAGTAGAGATTAATTTCATGTCTTGTTCCCACTGAAAAAAAATTCAAACTTTTCAAATATTCTGGCTGAAAGAGTCAATGGAAACTCATTATGAGTCCCTTGCTCACTTTTTCCCTCCATAGGGCCACAAGAGTAGGTGTGGTGACAGACTATGCTAACGATACCAGCCAGCCAACTTGCAGAAAAATCAATAAAAAGAATGCTTTTAAAACAACTAGAACATACATACAATCCTAGGCAATTCTGACAGAGAACTCAGAATAAACAAATAAACTTGAAGCACTGGACCCAATCTGTTGGTCCGAGAAGAGCTAATCTTCTCACATTCTTCAATAACAGCACTTTTTAGCCTGAACATTCCTTCCATTGCTGTGCTTTGGGGCTTCTTGATCTGTTTCCAACATTGCATAGGAGTGGTTATTCTGGTTGCTAAAAAAGGAGGGTTCTGGTGCAACTTAACTGCATGAACAGTGTATATTAACATTATAACAGCATCAAAATCAATGCATCTAATTTCTACTGCTATTATCTTGCCATGCTTTGCCAACTGCAGTTTACCAGCATTTACAGCTTACCTCTAGAGCCAATGCTCTCTTCATAGGTGCAATCAGCAGCCAGGCAATCTTTTCAGTGGTTTTAATGTACCCCTGAGCTAAACATCAATAGAAACAAGGGCCTGCCCAGAGAATGCATGCACACACACGCACCCAAAACATCTGCCAACCAATATAGAATTTTGTCTGTCTTATTAGATGTACTCTGAAAGCTGCACATGAACATGCATAGAGTGCACGCACACTAAAATGTCAGTGAACCAACCAGACAGACAGTTCCAGTAACAGTTGCAGCCATCCAGTCACAGCATTCCTGATCTTCTCTTAGTCTCCCACCATCAGAGAGCTGGGTGCAGAATGGATCCACTTCTCTTATTCCTTAGGACCTCTAGCCTCAACCAGTAGTAGCAGCATTTACCAAAATGAAAACAAAAAGCAAGCTGCAATACAGCACAAGTTACCAACTTAAATCAATTGACCAAATTTCCTAGAATATAGTTCTATATAGGACCATAAAGGAACAAAATTCTTTAGACTCTGAAATATTTATCTGGTAAACTTCCTTGCTCAGTGACCTTGGTTTGGTATCAGATTGTTAATACTCCTACTAGTTGTAATAGAAATATAGTAACTGAAAGCATTAGTAAGTAGCATACCAACAACTAGAATCTGAAGCAAAATTACTTACTGAACTACAGTATCTCCTCCATAATTTGTTGTTGTTGTTCAGTCGTTAAGTCGTGTCCGACTCTTCGTGACCCCATGAACCATATTGCGCCAGGCCTTCCTATCTTTCACTGCCTCCCTGAGTTTGCTCAATTTCATGCTCATTGCTTCAGTGATGCTATCTAGCCATCTCATCCTCTGCCGTCCTCTTCTCCTTTTGCCTTCCATCTTTCCCAGCATCAGGGTCTTTTCCAAAGAGTCCTCTCTTCGCATTAGGTGACCAAAGTATCTGAGCTTGAGCTTCATTATCAATCCTTCCAATGAGCAATCAGAGTTGATTTCCTTTAAGATTGACTGGTTTGACCTCCTAGCAGTCCAGGGGACTCTTAAGAGTCTTCTCCAGCACCACAGTTCAAAGGCATCCATTCTTCGGCGTTCAGCCTTCTTTATGGTCCAGCTCTCACAGCCATACATTACTACTGGAAAAACCATAGCTTTGACTATGCGGATCTTTGTCGGCAAGGTGACGTCTCTGCTTTTTAATATGCTATCTAGGTTTGCCATAGCTTTCCTCCCAAGGAGCAAGCGTCTTTTAATTTCATGGCTGCAGTCTCCGTCTGCAGTGATCTTGGAGCCCAAATAAATGAAGTCTGTTACTGCTTCCATTTCTACCCCTTCTATTTGCCAGGGATTGATGGGTCCAGATGCCATGATCTTAGTTTTTTTAATGTTGAGTTTCAAGCCAGCTTTCGCACTCTCCTCTTTCACCCTCATCAAGAGGCTCTTTAGTTCTTCTTCACTTTCTGCCATTAGGGTGGTATCGTCTGCATATCTGAGGTTATTGATGTTTCTCCCTGCAATCTTAATTCCGGCTTGTGATTCTTCCAGCTTGGCATTTCTCATGATGTACTCTGCATATAGGTTAAATAAGCAGGGTGACAGTACACAGCCTTGTCGTACTCCTTTCCCTATTTTGAACCAATCGGTTGTTCCATGACCGGTTCTAACTGTTGCTTCTTGGCCCGCATACAGATTTCTCAGGAGACAGGTAAGGTGGTCTGGTATCCCCATCTCTTTAAGAATTTGTCACAGTTTGTTGTGATCCACACAATCAAAGGCTTTTGCATAGTCAATGAAGCAGAAGTAGATGCTTTTCTGGAACTCTCGTGCTTTCTCCATGATCCAGCGAATGTTGGCAATTTGATCTCTAGTTCCTCTGCCTCTTCGAAACCCAGCTTGTACATCCGGTAGTTCTCGGTTCACGTACTGCTGAAGCCTAGCTTGTAGGATTTTGAGCATAACCTTGCTAGCATGTGAAATGAGTGCAATTATGCAATAGTTTGAGCATTCCTTGGCATTGCCCTTCTTTGGAATTGGAACGTAAACTGACCTTTTCCAATCCCGTGGCCACTGTTGCGTTTTCCAAACTTGCTGGCATATTGAGTGCAGCACTTTAACAGCATCGTCCATAAACCTATATCCAATTTATATCAGAGTAACTGCTGAGGTTATGGTGTAACTGCTGAAGACTTAGATGTTAGGATGAAGAACCTACATTTCCTCCAGCTACAGCACTGTTACCAGTTGCTGTGCAGCTGTAAGTGTGATTTGGTTAGGTGATGTCTTTTGAAGTAGCCATGTTGGCTGCTTGTAGATGAAGGGCTACACTCACATTGCACTAATGATTCTTTCAGAGAGATGCTTATTAGGATGAATGCAGGTCTTCTGGGCAATGAATTGGCTGCTCTGAGTGATGGGTCAGGAGAACAGCAGGTGTGAATGCGAGAGGCCTGTGGTGTTTTTTTCCCATGGCTGGCTCATCCCACATGTACACCCTCCAATGTCAGGGTGAGAGATAGACCCAATTGTTACAATGCTCATTTTGTCATTTTAAGGAAAACGTCCAGTTCTACAGAGGTATGGGGTTGTTTCAAGAAAATATTCTTCAAATAGGCTATTCATCACCAATAATATTGTCCTGAAACTCACACATTTAGCCTGTAACACCATTTCAGTCTGAAAAATCCAAGGATGCCTAGAAAACTAAACAAAAACAGCTGTGCCTGTAAAATCCCTAGCAGGACTGAACATGACTAATGTCTGGCCCTAGCCCAAAGCACACACATTGCTGCTATAGATGACACTGTGTGTTGCTGGCAATTATGCCATCGTGGTTGGAAACTCTATTACAGGACCTGGAATATCTTTGAAGGGCTTTATTGGGTTTATTCTAAAACTAATTCACAACATTTCACTTAAATGGTTGAAAGAAGAAATGTCCAGTTCTAGGACTGTGCCCCACAAAGAGACAGATGCTTTATCCAGTCCAATAGTGTCAGTCTTACAAGGTAGGCCAGACAGATGAGCTAATTCTACTTTATTGTAAGGCTACATTAATAGAATCTTGCAAGTCTGAAAGTACAATTCTCCCTCTGTCTCCTTTACATCCTGAGAAACCTAGGGAGGGACCCTTCTGAGCCTCTTGCCCTATCCACTATGCAGCTGCGGGCTATGCTGTCTCTTATCTGATCATTCCCTAGGCAGCATCTCTTCGCCTGTCTCCCAAGTCTTTCCCACATACCATTACAAATACCAACCGTGTATGCAGGACTATAGTCAAAGATTCTTACCTTTTATTTGGAGATGGTGTTGATTAGTCGATTAATGTCATACCTTCTGCACGAGGAGGGAAGGATCCATTCAAGAATATGATATAGCCACCCAGAGTCTCTTGGTTGAGATGGGCGGCTATAGAAAATAAATAGATAGATAGATAGATAGATAGATAGATAGATAGATAGATAGATAGATAGATAGATAAAATGATATGTACCATTTTTACACTAAACATAGAATTAGTGATAACAGGCAGAGAAGCTCTGGGCAGTGTTTTACATTCTACCTACATTTCCCTAAGCCTTCCCAGAAACACCACCATAAGACTGAAAAGAAGATGGAGGATATTGAGTCCTGAGCACATGGCTAAGATGTGTTTTTTTAAATAAGGGGTTCAAATAGAGGCTTTGTTAGCCTAGAAAACCTTCAATTTTAGATGTCCAATTTTAAGCTCATGCCGGGACCCTGCTTCTGGGAGCAGCCTCCCTCCCATCCTGCTTCAATATCTTCTTTCCAGCAGAGGGCAGTATTTCTGTTATTTGCACAGATCAAATCAAACTGTTTTAGGCTGGCACTGGCAAAGTCTTCAACACTGGGCTGGAAGAGGTCTGAGACAAAACTGCCATGGTAACAGAGATGAAAAGAGCTGCTTGGTTTGCCTTCCCTCTAATGGGAAAAGACCCCTTCATTCTTTAATCAAGAAGGCTCTGCAGAGAAACAGCAGGAAATCTTGACTTACGATGCCGAACATGTTCATTTTAATAGAAGTCACCCAGGGATCACTACCATGCTGAAGATGCCACAGTAAACAAATAATAAGCATGTTGAGTGCTATTTTTTAAAAAAGTACATACCAGTACACACACCAGAGGCACATGCAGTCTAGAACTAATTAACCGTCTCTATCATTTATCTTTTTGTTTGCTATACTGGTATTCCAATTTTCAAAGGTATAGATATAGGCCTACAATATTACTGGGTTTGGACAGAAGCACCCAAAAATATATAAAATCTGTATTATTAGACATGTACTAATATACATACATACACATATGCACACCCTGAGAAATTGAAGTCAGCATCCAATATTCCACAGGGTACATCTGTAGCCTACCATATGGGCTGCAAAAATCTGGAGACAATTAGATGGCAGCAAAGATACAGGGAAAACTTGCTTTCCCGGCCATCAGCCAAAATCAGAGGTGTCCGTAGGTTATGATCAAAAGAGCAGCTGTGACACTGCAATCAAAGCTCCATCCATAAAAACCAGGCACAGCTTAGATCGCATCATCATGGCTGCCATCTTGATGTTTTTGACCACATCCTGCAGACATCCCAGGCCAAGAAGCTGACATGTGTCCACTACTATACCCATATAAGGGCTTTGGGGCGCTTTCCTTATCATGCCAGCAAAATAAGACATGTTTTTCATTGTCATAGAACTGGTTTAGATCTTTTAAAATGTATCTTTATGGATATATTTTAAAATGTATCTTTAAATCTCAGAAATGGGGATGCATGATTGTAAGAGGTATTTGTTTAAAAAATATATTTTATTCATTCTTTTTTCTGGTCCTGCCAGATAAATGCAATCTACCTTTGTTCCTCCCAAGTTAAGCTTAGAACAGAGGTCAATCTTATGCCAAAGAATCTCTCTCCCTCCCTCCCTCCCTCCCTCCCTCCCTCTCTCTCTCTCTCTCTGTGCCTTCAAGTCAGCGTTGACTCCTGGCAACTGCCTCAACATCTCCCTACAGTTTTCTTGGCAAGATTTGGCAGTGGTTTGCCATTGCATCCTTCCTAGGGCTGAGAGAGAGTGACTGGCCCAAGGTCACCCAGCTGGCTTTGTACCTAAGGTGGGACTACAATTTACAGTCTCCCAGTTTCTAGCCTGGTGCCTTAACCACTAGACCAAACTGGGTCTCATCAAAGAATCTTTGGGTACTGCTTAATTTTTGGTTAGGCTTATATTTAGTGAATTGATTGCTGTTAGTGAAATCTGGAGAGAGAAAAAATACTAATTTTAGAAGCCTAAGTATCCATGACGATCCGTGCCATAAAACTCAATGGGCCTTATTTTTAAGAAGGCATGCACAGAACTGCAAGTTGAACTATTTTGCTGCTGTGCAAATATATAATTTTATAACTCTTTGAGCCACATGCTTCTTTTCTGCTCTCTTTACAGGGACTGTTTCTATCTGTCATTTCTTCTATCTGACCAGGATTTATGTTATTATTTTGGAACCAAGATACCGTGAAATGCAAAGCATAACACTGAATGCTAATATTTCTCTGTTGGAGCCCAAATCATATGTAAGAGAAGAATGGAGCAAAATTCATACAACAGTTACCAGTCGTATTTTTCTAGCTCTGCAGTGCATCAGAAATTGAGAGGGAAAAAAAAACAGAGTTCAAGCATAATGTCAGCTAGACATTATAGTTCAACTGTTTCTTTCTCAGGCCTTCCTCCCAAGCCTTTTTACTGAAGAATGATGACTTTCAAGTCACCAGTAGACAGTTGTGGGGGACTGAAACACTTTTTGGCTCTGAATGTTGCTAGTTTTGGGAACAAATCCATATCCATCAAATTCTGCTTGTCTGATATAAATAGCAGAAGGGGATGGGTGCTTATATTGGAATACATCACACTGGAGGATGAATAGCTTAATATTGCCGCTTCAGTCCATACACCTGAGGATAACTCAGCTAGGGGAGGCTTGGCCTGTTTGGAACTCAGCTATTTACAAAGGTTTTGTTTTTGTTTTTTAGGATTCCTTTTCAAAACTTAAGCATACAGTTATCCTATCATTTGTGAATACTGTAAAATATGTATTTCTCATACAAGCAGCGAGGTTCATCTTGTTCCTTCTGTTCCAGGGGAATCTGCCAGAGGGCAAATGATGTTACAATATACATGTCAGGATATCATCACACAAATTACATAATTCAAGCTAATTATATGGTGATATCTTGATGTACATGTTGCCGTTATAGCGTGTACAAACTTCTATGCTTATGTCTGGCTGTGTGCAAAACTCTGTAGTCCAAGCACAGAATTTTCCAGGGTCCCCCATAATATGCTGGTCTTCTGGAACAAACCAATCTGCCCGTTGCTGAAATAGCTAGTAGGGTTCTTGAACAGGAAAGGAATAGCAGATGGATGAGTCCATAAGCTGCAAAGCTGGAAGTGTGAACCCTTCTTTCCTAAAAGATCTTCACATCCTGGCCTTGCTTCCTGCTTTGAGGTAACGGCTTGGTCATTCCTGCTACTGCTACCTCTCTTCCAGGGGTTGCCTCATCCACAATCCCTAAAATGTGAGAGAGGTATTTGGCAAAACATTCCAAGGAAAATCAGCATCTGTAATCACCATAAGTTATCATCATAGCTACATATTGCCATAACAATGACCCAGACATTGCCTATCTCAACATGTTTCTACTCACTACCAAAAGGTTCCTATTCAAATTATGTTCCTCGATGAAAAATTCCCACTGCTAGCTTCCTTGCTGCTAACTACCAATTCCTTTTTAGGCAGGGGTCCTCTACACACTCTTGGCAGTGCTTCCAGACTGACACCATGCCTGACGACCTTTTCTTTGTGGACCAAGTCAGCATTCCTCTGGCTCCATCCAAAATCAAGTAAAGCTGGACCTTTTTTTGTTTGTTTGTTTTTTGTAACCTGCTTTTCTGCTTGCTCAGTTCTCACTTCACCATGCCTCCCAACTTGTGGGTACAGCACAAACCCTTGCTTAGAGGCTACTGCAACCTAATTATGTTAGAGATAAATTGCAGGCAACCTTAACAGCAAACCCAATCTGTCAGCCTTTCAAGGTAGGCCAGACTAGGAACCCAATGCCATGTAGGCCAGTACTATTTTTATAGATAGTCCTCAACTTACAACCATTCGTTTAACAACCATTCAAAGTTATGATGGCACTGAAAAAAGTGACTTACAACCGGGCCTAGCACTTGTGATCATCACAGAGTCCCCAAGGTTATGTGATCAAAATTTGGGTGCTTGGCAACTGGCATGTATTTACAACAGTTGCAGCACGTGATCACCATTTGCAGCCTTCCCAGGGGGCTTCCAACAAGCAAAGTCAATGGGGGAATCTGGATTCACTTAACAACTTCATGATTTGCTTAACGACCATGGTGATTCGCTTGACAACTATGGAAAAAAAGGTAGTAAATCGAGTGTGACTCATTTAACAACTGCATCATTTAGCAATGGAAGTTCCAGTCCCAATTGTGGTTGTAAGTCAAGGACTACCTGTATTGTAAAGCTATAGTAACAGAATCTTGCAAGTCTGAATGTGCTTCCCCACACCCTCCCTTTATCTTTGTATGAACTAGGGAGGGTCTTGTTTGAGATATTTACTCACATTACTTTCTTGGCCTGGGCTCAGGCCCCTTTTATCTGACTGTTACCTTGGAATCAGCTCTTCCTCCTGTCCTTCAAGGCCATTCCCTTTTCCCTCCACACAATCTTAGCACTTCTAGTGACTTTCTAGTTAGTTTCACAACTCCTGTAATAATTTGCCCATCTTAATTTCTCCTGCTTACAGAAGCAGGTTTCACTGAACTATTGCCCTGTCCTGCTTCTCATCTCTGGGCACAAGCATGCCATTGCTCTTTTCTCATACAGAGGTTCTACACTGCAACCTAAATATATGGTGGGAGCAATCTAAAGAATACCTGCGGGCAAAATGTTAGCAGATAGCTAGCAGAGCATCAAAATTAGCAGAAGCTTTTTAATAGAATTTAAGAAATAGCACCTTCACAACAGAATAGCTCCTCTCATAACAACCACTCTTTGTTTTTTAAAAATGGCCAAAATACCAAACATATACTGAAACATGGAGAATGGGCATAACAACATTATTTTTCTTTTGTGTGGTATGAGAGCAAGATAATTATTTTTTGTTTTTTCAGAAGCTCATGGATGTAAAACTGTTTGAATTCTGCTTTTTTGCTCTTTCCAACCCATGAAAATGATGGAAGGACATTGTGTAAAGAGGCTCAGGACTGTCTGTCCATCAGCAGAATAAATCTCCAAAAGCTGAATAGAATGGGATCAAACTTGGTATAGTAGAAGCTGCCAACAAAAGAAAGATCAGGTGTGGAAATGGGTCAGAAAATTCCTCCAACGCATCCTTATTGGAGAGGCAGTTGGGCACATGGTTGGCGTTTGCCCTCTTCCTTCCCCTTCTGGTCATGTGATCCAAAGTACAATATATGTAGGCTGCCCCTCCCTTCCCAGTGCCCACATATATATAAACAACACACACAAACACACACACATCATCTAACTTTGTTACAGAAGAAAATAGAGACGCTTCCTATGGCCACTACTAATAAAGAGGTTGGAAAGAATTCCAGAAGCCAGGCTTTGAATGCTGTGCCTCCATTTCCAGCTGAATGTTGGAAAGAAATTGTGTAATGGGGCTCAAGATTCTCTCTGCCCATATGTCTGTCAGCAGGATAATTTTCCAAAACCTGAACAGATGTCAAAAGAAAGATCCAGTATGAAAATGGGTCAGATCAGTCCAGGAGCTGTGGAGACAAATGTTCCTGAAAATCCTCAAAGCATGTCAGTGAAAGGAGTGGCTGGCTCAACAGCTCACAAGGTTGGCACCCACTTCATTCTAAGCACCCTCCTTTCTTCCTGGTCATGTGCCCCAGAGTATTGCTATTATTAAAGTGTAGGAAAATTTTCCAAAAGCTATGCTCTGCCTGCTTTCCCTAAAGTGTTTTACTTTCCTATTGATCAGATGGTGGTAGGAGAGATTGGCTGTCTGTGAAGTGAAGACCATTAATGAACCTCTTCAAACTGGATTGATGAAGGGGGTGGAAACAATAAAAATAATTACTCTTATGTGGAAGTGCCTTTAGAATCCCTTTTTCTTCTCTTGCTAAGGGCAAGGAAATAAATTCTTCAAGAATTACCGTAGCTGGGTTCTGTACCTCTTTCTGTTTTTCACTACAACGTTGCTCTCATGTCGGGCTGTCTGTATGAACCATATTCATTAACTCTAACTGCATTTCAAATTATCTTCCTTGAAAACAATCTTCCTTGACAACAACCAATATTATTGCTGCCTTTATCAAAGTGTCAGATGATGATGATGGTAATGATGATGATGATGATGATGATGATTTTAATTTGTAAACCATCACTGGGGAAACCCACCTAACATTCTTTTATAGGATGAGCCTGGTTCATTTGTTATCTTGTTCCAAGTGCAAGTGATTAGAATCTTTTTATCAGCATAGTTGTCTTTTTTCACTTTTTTCTTTTGTCCTACCTAACAGTCCACATATCCTGCATTATTCAACGTTATTTTGACTCAGTAAACAAGGCCAAGTAAGAAAATACAACATCTTTTCTGCCCCAAAAATCCAATGGATATTCACTTCTGTGCACCTGGCCTGGATACCTTGGCAATATACCAGCTGAGGAATTAAAACACAAACTCTTCTGTCAGTCTCCACATTCAGTACTCCACACAGATGTCATCCTGCCTAGTGACAGGGAGGCACTAATTTCCTTCAACTGCATTTCAAGAAGAACTTACCAAGTTTGCAATTCCCAAATTAACATTTGTTTTGCAGCTTGTCAGGTTCTTGATTACATTTATTTATGTAAAAGAATCATAGCAAAAAACTATCCCTAAAAGTCTGTCAGGACAGAGAGATTGTGGACATGGAAGCCACACTGGGATCCCAAGAGCAGGAAAGCTTGACAAGAGTCCCACGGCTCTGTGGACAATGTATCCTGTGCTAACCCTGCACTGTTCCAAGATGATGGGCAGAACAGTTTGAATTAAATTAAGGAGCAGCTATCAAAAACAAAAAGAATGTAGTTTTGTTGCAGACAACATGACTTCAAAACACCTATGCTTATCCTGCAGAGCATTAGTGCTGTCCTAACACTGAAAGTGATAGAAGAAAAAAAAAATGTATGGCAATTTTTCTTCCTGATAGAAAGCTTTCAGCATCAATAATCCCTAAGTGCTATTGTTCAAAATCATAATAATTTGACTTGGCTGGCCCCACTTTTATTCTTTTCAGATACTTATCTGCTGAAGGAGGAGAAGGAAAAGGACAATGAGAAGATCCTCTCCTATGAATTGTATGGCTTTTAGATGCAGAGGATGAGTTATCCATTAATTCTGAGCTTTGGTTCATTTTGTATTCCATCCACCTTTAGAAAGTCTTGTTTCCTGTCTCACTGAAGATGTTGCCACTGTAATCCTGCAAAAAAGTACTTTGTGGAAATTTCAAGCAAGGATCACTCCTCTGGGTGAATCAGTGGGAAAGGACCAGAAGATGAAACAGAGCAAAAGCATAGAAGCCACATGGCATGTTAATTCAAACCAGAAAGCTACAGGTTTCTATGACAGTCTTCCCAACCAGATGTTCTAGGACTACAACTTCCAGTATTCTCAAGCAGCATAACCTTCAGTCCTGATGGCTATGAATTCTGAGAATTACTATAGTCCCTACATATCTGGAAGGTGCCAGGTTGGGGAAGGCTGTTATTGACACTAATCCTGGGCGAGAAGTTGCAGCCACCACTTTTTGCAGCTGTCATGCTGCAGTGAAGCCAGCTGTTTCTCCAGATACATATTTATTTTCTGAGTTGATCTGGGAAACCATTTTCCATATTAAATTTCCTACAGTGCCTCATATTTGGCATGGCTGCCAGGGTGCTATGGGAACTTGATAGTGCAGCCAACTCCCAGAGCCAGCCAATGCCATCAGGTATGGAGAATAATACTGGCACTGAACGAAATACATACTTTGTAACTTATTTTAAGTAATGTGCTGAATCTGCCTTGCCATTTCTCAAAAGTTGTCTTCCCCTGCAGACAATCACTTCTGTATTTTTATCATATTCTCAGGGTGCTTGAGAATTGACTCAGAATTCTTTAGAATTTAAGCTTACTTTGTTACTAGTGGCGGTAGAGTCACTGCTGATATTTGAATCAGAGGTGTAATATCTTTATCATACCTCTTTCCATCACTCTGAAGCCTCCCTGGATACCTATACTTCCCAATTTGGAAAAAGAAAGCATTGGAAGAAGTATTTTTATGACTTGCTCTTTTGGGAATTAATTGAACTATGGGTAGCTAAGAACTCTGCAAACCACTGAAGAGAAGATTATACAGTGAAGGACAGGACATTTGCACAGACACGCACATACCTTGGCCACCTTGTAATTAAATAAGTGCAAGAATTCCACAATTTACACATGAGAAATTGTCCAAAGATCTCTTATTTGAAACAAATTTCAAAAGCAAATGCTTTTTCATTAAATTGATTGAGAACTGGTAAAAAAAATGCAGAAGTTGGACCTCTCCATCTCATTCCTGAGCACTTAATTCATTGTGTCAGAAAAATAGATGTTAGGTGACAGCTTACAGATTTTAAAAAATGCACCAACTCTACTGCTAGAAAGAAAGTGGTAGATGTCATAACATCAGACATCAGGAATGGTACTGGGTTTGACCTCAAGAATCATCCATATGGATTATGGGTGATCCATGCACCACTAGATTTGGCCTTTGAATTTTAACTCATTTTAATTTTAGAAAATTCTCCACAATACTCATGGTTTGGTTTGGTTTTTTCAGGAGATGAGTATTAATATTATTTCTTGAAACAAACAAACTAACTAACCTTCATGCAACATCTACATACTTTTTTAAAAATCCGCAATGTGAAATTATCAGTCCAAAAATTAACAGACCAAATCTTGTGCAAAATATCTTGATTACATTTGCTAGTTAACATTTGATTATGTATGATGCCTAGATTTTCATTCTTCTCTGTAGGAAGTATCAAGTGTCTAATTTACAGATGGTCCTTACAATTACTTTTGTAAGAGATGCCCATTGGCACCTAGATAAAATGCCACACATTTTATTAAATAGAAAAAGAACAGAAGAGTAAGAAAGCATGGGAAAGGATGCAGACACTTGAGAGTTTATTTGCACAGATTTGGACTGTAGTTTGATTATCTGTTCCAAGGATTTTCCATGTCTATAACTATTTAATAATTTAAAAATGATACTCTCTTAATTAAATGATAACTCTCAAAAGAATGAGACAAGTTTTAAAATATTTTTAGACATAGAACTTCAGACTACTATTTATTTTAGAGATTGATCCCAAATCTTACAAAATCATGGAACTGTTCCATTAAAGGAATTGGCTGAAACTGGCTCAATAACTAAAAGGGAATTTATTGGCATCCTTTTTCCCTGGCTGTGTCTTCAAGGCAGGGCCAGGCAGCAAAATCCATTCTTTCATGTACATCTGGAGCCAACCGCTATTTGGACAACTTTTCTTCCAGAATTTCAAGCTTAGTGGACATTCCAGATGGTCAGTATTACTTTTAAAAATGAGCAAATAGTGACTGCCAAAAATTAAAGGCAAAATAGGACCATTGAAAAAGGAGGAAGAACTATTTATTTGCCAAAGTACCTAGAACTCACAGTCTCCTGCTTTCTAGTCTGGGGCCTCAACCACTAGGCCAGTGTTGTCCAAACTTGGCCACTTTAAGATGAGTGGACTTCAACTCCCAGAAAAAAAAAAAAAAGCAAAGAAGGAGAACTTTTAAAACACACAGCCAAATGAAAATACAGCATATGCTGTGTTCCGTACGATACTCATATACCATTCGTAGTATATAGTGGTATGTAACTTTAAGGATGGGTATATGAATTTGCTTCTTTTTCTTTTCCCTGTCCCTTTTCCATTCCCTTTTTCTTTTGTATTAAGCCAATTAGTTAATAATAATTAAAAATGTATATTTCTAAAAATATGTATGTAACAATCGATACGAGTGTACGGGGTGGGAAGAAATCTGCTCTCACAAAGCTGATCTAGATGAAGTTGGAATAAGCTACAAATTTTAGTTGCTGTTTTCTTCTGTTGAAAACAGAAAGGGTCATTGCTGGTTTGTGCTGCGATACCTGGTTGTCAGGCCTAGCCCAAGGAACTCCAGGAGACCATGCAGATTCAGTTCAGCAATGTTTATTAGCTACAACCTCTATCAAGAATCTTCCCAGACTGGGATTCTGTTCCCACGGCAGCCAGTGAAAACAGAGTGAATTCCTCAGGGAGGTGCCAGCCTCATCCTCTTATCTTTTCCTCGCTCTTCTGGAGATGAAAGAGGATGTTTCCCTCCTGAGTGTGGCCTTCATAATTCCATTCCATCACACTGGTTTACGAAAACAGCTACGCTTACGGACAGGGTTCTCTTCCTTATCTTTTGGTTGGGAAGTGCACTGGCTGGTTCTGTAGGATCATAGAATCGTATGACAGTGTAAGGGAGCATTTGGGTTACTGCTTCTGCCTCCTTGCTCTCAGTGTAGGAATCCAGATTAAAGCACCTCTTGCATGGCCCCTTTCAAGTCTAATTTTTTTTTAATCCAGCCTTGATTATTTTTATAAGTAACTCAAGGCAGTGAACATACCTCATGTTCCTTCCTCCTCCTATTTTCCCCAGCACAACAAACCTGTGAGGTGAGTTGGGCCGAGAGAGAGTGACTGGCCTGAAGTCACCCAGCCGGCTTTCATGCCTCAGGCGGGACTAGAACTGACAGTCTCCTGCTTTCTAGTCTGGGGCCTCAACCACTAGGCCAGTGTTGTCCAAACTTGGCCACTTTAAGATGAGTGGACTCATTTAACCATGCTGGCTGGGGAATTCTGGGAGTTAAAGTCCACTCATCTTAAAGTGGCCAAGTTTGGACAACACTGCACTAGGGCAAACTGACCCTAATTACACTTCACTCTGATGGGCAGAGCCTGAGAATTAGAAGAAGGAACATATACTTTGGAAGAACACAGTATATCGTTTTCATTTGAAAACTCTTGCTTTTTCTTCACCCCTTCCTGTTCATCACTGGCCCATGAACTATGAAAAGGGTTATGCCCCTTAAGTTCCCCCCTTACTAGGGGGAACTAGTAAGTACCTTTCAAAGAGTGTAGCTGTTGTATGAGAATGTTGTTCCACTGGTTTAAGCTACATGTAGTTAGTTGATTTACATCAAGGAAGGAGATGCAATGGTAGTTTTGTATCTTTTTAGACACATCCTTTGTTAAAAATCCAGGGTGGGGGGTTTAATCAATTTTGTTGCTGATGCTGGCATGCAGGGAAAGATAGGAACTCTTTCCTCTCTGGTCTCCATCCCTCCGACCTTCTCTGAACTCACTGAGGGATGCTCAAATCTGGTGCTGTCATGCTGCTGGATTTTGTGACAGGAAGTACAGTTTGCATATAGAAAACTTATTCATGAGGGAGAAATCTGAACTAGGGGCCTTACCCCTTACAAGTCATTGTTCCACAGGCAGGAATTTCCTCTCCCCCTCCTAATGAGCCTCATTCTCCCAGAGAATTCTTTCATCCTTCTTCTCTTTTCTAAGTAGCAAGCTAAATGAAGAGGCAACAGTCCTGAACTTAAGTTTTACTACATGGTCTTAAAATTAGATTTAGGATCAAAAGTTGCCCCTTTCTGGTTCATAGAAATGCAAAAACATGCAAGGCAAAATTTGAAGATATTTGATAAGCAAGTGTGTCCATAGGGAGCTTTAAAAAAGTCAGGACAGCAGCTGAGACCATGAGATTGAAGGCCTACCCCTTTTATGTCCATCACATATGTGACAACCATAAAAAAAATGGGTTTTGTGTAGTTGCGGCCACCATCTTGACTTTTTTGACTCCCTCCCAGACTCCCATGTGATTAAGAGTGTTTGAACAGTTCCCATAAAAAGCTCAGGAGGAATATTTCCATGTGCCTGCCACACAGTCAGATCTCAGAACTGTAACATTTTGGAAGGGGGTGCAAGTTCCATTTATTTCCATGGGACTACCCAGCTATCTGAACCACAGCACCAACAGCCACAAAAATCTCCCCTCAAATATAGTCAGAGTAACAAATGTCATTGCACAGGAAAGGAAAGAATAATGAAGAAAATGAAGATATCATAGCTGAAAAGCTACCATTCTTGAAAAAGGACTGAAGAGATTTTTTAGAAAGACATTTTGCTGCTGACATAAAATGTGCTTGAGAAAAATTCAGCGCTAAAGGTAAAGCAGGAATGCAGACAAAATACATGCACCCATAAGACAAAAGCAACACCAGAGTTGTGAAGGGGAGAAAGTCTTGCCTGCTTCCACTTTTTGTAAAATGACTTCTTGCTGCATTACATGCAAAAATAAAGACCTAAATTGTTTGGTGCATTAAAAGATACATTCTCAAACTGCCTGTAGGGTATAACTGATAAATTAACTATCTCAGTCTCATTAGTGGGAAAGTGGATATCAGCTACAGACTTTTTAGAGAAGGAAACATGGGTGGTTTCAATGTTGTGCATAAGAACAATTTCAAAACAGGAAGTCATTACTAGATTGGCATCAGTTATGTGAAACCTGGGAGATCACAGTATCTTGTCATGTTACCCTGCCCAGATTGCTTTTCATATGTCAAGCACCTAACAGAAAAATAAAAAAAGAAAGTTGAGAGTTACATTCTATCCCTTAACTAGCTGTAATGGCTGCATCCTAGGGAAGCTGGGATTCACATTTTGAAAATCTATAGGATTTGGAACACACAGTTATGCACTGCTAGTCCCCCTGGTTCTGATAGGGATAGCTAGTGTCGCCTTTTGATTCTCATTAGGCAAAAATGTTGCTGGAATGTCATGACCCATGTTGAGTTTTGGAAGGATTAAGACAAACTAGAGAGAAATCAGACAACATATCCTTTCACAAATAGACATGGCTCTGTGGTCGAAGGTTAATGTCAAGGGGAGAATATCTTTAACAATTCCTAGAGCTCATGTTTAATGATCCTAATATAAATTGCAGTTGTGTGAAGGAGGAAAAAGTGGGGAGCATATCAAAGAAGGGTAAATGTTACTCAAAAGTGATGTTCACAGATTCCCATAGGATTTGTTGAATTAGGACTTGAGCGTAAGAAAAGTTTTTCTGGTCAGACCAAAAGCCTATTTAGTCCAGCGTTCTATCTCATACATAGCCAACTAGATGTAATCAGTAAGTCCCCAAAATGGAAAAAAAAATTATAGCCTTTCCTTATTGCTCCTATTAGCTATTATTTAAAGTATTCTGCCTATGATACAGGAAGCAGTATACATCCATCAAGAATTGTAGCTGTTGATAGCACAGCCAGATCCTCACTGAATATGTCCAGTCCCCTTTTAAGATCATCTCAATTGGTAGCCATCACAACTGATGGCAGCAAATGCCTCAGTTATTCTCTGTCCCACACACTCACACACATTTTCTATACCATACAATATTTTTATGGCTCTACTACATCTCCCCTTAACTACTTTCACTTCAGGCCAAAAATCCCCAAATCCTCCTGCAGTATGATGTTTCGGATGTTGTCCATCCTCCAGCCAACCTGTCACTGGGGAGAAATGCTGAGTCGCTGTGGTTCATCACCCATTGTGATAAGCATCTGACTATTACACGAACACAGAGCTGGATGTATATTTGAGAATTTATACTGTTGCAGCTGTTCCAATTAGAGACAGAGAAATCCATCTCTTTTGCCCCACCACCTTCCTCTCCAACCCATCACCTTCCCCAACAACAGCTATAACACAATGTAGTTTGGAAACTAGACTAAATTGAAAATTCTGACATTAGCAAAGTTGCTACATTTTGCTGAACTAGACAATAAACGAAGGGCTGGATGCCCTGAGATTTCCACTGCATAAAAGGTTGCTTTCTCATCAAAATGCACAAAAAACATTTTACAACATATTCCAGCAGCCAGACTCTCTAATACCAAGAGGAAAATTGTTGATCTAGTTACAGATAGTTCTCCCTGTAACCTCTGTAAGAAAAGGACAACTGGATTATCAGTGCAAGAAATTGCACACATAATATGAGCATTGCACTTTCATTTCTCTGAGTCTTATCAGCTACAGAGAGAACATCTGGAAGCTAGCTGGTGAAGACTGCATAAGCTCTAGAAAAAGGATTGGGAACTGCCAATTATAGCTTTAATTGCTTCTGGAGATTACCCAAGAATACATCCCCTGTTTACCAAACAGCCAGTTTCCTCATTCCAGTTCATTGTTAATACAGTCTTAAGCACACAAATGTATTTAATAAATAAATGCACAAACAAGGCACCACAAACCAAACCATACAGAGAGTGCGTTTCTATCCTTTACAACAGACCACTTAATGGAGATTAGTGGAGGTTATTCATATCTCATTCAACGTGAGAAAGGAGAGTTGTCCACCTAAAGCTGGGGATGAGCAACAGGTACCCCCAATTCCCCCCCCCCTTTTTTTTTTGCAGTCTCCAAAGATCCATCCAACCATGCTGGTGAAAATTGGCACTGCCAAAAAATGAAATGTATAACTAAGTCTTCTGATAGGCTCCTAGGCACCAGTGAACAGGCACTGATTATATTACCTAGTTGGGTAATGAAATGTTTGCAAGCAAACAACCAAGCTCAGAGAGCACCAAGGACTCCACAGTTCAAGCCTGAGCTATAGGTATTCTCTTCTATTGAGAGTGACTTTTATTATGTTGTGTCCAAGCTATGAAAAACGTTTTCCCCTCTTCTGCTTTCAGAAAAGGAATTAGGTCCTTCAGCCAGGTCATTCAAGTCCCTAGGGGCCCTTCCTCCTGTTTATTCTAACAGCCTAAAATTGATTCTGAGAATGTTTATGTCCTTGACAAAAAGAAAGCAGCAAGAATCTTGTCCAGAACTTGATCCGCATACAACATAAACTGGATTTCTGATTCTAATGCCAGGCTTCAATCGTGGACATCACAGAACAGAATTGTTATTTTGAAATGTAGCTTATGGTTCCTGACCAAGGAACAACTAATAAATGTGAATTCATGTTTTCAGCTGCAGTGCTTCTGGCCATGTGCAGAATGTTTTATTGTAGCCATAGCAATTGATCCTTTAATGGCTGAGATTAAGGGAAATAAAGAATTCCACATTGGTACAATTTTCCAAGGAGGCTTGAATTCAAAGATTTCTAATTTTTAGAAATTGTCCCGAGGACAACCTGTCCTTCTGAATTATGAAAAACTGGAACAAAAAATGTGGTTTTATTTCTTGCTTTTTAGAAAAATTGCTACATCGTTTTTGAACTTTGGTATTGTTAGCTATAACTAAATGAACAAAACACAGAAGACGTGATTGCATTATCAAAGGGTTTCAATACAATTACACAGCATTCTAAATATCTGTTCTAATTATTTTCCATTTGACAAAGTAATAGCCCTTCAAAAAAACGCAATCAGAATAATTTTTCACTGCCAAATTTGAGAACAGAAGGTGAAAAGGTGCCTTTAGATTATTTTATAAAAGTCTGGCTGAACTTCCTATAATTGAAGTGCCACACCATCTGAGAAGGCTAAAAAATAAACTAGAAAAAGCTTACAATTTAATCTTATTTCAAGCAGTTAGGTTTAGCTCATCTCTTGTAAATCTGTGCTTCTCTTCTTTTTTCATTAATTTGCTTTCCTGGCATTTAGAATGAATGAATAGCAGGGATAGTATGATATTTTTGTTCCACATGTTAGATAGATAGACAGACAGACAGACAGACAGAGTATGCGCATGCACGTGGAGAGTGAGAGAGAAATTGGCCAAGAATTCCATTCCTTCCACCCATTTGTATATTCTCCAAACACATACATACACAAAAAAATAAATACACAGACATATGTGAGATTTACATAACACAGGATTACTAAATTGAGTATTTCCAAATTATCTGATTTTCTCTCAGTCTCCAGTCAACTGGTTTTCAAAATGTGACAGAAGTGAGAGGCTAGCTTAGCCCAGAGAGAAGCAGCCAAGGGCTGGCATAATCAAGCACTTGCCAAGTATCCATGAGCAAGAATGGGCAACATCCAGCCTGGGAACCGCCTCTGCCACTTAGCCCATGATTGAGACTTCCAGAGCAAGTCCAGAGCTACCCAGAGTAACCCGGAATGGGAAGAGTTAAAGGATTTGGTCCATTTTGGCAAGGAAAAAATAAATGGTAAAGGGTATGAATTAGCAAATGAAAGAAAGTGGGGAAAAGGGTATATTGTATATATGTAAAACTAAAAGAAAGTGGAAGGATGTAATAGATTTGAATAAAGGGGATCTGCTCTTGTGGAATGGAGCTGATGAATACATTCAAGGAAGTGATGGTGTAGGTATAATTTTGAAGAAAAAGTTGAACTGTGCAGTATGTTGAATGAATGTGATATGGGGGGGGGGGTATATGTGTGCATAGTTAGGTGACATGAATGAAGGGTGAGAGTGAGACAGTAAAGAAGAGGTGAATAAACCATTCAGATAGCCAAGAATGAATGAGAATAGTGAGCATCTTCTTGAAAAGGTCTTTTTCTTTCAAGTTTATTCATACATATGCATGGCAAAGGAATGAATATAAATCTGAAAGCATGATAGATTTGACTGTTTATGATAAAAGATTGCGAGCAGGGGTGTCAACAGGAAGGATAAAAAAAGACAAGGTTGTGGTTGCGATTACACGGTTCCTGTTGCCATCTTGACTTTTTTGTCAGCTACTACTAAGGGGAGAAGTTTTGAAGGCCAGAGTGGTAAAAGATAATGATGTAACAATTCCTTCCTATTTGTCAATTTCTCCTAAGCCTCCACAACACTTGGAGATGTGTGCTGCAATATCCTCTTCTGCTTGGCCTCATCAGAGGTGACTTACAACTGTTATCAATGAGATTGAAAAATGCCTCTGAGAGATCTTTCTGGGAAAGATCCATCATAATTGGAACATCATCATAAAAATATCCTTTTTCCCAGTTGCTCTCCACCTTATCTCTCAAATGCAGAAGTGCTAGAGAAGCTGAGACAATGAGAAACCAGTTTTATTCCACTTCAAATGAGAACTTTAACATTTTCCATGTTGCTTTTCTGAATAAGGTCTACTGTCTGACTTGGAGCATCAAGTAGCGATCCTCCCTACATCTTTCTGGCAACTCAGCTGCTTTTCCGAGGATTCCGTTGTCACTGTTTCCCTGAGCTGTTGCTTGTCATCACACTGAGATGAAAAGAAACCACAGCAGTGGCAGATTTTGTCTGAGATGAAAGGAAGCCAAGAGTCTTGATCTGGATCTAGAGAGTCTCCTTCTGAGTCTGCTGATTAAGAGAGACAAGACATACAAGTCAGACAAAATCTACCACTGCTCTGGTTTCTGAATGAAGAACTGATTAAAGTCCTATGAGAGGGGTCATTCGAGTTATTGAATATGAGCCAGAAGCGGGAAGGCTGGTTATCATGGCATAGTCTACCCTCAGTATGGCATGTATGATACATGAAGTGCCTGCACATATAGCACAAGCGGTTAAAGGAAGGAGCTTTTTGAATATATCTGTACAGAGTTCCAGCCCATATGGATGTCATTCCACACAGCTATAAATAAAATCTCTGGCCTGAAGAAACTCACACTGGATAACAACCTGAACCAGATCAGCTACGATTTACTTAACACACTACACTTGTTTAATTTCCCCCTTAATGCAGCTTCATGTATTTGGGGAACCCATTGGGCCAGTTTGGGATCCAGTGTATTGCACAAACCCAGAAATTGGTTAGATCAGTAATCAGGTTAATCATGTGAAATCAGCCACTGTATACTTGGGTGCCTGGAGAAGTAGCTAATTCAATATGTGCTGTGTATTAGAGTAATCACTTTAATAACACTGAGTCAGTAATTAGCAGCTCCCAGAGATACAGCCAGGCTACTGGCATAATCGTTTTTCTCGAGGAACTCAGACTGCGTTCAAAAGAACACACTTGCTTACACTTCAAAGGCAAAGTAAATCCTAGTAATGATAAAGATTGCCTTCTAGAGAGTCTGAGAAACTCACTTTCTCTGTATGTGTCTCCCATCATTTATATCCTGAATTTCTTTCTCCTGCTGTTTCATCCTAGCAGACTGCAAGCAACCAATTTCTCATCCTGGCCTCCTGATAGTACCTGCACTGCATTTACATTAAGGTCTTGTTTCATGCCTTTCCAGCTTCAGCTCTCTCAGCAGTAGAGACTACAGCCATTCATCTCTAGACTATTATGAATAAGGACTTTGGAGTAAGGGGCAATGGAAGGATAGTTCTCCTGGGACTTACACATGGAATTGGTTCATCAAGAATACAGTTCAACATTTGAAATTATCTGATGGACCAGCACTTTTCATCCAAGGCACTCAAAACCCCAATCAGTTAAAAAACAACCCCAAAGATTATTTGCACCATTGACTTCAATGGACAAAATAATAATGGAGGGAAAACCAATACAGTCTGTGTATGATATATTATAAGATGCAGTGTGTACGATTGAACCAAGGCAGAAATCAGCATTTCTCAAGCTAAATAGAACCATTACTGCAGATATCTGCAAACACTGAGCCAATATTTCCCATCTTAAGGCTGGGAAGAGATTAGCTAAAGTTCTGTTGACTCAAAAAGGCATGAGAAAAAGCCCTAGAATTCAAACCCTGAAGCACGCACACATGCACACACGCACACACAAACGGCTTGATTTCTGCATTCAACAGTAGATAGACAAGATAACTTTTATCTTGTCTGCAATAAAATGTATTTATGTATTTATTTCCCAGTTTTATATAGCCACCCATCTCACAAACATGACTCTGGGCGGTGTACAATAAACAACTAATTAAAACAATTAAAACAACAGTTAAACACAGTTAAACACAAATATAAATTAAACCGCGGGAGAACAGGCCAGCAGCCTTGCACACAACATAACCATAAAATAAGCTGACCTAGCTGTGTTGTGCCTCTGAACTTAGGCTGTAAGCAAATTCCTCAGTATTTTCTTTCTCCAGTGAAGTCTCTGGAGAGTCAAGACTTATTACTGTGCCTGGTGTGAAGTCTGACCCAGTGAGAGAAAAGTAAGAGAAGATTAAATGAATGTGCTGTCCCCAGACCTTTTTGACTTTTAAGAATGCCTCGATTATGAAACATTGTCTTTATTGTCTACAGAAGAAGGCCCAATATGAGCACTTGGCACTGTCAGGCAGCTGTTACAAGCCTGCTAATGTTGAAGTCCCCCAAGGGCATTATGTCAAATGAAAAGATCTGGGACATACTTAAAATTTAGCAGAAACCCTATATTGGAAGTTCCAGATCATTTTGAGAATTTTTTTCCCAGCTGCTAGTCTTACCTTCCAGTAAGCATGTCTACAAGGGTTGGGGGACTCCAATATAATCTGGAAGATCAAGTGGAAACTCCCTCACCCAGGAACCAGCACTACACAGTTCGGTCTCATTAGGTATATCTGTAAATTGGTGATCCAGCAAGTGTCACGGTTGAGGTGCTGGACTAGGAACAGAGAGACCCAAGTTCCAGTCCATACTCAGCCATGGATGCTCATAGGTGACTTTGAGTCAGTCAGTCTTTCTTTCCCAGCCCAACCTTCCCTGTGGGATTATTGCAAAGAGTAAAAGGGGAAGAGAGAGTACTGGGGTATCTGGCCTTGAATTCCTGGAGGAAAGCTAGGATATAAATCTAATAAATAAATCGAGTTCACCCGCTGTTAAAGAAGTATTAATCTGCTCTCTGAGGCATTGGGGGAAAGCTGAGAAACTGTAAATGGCAACCGTGCTCAGGTTTGTAGGACTGCAAGCAAAGCCTGAACTATTAGCATTCTAATTGCAGAAGAAAAATATTAGCACAGGACACACAAATCATCATGAATTATATCCCCGGAAGGGTTTGGGAGTAACACATCTGATGTGTCCAGATTGCCATCCTGTTTCCCGCCCTCCAGCAACAACCGAAAATAAAGCACAAGATGAAAATACTTCTCAGGGAATCAGCGCCTTGGACCAGAACTGTTTCCCTTCTGTTTCTAGGATTTCAGCTGGCCCCGTTTCTTTTCATAGGCTTGGATCCCAGGCCTAATCGGTTTTGTTCTGCTTTGGCTTCCTGGGTTGCAAATTAAAATCAACAATGAATAATGATTTAATCAAATGGACTACAGGAGCAGAACAAAATGCATGCCTAAAGTGACTCCACTGATATCATTTGGGTTCCGCTGGTTAGCCAGATTAAAATGGGGGGAGCGTCCTCGTTTGATTTGTACATTTCGAAGTGTAATGAGTGGCAAGAGATGTTGGACAGCAAAACCCTAGGAGGAATTTAGCCAAACAGAGCCAACAGGGAGACCAGGGTTTCTTTCACTGGAGTCTGCCAAAAGACTCCTGTAGAAAGTCAGCCGTGGTCCTCTGCAGGGGAAGCCGGGGGGCCAGGGATGTCCTCAGGCACATCATGCAATTTGTGTTTCGCAGTTGTGCAAATTATGCAATGTGCATCGCTTGCATCATTTGCATGATGAAGTCATGATGTGCATGATGTCACCATGCCATGTATCAGGCACCTATGCGGTTAGGTGCTGCTCCTTTCCCGTTAAGGAAACAGATTGGTTGTTAGGCCGGTTTTTTTGTGAAGACACAGAAAATGACAGACGCCTTTACAAGGAGATATCACAGGTCAGGTAATATTCTCTTGAGGCTTGAGATACAATACATAAAAACACATTTATGCTATTGTTATAAAAGTTTACAGCAATGGGTAACCTTTTATTGTAGAGGGGTGTGTTACCAGTTGGTGGCTGGAGCTGAATCAAACACTGGCAGGATCCGAATCCCATGTGAGCGGAATTATATGTTCTCTTTTTTTATCATTACCCAATTTTTTTCTAACACCCACACCCATATATTGCCTGTTCTTTTTTTCTTTCCCTCCTTTCTTTTTCCCAAAAAGGAAGCTACCAGACAAGATCTGTACTGGCTGTTTGTTCAGAGCTTTTGAAGTTAAGCAAGAGCAAGAGCAAGAGCTGTAACTATACTATACTATACTATACTATACTATACTATACTATACTATTTATTACGTTTCTATGCTGCCAGATTCACAAGAGATTCCCAGTGCTTTATATTTCTAAATATCAATACAAAAATCAGCAAAAACTAAAATGTGCATGATATACTTCAATAAAATATAATAAAAATGAATATGTGTCAATAACCAACAGCAGATGGCATCAATCAAATAAATCCAAATGTTGGGCAGAAAAGCTCAGTCTTAACCTGTTTCTGGAAGGCCACTGATATGGGGGCTAACTGAAATTAAATTGGAAGGCTGTTCCCCCAAATAGGCACTGCCACGAAAAACAATTCTGTGAGCACCCGCTTGCTTCACTTGATGGAAGTGGGTACTATCAGCAGTTTCTCCCAGGTTGATCTTACTGAGCGGGTCAATTCACGTTAGAAGAAGGAGTCCAGTGAGTAACTAGCACAAGCCACAAAGGGCTTCGTCGGACAAAAAAGGCACTTTGAAATATACTCAAAAGTATAGTAGCCACTGCAGGGCCCACAGCAAAGATAATATACTGTAATGTATTTGTGGCAACATACATCAGGAAAGATTGGAGATTAGTGTCTCTAATCCCCAGTTGTCACAGGTTGGTCAGAAGAAAACCATGGCTGAAACCTGCCAAGAAGTCTACTAGGACTAAGAAGGGTGCACTCCCTCCATTCAGTTCCCACCTTCTTCTAGGGTATTTTGAACCTGATTTCCCCTTTTGTTAAGCTTCCCCTCTCCCCCAGGGAAGTCTGGAGAGTACTAGATCTAGGGGCAGCCTCTTAAGAAAGAGGATGTACCACCACCTCTTTCAGAACCGCAAGAAACACTCCCTCCTATAACAAGCCATTGACGATCTACCCAATTCAATTTGTCACACCTCCTTCAGCCCCACAAAGGAGCCAAGTGGGGCAGGGATCAAAGCTGCAAGTGGTAGAATCATACTTGAAAGCAGGCTTCATCAGAGTCAATGGGCAAAAAGATATCCCAGATAAAATAGCTAAACATTGTTCCAGTAGCCAATCTTACCCTCCTATTGTGGAGTCAAGGCTCTGGTGAATCTGGACTACTTCACTGGCAAAATGCTATGCAAATTGGTGACAGTGGTCAAGATTGATCTACTTACTCAATTCTCCCCAATAGGGAGTTGGCAACCCAAACATGGCTACCATCTGACAGTCCACTGATGCAGTAAGGGAGGAAAAGTAAAGGCACTTTCTCTCCCTTATTGCCATGAAGTAGATTGAGATATGAGCTGTGACCCATGCTCTGTCAGGTTCAGATTTCATCTTTCTCCACCGGTGCTGTAGGTGGAGAAAGATGAAGTCTTTCTGCTTCATCTTTTGAAGTTCCTCAGTAAACCAAGATGTCATCTAGGATTGGTGAATAGAGAGTTAGGCTGTTTGGGAACAGTCTTGTTGAGAGTCCAAGATGCCCCTGCTACTAGGGGCTCATTAAGCAATCAACTGAACTGCCTGCCACAGCACTGGGAATGACTGAGGCACCTGCCAGAATACATACAGTCAAAGGATCCCCAAAGTAACTGGTATCACAAAGTAACGATGTGCCCTTAATTCATCATTTATACATGTACTAAAGGAGAATAAACACTAATAACAGATGACAATCATGTGAAATGATCCATCAATAAGAGTTCTAATATAACATTTGTTTTCGAAGTAGAAGTGAATTTCTATTGATAATCACAATATCAACGAGCATAAACCAACATTGACTCCAAAAACAGCAGTGGCTGCACTTCTAATAAATAATTCAGTTTGCTTTTAAGTTCTCCAGTGGCAAAGTCCTACAAATGTAAAGATTACAGAAGTGGTACAGGATATTGCTAACCATTTTTCTTTCTTATCGTCAGTAGGATTTTCTTTAAAAAGAATGATCCATGCTAATTAGTTCCTTCAAAAGATATCACAAGGGTATGATTTCACCCATCAAGATGAAACCTTGTAACATTATGTAACACATGACATAGCACGCAGTATTTTTTATTTTATTTTATTATTTTATTTTATTTTATTTATTTTATTTTGCGATATAATAACTATGTGTTGGCATGGTAAGAAAAATCTGAAGTGAGTGGTCTCTATAAGCATTTTAAAGGGCTGCATTACTTTTGTTTGCTGTTGCCAGCATTATGAGAACGTTCCACGTTGAAGTATTTGGTAAAAGGCCTGGTCAAGTCAATGTATTTCTTACAGTAATTGCCAATGGAGCTAGCTGGCTAGAGAGAATCTGCTGGAAGACACACATTCTTTTTCTATTAGAGCAAATTTTTATTATAATTACACTAGTATCATCCAAGTTTATAAGTGTTGTACAACTCAGCATAATTGCTAGGTTGCTTACTAGCCAATTAAGCATAAGCAGTACATTGGGTTAAAGAGCGCTTTAGTGAAATTGCCTTTTTCTAACCAGCCATTAATAATGACCTTCTTGAATCTGGTTGGTAGAACATGGACTTTTCTTTCTTTTACTTAGAAAAACATGGCTCCCACTCACATATTACATCTATGTCATCAGACCTTTAGCCATAATTTGGGATGGAATTGCTGTGGAAGTCAGTTTATATAATGTATTCATGCAAGTGGACATTCACTGGCTTATTTTCTTAGAGCCAACCCCACATGGCCTGCTTAAAGGTTCAGCTTACGTCAAAGGAAACTTTACTTTTCTATGATGCAGCATCTCCTGACAGTCTGTCTATTATGAAACAATTAGTGCCACAAAGAATGAGTCACAGTGCTATTTTAGCGTCCTTGAACTGATACACATGGTCCTTTGTAAAAAGCAGTTTATTTTCTCCCTGGCCTGACAGTAAAGGAGAACTATCATATCTGGATGGCAAAACTCCGGGCAGCCTATGTCTCTTACAGAAATCTGTATCTCATTGCTCCATCTAGTGGTTGTCCAGTTTTCTACAGGCCAGGTCTCGTTCCCTAATTAAAGTAATTATCCAGGTACTTCCTTGTGAGAATATGCCACAATGACAGTATTTTAATATCTTCCAGATGTTTGGACTACAACTAGCTTTATTTTTTGTCATTGGCCAATGGATGGACATGATGGATATTGTACTCCAAAGTATCTGAAGAACAGATTGTAGCTGTTCAATTAGCTTTCAATTAGCTCCAAGAAGACCACTGTAGGTTATTGCTATTCTTATGATGCACTTACATAGATGTATGGTTTGTGTGAATTACCTGCCCTACAGGTAGGAGCTAAAACCTGTGCACAGTAACTTACAAAAGTTGGATAAACCATGGCTGACACCAGTCTGGCTTCCCTTGCAAGTCTGTGTTGTGTCTCTCAGCTGTGAGCCAGTTATTTCTCTGCATATACTTGGATTGATTACATGATGCCCCAAAGGTGATGAAACCTAGTATAACTTTCAGATGTACTGAGACTACAGTTCTCCAACTTCTGAGACAATGTGGACTAAGGATGGAAATTGTGGGACCCAGAGTCAGATAAAAGAGGAGATTAAAAAAAAGTTGAGATGATGGCCATGACCACATGATCAAACCCCAGCATATACACAATGCACATAAAAAAGGGGTGGGGTTCAATTGTACAGTTGAGGTTGTCATCTTGATTTTTTTGTTCCCTCCCTGCAGGTGTCCCTGCTGGGACTCGTCAATCAGATGAAATAAAGTTGTGGGACACTGTTGTACTGTATAAGGACATTTCACTTTATAGTACAGAGAAAACCAACTCAGGGAATTTTCACTCTATCCTGCAGCAGACCTATATAATAGCAGGAGAAATATTTAAGAACCAGCCAAAATTTAGCAGTTATTATTTTTTTCACTAAAGCAGAATTGATTAACATGCTCAGCCCACTTAGCTATTACTAGAGCTCTTAGAATACATTTGTATGCACTACACCTCTTCCATTTTGTCCTTTTTGAGAACCAAATCTAATTCCTGAATGTCAGGTAATGAATTAAGTTGAAAATGTTACCTGCCCCCAAGCTGTTTTAGGTTTCCAAATTACTTTTTTGTTTTTGTTGTTGTTTTCTTTTAAAAGTAAAAAAACATGCTACATTTATTTTTCTCAGTTTCAATAAATTGGAATACTTCAAAAATTATTAGACTTGTATTATTAGTGTATATTTCATGAAAGAAATAATTTTATTTTATTTTTCTTTCTTGCACTTTTTGATTTCTTCATCTTTCTTCCTTTATTTCTTCCTTTCATTCTTTCTTTCTTCCTACTCTATATTACTTTGTATTAGGGTTTTATTTTCTTTTTAAAAATCTTTAATAAAGTTATATAAAATATTTCATGAAGGAAACAGAACAAAGAAACTGATTTCTCTGTGTTTATGGTATAATAAAATGCTTAATTCTATAGATTATAGAAATGCTTAATTCTATAGATTCTATAGATTATAGAATTAATCTATAGACACACTTAACATAACATGGAAAAATATATGAAGAGATTTGAATTCTAATCTTATAAGATGCAATTTAAAAACCCAAGTGAGATATTAAAAACTTGCTTGCTTGCATTGTATTAATTAACCAATATAAATGAAAATATTACGCATTCATGTATATCCATCTATAGATATCCATAGACATCAGTTTTGGGAAGTTGGACTGTGCTGATGTTTAATGGCCTCTGACCACTAGGTTATTCCATGCAATGTTTTATAATGACTTATTTTTACCTAATACATCTTTAATTATGTCCATCTTTAAAGCCTGTTTTGTTGATTGCCTTTGTCCTTTTCACCAAGCAAAGAACTAGTACATTTTAAACTTTAACTTTCCAAAAATAGAAGGCCAGTGCTTATTTGCTTGTTTCTTCTTCCCAGAAGGCTTTAGAATTCTTGGTGGAACCTAAAACCACTTCTGTATGTAGACCTCATTTTAAATATCTACAGAATGTTCCCTTATCCCATCTGTGTTGCAACCTAGTTCAGACACAGCTTAAATACTAGTCATTTTTAAACCTTTGGTTGGAATACTAAAGATATAGACTTAATATGCATTTCTGGATTTATATACTTCTCTAATCAACACGGTACTGCTGGCTTATTATTATGTTAGACACTATTTAAATATGTGCTTGAATTTGCTTTACACTAACTCAGACTATTTGCCCGTCTACCAGCATCATTAACCTGATTGCCTGTTGCTGGTCAGGATCATAGCAGAGGTCTCTTTTAAGTGAAGATGTCAAAGACTGAACCAAGAGCTTTGGCATCCCAAGATGGGTTTCTCCATTCCCCTATGTACCTGGAGATATGCACAGAATAGTCTTCTCAACTGGGTACCCCAGATGTGATGAGACCACAGTTCATAAGCCCTCCTGTGTTCTACACTCATATCTAGAGAGATAAAAATAGCATGGCACAGCAAGATGTTAATCAATGTGAAACTCAAAGGAATGTGCAAGTTATCTGGAGTTATAATAGATTTTTTCCTTCTTTTTCTTCTTTTTTCTTCTTTTTTACTTTAAATAAGTCGAGATCTAAAATATCAGAATTGGAAATAAATATCCTGAAAGACAACCTGTGACCTAATTTATGTAGTAGCTACACTCTAAATTGGTTGCAGGGTTTTAAACATTATTTATATAAAGTTTTCATGACCAGATAAAATATTTAACAACTATATCTACTCAAAATTCATCTTTCAACTACACCTATTCCTGGGGTTTTATTGTAGAGTTCATGGAATGCAAATACTTTCAATTTCTTCTCAACTTTTCTTTGATGATACAAAAAGAAAGCAATTTGAAAGTAAAAGGCCCTAAAAATGTTTGGCCTCAGCAGGTTATAACCATAATCAGTTTTTTTCTGTCATTTTTATCCAGGATATTATGCTACCTCCAACATTTCCGTTATGTCAGAGGCCTGCCCTAGTCAACAATCAAAGCCATAGGAAGAAAATGTATACAATTTGGCTGCCAGAATAAAAATTAGAAGTTGTACTCAAAACTATAAACTTCTTGAAAATATCTGGCCAAAGACTGGCTGGTTTGCTCAAAATAATAGCTTCAAATATTTTTTTCTTAATTCTCTATAAGGAAAAAATAATAATTTAAACTTTCAAAAAAATTACAATTAACATTTCTATTAAGAAAGTTAACTATGATTTTATATTAAAACTAGCACTATAACAACCATATTACTATTTTATAATATAACTATCATATCTATTTTTCAATATATTCTATATCAAAGAAAAAAGTAAAATGCTATATTAAACTCCTTAAAAACAAAACAAAAGCAGAAAAGAAATACACTCCAATAAAAGATGAAAAAAAAAATCCTATACTAAGCTAAAAAATCAATATATCAAAGCAAAACACCTAAATACCTAACTTATTTCTTTGTGTACGTGCATGTGAGTGTATGTATATGCATATAGAAGACAATAGAGATAGATGATAGATAGATAGAGATGATAGATAGAGATAGATAGAGATACAGATAGATTGACGGAGATATTGAAGTACTAAGTACATGCTTTTCTTCAATTTTTTCTAAGTTGTGATTAAATTTTTACATAATTAATTGAACCTGGACCGTACAGAATCATACTGTCCAAACATGCCTGTAAATATGAAGCTTTAAAGGCTGATAATTGACAAATTTCATTATGCCAACATTTAGAGTTGGAGATATAGACAGTTTTCCATGAGTACGTAATCAAATTTTTTACACATGGTACATCCAAAATTTTTCATAGACTAAAACTTTTAGTCTATGAAATAGACTAAATAATACCAATAAGGCCCAGATATGTCTAGATGCTTTCAGTGCTGGAAAAGTAACCAAATATTTACTATAAGAAGAGGTCTCAGGTTGAGCCCACAATGGTCCATATTCAATATTACTTATGTCCCAATACATGCCTGAGCTTAACAAATAAGCCTAGTAATATTGTTTGAAATCAGGAAATTACAACCAACACACGAGGGACTTAACTTTTTACAGCATTAATTCTTCCCCAGGGACTTAAAGGCATCTCATCCACTCTTAGTACACTCTTTCATCTGAGTAATAGGTTTTGAAACATTCTTATCAACTAAACTGGATATTTTCCTGAAGGAAAAAGAAACTTAAGGAAGAAAACAAACTCAAACTACCCAATGAGGTTTGAGGATAATCAGTGGCCACAGAATGTTATCTCTGTCTCCAAGCTGGGGAAGACTGGAATGGAATGTCATATAAAATAATACAGAGGACAGATAGATGGTATCTTTTGCAAGACTGTTCCATACCTCTATGATATTTTATTGCATATTCCCAAAGATAAATGTATCTATTTATTACAAAATTTAAGGCTAGAATGTTATCTCACCTACATAAGTAAGAAGTTAAATTAAGTTCACATCTCTCTAGCTTGCCTCATAATTTTGCACCAACACCTGGATGAAATCCATATATTCTTGTAAAGCTTCACACCAAATATTTGCACAATACCTCAAATATCTGTGTGACTGACACTGTGTGTTAGACACAGGTAGAAACCATGGATGTTCAGTCTTGAAAGGCAAATAAAGGGAACGTTTTCTTCATCTTTATGAGTACAAATTTTAACCACTTCAACCTATTTGGAAAATAAATACACATTATTTTTTCTTTAATAGCACCAACCTGTAAGCCATCAGGATTAAGGAAATTCCATTACCTTCTCATCTCTAACAATGTTAAAGAAGCTTTCTCTGTGGTATTAGTACAATAAATATGACCTTGCATATATAATTATGCTGACAGCTATTTTATTGGGCCTCAATCCGGTCCACAATGTTCACTTACATGGGTGTACCATGTACCCATGTACTTCTTATGTTTCATCAGAGATACTCTGATAGGATATGACCTTAGGTCAAAATCTGACTACAATGACAATTCAACAGTAGCAATTATATAATCAGGTAGTTGAGAATACAGATGGGTGATCAAGACAAAACATCCTCAGCATATTAATTTCTCTTCCTCTAACAGACCAATCTCCAAGATTTGCCAATAAGAGGTTCTCATACTTTTCTACTTCTATTTACTTATGTCTCAAAAACTGAAATAATAAGTTGATGCTTTTCTCTCAGAGGATAGTGGAAGAATTAATTAGCTAATAATGAAGATAAAAACCAGTATATAACTAGCATAATCATCATAATTAAGGTATCTCTTGAGGCTCCTTCAGTAAACTTCAGTTAACATATTTTAATCAGTAGCAAACAAAACAAAATGAAAAAAGTATATTGCATTGTTCAGGCCCTGGTTTTACAGATACTCAGAAGAAATACCAATTAAATCTCTATTTTTTGAAGGCATACAGATACATGCACACATGTTTTGAACCATAGTAGAATCATAATCGGGGAGTTGAGGAGGGAGACAAGAATGCATTTTGCTTTGAAGAACCTTCTGTCAAAACATTTTCAGAGAAAGAATATTATCAACTTCTAATTCGCTTATAATTAAAAGCATAATTTATATGCTTCTCTTGTACATGAATGCCCATAATGAATGAGCCCGCATATTGAATCAAAGCAGGAAATTCTCTCTAGAATATATTTACATGTTTGACAAATAACTCAGTGGGGTATCCTTGATACAAAATGCTGCCTCGTGATTAATCATGTTGTACCCTTTGAAACAGTTTTGATTAGTCTTGCAAACTTTCTTTTCTATGAAGCATGAACACAGAAATGAAATGTTCGTTTGATGAAAGCCTCCGCGTTACACAGTGTGTCCTGTCCCATGCTAGAAGTAAAGCTGAGCTACTGCTAGTATTTAGCTTTTCAAAAGAGAGCAGTCATCGCTTCAGTGATCCCATTGAAAGCTTTCATATTTAGTACAAACTACCAATATGTAAAATTAAATATGTTTATTCAGAGATTAAATTGCATTTAGACGCATCTCCCTTAGAAGACTGCCATGCCCCATTTGGAAGAAGGCCCAGTTGTCCAGAAAAAAAAGGCAGATGCAAAGGGAAACCAGATTGGGGTACTGGGGAACAAACCCACCAATTTTATGATTGCCCACACCCATCACGGCAGACACTTTGGGGGAGGGTCATTAACATCTCTCAAAATTCCAAAGGTATCCACCAGCTCAGAAATACTGGGGATCCTTACCTTAAAATGTTGGGCCTGTGCTAGCTAAATATTTCCTTGTGTGTATGTATGTGCGTACAAGTACACACATATATAAATATAAATATATTTCACTGTACCTCGTGTCCTTGTCTAATTCTGTATTTAAAACTAAATGCCTCTCCCTCCCAACTACCATTTCAGAGGGAGGGAAAACAATGATGAAACATATGCATCGAGTTGGCAACCTCACTTTCTTCCAACTTTCAGTTGCCATTGCCCTCTAAGCAAGGATGCTTGGCTAGACTCGGTTTCCTTCCAGTTAAAAGCCTTTCTTCTTGCTTTCTCCTCTCAGAAAGTCCCGTCAATATCCCCCACTGCCATCCAGCCCACCCAACCCTGTGCGTTAAGATCAGCTGGGAAGGTCCTGCGTGCGACCCCCCCAGTGGGTCTGGCTCCCAGGGCTAGGGCTTCCTTGGTGGGAACTTTCACAGAGTCATGGGGTTCTTTTTGGACCTTTCCTTTGCAAAGGTGGCAACTGACACAGAAAAACAAGGCAGTGGAGGATTTTATGCTTTTTTATCATTTACAGCAAGGCTATTTACAACAAGTACTGTATTTACAACACCGTCCGGGTGTTTACCTGATATCGGGTTTCCTCCTAATTTTCCCTCTATGTCTCCTGCTAGCTGCTTTGTTTTCCTCGTCCTTTCACTCCAACTCCCTCCCCCATTTCTGGGCTTAACAAGAAAGAGAGTGAAAAGAAAGGAATGGGCTGGAATTTTGCTGTGGTGTGCTCAGCATGGCTTGACCTTCTCCTGGATCTGCTCAGCCAAACACCTACTGCTTCTCCGTTGGGGGAAAAACCTCTCACATGGTGTCTGCCCAGTCCTTTCCCAGAGATCAGAGTTTCGCCAGCCGGGTCCTTCCTTCCTGTCTTGGGTCTTAGGTGGAGACCTTGTTTCTCTGGGTCTTCACTTCCATTCTTCCAGGGAAGCCACCTGGATCTTTCCTCCCCCTTCCTGACCAGGAACTGACAGCTGCTCTGCATGCTTAATTTCTCTCTCCAACACTTTTCTCCAGCCACTCTGTGCACTCCATTATGTACATTTTTTTTTCTCTCCTCTCCTTTTCTCTTGTCTCCAGTTTTCAGTCAGATTGGCAGCAACTGAGCAGGTGAATGTCCCCCCAGGGCTCTAGTCCCCAACACCCAAAACACCAGGCTGGACCAATGGGACTGCTGTGTCAGCATCTCACCACACCAGCCCTGGCCAGCACAGCTGCCATTCTAAGCCAGAACTGAACAGCTTCTTCCCTTTTATTTCCTCCATTGGCTGGCTCACACCAGCAGAACAGCAGCCAGGCCAGGCCACTAAAAATCCATACACCACAGAAAACATGCCACATATCAAACTTTCTTCTGACCCTCACATTGTCTTGCGTTTAATAACAATTGAAGACCTGCTTTATTGTCCTTTTCGAACTGGGTTCCCTTGGGAGAAAGGAGGAGGAGGGGGAAATGGTTCTGCGCATCTTTTCTTTCATTTCTAATTCATAATAGTTAAAATATGAAAATATCATTGAAGGCATACCAAACCAAATTAAAAAGTAAGATTCAGCTATTTTGATACCTTCATGCTGCATTCTTATAACTCAGGTATCACTGCCATAAATATTCTACCCTTTAAAATGGCTAAGAAAAAGTTATATACTGTGCTATTTTGGTATTTAAAAATGAATGAAAATTCTATTAATAATTGAATGCATGGTTACTTGGGACTCAATTATTAATGCTCAATAATTTTCTCATACCTTTAAAAATATGTACATCAGTGTTAACACAATGGCCACTCTGTACATACTGGGAATTGATCTTCCCTGTTAGCTTGAGCAGAGCCTGGATGGAAACCCTTTGAGCATTTTATACCCTTGATAAAAAATTAATGATTTCTTCATTGCTTTATAGTACCAGAATGCCACCTAGAGGTGCTCTAGCAAAGGAATTCTTACTATACACCACGTAGAAGGTTAAAATGATCACATTCTCAAGGTCCTGCATAAACTAGGAAGGAAGGAAGGAAGGAAGGATTAGGGTTTAGGACCAGATTTATGACCTGCAACTCTCTGTTTGCAAAATAACCACTATTCAAGGATGCCTGAAGAATTAAAGTACACTGACCGGCATCTCCCAAACTAATCTGCTAATCAGAATTTAGCTGGCCAAATTTTTTGTTTTCTGAATATTAAAATGCAGGTCTAGGTTTTAGATAAATAAAAAAATATACCATTTGGAAGAGATATCTTTAGAATATGCTATCTATGCATACAGGTGAAACTCGAAAAATTAGAATATCGTGCAAATGTTCATTTATGTCAGTATGGCAACTCAAAAGGTGAAACCAATATATGAGATAGACACATTACCTGCAAAGCGAGATATGTCAAGCCTTACTTTGGTATAATTGTGATGATTATGGCGTACAGCTTATGAAAACCCCAAATTCACAATCTCAGAAAATTAGAATAGTGTGAAAAGGTTCAATATTTTCGAGTTTCACCTGTACTTAGATTACATTAATTAGGGATTATGGAAATGTGCTGAAACTTGTCTAGACCAAATTCACATTCCTGACTCTGGTATCATTCCAGTCCTGGCTCCAAAGTAGTAAGCATCAGAAATATGTTCATTTTGTTTGTATTTTTGTTTTGCAGATATTTTTGCAAAAAAAAAAAAGTATTAGTTAGCCATTAGTGCTGCATATTAAACCCATGTATTCTCACACAAAGCTGAATAAGAAGCTTTTCTTTGTCCTGAAGGGTAGCTGACGTATCATATCAACATGATGGCAGAAGGTCATGTCAATATTTCTTCTCTGTTGAAGAATCACCGGTGCTGAGTGAACCTGCTCAGACCTTTAGGTAGTGTAAGCGTCGGAAGTGTTATTCACTGGCTCATCTTTCAACCTAGATTCATTCATTCATTCATTCATTCATTCATTCATTCATTCATTCATCAAATTTATATAACCGACCATCTCACAAAAAGGGACTTTGGGTGGCCTACAAGCAAAAAAGCAATTAAAACCAGGCACAAACAACAACAAAAATAAAACATAAAAACATAAAAGAATAAAACATAAAAGAGCCGTAAGATAGCAGGACAACCATCATTTAGCTTCATTCAACCACTCTGCAGGCTTGCCACGGAATCCCCAGGGCTGATGGAAGAACCACGTTTTCAAGGCTTTCCGGATGGCTAACAGAGATGGGGCTAGCCCATCATTCAGGGGCAATGATGTTCCAGAGGGTGGGGGCTACAAGCAGAAAAGGCACATTTCCTGGGTCCCACCAGATGGAACCCCTTAGCAGACAGGACCTGGAGCATACCTCTTCTGCTGGACCTGATGGGATGAGTAGATGTAACTGGGAAAAGATGGTCCCTCAAATAATCTGGTCCCATGCCATGTCAGGATTTAAAGGTCAAAACCAGCACCTTGAATTGCACTTGGAAGCAAACTGGCAACCAATGCAGCTTGTGGAACAGAGGTATAATGTGTGTCATCCTAGAGGGACACATAACTGTCTGCACAACCACATTCTGTACCAGCCAAAGCTTCTGGATGCTCTTCAAGGGCAGCCCCATGTACAGTGCATTACAGTAATTCATTCTGGAGGTGACCAGGGCATGGGTGACAGTGAGTAAAGCTTCATGGTCCAGGAAGGCACGGGCAACTGGCGCACAACACAAAGCTGTGCCAAGGCCCTCCTAGCCACGATTGCCACTTGCTCCTCAAACAGGAGTTGAGAGTCTAGGAGGATCCCCAGGTTTTTCACTGGGTCTGTCTAGGGTAGTGCAACCCTAACCAGTCCCAAAGATGGTAAGTTCCTAGATCCAGAAGGCCGCAAAACCCAGAGCCACTTTGTCTTGCCAGGGTTCAGCTGAAGCCTGTTGTTCCCCATCCAAAGCCGCACAGCCTCTAGGCACTGGAACAAGACATCAATGGCATAGCTTAATTTTCCAGGGGTGGAGAGATATATTTTATTTATTTATTTATATTTCAAATTTGTCACTGCCCATCTCACTGTGGAGTGACTCTGGGTGGTTTACGGTAAAAACAGAATAAACATTAATTAAAATAGATAAATATTAAATTAATTAAAATATGCTAACAACAAACTTCCTTTATAATACTTCCAAGAGGCTGTTGTTAATTAGGTGTTAATAAACTCAGGGAGCATCGTCAAGGTGCCAGCCATCCCCAGAGTCAATTATATCTTTCCTCGCCCCATGCAAGTTGGCAGAGATAACTGGGTATCATCAGCATACTGATGATACCTCACCCCATGGCTACGACTGATCTCACCCAGCAGCTCCATGTAGGTGTTAAATAAGAGTGGAAAGAGTACTGAACCCTATGGAACCTCACATAATAGGGGTCCAGGGTGGGATCTCTCACTCCCAAACAATACCAACTAGCACCAGCCCCACAGAAAGGAAGCAAACTAGCACAAAACTGTTCCACCCACTCCCAGCCCACAGAGCTGATCCAGAAGGATACCATCGTCGATGATATCTAAGGCCACCGAGAGATCAAGAAGAGCGAGGACAGATGTACAACCCCTGTCCCTCTCCTGCCAGAGATCATCCAAAAGCATAACCAATGCCATTTCCGTCCCATGCCCAGGCCTGAATCCTGACTGAAAGGGAATATTGGAACATTACTTTTCTGGCCTGATCTTGAAGGTGAAGGCTATGAGGTGGGGGGACAGGTTTGGGACTGAGGCTTTGCAGATTTAGAAATTGCTCTGCAGCCTCATTATTACAAAAGCTGTGTCAGCAGGCACTTGATAACCTAATACAACATCACTTTTTGAACACCTCATTGCTGCAGAGTCATCTCTGTTGCCTAGTCCTTATTTGTCTCATAACTCTTTCAGACTCTTGACTCTTAGGACGGTCTCTGCTGCTTCCTTGCATTGCTCCTGTTTGGACTCTGTTGCTCTCCTGGTTATTGTCTTATGAACTTGCCCTCTGTATTGCCCTCTGCATTTTATTGCTGGTTTGGCCATAAATCTGACACAGCAGCTGAAATGCACAGTGTTTAGAAGTCCTGATCCTAAGAGCTAAAGTATGTGTATATATTTCTAGAAAGTAACAGAATTTACTGTTGTTGTGAAATCTGACTTTGCCTGATGCTTTGCTCCTTGTTTGGAAATTTGAATGTGACCTTCCTGAACATGACTGTGTTTAGCGACTGTATAACCTCTTGGTCTAGCTTGATACTTCTCAAAGGCTTTCTGTTCTGTAACATTCACATTCCTGAAGTAGCACACAGCTTGGGGAACCAGCTGGCAGTCATCCAAAGCACATATTCTAGAACTTGTCTGTTCCATTAGCTGATTCCATGGTGGCCAGATCAAGCCCAGGGGCTGAACAAAGTTTGTGTGTCACAGGTGATGCAATTAATTCATGACCTTTCATTGCAAACAAGGGAATACAATAGGTCTTTGTGCTTATAGAACATAAGCAATGAGTAGCATAATTAGCAGTCTTGGAAATAATTGCTTTTGTGTTGAGAATAGTATAGCACAAGAAGAGAGATTAGACAGTTATGTATTTTAGATCTATTTGCTTTTGTTTTGTTGATCTCTCTTGCAACAGGATGATTCATAATTAGCAACATATAGGAATGAATTAAATGTCAAAAATATAATCAAAAGACATGTCTCTGTACAATATGCATTTTAACAAATTTTGCTAACATTGCTATAATCTAATCAAAATGCAAAATGCAAAAAGCAAAAACAATTGTTAATAAATATTCTGGTTCTGTGATGTAGTGGTTAATTTATTAGATTAAGTGGGTGTAGGCCTTCCTGAGAGAACTATACATCTTTGCTAGTGATATAGGACTTAACAGTTCATAGATTATCCCTTTCTCCTATGATGCCAACAGTTATAAAACTCTATGGGCTTTGATTTGGCAACCGTAACGGTTTCATTGCAGAATATAGTTTAAGGCTGGGATCATGACAAATGTTGCTGCCACGTGCACACAACCATGTGATCAACCAAAGCGGGATTTTACTGCTTGCACTCACAAAGGTGAATAATTCTCATTGCCTGCAACACATTATTTGTCTCTCTTATTTCAGCTGTAAATAAATGGAATGTGTGTGTGAGTTCTGGCAGTTAAACAATTAACACACAGCGAAAGTAAGACTTTCTACCCAAAATGAGTTCCTGAAGAGTGAAGTGAAGGATTCATTAGTAAACTGTTTCCTAATAATTACTTAATTAAACACTGTCGACTGTAACAGCTGAAACACACAGTATATTGGTAAGTTGGGTCTTTATAATATTTTTTGTATAATTTGGATTTGTTTTGAAACAAATAGAGCATTATTCTTCAGACATGGTGTCCATGCATACATAAGTGCCCAGAGGGTGGAATGAGACTCTGCTTGCAACACACACACACACCATTATAGGTTTAATATGGAGTTATCAAACAGGCCTGCATAAGATTCATCATATATTGTTCTTACCTCTGGAGAGTGAAAACATTATAACCACCTATACTTCTATGATGTGTCCGAAAGATCCTCCTTGTGCTTTATATATACAAACATTTTACATGAGTTGACTGACTTAATATGAAATGATGACTCACTGCAGCAAAACAACGTCACACTAAAGCTTAGGATAGACACACCTCTAAATTGCAGTTAATCCCACTTTAGACTCCTGTAAATACATTTTCTAAAAAATGTTTCAAAAATCTGCAGGCAGGTTTTTCCAATTTGAAACTAACTGGTTCTCTAAAAGCTCTTGAGTCTTACTACATGGGAACTGTATGGCCCATCTGTTGCTGGACATGACCTGGGTATCGTACAATGTAAACTTCAAAGCAATACCAGTGCAGTTACATTTCCAAAAATTCTACTCACTCAGAGCTGTTGCAAAGCCAGTTTTCCTCTCCCCCTCATCTCAATTAAAGATGAAAGTCACATTCAAGCAAGGCCATCCATGTCTGTGGGAGCAGGATTTTTCTTTGGAGACTCTGCCTAGCAACCTCCCAGTTCTGTCTCTAGCTCCAAGGAATGCTTTGCCCAGGAATGCTTTGGCAGAATAAAACTGTCCCTAGTTTGGCTGCTTTGCTTAGCACATCCTACCAAGAAAGCTGGTAGAGAAGAAGCTCATTCAGTGGATTTGCTGATGATTTCTATTTTCAGTCTTCCCTTGAAAGCTGACCTAGGCCAAGACCCAGGAAAGACTTTGTCTGAGGAGAGCAACACTAAACCCGGCAATTGGCAAGCTGGAGGCAGAGTGTATAGAAACTCGAATTTTCTATGCTCAGTACTCAGGCTGAGTGAAGATGATCTCTGCAGTCACCAGAGGTGCTGGCATATGAGCAATCCTGTGCAGAATGCATTTCAGGTCTACAGGCTAAGTAGAAAACATGCATATGGGTTTGAGTTGTGTTGGGAATGTGTCAAATGGAAGGTGGTACAGCAGAACAAACTGTTGGTATCCACCCTAAATAAACCATATCTAATGGATAGGGTTACCAGTTATCTGGACAGACAATTGGAAAGGAGGACAAATGGGTGGGGAAAGGAGGACACACAAACTGTTTCACTTTCTTGGCATTTAAAAATTGTAGTGAAAACTGCAGAAAAAAAAGTACTTAAGCCTCCATGTATATGAAATTACTTTTTCCAGCATCAGAAAACTTGGTTTTTCAATCACAGGAATGTGATAGAGCAGGTTAGGAGGAAAAAGCCTTTAGCATGTAACTGATTAAGGTCTTGTCAATTTCAGGCAGCAGCGCAATTGGCAGGAGGGTCCTAATCAACTAAGGTAAGGTCACAGAGCTGAGCTTGTTGACTTGTGGTTAACACTTATTAGGGAATCACTGAGCCCAAAGGAGAGCTGCCCAGGAAGAGAAAACTTGTTAGACACTCAAAAAGCTGGACAATATTTCATTTTAAGGCTATGCCTGCAGGACAGAGAATATGAGGACAAAAAGAAGGATGTGTCCTTCTTTTGCAGGTCCTCTGGTAACCCTACTTATGGAGGAAAGACAGATCTACAGTTTGGTTTTCTCCCACATTCAGATGATTTTGATATCTTATTTTCATTCCACTCCATTTGTAAAGAAATGTGTAAATGTGATGTAATGACACGCACAAACATATGGAAGTCTCATCCTTGCCCTGCCTGACCAAGTGGGCTTTCCTTTTGAACCCTCCTGAAAAACACAAAAATTAAATCATGTAAAGGATGCTACTGCATTATTCTACTGATCTGTATAAAGAAATTAACATCACACAAACACACATACAGTATATTCTTCTCCATGTTACTGAAAATCAGCATTACATGGATCCTTTTCTGGTAATGGAAAATGATTCAGGGGAAACTACAGGGGAGGTTAAAAAAATCAATACAATACAATAACTTTATTGTGGTCATCAACCAGCACAAGATAATTGGCACTCAATTATCCAGGTTAAAAAAATCAAGATGGTAGCCAGGATTGCACATTCAAAGCACTCCCCTTTTTTTACATATGTTGTATATATATGTAAAAAAGAGTGGGACTTTGATCACATGGTCAGAGCCACTGCCTTGACTTTTTTGACCCCTGGCACCCCTGTACACTCCGTAATTAAAGCTAGAACTATTCTTTTAAAAACATAAACTGTAGTTTCACTCTAATTTAGACTTGCTTGAGTCTCTAATGTGACTAAATAGGAGTAATGAGTAAACCTACATAGGGCATAAATTAGTTACCACTGACTTGACCAATTAATTTAAATAGGGTCAAAGAACAAGCACAATATAATGTTGGAAAAGATGGAAAAAGTAGCAACAGAAAATGATCAAGGAGGTCTTCCCTGTGGAAAAAAATAGATGAATAAATAATACCAAAGGAGAATAATGCAAATTTATAAAATTACAGCATACACATAGTTGAAAACATGGAATAAATCCAGGTTCCCCTTGCTTTATGCAAATTCACTATAATATGATTGATATTTTTTGCCCAACCCCTTTACCCACAATGAAAAGGAAAAGGACCTCTCTAACCCTAGAAACAAAATTGGGTAAATTACATTGCACCAAAGCTGGTGAAAGATCCTCAGCCCTAGGACAAGCTCTTAATCTGGGCAAATCTACTGGGTGCCACATAATGAAGAATGCTAATAAAATTAGTAGCATTAAGATCCATTCTACCTCTTTGTCTGCCATGATAACCATGCCCATTAGAAATCCAGCTGCAGATCCAAAAAATGTTTTCACACTTCCTAGATGATTGATTATTGATTGAGTATGTGTCATCAAGTTGTTTTTGACTCTTAGTGACCACATGAGACAAAGAAGAAAACATGTTTGAGTAACCTAGTATTTTATAAGTACATTTGTCAATGCATTTTGATTATAAAATGTAACACTGTACCCCTCTTTCCACTGGTTAATATCTTGTTTCTGCAAATTTACTTTATGCGAGGTTTTCAGCAAAGATAACTCTAGCATAAGCAAAGGGTAACCTGTACATTTCTCCCTCCTTCAGAATACAAGACTTTATGGCCCTAAAGTACTACTGTTAATGCCTTTAAAGCAGAATAAGGTAAGGTTGTGAAGGATTTGGAACCTCTTAGCCATCCCCCACGTGACACCCTGCAGGTCACCTGAAGCTTCAATTTACAGAATACCTAACACATTTTCAGGGCATCCGATTGCAATACAAGATGGGCTGGAAGTGTTTACTCTAAATTCAGAAGCTTTATGCCATTGAGCATGGTTTGCTAGGGCAACAACAATGGGAACTGTTGTAAGACATTCAACTGGCCACTGTGTAGACAGGATGCTAGGCAAAAATGATATCCAAAAGGGACTTTATTGTATTCTAAAATAAAAATAGATATGTTTGATATGTGTCAGCAGTGAGATCAGTTATACCTCATACAACATGTACGTCATTCAACATATAGGAAACATTATCAGTCAGAGCTTAAAGTTAGGTAATAACAGGAAGGGCTCCCTGACCCATTCAAAACACTTACGCTTAGAGTTATGAGTGACAAGTTAAGGAAACTGAGTAACTGAATTGGTTCCGTAATGTTTGTCTCGGAAGCCTTGCTACAGTCACCAGTCTGCTTCCATTATTAAAGATTTTTACACCTCACGCACCACTGACATTACATTGCCTACCAACATGTTAGCATATTATAATCCCTTGTCCTAAAAACAGAAATATGAATCTAAAACTACAGCCACATTTTTAAAAGCCTAAGGGCTTTCTTTCATCAGTTTTATGCACCAAAGTCAAGATGCTCCTTCAAAAACACTACATCAAATACAACAGAATTGTACTTAGCTTTAAAAGGTTTAATGAGCCAAGTCAACATGTCTTTAAAATGTACTCTTCTCAGCTCCTTAAAATAAGGGTACCACTTTTCCTGTTTTTATTTCAAATATTTTCTACAGGTTTTTCACCTCACTTCATTTCCACATATTCACCCTCATGGGACACCCAGCACAAAACAAGGATAGGGGTATAGTAGAAGATCCAAAATGGTGGCCAAGCTACTAGCCAAATTTCACTGGCTACATCTATAGCTGCAAATAAGAGTACTGTACTAAAAACAAAAACAGAATTTCACTGAATTTCTCTCTCCTTTCCCTGAGAAATTCAGTGAAATAATCCAATCCCTATCTTTCCTTCCCTCAGTTTCTCTACTATACAGTGGAGAATTTTCACAGGTTATTTGCAAACAGCTCTAGATTATTTGATATTTTATTTTTAAATAGATTTATCTTCACCAATTAAGTCTCTAAATTATTTCAGGAAATCTGGACTCCAGTTGCCTTGTTTTCCAATTCTAAATCTAATAGTTTTCAGCTTTCACCAGATGTTCTTTGAAAGAAAAAACAGTTACGGGAAATAAAAGAGGAACATGCGTTCAGAGTATAGAGAAGTCAGGACACATTGTGCTGGACATAAACAACTTATCTTTATCTTTCTAGCATTTTTACCATATTTATGCCATAATGTAATATTTAACCTAGTAATGAATGTAATGTTTAAAAAAACAGACATCACAGTTGCAAAATTAAGACACACAATAACACAAAAATTAAAAACAGCTTTATCAGCCATCTGGCTGACAGTTTTCCCCTATAAAATGACTGTGAACAGCCAATGAAGTCTTCACACATACATAAAAAAAGCTTACAATTTATAACCACATTAAAATATCACCCTAGTACTTTTTTCAACTATTTTTCTTTAGTGGGCAGGAAGCTGGTAGAAAATAACAACTACCAGCTTTCTATAAAAGGTCAGTGAACCCACATCCTGGGTTGGATTTCAACTTAAAATGGAAGAACAAACTTCAGAAGATGGGTCATCTATTGATTCTTACAGTAGGCTCCTTGTCAAGGTCACATCAACATGAGTAAGCAGCTCCTGAGGCCAGGGGCTCAAAAGAGCCTACCTGCTCCTTGAAACTGTCAATGCCATAGCAGGGTAAGCATTTTCTGGTAATCAGGGCTACTTCTTAAAGAGGCTAACTGCTCAACTATGTCCTGTTTCATCTAGCTGCTATCTTCAAATCTCCTTCAAGCTGAGCACAGCTCCTGGTGACTTCACTCTCCTGAGTGGATTCCAATTCCCTGTTAAGCCTTAGAGTAATTCTCTTTCACAGTATTCACAAGAGTTTAAATATTATAAATATTCACACTAGCAACATAGAAGTCACTCGGTGTCTGATCTGCTTCAGTTCTGCATGTTCTCATGACTGAGAAGTCCATGAGTCCAATTTATTTATCATTCTGCCAATTAAAAAAAGTCATTTCATTTTTTAAAGATTTATTTTGTATACATATTTCTATACTATATGCATTTTATATGCATTTTTTTCTAATGTGCATATTTTACACTTATTTTTCCAGTATGTTCTTACATACTCAGAGATTAAATTAGAGGTATATTGTTCACATACATATGGCTTATGATCATTGACGTTTTACAATTATATGTAAATAAAAATACAGAGTAAGCAACACAGCTGAAAGATTTTGGAATCTCCTTCTTAGATAAAGATAAACCTTATGTAGCAATCTAAAACAATTTAAATCTTTATAAAGAGGGTCCTATGTTTGGATCACTTTCACTGGTAACAATCCTTGTTTAATGAAAGCTTAGGCAAAGTTTACCTGATTGTTTATTCCTTACATCTTTATGAGGCTTATTATTCATGTACATTCTGATTGCTGCAGAAAGGCAGACCCAGTGTTAAAAAAGACATTCAGTTTTGTTTCTTCTTAACATGCTAGGATGAGGAAACCAGTGGAGAGGAAGAATGAAGAATGACTAATAGGACTATATCAAAAGATTTTTAGTGCTATCTCCAGATCAAAGTATTTGTACTAGTGAACATTAGCTATTTTTAGGACTCATTCCCAAGCCAAAATAGACACATGTAAAATCTTATACCTAGTTATTTGAAATTTGCAAGGCTTTTTCCCTACTGAAAGGAGCCACTATTATGTGCACATGTCACCTAATGTTGTCCTTCAGAACAAGACAGTTGCAGGAACTTTCCATTTTGGAATTTTAATTCCAACCCTTGATATCTATTTCTTGCTGAAGAGCATTTCTACAATGTTGCAGGGTACCCTATATAACGGAATATGGCTTCTTATTGTGCTGGTGAATGATGTCAGTTCAGTAATATTATGTCTTATTTCTTCCTTTCTGAAGACATGTAAGAAGATCCAACTTTCAGAGAAATTAACTCTTAACAAGCAAAACAGATTTTTTTTTTAAAAAAAAAAGATGTATAGGTGTTACATTCAGAATCATATTTTCTACAGCACAGAAGTCGAACTGTGAACTTGAAAATACAGAAAAGTTCACAGAATGTTCAGAACAGGCTGAAAATGTCTCTATGTGGTTTAATGACTTTGTATATTTGTCCATAAATTAAATAAAATCTCTGAGCAGAAGGATTGTGAAAACAGCGACTGCTAATAAAAAGTTATTAGATGTCCCTCTAAAACAACTCAAAATGAAGCTGTTGAATCAACTTGTGAAATTGAAGCAATGCCAGCACAAATAAAATACAATAATTAAATACTAAGAAACATTTACAGAAAGAAATAGCTACATTGACCAGCGACATATGCTGAATGTTTTCTCATAAATCATCTAATTACAACAGAATGGAAAGACCCAGTTCAAAAAACACAGACAAAAAATGGCACATTATTAATTTATTTATTGGATTTGTAAGGCCACCCAATTCAAAAAGACAACTCTCATAAATAAACATTCCCTCCACTTCAAGTTATTAATAAAAATGTTGAAGAGTACAAGGTCCAGGATTAAACCTTGTAGTTCATTCCAGTTTGATGAGGAACCATTGATGAATACTCTGAATATGATTTCTGAGCCATCTGTGTACCTACCAAACTGTCATACCTCCCAGCCCACACTTAACTAGCTTGCTAATGATGTTGTCCTGGGATTCTTTTTTAACTTCAAGATACTGTATGTCTTCAGCATTTCCATAATCTACTAAAGAACTTGGTTGATCAAAAAATGAGATAAAGCTAATATAGCAAGACTCGTTCTTGACAAAGCATACTGATTTCTGGTCATTACTGCATTGCTTTCATGGTAAACGTAGATCAACCTCTTTATGATCCATTATAAAATTTTCCCAGGAATTTATGTCAAAGCAAGTGGCCTATAGTCCTGCAGGTAGATAGGTAGTTAGATAGAGAGATGTTTACTTTTCTGAAGACAGGAACAACATTAGCTTTCCTCCGGTCATCTGCAACTTCATTCTTCAGTATTTTTCAAAGATAATACATCAGCTTTCAGCCAGGCCATCAGCAACTTCTTTCAGTACCCTTGGATAACATTAATCTACCCCTGGAGATCTAAATTCATTGAGTTAAAGAGATAATCCCTGACTATGTTTCTATCACTTTCGAGTTTCAGTCTATTCTTTATTTGACCACATTTGCACATACACACAATTTATGCATACATTATTTTGCTTCTATAATCCTCAAAATAAACAAATGCATCTGCTTCTCTTACATCAGTGATACAAAACATGAATCACCAGCCTTACAGATAACCCACCAATATCCCTTTTATCCTTTTTATAGCTGCAAGAAGCAAGAAAAACAACTTTTCTTTCTTTCTTTCTTTCTTTCTTTCTTTCTTTCTTTCTTTCTTTCTTTCTTTCTTTCTTTCTTTCTCTTTCTTTCTTTCTTTCTCTCTCTCTCTCTCTCTCTCTCTCTCTTTCCTCCTCCTCCTCTCCTCCTCCTCCTTCTCCTCCTCCTTCTCCCCTTCATTGTAAGCAGCTGCTCAAACTAAGCATAATTTTGTGAATGATGTCACAGAAACATCTCTGGTGTGGCCGATTGCTTAGTGCTGTTGAGGATGATTTTGGCTTACTGGTATTGCCTTGGTGGGCAGGGTAATCAGAGATCAATGTTCAGAATAGAAATCGAAATATGGGAGAGGAGATGCATTTTAAAGTTCTTTAAAATAACAGAACACGTGTAAGAGAGAGAATTTTGTTATGGTCACAGACCAGAGTTACAAATAAAACACATTAAAAACAAAACAGGATAAGAATGTTACAGTTGGTGGTGGGTTCATTAGTGGGCAGTCAATGTATGTTTAATTTTACAGGTAGTATAATAGAATTTGGCTGCTAAAAATCATACTGATCTGATAAAAACTGTACATAAAAAATATCAGAATTTTCTGGGTGTTTTACCAGGTAAGGAGTAGAACACTTGTAAATACATTTCACAGAAAAAAAAAGGGATTTTTATTTCTGTCATGATGGGATCCAGGTTCTTCAATAAAGCGATTGCTGGAATATCAAACTGAAAATGTTGAGAACAAATGGTATCCTACCTTCAGGATTATTTTCGTTCTAAACAAACCAGTGGGCTGCAGCTACCAACCATTTTTTAAAATTTCCTAAGAAGGCTTGTGGGGCCTATAAAGAAGTCATTAGTTTTTTTATTGTGCCAGCTTTGCATATATTATTAAAAAATAAAGTTTCTTTGAAGTCAAACTCAACTCTTGGTAACCTTGTAGAAACATCTATATAGTTTTCTCAGCAGTAGAAATGACTTGCCCCTTGTGATGGAATGGAATTATGAAGGCCAGGCTCAGGGAGAAAAACATTTTCTTACATCTCATGAAGAGCGTGGGAGATACAAGAGGATGAGACTGGCACCTCCCTGAGGAATTCACAATGTTGTGGCTGGCATTACTTGGGAGCTGGGGTTTCAGTCTGGGAAGATTCTTGCTAGAGGTTGTAGCTAATAAACATAGCTGGACTGAATTTACATGGTCTCTTGGAGTTCCTTGGGCTAGGCCTGACACCCCTGCCCCTTCCCCTTCCCCTTCCCCTTCCCCCCTTCCTCCCTCCCTCCCTCCCTTCCTCCCTTCCTTCCTTCCTTCCTTCCTCCCTCCCTCCCTCCCTTCCTTCCTTTTCTGGGTCAGCTTCCCAGTCTGGTCAACAGGCTTGGGATTTTCCATAGGTCTCCCATAGAAGTATCAGTCCACCCTACTTAACTTAGTTTGGCCATAGTATCATAGAATATTAGGATTGGAAGGGATTCTGGAAATCATCTTGTCCAACCCACAGCCTAGGGCAGGAATTCACTACAGTACTATAGCATCCTGTCAGGATCAGCCCAGGAAACTCCAGGAGACAGTACAGATTCAATCCAGCAAGGTTTAATGGCCTTTCTCCCGTTACAGAAATCTTCTCAGAGTGAGAGCAAATTCCAGGGTCACCCTCCCAACCTCCCTTGCATTGTTTAGGGAGGGTTCAGTCTCATCCTCTTATCAGTTCCCCATTGCTCTGGTGATGAGAGTAAATTCTTAACCCCTCTGGTCCTGACTCTCACATCACCCCTCCCTCCATCCTTATCCTCCCCCTCTGAGTTCTCATGAGAACTTGGCAAAGGTGGGAAATCTGACATTTCAGATGATGAAAAGGTCTCCGCATCTCCTGCCTCCTCCATACCGTCTTCCGATGGGTCCTGAAAAACATCTGCAACATTAATAGAATCAGCCCCCCTCCCTCCTGCCATCTGCCAGCCTGAAGTAGATGGCCTTGGGCTGCCAGACCGATGTTGCTCCCCCCTCCCTCCTGCCAACTGCAACTCTGAAGTGAAAGTCTGTGGGCTGCCAGACCGATGTTGCTCCCCCCTTCCAGCCTCCACCAAACCTTCCTCCAGTGCTCTGTCCCCTCCTTCTTCTCTGCCTTTCCTCTCCTGATACTGTTTTCCGAGCAGCTCCCAACTGCATCGGTTCCCCTGCTGTGAGGTCTGGTGTTAATGTAGGAGGGGAAGACACTGTAGCCAAGGAATGCTGAGAAGCTACTAAAGGAGTTAAAGGTTCATACTGCTTCAGCTCCATGAGCCTGGCTTCCACTACAATACAAAGCTGATATAGGCCATCCAGAGTATTTGGAATGCCTTGCTTTACCACTTCCGATCGGATTTCAGGATTCAAACCTTCTCTAAACTGGTCTATAAGAGCCACATCATTCCACTCAACATCTCCCACTAATAACTTGAATCTGCAATGAATAATCTTACCGATCTGCCGCCTTGTCTGAGCTTGCGGATGTCCCGACAGGCAGTTAATCGTCTCACTGGGTCTCCAAAGTGTCCCCTGAAAGCTGTGACAAAATTCCGGTAGTTGTTGAGTATTGGATCTCCAGTCTCTATGAGAGGAGTAGCCCACTTGGCTGCAGATCCCTTCAATAAGCTCATCACAAAAGCCACCCTTGTTCGATCTGTAGGAAATTCTCCCGGTCTACCGTCCATGAACAAGTCACATTGTGCCAGGAAGGTTCTCATCTGCTCCACTTCACCTCCGTACTTCTCAGGCATGCTGCCAGGTGAGCGCAGTAACACAGGTGGTGGAAGAGGTGGTGGCTGGACTACCTGTCCGAGCTGCTGCACCAGTTGCCCCATAGCAGCCTGCAGGTTATTAATCTGCGTATCTACTTGTTGCTGGTGCTGTAACAACACGGCTGCCAATACTTCTGGAGTCAAAGCCGCTCCCTGCGGATCTGTAGCCATGATGTATCTCCTTCTACTGGAAGGTAGTAGTTCTCTGAGAAGATTGATGTCAGGATCAGCCCAGGAAACTCCAGGAGACAGTACAGATTCAATCTAGCAAGGTTTAATGGCCTTTCTCCCGTTACAGAAATCTTCTCAGAGTGAGAGCAAATTCCAGGGTCACCCTCCCAACCTCCCTTGCATTGTTTAGGGAGGGTTCAGTCTCATCCTCTTATCAGTTCCCCGTTGCTCTGGTGATGAGAGTAAATTCTTAACCCCTCTGGTCCTGACTCTCACACATCCTAAACAGATGGTCCTCCAGCCTTTATCTGAAAATCTTCTATAAAGGAGAGTCCACCACCTCTAAGGAGTTTTGTTCAATTGCTGACTAGCTCTTATCTTTAGGATTTTTTTTCTTGATGTCTAATCAAAAATCTACATCCTTGCCCATTGTTCCTTGCCTCTTTTCTGGAACAACTATGAAAAGTCTGCCTCGTCTTTTCAATGATAGCTCTTCAGGTATCTGAAGAGAGCTATCACGTTTCCTTGCAGTCTTGTCTTCTACAACCTAATGCTATCCAGCACCTCTAACCCTTCCTCATAAGTCTTTATCCTTTCAGGCCCCTTATCACATTGGTTGCTTTCCTCTGGACATCCTGTACTTAGGTTTGTCAGTGCCTGTCCTAAAATGTAGCGCCCAGAGCTGAATACAGTATTCCAGGAGTGGTCTGACCAACAAAGAATTTAGAGGAACGTTTACCTGTCTTGTTCTTGACATTATATTTCTGTTGGTACAAGCTAGGACTGAATTTCTTTTCTTTTCTTTTTGCAGCTGCATCACATGACTGATTCATGTTTAGTTTCTGATCCACCAAGACCCTCAGAGCTTTTTGACATGTACTGCTGCCTAATATGATACACTCCAATCCTATACTCATGCCTTTGATTTTTCCAACCCAGAGGCAGGATTTTGCATTTGTCCTTGCTGAAATTCCTCTTGTTGGTTTCTGTTCATTGTTCCAGCTTGTCAAGGTGCTGTCCTGTCATCTAGCTGAACAATGTATTAATTAAAAGAATCTAAAAACATTAAAGTCACAATAGACAGGGACTCTGATGGGTGCCAAAGGAAATACACACAGCACCCTGGTGTCTATGGACACTGTGTTGCTCATTATTGGCTTAATGCAACCAAAGAACCATCCTAGGCACGTGAAAGGGGGGAGGCAGAGTTGCTCCCTAAAGCAAATTTAATCCAACTCTTACAACTAATTGCAATATAGCAATGATAGCAAAACAGTTGTCTTAAACTCAACTATATATTTATTAAACTCATTGGAAAACTCTAGTCAGTGATTGATGAACATACAGTTGTGAAATAAGTACAGCTTGTCCTGAATTGTCTCCAGCTGCATGACCCACGGCCTGGGAAGAGCGAACCCTCTAGGGTGAAATCTTGAGGCTGACTGCTCACAAAAGCTCCTGCTTCAAAACCTGCACTGCTCCTGCCTATTATCTCTTATGGTCAGTTTCTTGCCAAGGTCTTCTGGGCATAGCTTTCAGTATTCACATAAACTGTCTGTTGAAAATGAAATCCCACACAAAGAAGGAAGTAAAAACGATTAGCTATTTAAAACTCTGTAAAGAGGCTGGCCAAAAACAGGAGTATTTTATTGTGACAAATTTTTTCCCCTTCAACTAGCAAGAACAAAAAGTCAGAAATCTTGCTAATGGCTGAATGGGACAGTAAGATTATTAAAGACACAAAGTTTTCATTAATAATTTCCATGGGCATCACCTGAGAAAACAGTAGGGAAGAAGGGAATTGTTACTGAAACTAGGAGGTGTGGCAAAATCTACAGTGCAGTTCAACTTGGATGGCACAAAATATATTTTTGGAGTAAAGACCTAACATGAAGGCCTGGTTACGGTTTATTTAAAAAAACACATAACATATATAGTTAATGGTTATAGAATTGTGAGGAATAACCTTCAGAAGTTGCTGTGTCCTCACCAAAATTAGTAATTATTAAGGTCTTTGAAGCTACTGGAGCATATTGGACATTGTCTGAAAGGATTTGAGCTGAATAGGCTGTTGGACAAAGGCTGCTGCTTGAGATAAGAGTCCAGAGGGGCCCCCAACTTATGGACCTTTTCTTTCAGGGGAGTTCAACCCCATACAAAGCCAACCTTAGCCTTGGAATCAAACAAGTTCTGTTACTTACAAACAACAATTCTGTATTGTTGGAATTTAATCTGAGCTTGTTTTAAACCACATGGTCCCTCTCAGTCAGTTGGCAGGGACTTCTACAGCATGCCCTGCTAGGCCTGGGACGGTGATGTAAAGCTTGATGGATTGATGACTTCCCCCAATGGTTTCATGTAGATGTTACATATTGATGTAACCAAGGGCTTGATCAGTCCTTCCCCATGCACACTAACTAGTACCATCAACTCAAGAAAAAGTGGAACTACAATAATACAGTGCTTTCCATTCCCAACCTTTGGAGATGGTCCAGAAGGATATAATGGTAGATGGTATAAAATGTTGCTGAGAGGTCTAACAGGACCAGACCAGTGTGGTGTACTCCTTCTACCTAGGTCCTGACAAAGAAATCTACCAGGGTGACCAATGGTATTTTCATTCCATGCCCATGTCTGAATCCTGACTGGAAGGGATGCACATCATTTGTTTTCTCTAGGATACTCTGTTGCTCAAGCACTACCACCATCTCAAAAACTTTCCTTTGAAAAGGGAGATTGGACAAAAGAGTTGGTTCAAGATATGGCCTCTTCATGAGGGATGTACCACTGCCTCATTCAAGGAAGACAGAACCACTTGATTCTTCAAAGAGATATCAAACAACTCTTGAATCCAGCTGCACCCACCTTGCATTGCTCCCTGAAGGAGCTGGACAAGTGATAGATCCAACCCATAGTTGGTGGGGTTATGCCAGAGAGATCCCTATCTACTACTTCAATCTCCACAAGCTCAAAAGTATCCCAGGTAGTTTCACAAGATGCTGCCCAAGTAATCTCACCAGACTCCGCCCAAGAGGCATCTACAGTAATTATAAATGAATATGAGAGATGTTATCTGCAAAGAATGTGAAAATGCCACAGCAGCCAGCAGGGAGATCTTTACCTCTGTCTTTTCCCCAAAAGGATACAGATAACCCTAAATGAGGCCACTGGATACAAGTCTGTAGACCCAATAGAAGTACTGTATGCATGCTTTGTCATTCTTTTGGCCATGATTTAGTCTTAAACATTGATGGCAATGTTTAGGGATATATCACGGCATCATTAAGATTGAGAGAGTCCTAGGCAAAGTATTTTAGGAAGACCTGTCACCCTAACCACTGCCACTGTCACCCACTGTCTTGTACTTACTTACAGATTTTTATCTGTCTTGCAATGAGCAAAATCTTGATTATCTCCTTCTCTTCCTTGCTTCCATGTAGCCATGGAACACTATTATCACTTTTCTCTGTGCTTTGTAAGTTTACCCTAGCAGTTCCATTAAATCAATGTGTGTACACCTCCCCACCAAAATGCTAATATAACATTCAACATCCTGAGTTAGGAAATGTTAGAAGTTGCTGTTGTAAGGTAATGTTAAATGTTTCAGTGTGAAAGGGTCAAGCAGTGAGATGTTGTAGGACAATGGTTTAGGTGCCTTGCCATTTTCTTTGCATGACCTAAGCTATCTTACTGTCCTCAGATGAAGTAGAGGGGCAGTTTCATCTCCTGAACTGAAGAGTTATCACTTGAATTGGCTTCTGTATGTAACATATAGGAGATATTTCAAGGAGGAACAATCTATCCAAATCTATTTTCCATATTTTCAACTCTAATCTTATATATCTCCTAGTACAATAGCAATAAAAAGCCATGCAGGATTAATTTCAGGATCTGAAGGAGACAAAGGTATCCTAAATTTTTGCTCAGCACACACACTGTACTACTGATCATGTCCTAGTTCCAATTTTGGGATAGCCTCACAGTTCTTAAGATTATTGCTAACCAACTACAGAGCTGCAAAAGCTGGGAACAAGGCTGGTGGGTTGTCATTCTATCCAGAAGGTGACAGCACAACCTATGTTCCATCATGATAACAGAAAATAATAGAACTTTTTCTCATTTTCTTCAGCAGGGCCTAAAATCCAGGAGTGCTGGGTGGTATCCCATGTCTTGAGGGACAACAATAAGAAAAGATATCTTCATCTCAATGGCTTTGAATCAGTAGAAATACAACCATTGTCAAATGACTGAGAACAGTAGCAATTGTGCATTTCATATTAATATTTACACTGAGTAAAGAATAAAATTTACTGAGCCTTTCTGAAATGGAATATTCAGTTGAAATAATTTATTTCAAGCCAACCAAGAAAAACAGATTACAAATTAGAGCTGCACACGTTCACAAATGACATCAAGATGTACTGTATATATAGCAAATGCCATACATAGTAAAAATGGAACATTTGCTTTTCAATGTATGGATTATCTTTTGTCACTGTTTCTTTGATTTTTAAGGATGAAATGCTTTACAACCTTCATTTTTAATTTACTTTCAGTTATAAAGTTTTACAATATCCTAATTCTTTAAACAATAAAACTCTAAATCACTAAATTACTTTACAGATAATATTACGTATTTTAAATTATTGATTATTTTTAGAGCTGCAAGCTTGAATCAGTATGTTATCAACATGAGGTTTAATTGATTCATCAAAGAGTGTACATTTTAATTAGTGAAGGCAGATTTAAATTCATAGGACCAAAGGAAAGAATTTTTTAAAAGTTTGCTTTATTAATGTAATAGCCAATCAAAAGAAAAACTATAAAAATGGCCCTTTTTTAACATACTGACTGGAAAGTGTTATTTAGTAAAAATTGCAAACACACTTCTTTCTAATATCTCAAAGTCATCAATGTTTATGTACTGGTTATGTGCATATATATAATCATTGTGAATTAATCACTTAAAGACAGGTGATTAATCAACTAAAATGCTACACCAAGTTAAAAAAAAGCCTTCATGAATATCTCCTTGAGCAAATAATTGCTTATGTAGCTATATCCAGATACACATAATCACATTTGTATATGCATGCAAGAGAAAGGGAGTTTATGTGTCTATGTCTGTGTGTATTCATAGAAAGAAGAGGTCTACAGCTATAGTTACTGGAATTCAAATAAGCATTCTACTACGTTGAATTGCATACCCACAGTTTTTAGTTTTCCCTTCACCTGAGGTTGTTACTTTCTTATTGATTCAAACAATTACCATAATATTTTAGGACACCAACATTAGTACTTGCTTTTCCAAGAAACTGAAAATGGTATTTTGTACATCTTCGTAGAACAATTTATAACAGAAACAATGGAATCAGGCCAACAGCCCATACAATTCAGTAATGTCTAGTACAGATGTGTAACTTGGTGTACATCTGGTAAAGGCAGCCCATGTTCTCAAATATATATATAGCTCTTAACTTATCAAATATATTTTGAATTTTACATATTTTTGTACAGGTTTTATGAATTTATACTTTTACATGCTTTTCTAGGTCAGGATGGTAGACAGCAGCAGACTCCTTCAATTGCTGCCACCCATGTTGGAGCAAAGTCTATTTTAAGATAGCACAGTATCTTGAAAAAGGAAGAAAGAAATCCATGATATGTTTGGGTTTTTTTAACTGCTGTAGTGAATAGCCTTACCATTGATTCATGTCTTTTTCCAAACACACAGACAAAAAGTACAAAGTATAACTATAGCAGTTTCAGCATACTGTACACTTTCTGTCTAGAAAGCAATTATCTTGGAAAGTTTGGTACACTCATGTGCTCAAACCAAGTGCAGCACACCTAGCACACCGTATCTCTTTCATCCATCTCTTTGCTGCAAGTGGGGTAGCAGGAGACTGCCCTATAACAGAAATGTGGTTATGGTCTCCTAAGGGGCACCATTTCAGATCTGAGTGAAAAATCCATAAGTAAGAAACAAGAGTGGAAGCTGTAGGAGATATTAAAGATTCAACTGTAATAAGTTGAATAATTTAAGGCTATCCATTCATTTATTTTTCTGCAAGAAAAAGATTCACACTTAAGGCAAGGACCACCCATTTTGAAGGGCACAAGGGTTCAGATTTCAACTTTCTCTGTCAGACTATTCTATCTCACAAGGTTGTTACATGGATAAAATTAGAAGTGGGACTACATTCTCTACCTTGAGTTTTGCAGAGGAAAAGTGGAATATAAAATAGCATCAGACAAAAAATAAGTAAAGGAACCAAAGGAATAATCACACACAATTTAGAATTACCATATGTCTTACCTTATGGAAGACAGTTCTTCATTTAAAGTATCTGCTGCTCAAAGCGCTGTGTAGTCTAAAACTAGTTCAGGATGAAGAATTGTAAGAAGAGAGAATAGAAGTTTTGTATGAGTCTATCTCTTCAGGTACATGCCTCTTGCCTGCAGTTTATATTGCATTGTATTTCTATTTAAACTATACTGGTTGTTCCTAAATGTGCATCTATATGAAGGGTTCCCAGCATTTTGGGGCTGTTACTCACATTTGACTGGGGGCAGGGGGGACATTCAAAGAAAACAGTTGCTCTGGGTGGGCTCGGTTGTCCACAAAATGCCACAGGATACTAATAGTCTCCAGCCTATATTTTTCTTTCTTTCTGCAGCCATGCACCATTTTTATTTTTTAAGAACTAAATGGTAGAGTGGGGCAGGAGTGCTGGCAAGAAAGTGTCTGCAGACACACAGCTGCCTACAGGAACCAGATAGGAAAGTTCATTATACAAACCAGCACATGTCAGTGTCAAGCAGATATGTGTTCTCCTTCATCTTCTTTCTAAGCAATCCTTTCCCTTTAAAAACAACAGAACTGAAAGGGCAAACAGGACTGCTCTTGTGGTCAGACTATTGTCTTTTTGTCTTTCAAGAACGTAACAAGAGACGGAAGGTTGAACAAGAGCAGGCAAGGCACCAAGAGCTTGACACTTCTCACTGCGTAGAGGAAGAAGCCCTAACCAAGCCTTGCCCAATGACAAGAACCGGGTTTTCCCCAAGACCTTTGTTGGGAAATTCTGTCTCCATTCTTAAATGTACAGGCTTGCAAAATCAGAGCTCTTCCCCCATTCACCCTCCCTTTCCTGTTTCTTTGCTCCAGCTGATATATGGCCAGGAATCACTACAGACTTCCCCACTCTGTCCTAAGCAAGAAGAAGCTGCTGTGTGCCTCCAGGCAGATACTACTTCACTTTATTGACTCAGAAAGCAGGGGGGAAACAGTGCAAGGTAAGTTTTCATTTAAACCAGAGGCAAAGTCACAAAAAGAACTATGCAGGTTTTCCCAATGAGCAATTCTGGCTCACAGGTGAACTTTTAGAAAGCATTTCCCCCCAAATTAATCTTTGTTGCAAAGCCATTGCCATGTGGCAGATGGAATGATCTTACTTCTGCTGACCTAGGTGAGAAATGTAGAAAAAAGGGAAAGTTTCAACTTTTTTATGGCCCTGCAAAATATGAAAAGCTGACATAAGTTGTGGATTAGAAATTATGCAAAATTGTGTGATTGACTAAGAATCCTGGGCCACCTTAAAGACTAATAAAGATTCTACAGAACTGGCTTTTTAAGGATTACTGTCCACTTCATCAGATGCAGGCAGTATTTCTCTCGTTGCACTTTTGAAACAGAAAACAGCCCACGCAGAATTGGAAAAAGAAAGATAACAAGGAAAATGCGGGCAGCCTCTTCCTCTGTGCTGCTTGTCTAAACCCATTTGCCCATACAGTGGCTTTAACCATGTGATTTTTAGCAAAGGTGCCAAAAATAAATCAATGAAAAAGACATTGTTTAATGTTGTTAGAAGAAAGAACAGCCCGTGTCTTACAAGATTGCCAAAATTCATTGTAGTTCAGCATTTTCAGTAGAAATCTCATAAGAAATGTGTCAATATCATGAGATTTTAGCAAATAATACTAATAATACGAATCCTAACAATACAGTGTCACACATGTACTGGTATCCAGAAATGCTGTATTGTCAACCCTTGGAATGGCTACTTGCAAAGGTGCTTTTCCCATTTCCTTTCAGAAAAGCTGCATGGTAACATTGCACAGGTCTGCAAGAGCACGGTTTTTATTTGCTTGGTCCCCAGGACAGAAAGTTTAATTTGCTTTGTTGCACAGAAAAGAAAAGAATAAAGGCTGTGTGTCCTTTTTAAAATATTGAAAGGCCCAGGAGAAGAATGTTCATTTAAGCTGCCATCCCTTATTCCCACTATGCTCCAGGTCAAGTGTAACCATTTTTGTCCATTATTTTTTAGGTCCATTTGAGGTGAAGGGCCCAAAATAATGAAAAAAAGTTGGGATTAGTTTTGCTATTTTGAATGAAAACTGTTGATCCATCTATTTATTTCAAATACTGAACCCTACTTTGTACTAGCCTCCCTTAATAGGCAGTTCCCTACCCTACCCTATCCCCCATAAGCAGTGAATCCATATTTTCCAAAATTAGGTCCTAGATTTGAAATCTATTCAGAATGGGTGAAAACTGCCAATTAATTATTCTGTCCTGAGTTCATTTGACTCCGTCCAATGTGATGGAATAGCCAGAGTCTCCTTTTACGTGGCAAAGGAATGAACATATGGACTCTCTTCACATGCCAGCCAAATATGTGGTCAACATGGCCTAAGACTAGCCTTTTGACCCTGCAACATATTCTTTAAATGTGTGGGGTATGTTGTCCAAACCTCCTTAATTTATTTGCCATCAGGTCAAACTAATCAAAGCTGTGCTTTCTCAGGTTAGTCTCTTTGGGTTGATCTGGGCTTCCACCCAAATAAAATGTGTGCAGGGTTGGAATTCATCCTAAAACAACAAATCTAGGTATGGTTTTCGGAAAGCTGTCCAGGGAGTTTTTCTTCCTTTAAACAAACTGAAACAGGTACCATGCTCTTTCAGGGTTGGATTCAGGCTCAAATAGTTGCTGTTAATCTCCATTGTAAATGGTTGGACTTAAACCAGAATGAAGCTAAGTTTTGTCCCATTGGATTCACTGAGATCTACATCAGGTATCTAATTCAGATCCAGCCCACTCTAGTTAAAATGTTTGTTTTCTGTGAAGCATATTGAGTACACCTTAAGTATTTATGAAAAAATATTATTTTAACAAATCTTGAGTATTAAGACTCACTTGATGAAAAGGGGATTTAGACAAACTCTTAGAATATGAGACTACAAAGGGCTATTGTAGTCACGGTGGCAATCAAAGCTTTGGAATCAGTGCAAAAAGACTTTGAACTAGATAAACTTTTGGCTAGCTCAGGCATGGCTTCTCTAGGCTTATTCTTATTGACAGGTACTGAGACATAGCCCAGGAATTGGACGAACTAAGTAGGGAGACTCTCTCCACATCTTAGTGGGCTGTTTATCTCCCACAAAAGGAGAAGACCACTATCAATTTATATGCTGATAGAAAAGGATGTGAAGCAGCTTATACCAAGGCAGGTTGTCAATGTGCCTTGTGTAGTTTTTGTCTGCAGCTTTACGGGGCATACTTTTCTCTGTTACATGCCTAGGGGGTACAAAGGGCATGGGTGTGGCCATTATGACATCATCAGAATGGGCAAGGCTGAACTTTTTGGAATTGTTCATTTGGGATTTGGGGTGGTGCTGATGGGGAGGGTTGAAGTCTTGAAGGGGTTAAAGAAGTATTTTAAGTCATGACATTTGTATGCCTTAAACTCTGCAGATTTTAAGACATTCATATCATCCCTTTAACCTACCTCCGTTCCCCAGTAAAAAGTATTTCAGCCCCACTCAACTGGGCATTCTGGAGAATGCAAAAAAAGGTTCTAGGAACCCAGCTGGGGGTTTTGGGGATGCAAAAAAAGGTCCAATGTAGCCCAAGAACCACAGGTTACTTATCCCTATTTGACAGCAGCACTCTCAGATTTCTAGGACCATTTTCCAGCTCTGCCTGAAGTGAATGGAGATGATGCCATGTTGTTGGCTCAGAAATTAAATTTGCTGTGAATGTTAGATAGACTATTGAAACATCTATTGAAGCAACAAGCAATATGGATCTTAAAATTATGCTTCAAAGCCCAAGGTAGTTGTGAATGCAGTGGGAGTGGAGCGCTTAAGAAATGTGGGTGGTTAAAACAAGAAGAGACAAGATGAAGAATGAATGGCTGCTGAATGAATGGGGATTGAATTCAAAATGACAAGTAAAAAGTAGTTTAAAATGATTTGGTCATATGGGGAGCAAATGAATGAGAACGGACTTATAGAACAAATACACAGAGAATAGGTCAAGAGGAAGTGGAAGACCAAGAAAGTCATGGCTGGATGGAAGTAATGAGAACCTTAAAAGAAGTGAAATTTAAAGGACAAAAGGCAATGTGTAAAATCGTGTGTGGATATGATGGAAATAAATACAGTTTTACAAGGATAAAAAGTCATAGTCAGGCATAGTAAATGGTATTGGCGTAAATTAGTTTTAGTTAACTTTTATTTTTCTTATCTAATTTCTTTGTCTTATGATTTCTTACTCATTTTCTGTACTCTCCATAATGTTGCTTATCCTGATAGACAATAGTGTGATGAGAATGTATGTCTGTACCTGGAGTTGTTGGTACCGAATCTTGGAGTTTCCACATGCAACGTATGTGTTTTACCACCGAACTGCACTCCCATCTTGAAGGTCTTCTTATTTATTTTGCAACAAACTCAGAAGTTATTTTGTACCCTGAGCAAACATAGAAAAGTGCTTTAGAGCTTCTCTTCATAAGTCTCCAGTTTAATTTCTCCTCTTTTTCTGTTCTTCTAAACTCACAAGAAATACATTTCAAATGCTTGCAACATTTTTAATAATGTAATTTTAAAAAATAACAGAAAGAATGACATTATTTTTAAGAAGGGAAAAGTCAGAGAGATATGACCTTTCCAAAGACCTAGATGAGTTGCCAGGGGTGATTTAGCGTAGTCTGAAACAATAATAACAAGGAAAGCATTCCAATTGCACACTAAAACATTTCCATGCAATGTCAAGGAACAATCATGACTCCCTATGCACAAAAAGTCCTTAATAAGTGCACATTCTTCAGACCAGAAACATTCTTCAAAACTACTTCATAATGAATGCTTAAGGGGATTTTCAAGATCCTGGTTTTTGGAAAGTTCTATGATGCATGAAAATGGTGAAAACGCTAAAAAAAATTAATAGTTTCTGTATAGTTGGATGGTGAGTTTTTAGCTTAAACACCAAGCCTCTTGCCTGCTACATATATAAACATGATATGCACCAGAGGGATGCGTTATAAAGCTTACATTAAGCAATCAATCAATCATATGGAAGAGAAGGCAGAACTATATGAAACAACTGAAAGAACCATTTTAAATCTGGTGTGCAGGGCTAAGCCCAGATGTTTTGCTACCTGAGACAAAAAACAAGATGATGAGCTTCCTATTCCAAAGACAGAAGTAGACAAAGGGGACGTCTTCTCCCACACTTGAGGAAGCAAGCTAGTTTATATACATGCCAACACCGTCAGTCTTCAATAGCAGTGAAGTAGGAGACTGAAACTGATGCCCTAGCTTTCCAATGATTGCTCCATGATGCAAATGTATAATAGAAGAGCCAGCCCAGCTAATCTTGTGAAAACAGCTGCAGAGTTAACTTGGTTAACTGGATTAACAGAGTTAACCTAACAGAGGACACATAGGCATAGCACCTCCTCTTCGTCTCTTGCAGGAACCTACCCTTCCATCAAACTGGAATGAATCTGACTTGAGGATTCCACCCATTCTTTAAGCAGTAGCATAACTTTATTGAAAAAAAAGGTAAGATACACTTACACTATTTTATCTCACTCTTTTATCTTTACTTTATCTTACCTTACTTTATCTTATTTTACTGTATCTTACCTTATTTCATTTTATTGTATCTTATTGTGGCTGGTGCCCATTGTTTTGATATGGTCAATTGACTAATCAATGAAGTTATACTACTACAGCACTACCATTCTTGAAGCAGGTGAATATGCCAGGTTTACTTGGAGAAGCAATGTCCAGATATGAAGATTTTGTAACTGACTTGTCCTATTCATTGGAGCACTGAAAAAAGCTCTTGCTGTTGGCTTAGTAATTTGCTTGCAGGGGAAAGGAGAAGGAAAAACAAAACAAAACACCCTTCTTACTGTGATTTTTGTCATTCAGCGCAACAGGCACAAAAGCAATAAGTATCAACATACATTCCTGGCCAGCAAAAGATGCCCCTGGTGTCTTTTCCAGGGTACAGTCTGGCCAATTCAGAGCTCTGTATTGCAAGAGAACAATTAATCTAGATCCATGTTTGTTGATTAAGTACAGGATGTCATTCTTTGGTGACTCTTTTACGCCCTGGCAATAGATTCCCCAGCTGAGAATCTATTTTTTTGTAGAGGGGGATCGGATGCCTGAAGCTCTCCTATGTTTCCCAGGAGTTCCCATTCAGGTTCCATTCCCTCACTTGGTTTGTTGATCTAGGCCCTTAGATTTGGTGTCCCCTCTTTCTTCTCTTCCCATCTATGGGCTTGAATAGACTTTCTAGTTAGTGTCATCATGGAGCATCTGGCTTCAGAGAATGGCTCAATCTCTGCGTGGTCAGTAAGCTGGTTTGAGGTCAAGCTACAGTGAAGGATGAGGGAGTTTTTACAGGCCTGATTAGAAGCCAGGCTGCAGTTTCTTTTGCCTTTAGTTTTTTCTCTGTCATCAGATTCTGTCTGTCATCACCCTCATCCTTCCACCCGTTCTACCCTTCCTCCCTTATCAGTGCAGCCTTTCAGCCCACCAGGCATCAGAAAATACTCTAGAGGCTTACCTTCAAGGAGCCTGATGTTCCTCCCTTCAAAAGAAAGAGATTGGCATAGAACAAAAAGAATGATGATGGGTTGACAATGATGACTGATGACTATTATTAAATCAAAATCACGTGGCTGAGGGGAATCTGCTCTCCTGCTTTCTTCAGTCACACAGTTACTCTAAAAAAGTTGGTCTGGATTCTTTCCAAATCCTGCCCGATTAAAAACACTTCAGATCCCTGAACTTGACTGTTCAATACTATGAGGTAGCAAAGGTCTCTGACAAAGTGAGATCTTGGAACGCTGTCAGAATAGTTGGAAAACTAAATGGGGAAGGCTTGGTATCATGTACCTTCATATGATGCATATGATCATAATTGTTCTGGAATGTCAAAAGATATAGCATAGGAACCTTTGGATCCTAGATGCCATTCTACTTGCACACTGTACATATAATGAGGGTGGAATGATGCAGATGCAAAGACACAATTCAGTTTGTCCTGCTCAGGCCATATGTCATCTCCTTCTTCCTTCAAATTTCCTGATCAAGTACTGGAATCTTCAGCAAGATTGGAAAGGAGCTCGTGCCTTATTTTGCATTGTGGTTCTTATTCTCTAGAAACACGGCATTGCTTCCCTAGATTTTTTTTAAGGCACAAACCAGTTCAACAAGATCCTCCAACAATGTAGGAGGGTGATTCCAGTCAAATCTATAATTAAAGCACACAAATGTGGAGTGAGTACTCACCACAGATCTCTGTTTATAGCACAGCACCTGGAAATTAAGGGATGAGTTATGCTTTACCAGAAATTACACTTATAATGACCAGGTATAAAACAGGCCTTGACTTACCTTGAATAGTTGTACTAAAGACAGCGTTTCAGCAGATGAAGCAACTTTTCTTTTCTCACCAGAGTTACAGGAGCCCTGCCCAATTTTCCTGGCTACAGCAATCAACACTCTGCAACAATCCTTAATGTGGGGAAAACCTACACCCTGACAAGGCTAATCAACATTGTGAGTCAGCTATCACTCGACTCATGCTACCAAAACTTATTACTGGCAACCTACCCCATTTTGCATACTCTTGCTGGATTAAAGTAGGAAACTGTACATGAAAATAGAAAACCCTAAAATAAATTTAAATATCATTTTTTAAAATAACCCTCCCTCCAAAAAACAGGCAAAAAGAACCTAGCCCTAATCAAGTAAATGACACCATCCTGCTCCCTTTTTGTCATCATTCCTCAGGCTGTTCTGGAATGTCAGCCCCCAAGAATTTAGATCCCCATATATCAATTATGCAAGTAAATTTGCTTGCTAGTGACTATTGAGTATGAACCACCATCTTCCTCACTGGCTGTGAACTATGGGACACTATAGTCCAATGTAGCTAGAATACACAGAATTGACTTTTGCTAATTAAAGCAGAAGACAGGAAAATTCCCCTCTCCTTCCCATGTATAGGTACCAGTAGTTGAATCTGCCTTCAGCACTGGCAAGGCAGCTTAGGGGATCCATGGCAGCTCTAACACAGGTCTGTCCTCCATTAACTTGATCCCACTCTGCAGCCACCACCCCATATCTTCTGCTTGAGGCAGTTGCATTACTATGCCCAATGGTAGGACTGGCACTGAGAGAATGACATAGTTAATTTGTGAATTTGCATTGTACCAATGCTGTCAGTTTTAACTGTTTAGTCATTTCTGCAGTCATAAAAATGCAGCTAACTTAAACAACTGAAATTGAAATAATAGACCAAACATTCCAAAAACAATTATTAATGCCCTGTTTATCAGTTGATACAGCTATTTTGTTTGTGAATACCTATGCCTTTCTTTTATGATTGCCTATCTATCTCAATAATCAAGGGAACCAGCTTCCACCACCATTCACACCCAGCGAGGGTGAGCTCCTCCCAGACGTTCCCTGGGATAATGACTATTCTGCTGTTGTACCTGGCTTCCTCCAGAAATACTTGCTGCCTAGGTGCAGGCTGTTCTCCTCTCCACAGAAGAAGGCCTCATTGTTTTCTGTCCAAATCTCAGCCACAGAGCCAAGTTCTTGAGTTAGCTGCCAGATCTTTCCATCTATGTTTTCTCAGATTACAGCAGAAGAATGTTTTTGATCTGCGAATATAAGAGGTTATGTGCTACACTTTAAGCCTTAGTGGAGAATTGAAAAGTGTACCATGATCTAGTCTTATTCTTGTGCACTATTTATTTATTTTATTTATTTATATTTTAAATTTGTCACTGCCCATCTCATTGTGGGGTGATTCTGGGTGGTTTACAGTAAAAATAGAATAAACATTAATTAAAATAGATAAATATTAATTAATTAAATATGCTAAAAACAAACTTCCTTTATAGTATTTCCAAGAGGCTGGTGTTAATTAGGTATATTAATTAGGTAATTAAACAAACAAACCAGCAAGTAAAATTAAAATAAAATAAAGTTTTTGTTTATTGATTTTATTTATTTATTTATCGTATTGATATGGCCGACCATCTCACATAAAAGGAGATGGGCTAACTGACCCCTGTGTACCTTAACGTGTAATACATTTTAGCAAGCTAAAGAAATCGAAGAGATGTTGCAAGTGAGCTTTTAAAATGTTTGTTTTTACTTTGCATGAGAGAAGGGCATCAATATTTGGCCATTTTGTTTCTAAGAACCATCTTATCATTAAGGATGATTGAATTTGTATTATGCTCCATCACGGATTCATTTAATGCAGGCAGAGTGAGGCAGCTGCCTTGTTATGAGAAGGCAGCAAATTAATTGTTCATTTATACTTAATGTATTTTTACAGGGATGGAGTAGAAAAGAGGCTTGTGGGATGTTTTCATTTGGGTACCATAAGCATTTGAGAGGCCTGGTGGGGCCCCACCCTTTATGGTTCCGTCTCAGCCAATTAGAAATGTACCCTTCCACTTCCCTCTTTCGCAAAATCTCTTTCCTTTTATTACCTTAGAAAGGGTTCAGCATTAAGTCTGAATTGTATGACACAATGCTAAACAGTTCGAATTCGAATTCGAATTTACAGGGTTTCTAGCATTAGTTTAAAAGCTAACTATTGTTATCACGGGGGTAAAAGGGAAGCTTTCACAAAAGCAGAGAGGAGAGAAGGAAAAGCAGCTTATAACCGCGTTCCCCAACCTGATACTCAATGACCTGAAGTCCAGCTCCAACACAGCTGGAGGCACCAATTTGGAGAAGTCTGGTTAAGATGTCACAAGCATTAGATGAGTTTCAGAGTAGACTCTGACAAAATATATTTCCTTGATGTTTCTTCTTTAATTTCCTACATTAGTGCTCTTCATAGCAGTTCTTATGCAATGTCCGATGCTGTTCAGCACCATGAGCTTATGCGGTGTGTTTTTGCAGGCACTTTACCAACTTTTGCTGCCAGCAAGACTCAGTTGCAACATCAGGGAAAACGCCTCTTATGGAAAACTCCAGAGGTGTTTCTTAACCGTTCAGCAAAACTGCTGTTTGTTTGTACTAGGACTCTGGTCATTTTAGACCCTAGCTGTCAGGAGTAATGCTCCTTAGCAACTAAACTTGCTCTTAGTTCTATTGTTCAATCCAGTGTTAGATATCATGACTTGCAATGGGTTTGTCTTTAAGAGGCAAACAATCTTAAAATCAGAATCTTGAGTAAAGCTGCCATTTATTGTGGGAACTGGGGACAGAAATTGCCCCACTGAACACTCATGCACAATAAATCTGTTAAACTTGAAAGCAAGTGGGGAGGACTTGCAGCTCTCCAGATGTTGCAGGTGTACATCTCCCAGCAGTTTCAGCTGGTATCTCTAATGGTGAGGGATGTTGAGAATTGTTGGGAGGTCCAAAGATCTTTGACCCCTGAGTCACATGAAGAGATGCAAAGAAAGAATGGAAGAAAGATACTCCACTATGTAAAAAAAAAGGCATGATTGAACAAAAGGAAGAAATACAGGTAGTCCCCAGTTTAAGGACAAGTTCTATTCCCAAGGTCTGTCCTTAAGTCAAATTTGTATGTAAGCCAGAACAGCATTATTGTATAATACTGTATAAGTAGTATTGTGTAATGAACTCAAACCATTGTGTATTTAACTTAAATTTGCTACAATAGGCTCCGTTCTTACCTATGGGTCATCTGTAACCCGGGCGTTCTTAACCCGAGGACTACCTGTCCTCTACCTTTTTTGCAATGGAATGTGTATCCTGCCCCTCCTTTTCTGACTCCACTGTTTATCCTTAAAGCCTAACTCCACCTTTGAAACTGCCAGCACCTTATAGAATCCTTCGTAAGTCGCTGTGCAGATGACAGGACTGGATTAACACTTGATTCTTTTAAACTCTGAACAGTTCAGCAACTCTGGAAATGCAAAAGAAACTATCCAACTTTTCAGCTTGTCCATATATATTTACGGTAAAGGATTTAGTTGGTTGGATTTGCAGCTCTTTCAGTAGTTTGCTATGATTTAGGCAACATTAAGTGCATCTTTTTGTGGTTCATGCTTCATATGCCTGAAGAAGCAGTTTTAGTGTTCTCTTGATAAAAGGCAGAGATGTGAAGGGTAGAATAGCTGTGTAGCCGTGGGGGAGGAATTATCACCTCTAACAATACGTTTTATCTGTTCTGTCAAAATTTGCAGTGTAGTCTTCTTGCTGAAAGCAAAAGACTGAATTTCCTTGAAAATATAAATTACAATGATAATTTGCTGCATTACTACCCTGGTCCTTTGATTCTTCTCATCACATGTGCTCCATAATATGTGAGTTTTTATAATTCATGGCGCACTAATTTTATTTTAGAGGTCTATCTACCTATCTCCCCAGATACAGCAGTACTAGAAAATAAAACAAAATTAGGGTATAAATGAGGGAAAAACAAGGTGTGTGGGGGTGGGGGGGTGGGGGTGGGGAATTGTAAACTTCTTTTCTGAACAAAAGGAATAAAAATGCAGTTTTCTTTGTTTTTACAAGTCGGTCAAAAAAAGGAGAGGGTGCACTGGAGGTTGAAGCGTTTTGTGTGTGTGTATATATATGAGCATTCTGAAAACAAGAATCTGACTTGAGCAAGGATTAGTGAAGCAGGCTTTATAATTATAACAGAAAGGAGATTTCTGTACAGAAAATACATTATTCAGTTGGCAAAGCTTAGTAGATAGCTGATTACCTCCTACCAGAAGAGTCAAAGTACATGTGCTCTAGGCATGAGTGCCTGGGAAGAAAGGCCAAAGGAAGTGACCTCAGATTAGCAGTCTCTTATGCAAAGAACAGGCAGAGTGACAGACAAAGAGGAGGCCCGAGTAACTCTTTGATGTCACTGGCCTTTGGATTTGCACCTCCAGAAGGACAGCCATGGAAGTTCTCCAGATATGCCTCCTAAGTCTATGTGCTGTAGTGTCTGTCTTGTGTTGCATGTGCTGCTTTGTCTGTCTTGCATTTCCTACGCTGGTCTCCTGTGTCAGGTGTGGGCAGCTCACACCCATCCAGAGATGAGGTAAGATTCAGCCTCCAGTGCTCAGCTGGCACCCCATTCAACTGCAGCAGGTGGATGGCAAAAGAAGGGGCATCTTGTGTTTTGCCTCAGGCAGCAGAAGGTTTCATCTGGCTCATTTACTTAGATGGCAATCCTACCAACTGCTGGCTTCCCATTAAGATCCCTCTTGGAAATGTGCTTTGAACAAGGAAAGGCAGTTCTAAATAAATTAATAACTGGCTTGGCTAGTAAGCATGGACATGACACCATTTTTTAAACCCTGGCATTAACCAAATGTGAAACAGCCACCTTTTGGAGGGTCAGGAAAGCAAAGATTACAAGATCTGCAATAAAGCTTAAATATCAAGCCCCCTTTTTTTGGAAGCCTAGCGGGGCAAAACACAACCACCTACCATTCTCCTCCCCAGCTAATGGTCTCTGCTGGCTGGGAGAGCATTGGGGTATGTGAAGGTTCCTCTTAAGACCTTGCATTGGTCAATGACTGAATAAAGTGTCTGTCTGTCTGTCCTCTTAAGACCAGGCAGAAGGCTGCTGCCAGTAAGTCTATAAATAAATTGGCCATTTGTGAAGGTAGAGGGAGGAATCAGCTCCACCGTGGAAGTGGCTTGGCTTTATGCTCTTTGGGATCATATCGACAATGGAAGGACAAGAAATAAATCTGTATAGAGACAGTGTCAGGCCCAGCCCAAGAACAATGGTGAAACAGTTGAGTAAAGTTCCTTTATTTACTTACACCTTATAGGCAGAATCTTGCCAGACTAAATCTATACTACTGCAACAAGCGGATATACCCTGGGAGATTCTAGGGAGTGACTGTTCTGAACCTCTTTCGCTTCTCACGCTCCCCCTGCGGACTGCGTTGCCTTTTGTCTCCTTTCCCCTCGTGGAAAGCACCCCCTCCTTCCTGATAGCCTTGCTCTCTCACATCACCCTCTCCTTCATAGATACATTCCATCACAGATAGGTGTGGATACATGTATGGACAAATAAAGCACTGCTAATAGTTGATGACCAACTTTCTCCCAGATTATTTTTGAACCAGAAATGAATCAGACAGTGCATCATGTAAAAGCTGACATGAAACAAAAGGGTGAAAATAGGACATACACCAGTGTACCCATAGTGTAATCTGCAGCAGCTCAAATCTGTTGAAGTTTCTCCATAGTGGGCCGCAAACCATTGGTCTGCCAGGATATGCCATTGAAGAAAGGATCAGAAGTGCCCAGCTTAATGAGACTAGGTGGAGTTGAATGAACAAGCGACAAGTAGTTCCAGACTGCCTCATGTAGAGTCAAGGTTCTGTCAAGTGATTCCCTCTAAATGACTAGAATTAAGAGTTTAATATACAGCCTTGATGTTGCAACTTTATGCAATTCATCCATAAAGCTATTCATCCTGTTGTACCCTATGTCTAATATTAGGCCCCAAACGCAAATTCAAAATCAAAGTTACCCTTGATAATTGCTTCCTGATATTAGCCACCCAAGATGATTCCAACCTGCTCTTTTGACAAAAGATTGAAAAGATAGACCATCAATTGCCTTTTAATTGATCTGGACTTCAACATCCATCACCCTCAAACAGCATGGCCAATGATGGCGAATTATGGAAGTTGCAGTCCCAAATTTCTGAAAATTACCCATCTCTGATTTAATCAGTCAAATTAAATTGACTTGTAAGGTTATATTTTATAAGGTTATTTGACATCAAGTGTGACTCAATGGAGCACTTACCTTTCATTTATAAAAACTGCAAATAACATTTATAGTTATTTCTGACTGATTCTTACACAGAAGGAAGGGCATATCTTTCTGAAGATGGGATTGCCTGTAATGTATTCAAGCATGCTGTAGTAACAAACGTATTAAAATTCCATTTTTACTTTCCCTCCTGCAGACTTCTATGCCACCCAAGAAAGTTATCTTTACTGTATAATTCTTGAAAATGAGGACACTTGGAATGAATGGAAGTGCCTTCTGCCTGTACAAATGTGTTGCTGGCTCTAAGTAAATGAAACATTTTTTAAAAAAATATCCTACTTTGAGGGTATTTGTGTGGAATTAATACATTGTGGCAGTCCTTAAAATAGGGCAAAATAAAACAGGAGTACAACAGCCTTTGAATAGACTTGGAACTTTGCAAGCATACGGTAAACACTCTCATGAAATTTGCTTCCCAGAGTTTGTGTGGCCAGTGGCAAAATAACCATTTACAAGAAGGGGCAGCCTTTAGGTCCCCAGGCTTCTCTCTGCAGCTTACTTGGCTCTTTTCTCTGTCACACTTCTAGACAAAGGGCTATTTTATCTTCTACATAGTCCTGTGGAGGCCACCTGAGGTCCAAAGGCATTCTTGGAAGTAAACATTATGCTGGATATTCAACATTACAGGCTAGCTTAAAATAATATTTTTTTAAAAAAGTAACAGGCAGCAAGAGCCAGGGAAGTGCTAAAGGAAGTGTTCACAGACAAACAGATGCTCCCAAATACGCTTTTGAGATGCAAGGTGGGTAAGTAGGTAGGTAAGTAGGCTGGCAGGCAGGTATATGTCCTTCTGTCTGTCTGTCTGTCTGTCTATATCGTCTGTCTATATCGTCTGTCTGTCTGTCTGTCTGTCTACCTACCTACCTACCTACCTACCTACCAACCATCTGGCTATATGGTTATCTAGCTAACTATCTAATTTATACCCAGCTTTCTATCCATGGCACACACAAAAGTATACAATGTAGTTGGGAATTCTGTAATACCCTGAGAGCAACTATATATGGAATATGATTCCAATATAACCAGGTCAACACCTTATCCTTGAAGAAACAAAGTGAAATTCTAATTTCATAAATATTAGCCCATTTGGGAAGTCCACTCTGTCAAGGATCCCTAATTTTATGGGAACACTTTTTCTGGTCAGAATGACCCATATTTCTGGTACAAGATTCATCACCCCAAATTCATAGCTTGCAAAATAAGGGCCCTTCCCTGGCTACTGAATTCACCACCATGGCCACCACCATCATCATTCCAAATTTTCCAACAGAAAAATGATAGAGCAGTAGTTAGCAAAAGCACAGTACACAATCACTTTTGTTTCACGTATTTATTCCACTTCTGCACCAGGGTACATACACATGGGCTCTTGTAAACTCAAAAGCATAAAGTTACAAATAAAACCTTGCTGCCATCTAGTGACAGATGTAGCATTCAGCACATCAAAATCTACAGTTCCAGGCAGTTTGCACCAGCCTAGCACAACCTGATGCCATTCAGACATGCTGAACTAAAGGTAATTCCCCCATATTTCCACCTAGCATGGAAGACTGTAGGTTGGGGAAGGCCGACCTACACATTTCCATTAAAGTGTTCTCAGCTAGGGAAATACAATTGCTTTAATTTAGCCAGAATTTATAATGTTTTAAGAGCATAAAAGCATTATCCACCCAAGACCCATCTTATTGCAATATTTTATTTCTCACAAAATGCCTCTGGGATGCTGTTATGTAAGAGGTGAAATGTTTCCCTCCCCTGCTGTTGGCATTTGGACGAAGGATGCTTCAACCCCGTAGGTAATACTGAGTTCCAGGATCAATGCCCTTGATGGACCTGCCTTCCATGAGTGCACCCAATCCCTTTTAAAGCCATCCGGGTTAGTAGCCATCACCACAAATTTTGGTAGTGACTTTCACAAGTTATGGGCTATGTGAAGACATGCTTTCTTTTCTCTAAATTTCCTCCTAGTCAGCATCATTGGATAATACTAGTGCGTTTAGAGATAGAGTGCACTCTTCTTATTCAGTTTCTATATGTCATGGATCATTTTATATATACCACATCATACCTGTATCTTCTGTAGTAAAGCAAATGCAAATAAGTTATTCAATTTCTCTGCAACCTCCATATTTTCCTTCAAAATCCTTTTCACTCCTTTGTAATCTAATGGTAGAACTGCTTTCCTGGCTAATTTCTGTTTCAAATGCATTTAAAGGAGTTCTTACAGATGCCTCATTTTTAAAATATTTAACCTAACTGTGCTGATGGTAACCCATCAAATCTGACCAGGATAAAGACTTGTCTATGTTTTAGATTAGGATATTGGTGAGAGAAGTTGCTACAGGTAGTCCTTGGGTTACGATGGCAATTGGGACTGGAATTTCCTTCGCTAAGCAATGCAGTTGTAAAACATAACATTGTGTGTTATGTTTTACAACTGCATTGCTTAGCGATGGTAATCCGGGCAGTCCTAGTTGCCGTCGTAACCCCAGGTCCACGCAGGTCATTAAGTAATGACCTCACATGACCATGATGTGGGAAGAGGCGGGAGTCCCAGGCAAGCAGGCTGGTGGGTGGGTGGGCAAGTGCCACAGGTGGACCCTACAGGGCGTGGATGAGTGGGTACTGCAGGCAGGTACTACAGACCATGGGTGGGCAGGTGCCATGGGCAGGCACTACAGACCGTGGGCGGGCAGATGGGCGGGTGCTGTGGGTGGGCACTACCCACTCCCCTGGGTGGGAGGATGAAAAAGCAGCGGGAGTGGAAGTGAATTCCGGGAGCAACTCACAACCTCCTGCCAGCTTCCTCATTGACTTTGCTTATGGGAAGCTGGCAGGGAAGTTCACAAATAGTGATCAAGTGACTGCAGAATGCTGCAACTGTTGTAATTGTGAGCCAGCTGCCAAGCACCTGAATCATAGTCATGTGATCATGGGAACACTGCAATGGCCACAACTTCGAGGACCAGTTGTAAGTCCCCCTCATTCGGTGCCATCGTAACTTTGAATGGTTGCTGAATGAGTGGATATAACCTGAGGACTTGTCAGGTTCAGCCCAAAGAACTCCACGAGACAGTACAGGTCTAGTTCGATAGCTTTTATTAGCTTCCAACCACAAGACAGAAATCTCTCCATACTGAATCTAAACTTCTCAAGCCAGCAAGCAAACACTGCGAATTCCTTAGGGTGGTGCCAGTCTCTTCTTAACCTTCCCATGTTCCTGCTGGGGGCTAAGGAAATGTTTATCTCCCCGAGCGCAGCCTTTACCAAACCATTCCATCACAGGACTATTTGTACCAAAAAAGTCTTCTGAATAAGCTAAGGCAACAAAACACTGGGGTTGAATGTTTTAGGTCTTTCTGTGTGACTAGATCAGTGTCTCTTAACCTTGGCAACTTTAAGATGTGTGCACTTCAACTCCCAGAATTCTGGTCTAGATCAAGGTTCACTGTTTTACCTCTCTGAAAACCAATCAAACTTACACATCAAGGAGAGAGGCCTATATTTGGTGATCAGCCCTTCAAGGTGAATCAGACTAAGAATCCAATGTCATGTACGTTAGTACTACTTTTATTGTAAGGTTACGGTAACAGAATCTTGCATGTCTGAATGCACTTCTCCCCTCCTTCCCTTTATCTTAGTGCAAACTAGGGAGGGGCTTGTCTGAGATGTTTACTCCTGTTACATTCCTGCCCTGAACACAGGCATCTTTTATCTGACTGTTGTCTTTTTAGCGGCTCTTCCTCCTGTCCCACAAGGCCATTCCCTCTGTCCTCTGCAGGCAGAAGCTTCCTTTAATAAAAAAAAAAAAAAAAATCACCTGGTCTTTAAAGAGTTTTAATTCCTACTCATTGTTTTTCATTATTTGCGTGCTTTTAAACCCAATTACACATTGGTGAGTTTTACATTGCTCAGAGTTGGAAGACTGGAGCAACCTATAATCCCTGCAAATAAATAAATAAACAAATAATCCCTACTTGAATTATTTTATTATTAGTTCTAAATATTGCATTGCATTGTATTGTACTGATATTTATATGAACGATCACCCTGGACTTCAAAGTTTTGATTCCTTAATTAATCAATAATCAAAAAGTCAATAAATTGCTGCCATATGTCAAAGAACATAGGGTGGGAGGGGAATGCAGGGAATGGAAACCTGTTCAGTACTTTTGTTCTTTAAATAGGTTGTTTCCATGATCCCTTGATTGTGACTGCTACTGTTATCTCATGTGACTTTGGATGGAACTGCACACTTCTTAAATCAAACAGTTTGCATCAAGACTTACACAATCTATCAGGATTTTCTCATGGGAAGAAGGTCATCCCGTTAGCTATACAAAACCAGGTGTTGAGACTACAAAGTATCTTGTGATTCTGTTATGATTTTTACTGCCACCTACTGTATGTGTGTATGTTAGTTATTCAGTGGGGGTGTCATGTTGGCAATATAAGGGAAGGACTAAAATGCCCAGTCGGTTCAGTGCGTTTTTGTTTTGTACAGTTAACCATGTAGGTTTTTATAGGTTATGTAGTCCTAACTAGTAACCAAGTAGTGAACCTCTTCTCTGAGAGTGTTTTTTTAGCTAGAGACTTTGTTGTGGTTAAGTCTTGGAAGCTAATATGAGAAGAAGTCTTTGTTATATTCTATATTTTGTATGCAACTTGTATTTTGTGAAGTTTTGCATTTTTATCTATAAAGACCAGTTAGTTTATATTTTCTGACTGGATTTTCTTTGGAGAACAAAATATGGATGTTGCTACTTGCAAGCTCTCATGCTGATGTGTAATTTTCCTGAGAGCAGGATTTATGGGATTTTTTGCTGCACTCTGCGCAACAGGTTATGGGCCCAGATACCAGGGCTCAGATCCCAGAGCACTCAGAGCTCAGGGTTCAGGACTAAGTTTCAGAGTCCGGAGGGGACCCAGGATGCAGAACCAGGACCAAGTGCCCAAGACTAAGAACTGAGGTCGGTGGTTCGGGGAACAGGATTCCAGGCGTGAGGTTCCAGGAATGATGTCCAAGGTGTGAATCCAGGCGTGCTGGAAGCAAGGACTTAAATTCCTGAGTGACGGGTGATTTATGGATTTATTACCCTGCCTGTGACTGTTTCGTTTGAGGTTTGGATTTTTTCTCTGTGGTTGCGTGCTTGTTTTAAGTGAAATATGGCAGCAGCTCCACCTACAGGAGTGAGCCTTCCGTTGGAAAAGTTGAATTCAAAGAATTACCAAACATGGAATATAAAGATAAAATCTTTTTTCATGAGAGAGGGGCTTTGGCGTTATGTAGACAACCATCCCCGGCAGCACCCACGGATGCAGAGCAAGCTTTGATGGACCGTGCATATGGTAATTTGATTTTGGGACTTGAGTCTTCAGAATTGGTGCATGTTCGTGGTTTGGAAACTGCTAATGAATGTTGGGTGGTGTTGCGTGGAATCTATGCAAGGCAAACTGCATCTGCTATCATAAGTTTGACAAAGCAGTTGTATAACCTTAAGTTGGAGCCAGGAGCTAATGTAATTGAGCACCTGAATAAGATGAAAACTTTGTTTGCTGAGTTGGCAGATCGTAATCTGGTCATTCCCGAGCAACAAAGAGCATGTATAATTCTTTCAAGTCTGGATGAGTCATTTAACATATTAGTAGAAGCCGTACAATCGCAACACAATCACTATTTTTTCTTCTTCTATAACTCTTTGAACTTTGTATCCCTTTGTTTCTTCTGTGCCCTTTGCAATACCCCAAGAAACATCTACTTGGATAAAACTATTTGCTTTATGCTCTTGTATCTTTTCCCCTATTCTGGGAGAAAGAAGTTTAGTGAACTGAAGGAGAGGTGTACAAATAATGAGCTTAGATTCCAGGAAATACAGTATTCCCCACGCTCCAATAAAAACTCTAATCCTGTGTAAAACATAATTCATGATTCACAATATAAATCACAATGGGGATGTCGCCCTCTCTAAAACAAAATCCGCACCCAGCTTTTTAGCAAAGGATATGAAGAGAGCAAACGTCAGTAAAGTCAGAGCAATACGTGTGTCTCTTGTGTTTTGTGCCAAATCCCAAGCACACCCGTAACCAAAAAAAAAAAAAACCCAACCAAACATAATTTCTTCCACCTGAATTTCCCAAGACACTGAGACACCAGAAAGAGGGGTTTTTTTATGTAACAAGAGACTTCAATTCAGTTTTGTGTGCTAGAATGAACTGAAACTGTCTAACTTATCTATGAATGTAGCCTTCCCCAAATCCTAGATGTGCTGGACTTTAACTGACATAGTTTCCAGTCAACATTATAGGAGCTGAGAGTCAGCACATGTGGTGGTCACCAGGATGTATAATCTAATGCACAATGGGTACTTGAGCATCAGCTTAAGTTTTTATTTCTAGCGATAAGTTAACATGTACAATTCTGTATTGTAGGAAATAACTTCAAATATGTCCATTATGGGGAAGGCCAATGCAATGATTCCACTTACTTCAGATATATCCAGCAGGAAGGAGACTGTGTGCATTTTTGGAACAGGTGATTTTGGAAGATCCTTGGGCTATAAGCTGATGCAGTGTGGCTATTCCATTGTATTTGGAAGCCGAAGCACTCAGAATTCTGGATTGATTCCTCAGGGAGCCACAGTGCTATCTCACGCAGAAGCTGCTGAAACATCTGACATTATCATTATAGCAATCCATAGAGTACATTACAGCTTTCTTGAAAGCCTACGAGAAATCCTCAATGGAAAAGTGCTGGTGGATGTGAGCAACAACCTTAAAATAAACCAGTATGCAGAATCAAATGCTGAGTATCTTGCCCAGCTGCTTCCAGGCAGTAAAGTGGTCAAAGCATTTAACACAGTGTCAGCATGGGCTCTGCAGTCAGGCGGCTTGGATGCAAGCAGACAGGTAAGGGCATCTCTGTTGGAAGTTGAAATGTCCTCTGTGTGCCTGTCCTGAGAGTGGGGATCTGGCCTGAACGATGATTGGTGAATCAGATTTTGTAACTGTCACTGCAAGGAGATTTATTTACAAAAAGCACATTATACAGATATTGAAAGCCTATCTAGCTATACCCCAAGAGGAGCGGAATCCAAGAGCACATGCTCTGTGCCCGTGTGCCTGGAAAGGAAGGCAGTAGGAGGTGACCTCATATTAGCCATCTCTCAGGCAAGGAACAGGCAGAGTAATAGACAAAAAAGGGATACAGAGTAAATCTTTAACTGTCTATCCATACCCTACCGTCCCCTTGTGGTCAGTAGGTCATGAGGTGCTGAACAGTCAGTGCCACTGGATCCATACCTCCAACAAAGATCACATTTAATAAAAGAGAACATAAACATTTAAGGACTTTAAGAACTTAATAATTTAACAGGAGAGCCCACAGAGTGAATCTAGGACATTAACTTTGGTCCAAAGGGTCTATTCTTATCCCCCAAAATCCACATTCTGGCTAATTCCAGTTGTAGCCAAAATTCTGGCCAACTTTCTCAAATTTTAGCTAAGAAGCTAAGAGCAGTACAAGACATCAAAAAGACTGGCTCACTAGGATAATTTCTTTTTGGTTTCTTTGCTTATTTTTTACTGCAGTTGTGGAACTTTATTTTATTTTGCTGCTGCAGGTCTTCATCTGTGGAGATGATAAAAAAGCAAAAGAAAAGGTGATGGAGATTGTTCGAAGTCTTGGTCTTACTCCTTTGGATAACGGCTCTGTCTTAGCAGCAAAAGAAATTGAGAATTACCCTTTACAACTTTTCCCAATGTGGAGATATCCCATCTACCTTTCATTTGCTCTCAGTGCATTCATCTTTTTATACAGCGTGGTCCGTGATATCATCTATAATTATGTGGAGAATGGCAAAGATAATTCCTTTTTTATTGTTGTTACAATTGCAAACCGGGTCTGCCCTGTTGTGGCACTCATTCTTCTTGCATTGGTCTACTTACCCGGGATCTTTGCAGCTATTCTCCAGTTATACAGAGGTACCAAGTACAGTCGCTTTCCAGATTGGCTGGATAAATGGATGCTTTGCAGGAAACAACTAGGCTTGATTGCCTTGGCTTATGCTTTTCTGCATGTTTTATATACACTGATCATCCCCATTCGCTACTATGTAAGATGGAGGCTCAACTCTTTTGTCCTTCAACAGGTAAGCCAGTCTCACGCACTTTTTTCCTCTCATTTCACTATCTGGGGCAACACTGGAAGAAAAGCACCAAACATACTTTTACTTGCTTCCCCCACTCTAATGCAGACATTCAAGGAGGAAATGAGGTGATGGAAAGGATACAAACCATGTAGGAAGGCTCTGACAGTTTCCTAGACTTACTTGAGTGTAATGCGAGCAGGTAGAGAAATCACTTTCTGGGGGGAGGCGGGTGTGTGTTTGTCAAGTTTTTTCTATCATAAAGAACCACCCAGCACTGAAAATTGTGCTAACTTGACCAACACCGATAGAAGAGAGCAAGTCCTTGATGTCCTCACCTTTTCTTTACCATTAGTGCAGTAGTTTGATGCCCAATTAAAGAAAACGCCTTACTAACTTCCTAAAAAGAATACAGATGTCACAATGTCGATTTTTTTAAAAAAATTGATTGCTGCAATATTTCTAATACTGGAAAGCAAATACGACTTTCATTCACAAAAACCGCCAAGATCATCTTGAACAGGTACTTTACACAAGACAATCTATGGCTTGCAAGATTTACTAAATTTGAACTCCCCTCAGACATACGGGGGAGCAACATGTTGCAGATCTATTATGAAATTGTACCTATGCATGTGGATTTATACACATACTCACCCACGTATTTCCTTTTTCACCTTAAGGCATTAAACAACAAAACAGACCCATTGTGGACTGGCAGCGCCTGGCATAGCGATTTTTATCTCGCTTTTGGAATCTTAGGTTTTTTCCTGTTTGTTCTCCTGGGAATAACATCCTTGCCTTCCGTCAGCAACAGTGTCAACTGGAGAGAGTTTCGTTTTGTACAGGTAAGATGCTGTTTGGCTAGTAAATTCACCATGTCCTCATCTTCCTTTGCCTTACATTACTATCAGGTGTAAACCCACTCACTAGGATGTATCTTAATCTTTGGAGGAGGGTTGTTTTCCCCTCCCGCCCTTCTGCATTTTTTACCAGCCATTAAAACAACACGGGCAGCGATGGGCAAGAAATTTTACCAACATGTTCACCAAAGCCGTCTTCTCCTGATTCCCTCTCTTTGGGGAATTAGATGCCCTGCTCTCAGAACTGTAACATCTTTCTCCTACCTCCTTCCCTCTAGATGCGTAGGATTTCAACTTTCATCACTCCTTTCTGGGAATTGTGGGAGAATGCAAGGTTGCCCCACCACAGAGAACAGCCTCTCCAATGAGTGCTTTTCTAATTCTTCTTACTGACATGTTCATGAAAACTACTCATTGACTGGTCTTTATGCATATACATTTGAGGACTAAATGCTGTGGTTGTTTGTATATATACGTATACAAATAAATACTGTGGCAGGGAGAAGGTCATTGTTCCTGGAGGTTTTTTTTAGGCAAAAAGCTTACACAAACTCTGAGAAAAATCTACTTTAGATAAATAAATACATTATTCAATGACTTAGGCTTCCTATTTTTCAGTTATATATTTCAATTTAATGCAAAGGAGAGAACTGTCCCTGATAGTCCTTATTACTGAAATATTTGCCTTATACAATTTAAGAGGTATTTTGTACACATTTTTTGCAATCTTGTCAGGCTCAGTCAATTAAATCATTCTGATAAATACACTGGTCTTACCTTTCAGCCTGTAGAACAATGTTTCTCAACCTTGGCAGCTTGAACATGTATGGACTTCAACTCCCAGAATTCCCCAGCCAGGCTGGAGAATTCTGGGAGTCGAAGTCTACACATCTTCAGGTTGCCAAGGTTGAGAAACACTGCTATAGAAGGATAACTTAATCTAGTTGAATGCTCCTCAGACTGGCACCCTCAGGCTCTGTTGGACTGCATGTCTGGGAATTCTAGGAAACGTTAGTCTAGTCCAATTTTGGATAGCTATGAAGAATCCTCTTATAGTTTTTACACTAACTCCCTAGAAAATGCATCGGGAAGTTAATATTTGTTTGATAACCATTTTTTTTATTTGTTTGTTTCCACAGTCTTATCTGGGCTACCTTACACTGGTTTTATGTACAGTCCATACACTGGCATATGGTGGGAAGAGATTCTTGCATCCTGCTTCATACCCATGGTTCCTTCCTCCAGTTTATATGTTCTCTCTCATTATTCCTTGCATTGTGTTGGTCATGAAGTTTTTCCTAATATTCCCCTGTATAGATAGACCATTAACTGAAATTCGACAGGGCTGGGAGAGAAAACCCAAATATATAAACCAGTCAAACAGCAACCAGAGCACCAAAGAAATGTCATCTGTATAATCCCTTAATCCCTGTTAATCTGAATATTTTGGAAGGAGCTACACACAGCCAAAGCACTAAGCAATGGAGAACCACTGAAAACTGATTCTGAGTATGAGCTTTTGTCAGTGATCAGGGAAGAACTTTATAAACCACAACAGTGACATCTGGAATGAGTTTCTGCAAGTTTTCAGGATTATGCTCAACTAACAGTAAAATGGTTATAAGATTGTCATACTGGCAATAGCTTTCCAGCCCATGAGCACTGTGTAAATACACTGTGAAATACACAGCTACAATACTGAGTGTGTTACCTGCATACCAACTGCATGCTGTTTCCATAAGAAACTGTCAATCCATGAAGACATTTCTTTTATCTATAGGAAGCCATGATTTTATTGTGAGTTTAACAGGAGGGTTACATAACAGAACCCTAATATTGACAACCAGGAATGTGAACAAGAAATGCTAAATCCAGTCTTACTAAAGTGGACCCAACAAAAGCATGAACAAAGCAGTGCAAAGAAAAAGTTGAAATATTCCAGTGATTCTAAAACAAATCTTGTCTGCTGCAGACCAGCAGGTAGATACAGGAAAGAACAGCTTTCAAATGGCTGCTTTAAGTTTTCTTCCAGATCAAAGACACATTGGAAGGCTGGGAATGGAGAGTCCTTTGAATCCCCACTCTCCCCCACCAATCCTTGATACTTCCACTTTCTGTTGTCAAAATGTCTTGATTCATAAAATACCAACTAGGAAGGCTGGTACAGAGGCAAATGGGAACAGAGATCTGATCTCAGATGTCCCTTTCCAGAGTCCAAAGCCTGAGTATTCCATGTATGTGTACTACAGGCAGGTGCCTAGTGATGACAAAGAATTTATGCATGAGGCTTTGATTAAGTCAAACTCGTAAGTTAAATCAATAGCAAAGAAGCAATTTAATTCAAATTTCTTGCTGTATATTAGCAAACTGCATTTGTACTATGTTCAATAAAATATATGTATTCTGTTTTCCAAGCTTCAGTTTCCAGGTTTGTTTATCAGCATTTATCCTTGGTATATTTTAAATGAAATAAAGAAAATCCACTTAAGGAAAAAAAGTTTCTTTGTCATTCAGACAGTGGTTTTGCTTTTGATCATTAAAGAAGAAGATTTAAGAGCAGCTATAAAGAGCAAGGGAGTTTGTTTTGAGTAGCGGGACAAGAAAAAAAATAAAAGAAATTTACACCTAAGAGTTCAGCAAACTAGATTTTTAATAATGTGATCACCTTTCACCAAACAACTCAGTGGCAGTTAACAGTAATACAAGTCCCTGAGACAAGTTTCAGTGAAATACTAAATATAAATTAAATCACACTGTCACAGCCACAGCAAAATTGGCACCACTGACTCTGAAGAGGGAAAGTGTTGGTATAAACAGGCATGTCATGGCAACTGGACTAGGCCACAATTTTATGTCAGGGTTCCAAAGGAGTATTCAGATCCATAAGCCAAGCCTTGGCCAATCTGCCTGTTGACCAATCAGTCTATTCTCAACCTGCTTGCTGGGAACCTGTCCTCCACCTTGGCTGGTTGGGGTTTAGTCCCATCCCAGCATAAGCTGAACACAAGCATCCTGCCCCATTTCTTCACTAATTCCCAGGGTACTTCATGCTGCATTGCCATATACTGGATTTAGCCAAATGCCCCAAATGGTCAACCGGCAACATGAAATGTACACACATGAAAACACAGTGTAGTACACGCATTAATAAACCTATTAAGGGGATGAGTGATTGGGAAGGACCAACAGCCAGACACAGAGGGCTATTTGGCTAGAGGCAGACCAGAGCCAAGCCGGTTCGCTCTGAGTCTGGCTTCAGCACTCTCTGAGAGCCATCTTGTTCTTGCACTCCGTCCCTTTCAGTTTGCCAACTGGCCTTTCCAGTTGCATCAGCAGGAAATTAGGAGAAATGCCAGAGGACTGAAGGAAGACAAATATTTCCCTTTCTTCAAAAAGGGCAGAGGTGGAAGGAGGATCCAGTCAATTAAACATAAATGCTTGTGAAGATTCTGGAACAGATGATAAGGAAAGCAATGTGTAAGCTTCTAGAAAACAATGAGGTAAAGTCAATATAGATTTGTCAAGAGCAAGTCTAACCTTATTTTTAATTTCTGCTGTTGCCCCTGCCCTTTGGAATATTCTCCCCCCAGAGGTGCGGCGGGCCCCTACCCTCCTGACTTTCCGAAAAGGATTGAAGACCTGGCTCTGCCGGCGTGCATGGGGCAACATGAGCTCTAACCGTCCCTGGGGGTGGTTAGCGCCCTGACGACCCTCCCCGAGTTATTCACCAACTCTCCATCCTTCTTGGAAGTTATTTATTGTTAGGATTGCTTTTATATTGTATTTGGATGAATTTTGTCTCTGCTGTAAACTGCCAAGAGTCTTTTCAATGAGATGGGCGGTGACAAATTTGATATATAAATAAATATAAAAAATAAATAAATAATCAAGTAACTTCCTTAGTAAATCATGGGAATGTTAGTAGACATAATATGCTTTAATTTTAGCAAAGCACTTCACACACTACTACATGACATTCTCTTCATCACGCTAGCAAGTGTGAAGAGGGTAGCACAACAAAGTCAAAGTCAAAGATGCTCATCAATGGCTTTTCATCAAATCAGAGGGATGAATTAAGTGTGAATGCAACAAGGTTCAGTCCTAGGTCCTGCGCTCTTCAACATTTTTGCTAATGAATAGAATACAAAGATGGAAGTAATGCTTATACATTTGCAGATGTCATGAAATTAGATGGGATCATGTAAGTACTCTAGTAGAGAAAAATACAATTTAAATCAATAGTGATACGCTAAAGAAAATGGACTAAAATAACATGCCCAGCCAGGGGAATTCTGGGAGTTGAAGTCCACACATGAGATGTTCTCAGAGTTGAAGTCCACACATCTTCAAGCTGACAAGGTTGAGAAACACTGGACTAGACAATCATCTGCCAGGGATGCTTTAACGAAGGTCCATGAACTGAGCAAACGGTCAGACTTCAAAGGTCAAGTGGCATCTTCTAAAAATGATTCTATAGAGCTTGGCATGCCCCTTTATAATTTTTGCATTGCAAGAACATAGCCCACTGCTAGGGACAGATTATCAATTAAATACAGTGGTTTTATCTGATAGCACTAAGCCTTTGGGAGCAATTTTTCCCACTTTTCTTGGGGCTAGTTACCCACAGAATGTGCTTATTCCAGGAGAAAACCCTCTGCCAGTTGAATATCTTCTTTATTTAGACATTTGTTTATTTACTGAATTTGGATCTTACTTCAATCTCATTAGTCTTGGTGGGATATAAATTCCATATGCCCCACAGGCTTTTTATATATATACCAAAACTTGGTTTTTAAAAAAGGGATTATAGTGGAAAAAACTCAATCCCATTAGTACAAGATCTACAGTGTCTGATAATCATCATTACTACAAACTGCAGAGATGCAGAATGTGGGTCTCCAGGCTGGATGCAATCCCTATCTCCAAACCTTAAGGAATTTTTAATAAAAAGGGGGAACTATATATAATGGAGAAAAATCTGCATTATATCAAATTTAATTTTGTCCTGTCACTGCTGTCAACATATTTGTCTTCCGCCATCTGTTTTGAATATGTCCCACTGCCTTCCTCTGCAACATTTGTAGATCAAAATAAATGGAGGGATGGCAGGAGAAAGTGACATTTGTGTCTTAGCTACTTTCTAAACTTGGCATTATGTTATTAATTATTGCTATTACTGTTTTAAAATACTCAGTGGAACTGTACAGATTTCTGTTGAGCTGAAACAAATGTTCCACATTAACGCTGTTCTTCAAGTAAAGTAAGAGTTATTAGCCAAGTGAAGAAGCAAACCTGAAACAAGTTATGCAAAAGGGAAATAGACTGGCTGGGGGATTCTGAGAGTTGAAGTCCACCCATCTTCAAGTTGCTAAGAATGGGAAACACTGAGCTAGGCTAACTTTCCCTTGTCTGACTCCTCTAGGTAACTTGGACCTGTCAGCAGAAGTTTTGAACAGGAAGTAATATCCAAGTCTCTTTAAGCTACTCTGTTGACCTTATGACACCTTCTACTTGCCTTTCTTGCATACAGTGGTACCTCGGTTCACAAACTTAATTCGTTCCGCGACTCTGGTCGCGAACCGAATTGGTCGTGAACCGAATCAAATTTTCCCATAAGGTTCAATGTAAATACGGTTAATCCGTTCTGACCCCTACGAATTTGGTCGCCAACCAATTTTTGATCGCGTCCCGAATCAAATTTCCCTATAAGGTTCAATGTAATTACGGTTAATCCGTTCTGAACCATATGTTGTTTTTTTTTTAAACTGCAAAAATATGACACAAAGTACAGTACGAAGAGAGAGAAAGCTAACCTTGCTCGAGGCGGCTTCTGGCGTGGAGGACAGGAAGGCGGGTGGGGAGGCGGTTACTGCTTGGAGGGAGAGTCCCCCTCCCTACAGGAAGCCGCGACCACGTGTCACGGGAGGGAAAATGGCTGCGGATCCTGTTCGTAACCCAATCCGGCATTCGCGAATGGAGGCAAAATTTTGCGACTGGAGCTGTTCGTGAACCGAATTGTTCGTGAACAGAAGCGTTCGTGAACCGAGGTACCACTGTATATGCAAGATATGCTGTATTGTATCTGTCAAGCCATGGCAACCTCAGATGACACACAATAAAGGAGAAATGGAGATTTGAGATTAAAAATAAATGCAAAAAATAAAATTGTGCTATTACTTGTGAGATATCAGATTGGCAAAAGCATGACTAGAAAACACATAACCACAATAAGGAAACTGGACATTTTTAGTTGTCATCTTAAGCTTTTCTTCTGATTCGCAATTATGTAGCAACATAAAGTTTTCAAAAAAGATGTATGTTATTTGAATGCGTATAATGAAATACTTGTTACTGCACTTTTTAATTCAATTTAATCTGTTTAATGTTTCAACTGTAGGTCATGAGAAACTAAAATGGAGTTAAGTAAAATGATAACCAATCATAATTAAAATACATTAGTCTACATAAAAATCAAATAAAACTTATATAGCATTATTGGTACAGCAATTATAAATAAAATATTAAAAACTTTTAATAAAAACTGCTCTGTTTAACAGTTGCTTGAACAGAACTTGAGCAAAACACCATTAAAAAGTTTCTTTCTTTAAATTCATTAAATATTCAATTTTGTGTCATTCGAGCCAGAATAATTTCTCCTCCAAGGGGGACTCCAAAAATTTCTCAAGGGCAGAAGCAGAAATAGGTCAGTAGACTAAATAGTGTGAAACAACTATAGTTGGAACATGGGCAGAAATGCATATTATATGATATTTTAAGGAATCGGCTCTCCCTGGTAGCTGAAGATATTTGTTGAAATCAGTCTGTTAATTGTCTCTTTAAATGGTGGAGATGTTACACACCATAAATATCCGTGCTTCAATTTAGGTTTTATTAAAGACATATCAAAGGGCAATGCTATTGTCTGAAAATTTAGAGAGATTTCTTTGAGCAAAAAATGTCTAAAACCTGTTTTTAAGTAGAGGATTATCATTTGCATTATTTAAATTCCAAAAGAATTCTGGTGAAAAGCCAAAAGAAAGCACATGATTGGTTAATAATATAAACCAACAAGTGCAAGGTGAACTGGGGAATGTCATTGGATTCAAAAGACACAATGTGATGAGCCCAACCCAGTAATTAAATGCCCTAACAATTATTTTGGCTTTAATTGGGTATGTGCCAGTTTCTGCATGCAGAAAAGAAACAGGTGTGCCCTTAAGTATACTTAAGATAGTTCTAGGGTGCTTGTTCTGGAAAAATTCTATGTCATAAGGGCTAGAAATCTTTATTAAATCAAATAGGGTTGCATTCCTGACACACCTTCCCTAGGAAAACACGGAATAGAAAACATGAGATTTACTTCTAAGTAAATATAAGACTTTAGCAAAGCTGTGACATACCCATCACTGATGAAGATTGGTCCAATGTCTTTGAAGATTGACATTTAGTGTAAATCTGATAAATATATTAAAAATAAAAAATATACAAATATAAAAAGTGACCTTTTATTATTTCCATAAGAACACTGAATTACTCTTATTTAGGTTATCCATTGACCATTAATCTTTTAAAAAGTATTTTGTAGTTGCACATTGATTTGGTTGTATGCAGAGCTGTTAGTAAACAATATTCTAGAGTGTTTTCTGAAGATAGGTTATATAATTTTTGTATGTGTAAAGACTGGGCTTACATAAAATGCTAAACCATGATTTACTGAATAACCCTGATTGCCAGGATTCAAACGTGACAACCCCATACAAGTCTAACCACAGTTCTGTAGGGTTTAGCTTAACTTCCCTGGGCTTTATTTCACTTAAACCAGCACCATCGTCAGAAAAACGAAGGCAGTCCTGCAGTGCCGTGGTGCAAACCTCACCCCCTTCGGTGTGCGTGCAATGCCACGACGCTCCTAGAAACAGTGCACGGCTTGCACTGCAGACGCTCCCTTTTGTCCATCTGACCTGTTCTACGCAGGTGACGACGAGTTAAAGGATGAAATCGTAGGCGCGCTTATTGCGGGGGGGTTACACCTTCTGAGCACGGTGGGATTTCCACACAGTGGAAAGAGGGAAGACTTAGGCTGTAGCACTAAGTCCCCTCGGAGTGCTCTGTCCCCACCTACGACATGGCGATGTAGCTTTTCCTCCTTTCTCGAAACTGCCTCAGCTCCTAACTGTCCACACGCGCGTATGTTGCTTAATTCCGTCCCCAGAAACTGCCAACTAGACCTTCGAGACTTAGTTTCACCGTCGTATACAAAGTTTCAAATTAAAGAAATAAAGGACATCCGGCTCGTACCATGTTCCTCAGAAAAGAGGAGGGGGTAACGCTAGGCGCTCCGTCCGATTTTACACAAGGCGGCCAAGGAGGGGCGAGATCGAAGGGCAAACACGCGGCCAGAAACGGCGCCGTCCGCAGAGCTTCCCCGCGGAGCAGCGTTTCCTCCATCCCTTCCTTTCGTGACAGTGGTTTGATCCGGACTTCCTCCGGCTTGGGGCAGAGCCGAGAGGTCACGGGGAGATTGCCGGCGCTTTCCGAAGAGTAACGAAGAGCAGACCATGGCGTACCCTGGGCCAGGAGGCGGCTATTACCAGGGCGGGGTAAGGCTGCTGGAAGCGAGGAGGACGCCGCTTCGGACGCCGCAGGCGCCCTCGTCCTTTCTTCTCCCGCCGGAAACTGGCGATTCCGGTTTGCTGTAGGGATGTGGAGGATGGCACCGCGGGGGGAGGGGGAAAAGCTCTCTGCATTAACCCAGAGCCAGAGGGCCGCTTTTTGGGCCCTCCCGCGGAACCGGGCTTGGTGGGGTCTCGTGCAATGGATCGGAACATCTTTGCAAAGTGGAGCTGTGCGCCTAGAAAGCCCCAAATCCAGTCTCCGACGCACAGGAAGGCTTGAAAAAGCCTTCCTCCCTTGAAAAAGCCTTCCTCCCTCGTAAAACTCCACAGGGCGTCGGCCAGTCGTTGCAGATAAAACAACTGATCGGGCTTACATATTATGCGGTTTCTTGGATGTTGATTTATCCAGGAAGCCATAATTAGTTGATCAGTGTGCTAAGCCAAAACCATTTAGTATGTTTTGTGTAGTAAGCTCCTAAGATGGACTGTTATGCTAATCCTAGAGTCTGCCAGCTAAGGGAGAAGACACCTGATCTGAGTATAGATGGCTGTTACCCTGTTGTTTCCTAAACCGACACAAAAAACAACGCTGAATCTTGACTCTGAGACACATCCTGTTGTGTTTTAAGGAATCCATTTTTAATCTCTGTGTATAGAACTGTGCTCATGAGTTAAACCCGTGCCACCTTCTTTGCATTGGGATCCCCAGGCTGCTACTAGTAGTAATTTGCACACTGATGTAAACAAGTAGATTATTCTAGTTGCATAATAGCATTTTGAAATATGGAGTAAGGTGTTCTAAGGTCCTAATTGTATTGCCTTAATTTCCGGGTATATGATTGTAGCTGCGAATGCTTGAAACACCAGCCTATGTAGGCTCTCAGTGCTGATCTGGTGTTACAAGACTCAGTCAGTCTAGCTCCCTGGCCCTCATGTAGGTTGGACTGAGTGCACTAAAAGTGAAAGTCTCAGTGGGGGAGGGGGCTTGCTTGTGAGGGACGGAAGCTTTTGGCCTCCTCCAGCAGGGCTAAAAAAACTTCTGCCTGAAATAACTGTTACGACCGTGCTGTGAAATGCCCACTAAGATGTGTCTGAGATTTAGGCCCAATTTTAACCTGTGACTTGTAGGTGTATCATGTGGAGATGTGGTTTGGACGGTTTTATGATTTTACTCTTCATATCTTAATTTTCTTGGTTTTGCTGTACTTAATCTGTTTTGGATTGTTGGGGTTGATGGTTTGGCATTATTTTAAACTAACCTCCTTTGGATTTTCATTTAAAGAGAAAACCATCATTTAAATCAAATTTTAAAAATCCAGTGTTTCTGCTTGCCCAGTTGAACTTTTGTTTCACACTTGGCCTGCGCCAGCTCTCCCATGTTATAGGGTAAATATTCTTTCTTTGAAAAGGTTAGTGCAATGAACCTTGTCATCTTTTCCTCCCCATATTAGTCTTCTAATAACTTTGTAAAAAATTAACTTGAATTACAAGATCTTGTTTAAGGTCCAGTCATCTTTATGGCTGGGAGGAAACTTTTAGTTTTCTTGATCTAATTTGATTCTTTAATGGACTAACTTCTATACAGCACTGATGCTTTTGGGGAGGCAGGAGAAATGGATTCTGCATTTAATGCGTGGTTTTAAAAAGGGTGTGTGTGTGATATGTATCACTTAAGGCTACAGGGAGAGAGGAAACAGTTGCTTTTTAATAAAGCAGTGAAAAGCAATAGCTTTCTTTGTCTCTTTTAGGGCTACAAGTAATCCTCAACTTATGACCATTCGTTCAGTGACTGTTCAAAGTTGCAACAGCGCTGAATGAAGGGACTTATGACCTGTGCCCAAAATTACAGCCGTTGCAGTGCCCCCATGGTCATATGATCAAAATTTGGGTGCTTGGCAGCCCGCCCACATTTACAACTGCAGGGACACTTCAACTCCCTCCGCCTGCCTATCTAACCTGCATCTATGCCATTTTGGCCACCCTGCACCCTGCCTTGCAGGGCAGCAAGTGGCCCCAGCACCATGTGGCTCTGGGGCTGCAAGAAGCCTCTGGGCTGCAGCACAGCATACAGCTGCGCGAAGCCACCCCAGGAAGCTGTAGCCGCCCCAGCCCAGCTGAAAGCTGCTCGAAGAAGCATTTGTTTGCCCAGCTGCCTTCTCTCCCAGTTCCCTGTACCAACCTTTCGCAGTTGCACCCAGCCCCCACGGCCGAAGCAGAAGCACCTCACTGCCTTTGCTGTCTCCTTTTTGGACCCAGCTTCTCCTGCAAATGTTTCCTCCGCGTGGCTCCCTGAGCCTTTGGAAAGCTGGGCTGACTTCAGAGAGCCTTCAGAAAGGCAGCGAGGTGCTTCTGCTTCGGCCATGGGGGCTGGGTGCAAAAGGCGAAAGGTCGGTGCAGAGAACAGGGAGAGAAGGCAGCTGGATGAACAAATGCTTCCTAGGGTAGCTTGGGCGGCTGGGCTGGGGCAGTTGCAGCTTCCTAGGGTAGATTTGCAGAGCTGGCTGGGGTGGCTGCAGCTTTGTGTTGTGCTACAGCTCAGTGGCTGCTTGCCACCCCAAAAGGGCAAAGATGAGGGAGAGATAGATGGGTGGGGAGAGTTGGAGGTAGTCCCTTACCTAACTGAGGCTCCAAGCTGGGAGGGACCAAGCCCAGAATGGCTTGGATTGGGGTGGGGTGGGTCCTTGGCAAACAACCAGTGAAATTTGCTTAAGGACAGCAAGGGGAATTGCCAGGATTGCAATTGTTAAGCAATGTGGTCACCTGACAGCTCACTTTACGACTGCGTCACTTAGCAGTGGAAGTTCTGGTCCCAATTGTGGTCATAAGTCGAGGACTACCCATACCCGATCTACCAGCAAAAATTCAGAGAGCCACTAAATATCCACTTTTAGAGTTTACTTTGGTCATCCATATTTTGTAATCCTAGCCTTCTCCTTGCATGAAAATTGAAATACATATCTGAAAAATAGTTGGCTTTTTGTAAGGTAACTATCAAGCTTCATGGCAGCCTTTTTCCTATTCGCTGTCCTTTAGAGACACTTGAGTCTCAGTTGCCCTTCTCAGCCAGAACAGTAGTTAGTTTTGTAAATTTTTAGTTTTTATAACTTTTATAATTTTTAAACCTTTTATAATTTAATTATGTATTTTGATTTTAGTGGTTGTAAGCCGCCCAGAGTCCCCCTCTGTAGGGGAGATGGGCAGGGACAAATCAAATAAATAAATAAAATAAATAAATAGTTGCGTTACAGAGAGGATAGAGTCAGGGAGCTTTTAATTTTTCAATAAGAAGAAAAGTATGTTTATTGTTAAAATTAAATACAAATATATCCATCTGTATTTGAATGGAGTCACTTTTATGTGAGATGGGCAGTTATATAAATACGATAAATAAATAAATAAATAAAATTAAATCTACACCTATAATTTCTTAAATGAATCTTGGCCAAATGTGAGGCTAAATTCTGTCTTACTGTGTAAAATCTAATATTTATAAATATGACTGTTGCACATTATATTCTTATGGCTTCATACAGGTGTAGAGGCTATAAGCGATTATTGGCAGTGGGATCGTATGCCTCTCACCAATAGATGCCAGCATGAACTTTAGGTGTATTCTTTTAAAGAAATCTTTCATTATGCCAACTAAGTGAGTTTGTATATGCCTGCTTATTTCCTTCAACTAAGCTGTGAATTTAAGTACTGTGAACTTTCCAACATATTAAATGAATAGTTTTGCTAAACAAATGAAGGCATTTCCTTGTATAAAACAAACAGTTCTGCCCAGTTGCTATGAGATTTTGTTTCTGGATAGTTCTTCCTTATTACAATGAAAAGGTACATGGGTTGCAATCAGCAGTCATTTGGATTTTTGCTTATCTGTGTTTCTGAGGTGGGGTTGGAGAAAAGGAGAACTATTTTATGAGAAAATGAAACAGGAAGACAAAAATACTAGGACTAAAAAAGGGCAATTTTCCTAAGCGTATATATCTTGTAAAAGAGAAAAATCTTGGATTAGATTCCAACTAAGTGGACTGAACTTTGCAGCATGGAAGATATCCCTTTGGTGAGAGGCAGATGCAACCAGGAGACCTCTTTCACCCATTGAACTAAACTATGATGTGATTTGCTTGTTTTTGGCTTAGTGTGTTGAGAGAACCTAGCCACTGTGGTTTGCAAAAACATGGTCATAGTTAAATGTGTGGTGAAATAGCACTATGGCTATTTCAATGAAGCATTGTTAAAACAAACCATGCTTAGTGCAATTAGTGGACACAGCCAGTGACAGAGCAACACTAAGGTGTATGTTCAGCAATATTCTGTGGGCGTAAGAGCTGTCATTTCCTAAATCCAGCCAAGCATTTTTTCTCTTTTGGATTCTGGTCCTCTGTGTTTTCCCCCCTTCTGATGCAAAAGAAAAGAATAGTTCCACCTCAAGACTCATGTAGCTGGAAGACCTAATCTGTGCCTTTGTGGCAGAAATGAGAGGCTTTGGGCTGTGCTGGTCTAAAACTGTATCTCATATATCAATGTATTGTCCTACTTGGGGCTCAATGATGGGGTATACATATGTGCACTGAATTTTCCATAGATGCATTTTTGTTGGGAGTTGCTCTGGGAGAGAAGTGGAATAGTGCTCTGCCAGTGGAATGAGTCTTCTGCCATTCCCAATATCCCCTTAGCTGGCTTTATGATTGCTCTTTTAGTCCAGATCCATCACCTCCCCTCTGTTATTGTTAGGGTATATCCCCTAAGCAAACTTTTATACTATGTTGCTGAAATATTATTCCTTTTACTGGTTTGACCAATCAGTTAATCTGCTTCCTTGCCTTTGTATACTTTGAACTATACAAAGTACCAAAGGGAAACATGAATTAAACCAGTGGATTAAATTGGCCTTTTTCTGGAAAATGTAAAATATTCATAGGTGCATTGCAGTCAGACTTAGAAGGCTGTTAGTTTACTGAAACCATACTGGTATGAAGTGGTTCTTAAAGCAAACATTGTTGGTTCTTGGTTATTTGTAATTTAGGTTAACAAAAAATAAATAATTGCATTTTATATTTCTAGTATGGAAGTGCTCCTGGAGGACCAGCATTTCCTGGTCAGGCTCAAGATCCATTATATGGTTATTTTGCTTCAGTAGCTGGGCAGGTATGATTTTCCACCCTTATTGATACAAGATGTGTTGCTTGTTAGATTGAGGATCTAGTTATATGACGTTAGTTAATTTTTTGATCTAGTTGTGGATATCCTTTATATTTTATTCAAAATATAAGTGTGTCTTCTGCAAGGTATAAAGATGGATTAAGGAATACACAATATAGCATACTCTTCTTTTAAAGTTTTACATCCTGCATCTCCCTATTTCATCATCAAGAGATTAATTTTGCATACTTTTTCCTCAGTGAGCATATCTTCACAGCTGCATTCTACCATTCATTCATCTGAATGGAAAGCAATAATTTAGGCTTGCTAAGGTTGCATTGAAGAAAGAATACTTGGAAGAATTGTATAAACAATTGCTGCAACCAAGGACCAGAGATTTTCCTGCCAGGAGAAAGGAGGGAACATTCTAGTTTGTTCTTATATGCCTAAGCCATATACTAGCCTTATATCTGAATGTCCCCGTTGATATGTCATAGTCAGATCATGTCCTTGTTCCCATAGTGCCTGCTATTTTGTTGGCAAAGGGAGGAATGTTTGGGGCATAAGGAAAGTAAAACTGGATTGACATTGTTTCTGTTTTCAAAGGATGGGCAAATAGATGCTGATGAGCTACAAAAATGTCTGACTCAATCAGGAATTGTGGGTACCTATAAACGTAAGTTTGGCAGATTAAATAACATTTTTATGGTATGTGTAAGATTTCGTTGTGGTATAAATTTTCACGGACTAGAATCCATGAAGTGAATGAGGAATCTCTGCAAAGAGTTTGTGGATTTCCACATGCCCGAATCAGCACGGCAGTGGTGTGGCATTATGGGAATTGTAGATCACAACATGTTGCCTTGACTTGGCTGGATCTGATTAGTACTTTGATGGGAGGACACCAGGAAAGTCCAAGTTAATGGAGTAGACTGGAAAGTTAAAAAAGCATTTTGGAAGACAGCAATGGCCAACCTCTTCCACATGTTGTCAAGAAAACAGCATGGACATGTCCATATAGTGATCAGTAATCAATCAAATACAGTAAAGTATTTAAATAACTTTTACTTATATTTGAATTATTGAAATTCAACAGCGTTATAGGAAAATGTTTATACTATCGCTCTGTCTTAAAAATCATTTTCCCTAGGCATTACAGAGACAAATGACAGACATCGATCTGTGATGAGCATAAATGTCTTTGTCTTTTACTCACTTATCCTATTTTCTTTTAAACAGCTTTTAATTTAGAAACATGCAGACTCATGATCTCCATGCTTGATGTATCCTTCATATGTTTAGCTCTGATTTCTAGTACAGTTGGGGGTTGCAGGAAATGCTTTCAGATAATGGAGGAACTTTGGCAGCTGAAATAACTTTTAGCTTTTTATATAGACTATTCTGAGCTGCTTTTTCAATTTCTGGTTCAGACCACTTTGTACTTATGGGTATGAAACCTGCACCATGTAAAATTGTCCATAAAGAAGGATATTTTAATAAAGCATGTTTTCTTTCCATATATAGGTTTTACATGTGGGTATAGCCAGTGTAATTATGTTGTGTTGAAATTGTTTGAAAGAAATTTTTCATTGCTCTGTACATACTTAATATTTATTTAATATTTAGCTATTATCTGTTTTTCTATTAAAGTGAATCTGTAGTGTCCTTTACTTCTCCATTAAAAAATATATTCTACCCAGAAGAAATAACCACTGAATTCCATAGGTGTTGCTCCTAAATAAGTGTGCATAGAATTGCAGCTGTATTCAGTAGATACTTTTTTACTAAAAAGTAAGTCCAGAGTGACCATCTACCCCTGATATCATAGCTGCAATCCTTCTGTGAACAATAAAGAATATTTAATCTTGCATTTGTTTTGCTACTAGTATGGTTTGATCCTTAACAATAATCCAGAGAGACATGTCTGGCACAATGGGCTTCAATGAATTTAAAGAGCTTTGGGCTGTACTGAATGGTTGGAGGCAACATTTTATGACTGTGGATAGTGACCGCAGTGGTACAGTTGATTCTCAGGAGCTACAGAAAGCGTTGATGTCCATGGGTGAGTTGTGGAATTTCCCTCTGGCTGGGAAAAACCTACCGAAGAACCCTGAGTCTTCCCTAACCTGACTGTCTTCTGACTTCTCAGGACTTCAACTCCCAGAATTCGCCAGTTGTGTTGAAATTATATCAGACTGGGGAAGATTGATCTAGTCTAGTCTATGTAAACTTAAATGGGATTAATGGAAACTGTTGTTATACCTCCCCTCAATCTTCTGGTCTGCAAGCAATACATACCCAATCCCTTTAACCATTAATCATCAGTTTTTGTTTCCCATCACCTCATCGTCTTGGAAACCATCCTCTGAACTCCAGTTTGTCCATATCCCTTTTGGACTCGATATAATATTCCAAGTGGGGACTGACCAAGTCAGAGCAGAATGGGAAAAGCACCTTCCATGATGCAGAAGTCTATTAAGCTGGTATAACCTTGTCAAGAAGTTAGTTTGGCATGACTGGTTTATCACAGACCTGCCTCCTGCTAATAATTGTATTCCTGTCCAATTCTGTTTAATAAGCTGCTCAAGGGCCTTGCACAGGATAGAGGTCAAGTTGGCAGATCTGTAATTTTCAGGGACCTACTTCCCCTTGTTGAAAATAGGGACAATATTTGCTCTCTTTCCAACTTTTGAAACTGCAGAGTTTTCTAGAAACGCAGTTAGTAGTTCTGCAGTCACCACTGCTTGTTCTTTCAGTACCCAAAGATATAATTTATCTGGCTCTGTAGACCAGGTTTTATTTAAATTAGTTCTTTACTCTCCCTTTGTCTGTCTGTGCTGAGCTACAGCTTTCTCCTTCCGCTAGTAGGATAGCAATAACCAGTTAAGACTTCATTTCCCTTTTGCAGAAAAGAAGGGAAACTTCTTTATATCAATCAGTCAATATAAATAAAATACAAGTTGACATCCTCCCTTCCTGCCATCACCTGTGATCAGTTCACTTCACTGACCTCACAACAAGCCTACAGCCTCTTTGCCTTCCTCTTCGTTTCTATTTTTCCTGCAAAAGCTTTGTTTCTTGCAAGCTTTAGCTTGTTCTGTACTTTATGCTTTCCGACATAAACACTACAGTTCCTGCCTACTGAGTTGTATCCTTTTTGGGACTGTATACCCCTCCATCCATTTCATTTTATCATTTTAAAAGCTTTGTATGCACCCGCTTTGGTTTCTTTGGAAGTTTCCTTTCTTTTTGTAGAGATTGGTGTTTTCAGTTATGCCTCCGTTATCTCATTTTGCAGGATTTCCCATCATTCCCAGACTCCTAGAAGCATTCTTTTGAATAAAGCTGGTGCTAGACATTGGTGTTTTATTTAGCAGTATACCAATTCTCCGTCCAACTTCTTTTAAAATTAAAAGAACTAAGTCTTCATGCAGTTATTGTGTTTCCTACCCCCAAAACAGAGATTCCTGATATAGGATAGTCAAGATGTTTTGCTCTCTTTTCTGTCCTTTATTCATTTAGGATTTAGATTGAGTCCACAGGCCATCAGCGGAATTGTGAAACGATACAGCTGTCGTGGAAAGATCAGTTTTGATGACTACATAGCCTGCTGTGTAAAACTCAGAGCTCTCACTGGTATGATTTAGTTCACAACAATTACTAAACTTGGCTGGTATTTAATTTCTCCTTTTATCAAATCAAGCTTATTCAAGGTTTTTTTTCCTGAAACAGAAAGCATGCTGGAATGGGCTATGTAAGGCATCCAGTCCAACTAACTACTTATGTTAGGAAAACAAACCTAAACCATCCTCAATAGAAGGCTGTTCAAGACCTTTCTGGTTGGCTAGCCCATCATTGTTGATAATTCTCTTGAAATTCAGTTTGAGTTTTAATCTCAAACTATCTTAAACCCATCAGATCTCCTAATGATCTTATTCCAAAACTGTTTTTGTCTATAATACAGCCCTTCCAGTATTTGAAGGATCCTATTCTATTTCTGATACTTTTTTCTAGGTTAAATCATATTGATATAAATTTTGAAGAGCACCAGACCTAGGAAAGAGAGTCCTGTGGCATTTTGATCGATGAGGGATTAGGACTTGTGGATTTGCAAAGTGTATTAATATCCTTGGGCCTAAATTAATCAGTAGGTCTCTGTTCAAAAATAATTGCTGATGTTTGGCCAACTGTTGCTTGGTTTTTCCAATACTGATAGTTTTAATAGACTATTTCTTCTTTCTGTCCTAATATGTGATTTGCCACCTAATTTGTTTTATTTTGTTTTGCTTTGTTTCTTTACAGATAGTTTTCGAAGGAGGGATGCAGCCCAGCAAGGGATGGTGAATTTCCAATATGATGATGTAAGTGGGCCTAAGTCATTCTCTCCAGTTAGAGATGTGAAATACGTTTTTCCTTAAGTGCTGTGAACAGTGATTTCAGTATCAATTGAAGAGCTCTTCTATTAGTTTTCCCTTTTTCTATAGAACCTTTGATCAAATCCTGTAGCTGTGCCTCTGTCTTCAGTGGAAGCTACTTCCAGATAATGGGTGGCCTTTGAGGATAATAAGTTAGTCCACAACAACAGTGAAACCCATATCTTAACATGATCTACCTAACACTCTATTGCCTACACCCACCTTTCCCAAATTTGCACACCCTCCATATTTGTGAACTTTACCTCTCAGAATTCTGATGGCAATTGGTGAGAATTCTAGAAGTGAAAATCCATATGGCTGGAGAGCAGCCAGAATGGAGGTAGCTGGTTTAAAGTGAGTGGCAGCAGCCCTATATCCTGGTAGCTTTTGAATATTGGAGTTACTTTGTGTAAATGTGTTTTTTTTTATAAATTTTAACTATGTATGTATGTATTTATTGTTTTAATCTGTTGTAAGCTGCCCAGAGTCCCCCACTGGGGGGAGATGGGCGGGGATAAGTTTGAAAAATAAATAAATAAATTGAACCTAATGCTTTCTGCATACAAAGCATATAGCTTTATCACTGAGCTACAGAATCTACTCATGTTTAGTGTCAGGGATTTCCCAGCAGACAGTTTCATGCCATATGCTGGATGGCACTAGATTCATGCTGGATACTAGTCCATGAGCCTTAGTTCCTACTGAACTCCTAACTTGCTCCCTCACTGCCCAAAAATGCCAAGTATGTTTCCAATGGTTAGCAAAGCGATTAAAAGATGCATAAGCTGCTGGACAATATGGATCAATATCTTAAAGAACTTCAATGTTTCTTGGGATAGGTTGAGAACCACTAGATAATGATCCTGTGGCCCTCCAGATCAAGAATTTGCAAGATGATACTTGAAAGTGCCACTGCATTGGCCACACCATTAAATGGTGCCCATAATGCTTCCTGGTTGGTTTAAAATAAAGAGTTTTAAAACATTAAAAGCGAGTGAGATTTTGTCCATTTAACTGTAGTCACCTAGTGCTGGAAAGGAGCCTGATCTAGATGCTAGATTTTCAACTCTCATCAGGTATTGCACGCAGTTTTTAGGAATAATGAGAGTTGGAATCCCAACTGCTGAAGGGGCACAGGCTCCCTATTTCTGCATTACAGGAATTTTGCCATGGATATTTGCAGGAAAAAGAGTGGGATGACAAGCTATACCTAATACACAATTTCTTCCTTTTGGCAGTTCATTCAGTGTGTCATGAGCATCTAACTCAGAGTGAAGACAGATGGATGAGCATGGTCCTACATTCCACGTCATTTTGCTTTGCGCCAAAAAAATGTGTGTATCTAAATTGTGATATTTGCATATTTTATAAATATTGATCAATATGCTTTTATAGTTTTTATAACTAATGAAAGAAGGAAATAACAATAAATTCTGTTTTGAGTGGATCCGCCTTGTATATTTATAATTTGCATGAGGAAAAAAGGAAACCAATTGTTCATGGTTACATTTAATTTCTCTTTCTGTATCATTTAAAGCTCATCACATTGGAATATGCCTTGTACCAGTACCATCTAGGAAGGAAAAATGGGAATGTATTGAAATAAATGCATAAAACTTCATGGGGGTTTGCTTCTAGGAAGTTTTTTTTTGTTTTTTTTTACTCAGAATAAACTAAAAGGTTGTCCCTTTCTAAGTAGCAACCAAAATATTATTTCTCAAAGTGTTCAGTTTGCTACCTTAATATTTTATCCTTTGTGTTTATTTCGTAGGAACTGTTCAATTGGGAGTTGACTTAGTTATGTTTGCCATTTTAATTTAGTTTATTATTTTATTTTAACAATTTATATGACTTTCCATCTCACTACTGTGCCTCTGCTACTGCCATATCACATATCTGCATGCAAGTTTTTTTTTTGTGTGCAAAAAACAGTAATTGCCTACAATTTATTATTCTTTTTAAACATAGGTCTCCCATCTATGTGTACTAAAGTTGATGCACAAATCACAAATAAATCACTGTTCTTTTCTATAGGGAGATTTTTTTTCCCATGCTCTAAAGAAACACAACTTTCATGTTGTATCTCTTGCAATCATACATGCTTAGTTTTAATTAAACAATTGCTTTACCAAATGTTTTCCCTTGACATATTTGGTTGTGTGTGCACTGAATGGCATCATAAGCTGTAATATGGACTGCAATGTTACAGCCTATTGATTATAAAGAACATTCTTTTTTATAATAAACACACTCTAGAGTAATTGTGGAAGATTATTAAAGTAGATCATGTCTAAATTATTCCCCCACATCTCCCCCAATAATTTACCTTTAAAATGGGAAAATTGGATTTGTTGAAAATGCAAGAGTGAAAGCAGAATTTCCTACAGGTGGGGATTGTCTTGAGACCATCTTCCTTTTTGATAAATATAATAGGTCTGGTTAAGAGAGGGATTGACAGGTGACCATGTTTAACAGCTTCAGATTTCTTGCAAAGATGCTTACCTAAGAACCACACTGAAACTGGAATCTTTGTTTCCATTCTGTGATCTTAGTGCCTCCCCCCTGCCCCAGATATTTCTTATCTGCCAGAATTCTAGCTGTTTCTCTTCTACAATCTGGAAAGATAACCATATGAATTTCCTGGATGTAGCTGAATATCTCCATTTAAATGGAGTGCATTTTCAGAGAGCTTTCTGACAAGCTACTGAAAACAGTACTGAAACAGTGAAACACTTCCTAGTCCCTTGCTGATTTGCAAAAATTGACCACAGACCAAGCCTGCTTCTTTGTTCACAGGCTGTACAATATATTGGAATGATATCTGCTTGCCAGACTTTTATATGAAATAAAACAAGAGTTAGTTGGTCAGGACTGCATATAACTTGTAACAATCTGGATACAGTTTCATTAGTAGTCATAAATTTACAGCAATTGGTGTTATTTGGAGTGGTTTCAATATGGTGTTGAATATTAGCATTTGAACTGGAAAAAATCTTACTGTATATCTGAATTAGTAACAGTGGTAGCAAGAGTAATTAGCCATAATTTTTAATAGGGATTTTTAACCTTTTGGAGCTGGTAGACAGACTTACAAAAAGGGTACCACAGAAGGCATAGCAAGAGGCAAACTGGTGAGTTTACAGGTACTGTCTCTAGGCTGTCCCAGAATGCTTTTATCATGTCAGTGTTTCTCTTCTGAGCCAAGTGGGCCACTTCAATGTCCTTGTCGTTTCTTGGCAGCAATACAGAAGGGATTTGCAATTGCCTTTAAGATGGGCTTTTGCTTGGGATTCCTTTTCTATTTTTTGTCTATAATTGCATTCTTCCAGGCCCATTGTTGCACCTTTTCCAGATTTACAATACAGATTTACTTATTTTTGAGAAGTCTGCTAACTAGAGCGACATGCACGTTTCATAATTTCAGTAATGGTCCTCTTTCAGCTTGCACTTGTATCTTGCAAAGCATACTTGGATTTTTTTTTTTAAGGAATTCTATTGTGATCCTTTTATAGTAGATATTGATCTTCTCTGGATATAAGAGAATTGACAGGATTTTACCAGCTTACAAACCTTAACAGTAATAGTTCTTGATAAATACCATAATTATTAAGAAATGTTTTAAAGTACAATTATCTTCGTTTGAAAGTCGCTTTTTTATTGATGTAACAGTACATTAGTAACAATGCAATTATTTTGTATTAAATATTTTTATAGTAAGGGCTCTATGGGGATTGAAATACGCAAGATTTGATATCCCCAGGTTACAACTTTATTAAAAAGATCATTTTGTCCAGGTACAGGAAAGCTGGCTTTAGAAATTTTGATACTTACAAGAACAAAATCATCCAGCACTGGAGTGGTAGAACAGGGAGAGTTTTTTGATGTTTCAAGAAATGCATTGTTAGTTGCTGTTATAGAAATAATATCCAGTAGTAAATACAGCTTTTTACACATGGGATAATTTTAATTATCTGAACTATATAACCAACACAAAAACACTACTTCAAGAATCCAGTTACTGGCTATATCTTTCACCAACTACATTGCTGAAGTATTCATGTTGACAATACTTTAGTGACAAATTTACAATATGGTAGTAGTTATATTGAAAAAAATCACAACAATTAATAGCTAAAAATTGAAATAAATGGCCAGCACACTTTCATAATGTTAGAAGGGTGGCCAGTATCCAAATAATTCAGTGGTACATTTTTGCTCAAAGATTTACAGTTTAATAAGCACCAGACCATATGCCCTAGCACATACATATTCTCAATACTTAGGCAAGTCAGCATTATTGTATCATAGTAAGATATGTGATATCTTAAGATTTGCAGAATTACAACTGTGATATTTTACAGTTATTACTTAGCACCACTAAGCATCCAAAGGGCAGTAAAGCATATTTACAAGTGTTTCTAAATATTCCGTAAAAAATATATCTTCAAAAATTTGAATATGTAAGGTCATAAGGCCTCTAAGGCTTTAAAAAAATACTTCTATGGCCATTTTTCTAATTTATAAAGACCAGAGGGATATTTTATTTTGATTTTCATTTACACGTAATTCAAATAAGATTTACAAATCTATTCATTAAAATCCCACTGTGCCATCTTCAACCTGCCTGATTGTCAAAAGGATATAGGGAAGATATTGTCCCTTACTAGCCTTTTTCTCTTAAATTGTTTAATGCTTTCCACCTATGTTATTAATTTATCTTGATTTTTAATTTCAAATAGCTACATTAGACTAGATTTCTTTTTTGGTTTCAGAATAAGTTTTACAAAAGGTATGCTTCATTAGAACTGAAGATAAGAGCCAATTGTTTTATAAAGTTAAAATTTGATATGCTTAGTAAACCTGGTTGAGAGACTCCAAAAATTACTTAATTACTGCAAGTGCTACCAGATACAAAACTATCATTTAAACCAGGTTTGCACATTGCCATGTGAAATTGCTGATGCCTACTATGTAGCACAAAAATAATTAGTAGCCATTTTCTATATAAACACTCATGTAAAATTCACTTTGCAACTAAGACAATATTTGAGATAAAAAATGACACTTTTTGTTTTTAACCAAAGTTATGAGGATGGAATTCCTATTATAAAGTTCTGAAAGGTTTTCTGTACTCAGTATTTGTTTACTTGAGACTGATTTATTTTGAGGCCTAGTTGTAATGGACTGATTTCCTAGATGTTAATGGTCATTTTTGAGTTTTAGCTCCAATAGAGCCTTACAAATTATGCTAACTTCAACTTTACTGGGCTCATACTGACTAGGAATTATGAAAGTTGAAATCCATCTCTTTGATCAATGCAGCTATGACTGTTCAGGTAAATTGTGCCAAAATAGCATCCTTTAAAAAAGGTATATCCTAATGTCTCCATAGTTCATCCTTATTTGCAGATAAGCTATTCTGTTGCTGTTTCTTTGTTGATTAAAGCCATTCTGTATTGTTGCCTTGCCATAGTACTGCTAAGCCACAACTATAGTTTGGAAGCAGTTATTGGGACAGTGTTCTTATTCTTGTCCATCTACGTATTTCTTTTCTTATGCAGTGAATCAAAGCTGAAGGGTACTGAAATACTTATATCAATCACATCTTACTGAGACATTACTAACCATAAGAGAAATGGTGAAAGGCAAAGGCATTACACTCTTCATGACCAAGAATTTTCTTTATCAAGAAAAAACAGTGGGTTGTATCCAGTGATGGTGTTCTGATAGCACAAAGCCTCTACTGCTTGTGTCAAATCCAGCATTTGTTATGATTTCTTTGTTGAGTGTTGTTTGTGACAGTTGTTTCAGTCGTACTTGTGCATCTGCTGGTACATCATGCCATCGTTAGCAGATCAATTATCCCCTGTATTTTTTCTGCTGGCATGACACCTTGGATACAACCCATTCTGAGGAACCAACCATTTTTGCTCTTTTGGGTTAATTAAAACACAATTAACAAGTGAAACTCTTGAAGCAGTTATGCTCTTTTCATAAACATAAAGCTTAAAACACAGCTTAAAACACAGTCAAGAGCTGCTCACAGCAACAGAAGTAAGGAGTCTCTCCTACCATGTTATCTGGACAGTAGTTTGGAACTAAAATCCATTTGCCAATTTTCATTCTCTTGGATTTATTCACGCTTTTTGCTGATGGCATCCATCACCTTTTTACACACCAAGACAACCCAAGCTTGTAAGCAGAGAAAGCCTGCACTAGACCACAGAAATAAACGCCAGAGTTTATTAAAATTATATTTCACTTTACATTAAGATTACTAAGTGTCAGAATATTAACAAATGATAGCCATGATCAAATAATGGTCAATGACAATGTCTACAATTAACTACAGAGAATGGTTATTTTCTCGGTGAACAATCTACAATCACCTCAGTTCTCACATTACATTCAGTTCTGTCTGAAAAGGAAAAGGGAAGGAGAACACCCACTTCCTTTGTTTTAGTAATTTGAATGGAAGACAGCAATAATGCCAGTTTCTAATAACACATGGACTTAAATCAAGCCAAAGATCCAAAAAGGCACATTTTAAACTCTAAAAATTAGCAAGAACAAAAAGTAGTGGGGAGGATGGTCTCTAGTATAGCTTTCCCTTAACTTGGGGGAAAGCCTTTTGACTTAACTGGGAGGGGAGCGCAGAGTGTTAATTCAAAATCATTGAAACTAAAGAAAAAGACTTATAATGATAACTAAGCTTCACCAGGCCTAACTCAGCACTCATCCTCCAAATCCCTGCCTCACGCTATATATTTGCAAAATTAGACTTTTATATATATTCTTTTATAATCTTTTAGACACTCTCTTATGGATGAATTTGCCTTATGTGTTCTTTTGTTCCTATTTAGTACAAATCAAAATACTTACCAAAACTGTATGCCACCTTTCTAGAGACTGTTATGACTGCAAAGCCAGTTTTGTATAAATATAACTGGCAAAGTCGTATAAATATAATACCTTTAAAGTTTTACATATTTTACAGTTGAAGGTATCTTTAGAATAGAACCTTTGCTCCTTGTAGAACTGACATTCTCAAAAAAAAAGTGTAATTTCCTATAGTGAGTCCAGTCACATGACAGAAGGCCATATATGGCACTTCACATACCGAAGGAATTATGTGAAAGAGGTAGAAGATTCAGAAAGACAAATGACATTCCTATCCAAATACTGTCAAAATATTAAGTGATACTATATGCCTAAGGATGCTTTTAATGCTAAGATTTTGCAAGAACCATTAGGCAGACCTTTTAAATCCTGTCCATGCAATTGAGCCAATATTGCACTTCCATTATGGCATTGTAAGGCAATTATTTTCCCCAAATCTCCTCCATAATGGACAGAATATCAAAGCGGAACACACAGTGCCAAATGATGCTCAGATCCAACACACGTTATGTGTGTTATCCAACACATATCCCAAAGCTTCATATCTAAATCTTGCTTATGAGCAGCTGGTGAAGAGAACTCTACACCAAGGACATATGGACAATAGTAATTATTTTAACTCACCAAAATTTTGATGTGAAATTAGCAAGAGGACACTGAAAACCTGCTTGGGATATTCAAAAATCTTTTTCTGTATATGTCTTTGATGATTTCTCTCCTTTCTTTTTAAATTTTATGCCTCATATCATCTGAAATGGCTGCAGCCTGGATGACCACTCTTCTATGAAAAACTGACAACCTTCCCACAATGCTTGGCTTGTAGAAGCTTTACAAAAATTTTGTGCTCTGGTGACTCCTACTGAACACTGTTCTCCTTTATGCTCTCCAAACAGAAATGATGAGAGTCCTCCAGACATCCCAGCAGAAAAGATTATTATTATACAACTGTACATAGATGAATGGCCTCTGGTCATTCAGTCAAGCATTTGAACAACATTTCCTATTTGGCCAAAACATATACAAGCTTACACAGTATTATATCATTAACTAGGATAAAAGGTGAAACTGAATTGGGTGGTTAAGATGATTGAACTTCAGAAAGTAGGGATTTAATATGTACAGCAGATATGGCATTTTGACCAACTTCACATTAATGGCTGAGTTCCATATAGGTAAGAAAAAATTGGGTTCCATTTGGATCCAGATTAATCCAATTGATTTCAACAGGAGGAAAGGGAGGAGGAAAAAATCCTTGTTCTCAAAATTTCTAGAGAGACATTCTAGACCCTTCATGCTAGTTCTTCTTAGAACATGAGGCAAAGTTTAGTCCTGAATGGCACTTGGACGAATGGGAGGAAGGGTCTGAGAATTTTGGCAGGAAACCAGTTTTGAGAAAAAGGTAGAAAACATAGCACTATAATTGCAATCTGAATCAACCTTGCCTCCTGCAGTGCTTTTTTTGTTTTTAATGCCAGATATCATACATACCTTATATCCAACCAGGCTATTGGTCCATCTCTCTCACTATTATCAACACAGACTGTTAATGCTTTCCTGGTTTTTCAGCAAGTCATTCTGATCCTATTGCCAAATGCCAGGAATTGAACCTGAGACCTTTGCATGCAGCTGAGCTATATTCATGAACCTGCCATGAAACATCTAACTTGACTCCTAAGTTTTGTTGCACGCTCTTCAGGCCAAAATAAACAACCACCCAACCACCAAAAACCTAACTACAGTGCTCATATTTCACAACTTTCTACAGGTAGCTTTTTACTGAGAATGTAATCACAACAGGTAAAAAAAAAGAAAAGAATCTTTTGTTATTGAAGCTTATGTCAAAATATTTTGCCTCTTTAGAACCCAGCTGTGGAAAAAACATTTCTTATTTCTGCATGCTAATTCTACTACAGTAAAATGATTAATCCCTTACACATGGATAGTGGCAAACAGAGAGGTTCATGCACACAGGATAAATGATTATGTACCAATTCTGAATCACTCTTTTTTTTAGATATTTGGGAATATGTCAGACTCGGGGGGGAGGGGACCACCATTGGGACTCCAAAAGCAGTATCTGAATGTCTATATAATATCTGACATCATGCACAATCTCTTAGCATGTTCAGTTCTGTATATCCCAGGTTAATATCTTTATTTGTAATTCACAAAACTTCACTTAGCTGCAGAAAATCAGTTCTCCTTCAGCAGGAGAACTTGCTTATCCTGTGGCAATCTGTATCTTCGCTCCATCAAGTTGTCTGCTGAGCAGATGAATGTTCAGTGACTCAGTGATGCTGAATTTGTATAAAATTGGAAGTAAACAGTTCTGGTGTCAGCTCAGGTGGAAGCTAAATACCTAAATGGAAGTCTCCCATAGCTGTAAAAAGAGAAAAGGAAGACTGCCTAATTGTAGAACAGTAGTTTCTATCTGTTCCTTATGCAATAGGAGAGCCTCCCCAGTCTGACAGCTTTCAGGTACAGTGGAATTACATCCCCCCCCCACTTCCCAGCCCCCCTCTCTTTCTGATCCCACTCCCTGCATCAACAGAGATGGGGTAGAGCCCTATTTCCAGAAGGAATAATTACGTGCCTGTGAAGGCCTGCTGACATTCAGCAGAGGACTGCATGTGACCGTGGGCCTTTAGCTTGCCCACTCCTGATCTTCTGTTTTTAAAATACTCCGCTGATCCACGTTCCAATTTCAGCCCAAATGCCTCTTACCTGCACCCAAACAGACTGCCCTTGCAATAAACACCAAAGAAGAAGCCACAGCATACCCTGGCACTCGCTCTGTGGGCCTTCTTCTCCTCGTCAGGCAGTGGAGGCATGGGGTAGGGATACTTTCTGCTGGAAGCAATGGAGCCAGTAGATGATGAGGGGGACTTTGCAGGGGAAAGAGTCCTGGAGGGTTGAGACAGAAAGGAGACACAGAATGTCTTGGGACACCAGAAATTGCAACTGACTGAAAGCTTTGCTAAAAATCTCAGTTGTTTCAGCAGTGTTCTGCTACAAGGGGAACTAAAGGCTTCTAAGCCATCGTTTGGGGAAGGAGTTTCCAAGGACTGTCTCCAACACATTTCTTGAGGACATCTTGTTCATCTTAGCGCCAACTCTGTAGGAAAGGACTCTGTCCTTTCTCAGCCATGAAACAAGATGAAGCAGATGTAACTTCTTACCATTTTAGCCATCAAATGATAAGGAGAAATTATTATGCTGTCACTTACAGAGATGAGAGCAAAACAAGCCAATGTTAGTTTGTACTGTTGCTAAGAAGGGCAGTTATAAATAAGCCACTTTGCCACATCTTGCCTCACATTAGATGGCTTTAGGCAAGCATTCTCTCACTCAGATAAAGATCATAATATTGGTCTACCTTATGGGACTGTTAGTAAGGATTTGCTGAAGTTATATATATGAACTGTTAGTCTATCTTCTAAGCAGGCTTTGGCAACCTGATCCCCTCTGGATATGTTGGAGTCTCCACAATCACTGGCTGCAACTGTGGCCACTACAAGTCCCAGCACACTGGGGAGACACCAGACTGGGGAAGCTTGTTTTGAAGTACTAGTGAAAAGTGATTCCTTACCTGCAATAAAACGCCTGCTTTCATTCATGTATTTTGGAATTGCTTGAGAAAGCAGCCCCCGATAAAAGTACTGCAGAGCTCCATGATCACTGACACCAGGGAGGGGCAACCTTCTAGTGGCTGAGAGCCTCATTCAATATTTGACGGGGTGTTAATGGCTGCAAAGGAGGCGGGGCCACATTATGCATGTGGGCAGGGCAAATTTTTAGAGGTTTTTTTTTTTTTAATGTGCTATGCCTATTTTAGGGCTTCCACAACAATATTTTGTTTCCCATTTCAAAACGGCAGGAAGCAATGCACTTGGTTTTCACCAGACAAGGTCAAGGGGGTTCTAAAGCTGCAAAAGGAGGACTTGGGTGCATGTGATTCTGGGCCACAGGTTGTCCACTTGTGATTTACCCCAATGCAAACTGTACTGATAACATTGTGTACCAGCATCGAAGTATCTTGGCCTTCTACTACCAGGTGGCTTTCATAGTTTTTGGACTACAACTCCCAAGCTTCCCAGCCAATAAATCCCTGGCTCTGTTAGCTGAGAATCATGTTACAGTCCAATGCATTAGGACAGTGCCTGGTTAGGGAAGGGTAATATGAGAATTAACTGGCTCAGATCTTAAGCACCATGTTTTAAAAGTCCATGTCTCATTACACTCTTCCTCCAAGCTATACAGAATTGCAGCTCAAGTTGTTTAGAATCAACAGAGCAGATCCATTTATTATCATGTACAAAACGACAAAAATGTAGGCAGACACATGCAGTTTAAAAGTCAGAATGGTAAATTATGAAGAAACCAAGGCAAAGTGCTCAATCAGTACACATGCAAGCATAATTTAGTGTGCTGTGGTTCCAGCCAAACTTGGTATCTGATGGCATGGGGGTGGGAGGGAGGGGAGAACAGACAAAAATGGACTGACGGAGCAATCAGCATTTCTGTACAAGGTGGGTCAGATAAGCAGTAGCAAGTTAACGTCTGCATCGCATGTAAAGCGTTCTGTTTTTTCCAAGTCAATAAAAGCTTTGCACTTTTACTCACAAGGCCAGGAATTACTGATCTCAGAATCAAAGACACTAAATTCCTGTGCAAATATTATTTCGGCACAAGTCCTTGACTGTAGTAAAACAGGCATGGAACCTTGCTTCAAATTCCAGTCCTAAAATTTCTGCAACATCCTACCTCTACTTACTGGATGCAGTAATTTGTAAAGGAATTTTATTTTATGATATGGGGATCCTTCTAAGGAGAAACTCCACATGATCAAATACCACTGAAGCCAGCTGCCATGACCATATGAAACTCCTAGATATGAACAGCTGCTTTGACATTAGGGCACCTCTACAAACAATTGCATATCACAGAGGCTGTGATGATGATGAAGGCCTTTACATCAGTAACACAGGAAGGGAGCTCTAGAAAACCCTGTATTTTGATTATATGCAAGAAAATATAAAATCCATATTCCAATTCTCCCATAATTATATACATCCTCAACCATCCTCAACCCAGTGCCCATCCAATATGTTGGGGCTACAACTCCAAGAATTTCCAGCCACACTGTATTAGCTCCATCCCCTTTAACATTCTGCAAGTCCCTCAAAACCTGGCTATGTGATCAGGCCTGGGGGTCCCAGGGGACCACGGACATTTTGCAATGGCTCCCTTACTACCTGTTGTGTGTGTTTTTATAGTTTTTGTAGTTTTAATTATAGTTTTATATGTATTTATGGGTTTTTAAATTGAGTGTTGTACACCACCCAGAGTCACTTTTTTGTGACATGGGCGGCTATATAAACATGATCAATCAATCAATCAATCAATCAAGAATTGTAACCCTACCACATATGGAGGCAGTTAGGTTGAAGAAAGCTGTGCTAAGCCTACGAATACAGCTATTAAGTTACAGTACTATATTTGTACTGTGGCATAATTTCATTGCTGTTGATACTATTTTTTTTCAAAACAAAATTATTTACATAGGGGAAAATATAAAAGCCAGAAACTCAGCTGATCTCAAGTATTGTGATCCTTTGATGAAATATCAAATGTATTCCAATTCTTCCTCACATGCTGACTAGCCCTCTGGCAGGCTGCTCTCAGATAAGGACTTTTGTTTTATTATTAATTCATATGGTTGTGCTACCCATTTGTCGGGATCTCTTGCAAGCATTTCTGAACCTATTTAGGCACTGGCCTCTCTACCAAGCCCAAAGAACATCTACAATTTCTGCCTCAGTAGTGAAGTTATACAAGAAAAATCAAAGTTGGTAACTATTTCAGTGTGGGCCACACTATTTGTAATGGATTGAGCACCCCATTTATTTCTCATGGAATTAGGCAGAGCGCTTCTGTAAACGTAATTAGTTTAGTTCAAGGATCAGCAATCTGATGCCCTCCAGGTAGACTTAAATTTGTATCTGAGCCAGCTAAAGTGATTAAAACAAGGGATTCTGGGAGTTACAGTTCAAAATAACTAGCAGACATGAAGCTGATGATCCCTGGTTTAGGCGCTGTGAATCCTGGAATCATGCAACAGCTTTCCTTTAAAAATATTTTTACATATTTTATACAATTGTACTACACTATCTATTGCTCCGAACACTGATTTAATGTTGACTAATGTTAACAGAATGCACGATGTCTGAAGGAAAAAGACATTGTTTCAGTGACATTGGTGTAGCAGGACTTAATGGGAATGCTAAGTTATCTAATTTTGGTTACACTTCAATGGAGTTAAGAGTGGATGGGAGAAGTCACCATTACTCAGATAAAAATGGGAATAAGCACAAAGTTCAAATAATAAATTTTCCATCTGAAATGTGCAAAGACATTGTTCATCAACCCAATCTAGTCCTCCATCAAACAACTGTCCTTCAAATGTATTGGATTTCAATTTCCAGAACTGGCCAGTTCTAAGGCCTGAACAGTGCTTCCCAAACCTGGGTAAATTACCTAAAATTGGGTAAAAGTGTTTTTTCTTTGGATAACGACACACAAACCCATCACAAACCCATTACCCAATCACAACAGGGACATTTAAATTGACTTAAAGATTGCCACATGTGCTAAAATATATTTGAAAACCTCCCAAAGTATTCCTATTAAGATGAAAATCGAGTAAGTTACCAATGGTAATTTGTTGAAATGACATAAAGATCATTCAGTGATATTGTTTTTATAATACAGGTAGTCCTTGAGTTATTACCACTCGTTCAGTGACCACTTGAAGTTAGCGTTTTGGGTAATGAAGGAAAAAGTTTGGGAAGCACTGGTCTAGCACATCAGGAAAACATTGGGTTGGGGAAGGCTGATCTATATGTCCACTAGTAATTATAATATATAATGATAAATTATTATAATTATGCATTATAATAATTATACAATTGTCAATAATATTGTTATTAGTATTACTCCCCCTCTGGGGGACATGGGCAGCATATAAATTTAATAAATAAACAAAAATAAACCACGATTGCATCATCTATGCACATACAAAGCACCTTCCACAAAATGACATCAGAGTTGAAGTGATGCCATTTCCAAAACAAATTGCTCAGGAGCTAATTTTAGACCACTGTAGATTTTCACAATTGGTTACCTCAGTAAATATGCTGAGATTTCCAATAGCCTACTACTGCGTTTAAAATGAGAAGTTGTTCAACAATTTGTCCCCAGCTCTTGTTCCTATAATATCATAAGAGCACACAGTATACCAACCTCCCTGCTGCACAGCAATCTCCCTGCCTGAGCTCATTGACTTCATGGCCAGGCTTATGATCTTGTGGGACTTTAATCTGCCTTCTCTTGGTGCACAGTTGGAGGTAGCTCGGGAGTTCATGGCCACCATAACAACCATGTCACATCCCAGCCTGTCCCAGGTCATCCAGGGTCCAACACATAACAGTGTTCATGTGCCTGACCTAGTTCTTCTGTCGGAGCAGTGGCAGTATGAACAGGATTTGGGTGAATTAGCGGTTTCTCCCTTGTCATGGTCAGACCACTCTCTGGGTAACCCTGCAGTTCTCAGGCACCCCCCCCTCCCCACTTGACCTATTAGATCAGTCCACCCCAGACTAATGGACTCAACTGGATTTCAGAGGGAGCTTGGGGTTGCATGGTCTGACCAAAGCCCTAGTACTGCCAGGAACAAGAGGGGAAGTGGGCTCTGGATTGGATTGCACCCAAGTGGCCCTGGGGATCCCAGAACTTCCCTGGTTTATGGAAGAGGTAAGGGAGATGAAGCAGGAAAGGAGATGCCTAGAGCAAAAGACAAGGAATGAGCCCTATCAAACGCAAGCTAGCACTGCTATTAGGGCCTACGTTGTGGCAGCAAGGAAGGCAAAATGTATTTCTCTGCCCTTATTGCATCCATGGATAGCCATCCAGAGGCCTTGTTCTGGGTGACCAGAGCCCTCCTGGGAAGAAGTGGCTCTGGGATTCATTCGTAAAGTCACTGTGAAGAATACGCCAGGCATCTGACAATTAAAATTGACCAGAGCTGTTGTGTGTTAGACTCTGACCTTGGAGGTCCTATGGAGGTTATGGGAGCTGGGTTTAGCTCTGTTATCTTGGGGGAGTTTGATCTTATTGAACCTGAGGAAGTGGACAGGGTTCTTGTGGCTGTTAGCTTGGCTACCTCCACATTAGATCCATGTCCCTTCTGGCTGGTCAAGGCTGCCTGGGGGGAGACATGTGGCTGGGTCCAGGCAGTGGTTAATTCTTCTCTGACTGAGAAGGTGGTCCTGCCATCTCTTGAGGCAATGGTGTGCCCCTCCTCAGGGGCCATTGTTGGAACTGACCATTCTGGACAATTTTCATCCAGTTTCCTTTTAGGGAAGGTTGTAGAGGTGGTGGTCATGCTGCAGTTTCAGAGGACTCTGGAAGAAGCTGATTATCTAGAACACTTTCAATCAGGGTTCAGACCTGGGTATGGGACTGAGACGGAATTGATCACACTCTTGAATGACCTCTGGCAGGAGCAGGATGCAAGTGATGCACCCATCCTCACTCTTCTTGACCTCTCAGCAGCTTTCAATACCATTGATCATAGTATCCTTCTGGATTGGCTCTGGGAGTTGGGGTGGGTGACCCGGTGTTATGCTGGTTCTCCTCCTTCCTCCAGGATCAGTTCCAGTCAGCGTTGATAGGGGGGAGAGGTCCAGCCCTAACAGCCCCTACTTTGTGGGGTGCTGCAAGGTTCAGTTCTTTCTCATCTCCCGTTTAATAATCTATAAGAAACCAGTAGGTGAAGTCATCCAATGGTTTGGGATGAGGTATCATTAGTATGCTGATGATACTCAGCTTTATATCTCCACCCTGGGCCATCTGAGTGATGCTCTGGAAATCTTATCTCAGTGTCTGGTGGGTGTGGGGGCCTGGATGGCTTCACTCAAACCAAGTAAGACCAAGTAGCTTTGGATTTTAGGACCACCTGGTTCCGAGGACCTTCCATTTTTGGTTCTGGATGTGATGGCACAGTCTCAGACAGAACTGGTGCACAATCTGGTGGTCCTCCTGGACTCATGGCTCCTGCTCAAAGAATAAGTGGCAGCTGTCGCTAGGAGGACCTTTGCACAGATTTGTGTTGTACATCAGTTGTGTTTGTTCTTAGACCAGGGGGCCCTGCTCATGGTCACTTATGCTGTTGTGATCTCCTGTTTGGACTGCAATACACTCTACATGGGGCTGCCCTTGAAGAGCATTTGGAAGCTTCAACTGGTCCAGAATGAGGTGACACAGGGAGTTAATGGAGCTGGTTATTTGGCGCATGTGACACCACTGCTCTGTGAGCTGCATTGGCTACCAATTTGCCTCCAGGTGCAATTCAAGGTGATAGTCTGGTAACCTTTAAAGCCCTACATGGCTTGGGGCTGAGTTACTTATGGGACCATCTCTTCTTAATTGTTTCTACCTGTCTGATCCAGCAGGAGAGGCATGTTGTGGGTACTGCTGGCCAAGAAATGTTGGCTGGCAGGGCTTTAAAGAGGAGCCTTTTCTGCTGTGCTACCTGCCCTCTGGAACATCATCCCTCCAGAGGTTAGGTTGGCCCCCACCCTGCTGGCCTTCTGGAAGGCCTCGAAGATCTGTTTCTGTGCTCAAGCCTGGGGCCCCAGATGTGTGACAGAGCCCATTTCCTGGCTATGTTGAAGGCCATTTATCATCCTCTAGCTGCTGTGTGTTTTTGCTTGTTTGTGTGCTTTATTTTTTAGGTTCATTTTAGCAATTGTATATATTTTTATTTATGTTTAAGTTGTGCATCACCCAGAGTCACGTATGGGAGATGGGTGGCCATATTATACAAATAAATGAATACTGAAAATAATTATATCAGTGTATCAATCCGAACCCTATCTCAGACTGCATAATCTTCTCTGTCACTCAGAACAGAGTAAGCAGGCAGCACTATTGTTCTCTTTGTACTATGCTTCTTAAAAAACTGTACATATTCTATTACAGGTATTTTTCCCCCCATTTTTGCCTGGGATCATACAAACTGCAGTCCAGTCCCAGACAGAAAAATATACTAACTTCACCTTCAGTTTATAAAAGTATTTGGAAAGGAGACCATGCATTCCAGATAACCTGGTTCCTTTTTTCTTTAATGAACCCCCTACTTGGGATCCTTCCTGGACCCAAGGGGGAGCTCTTTTCTCTTGAGGATGATGGTAATCGTGACTGCTGGAGAAGGTAGAAGAAAAATCTGCCTCTCTGGTTGATAGCTTCAAACACTCACGAGCATTTTTCTAAATAGTAAACACTGTAGTGTTTTCAAAATGTAGGGATACATAAAGCAACTTTCTTCACTTATGTTTATAAAATGCCACTTTCCCTGCAGTGGGAAATTTGCATTCAGTTAAATACAGGGCAAAAGTACTCAGGACAGTTGACAATGTAAATCTTCATCCTATCATTTTCCTAATTTCTTGAAGAAAAGAAGGGACTCTATTCTTACAAACCATGTCTAGGGCTCAGAACCTCAGCCTTTCTATTTATCTAGAGATCTGTTGATTAAAAGCAAACCCATTGCAAACCATTAGTAACTTTTCTACTAATCCTTCTGCTGATCTTTCCTAGATTGAAATACCTATTTTTAAATGCATTCATTTTCCTGTTCCAGGGTTTTATTTCTATGAGAATTATAGATCTTCCTCATTTCATACACTTTCAGTTTCAGAAATGATATGTTTATGCAGATTTTCCTGGTCATGAAACTAGGATGTGTTACATGTTAAGCTATTTGCCTGATAGTAATGAAGGAGAAATAAAAATGAGATAGGTTAAAGCAACAGGTAAAAGCTTCTTATATCATCTATTCTGTGCTAAATTATCAGAAAGCCATCAGATGTCAGAAAAATAAAAAGAAACAAGAGTCAAGTTTTGAATATTTATTCCTCATAATATGATGGACAGAGGAAGTTTAAGTAGGAAGTTGTGTCTTTTATGTACCCTTATGACCCTTATCTCTATATGAATGGGAGAAAGAAAATGTATTGTGTGTTATGGAACATTTTGCATGAATATGGAGGTTATGTAGCTGTATGTATCTCCTTTCATTCAGGAACTCAAGGCATGACTGATGGTTGGCTGCAGAATGCAATAAGAGCAGTATATAAAGGAATAAAACATGCACAATAATAAATGATATACTTAGCAAATGGTTCAATATTCAGCAGGGACTAAAGCAAGAATGTATGATGTCCCCTAGGTTGTTTATAATATTTATGAATAAATGTATAAGGACTGCTTATGGTAACATTAGATATGCATTGGTTAAGGACATGAATATATGTGTACTTATGCAGATGTTAGACAAGACCCCTGATGATTTGCAGTTAATGTTAGCTTGTATGATGAAAAAGGATATTGAAAATAAATGTATCAAACGTCAAAGTAGTTGTATTTGACAGGGTTGAATGATTTCACATTATATGGCAAAACATATATAGTGAGTAGATGAATTGGTGTTCCTAGGTAGAATGTTTACTAAAGATGAAAAAATGAATAGAAAAATTTTTAAATGTGCAAATGCTGGTATAAAAATAATCAGTAGTATGTGGTCTGTTGTGAGAAATCAATGTCAAAATATGTTAACATGCATATGCAGAAAAATAAGCTAATGCCCCCTTTGTTATATGAATGTTAGAGTTGGGTATATCAGGACAACATAAAAGTAAGTTGAATACATAGAAAGAAGTGTGTGTGGGAAAACAGGAAGAAACAGAGTCAGATATGAATGGCTGCTGAATGAATGGGAATTGAATATAAAATTCAGTACAAAATAAGTACCGTTAAGTGGTTGGGTCATACAGATATAATGAATGGTGATCAAATGCAAAACAAATATATGAAAAAAGAATGCATGGGTCAAGGGGAAGGGGAAGACTGAGGAAGTTATGGTTGGATGGAGTTGATAAAATCCTGAGAAAAAGAAAGGTGATAGATAAAGAACAAAAGCAACATATAAACTTGTATGCTGGACATGATGGAAGCACAGAAGCAAAGATAGAAAGATATGGTGTTATGAATGATGTTAATAATTGTGATAAACTAGTTTTAGCTGTTTCCTTTTCTTTTTCTTATTTCATGTTTTTCATTCGTTTGCATTACTTTATCCAACTCATTTTTAGCATTCTGCATAATGTTGCTTATCTTGAATGGGAATAGTGTGCTAGGTATGTATGTGTGATCCTAATCTACTTGCCAAATCTGGCTCATTCCATCTGCTGCTTGCCCACTTCTCCACAGACTGGACCAATATGGACTTGCAAAACAATCTGCAAACTGCAAAGCAATTTGACTGACAGGTGAAAGAAATTTCTTTTGGAAGTATTATATACACTTCAGGGAATCTGGCAAACAAAGGATTAGGTAGCATGTTGGTGCAAGGATTTGGTTTGGAGATTCATATGAATTTCTGAATAAAATTTAATCGTCAAACCAACTTGAACTGTTTTACAAATCACCCCCAAAACAAACTCAAAATGAAAGGTACAGCTTTTCCACTTGTCAGTTTGAAGGAGCATGAGCTGGTTCATGTCAGTATACAGTGATCTCAGTGAACTGAGGCCAGTTATGTTGAGGGACAATGGCAGGTCAGATTGGAATTGTGTTTGAGGGTTTGGTGAGTAGAAATGTTGGCTATATGGAAGGCTCCTGATTCACATATAGCTGACTGCAGTTTGGATTTGGGTTTACCTAATAATGAGGTGAAGTACTGAAACACTTATTTTAGGATAGGGGTCCCCAAACTGTTCAGTTAATTGACCCCTTCATGAAGTTTCAGATTGTTCATCGACCCCCAAACATTTATTATATGAAAATAATTTAATAAATACTATTTTAACTAATAGTACTATGAATAATAACAACAACAATAATGGATAGTCCCATCAATCCTTAGGGGTCGATACTGACCATTTGGAGAACCCTGTTTTAGGATATATAATGATTAAAGATTGGTTATGTGCCAACAAGTCATTATCGACTCTTAGCAACCACGTAGATAGATAATACTCCAATGATATTGAACACACTTCTGACACAAACAGTTTTACTTAAAAGTTGTTGAATTTTTAGAAAATGTTTTTTTTCTGATCTGTTAAATTTGATTGCTACCAATGGATGAACAAATAAATCATAACCCAAACTGAATATTCATAAAATATATCTTCCTTTTCTTTAAAGAGCAATTAATTATTTTCAGCAAATCTCTGTAGTGCCCTCTAATGTATAAGTTACAGTATGTGTATGCTCTGTTGATATACTTGCATATATTCCCTTTTGTAGTTAACCATCAGTAAGTATATTTATTTCTAAAAGCTAGCTGAGTTTACGGGTAGTTCTCAAGTTATGATGGTAATTGGGACTGGAATTTACACTGCTGAGCAACGCGGTTGTAAAACGCAATGTCATGTGAGAGATTGCTGAGCAACGGCAACCCCAGCAATTCCTGTTACCATCATTAACCAAATCCCACCGGTCTTTAGGTGAGGACCCACCCTGATCCAAGCCATTCCTGGCTTGGTCTCTCCCAGCTGCGAGCCTTGGTAAGGTAAGGGACTGCCTCCTCTTCAATTCCCCCACTACCTATCTCCCCCCAACCCTTTGGGCTGCCCTGCACAGTGGCACTTGGTGGCGGCAACACAGGGACTGAAGCAGAGGCCCATCACTGCCCTGGGGCCTCTACTTCAGCCCCAGCACCACTAGCAAGGAGTGCCACCTCAAGCCCTGCGCCATGGCCACCCATCTGAGCACCACAGTGTAAATTCTAGCCACCCCCACCACCATGCACTCCGCAGGCCCTATCATGCCCAGCTGACCTTCACTAATCTTCTCCTGCTGCTGACAAGACATGCCTGGCCTGGCCCTATGAAAGGCAACTCCTGGCCGCACCAGGCCTTCTTCCTGAAGCCACTTGCGTCATTCTCGTGATGCTTCAGAAAGCCTTCAGAAAGCTTCTGAGGCCTTCCGAAGTATTGTGAGAACAGGGCATGCGATTTGGAGAATGGCAGGGCACTGCAACAGCCGTAACTTTGAGGCCTGGGAGTAAGTACCATTTGTTCAGCTTTGCCATAACTACAAACAGTCGCTGAATGAATGGCCATTAAGCAAGGACTACCTGTATTTCTATTTAAGCATCAGGGTAAAATTCTGCTCACAGCTGCAATTTAACACTTTTCTTTTCTACAGGCATTTGGAAGATAACAGCACGATGCTCTAAATGTCTTCTGAAACATTTGGTTTATTTCTTGCAAGTGGAATTGACCCCTAAATATAAGGGCATATAACTGCACGTTAAGCATGTTATAAAGCTATTGGCTTCAATGCAGTAAATTTTAACTATCAATGCTACTTGATTAGTGGAAGACTCAGATCATGGCCTAAAACATTATTTTGCATTAAATAAAGAGAAAGCTGCTAAAAGCTAAAGATGGTGATGGGAATGCAAGCACCATGAGTATTGTTTTCAAAAGGCTTCATTAAGACATTCAGAAAAGAATTGTAATTGCACAATGAAGCCTTTGAAAGACAGCAATGAACAAAGAGCCCTTGGCATCTAAAAGAAATTACTTGTATTGGAAGATACAAGAAAGGGGTCCCATAATATGTGGTATATGCTTACACCGCTCTTAAAGATTATAGAGAATTAATTCACAAAATACCTAAAGTAGGGTCCTTCAGTGTTTTTATTCACATCTTCTACCCACTTAGCTACATTAGATTCTCTTTTGAACCATGGGTTTAAATACCTGCAAAAAGCAATGGAAGGAACAAAGAAAGCAGAATAGAGAAATATCTGAGAATACACAGCACAAGCTCAGAAAGGATGCCTTTATATCTCTCAGTTATGAAGGGCTGGGTTATGTAAATCAGTGCAAATGCCAGGCAAAAAGATCCATAAAATCCACAATAAATCCATTTAGAAATTAACTTAAGCTTACGTGTTCTATTTACTTTCCATGAATCCATCCTTGTGTGAAGGCCATGACAACACAAGGACCATCCACCTCTTAAAACTTGAAAGAAGAACTCAATTTGTACACAAGCCAATTGTTGAAGTTATTTAGTGCTCTGAGAGAGTAGAGAAAAATGAAGCCCAAGTAGCCAGAGTAGGAAGCAGTGCATCACAACAGGAAAACATGAAAAATCTATCTATCCTTCCAAAATGAACATTACTGGTAGGTCTAAAAGCATCTCCTAAACAGCTTCAGGCTAATCATATTATTATTTCAAAGCCACATCTTTAACCTAATGAATACAGGTAATCCCCGGGTTAAGAATGTCTGGTTTTATGGATGACCCATATTTAAGAATGGAACCTACTGTAGCAAAATTCGAGTTAAATACACAATGATTTGAGTTAAATACACAATGGTTCAAGTTAATTACACAATACTACTTATATAGCGTTATATAATAATACTGTTCTGGCTTACATGCAAATTCGATTTAAGGACAGACCTTGGGAACGGAACTCCTTCTTAAACTGGGGACTACCTATACAACAAATGATTATTTGCCTCCTGCCATAGAAACATAAATATAAATAGACAGCAATGCCTGGATATTTACAAACCAGATTCAGAAAGAAGACTTGATCTTGTTTTGTTAGTAGTACACTGGGAGTGTGTTTGCTTGTTTGTCTTTTTAATTCTACCATTTCTAGGAATACAATTATTATAGGAAGAGAGAGAAAATCTTATTGATTTGCCAAATACGGATTTTTTCACTGGTCCAATCTCAGAATTCCTATGTAAGCATCAGCTTTCCCTGGATTATATGGTAGCTGTTCTTACACAACAGTCTAAATAACTAGATACTCCAAATATTTTACTTTTTCTATGTCACTACAAGCACATTGAAGAAAAATGTATGGAATGGCATTAAGAAAATAGCTGATTCTTGTCTGGTAAACTGCTATATGCACAACTAGTCCCTCGTGTGTTGCTAGTCATTGAATTAATGCATCATAGAAATGGAGGGTATACTTTAGACTACTAAGTACAGGAATGCATATTAGTATCCCAAACAGATACTAAATAACAATACAATAATTTAGATAGACTGCAATCCTATGTTCACTGATTTGAGAATGGACCCTTCTGAAATCAGTAGGATTATTTGTTTGGAACAGTCTTCCTCTGTATGCAAGTTACCCCCAGATTTGTTAGAACATGGGCTCTGTCCTGTTCAGACATGAAAAGCTGGGCAATTCTCTGCATAAATTGTACGTAGCCAAAGCATGCTATCATATGCAACACGTTACAAAGTTAACTCAGGGCCTAACTGCTTTTTCAGTATGCAATGTAATTAATTATGTGGGAGCATATCATAGTTTAGCTGAGAGAAAGGCAATTTAGTGTTCTTTAGGTACCTTGGATTACAAATCTCACAATTTCTTGCCCTTTACTCTGACACCTGCGACTCATGCGAGTTGAAGTCTAAAACTCTTGACCGGCACAAAATCTCTGACAACCCAGATTCATACCCTTCTTGTCATTCTCCTATCCCCTTAGATGGCAATATTTTGAAACCCATTACATTTTTGTTGAGTTTAACAGAGTTTGCATCCTTAATATAAATCAAACTCAAACTGGGTTAGTTTATTAAATCCAATGCTCCAAAGTTATTAGCATAATCTCTGTCCAAACTGCAATATTCCTCCCCGCTCTCATCGCATAAGCACAAACATAGCATCAATCCTCTATCAGCCGTAACAGTATCTAATTAACGATGGCTTACAAAAAGGAGTGCTTGATGTTTTCCAGCTCAGTTGCTAATTAAAAAGTAAACGTTAAAAGCATAGCTGCAGGGCAACTTGCTAGCGAAGGTAAGGCGCTGACAGCAGGCACGCTGTGCTAATGCTTGCCATTTCTGTGGGCTTGTGCAAAACCAAACGACAAACCTTCAACCTACACATTTTGTTGGAAAAGTTCATTTGATAAGCATGAAGCACTCCTTATCTGGATTTTGTAATGCAAAAAGAGAAAGTTAGCATGGCAACAAAAACATGCGGCTGTTCAAACAATAGAGTTTTGAGGCATCTTCATACCGAATACACAACCATTTAACTTTTCTAATCCTGTTGATCAACCTGCATTTATAATTTAACATTAGACCAGGTTGCAGGATTAAAACAGGTTAAAAAGTAATCTCTGGGGTAACTGTGCATCAGTCATCATTGATACAGGGCAGCATTCCTCAACCTCAGCAACTTTAAGATATGTGGACTTCAGCTCCCAGAATTCCCCAGCCAGCATGCATGCTGGCTGGGGATTCTGGGAGTCAAAGTCCACACATCTTAAAGTTGCTGAGGTTCAGAAACACTAATATAGAATAACCTGTCAGATCAGATGGTAAAACTTTGTGTGAAATGCCTTAAACTAAACCAATGGCTTGATTTGGCTTGAGCACAACATGCAACAATGCAAGAACCCTGGAGTTTACAAGAGTGGGGGACAGGGAAATTACACATCAGGCCAGCAAGGAAGAGGGCTTAGCTAGCACTGCCATCAGCAGAAAAACTTCCAAGCAATCAAAATTCTTCATCACAGTAAAACTTTGGAAAAGGAACTTTGGGGTAAAAATGGCTGCCAAACTGGAAAGGCAGTTGAAACTGACCTGTGATTCCGATTCCCAGTTTGGGAGTGGTGAGAATCCCCCTGGCTTATGCCTTGGGGTGGGATTTGATTGGTGTGGGAAAGCCCAGGCTCAGAAGCATGGGATACCCTGCTGCAGAAACACAATATATAATAGAAAAAAAAAATCTAAGCCAAAGTCTATAGAGTTTATAACAATGAGGAAGATGCACATCTAATGGCAAAGTTAGTTTAAATTAACAAACAGCCGGTATGATTACTTGGGACATGCTTTAACACATGCTCTTATGCAATTATAAACGTTCTAGTTTCCATAGATAAACAATCTATATAACCATCCATTTATTTTTGCAGGCATTGGAATTAAATACATTTTACTAAGGTCAACATTTAACTGACAAAGGAAAATCACTCTGCAGAAACTGTTTTTGACTGACAGAAATTATCTTCCACTTCACTAGTAAACCATGATGCAAGAAAAATGGTTGCTTTATAACTGGCCTTTGGCGTTATCAAGGCAATACATTTCTGTTACCTACAGTCATAAAACCTAGAGAGAGATCTGAGGGCACTTTCACTGACCACAGTCAATCGTATTGTAAGATATGTTTTACTGTGTTGTGGGTGAGCTGATCTCCCCACTTTCATGCTGACCATTTCTTCCATTGTTGTGATTCTGAAGACGAATCTGGAAGTATCTCATCCATTTCCAATTACCAGTTGTATACCCTAAACTGAAGAAAATGTGATTACTCTTAACTATAGCTTGTTTGGAATTTGCCAACTGTATACTACAGTCTGCTGAAATCAGAAACAAAAGCTACCAAACTCATATGTCTAGGACAGTGTTGTCCAAGCTTGGCCCATGGCTGGCTGGGGAATTCTGGGAGTTGAAGTCCACTCATCTTAAAGTGGCCAAGTTTGGACAACACTGGTCTAGAGGAGAAGGAAACAGGTAAGGTAGCTAAGGTAGGGAAAAGTTCTGCCCAATCCTTGATTTATCATAATATCCAAAAGCAACCACTGCTTTAACAAAGAATCACTGCCTTAAAACAAAAACCACCAAAAATAGCCTGTAGGACTGGGGAACAATTCATACCCATTTGCAAAGAATGGCCAGAGGTTATGTGATCTACTTGTCAGAGGCATAGATGACTTGTTGTACCCTTCCAGTCCAGTGATAACAGCTTTGATTTTGGTTTATTTTGGAGAGATATGTCATTTACACCTAGATTAAGTTATTTAAAGTAGTGCAATTGTGAATTGCCTAGTTTAGTACATATTAGGAGATTTGCCCAATGTAGGGCTATCAGATCTGGACTCCAAAAATCTGGACAGCAAAAAGTTATAAAGAATTTTCTGTATCTCCTTGCTGTCTCCTTGTTATCTAGATTTTTGCAGCCCAGTTCTGATAGGCAGAGCTCAAAGCAAATGATTTTAAGAAATCTTATAGAGTGAAACATTTTGTGTTCCTATTATTGAGATAAAACATTTTGATTACTTTTACAATAAAAGCTTCCCTGCACACTCAATATCTTACTAACTAAAACTTTTGTCTGATATTATTCTAAATAATATGTTGAAATGTACATCTAATGGGAGAAAATGATAGGCAGGACTGAAAAGGATCCAGAGAACAAGATAAAGGTAATTTGCAGATTTCTTAAAATCTTTTTCTAAAAACCTTTCAAGAGGCATCACATAAAGACATTTGCACTAGGAAATGGTTCCTAATATGCTCTTAATAGATTCCCCTGTCCCTAATATACTTTTTTTTTTTTTTTACAAAAAGTTACTATAAAGTTATCAAATAAGATAATATTATTTAGAAACATCATAGAGGAATTTTGAGCTATAATTCCTGTCTGATTTCTTCCTATTACAAGACAGTACTGAAAAGCTATTTGCACTAAAATCAAACAGGAATCAACTTTGACTGCAGAATACTAGAATATTGTTGGTCACTATTCAGAATGATGCAGATGAATGGGTCTAGGGACTCAGCATTATAGAACAAGTTTAAATGGGTAGTCAACATGGGAAGTTTCTACCGTCTTTTGCTCCTTGTTGCCCTCTGCAAGCAGGAAAAGTACCCTGAAATAACAAATTGGATTCCTATAGCCCACTGTCTGATGCACATTTACCTGACAATGTCTTAGGGAATTCAACAGGGCTGATTTCTATGCAGAGGTCTCCAGAAGCTCTCTCTCTCCACTCAGATTTTCTACTTCTGAAAGAGTTTATTTCCCCCAGGGATGAGATAGCAAGAAATAAGGGAAATAATAACTTTGGGGACAAATAACAAAGGAGATTTTCAAAAGGAAAATTACAAGGGGGACCCCTTCTCTCCTCTAATTCTTAACTGAAAATCCATTTCCTACTTTAAAACACAAAATGCTTTGAGTGGAGAAAGAAATAGTGGCGTCTGGACAACACTGTAGTAAAGAAGCCCATACAGGGAAAATGGATGGGTTGCCACCCTATTTACCAGCCAGTACTTTTATTAAAAACATAAGTAACATCTAAAGGGTCCATTCCAAATACTTAAAGGAAGGGATTGAAACAAAATTAGCTTGAGAGCTTTTCTGTTTCCCCTTTTCAGCTAGAAGGCCAAACTTACTCAGTTGAATTAGACCGTGGCCTAAATCTTTTGCCTTTGACTTTCTTTCTGTTGCCTCCTATATTACCTGAAAGAGATCAAAAGATAATAGAAAAAAAGATAATAGTAAATGATAATTTTGGAATTTGGGCATTCAGCAGCCCTAAAGTTACATACAATGAGTTCAGGTTCAGGGCAAGCCCATTTAAATCAAACCATGTTATGTCTTAAGGTAAGTTTAGAATCTAGCCATACCTTTCATAAAAGGGAAAGCTGACACCAAATCTTTAAGTTTCCAGTATGCTCCAATACCATCTAATAGACAATCTAATTTCTCTGCATAATCATGACTCAATGAACTCTGCCATGCTGACCCAAGAGGCTTTCCCACCTTGCCATGAATTACTCCTTGGTCTCCCATTTTGACAGATGTCTGAAAGATTCTTTGCATCTTGGATTCTTTCACTCCATGAATGAGATAAGCCGTTTGACCTAGGATAAAGAGCAAGATCCACATGCAATGGTTGGTTTTGGCATGTTTATCTTTTAATAATCCCATTATTAACTAACATATTAGGCTGAGATGATGTAACTCTTCCTGAAGTTCCTCAAATGTCTACCAAAATTAATTAGCAATGTAGTTTTTTTTTTAAAATTAGATTTCACAATGTTTTGTAACTTTTCCTTCACTCTAGCACCCAACACATCTAGGAGGCACCAGAGTTTGGCAAGCTATTCTAATCTTTGTTTCACTCTGTAGAATATAAAATTGGGATAGGAAACCTTCTGGACAGTATTTGTACAGAGTAATATGTTGAGGGCCAGAGCAAGCAGTAAGCAGAGTCAGAGACGAAAGTAGATGGGGGCTACCCATTTTTTCTTAGACACTCTGCTTCTTCCTTCTGTATGACACAGAAGCCTACAGGAAATGGTTAGATGATTCTTATCAGAAAGCTGAAATGGATCTTACATTTGAGTTTTCAGGACTCCTTGCTGTTCCAGGAACATTGGTTGCCTACACTAATAGGTAAGATATAGAAGGAGTGTATACTGACTTCAACTGTTGTTATCTGAAACAACAATCAAGCCAGCCTTCAACAGCCTGATGGTCCCAAGATGTGTTTCGATTACAATTCCTGGAATTCCTAGCCAGCACAACCAGCAGGTGGAAACTCAGGAATAACTAGAGAAGGCTGAAAGTAGCCCTTGTTGTTGTTATACAACATTTTAAAAGAAAAGTATGATTCTACTACTGAGTAAAAAGTAATTGTATAACTGAGTAAAAAGTAATCAGCTATTGTATATTTCAGAATATGCAGACTTTAAAAATTGTAATGTTCTTAAGAACCAACTACTGAAAGAAGGAATTAATGGAAATAAGTGGTAGGAGAAGACACACAATAAATTAGTAATATTTAAGCAATGCCCACTTTAAAAGTCAATCAACAACTTCATAGGAGGAATGAAACTTCGCCCCCATGTAACATTATAAAACAAAATCTTGGGAAAAAGATGTTCCGAAGATTTCTTCAATTTATTTTCTGGAGTTGAGCAATCTGCATCATTTAAATATGGTTTTCAGAAAATACTTAACATCAGCCAATTTTGTCAAGAAACTCAGGACTAATTTAAAGTAATTTTTCAAATAGGCATCCATCAGAAAGATCTCATCAAAGATTAAAAAAAGAAAACACTCCATCTTAATTAGATGATTACTTTAGCAGTATAATGTGCCATTGAACTACAGCTTTCCCCCCATCTGTCCTCCAGGTGCTTTAGACTAAAACTCCCAGCTAGGTTGAGAATTATGGGCTAGTGTATAATTTTCAAATGACAAAAATCTTTCTTCCTCCATTTCAGTTTCTCATCTGAATAACCACCAAAATAATAATCTGAATGGGTTACGTCTCTCTCTTCTTCTTCTTTTAATAAAGTTACATTCATATATTGCAATTAATGTCTGATTATTATTATTGCTACTTAATGGTGGTTGCTTGTAAAGCATTAAAAGCAGTTTGATCATTCTTGCTGCTAAAAAAGATGAGGAAGTGACATATAAAAGTGACCTTATCTGCTTATGGATTATTAAATACACAGAGATAAATTTGTTATTTGAAAATAGTGAATGTATCTTTTTTCAGTAAATGAAGCAATATTCAATCCAGTGCTAGTCAAGCACAAAACTCTGGATCTAGAATAGAATTTGAAGTTGACTCCTTTAGCCTTCCTTTTCACAGAAGAAGCCAAGAAATTTTTGCTCACACACTGCTTAAATATTGCAAGAAGATCTAATAGACTGGATATTAAATTTAATTTAGCAGAATCAAAGAGCTCCGAATGTCTCTATGACCTGATCTGTAACAGAACAATCTTTTTACAGGGCAGCTGGTTATAAATGAACTATTTGAACACATAAGCACATCAGAAATATATTGTAGAAAGTAGCTTCTCGTGAACTTCAATCTTGCTGTCACAACTTTGACCAAAGTGCACAAGAGAGCATTACAAGAAGTAGCATTCTACTCCATGCAGCATTGTTGTGGATACATCTTATAAGCCAGCCAGTCAAAAGATTTGCTCTAAACATACATGATCAGTAAAGATGAGAAATGTAAGCTGGAAATGCCAGGTAAGATAAGAACAAAAAACAGAGCAAACTGGTGATAACATACAACATTTATATTCTTACATTTTATTCATCCATTATAACTGTTAATGAGTAAAAAAATCCTCCGTCTTTGATTAGTTGAACAAGCTATAAAATAAAGGCAGTTTTGGCGATTTCACTCGGATTAGTGTTTTCATGGTATCACAGAACTGGAAAGTGCCCTGGAAAGTCCTCTTACTGAAGGCCCGGGGCAGGATGCAAGTATTAACAGTGTCCCGTGCCAAGCCCCATCCTGTCTCTTCAAACATTATTCAAATACAAGAATGTTAACAGGATAGTTACCAACTAACACATCTTAGCAGCTGCAAATAAGCTACTTCCAAGCAGAAAATGTAGATGGCGTTAGTATTAGTATTAGATGTGTCAAATTAGTATTAGATGTGTTTATGTAATCAACGGAAGACAAGTTCAGCTTGAAACAAATAATTTTAGAGGTTGAGAAAAACTAGTTAGGCTGAGTATTCCTGTGGTTTTTTTTGTTTTTTGTTTAGTGGGATCTGACATAATCTTACAGCCAAAAGTTTCCTTGAAGGTTATCTAATTTCACCAGAATGTGTGATGTAACAGTCAGTAATCAAAGATGGAGGAACGCCATTTTTCAACACAGCCCACAAAAGGAAGGAAGGAAGGAATCAAACCTGCTGCAAAACAATGAAAGGTTCTGACTAATGGAATAATGTGTGATGGAACAGGTAGAAATCTGAAAATGCGACAGAAAAGCAGACCTCTTCTTAGAACTAGATGCAGAGTTTGTGCTGACTCCAGGTGGCATGTCGCTATAAAAGGAGTCGGCCTCACCAGGCTTTTTAACATAATCTCCCTGAGGAATTTGTCTAAAGCATAATAAACATTTTGAAGTCAGTAACAAAAGAATACATGCATAGACTGAAAATACATTCACTCACTCACTCTCTCCAGACAAGAAAAAAGAGTTAGCAAGAGGTTAAGGTATTTCATCTCATAATCACATAAATAAGAGACAGGTGATAGAGGAAAATAGGCATATATTCTATAGTACAAAAATGTATTTCTAAAATACGTAACTGTTTATCTTGCAGTTTCTAAAATGTTAACTGTTTAAGTGTAATATACATCTATCAAACTGGATAAGTTTCTTTATATTTAAAGGAAACAATTTTATGAAATTAAATTAGATTTCCCTAGAAATGGAGTCATGAATCCTGTTGAAACCTGTATTTTCCTGCTTCTGTCCCATTCAGTGACCACACATATCTTTGTTTCCCCCCATTCTCCTGGCCAATTGATATAAATGGTTAAGAAGGCCTTGTTATTCTAGTTAGTCTCAGTTACCTATAACTAACTGGTTATAACAGAGAGCTTTGTCTGCTTCCTATCCTCAAAACCAAAGAGATCATCTGCTCTTTTTTTCAAAAATGCGTCAAAGAACACTCTTCCCATCCCCTTAGCTACAGAACCATTATGGCTTTTTGTTTTTCAAAATCCATAGCTATATAAAGAAAATATATTCCAGACTTCTGTCCATAATATTCATTTGAATACTGTGAAGAAAACATTTAAAAAAAAATTATTAACATTCACTACAGAAATTGTAATGAAGTTTATCTGAGTTTTCCATGCAGTCAAACAGTTAAATTATGCAATAAATAGTAATAAAGCCAACTGCATCTGAGGGAGTTTCCCAAGGGATACTCAGTTTAATGCTAAACCAAAAATGATGTTTAGAACTTTACTGGATTGAAAACATGTGGAAGTGGTACAATTTTCAACAGCTTGACAAACTCATGCTTTTTTTTTTTTTTTTGCCTCTATATTTTTGCCATCTTACTGGTCATAGTGATCACAGAACCAGTTTCTGCTCAGTGCCATATTTTAAAATTTATTCATTTCTTAAATGTGTTAGTTAAAAACTTTCTTTTGCACACAAGATTCCAGAGCAAAAGGAAGGATGTCTTTAATCTGCACTGACTTCAGAGGTTATACCAAGCAGTAACATGAAATCAGATCAGACATAAGACAATGCATCTGATCCTTATTCTACACGTCTGTGACTTTTAAAAAAGCCATTAATTTTTTTTTAAATGTGGTGGGCACCAATTGGAAGTGAAATCATATATAATATATAATCTGAATGTATCCATCTAAAGGTCCATAAAACCCAATAGTTTTAATTTTGTAAAAGGTAAATTCACACCTTCAACAGGGAAGTTTTTAGAGTCCTAGTAATCTAAAAGTGTTTGATAGATCATGTTGTTAAACACCAGTTAATTGGGCCTGTTTTTGAGAGGAAAGTATCTTTATTAATCTACTGTACTAAAAATGTCTGGTAGCACCTTAACAATTAACAGGTTTAAGATATTATGCTTTTGTGGATGACTGTCTAAGGCAGTGCTTCCCAAACTTTTTCCTTCATTACCCAAATTACGGGTCTAAGTGCAAGCTGGTTGCCAAGCACCCAAATTTTGCTCACGTGAGTGCAGGGGTGCTACAATGGCTGGAACTTCGAGAACTAGTCATAAGTCCCTTCCTTCAGCACCGTCGTAACTTTGAACGGTCACTGAATGAATGGTTGTAATTCGAGGACTACCTATATTATAAAAACAATATAATTGAATGATCTTTATGTCATTTCACCATTGGTAATTACACCGATTTTCCTCTTAATAGAAATACTTTGGGAGATTTTCAAATATATTTTAGTACACATGGCAATATTTAAGTCAATTTAAATGTTCCTGTTGTGATTTGTAATGGGTTCACGTGTCGTTACCAAAAGAAAAACCACTTTTACCCAATTTTGAGTAATTTACCCAGGTTTGGGAAGCACTGGTCTAAGAATAAATGTTCAGCATTTTTACTGCTAAGAAACAAAAATCATAACAGAAAATATAAACTCAAGGGAAGGAAGTGCTAAAAATAAATAAAAAGAGAGAGACCAATTAAATTAGATTATTTGATGGTGACAAGTCCGTATATAAACAGAACTTTCAGTGGAACATAATGGAGAGCTGTGGTACTTTGATTCACAGAAATGCCTCTAAGGATCAGTGTCCCCTGGTAAGTAAGAAACAGGGATTTTTATTTCAAGCATTTTGAGACAACGTGGTCACACTTTGTTTGCACATACCTCTGTCTTCGATAGTTTCTTACAAGAGAAGGGAAGAGAGATAAAGAATGCGTTATCACGTGGCATTTGCTTTCACTTCCTTAGCGTTTTAAAGAAATGTTTGGATCCTATGAACTCTGAGGCACATTTCACTCACAGAGGAGACATTCTTACATTTTCCTTCATATGACAGTATCTTGCACCATTAACCCACCCACTCCCCCCATGTGCACACCGAAAAATTGCTTTAGAAATTCATAAGAACTTCAGGAACAAGATAAGATTTGATGTGGGAAGTGGTTGTTTGAGATGAGATCTCACTTTTGTAAGCAGTTCTTAGGATCCAACCTTAAAGATTCACAATATATAAAAGAAAATACTAGCATATATTAATTATTTTTTTATTTTTTTGTCTATTTTATTATATTTAAAAGCAATATGCTGCTACCATAAAAAAAAAAAAAAAGGCAGACACATTTTTTTTTCTGTTTGAAAAGTGCATGCAAAGGAACCTTAGCTTTATATTCAATTACGTAATTTCTTCAAAACTTTTCTAATCCTAGAGAATATGAACTCATACAATTTCACTTCCCCTACACATCTCCTTTGGCACTTCTCAAGAGATACTTGACAAGAAAAGTGGAGTTCACAAACTTTGGCTGTTAGGAATGTAAGAAACCTGTTTGCTGAAACCGAAGAGACATGCACGATGACTGTTATTTATGATCTCTAGAGCCTGAAAGTCTAGTCAATCATTCTGATTCCCACAGTGACAAGACAGATATTTCTGGGAAACCCAAGTGCAGGACCTCATGATAAAGCCCTACCAGCAACTGATATTTCAGAGGCATGTGGCCTATGTCTCTAGAAACTCAAGGTAAAAATGCCTTCAATTGGTGTGTCTTGCAAAAGCAGCAGGCAATAGCAGCATTCCAAACATCTGGTTCTAAGCATCATACACATATCTCACGTCTATGAGAAGATGTGACTCTGGGGACTGCAGAAAACTAAAGTGGTGGCTAGACTTAGCAGCTCTGCATGGGTCAAACCTTTTTTTTTTTTTTTTTAAGTCTTAAAACTTCCACACTGGGCCGCAATGACTTGTCCTGCTTGTTGGCACATCATTTGTCAATAAAATTGTTCTCTCTTCATCTTTGTGATCCACAGCTGCAAATTCTCCTAAGTTTACATTATATATATTATTATATATATACATTATATATATATAATACATACACACACGTACAGTATATAGAAGTGCTTTCATGACTCTCTTGATTCTACTGTAAATCAGTTTCAATAGGTAACACTAAGAAATGAGTGTTTTTTCCCTCTTTCTTCATTTTCTGCACTGCATTCAAAATTGTATAATAATTGTACAATTTTGTACAGGATTTAAAATTATGAATCCTAAAGCACCGAGCTCCTAATGTTTTTGGACCAAATGACAAAGATTTCTGTAGATTTAAAATCATGAGCACATCAGTTCTTTAACTCTGCAGTTATTTAGTATTTTTTCCATTGGATCTGTTTAAAAACAGGTATATATTTGAAAACTGAAATTTTTGATTCAGTCACAAACTATAACTTCAAATCTAATTAAAAATGAATTAGTACATTTCCTGCTCTCTTACCATTCTTTTCTGACTAGTGAAACCAATTAAATATTTTCTTTCTCCCTTACTTTTTGTTAGACCATGTTGCCAGCTTTTTCTTAGCTTACAAATTTTCTCTCTCTCTATAAATTACTTACCTGTAACCCCATGCTGTTATTCCCATAATAAGAGCCAACACTAAAATTGTACCAGCAATAGCACCAATAATAATATTTGTGCTAGTGACACCTAGATTAAAACAGAAACAAGAATTTAGTGCATTCCCATTGGAGAGACTCAATTAAAATTATACAATTCCTTTTTTCTTTTAATGTAAAACTTTGGGGGGGAAATGTCTGGGACACTTGAATTAGCAATGAGTGACACAGGATTCAAGCTGGTGAGGGCAAAAATGAGAAAGAATAGAATCCTTATTCTTTCTAATTCTATATGTAACAGTATAAATGTGACTATATTTGATCAGGATCAAAATACAATAGAAGAACCTTTCCTTAAAAATGCTAAATGAAGAATCAACATCCTTTTTTCTGATACAGATCATGATCAAGCCAATTCACATGAATAATAATATTGCAACAAAACATGTATAACTCACCTGAATTGTGCAAACTTCCATCAATTATTGGTTTCACGAGGCGCTTGCTGCAGTCTACACCTGTCCATAACTGTTCACACACACACTGCATTTCATTACTGCAAACCTACATAGAATGTGATTCAAATTTAAAACAGAAAAATCCTAAGATATGTTTCCTGAGGATTTGAGAAATTATTGAAGAATAACATATGACCCTCTAGCATTTTAAATATTATATTATAACCTCCCATGTTTAATTATAGCTGACCATGGATGGATAGGCTCATGGTCCTCATGTGGCCTTCAGTTCCATTTTGGGAATCTACAGAGTCTCCCCAGGATCTACCACTACATTTTGGTGTCAACATGGAAGTTTTCAAGAATTAGTTTTTGTCTTTTTAATATATAGAAAGCACACTTTTTTTTTTTTAGCTTACCCTCTCAGAAAAATATTCTTTAAAAAAATCATAGAAAAATTTCATCCCTGCTCATTCTGGCAACATCACTGTGTGATGGCTCCTGTACCTCTCAGATGCTGAAAATGATAAGTATTTCAAAAGTAACAGTCTCAACCAACTGTCCACCTCTGAACTGTTGATCCTATTAGTTTAACAAGCAAATCACCTTTTTTTTTAAGGGGGGAGGGAGAAAACATAAACTATCACATATTTAAGCATATTAGGAAGAAAAATGTTTATGGGGGCAAAAAAAGGTTATTATCCTCTTCTGTTCAATACCAAGATTAACATAAATTATCGCTCCCTATAGGACACTCTTGATCGGTCAAAAATGAACTTTCTCTCTCTTATAGGCACACGCATACGTGCAAACACACTTATGCACATTTTTCACATCTTCACTGGAAAGCTCCCCTCTCATTTTTAGAACTACTGCCTGAAACAGAATTGTTAATAGATGACTCCCAGGTCTACACTGTTTATTTTGAAATGTCTTTAAAAGCATTTCTGGTTTATAAGGGATAGAAAGATTCATTTGTGCCAGCAACTTACTGCAGCATTGAAGAAAATCCCAGGATTATATCCTAGAGGGGGAAGTAAGAAAACAAAAAAGCTCATGGAAAAAGGCCATGGCAACTGCTTTCATGCTGCTGTAAAGAAAACTATACAGACTAGTACTGACTGAAGTAACCACTAGGAGGTGAGCTCAGCTTGGAGGCCCTTTTATCATTATTCTTCATTCATGTGTTGCTGCATTGCTGGGCTTCTTTAAATATCCAAAAATAATAAATAAGTCATATCTCTTCCCCATTCCAACTCCACCATCCCAAGACATAAGAAAGAATAAACTTACTCCATGTCCTGAACAAATGAAGCCATCTGTACTTCCAGGGCAAGAACTGAAGTTAAAAGAATCCACTGAGAGGCATCTGTGATCCCAGCAGATCCTATCAGGACCACAGGGAGTCCCATCTTCTACGTAACCCAGGTCTGCATCTTCCTCCAGTTTCACATGACCACCACTACAAATGGAACAGGAAGATTTAGTTAATGGAAACCATTTATCAAATGAATTTTTTTTTTTAGCAAAAACACAACCAAATCATTATATATTAAGATATTATGTGCCTGTGTATGTATACAAGTCTCAGTAGGTCACCATATTTGGCTGACCTTGTCTGGTCATGGAAACTAAGAAGGATCAGTCCTGATTAGTAGAGAGATGGGTTGACAACCATGGAATATCAGGGTTGTAAGGACAACTTCATGGATCGTTACCTTGCTGCGATGAAGGGGATCACGTCACAATAATGCTATGAGCTATATTGTTGGGAGTGTACACTCCCAGAAGGTCACCAATGATGGACAGGTCATGGATGAGGGATCAGATTAAATCCTGGAGAAGGAAGCAGGATACAAGGATACAACCTATCCTGTAATCTGTCAAGAAAACCAAATGGACATTCACAACAAGGACAATTTCAGTATAATACTGGAAGATGACCTTCCTAGTTAGAAGCTATCCATCAAGTTACTGGGGAAAAGCAGAGAGCAAGTATGAGTAACAAGAAATTGCTGTTTATGATGAGCTGGAGTAAAGTCAAAAGAACTGCTTGATGATGTAGCCAAAGGCAAAAAGTAATTTGATGCTGCAAAAATATGTATCCTATTGGTACATGGAATTTGGGAATCGTTAACAAAAGCAAACTTTTATGTTGTTAGGGCAGAATGATCTCAATTTGAGTTCAAGGCATGCCAAACAATATTTTAGTGATCCAAATTTATGCTCCAACCACAGATACAGAAGAAGTAGAAGTCGAACAGTTCTATGGTGATTTTCAACATCATGTTGACACAACACCAATATAATTTGTCGTACTAATTATGGTAGACAGAAATGCTAAAGTTTCAAATAAAATGAAATTTTTGGTGTACAAACAAAGCAGGAAACAGATTTATAGCATTTTGCCAAGAAAAGTCTATATTTATAGCAATTGCTTTCTTCCAACAACCTAAAAATAACACAGACAACCACGCTGTATAGCAAAGATGGAAAAGTTATAGTCAATCAGCAAAAAGAAGAACTGCTGTTGACTGATCATGCCCTCTTCTTGAAAAATTACAGCTTAAATTAAATAAAACAAATAAAATCATCTAACCAACAAGATATGCACTCAGTAGTATTTCATATGACTATAGACTGAAGGTAAAGAATAGTAGTAATGGATCAGATTTCATAAATATAATTAAGATATTCTGGATTGAAATTCCTGTCACCATAAAAAAAAATCCAAAATGCAAAAAGCAAAAAAAAGTGAAATGGCTATTTGCCAATATACTAAAAAGAGTTCAAGAAAGGAGGAAAGCAAAAGGCAACAGAGACAGAAGAAAATTGGCCAAAATGCATGCTGACTTTGCAGAAGAGTAAGAAGAGACAAGGAATTATATCTAAAGAAGCAATGCAAAGAAATTGAGGATAACACTTGAATGGGAATTACGTTTATAGAAGATAATTATAAAAATCAAGGAAACTTTTATGGAAACATGAGCATGATAAAAGGCAAAAAAGACAAAGATCTACTGGAGAAAGAAAATATAAAGAAAAGATGGTGCAACTGTATGGGGAAACTGTAAAAAAAGCCACAACAATGATAATATGTATAAAGGTTTGATCACTGAACTAGGGCCACACATTCTGGAATATAAACTTAAATAGACCCCAGAAAATATTGGTAACAACAAAGCCGCACGAGTTGATGAAATACCAGCTGAATTGATTAAAATCTTACAAATGATGCAATTGAAGTTCTACTTGTGGTTTGTAAGCCAGCTATGGAAAAGATACATTTAAATTCCAATATCAAAATTGGGTAGTGCTAAAGAATGTTCAAACTATTGAACAACTGCACCTATCTCACATGTTAGAATGATAATGCTTGATTTTGCAGTCCAGGCCTCAACAAAATACAGAATGAGACCTGCCAGATGTAGAATACAGAAGAGGCAGAGACATCTAAGATCACATTACTAATACCCAATGTATAATGGAAAAAGCAAGGGAGTTCCAAAAAGTTGTCTATTTTTTCTTCATTGATGGACAGAGATTTTTGACTACATAAGACCACCACAAATTGTGGGTAGCTATTAAAAATATGAGTACACTATTCCAAGCCACCTCACCAGCCTATTGATGAACTTGTAGGATAACCATGAAGCAATAGTTAGAGCAACTAAATGGTTCAAAACTGGAAAAGGAGTTATGCTGAGACTGTATATTGTCACCTTATTTAACTTATATGCAGAATATATTACTAAAAATCCTGGATTGAAAGAAACAGAAAATGGAATTTAAATTGTCAGGAGAAACATTGACCTCAGATACACTGATAGTACTGTATCACTTAGATAGTTGGAAGTGTGGACAATTTAAGGAATTTCTTGTTGAAAGAAGATAATGTAAAAGCTGGTCTGCTACTTAGTATTTTAGAAAAAATAAAAAACTAAGATTAGGCCAATGTAAAAAGGTAGAGAAGGTAAAGCAGTAACAGATTTTATTTTTCTAAGATAAAATATACATAGAAATAAAGAGATCCACTGGTAAGGATTACCTGCAATTATAAGTTTTCCCCAGATTCTGGAGAGAAATAGATGTGATTTCACCATCAAGCTCCCCAAGTCTTGGAATGTTAGAGGCAATGTTAGAACACAGAAGATATCCACAAAGAACATCTCTGGAAAGAAACATTATGCAAGTCGTTACTTTAAAAACAGCCTGAGAGAAACATTTCTAACTATTATTTTCTACTCCAAGAAATACTCAAATTTGTTTTTTTAAAAAAGTGGTTGAAGAAGAATCTACCAGTGGCAGTACTACTTGCTACTTATTCTGAAATCCCCACTATAATAATCTACTCTGCAGAATTATCTTCTGTATGTAACTTCAGTGCACAATGTAGATTCAGATTATGGTTGAAGTTTATCCAAATCAGTGGTGCCAGGAGAATTCAGGACACCATTGGAAAGATGTCCAGTGTCTGGGTATTTTGCCCTCCCCCCATTTTCTTTGCTGCTCCTCTTCCTTTTTTCCAGTCTCCCCCATTAAAATGTTAGTGCATCTTCTGGTGTCTTACAAAGGTATGGATCTTTTCTTTCACTCTCAACTTTTAAAAGAGTCCTGATATTCTACAAAATAATTCTCTGATCACCTGTCCCATACTAATGCAAACCATCTCCATGCTTTTTACAGTCCCTCTGAAAATAAGGAAGGAAGGAAGGAAGGAAGGAAGGAAGGAAGGAAGGAAGGAAGGAAGGAAGGAAGGAAGGAAGGAAGACAGACTGACTGACTGACTGACTGACTGACTGACTGACTGACTGACTAGCACAACTGAAGCTTGAAGCTTCACCTCCTGGAAGCCTGACCTCTTCTGGAAAAGCAAAAGTAAAAGATGTGAGTGGGTCATGGGTGCATGTGTAACTCTAGGCTACAGGCATCTAGACTTGCATTCAGCAGTGCAGCCTTAATGTTATTCCTAGCAACTATACACAACCTGTTATTAATGAAGTATCAAAGTCCATTCAAAACAAAGACACAAGTTTCTAGTCACCCAATGTCATAATTACCCATTTTGGGTAGTAGATAAGAAGTAGTAGGGGAACAAAGATGTTATGAGTAATGCAGTGGGGATAAGAATCACCACTACGTAGATAAGCATGTAGTTTTAAAAGTGAAAAGGGTTATTTGCAAAGAAACATATAAGCCCTAAAAGAACACAAATACAGATACTATACTATATAAACAGAGTGGCATGACTTACTCATTCTTGCACTGAATCCAAGTATCTTTGTCTCTGCCACAGCTACCTTTCTCTGTTCCTTCTATATTTAATCTTTCATAGCAATACTTATCAGCAGCTGTCACTTCTACAGACAAAAACATATTTAAAAAGATAATGATGTTGGAGTTAGAAGTTCAACACCATAAATGTAAATATTCAATTCAAGTTCAAGTCACAAATTATATTCTCTCAACTATTTTTTCTTACAGATACCTAAAAATAAACTATAAGAAGTTGATGAAGTTGATGGGGCATTAAAAAAACACTCAAGTCTTTGTGTCTAAAAGCATGCCATCTAACTTAGGCTTCTCCAACCTGGTATCTTTACTTGTATTCAACTTAAAGTCCCATGATGTCACAGCCAGCATGGCAGGAATATTGAAAGGAAAAGAAAATGAAAGAGAAAATGCTCCAGCTAGTTCTGCTGAATTTGTTTCTGATTCCAGTTCATAGTGTTTTATAGATTAACCAGATACTTCAAGTCCTCCAGCTCCATGTATATGAATTTTATAAACTCAGAACAAAGATAAATAAATAGTTCTGAGTTAGGGGAAGCTAATGGGAAAGGAACTGAAGATGGGTGGGAATTTCTAAAAAGGAAGCACTAGAAACACAATTGCCAACAATTCCAATTAGCCTAAAAAGAATGGAGGACAGAAAAATTCATAAGAAAAGAAAGAGAAAAGTGTATCAGTTGCTCACAGAAAATGGCAAAATGCTAATAGGTAGGGATGTGCAAAACTCACCAGCTCAGAAATGGAACATTTTGGAAAATTCTAGACCATTCCATCCCCCCTCTGGACCATTCCATTCTTGGGGTGGATTGGCAGTTCCTGAAAGTAAATTCTCCAAACCATAAGTGGTTTGAGGTATCTTAGACATGGTGTTCCAGATGAAATGGGTTTGTTCTGGGTCTGGACCACCTTCAGATCATTTCAGTTCACTTCCATTTCAGTGGATCTTCTTCCAAAAACTGCCAAACCACCTCTGGAACAACACTGTCCTGATGAGATCTGGCATGGTCTGGAAGGGCACCGGATTTTGTGGGGAGGAGAAAATATAAAATATGTATTACAATACGTAGTGAGTAAATTTTCAGAAGAAGCAAAAGCATACAATTCGAGAGTTTAAAGATATTACTCACTTTCTCCCCAAATGTATTTACACTGTCTGTCTCTTGTTTTGCATCTTCCTCCAAAACAAATGCCCTAAAGAAAGACATTAGAAAGTCATATGTACATATTTTGTACATATTCTTTCAACAAACAATTATTGCTAATCTTTTTTCTATCCATTGAAGTAAACATGTCCAGGCATGTGCTGCCAAAGTCAGTTTGACTGTGTTTAATGAGATTCCCTAAAGGATTGCAAACTTAACATACAATTTCACTTTATGTTCATATACTATTAATTTCAAGTGCTTTATAGATCCAAAACAAAAGGCCACAACACTCAGAAAAGCAATTTCTTTTCTCTATTCTTTGTTACAGAGGGACATAGATGTGATTGGTCTCCATTCATAGATATGTCTGTGCCTTGTATTTTGTTTAAACATTACTCAAGAATTATGACTCCAAATTTTCATTTTGTTCTGGAGAAAACAGTGGAACTAGAAATAAACTAGTGGAAATTCATGGAACAAGAATGCTGTTAGAAAGGTGTTAGAACAAATGATAGAGATGTCTTCCTTTTATATCAGCTGAGAAGTTCCACATCTGAAGAAGAAATGGTCATGAATTCTAACAAGGTATCTAACTTTGGTCAAAGTTCTGATTGCTAAGGCTTTGGGAAGAATTTTCCATTTGATCAGAAGCACATCTTCCTATTTCAGTTATGTGCTAAAAGCTGGAACCAATTTTGTAGAGCTGCACTGCTATCTGGTGGTCATTGTTAAAAATACATTTTGTCTTTCCATATTAAGGGGAACAAGTTGGAAACTTCAATAGGTCCCACTTGTTCAGCTTTTCTATTTCTCTTCACATACAGGACTTTAAAAAAATCATTGACATATCAACACTCTAAAGCCATCATGCATGGGCACTCCATGCTGCATGAGTGATACACATTTAAGAGTGTCTCTGTAGTTTAGTGCCACTTATAAAGTGAAAGCGTGTTTTTTTTCTTTGTTATAGACCTTACAGAGGTATATTTCGCACTGGAGTTACAGCTAGAGAAGAGGGAGGTGATAATAAACATGCAGAATTGATTCAGACAATGAACAAACAATAAGGCAGGGATCTTGAATAATGAGAGGAAGAGACTAAAGGCAGTTAAACTGAAACTTTGTCTTGAGCAACAGGAAACCAACTGGGGAGGAATATGGTGGTTTTGACTCAGATTATTATAGTCACATGATTATTCTCTTCATTGTAAGAAAAAGGCATCCGTCTTTTATTGAATGCTTCCATTGTACCAAACGAATCACAGACAGGACTCTTTGCTGAGTCCTTCACAGAAAACTATGAATGCAATTGCCTTTCAGAATCTCAGCTCGGCCTTAGGATAAAGTCTGCCTTATACTCTGATAATAAAAAATTGAATGTAATGATACATTGTACATACCTGTTCATTATCACATGAATACCCATCTATTTTGTAGAGATTTGGAGAGCACTAAAAATAAAGCAGAATGACTTAAATAATAAACTGGTTAGTGAGATAACTTTGGAAGCAAAATTACAGTACCTAAATTTTTAAAATTTATTTTAACAAGCTTCTGGTGGGGATTAATGGCAGGCGGATGCTCTCCAAAGCAGGGAAAGACACCAGAGCCGAGAAAAGCTGCCTGGGAGGTGGATTTCGGCCAGCCCAATCTTCCTGGATCAAAGGAAGATCGAGAATAAACCATGTGTGTTCCAGATGACAGTTCCTTCTGAGTTAACTGCAGAAACTGAAAAGTTTTTGCAGCTGGCTCAGGAGTTGAGCTGCAGGGAGACCTGGAATTCTATCTATGCTCCTAACTGTGGTGGAGCCAAATGAACATTACGGCTTTGCTTCTCCCCACTTCTTAATCACCTTGTGAAGTAATTAATTACAGATGAAGAGAGATTTCCTCTGTAGCAAAGATAAGACTCCTTGCGGTGAGTTAAACCCTCTTTCGAGATTATAAAAATAGCACAAGAGGGACTTTGATTTAAAGATTCAAGAGCTGTTTGCAAAAAGCTTAATTAAGAAAAGTTATAAGAGAGTTTTTAAAACAGACAAGGGGACAGTTTTTTTCCTTCCTATTTTTCTATTTCTATTTTTATTTTCTTTACTTTTGACGAAAGTGTTTTGCTATAATTTTTTCTTAAGCCAGCTAAAGAGATTAGCCTGGAGTGTGAATGTTACTACCTAGCCTAAAAGAGCCTATGTGATTGGTAGAATCTGTATAATAAAAGATAAGGTACAGACAGACTGTGACATTTAGTTGCCATGGAAACACAAGCTTTGTTTAATGAAAGTTACTGAGTGCTACTAAAGTGAAAGTATTTGAAACAGGAAGATAACAAGGGAAAAAATGGCAGAGGCTTGTCCTTTTATTTTGCTGGCTTGGGACTTTTTTGCTTTTAGATTAAAAATGAATACTAGAAAAATGGCAAAAGAGGACAGAAGAGGCTCATTAGAACAACCTATGGAAAAAATAATTTACACAAGATATGCTTCAGAAATTTTTTGAACAAATGGGAAATAAATTGGATGCCTTCGGAAAAAGAATAGATGAAAGATTTGTAAAACTTAGAGAAGAGATGAGAAAAGATGTTTAAAAGATGGAAAATTCTATAAAAGAAATATCTGGAGAGGTAAAGCAAATTAATGACCAGGAAATTGGATAACCTAGCTTTACTGGAATTGAGGGAAAAAGAATTCTGTCTGAGATTTAGAGTTGTTCCAGAGATTCCAGATGAAAATATCAGAGAGTGGCTTATTAATGTTTTGGCAAAATTTTTGGATTTAGAAGAGGAAGATACAGGTGAAACTCGAAAAATTAGAATATCGTGCAAATGTTCATTTACGTCTGTATAGCAACTCAAAAGGTGAAACCAATATATGAGATAGACGCATTACATGCAAAGCGAGATATGTCAAGCCTTACTTTGGTATAATTGTGATGATTATGGCGTACAGCTTATGAAAACCCCAAATTCACAATCTCAGAAAATTAGAATATTACATGACATCAATAACACAAGGATTGGAAATAGAACACTATCGGACCTCTGCAAAGTATAAGCATGCATATGTACTCAGTACTTGGTTTGGGCCCCTTTTGCAGCAATGACTGCCGCAATGCGGCGTGGCATGGATGCTATCAGCCTGTGGCACTGCTGAGGTGTTATGGAAGACCAGGATGCTTCAATAGCGGCCTTCAGCTCCGCTGCATTGTTTGGTCTCATGTCCCTCATCTTTCTCTTGGCAATGCCCCATAGATTCTCTATGGGGTTCAGGTGAGGCAGGTTTGCTGGCCAATCAAGCACAGTAATCCCATGGTCATTGAACCAGGTTTTGGTACTTTTGGCAGTGTGGGCAGGTGCGAAGTCCTGCTGGAAAATGAAGTCAGCATCCCCATAAAGCTTGTCTGTGGAAGGAAGCATGAAATGCTCCAAAATCTCCTGGTAGATGGCTGTGTTGACCCTGGACTTAATGAAGCACAGTGGACCAACACCAGCAGATGGCATGGGTCCCCAAATCAACACAGACTATGGAAACTTCACACTGGACTTCAAGCATTGTGCATTGTGTGCCTCTCCATTCTTCCTCCAGACTCTGGGTCCTTGGTTCCCAAATGAGATGCAAAAGTTGCTCTCATCAGAAAAGAGGACTTTGGACCACTGGGCAACAGACCAGTTTTTTTCTGTAGCCCAGGTAAGACGCTTCTGACGTTGTTTGTTGTTCAGGAGCGGCTTGACAAGAGGAATACGACATTTGAAGCCCATGTCCAGGATCCATCTGTGTGTGGTGGCTCTTGATGCACTACCTCCAGCCTCAGTCCATTCCTTGTGAAAGTCCCCAACACTTTTGAATGGCCTTTTCCTGACAATCCTCTCCAGGCTGCGGTCAGCCCTGCTGCTTGTGCACCTTTTTCTACCACACTTTTCCCTTCCACATAACCTTCTATTGATGTGCTTTGATACAGCACTTTGGGAACATCCAACTTCTTTTGCAATTATCTTTTGGGGCTTTCCCTCCTTATGGAGGGTGTCAATTATGGTTTTCTGCACAACTGTCAGCTCAGCAGTCTTTCCCGTGCTTGTGATTCCTACTGAACCAGCCTGAGAGACCATTTAAAGGCTCAGGAACCCTTTGCAGGTGTTATGGATTCATTAGCTGATTAGAGGGGGACACTTTGAGCCTAGACTATTGAACCTTTTCACACTATTCTAATTTTCTGAGATTGTGAATTTGGGGTTTTCATAAGCTGTATGCCATAATCATCACAATTATACCAAAGTTAGTCTTGACATATCTCGCTTTGCATGTAATGCGTCTATCTCATATATTGGTTTCACCTTTTGAGTTGCCATACTGACATAAATGAACATTTGCACGATATTCTAATTTTTCGAGTTTCACCTGTATGGAGATGGAAATCAATAAGATTTATAGAATAAATTCCAGATTTGCCAGGATGAGGAATGTCCCTAGAGATATTTTGGTGCATTTTGTTAGAAAGAAGACAAGGGATGAGTCCTGCAGTAACATGGATAATACAGATATAATTGTTTTGAAAGAGATTCCTATTAGAATTTTACATAACAGAAAAGAATATTCCTCCTTGGCTGAAAAATTAAAACAGAAAAAGTTCCTATTTCGATGGGATAAATTGGAAGGTGTGATTTTTACTTTTAAACAGCAAAGATTTAGACTGAATTCTATTCAGAGATTTTTTAGAAAAATATAAAGGAGAATTGGAAGAGATGGAAATGGAGGTTTTAGAGGGATCTACACAACAGCCACAACAGATGCAAGAGCAACTGAAAGATGATACTGAACTAGGCACTACAAGTGTGGATATTTTAAAATTTTTGGCCTGAGTATGGATTGCAAATGTTTAGCATAGAATATACAGTAAATGGAGCAAATGCTCCTCAGAAGACGAAAAAAGTATTTCATTATTTTAAAAAAATATTAAAGCAAGATATTATTTGCTTATAAGAGATTCATATCAGGAAAAAAGATATAAAATATTTGACCTATAAAATTTTGGGTGAAGAATTTATATCAGCATAGATTAAGAAGAGAAATTGAGTTGCTCTGTATATTAATCCTCAACTAAATTCAGAACTTGAAATTAACTGATGCACATGGTAGATTAGTTGGAGTAGATGTTACATTATATGGGGTTAAAACTATGGTCTTGGGAGTTTATACCCCAAATGAAGATAAAGTGACCTTTAATGGATTTTTCCAATGACAGTTGGTGTCTGATGGGGGATTGGAATGGAGTGGTTTCTCCCCAACTGGACAGGACTTCTGAGAAAAATATTAAAATTACTCAAGATAAATTACCAAAAGTTTTCTTTGATTTGATGAACAATTTAGAGTTAGTTGATGTATGGAGACAGAAGAATGGTAGTTCAAGAGAGTAGAATCATAAGGTTGGAAGGGACCATGGAGGTCTTCTAGTCCTATTTTTCAGAAAGTCACAGATCTTTTTCAAGAATAGACATGATTTGGATTTCAAGAGACTTGGCTGCTAAGGTAGAGATTTTACCAAAGAGTTTCTCAGATCATAATCCTGTGAGTCTGGTTTATAAAAGAAAAACTAACTCTTTCAGATGGAGACTACTGTTGTTACAAGAAAAATGAAATTGTTGAGCACTGTAAAAAGAAATTAAAATAATTTTTTGAAAATAATTTAAATAAAGGTACTGACGTGAGAATGGTTTGGGATGCAAGCAAAGCCTTTATTAGGGTTACCTGATACAACATAATTCTGAACTTAAGAAAAGGCAAGAGAAAATACAAAATACTTTGGATGAGATTAAAAGAAAAGAAGAAAAAATAAAGAACTCCCAAGGGAATACAAATATCTCCCAACAAATTAAGATAAGCCACAGTTATCTGTGTTAACAATAAGAGAAATGGAAATAAAATTTAATTATGCTAAACAAAGAAATTTTGAATTTGCGAATAAACCAGGGAAATGATTGGCTTACAAACTGCGAAAAGAAAAAGAAAAGAGAATGATGTTAAAATTATAAGAGAGAGATATTGTATTAACGGATAATGTGGCTATACAAAAAACATTTTATCAATACGACTGTAACTTGTATAAAGGACATGCTATTCCGTTGGAGAAAACAGATGAATATCTCAGAAAACAAAATTTACCGAGGATTACAGAAGAACAAAGACAAATTATGAATGGACCTATAATAACAAGGGAAGTTTCAGAAGCTATTAAAAAGAGTAAACCAGGAGAGGTACCTGGGCAAGATGGACTATCAAGTTTGTATTATAAATGCTTTGAGGATGAACTTTTACAACCATTATAAAATACAATGAATTCTATTTTACAGGATGGAAAAATACCAGAGACTTGGAAAGAGGTTAATATAACATTCATACCTAAGAAAGGACTAACTTGACTTTAGCAAGGAATTACAGACCAATATCATTGTTGGATAATACTACAGACTATTATTTCGGGACTAATGGACAGGCAATTAGAAAAAAGTCATGGAACTTTGTTTTTATATATGACAACTGCAGCAAGACTATTATATGCTCAAAAATGGAAAGGTTTGACACTACCTACAATGGAGGCTGATGAAGATGATGGAACTTGCATGGCTAAACTAACTTCTTTAGAGAAAAAACAATATCTGTGTTTATGGGTGACTGGAAACCCCTTATAGATTTTTTGCATGAAATGGAAAAAAAAATGCACTTATTATGATTTTTTCTATTATCAGAAAAAAACTGACAATAGAAAAAAGGGATTTTTTTTATAATCATAGCATAAGAGTTAATCTTGTAATTGTATTTATGCAGTATTTGCTGCAAAAGAAATCGGAAGCCTTTTTCTTTTTGTTCTCTCTGCACTTTTTCTTTCTTCTTTTCTTTCTTTGCTTCTTTCACTCTTTATTAAGTTGTGTAGTTTTTATGTTCTTTGTAAAACTTTTAATAACATTTATATAAAAATAATAAAATTAATTTTTGAAAAGCTTTTCAAATTTCACTTTTCATTGACTATAACCTGCCCTAAAATTATATTATTGCAATTTTTTTCTTTTTGAAATGAACTTTACCTGACTGGAGTCTCCTTTGCAGCTCTCCGGAATGTCGCAATCATTTACAGCCTCTCTGCAGACTACACCTTTAAGTTCAAACTGAAAAAGAAAAACCAGTATGCGAGAGCTTCTATATATTTGCAATAGTTTGAATACAAAAGTCATAAATAATATTTTTACATTCAGTTTACTGGAAATTCTCAATACCACTCACATAATTCAAGAAATAGTTTTCAAATGTTCAGTTTAAAGTTTTTAGTCTTAAAAATCAAACTACTGATTAGTAATCTGTATCAATTAGCAGACTAGGCTGAAATTGTTACTTGTATTAACAGCCATATGTTTAGAATATCTTTGTGGTTACAGTCTTCAGTTCTTGTATATATAAATTGTTTAATCATAAACACATTTGTCAGTCTGAAGCTGATTTTATCTGATCTTGATAATCTAAACTGGGTCAGACCTAGTTAATATTTAGAAGACAGATGGCAAATCATTTCTATTTGTCAAGAAAAAGAAAGACTTTACCTTAAGGTACTCTATACAGAAAGAAAAGGGTTGTTTTTGTGTGTGTGTGTGTGCGTGCGTGCGTGTGTTCGTTCTTTTCTTTTAGAGCCTTAAAATGTATACATCCAATTTTTGTGCATTAATTACCAAGGTCAATTTTTACCCTTTTATTGCAATCGTTTACCAGCACCTTCTTTAATCTGGTGCTTCTATATTTATGGGAGTTATACTTACAGCATTTCTGTTGTTGGGAAAATATGCTCTACATAGTTCACAAGGTCAATAAACTTCAGTTAACATGTAGTTTATACAACAGAATCATACAAACAGCCAGTGTGGTATAGTGGTTAAGGTCTTAGACTGGCATGATATAGAAGCTCACTGGATGACTTTCAGCCAGTCAGACTACTTCAACAGACTTCTTGTTCTGGGATAAGATACAATGAGGAAGCACCATGTATAATGCCTTGAATTCCTATATAAAAAGCAGGATATAAATCTAACAAACATACAAATAAATAATAATAAAAAAACACCATACCTTGATTGTCCTCTATCTGAAGTATAAAGCAGTGCTACTTTTACCTGCCATACCAGGTTATTTTGGTACAAACAGTCCTCTACTTACGAACTTTCGAGTTATAAATTTTCGCGAATATGAACAAACCTCCAACAACTCCAAAAATGAAGGTCCCGGAAGAAAGATCCCGGAAGTTTACAGTGCGCATGCGTATGTACACCCGGAAGTCTATGTGTGTGCATCTGTATGTATGACCAGAAGTTTATGGCATGCATGCACACATACACAGGCAACATAAACTTCCAGGCATAAGTATGCGGCGTGTCATGGTTGGACTTATGAAGAAAATGGACTTATGAACAGCCTAACCTGTTCGTAAGTAGAGGACTGTCTGTATGGTAGAGTTTATATCAGCCTATTAAAATGGAGGAGGTGGCCAATGAGTTTGGGAAGGCAAGATGGACAACTACAACTTTTGACATTGTACTGAATGAGATTCTGTTTCAACCAATTCATCATCTCATGTTCCTTAAAACAGGGGTGTTTTTTTAAAAGTCATTTCAGCACATACCTGACATTTTCTACAGCAAAGTCCATTACTGCATTGAGAGTTAGCAGTTAGACTGCAGGAATTGCAGCATTCTCCACCTTCAGCAAGACATTCCTGGGGAGTAGAACCAACTGTAAAACAGCAGTTTGACAGGAACACGCTGCAGCTTGACAAGAAAGCTGTTGACATGCTATCCAAAACTTTACCTGCCTGCCTACTCTGTATATCATGCAAACTTTAGATTACAAAAAAAAAAAAAAAAAAAACAACTCTGCAGTATTTTGTTAGCAGGAGGGAGAATGCCAGCAAAGTAAGGAAGGAGCACACTGGTGTTTAAGGTGGCATTGGTTCAATCCCCTTCTCACTTATATGCAAGGATTGAATGAAAAGTAATGCCTCTTCCATAACTTTAATTAGGGTTATTTTAATAAATGAAACAGGAAAATAGTCCTTGAAATGAGCACTTTAATTACTTGTATTTACCTCTCTACATAATCGTCACCATTTGCTACACACTTCTGTGAATGATGGACAAGCTTCTTAAAAGCCATCACAAAATAACTCTAACTGTCTCTTTAACCAGGACTTGGCTGTCCTTTCCATATCTTCATTGACTTCATTTGAGTCAAACAGATGCTAATGAAGGGAAAATTTTGGGAAAAGGTGGAAGATGCATGGCACCAAAACTGGACTTTATGGTAGATAGGGTAAGACACTGAGTTCCAACTTTACAATTGCCTCTTGGGTAGCTCATGAGATATGAGGTCTAGCATTGTCATATTGCAGCACAATTTCCTTCTTGCACTTCTAAACTCTGCTTAGAAGTTGTTCCAAAGTTTTGAGGAAGAATATATCACTCTCAGTTGATAATGGTGCAGGTTCAAGGAAATCCATGTGAAAAATACCACCTGCATCCCAAAAAACAATAACCATAAGTTTTCCTGCTGAAGCCTGGGTTTTGAATTTTTTTCCCCCATGAGTGAAGTTTTGTGATAATATTCCACAGCCTGATGCTTTACTTCTGGATCATAAGGATGAGCCTGTGTTTCATTGGCTATCACAGTGCTATAAAGAAATTCCTCATTTTGATTCTTGGAGCATAACGACAATTATCAGTTCATCAATCGTTCTCATGTGAAACCTGTCAGTTGCTATCACAAGTCATCCACTTCACTCTTGAACACACAAATAAGCTTTTCCCAGTTCACCATCTTTACATTTTTTGGCCCAGCATGCACAGTACTGACATCAACACAATCAGCACTATAAACAACCTGCATTTGTCAGTGAATTTCAATCGAAGGGACATTTTCAGCAGTCAAAAAAATCTATCACGGCACCTTGCTTAAAGCTTATTCATGAGTATTCACTACAGGCTTCCATTTCTCAAACAGCAGCAACACAACCTTTTCTCATAGCAACTTCCCACCAGAATAGATGCTACAGAACACCATAGAGTTTCTAGTGCATCAGTCCTGCCATCTATTGACAACTTATAACACTGGAGGCACTACTTCTTATTCAATCCTCACAGTTCACTCAGTGACCTTAAGTTGGTCATTCTAAAATTACTTGGCAGGTTGTGAAGAATGAGAACTATGTATAATGCACTGAGGGGCATGTTTCTGCCAAAGTAAGGAAGAGAACACCACTGGGCTATGTACTAAGATATCCACATTGAACTTGTCCAAGGGAAGATTGTATTCGTATCTAGCAGCATTTGGGGTACTGCTTTCTGTACAGAAGATTCCCTCAACCTGACTTCCTTCACTACAAGTCCCAATGCCTTTGACCAAACTTACAACCCCCGCCTATTTTGGAGGCTAAGTTGTGAAAGACAAATATGAATATGAATGAATTTCCCCTCTCCCACCCATTCTTACATCGTTCCTGCACTGGTCACTGACTGTAATAAAGTTTGTCCTGTTCTGTTCTATTTCTATGTCATTTTTAATTCATGACGCAGAAACCTCCATTATGCATGCTGAAATGCTGAAAGAAATGATGTGCAAAAAATTATCTTGCATTTTTTTCTACCAGTTCTCATCAGCCTGTTTGAAGATCTTTTGGAATTTCTTTGCAACATTCTCTTGGATGGAATATGGTGTTTTTGCACTTATTTAGTTATAAGGCAGCTAAAGAGTAGGTATGGATGTCTTGTCTTTCTACAATCCTCTCTCTACAGCAGTCTGCAGTCTCCCTGGCTGACAAAGTTTCTGCTAAGTCCCCATGGAAACTTCATGAGAGAACTTCTCCCTTTGGGTTTCCAGCCAGGGAGGCTGAGGAGTGATAGGAAAATGAGTAGTAGAAAACAAGGAACAGCAGCCTCTGGCTCTTCCCACAAATATACTTGTGGGAAGGGAAATCAAAATAAATGATCAGGCCTAAGAATAAAGTGCTTTCTTTTGTAAACAAAGAGGCAGACTTCACCATACATACAGGGAGGCAGAAATAAGATAGGCAGAGCTGATAACTAATAAAAGAGACCATAAGCAAAATCTCAGCCTTGGGAAAGTATAAGTGTGATGTAAACTTAGAGAGAGAAGATAAAATATAAATGCATTTATAACTGCTGTAAAGGTGAAGGCATTCCGTCACATCTTTTTTTTCTTTTCTGTTTCCTTCTTTTTGTCTTTTTTAAAAATTTCCTTATTTCCTTATCATTTTTTTTACTTTACTTTTACTTCCCTTTTTTTTAAAAAAAATTATTTTTATTCTGTAAAAAACTTCTCTACTAAAAATTAATTAAAAAAAAAGAAAAGTAGTAGTCTAAGAAAGAGACTTAAAATAACCCCATCTTGATCCTCGTTGGTATAAAAGAGGGCAGAGGGAAACTCTGGAGGCTGTCAAGATTCTGTTATCATACCCTATAACAATAACATAGAGAACCAGGAGTCCTTGTGGAGTCTGTTTTTCACCTGGCCTACCTTAAGGGGCTGACAGCATAGACAAGTCTATAATACAGTACAGATATAATACAAACCTCTTTTTGTTGTCTTTCCAAAGGGCCCTTTGCCATCGCTCCCAGCTCAAATAGAAAGCTAGTGCCTCGAAAACTTTCAACCATTTTCACAGAAAAGACATACATGGCTGAATACTCCATGTACGAAGAAACTTTTCCTTTTGTTTCCTATCCCTTCCTTTTTTGCACACTTACTCTTAGTTGAAAGAGTACTCTTGAAAACACTTACAAAATAACTCCACCCAGGGGCATTTATGGGGGAGGGTGTCAATGACATCAAAATAGACACAGCCAGGCAATCAAAGTGCCAACACTGTACACACATAAAAAGGGGCAGAGTTTTGATCACTTGGTCCCTCCCACCATTTTGATATCATTGCCTCCTCTGCAGACACCCCTCCTCTGTCACCACTAATATCTCTATGCGTATAACATGCAAAAACGGTTTCTTTTTAAAAGTGGCTCACTAGAACAAGGGCAGAAGGATCACTCTGGGTGGGCGGGGGGCTTTTTGGTTACCTAAATTAATTAAGAACAGCCTCTTAACTAAAACGGAAGAGCTGCCCCTAATAAGTCGTGCAATGTTAAACTTACTGCTGGAGCACCACAATCACATTCTTCCCCAGTTTCAACAAAACCATTGCCACATTCTGGGGGATCAAGGAGCTATAATACAAAAATAAGTAAGCATTAAAAATGTAGCATATTAGCATGTCACCACACATGATGATAAATGGTAGATTATCATTATTTCAATGGACAGAAAAGATGTAGCTGCAATTATAGAAACGGATGCTATACACCTCTTTGTGCGCAAGCCCTGGTTTTCAGATTTGAGTTTACTGAGGAAAAAAGTTCCAGGACCACAATCAACCATTGTCCCTGCTGTAGTGCTATTACACAAAAACATTTATATCAGGCTCAGCAGGCAGTGATTCAAGGATGCAGGTCTCTGAGATGCAAGTTTATTGCAAGGATTAGAAACATTTTTAAGAAAGAATACCAGTGACTGCCAAGTATAAAATGCAAACCGTATTCATAGTGAATTCAAGCTTTATTTTTTATACCTCTTTGTCTACCCTTGTGGTGTAAAAACCTCCTATTTCTGAGTGGAAGATTTCTACTTCGTTAGTCTGGTTTCAGGCTATTTGCTTCTGATCTTTTGAGTATTAGTCCTCACAAATTAGGAATGAGTTCTTGGCATGACAAGAGATTGCAATGAAACACAGAGAGCAGATAGTCTCAGCAAAGGGAAGCCGTCTTGAAGTTTAACCTAGCAGCCAGTGCAGATGTGGCATAATGCTGTACACATTTTTTTAAAGTGAATAGATACGTTCATCTCAAAGTAGCAGTTGTCAGACTAGAAGTTCTAAAGCAGACTAGAACTGAAAGGCAGTACACACAGGCCTTATCCACTGACCAGGGCTAGCCAGGGATTTGAAGTAGGGTGACAATTCACCATTGCTCCCCAATGTTTCCTCTCACAAGCCCCTTCCTAGATGTTAGCAATACAGATACACCCTCTTTAACCAGTCATCCAGCCAACTACCCTAGAAACATCATTCTGTGGGGGCCTGCAGAGTAGTGCATTATGAGATGGATACAGAGATTGCCTGTGAGGGTGGACATCAGAGCTTCTTGACCATATGGCAACCTAACATCCCCCCAGAGTAGCTGGTTAGAGTGGCTAGCCACTCTAGGGAGCTGCACCAAGAGCTCCTGAAAGGCTTCATCCCCTTGTTCCTAGGAAGAATATCAGCCAGGAAAGGAACTTCAACTCCCATCTCACAAAGAATACCTGTTGGAACCAAGCATGTTCAGCCTATTTAGCCTGTTAGAGAACATCTGTTCCAAGTCTTGTTTCCCTCTTTTCTCACTTTTTCTTTTTTTTAAGTTTTGGAACAGCATTCCCCTGAAGATATGGATGGCTCCTATCCTGTAGGCCTTCTGTAAAGCTCTGAAGACCTGGTTTCCCCAGGCATTTGAGCCAGGAGGTTTCTGCTGTTGATGTGGTTTTTATGATTGGGACATATTGTTTGCCTCGGGCATCATGGGTTATTGCTTGTTTTTGTATCTTTCTAGGCCACCCAGAGTCACAGTTGTGACATGCGTGGCTATAAAAATTATTTAAATAAATAAATAAATAAATAATTAGATTATGAGTCTGTAGACAGGAATCTATCTTTCAGAATCTATACTATGGCCCTTGATTTGGCCCACTAGATCTCATCCAAACTTTCCACTGAATAATAATTCTTAATCTTTCCAAAATTTAAATAATAAAATAAATTTAGGGTTTTGCTCTGTGACCATCTACTATTTTTGGAAAGCTATACCATTCAGAGATCAAATGCCTTTCTTGGTCACAAGAACTTGGGCATCCTTGATTTCTACAATGCTTAGAAAAATCAACAGTAATAATAATAATAATAAACATTACTATAACAACTTCTATATGTTTACTATCAAGCATTTCAACGTAACTGTCATGAGACTGTGTTAAGAACCCAAAGATAAAAATCTGCAAACAAATCCATTTTTATTACCTTGGAAGGCTTGTTGAAAAGGCAGACTCCGCCTCCATTGTTTAAAAAATCATGATATTCCTCAATATCACATTTGGAGAACTTGGTTGGAAGATAGTAACTGTGATCAGGAAAGAAACAAGTCAGTCCATTTCTCTCTTCCAGTTTCTACAGAATTAAAAAGTGGTTTCACTGGAAAGGACTCTTGCAGCTGGGCCACCAAGTTATTTCATGACCAAGTAAAAAACAGATGAACTATCCAAATGACTCTGACTTTTCTGGGGCAATAGTCTAGATAATTTTAATTAAGTTCCTCTTTTCTCTAGTCTCACATCTGCAAATTATATGGAATACTAAAAACATGGTTGAGCTGAATCGGAATACAGTTGCAATCTTCAATTTGGGCTTTATTAATGCTGTCATTTCCATTTCTCTAAGCTCTGTACAGAAATATTCAAAGTTATATAGCAAATACAATGTACGCTTTTACTTGCCATTAAGCTACATGAAACAGGTGTTATGAATACAAGGATCTAGTCAAATGTCCTTGAGCAGGCACAAATGTTACTTTCATAATACAGAAATCCGGATGGCAGTTTAAATTTGTGCTGTATTTTACTCTGGGAGAACTGTTAATTCTAACAACATTGGGAGCATTTTGGACACACTTGTTTCTAGGCCTGAATCTGACAAACTAACTGCTGAAGGTCTGACTAACCCTAACTGCTGAAGTCTGACAAAAATGGTGGCATGACCTTCAGCAGTTAGGGTTTTTGTGGGAAGGAAATCTTCTTAGATACTGGAACCAGTATTCAGGTAATTTGCGAGCCTAGTATATTATCTTCTCAGAATCTATGATACTATTCATCAAACATTCTTATCCAGGAGACCTTTATACCTCTTCCAGATTCAGAACTATGTTGCTTCTGGAATAGCCCTGAATCTGGAAGTTTCATCAGTAATTGTAATTAATACCTGTTGAGCAGCCTATGTGCCATACATTTGTCTAAGTTGTTTTTTTAATTGTCTATCAGGACCCAAGCTGCAACTAACTAGAGAAGGGTAGCCAATAGATATCCCTCCAGATGATGCTGAATTACATATCCCAGATTCCTAGGAATGAGAATGCCAGGAGTTATATCTGGAGTAACATAGGTTGTTTATTCATAAGGACACAAACATAAGCCATTTTTGGATCCTGTATCTTCTTTCCTTGGTTTAGTTAATAAGCAATCAATTAACAATTAATTAGTTAATAACCAATCACTGGTATTCATAATCATTTATACCAATATGATACTGAATCTGTATATGTAAAATATTTATGTTTGTGCCTTCAAGACATTCTTGACTCCTGGAGAATATTAGACAAGTCCGCACTGTTTTCACAGCAACATGTAGAAATGGTTTTTCATTGCCTTTTTCCTAGGGCTGAGAGAGAGAGTGACTGGGCCAAAATCACCCAGTTGGCTTAGTGACTAAGGTGGGACTACAATTTATGGTTTCCAAGTATCTAGCCAAGTGGCTTTAATCACTACACTAAACTGGCACTCGAAGCTAATAAACCATGCATCAATTGACTAATTCATACATTAGTGTCAATTGAGCAATACACATATCATTTTTCTGTTAGCAACTTTGTGTTTGTTTCTCCTTTGAATACCATAGAAAAACCACAAGTTTTCTTCCAATAACCAACTGCTAATTTACATTTCTACTGCATAGAAATCTCTGTCTTACCCAGTGTCTCCCATTATACATCCGGACCATGTATCCTCACATTTGCATTCACCTAAAATAAACAAAACAGGCAAATCACATTTGGCAGTTTATATTGCAAAATATAGAAAAACAAGCAATTACATATCAGATATGTTAAATAAAGAAATGCATAAAAAAGCTTGACTACATTTATTATATGGCACATGGAAAAAACCCACAATAATACATAGCCTAAGAATTAATAAATATCATCATGCAAGCTTGCAAAGGGTAATTGTGTGAGTCTATGTTTCAACAGAAAAAGAAGCCTTGTAGCCATGCAGTTATGCTATCACAAATGTGTAGTATTTAAATTTGCTGTCAGTCACTGTTTCATCACACAGTGCCATCTATCAGGAGCTAGAAAGCTTGCCTTCTGTGCCATGGCACCTGCCTTCTGGAATGAGATCCCCTGAAATCTTTGTGACTCCCATCCTGTTGGCATTCCGCAAGGAATAGAAGACCTGGTTGTTCTCCCAGGCCTTGGGTTAAGATGGATGGAGCCCTTGTTGGATGCGTTTTGTCTATATTTTTGTATAGAGTGACTGGACACCATTTTGTTTTGTTTTGTATTGTGTTTTTATAGTTTATTATACTGTGAGCTGCCCCAAGTTGGTCTGGAATCAGGCAGCAACTAAATTGAATTGAATCATCAAATAAATACAATGTATACCATTATTCATGGTTTATTTTAAATTTTTATTCCAAAAAAATAGGAATACTAATATTATACTAAGTATCACAGTAGCTGCATCCCGTGTCTTATACAATCAATCCAAAAGGAGAAAGTGTTCCCCAAAATACATTATTCAGATTTTTGTGGCAGTTTCATAGATCAATGAGCATGTCACCATCCATTTATCCACACAGCCTTTTAAGAAGCTGAAGGAATTCCGAAGGATTCCTTCCAATGTTTTCAAGGCAGAATAAAAATAACTGTCAAATTCTTTTTGCTGTTCTAAAAAAAGGGTAAATAATTTACATGGGGTCAATTTGTGAACCCACAATTGCTGAGTCAGGCCATAGGTGATCTCAAAACTTCCTAAGAACTTTTTTCTTAACATTTTCAAACAAGCAATGCTATATTCTTATTTAATTTTTAAATGTACAAAATATTTAGATTTCCAACTTAGGGCAAATTGGAATTAATAAATGTTAAAATTCTCAGACTGTGATAAAGTAGTACCAAATTTTATCTCCAACTCTGTGCCTATTTTTTTTAAGGTTCATTTCCAATTAATTCAGCTGGATTTCTACAAATTTTGCAAGCAATCTTTTTAAAAAGTCATATTTAATTATAAAAACTGACAAAAGCCCTGGTAGAGGGAAAAGTGTGAGAATATCTTTGCCAGAAAAAAAACTGCATTAAAAAAGTCAAACCACAGCGTTTCTTACCACTCTGCAACCTTCTTTTGTCTGAGAAGATCCCAAGATTGTGAGCTAAGGACTGTGCCAATGTAACAGCCATTAAATCTGGCTTTCCAAACTGAAAAACAAAAGGCAGTGACTTTGAAGCATTTCTGTTTTAGAAGTTTTAAATTAACAGTCCTATAGCAAGAAATGTTGTACCACCTTGGAGCATTTATTCCCCAAAGTATGCTCTGAAGTGTAGATGAATAACAACCTAGGAGAAATTTGCAAAACACTGTTTAAAACAATAAAAACAGACTCAGCTGAAATATTAAGGCTAAATATAAGTTTGGCTCAGAGCCAAACAAACATGATATTTATCACATGGTATAAGCTTTCTTTTAAATAAACATGTCCTGTGTGCCTCCAATAATCTCTATTGGGTTAGGGATTAGGTTTTACCCTTGTGATTAAGGTATCTCCACTGCTAGGTAAGTCACCTAACCATAACTCTTTGCTACCATTATGTTTCTGATTCTTTATTATATGTATTTATTTATTTGATTTTGAGGCCCCTCACTCCTCAATAACTCTGGGCAGCTTACAATTAAAAAAATAAAAGAAAAAAAAAGATACATCAAAAAACACAGCCAACCACAAGGCTAATTAGACCTACCTATACCTTCTATTTGCAGTAGAATAAGGAGTTTTAACAGAAACCAATAGAAACAGCAGGGGTAAAGTTGTCTCTTACCAATAAGCTAAATTAAACTGAACCAAGCTAAAGAAAAAAAAAATAAAATTCCAACCAGGGTCATGTTGGGGGCAAAATGTTAAAGCCTTCCATACCCAGCCAGCTGGCTAAAAGAAATGTCCACATCTCTGCAAATGAAGTGGAATGATGCAGTAAAAGTGCCAATAGCATTCCTTAACCTCAGAAATAAAAATCAAAAAGCAATTTGTAGCCTAAAACACATATTCTATGAAATTCTTCAGATCACAGATGAGCAGTTAAGACTTTCCCTATTTATGGAACCCTAAACATTTAAAGGAAAGACCTGGTCAATGGCTGCTTTTTCTTAGAAATAGTAGAAGGCAGTGACTTGATGATATTTACTCTGGAAATATCTTTACGTGGATTGCAAAGCATTGTGTGAATGAAAGCAAAGGTAGAAATAATTTGACAATCATGGAACTATCATTCTGCGTTTATAGAATAATGCAGACATACTTCATTTACACCACCACCTTTCAGCAATGAACAGATGCCACCAATATAGGCTGCCCCACTACGGCTGCTGAGAAACTGGCTCCCCCTTTTAAAACAAAACAGAAACAGCAGTACAGTAAATAAAATCAATAGCATTTGGGGAATTACAATATATTTTCAACAAAAAGTAAGGCCATTCATGATGGAAAAGAGTTCTACCTTCGTTAACAAGAAAAAGGAGATGCTTCAGTCTGGATGGTAAGATTTAGCATTTTTATAACCCCACACTCAAAAAATCCTAAACATCAAGCTACTCAGCTTGTGTGTGTGTGTGTACATGCAAAAAATATGTATTTGTATAGATTGTGCCAAAATACTGCTTGCTGTATAGAATATTACAGTTCAATTAGAATGATCTGCACAGATTTAACACTACTTGTATGAAACAGATGCTTGAAAATGCAGCACCAAAGCCACCTTGAGAACAGGATATCTTCCCTTAATATAAAAACTAATAATTGAAAACTCAGTTATTTGGAAAATAAAGGACAAAAATGTCATAGTTCTGAAAGTATTATCCCAGGCCAACATTTCTGAGGATCTAGTTAGGCTGCAGATGTTCTGGAATTGCAGTTCCAGAATTACCAGAATAATGTCTGGGTACTGCAGTCTCAACACATCTGGGTGGCCCTAGATGCTAGGGAAGGCTGATTTGAGATAGCCTCTCACCAACTTTACAAGGTCACTTTTGCATTCTGTAGCAGAAATAATTTCAGGTGAAGATTGAGATCACATTTAAGTATGATAGAAGCAGCTTGGACAAACTTTCACCACCCTAAACAATATGAATGTTTATATGACTTAAAATTTCTGAGGGAAAAAAAGCAGCAAATTACTACAATATTTCAGGGCCATATGAGATGTGATAGTGGCACAACTGGATGGGAAACCAGTAGGATATCTCAAAGCTGTAGAATAGACAGGAAGAGTTGAAAAACACATCTTGGCAAACCAGTTCAATAATGTTGCCAAGAAAACAATGCATGTCCATGCAGTCACCAGGAGTAAAGTGCAACTCTAGAGATACTTATATACTACTGGGGACAACGCTTTGTTTAAACTAGTGGTGGGCAACTGTGGTCCCCAAATCCCATTTTTCATGGTCCTACCAACACACTCTTTCAGGGATATGTCAACATGGGCAACATAGTTTCCTGCCATGTGCAGACATGACACCCCCAAATTATAGCACAAACCCTAAAGCATAGTTTTGGGGGAAAAAAACTACCACACAAAAAACAAGGCCAATGGAAAACTCTAGAAACATCCATGTGCAAATGATACAATCCCATCCTTCCTGTCTTTGGCTTCCCAGCCAAAACATTAAATGTTGCCCATGCCTAGTTTAAGCATCTTTAAAGTGAGAATGGAATTCAAGTATTTGGAATCTGTGAGGAGGACAACAGAAATGTTTCACTAGCCCTGCTCATCTCTCCACAATAACTTTCTCAATATATTTTTGTACAAATTATAAATCGATACCAAAAAATTCAGTAAAATAAAATGCATCTGGGAGACAGATAACAGGGAGATAACCAATGAGAAGGCAAGGGATGTGTTTGTGATGGGGGAATCCACAGGCTTAAACAATTTTGTCATCAGAATAGAGATGAATTCCAATACACTACTCCAAATTGTAACATAGCAGGAAGTATTTTCTTCTGTGTTTCTAGAAATTGCTATTTTGGTTGGTTCATTAAACTGCTCATAAGGTTCTTACTGGTTTCATATAAAGAAAAGAAAGGTGAGTTGCATTAAGCATGACCATTCCAATACTTTCTGGCATTGGGTGAGGACTTTATAGCTCCTCCAAAGATTGCCATTAAAGTCAAAAGGTGGAAATTATTATATACTGTACATGAGAGAAAAATCACACATAACTAAACTTCATTAAATTTAGTATTAATTTTAAATTGAAATTGCATCAATTTTAGCTTTCATTCTGATTCCCCATTTTTTTGTCCTTGTGTCATCCACTTTTTGAGATGTGGTCTGTAACACCTCACTCAGAGGCCAAGTGTGGACCTACAGACCCAATGGATTGGGAGTCTCCGGTTTAGCAAAATGAAAACCAGAGATTTCCATCAGTATTTCAATTCAGCGATGAGGGACAAAAACTGATATTTTTTTTTTTGCTTTCATTTTCAATTAACTATGCATGCTCATTATAACTAAACAAGGTGTAGTTCATCTTAACAGTGCCACAGAGAAATAAGTCAACTTCATTTTTTTTTCTTAAACCACAGTCATAGTTCATTTGAATATAAGAGTTAAACATGTTTAAATAAAAGCACTTGATCACCTCCTTACAGTCATGACAAAGAAATGATACAATAGTAAGCCATACAACAAAACTATTTCTACGTCTCAAATGATATTTTCAATGGTACAAAGCATTCAAACTCCATCATCTCCAATAATAACCAAACAATATAAAATTACGTACGAAAAAAGGTGAACTGCATCACTTTTCTCTTTGATAAAGTCTCTCCTATATTTCATAAATTCACGTAGAGTCACCAGTGGGTTTTCAGATATGGTGAACTTGTTATCAGTACCCCAGGTTTCCATGGCAACCAAGACTATCCTGGTGTTGAGTTGTTCTTTATAAATCTAGCACATTAACAAAATGAATGATCACAAAGTAATAGTGCCAATCCTGTTTTTGTTAGTATATACAGTATATAAAAAAGAAACCAAAGAAAAATCCAACATAGAGAATACTTACATTAATCATTGTCATCTACTGTCTAACAAATTAAATTTATTGTGAAAAAAACTAAGCTGTTTTTAGAGTCATTCTTTTGAAAGGTGAAGTGCTTCAGAACTGACTGAAGCTTTGATAGAACGCCAGGATAAACACACACATAGCCATAAATATAGCAGTGTTTCTACTTGCTGTTCTGTTCCTATTCTTCATCCATTCATACCCAAGAATCAAGCTAAACAGATGCTGAAAAAATGAATTAACATCTGATTTCTTCCCCTATGACCTTAAACAAGCATTCCGACATATATCTAGAATAGCATGAGAATTATACTTACTAAATCTGCCATGTTCACTACTGATTTTGCAAAGCTGTTTGTGTGGCCAACCGATAATCGGTGCTTTTTCAGCTAAGAAAGAAAAATAGACAAATTCCAAACATCTTTCTGAAACATCAAGTCCTTTCAAGAATGACTTTATCAAAGACTACCTTTTGCACCATGACTTTAGATATATGGATTTGCAGGATATCTATTCAGGTATAATTATTTTAAAAATTCAGTATGGTACCATAAAAATTGAAATACCAAATGATAGTAAAGGATCTTTTCTGTTTAGTCAGCTACCAATAGCACAAATTGGAGTCCAATATCTGTATCCTACTGGTCAGCTTTTATACACATAGGAGAAGAGAGGTGCCTGCAAGATAATGCAAATGCCTACAGAGCAGCAGCACTTTAAAAAATTCCAAATTAAAGATAATACCTTTATTAGGATCAACTCAACTTTATATATGCAACCTGATATACATCAAACTTAAATTGCTGGTAATGAGTATGCTAATGTATAGATTTAATTTATTCTGGTATTTAAACTGCATTGCTTTCCATTTTTTTCCCTACAGACTTATTGCCTTTAGTTTTGTTAACAATTATCCTTCACACTAGAAAGCTGCAGTAAAATAAAAACTAGGATCATACGCGCTATCAGTAGCATGTTTAATGTGTTTGGGATATGAACAGGCCAAACAAATGTTCTCTCAAAGTTTAAATAAGATCAGACTGAACTTGGGCTGCAAAAGATGCTTAGGGGCCTGAAAAATATTTAATCGCTCTTACATTTCCCAAGCTGAGAAAAACATTTTTTCAAGGGCAGACAAAACATCCTTCCCTCTGCACTTTTGCAGTGGAGATATTCTAACATCCCATTAGCTGATCATCCCTGCTCAAGAAGATCCAGGTACACAGAAATAGTTCACCATGTGCAACTTTTACAGGGATATTTGGAATATATTATTCCTGTCCATCAATACCCAGAAAGAATGAATAATTATGTGAAACTCCTTTTCTCAACTATGAAACTACCCATCACCCATATGGTAGCTAAATCCTATGTTGTCACAATGAAAACAAGGCAACAACTGATGCAAGTCTGATACAGATGTCATTCCTGTATCATTCATTATTTGTATGTAGTTTACTGGTGGTTGATCAAAATAAAATTGATTGATTTAAACTGCTCTTGATTGCTCTTAATTATAAATATATACTATCAATAAAAAAAAAAACAGAATTGCAACATCTATAGGACGGGTCAGGGGGCCTCTTAGATCTGATACCTTCCCAAAAACAAGTAGGTTGACCAATGCAGAGTTGTTCAGATAGCCTCTTAATTTGTGCTTGTAAAATGCCAAACTCAGAAGATTCTTTATCTACATTACTGGAAATAATTATAATTAAATAATTTTCATTGTATTATGCATCTATGATATATTTATAATCTTCTATGTTTTCTATCTCATTATATCAATTACTGAAAGGGAAGGTGGAGGGAACATGAAAATAATATGGCAATGCAACCACAAACTATAAAATAGGATAGAATAAAGGAAATGTAACATACAATTAGGATAGAAACACACTTGGCTTTTTGTAGCATTTTGCATTGTTACTGCTGTTTTTACAGCATTTCACTTTCCTTAAGGATTAGTCCTTAAGGATTAGTCCAGGTAGCTGAAAGAGCACTACTAATACCAAGGCCATAGGCCTTTGATACAAACACCACAAAATTGCATCATCTAGTCCAGGGGTTCCCAACCTGGGATACGAGATGGAATTTCAGGAAGTGAGACAATTTTATGCACTGAGTTAAAAGCTTATTTTTTTAAGTTCAATATGTTCACCTTTTGTTCCAATTGGATTAGAAATTAGACTTCTTCATATTCAAATGTGATATTACTTTTGTAGGAGGGATGAACATTAATCAAACATTTCCTAGGGGTGTGGGGCACAGAAAAGTTTGGGAACCACTAGTCTTTTGTACTTGTGATCCAAAATCAAACACAAGTATGTAAGTCACATGCTTATGTCACAACATTACAACCCATGGTTCACCTGTCACACACACACCCGTCCCCTCCTCCACAGATCCCTGTAGACAGGACCTTTGTAAATCCTGAGAGACCCAAGGACAGAAAGTTGTTTTGAATCCTCTCTGATCTAAACTTTCTTCCTGCTTCATCCAATCTCAGGGTAATTTTTCCCTGTATCTTTCTCCACTGCAATCAATAACCCAGTAATTGGAAATATGTGAGAAATCTTGAAATAATTCTTGCCATGATAACTGTAAATGATCAATAGTGAAAAATTGTGATCCCTCTGGTCATCTGAAATACTAAATTACAATCTGGACATGGCCTCCTCCACCTGTGGGGTCTGGACAATTGCTCCTTGCCCTATCCTTTAAAAAGACCCTGATCAGTACCCAAGAGGGATGTAGATTAGCAAACTTAGATTAAACCCAACTATGGTTTAGAAGAAAGCATTTGTGAAAGGAACTGGCATCTTCCAAGAGAGCCTAAAAAGGGGCATTCCTAGTCAGTGGAATGGAAGCAAAAAATAGAAAACTGGGAGGGCAGAATAAGCCAGGAGTCAGTCCCCCTGGTCACAATGGAGTTTATTATCAAATATACATGTGCAGGATGCTACTATTAGTTACTTCACTTTCATGCTGCCTTGAACACCGATTGTATGTCATAAAATAGTGATACAAATAAATTGTTACGGTAAGGGATTTCTGCAGGAATGCTGCTTGTTCCTTCAGATCACAACTCTGCACACACATTTTTTTAATGGCTGTTAAAAACAGCTCTGCTTCTTCCTCTTTCAGTATATTTCAATACTGCATAAATAGCTGCACTGAAGTCCCAGAACTGGAACTCAGCCTTTGGCAATGATAACTAAAATCTGCAACCATTATGAACACACACACACACCCCTCTCTGCTTGGCAATCCCCAGTCTGGATAGGTGTATAAACATAAGGAGAATCAAACAGTCTCGTGTGGTGCTCAATAAAATATGACTACCTTCTTCCCTACTCCTTGAAGAAGCAAGAAAATAATCAATAACCTCTTCTTCGACTATGAGGCACCATACATAATGATTTAAATGATCCCCTCCCCTTCCTTGGTGCCTAAATGAGGATTTATGATGCTACTGCAATGGAAACCCCCCAAAAAAGAATCTGGAATTGTCCCTCTGTAATGAGGGGAGAAAAAACACATGCCTTCTGACTTGTAAAAAGATTCATGTAAGAACAATCAATAAGTGAAAGTAGGGTTGTGCTTTGTGATTTTTTTATGTTCATTTCAAATAATCTACTGATAATATATAGGCTTCTTTTAATTTTGCTATATCTATTTTAATCATGTTCTGTTTCCTGAATTAACTTGGGGAAGTTAATAGATAATTTTTCCTTGACAGAATTCACACATTGTACTAAGCCATAACTTGCTTAACCATGGTTTATTAAATAAGGTACACCATATTTGGGTTCATACAACACTGCAAGTAAAAAACAACAAACCATATTATGGCTCAGTAGTTAGTATGTACTGTATTACTATGGCTCTTTGTATTATTCCCTACCCAGCCTTTGCTCATTTAGGTTAATCATGCTCATGAATAATTGCACTTACTGAAACATTCTTTACAATTGCTTGCTCTTTTAAAGATAGTTTCCCCTTGTTGTCTAAAAATACCAACATACATCTGGAGAACACCAATCTGGTGTCCTCCATATATGTAGGAATTAAAATTCTCAGAATTCTGTCTAGTCAAAACACAACCAGAGGGCCTCCAGTTGGGGAATGCTACTTTATTATTTTATATATTATGAGAAAAAGGTAACAACGTATCTGTGCCAAACATACAGGGAAACCTTACAAAGAATTATAAAGTTTGGCAAAAGAAGCCAACCTATAAATTCACTGCACAACAGAGGACAGTTTACATGATCCATTCCACTAGAGTCTATCATATGACATGCTGTATCTTTGTTCAACCACCAGAAATTCCAACAGAATGCCTACAGGAGATTTGCCAACAGAATATTGCTCAAAATCATTCTTGCTCCTGGAATAAATATACTGGCATTAGATTTAATTCTCTAAAAAACAAATTCTCTAATCACCAGCAGTTTCAAGAAAAATCTATTGACTGATCTACCAAGCCATGCCTGATTTTTCCAAAATATATCTAAGTCAGCTTTGCTCAGTGGCAGTTCAATATATCTATGTCAGGATTCTGTTTCCAATAGCTAAACTCCCTGCTCCTCCAGACTATTTGTTTATTTGTTTAGAAGGTGGTATGCCGCAAAGTACCACCTTCTAGCATAATCTGCTTTTCCACAAATGCTTCTGACCTCTGATATTGTTTAGCCCAATCTCCAGTTTGATGCAACAAATACACAGAGTCCTCAATACACAGCTATCCAACTTCAACCTGAAGGCCTCCAGAGAAAGGTAGCCCACCCATCCTATAGTTAATATAATTATACCTCTCATCACTCTTAACAGTCTTTGGATATAGTGCAAAACTAAATGTAGTCTTCAGGAAAATAATTCATACAAAATGTTATGTTCTGTAAAAAAAAACAAAGTCTGTTGTAATTACTAATCTTTCCTTTGTTCTTAGACATCCTGTCGCGTGATTTTCAGCACAGTTCCCGACAGCCCGACTTCACTGGAATGATTAGAATCATTTTGCAATAGGTACATTATGGCTGAATCTACTGTAGACACAAAGCTATGCATGCACTATTGATTACTTTTAAAAGGCCTTGTATGTAAAACCTCACCATTAGATGATCATTTACAATCATTAGCTCAACATATTTCGTTTCATCTTCAACCCTAGGTAGATTCGGTCGGACCTACAGAAAGAGGATGATGCTGTACACATTTAAAAAGGTCAGCAATAAACACCTGATTCTAGACTAATTATTTTGAGCTGATTTCTTTCCTTCACTGCACTTAGAAATAGTTCAAGATACCAAATTAGCAAAAGAATATGTCAGAATTTCTAACATTTAAATGATAGAAACAGTTTAGCAATCTAACTCTAATGTAAGCTTAGAAGAACCATAATGGGTAAATTTTACATTATAGTATTGGCCGCTACTGGACTTACTTCAAAAAGAATGTTATGTTTTTTAATAGAAAATAACGTTTTTTCCCATGCCTAATAAGCAATTTTCAAAATACAGCTTGATAGATTCCTTTTTTCTTTTTAAAGCAACTCCCATAGCCTTTATTAGTGAATTCCTCTTTGTGTTAAATATCTGCAAAGCCGTATACTTTATTTATGGGTAATATTTATATTTCTGTACTTCTCACTTTAAAAAAATACACATCACAGCATGCCTATTCTGTGTGACATTGTTTTCTCACAGGTTTTCTACAGCTCTATAATGTCCAGAACAGCAGCCCCAAATGCAGGGCATGGAGGTACCGAAGGACATTCCACTGCTTAGCTCAACGGTCAGGCAAAGAGCATCAACTGACCTCATTTGTTTTTCTGTTTCCTTTAAACAAAAATGCAAACATTCAAAATCTCATGAGACAGTCAACCTTGAAATCCCTTCATTCTTGACATTTTGGGCATTTAACTTTTTAAATAAGCATTTTATTTTTTATCTTCTTAAGGTATCTTCTTTGTTTATATTTTAACTCCTGTAATATTATGTGAAATTGTGGGAAGATACCCATTCCCTGCACAGATGGTTGACCCATGGCTTAGTCAGATGCAGGTCACGATATCAACACCCACTCACCAAAATGAACAAAAAACGTGTAGTGTGATACTGAAGACATGTGATAACTTTTTCAGAAATACACCCACTAATGCAGAAGAACAGTTTCTAAATAGCAAAGATTCAGCTTAATTGCCTTGAACAGCCACTGGTCAAATGGTGTAGAAAGTATCTTTTCTGTTGGTGTAGCAGCAGGCAAAATGGAATAGGGAACAAGAGGAAGTTTGCTTCCCTCCCAGCCTATGATGAGACCTTCCTATTTGGATTGTTATCTATTATCTAAGAACACATTGGAAGTTCTCAGAATGAAAAAGTGGACTTATAACAGGGATGTGGGGAGGCAGGCAAAATAACGTGTCCCTCATTCACTGAAAACGAAGCCTGAATAATTTGCTCTTTAAAAGAGTGCATGTAGAAATGACTAGATGAGAGGGCATACCTGCCTTTTTCTTCTTTTATATCTTGGTTTCGCACCAAATTTCTGTGATGTAGTATTCATGTGCCAGAATTCTAAATGGGACACACATTCCAGTCAGTCTAATGGCGGTTAAGAAAGTCAAGCACTTTCGGCAGCAAAATGAACAAAGCACAAGGTTGAATAAAAAGCTATTATAAACATTGTAAGTAATGCTCAAAACTGAAGCAAATAAAGGGGGATAACCATATTCATCTACTGCAACAGAAACAACACATTTATCACATTAGAAATTCATCAATGCAGGGGTTGGCATTTTCACCAAAGGACTGTTTTGTAGTTGCTCACCATTAACAAGTTCATGCGTTTGATGAAGTGGGCTATAGAGCCATGAAAGATGAAGCCAGAATAAGCTCGTTAGTTTTTAAAGTATAATGAAATCTTTCATAATAAAGGAAACCTTAAATGTCTGCATCCCTCAAAATGGTTTCTTGCTCAATGTATTCTTATCTCTGGGAAGGCAAGATACTCATTTCATTAATAAATGAGAGAGTCTTCCTATCTGTAAACTTCTTGACTTGAACTGCCATAAAATAATATTAGGATGAGTTGGAACCCCATAGGATATTCAAGTAAACAAGTTATAAAAACCCAAGCTAAAATTTAATCATGAGGCCTTCACAAGCCAATGAAAGTGTTGTTTAATAAGCAAATGACCTATATATTGGTGATGGCAAATAACACTATAAAACATGACAGACTGGATGAAGCCAGAGCATTGACCAAACATTGACAGTAGCCCTGTTCATGCATTTAGAAATCAGCAACAGGAAATTCATCTTTGTGAAGAACAGGAACAAGGGTACTTCTTCACTACCACTACCTGTGTGCACACATATCATGTACCCTCTATGTGTAGGATACAACTATAGTGGAGAAGTGTCTCTATCTATGGAGGCTCTCAATGCAATTTAGGATCCTGATTTCCAAGACTTCTAACTTTCATGGAAAGCCTCACAGGAAGAAGAGTGTTTCCAGTTATCACATGCTCTGTTTTTAAGACAAACTGGAGTAGAGAAAAGGTGAAGGAAAAATGAGTCTTGCTCATTCCAAATCAGTTATGTGGAAGAAAAGGAAAGTCTTTTTCATAAACAGGAAATTTTGTTAAAACTGATTAAAACCTTACAGAACTAAAAATACCCCCTTGAAATGTTCAGCATTTGGGCAGGAACTGACTTTTAACATGTTAGTCTTGTAAATTAAATGTAAGAAAGTTTAATCAACTTTAAAGAGTTGCAAACAATAGCTTTTTATATCAGTTCCAATCCTTAGCCTCTTTTGACCTATAAAGACTCTTCTTTAGAAAGCCAACCATTAAATAACTTTCACAAAATCAAAAGCCATACAAATCTTTTGAGGAGAGGGGAAAGTGTTTTTTCTGGTTTTTTAATCCTGTGTTCAGACAAGCTTTTATATTATTAACAACAGAATCAAAAAAACAGCAATGATTTAACTACAAAATAAATGCAACAATAAGAGTATTAAAAATATACCAGATGGAAGATAATCCAGAGGAAATTCAAATAATCTGGATTTGTACACAGAGTGTAAATGGAATTCCTCCTAAAATAAAAGACATCTAAATTTAGTAAATCAATCCAAACTGAGGCTGATGCCTTAGCTAGAACTATGCATTTTTGTACCCAGGAACTTGCAGAACATAATATATGCAAAGACATATAAGTACCCACTCACATATACACACTTGCATATTCACATACACGTATGCAAAAATATACAATGAAGATTACTTTTCTAAATTCATTTTTATTTCTGAATTCTTACAGTAGCTAGAATCTATGTAAGGACTGGAAGTCATACATTAAATATATAAAGAACAATCTGAGGATAATCTTTGCAGTTTAATTCTACTTACTTGAGAAGCAGAGTTTTCTTCCGGCTCAATAAGATATGTGTGATTCCCATCATAGAACATACCACTGTTAAAAAAAAAGACACAGGTATAAGACTTGCAAGTTATAATTAAGTACGTATGATAATATTATCTGTAAAAAAAAGAACCTCATGTACAAATGGGCTATCGTTGCCCCATAATTGTTGACTCTTCAATTGGCTTGGGAAGCTAATTTTGGTTGTTTCCTGTTCTGGGATACAAACCAATTCATCTCCTTGTCAGTTGAGGATAAACCCAGAGGAATTTCCTCTCTTTTCTTCTCTGCTTATGGGCAGAACAGCTATATACCTCCCTCCATGCTATTTATTTAGACTGTATCAAAAACAGTATTCTTCGCAAAGCAAAGGCTCTATCAAACAGTTATTGACCACAATAAATTTGAGTTCTAGTTCATTACACCGGGCAGTAGCAGTGCCTACGGTTTGCCACCAGTGGGCAGTAAAGCTGCAAACTGGTAAAAATACCTTACTTATTTTTTGGATAACTAGGTTCTCACTTTACAGCCATGTTTATTTGCTACAACAGTTTCAAGAATCCCTCTTTGTAACTATCTGAACTCTCAAGTCTGTGATAATGTGCCTGTTGTGAGTCAACAAAATAGGATGCAAATGACTGGGAACTAATATTTAACAGTGTATGCATATGAGATCTACAGTGTTTCAGATCTGTGACAATATACATTCTGTATATCAGGGGTTATATTTGAGAATTCTTGCCCTAAACCTTTATTTCTCAAGGATATATCCTGAATACAGAATACCATATTTAAAACAATATTAGTATATCTTTCAGATCAAATATGTATACAGTGGTATCAGACCAGTGCATGCAGTTATCCTACATGTAGTAACGATGGTTGCTAAATCCACTGTAGTTAAATTTTAGGATGATATCACCCCTTGATGATAAAAGCAATTTGACAGTGGAACCAATTATTTTAGAGGAGGGTTAAGCATTCCCAAACTGGATGTTTTCAAGCAGAGGCCAGCTTGCAATTTGCAAGGGATATTCTATCCCTAGAATTCCTATATCTAGGTCATATAATGTCAAAGGTCTTCTCCAAGTATGATTGTATGTTGGTGCTAGGACTGAAAAAGAGTGTAGTAGTCCTGTGCTTTTTCAGTTTTTGTGCTGCTAATCCTGTCTAAATATCAATACCTCTGGATTTGGTAGAGCCCAGAAATGCCAAATAAATTATTTCACTTTCATGTATAGCAAGAGTGATGTTCAGCTCTGTGCTTGGGTATTCAAAGTAGGGCTAGCTATAAGTTAAAGAAGAAATTACAGATAGTCCTCGGTTTACGATGGCAATTGGGACTGGAACTGCGATCACTAAGCAATGTGGTCGTAAAGCATGACATCACATGACCGTGCCACTTAGCAATGGCAATTCCAGCACTCCCAGTTGCCATTCTTAAGCAAATCACTGAGGTTCATTAAGCAAGGATGTCACATGGTCGCCATTTGTAACCTCCAGCCAGCTTCCCCACTGACTTTGCTTGTTGGAAGCTGGCAAAGAAGATTGCAAATGGCGACCATGTGACCACAGGGATGCTGTGATGGCCAGAACTCTGAGGACCAGTCGTAAGTACCACTCGTTCAGCACTGTTGCAAGTTTGAACAGTCACTGAACAAGTTGTTGTAAACCAAGGACTACCTGTAGTGTCTTGAGGCCAGTCTGGAGGACGACACCTCATCTCAGGAAGGTGTTCAGACTTGTGTGTAGTCAATTATAGACAGGTTCGGTAGAATGACAGAATTAGAAGACTATTCATGAGACAGTCCCCTCTTATAAGTAGCTTATGGGATAGTACTATCACTATAATCTCACATACATCTGCTTGCTCACATACATTCCCATATATAATGTTACAGCCACTCATTTCATTACAAATATTTCTTAAAATGTTCAGTACTAGCAAAGTGGTAGAGTTACCCAAGTTTTAGATTTAGTAGATCTACAATCTAAAATTTCAGTAGCTCAACGACAGAAAGACAAGAAAAAAAAATGACTACACACGTATTCCACAGATCAAGACTTTTTCACCTGGCATAAAGTGTGGTAAATTTGAAGAAAGGGTTGAAAATCAAAACCAAGATGAGAATTTAGAATATTTTATAAAACACCAATTTTCCTGGACATGCCAGGGGACACAGCAGTGCACATAATTGTCTCCCCACCCATGTCTCCTTTTGTTTAGTTGGCATTTAGATCATTTAGAGGACTGGATCCCTCTTTGTCAAGTATTTTTAATACTTGGATTTTGACCTTGCACATATAATCTTGGTTCTTCCTTTACAACTGGCAAGCTGATTAAATAATGTATGTTATGCATTCAGTTATGGCATGTTCTCACTGGAATGGCTTAAGCAGTAACTAGCTGCTCATGTATTCCCTGGAGACTACATTTGTTATTTAAAAAATCAATATCTGTTTGTACACTTGCAATGTTTTTTCCTTTGAAATCAATTCATAATTTTCATCAAGGATCCTTTTAGTCAGACATACATTCATTTGCATGTACTTACTGCTTAATATGAATATATCTTTTTCACTACCCAATTAACCTAATTATTGCTTTCTGATCATTGTTAAAAGCTGAGCTTTAATTCCTCTCCTTGATCTTTCATAGGAACAGTGATTTAGTACAGTTTTTCTACTTCATCTCAGCCGTAATAGTAATATGGAAGTTTAAAATGTTAGTATTTCTCTGTAAGATCACATTTGTATGAGTATGTATTAGATGTTCTCTAAGTTTTTATTCTCTCTTTTTTAATTTTGCTTTTGTTGTTATTACTGGTTTATATTTCTTCTTAACTTTTTTTTTAAAAAAAGGTTTTGCATACATTTTCATTATATTCATACATGTATATTCATCTCATCATTCTCTTTCAGGATAAGCAACCTTATACAAAACATAGAGTAAGTAGTAAGCAAAAGAACATAAAAGTCAGGAGATAACAGAAATGAAAAGGAAATCTAACTAAATTTACTTTACACCAACAGCATTAATTATACTTCTCCATAACTTTCTACCATTGCAAGTAGTCTTTGCTTCATTGAAGTCTTTTTCAAGGTCTCAACTACTCCAATAACATATTTCTCAATCTTCTACTTCCTCTTAAGGCATTAACTCTTCTTTTACATATATGTTTTGCAATTCAATTTGAATCAGGTATGTTAGCGTACTGCACACACTTTCTAGCAAAAACTATGTTAACTGGTAAGGTAGTCTTTACATTATAGAGATCCTAGCTTGCATAGAATAGCATGAAAAAGCTCAGGATAAAAACCAGACTTTGCTTGCACTTGTGGTATACTGGCCAAATTATGCCTAAATTGACCAGTCTTGTTTTTTTACCATCAGCATGAATGCTACATGAGGCATGGATACAACTTAAGCTAGTAACCTACTTTACTGTTTCTTTAAATTACTAAAAAGGGACAAGGAATAGAAAAGAGAAAAGGGATGGAGGGATGGATGGAATGACAGATCTTTAGGCAGAGATCTAAAGCACTAAAACTTTACTATCAAAGAAAACCATGCAGCCAAAGCCTTAAAAATGCATTAAAATACTATTTTTTGGGTGATGCTCGGTTTATAACATGAATATAATGTGTAATGTACCATACATTTGCTAAAGAGAGAGATGATAGACAGACAAAATTACAGAATGAGAAGGGGGGGAAATGGACAATATAACACACCCCCACACCCCCACACACTCATACATACATAAAACTAAACACAATCTTCATTTCTGCAAAATAGGTACATAATAATGTTTAAATATATTTTGAAAAGTGATACTGAAAGTATCAAGCCATCAATCAATGAAGTTCCCCTAAGATAAGTGCAAAGCTTTCAGGGAAATGGGAAGATGACAGAGAATCCTGAGATAAGTGCTTCTATTTATAGCAGCAGCATCTCCTGCTTGACCTTAGAAATAATATCTTACCAGGATGAACATTCAGGTTTGAGGTATATGTATGAAATATGCATATGAAATATAAACATATGAATGCATATGGTATGAAATATAAGCAAACAAGTAAATAATTCTCTGCATTTAGAATGTAGGAAATGTTTTATATACATTAACTTGGGAATTATGGTACCGCAAAACAGCGTAGTAGTGCTATCCCCAGTTTACAGATTAGGTAGGAATAGAACATGGCTGTGACAGAGGGGCCTGCCTAACTTCTGTTTATGAGTTTGCAATTGGACTAAAATCTGAAGCAGGGATTTCACTCAACAGCACAGTTCTACAAAGGCCCACTTTTATGATTAATCTTAGAGAAACTTACTGAAGTCCTTGGCAGGTGGACAGAGCAACAAATGAGTCTGGATTCCCTCTGATGTGACCTTGATAATAACAGTGTTCTCCTCCCTGCAATTAGAACAGAGACTATGAATTCACATCACTTCCACCATGTCACAAAGGCTCTCAATCAATCCACAGAATAGGTTGTAAGTCAGCCAGGTTGAAATAAATGGTTGAATGATACGGCAATATCTGGTTGGGCCTCCCTGTATTTGCTGATGGAAGGGGTGGACCCAAAGAGTAGGCAACAGACTAATTGCCAAGCTTTATGTTATCTACTCTTGCTTAGGATGCTGATCTCTTAGTGTTTTCTGCCCCTTCCTCTCATCTTCAAGAACTCTGCTCTGCTCCATATACAGATATAGCTTTATGTCATGCAGGGTATCCTCTCAACTTACATTATTATTATATTAAGTCAATGGATCATATGAAGACACTGAAGAATTCTTCCACGTAAGGTTTTTTTTTTTTCCACAAATGGTTGTAAAACTTCACAATAAATGTTTGCAAGTAAATTGGGACAGGAAAAAAGGACTGCTCATATTCAAGAGAAATAGGTTCTGTGGGCTGAATATGGTCAATGGATTTCTCAACTGAGCCCACTGCAGATACATTTATTCAGAAAGCTCATGTACTCAGTCACCAAATATGGCTTAACCAGTGTTTTTCAAACTTGGCAACTTTAAGGTGAGTAAACCTCAATGCCCAGAATTCCCCAGCCAGAATTCTGGAGAATTCTGAGACTAAAGTCCACACACCTTAAAGTTCCAAGTTTGAAAAACACTGGTTTAAACACTTTTTGGCTGCTTGCAAATGACGACTTTCTAAACCAACATTCTAGCATGATCTTTGTAATACAGAAGTTCATTTCTCTCCTTGTAACAGTCATTTATCAAATCAACTTTGCAGGCTTGTGCAATTTTTCAAGCTTTCAGACAACAAAAACTACTCTACCAGAAGTAGAACCTATTGTTGTAATAGAAATGTTAACTTCAGTTTGATTGTCACTGGGAGTTAAATAACTTATCTATGCTTAAACTCATTTAGTGCAGACTAATCTTCATTTGTTAAGAATACTGGGAAATAACCAAACCCTACGTGAATCAATTTTTTTTTACAAAGGCATTTTAAAAATTAACTAAATGTATTTAAATTAACTAAAATTAAAAATCAACTATATGCATTCATACTCTATAGGGAATAAACCTCTATTTTCCTACAACACATTAAATTCCAATAAATAAGCATCACATAAAAAGCTCGCTCCCCAATTTGGATCTTCCAGTCCTAAAAACAGCACTTGCAGGTTGAAGTAAAATGTCACTTTTCATAATTCCTACATAGATGTCCTTTAGCAATTTGCTAGCCGAAGGACAGAGGCGGCAATTGGTGACATCATTTGTTAGTCACAATGATGCCCTGACTTAGCTAAGCTAATGAGTTGCCTGATGTTTCTGAAACAGCAACAGTTGATTAACCTTTTTTTCCCCAGCAGGTTGAAGGGAACTGGGTTGAGAAATCATTATTCTCAGCATGTAGGTACATTTTATTACCAATTACTAAAATATCCACAAGTTTCAGTCAGCAGAAAGATAATGCAACATTCTCAAGTTGCACTGAGACAAAGGTCATTGGTGCACGGAGGAAAGGGAAAAAGACAGAACACAGGTGCTTGTCCACAAATAAGACTGTGGTATTTATGAAATAAACTTCATTTTGTGTGGCATAAAAACTCAGCATGCTAGGGAAGCATTATTCCACACCAATCAAACTTCAAGACAAATCTTGAAGGAATGCAGAAATGTAGAAGTAGATAGCTTTTGTTGTTGTTTAGTCGTTAAGTTCTGCTGAGAAACTAGTTACCCATGTTTATCAACTGGCCCTATTTTTTTCTTCTTTCTCTCTCTTATTCTATTGACTTTTTGTTGGGTATAATTTGGGATATATTTGAAGAATGAGACTGATGAATGGGAATGTATGTACTTGCTCTGCAAACAAGATCAGGCAGAGATGCCATTTGACAATTAAACACTTGTTAAAGTTATTTTGTGGCAATCAAAAAGAGAACATTCAAAATGTCTGTGTCTCATTATAGAATTCTATCTCTTTCCAGTTACAGATGGTGCAAGGATTTATTAATTGTTTATGCTAGATGACAACCTACTTATTTACCTGGTCTTTTCATTGAATGTATGCTACTGTGTTGTTTGGTGTCTTGTTTTTATGATACAGTTCCATGGTTCTAACTTTTGTAATTATGTAATTATACTCTGCTTTTGGATTAGTTGAAAAAAAAAGTAACAATAAATAACATAAGTAGATCTCTGGGACATATATATATATATATATAACCACAGGTACCTACTCCATATCTTTCAGGTCCCAACAAATATTTTGAATGGGAAGAATATGGGTGGTGAACTGGAATGATAAAAAGAGGGTATCTGTGTTTTTATTTGGAAAGTCATGCAGTTTTTATCAAAAGTATAACATATAAGATCATTATTCTAAATATAAGCTTTGAAAACAATAAATGGTCAGTTGAAATCACAGAAACAATACAAATACTACATCAGCTCCAGAAAAGTGTCCTTGATGTCAAGGCAGTTCTGTGCTATTGATACAATGCTTTGTGCATTCAGCTGCAAGGCATGGAAAGATGGCTTACTGACATCTGGCAAGAGAGATACGCAGCATCTGCTCAGAGAGCTATTTCTTGATTGCTTTAAGAGCAAAGAAACTGGCTTTGAATAGCATGTAGGAAAAGGCAAGAAAACTAGGGACTGTTTTTTCTTGCCTTCTTGATTCTAAACAAATCATAATAATTACTAGAAGGAAACCCAGACTCTAAGGTTGAATTCTTCTTAATTTACTCTTTCGACTCTCTGGCATAAGCCACATCACAGGTGTGAGCCAGTTAAGGTCAAAATGTGTTATATGCAAACACGTATAACCCAACATGGTGTTCTCTGAATATGTTAGAATTACAGCTCGGAGGAAATGCCAGGTTGGAAAGCCTTCTAACCAAACTCAGTGTCTTTCTTCTTCAGGAAACAGTCATGGGTGTGGCCTATTTGGAAAACTGAAAGTCGCTTCATCGTTCTTCTATTCTCCAACTCCTGTAAATCCAGAAATTAATCTGCACCTTTTGGTTTAGAACCATAAAGAAAGAAAAGTGAGAAGAATTACAGGAAAAAAGAAGGGTTAAGGGGATAAGAAAAAGACTAAGCATATTCATACTAATGCTACTATGATCCAAATTACTCCTTCCCAGATTCCTTTTTCCCTAAAAGAAGCTGGTCATTTGTTACACATATAAGCACCTGCATTTTGAGAACTCCAGATAAAATTTGGTAAGGGACCAAGTTCCCATAACCGTATCTTAATTTTACAACATGCAGGGCATTTATATCATTTGCACAATGTCACTGCTATTCAAATGACACAAATTATGTCCTTTGCATCCATTTATGCCACTTGCAACATCATTCGATGCCAGTGACTAATTTGTGATATTTGTGTACTCTGCGATATTACGCAATGATAGAAATAGCCACAATGGCATACTTTCCTATTTAACAGACATTTGCAAGTAACAGGCACCCCCTCCCCCAACCATCCATTAAAATAAGCTTTCGCTGGCTTCAGAGTGGTATTAGGATTTTGCCTGTGCTTGAGACAACCTTTGCCTGAATGTCTTCTCTTTGAACCCTACACATTGTTCCTTTGCTCGTATTTCCTCTTTGAAGTCTAGCCCTTTCATCCTGACATCCCCCCATTTTGTTTTCTTTAATAAATTCTAGATAGTATTTTAAATATATATTTTGGTGCCAATTTGTGTAAGGTCTGTATGTGTAATCTGGTAACATGACTCACAGAGCCCAGGCTTCTCCAGATTGACTTCTGAAAACTTCGGAAGACTGGGTTATGGTGCCCTTCAGTTTCTCAATTAGTAGAAAAGAAAAGCATTTTCCTTCCTTTGACCCTGATCCTGCAACCTGTGTCTTCATTATTATGGTGCCTGCCTTACAGAACACCCTCCTGCTGGAGATTCAGATGGCCCAAACTCTGTTGGTCTTCCAGAAGGCCATGAAGATCTGCATTTTTGCCCAGGCACTGGGACCAGGATGTTAATAGAGACTGGCATGGGTGTGTTGATAAGGAATTTGTTAAGTGCCTCAGTCTGACCCTTTTTGTATTATATTTTTATTTTTTGTTGTTCGCCTGCAGTTCCATTGGTAGATGGGCGGCAATATAAATTTGTTAAATAAATAAACAAACCCTGAATGTCGAAGGTGTGCCAGCTGCATAACCCTGGACTGTCCTGGTTGGATAGGGGACAGAGATGTAAACAGAAGGAAGGGAGGAGAAGACACTCCCTTGGGGTCTGCATGCAAAGGAGCCCTGTTGAGCATTTGGTCTTTTAAAAAACAAAGCTGCAGGGCTGGCATGTGTAGTCTTGCCCAGAAGGAAAGCCTACTTTGACAGAATGGGTAGGGCACAGCAGGAAGTGGAAATTATACTGACCCATGCAAACTTCTAGCACCACTCTAGATCATATTCACCAGAAGCCACCATGTTGCCATTGTTCCTAGAGTCCCTTGTGTTCTCAAGTCTCTGAACAAATTGTTGGCAAGTGAGACAGGGGCCATCATTGCAGCAGCTGCTGTGGTGCATCTGTAGGTAGAGTGAGGAGCTGGACCAAGCATTGGAAGCAGATCCCTAAAAACCTCAGCGCTTGTTGTTCACCACTGTCTTTCTTTCTGAGCTCCACACAGGTCTTATGCCCGCTACTGTAGTTGCAGTGGGAAAGAAGTGGTCTGGTGACCCTCCTCCTTCCTTTCTTCTGGTGACTCTAAATGAGAGACGGGAGATCAGGGGTTTCAAGTGGTAGAACCTCTGCGATATATACACCACACATTTTGCCCTTTAACAATCCCCAAATTCATTGCTGAAAATTGATGAATTTGCCAGATCTCATCATTTGTCAAGGATAGGTTGGAAGCACTGCATTTCAGCATTTGAAAAGTAGAATGGGGGCGAACAAGAAGCTCCAATAGAGTTGGCTAACAAAAAAGATCAGGTTGTTCAAAATTAAAAATTTGTTGCAATAATTCTCACTCATTCATTTTTCCACCTCTTCTACCTTATAATCTTTAAAAAGTTTGTTTTAATGAAAAAGGCCTTTGTATTACCATAATTAGGAATGCCCTTATATTAGGATAATTAGGGAGAAGAGCACCAATTTAAACAGGGAGGATCAAATAATTAAGATTTCCTAATCCTCCTTATGTCACTTACAAGACTTGAATGTACTTCTGAAGGAGTTGCACTGAGAAAGCCTGTCACTTTCATATTCCTACCACAATAAAACAGGTATCATAATTATCTAGAGATGGTTATTCTTTGTATAGAAAGCTTTTGCTGTCATATGTATGTACTATTAATTTCCAGAAATATATTCCCAAAATCCAAGCAGTTGGGAAGCTGAATTATTAAAGCAAACATTCAAGAATTCTCAATTATCTTCAATTGCATAGAGATCCCAATCTGACATGCTCCAGGACTGCAACTTCCATAATGCATAGCCCAGCATGGCCAGTGCTATGCAGGTTGAAATGGAGAATAGTGTAGTTCAAAACATTTCAAGCCACTGAACTACAGAAGACTGGCATAGATCTTACATTTTGGGTGGAAAAAGAATTTTCATGACAAGAAGTTAGGCCATCAGTCCATTTAACTTAATATTACTATCTATATCAGCTGGGATCATCCATCACACAACATATAATGTAGTTATTTTGGTTTTGTATATTATATGAATCCAACCACAGTTTATGGCTTAGTATGTTGTCCAAAGAATCAATCATAAGAGCCCACAGTGGTTTATTTAAAAAGCCACGACTACATAAATTATGGCTTAGCTCAATGTGTGTACTCCAGCACCTGTTTACTGGCTGGCTCCAGATAACCTGGTTTCATGACTAGGGTTATTCCCCACATCTTAACTGGAGATATTAGGAAACAAGCCTATATTCCTCCATATAAACCAGCGTACTACAATATTACTGGATCTGCTGTCATACCATGGAAAGAGCTTTGGCTAATATAAAAGAAATATGATATACTGAAGGTGCACCTTTTTTTCAGTTCTTGATATGATTTTAGACCCAAGAAAACTGCATTTTACCACAGCCACTCAATCGATCTCATCCCACTCCTCTTGGTACTATCATAGCTTCAAGAAAATACTATGCAAAGTATAAAACCAGAGAGATTTTTCTTTTTTTTTACAAATCAATAACGATGCTATTTTTTCCATGTTATGTCTACCCACAGTCATTTGCTTTTGCTAATTTATACAATGGTGGAAAATGGAAATATTGCACAAAGTGGAACTACAGATGAGGATTAAGGTAAAGATTAGCAAAAGGAGTTTTCCAAAAGCATTTTTGCTGGAGTAATGCAACTGTGGAGAGAAAAATTTTCCTGCTGTTGCTAAGTCCCCTACATACCTACTCCCCAAACCAATTTTTCCCAATTTGCATCTCAGAGCCTAGGTAGCTCCCTAAGGCAGGAAAGAAACCCCGGACAGAACAAGCAGCTCTTCTCTGCTACCTATTTGCCATGGAAGAATTAAACAGTCTACAAGCACCTGGATAGTTTAAAAATGCTGCATAACAATGTGGTTTGTTACATAATGTATTTTTATTGCTCTTCCAGTACATTTTTTTAAAATAAAAAGGTATTGAAATACATAGACTATTATTTTGTTCTATAATACCATCTAAATTGTGTGGAGGACTTATTTTTGGAAAAGCATCTCTCAAAAAAAATAAAAATAAAATGGCAAGACAATAATCACACAGTTTTCTTGCACTGGAACACTACTGTGATACAGGAAATCTGGACCCATTTAAGAACAGAATCCAGACACTTCAAAAAACAAAACAAGCAAACAAAAACAATTGTTGTTTGTCCGAGATCTTTCCTTCACACACTCTCCTTTACAAAAATGCCTTTACTATGTCACATGGATTCAAATTTACAGTACAGTACATGGAACAGAACCTTATTCCCTGTGCATATTGCCTCCTTAAAGACTGCAGCCTAGTTAATATACACATTTGAAGTATAGGAAGCTGCTTTATAGCAAGCCAAAGTGCTGCATTACTCCACCTAAATCAACCGCAGCTCTCTTTGTTCCGGTTGCCCTTCAGAGGCATTGGACTTCAGTGCCATCCGGAAGATGCCAAATCAGAAAGTTCATCTACTGCGATTGCAACGTCATTTCTTTTCCAATCTTCCACTGAGTTGTTTCTTTAAGTGAAGATACTAGGGAGCATATACCAAACATATTCTCTACCAAGAATTAAGATCTCTCCTCAAGGGGCAAAACCTAACCCAGAGTTGAATGCATGTCATGCTTTAACATTCATCCCTTAAGTACATCCCATCAGTTCATTATAATACAGTGATCTGATAATTAAAAGATTCTTAACTAGTGCATTATTATTATACAGTAGTTTGTTCTTGCTAGGTCTCCATAACTCCTTCCTATTTGCTTTCATGTGGTTCTTTACAAAGCCAATTTCAAATATGAAGTGTTGTGAAGTTGCCACGTAGAACTAATAAATGAACAAAAACTTGAGGAGGTGTATATTCGACTATCTAATGGAATGCCTTTATGCACAGTACCCATTACACCGCATGGGCATTTAACCTTAGCCCCAAATCTCTTCAGTGTTACAAAACTCCCTGGGATGGGCAGGGGGCTTTGCACTGAAGGAAGGAAAAAAATAGGAGTTCACCAAACAAAGCACAACTGGCAGCAGAATACAATTCCATGGAACAGAAACGCATTGTGTGCTGTTCTTTAACTTTAAAATTCTAATTGGGCTACCCTAGGAGAAAGTGAATTATGCAAGTCAAAAACTTGAATAGTTTACCTCCTGGGAGGAGGAAATGGGTGGGAGAGAGAGGGGAAAAAATGATTTCCTGAGTCAATTTCTTTTCTGGTTCTGGGGAAGGGCAATGGTGTTCAAGTTTGTAACTGTCAACTTGGCTTAACTTAGCAACTTGCAAAAAAGAAAGCCTATAGAAATCTACTGAATTTACTCAGTACTAACTGGAGTGAGAACTAGTTCCAACTTCTCTGTCAGATGGAGAGAAGAGGGGGTTGCGCTTGAACTTCTTTATTGGCTCATTTTGATAATGCAATTAACCATACAGTGAACTTCTTACAAGGCACAAGGCACTTCATACGGTATATTCTCACACAAATGCTTGCAAAAATATTAGAATGGCTAGCTTAAGTATCTTTATACCCCATAACATGCAGAGATTTAGAGAACAGCTTTCCTCTGTCCAACATGTGAAATTCAGGTTAATTTTTGCATACAGTGGCAATATAACTCAGTAATGAGTTGCCATTTTAGTGTGTGAATGAAAGACTGAGAAAGCTTTGACATGGGCTGAAGCAAGCCAGAGTTTGGTTGGGAAAAGACTTGAAGCATGCAAAGACAAAGAAGATGGACAAGAATCAATAGAGTGAGAAACTTATGGTCTGGATTGTAAAAAGATCCTTATAAGCCTACTGAGGCAAGAGCTGATTCCTGAACCAGCTGGTGGACAAGCAAAGAGAACCAGTCATAACATTAAGACCCTTTAGATCATAATCTTCTTGGTGCAGATACTAGGCCACAGAATGGGCAAAATGTCACAAGTGGACGAGAGCATTTTTGTGAGAAAAGCAAACTTGTGAGAAAAGATTACAGTAAAACACAATAAGGTGGCAAAAATTCCATAATAATGATAACTTGTTCTAGATAATTCAAATAACAAATGAGAGAACAGGACATCTTCCCAAATATGCAACCAACAAGGACAGAAATAGACAGGAATGAAAATATATAAAAAGAACAGATAAACAACAAATACATGGAGCTGACCAAAAATAAGAGATCATTCCTGCCTCTTTTTCTTCAGAAACTACTTAGGGTGCATATGTTTGAGAACAAATAAATAGTATCACTAATGCCTTACATAGTAGATGCATCCTGGAACATTTACTTGGAACAGGGAACATCAATATTCCATTTATTCTAAGGAATCTTTCATATTAAGTGTTTTCCTAAGTCACAACAATAAAATAATGTAGCATCATATCTGTGTCTACAATGTAGATTTAATATTTGGTTGGTCCAATATCCTCTTCTAATGATTCCACAGAGCAGACTTGGTCACCCTGCTTTATGTTCAGGATGCAATCCATTATATAAACATACAAAGCTTGTCTTTGGGCCAATACCACCAGTCTCTAAAATTGGCATTGTTGATCCTTGATGGAAAAAAATCACAGCACATCAGCAAAAACTTGGGATGAGAACCAGAGAACAAGATTTCTCTACAGTATACAGTAATTGTAACAGCTATCACGTTATTTCCAATAAACAATACCAGCCATGAAACATTAGGCTTACCACAGATAATACAGTCCGGAGTAAAATTGTGGCATATCTGGAAAATTAGAAATGAAACTATATGCACAGTGAATCATGAAGAAAGTAACCTAAAACACAGACTATATATTCCTTATGTTGCTTCCAAGCTATGGAATGAATTCCCTCAGGATCTGCACTCAGCACTTTCAGAAAGTAGTCAAGTTCTTTTTCTTCAGCTATGCATTCAGTGAGCTAGTTGAACAGTGATTTTAACTGTTTTTATGAGATTTTAAAGCATTTATGCTTGCTTGCTTTCTGTCTGCCTGTCTCTTATTTGAATGTCAAACCTTGGCAGAAATAATAAATAACAAATATATGAGTTAGTGATATGGTCTTGGAATTAAGCATGTACAGTAGAAACTATTTATTTTATAGATGGGGATCATAGACATGGGGTGGTTGCCCTGCTATACTTTCTGTTCTTAAAAATCACATAAGCTGAAGATAGAGCTAAATCTTTTCTTTCTTAAACTATTCACCTGAACAAAAGTCCATCTTGCTGGGACATTTTAATGAGAAACCAGTGATTATTGATGACATAAGAGTTCACCAGAAACTGAATGAGTAGCAATGGGGAGTTTCGAACAAAATGCTATTACATCTGTTGAACTGCTGGTATGCTTATTAAAAGTAAAGGTATGGGTTTAGCATATATTCCTCATTAGGAGGCATTTTACATAAATTTGCCCTTGCTGTGATCAGAGATGAAAAATGGATGAATTTTCAGGAATTCTTAAAGCCACACTGGAAAAATAGGGATCATCTGGAGGTAATGAACATTAAATAAAGTAGACTGGTTTTGGCTAAGCTATATCCCAAAATGCACACAGAGTAAATTATTAAATAAATCAAAGTCAAGGCACAGAATCAATTGAAAAACACACTTCCAGAGTGTATAGCTTAGGAGTGAAACATACAGAAAACAGCAACATACTACACACATTTAGGCATCATGTGTTAAACCAAAATGTGATTGAACCAAAGAAAAGTATCCACTAAGCCAAACGTTTAGCTCCAATTAATGGATCTCAAGAATCTTTTTTTTTTTTTAAAAAGTAGATCTCATGCCCAAGTGTTTTCCTATGAGGAACAATCAAGAAATGAAGTAGACCCCATTATTAACATAAAGAATATCAAAGGGTCAGTAGTGAAAGAGAACCCCAATTTACCCAATACTTAAGAAGGTACTTCTTCACATTTTAATCATTGTCCTACCAGTTTACAGCCACAAATCAAAAATTTATTCAAATAAGTTTTACCAGCAAAAGCTTTTGAAGAAGGCCACATAATTAAGGGGTTGCAATGTGCTATCTATAGACACCATGGTATACATGTTGTTCCAGTAACATCCACATGATTCCCCCAGACATTAATATATTTTTTTGAACATTTACATTTAAATGGCCAATATTTTGAAGTCTCTCAAGATTTGCTGAAAGAATATCAAAATTTTGGGAGTTTTAATAATCTCAAAAATCTTAGTTATCATCATCATCATAATCACCACCACCATCATCATCATCGTCACTCTGCACCTACACTGGTGCACCTATAATAATTTTATACCCCTTTAGAGTTCTCCAGATCATAGGCTGAAAATCTTTGGACTAAGTATTTCCACACCATATCTATCATTCAATTTATCACAAATAGTTTCAGTGGCTTTATATTATGGTAATGAACTATCCTTGTTAGAATAAAATGAGGAATAAGGTCTAATTGGATTTTTAAAGCACATGCTAGATATCCAATAGATAGAAATTCAAATCCCCATTCTTCTTTAATGTCAACATCTTTAGTGTTTGCACTTTGGAATGAACAGGTTCTTTTAACCTGTACTTTATTTTTATGCGCACTATAACCCTAATCTCTTTTTAATAAAAGAAATATTTTGGATCTAAACATGGTGATTTTCATTGTGGCATGGAACTCCTTTTAAATTTATCACAGCAACTCACAAAAATTGACCATGAAGATAATCCATGTGTAGATTATAACCTTTCTAAATTGTGTTGGCAGGAAAGGAAGCAAATTGGTACATCTCATCCTCTTTGACGGCAATCTATATTTAATCCTTTTGGTTTAAAGTTTCTAAAGAACTGGAAAAGTCACTTAACAATCTTTTACAACTAATTCTACTGTTGGTTTACTATACACTAAGGCAGATAAACTGATGTAACATCAGAAATGGATTCTGTTCTTGTGTTTTTTAATTGCCAGGTCTGTTACTGCAAAACATTAGGAAATTTTAATACACATTTCATTGGATCAGTTGAATGTAAAGATGTGGGAAATTGCTTTGGCATAAAAATTAACAAAACAAAGAACTATGCAAACCCTACATTTATTCAGATTTGTTCAATTTTTCCTAGATCTATTAACAATGTTTTTCTAGACAGATTACTTTTTCTGTACAAATGCAATTCTGGATAGAAATACTCAATACATATGTTTAAATATTTGTATTTCTCAGCATGCTCACATATGTGATAGATGATAGCAAGATTCTATACCATAACTATGTTCTTAGTATAAATAATTATGTGGAGCCAGCTGCACCCCGAATTCTCCATTCCATTTCTCCATACTAACGCTGTCAAGTAAGCATGTATTGAAAGCATTAACATGAGCTAGTTTAAATTACAGCTGTTATCAGAAGTTCATTTATGGTGGAACTGTAATCAGAAACATCCAGATATCAGCGTTTAATGTGAGAGGTAATTCTTCAACAGAATTTCAGAGTACATACACCTCTCTGGCATATCTGTAAGGTTTGCACATTTAAAAACAACCTCAGTTGCCTACAACCAGGGCCTAACAGCAGCACTTTGCAGTACAGTTTGGACAACTGAATTGCATACATCAAAACAACAATATAACAAAAATGATACTGGCATGCAGGCTCTTACTTTAACTTCCACCGTCTTCCCATTGTGGTCAATATGCCTCTCAAGGTATTCTGAAGACAGTAGATCACTAAAACAATAGAAATATAGAAATATATTAACATTATTTTCCACTATATGTGATTCTCACTGTGCTAACCATCTGGCAAAAAGTAGCATTTGTAGAGTATAACACCCAATAGGAAGAATTTTTTTGCATACACACACACACACACACACACACACACACACACACACACATATATACATTACATATATATACACACACATATATATACATACACACACACACACAGACACACCACATACATACACAGACACACAGACACACACGCATATGCATGCTAAAAACACTTGCAGGTAACTCAACTAAGCCCCTGTTCCAAATGCAATGTTTTTCTCATCACCATGTACACAGCACCTATACTGAAGGGTACTGCAGATAGTTTTTAAAATATATACTGTAAATAAAACCAAAACCTCCCCAAATAAAATATAAAATTATAGAATATAAGTTTCCATGGTTACGATCTAACAGTGAAGTGACTTCCAGGGAATGTCATATTCATTGTCTCATATGGCATTACCTAGAAATCATTTTGCCAATAAAATGCATTACTTTCTTTCTAAATATGGTAAAGCAAACAATATGTAGCAGCACTTGTTTCTTTTTGCCTTTAGCATTTCAATCCTCTTGTATGTATTAACACATCATGAAACATACCTGGGTAATATCATCTTTATCTCAAATATTGTTACTCAGATGATTAGCTCTATGCAGGTGATCAACCAGGTGACACGAGGGATAAATGTCTGACAATCGATAAACCTTCACACAACTTTAAAAGGGGATAGGAATTCAGGGCATAGGCACAAAGAACCTTCCAAAGTCCCCAGTGTAATGCCCATGGACATTAGGAGATATGGGCAAAACATTCTGAGCTTGAAAATCTTTCTTTCTGTTCAAAGCAGCTATTTTGAAACAGATTTTCCAACCATTTTGAAACTGTTTTGAGCTCAAAGTATCTGTTTTGAGGTTGAAACGCTTCCCAAATGATCAGAACTCAAAGTGCTTTAAACTCAAAATGGAGCATTTTGAGCAGAAATGTCTTAATTTGAAATTTTTTGCACACTCCTAAATATTAGCAAGTTTGCATGGCACCTACTGTCCCCCTACTTTGTGACTGAAGGGTGTACATGTGGATGTATGCATATTCATATAGTATCTACTAGAAAGCTATGCATATTCATACAATATCTACTAGAAGGCTGGCATGTTGCAAAGGAAAGTACTAGCCTTCACACTACCTTTATTTTTAAAATTGTCTCTAGGGCCCACGGGGAGAAAACTACAGGGATATGCTAGCTTTTCAAAGCTATGATTAGTGCAATCAACATCTTGTTTATGAATACAAAGCAGCGAATGTAAAGCCCACCTTATCCAAGCAAGAGACATCTTGACATTTCATCTAGCATAATTTAAGGTAAAAATATGTAACGAAAGAGCTTTCTAGAACCTTTTAATGCAATGCATAACATTTTATTAATTTTTATAGCTCTGCTAGACAAACACCATCACAATAGGCTACGCTTTGCAGAACTTTGAACCTAGATGTGCAAATAATTCATTAGAGCTGAGGGCCAGCCTGATAAAATAATATAAAAAGAGTAAATCACTTATTAAATAGTATAATGAAGCTGTGTAGACACACAGACAGAATCTAAACCACTCCAAGGCATCCAAAATATAAATTAAATTATGAGCAGCTAACAATCCAATGGCCAATGCTATCCGTGCTATCACATATCACATTTTTGTCATATTATATGTAACAAAATCCTTTTTTCTGATAGCAACAGGAAACATAGTTTGGTTTAGGAAACATAAAGTTGTTCTGATTGAACTGAAAAATGCAACCAATAAGGTGTAACCTATTTGGTGTGGTAATCTCTACAAAAATTACAGTAGAATAAAACATGAGCGTAATCCAGTTTGGCTTATGAGCGTAAGACACCAGGCTAGAAACCAGGAGACCGGGAGGTCTAGTCCCACCATAGGCACAAAGTCACCTGGGTGACCTTGGGCCAGTCACTCTCAGCCCTAGGAAGAAGGCTATGGCAAACCAATTTGGAAAATGTTGCCAAAAACCTGCATGGACTTGTCCAGGCAGTCACCAGCAGTTAAGACTAATTGAAGGTACAAAAACAAATAAATAAATAAATAAAACCTCTGGGCAGTATTTTCTTTCATTCCTATACCACAAGTGTAAACATGTTCTTTACAGCAGATGTTTTAAAATCTGCTCTCTGGGACTGCTAATGGAAGCACATCAACTTTTATATATAAAATGGAATACATATATGTTGATGCGCTTCCATTAGCAGTCCCAGAGAGCAGATTTTAAATATATATATATGCTTTCCTGTCTTTGGGGATTAAAGGAAATAGCTGGCAGGTTTTCCTACATCATATTTGCTATTTTTAAATGGAATTCACAAAATGCATGGGGGAGAGACCAGAAAATCTTGGCTCTATTATGTCCATGATCCTGCCCTGACTTCTTTCATCACTGTCCTCCCCAATACAGATCTCACTATCCCCTTACATATTAAGTATGGCCCTTGGTCAACAAAACATTGTCCCTCATGTCTTCTACCATTACAGGTATGCATAAGCCTCTGAGGACTAACAACATACAGGTAGTCCTTGAGTTAGCACAGTAATTGGAACTGGAATTCCTGTCATTAAGTGATGTGGACGTAAAGTGTGATGTCCACATCACTTAGCAACAGCAATCCCAGCAGTCCCTGTTGCGTCGTTATTGGAATCCTACCAGTTGTTAGGTGAGGACCCACCCAATCCAAGCCATTAATGGCTTGGTCCCTCCCATCCCCGAGGTTCAGTAAGGTAAGGGACTGCCTCCTCTGCTTCCTCTTCAATTCCCCCACCCACCTATCTCCCCCCCATCTCTGCCCTTTTGGCCACCTGCATACCCGCTGCCACCCAGCCCTGCTTGCCAAACCATGCACCACTACTAGACTAGCCAGGGCCTTCTTTCATGCCTCCTTCTTTTGCGCAGGTGCAGCCAGGGCTTCTCTTGCCCCCACCCAGGGTCTTTGTTTGCCTAGAAGCCAGGGCCTTCTGTCACACACCAGGCTTCTTTTGTGAAAGAAGGCCCTGTGCAGGGCATGAATGGAGGCCCTGGCTGGCACATGAACGGAGGCCCTGTGCAGGGGCAAGAGAAGCCCTGGCTGCACTGGCGCAAAAGGCCCTGGCTGGTACAATAGTGGCACATGGTGCAGCAGGTGCAGCAGCAGGCAGGACCAGGTGGCAGGGGCAGCTGGTGGCAATGGGTAGAAGGGCAGTCAAAAGGTGGTCGTAAATGCAGGTAGGCCTGAGTGGGCCTGAGTTTTGTTCATGTGACCCACAGGGGCACTGCAACAGCCGGAACTTTGAAGACTGGTCATAAGTCCCTTCAGTCCGTGCCACTGTAATTTCGAACAGTTGCTGAACAAAGGGACATTAAGCAAGTACTACCTGTACCTTCTTATTTGTGCTACAACAGCTTTCTGGAAACTGTTATCCATTCTGTTTTATCAAGGAATCAGTGGTTTAACTTGCTCCAACCACTATACCATACTGATGTTCTACTTTAACTTAAGGCTATCTAGTTTGGTGTAGAGGTTAAGGCACTGAGCTGAAAACCAGAAGACCATGAGTTCTAGTCCTGCCTTAGACACAAATCCGAGTCATATCCTCTCAGCCTTGGAAGCAAGCAATGGCAAACCACTTCTGAACTCTTGCTAAGAAAACTGCAGGGACTTGTCCAGGCAGTCACCAGGAGTCAACAATGACTTGAAGGCATACACACACAAAAAAGCTATCTGAATCAATCCAAGAGCTGAACGGACAGAATCAATACAACGCAGTCAGAGGCTAATCACAGGTAGCTGAATTTATTTGAAGTTGCTAAATTGTATTAAATATTCATCAGTTGCCCGGCTATAACATTTAAAAATAAATTCTTGATATGTCATCAGCACTCCCATCAAGAAGAAGGAAAGGACATGTTTATTTCTTCCTGAGAAGAACCAGAGAAATTTAAAGAAAAGCTGAAATGCAGAAATAGTCCTCCAGGAGCAAAGCTTTCTTTGTGGCTTTTAGACAACTGAAAGGCAGAGGCTTAGAGGATCCTACAGCACAGCTGCTAAAGATATGGGAAACCAGGCAGAAAACATATTTAAGAACAAAACACACCGGTGGTTTAGTATCTTCTTTGAAGCATCAGCCCATTCTCTGGATAAAAATAATAGCACACAAAACAGTATACATTTAGGTTCCAAAGAGTATTTTATAGCAAACACATGTGCACTTGAATTTTTACAAGGGAAGTCATAAATGTTAATAATATCCAGAGCACCATTATGTCTGAGTTCTTGCTTAAAGCCATACAGAATTTAGTGTATAACTATATTACTTATAATTTTATTGTGAACCTTCACCAGTCAGCCTTTGCATTCCAAGTTCTAAACTGAACTGAAGCAATAAATATAATTCCTAACAGATTACCTTTCCCAGTACAAATGCTATTATTCACAATACGAATGCTCAAAATGATTGCTGTTTCTTTAAAATTACATATGTATTTATCTATACCCACACATTACACCACTAAACTTTTTCTTCTTTCAGTCATTTTTGTTTTTTGTCAATGGTTTATTTTTTTAATTCTTCATTTTTAGTTATCTTTCATCTTGCAAAATATTTTAAAAACCGTCCTAACATTACAAATGTAAAATGATTTAATAATTATTTGTCCTACAGAATTCTGAAAACTCTTGCTCTGTGAAGAATTATCAACATATGCATTAAGATACATACATATAGTGCATAAATATAGAGATCGGCAACACAGTGAGATCAGGAATGCCTGCAGAACACCCATTGGAGTGGCACCAAAAGGTTTCACCAAAACAAAATCCACAACTTCTCAGCTAATTCAGCAAGCCAAAAATAGAACACTAATTGCTAAATTACAACATGGAGACGGGAATTGACCTAACCCTAATTATCCAACCACAAGGCCCCAGAACATGACCACGAGATCTTGAGCACCAGCCCATCAATCACCATCATAGGCATTTGATTAGGAAGAACCAAAAGCAAGTGGCTAGACTGAAATATCTCAAGGAAGAAACAGTTCTCAAAATGCCTAAACAAACCTCACTGTGTGGCCCAGAGGCATCTGTAGAAGAGTCAAAGTGGTTAAATGACAAAAGCTGGATGAGACACAATCTCTGCCTCTTTTGTGTGTTACAATGTCACATGCAAGTGTAAAAAGGGTGGAATGGTCAATCCTGGGGAGACCTCTGATGTCACCTGAGACATTTGAGACCCAAGGACTCTTTTCCAAATTCTGCACAGCTTCATCCTGTTTACTTCTGAGCCCAGGCAAATCTAATAGGCACTGCCAATTGCTTACTGAGCAAGCCACAAACTGCAGAAGGAAAGCAGTTGGCTACTGTTATTAAGTTACTGGCTACAAAATCATTCCAGCAGGAAGAAAAAAAGATAAAATCCTCCAATGACAAAATGAGAACCAAATGAGAATGTCTAAAAGAGATCCCCTAGAGATTGTTGTCATTATCGTTCAGTTGTTTCCAAGTCTTCATGACTGGGTAATGGCTTGCCAGGAAACTGCTTCTTCTTGTTGTAAGCTCAGACTCATGATATCAATGATAGTTTCTTATTGTCTTCCGCCAACAAGAGACAAAGACAAATTGAGCCTGGGAGGAACAGCATGAAGCAGTTCAGAGCAAGTTTACTGATTTCAGCTTTGGGATTTTCTGGGGCAAATTCTGCTGCAGACCATACTCCAAAAATTTGGTGATCCTGGAAAATATTAACGGTTGATAGGCATTTATACAGGACAACATTCCTGTTGATTAATGATGCAGAGAGAATCAGGAGGGGAATGGTTGGAGAACAGATGGTTTGTTGCTGGCTTGTGTTTTACCTTGTCCTGGATGCACTGTATGTTTTATCCACAACACCTTGGGTATATATCATCAGAAGGAAAGGGTATGAGTAAATATGAAATGGAAGATGGAGCCAGGATACACAACTAATGGGGAATCCTGAAGTTATTGCCAGTCCTGCAATGTCACAAGGATATAATCAAAGACACTGCTCAAGCCTTTGGGAGTCAGTTTTTTCTTTATAAATACATTAACTTCCTTGATGGGCCTCTTTTAAGGAAATGCTGATGTGAGTCGTCCCTAGAATAGCACTGGAAGTGGAAAAGATTAGTAATTTTTTATACACATTTCAAATGCAAAAGTGCATCTACTTCAACAAAGGCAGCACTAAGGTGTTTCAACATGTGTTCATTCAGTACAAGTGCATACATGCAATAAAGAACTGGGACATTCTCCACTAGAAAAGAGAAGAGAAGAGAAGAGAAGAGAAGAGAAGAGAAGAGAAGAGAAGAGAAGAGAAGAGAAGAGAAGAGAAGAGAAGAGAAGAGAAGAGTTCAGTAAACCCAAGAAATGGAAAGTATTGTATTCTTGTGGTGATATTACATATTTTCACTACTAGAATTTAAATGTACAATCTTGAAATGATCTTCAAATGCCTTCTCTGTCATACAGTGCCTGATACAACTTAAATTATGGATTTAAATTTTAAAAGATGGCGTTAAATAATACTTAGCTTTAACAGCAAGCAGACACTTTAAAATTAGGATCAGGTGTATCAAGAGGAAGAGGTTATGGTAAGTATTTCAGACAAAGAACATTAGAAGTGTTCTTTTCTCAGTTTGAGGACAAGTGTATACAGAGAGCTGCATTGGTGGCTGTAATAATCAGCTTTAAATTCTGTAGGAAAAAGAAATTACAAATCAATCCCTGTTATCTGTCCAGACCAGTTTTGGAGTTTATAATGATGAACTTCAGCTTCAATGTTAGGGAATATAGAAGTTTAAATGCATCCATGTAAGAATGAATTACCTAGATGATTTGCCAGCTGCACATAAGCAGCATTCGTGATCTGGTTCCGCTCTGCAAGAGATGTGCTCTGCACTTCCTATTAGCTTCCATCTGGTATTTCTCCCACAGATGGCAACAAAGCAATTCAGAAAATCTGATCTTCTGAGAAAGCCAATCCTTTTGGCTAGCGAGAACCATTTCAACTGTATCCTAGAGAGAAGGAACTGTTTCTCCAAAGAACTGCTCCAAGTGGCAAAATTTTCATAATGGCCAGGCATGCAGGAATGCAACTTTTCCACAGGCAGAATTTCAGAGCAGTGCCAACACTGTCAAGGAGCTTTGCTTCCAAAACAGAATACAGGAGGCTGAATTTATATAATAAATAGGCCAAACTCCTGGGAAACTTAAACCTCATCATCAGGGAGTACTGTCAATCTCAGAACTGGTGAGGAGAGGGTTTGGATGAAGAACAAAAAAGGAACGATGAAGAGGGCAATGAACTCAAGCCTATGGCAGATGGGGGTGGGGGGGACTTGTTACTAAACTTCTCTATTCAGGCCTGTAAAAGTTCCTCAGACATTCAAATGGGCCTGGGCGTTAAACAGCTCACTTCCCTGGAGGAGATCTAAGCCATTCCCTCCATCAGGAATGCCAGGTGGGAAGAAAAGGAGCTACCTACTGTATTGTAGAGGAAAACTTCCTCAGCTGAGGGCTTCCAGACTTCTCTCTTGGGGAAAGAAAGAGTACAAATACATAAATTGTTACGCCCAGGAGGGTTTATCTCTTTAATTGGACATTATAATTTGATTTAATAGTTTGGAAGACTGGAGCGTCAAAGGAAGACTGTATTAGTTTGAACACCCTGTCCCTGAGAGCTTAAAGAGTCAGCTGTGACTAAACCAAGCAATTACCCTACTCCTTTGGTGTGGCCAGCATTTGCCTTCTGACACTTGCAACTGCTTCTCTGCTCCCCAAGTCTCTACCTAAAGAGGTTCCCGCCACACTCTCTAGGTAAAGAGGAAAGTAAATTCAATTATGGACTCTCTCAACCCACTTCCATCCACTTCTTCCCAGATTTGGCTCCTCAAAGTTTCTGAAACATTCCAAATCTGGAATGCAAAGGTAGGCAGCTTGGTGCTGTCTGGAAACTTTGGACTGTAACTCCACAATACTTTAATTGGCTATACTGAAACATCGGGAGAGTGCCAGGTTGCTTACACCTGGGTTAAAATAAATACCTATGTGATATTTTTGATTACACTATACTACTGGACTAGGTCTCCATCTTCTGAATTTGGCCACCTCAGGTTTTTCTGGATGTTACAGAGCTTAAGAGTCTCTGCACAGGACAGGACAAAGCTTGGGAGCAGAGTATATCAGAGGCTGCTGGCAATGCAATGACTATGAATACCAAGATGCCAAATGCATTCCCAGATAGCATCTGTATAATTTCAAATTAAATAAAAACTAAAGCATTAAGGAAAGCTATTTTAATTTTTTAATTTTTTCTTTGGGAATGGTGACAGGCACTTAACAAGATTGAAAATCCCTGAAATACATGCTTTGCCCAGGTAAATGTTCAGGTTCAAGTTCCAACATCTCTATCTGCAGGCTGTAAGTTGACAACGAAGGACACCACCATCATCATTCCAATCAGAGTTGTAGAACAGATCTGACCAGTACTATCACGCAGGTTAATATTCAGTTTCAGAAGGGTTCTTTCCTTCTCAGAAGAAGGCAGAATTTATCCCATAATCAATTGTTAAGATGCTCCTAGATGGTCTTGTCCTGAAGGATTTATGAAGCAGTCAAATCCTTCCAAGTTAGCTTCCTACAGGTATTCATAGAATAATTATTAGATGAAGGACAATCACAGCCTAGTCCAGGATCCAATATGCACAAAGTTCTATCCTGACAATCAACCTTCAGAGGATAGAGCAGTAATGCATTATCAGGTCAGTGAAATGTCAAGGTTTCTAGATAGGCAACATTTAGGACAGCTATCACAAATATTATTCTAGTGCCTTACTACTTCCACATAGCAGCTTTTCTGCTTGAAGCTCCCAGCCTACTGTTGAATATAGCTAATATTCCACAAACTAGATTGTAGAAATTGGTCTATCACCAAAATAAAGAGATGTAAATATCACTCTGAAGGTACTTTCCAGGGCAACCTGGTACTCTGTCCTGTGGCTCCAGATGCAGTGGCTTTTATAAGCTGGAGCACTGACAGTCTTCCAAGGTAGGTCAGATCAGGAAATGGACTCCACAGACATACTGGAACTCTACTTTATTGATCTAAGCTACTAGAATCTTGAAAGCCTGATGTTTTCCCTTCCCCCCTCTTATATCAAAGAGAGTCACAGTGGGGTTAAGTGTAAAGAATAAGGAAGATGATCTTGATAGAGATATGCAGAATCTGTTGCCTAGGCAAAAGAGACTAAAGTATTTTTTAAGTCCAGAATTTCCAGATAACGTTCGGAAGCTGCTCAGAAAGATGTGTCCCTAATTCACTGAACTATAAGGAAAAGGAAGCACAGTATAACAAGATTCACAAGATCCTGTTATTATAGCGAATCTCAATAAAAGTGAGATCCTATGGAGTTGATTTCATGGCCTGGTCTACCAAATGGGGCTGACATCAGTCTTGCACAGGATTGCAGAAGCTGTGTAGCCTGGATCTGTCATAATACTGGTGTTACAGATTGGTCTCTGCTCTGCTTATCTAGTCAATATTCTTCTCTTCCTTGAATGAAGATTCCCCCCCAAGAAAGCTATGAAGTTCCAATTATGTGGGAATATGTTGGTTTAGGTACTATAGATGATGAGGATAAAAATTAAATATATTTTATATGACTTCTCATTATTACAAATCTCAAATAGGAATCAATAATTAAAATACAGACATGAATTATGTACAAATGACAAACATGTAATAGCAAAAATGTATAACTTTTTGTTAAGATTTGAAACAGAAGAAGAACAGGTTAAAGATGGTGTGATAAAATAGGCTATTGATTTTGGATATAACATAGAGATGGATACTTGGGAGAGAATGTGGGTAACTGGTTTAAATTTCAGAGAAAAAAATTATAAAATGAGGTATCTTTGGTATATGACACTACAGAAATTATAAAAAATGTACAAAGATATTTCAAACTAGTGTTGGAAATGTGAAAAGTATGAGGGGACATTTTATCAGGCATGGTGGACTTGTGAGAAAGCTAAGAAATTTTGGATACAGATTCACACAATGATGCAAAGGATTTTAAAGATTAATATTGTGAAGAAACCAGAATTCTTTTTATTGGGACTTATGGACAAGGAATTAGAAAAGACTCATGGTACACTGATTTTATATATGGTAAATGCAGCAAGATTATTGTATGCACAGTGATGGAAGAATACTGAAATCCCCACAGTGGAGGAATGGATTGTGAAAATGTCAGAATTTACAGAAATGGCAAAACTGACCTGTTTGGTCAGAGAAAAAACAACAAGAACGACTTTCTGTTGAAAGAAGAAATGAAATGAAATGATGATTTATGGATTTGAAGATTAAGAAAGATGTGGATTAAATAAAGGGCTGATGGGACTTGTATAACATCTAAGAGGGACGAGGGATAATAAGATTGTAGTTATCTGTTGAAAAGAAGGTCAGAAGTCATTTATATATCAACTTTAGTTTCTTTTTCTCTCTCCTTTTTTTCTTTTATTCTACGAAAAAAATCTTAATAAATATAAACTAAAAAAACAATTAAAATACAGGCAAAAATTAAAACAGAATAAAATATGACTTTCATGGTTTTCAGCCTACTGCAAATTATGAAACAGATGAACTAGTCTTGGGGGCATGTGGCTCAGAAGTATATGTAAGAAATATTCTCTCATGACAACTACATGGCATCTCTGTAGCACACAAACCAACAAAATCACTCCAAAATATCTTAAGTAAACCAAAAGACCCAGTAGCCCAAGAAGAAAAAACAGGGGTCATCTACAACATACAGTGTAAGGACTGTAACAAACACTATGTAGGACAGACAGGCAGAAGACTGGCAGAGCGCATCCACAAGCACCAACTAACAGTCAGAGAACTCCTTAATCTCACAACACATGGACAGACTCAACCATAGTTTTAACTGGGAAACTGTCAGCATTTTAGACCAAGCTAAATCCAAAAATGCAAGAGAATTCTTGGAAGCTTGATATTCAGACAAGGCAGCAATTAACAGACACAGAGATAAATAGCATCTACATACTATTCAAAAGAGATAAAAGACCAGAAGATTGTCTCACCAGCAATCATCACCCAGATAAGCAAAGGTTACCACCAGGCACACAATCAAGCAGTGAATATATGCTAATCAAGAAACTACCAGAGGAGCAAAACAAAACCCCCACCAGCAGTGGCAAGGCAGGCCACAGTATATAAATAGAGAGCAAATCCCATCCCATTTTAGCCCTGAAGTTGTTACCTAGCCGGGTAATGAAACGTTTGCAAGAAAAGAACCAAGCTCAGAGAACCCCAAGGACTCCACAGTTCAACCCTGAGCTACACATATTCGCTTCTATTGGTTCTGAGATCAAAACGGTCTGCTTAAAACAGCTCAAAACACTTCTAGTCAAGTTGCAACAGCCCATTCTGAACTCAAATGAAGTATTTCAAACATGAAATGAGAGGTTTGAGCTAGAAACATTTCAAATTCAAAACATCCTTCCCACCCTTAAGTCCTGACCTCACTAGTTTTTTTATTTTTTAGAGGGACGCCATTTTGAAAGCGGGTCCAACTTATTACTTGCAATCTGCAAATGTTTTATACTCTAATTTGGGCTGTATCACTTAATCCTGACAAACACAATGAACTTGGTGAAGCACCCGTAACAACTCTACTGAAGGTACTCTCGTAGGGGAAAACTGATGATGAAAACTGACCCAGTAGTGGCATAGAATTGGGTTTATATGGTAGAGGCCAGTTATACATTATTGTACCTAAACTCAAGTAACAACAAGAATTGGCCCACCGATCTTAATGAACACAGAGCCACGCGCAAATTAAATCAATCTATAATATAATAACATAGGTAGTGTTCTAAAATACTGTTTTACTGCAGGCTCAAGACAGCTACTATCCTGAAGTTACTACTTCCCCATTCCATCATTAGCCTTTATTTCTGCAGTTATTAATCAATAGCCAGCATACTACTACTAACCATAACGATTGGGACAATGTGAAAGAAGAGAAAAGACAAAGTACACAAACTTAGCAACATAAAAATCAATCTTTCTTTCTTGAGCCAAAGGCTTTTATACTGTTATCCAGACAACAATATTAAATATGAATGCAGGCACAAAAACAATAGATACTTTTTTCCCTTTCTCATTCTCTTTTTTCATGGAAATTTTATCTACCATTATATATAGTTTACATGTTTTTCCCCTATTAAAGGAATACCCAACACAATAGATAACAAAAAGCTGATGATACAATCTGTAACTATCAACCCCATTAACTGAATAATACATTCCACTGAATGATATTTTTCCCATTTTTTTTAAAGCAAAATATCCCAAATACTTGCAGAGATTAAAAAAAAAAAAAAAACCTCTTCTGAGAAATTAAAACAATTACATGCCATTGTTTTGTCTTAATTTATTCCAGGAGAGGGGGAAAAAATCAAAACATACTCAGCGCAATTAAAAGTACATTCCTGAAGCACCAAGTTGAATTACAGAAAAATAAGCCTTCATGATACTAACGATGAACAAAGAACATCTGTATTGTTTTAGCATTGTGCTGAAAGGCTAACTAAAGAAGCTATCCAGAGTTACTGAAAACAAAACTTTTACCTAACAAGCTTAAACAGGAAGCAAACTTTGAAAATCTTAAAGTTGATTTTTCTTTTATCAACTTTTACTTGTTAATGAAAAAGCTTAGTAATTCTTAGCAGTATTTCTCAATAAGCAAGGATATTTGCGGGAAACCAAGAAATCTAAAATGGGGCTTGACAAAAACACTTGCAATAGAAAAACCTAATGAGATTTGATGAAAATGCCATTAGAGCCGTGTTGATTTATTGTGCAAATCAGATCTCCCCAGGCTAGTACCTCCAGATGTTGACCCTTTCTGGTTGCTCTGACTCAACTTTCTCCAACCTGGTGTCTTTCGGATACAGTGAAGTTCAATCTCCACAATCCCAAAGGGCACAGTCTTTGGCTGTGCTGCCTGAGATGATGATAGTCCTACTAAATTTTATGACAGCATGTATGATAGTTGAGATTACTAACTCGTAATCTCATCAAATAAACAGCAGATCCTCCTTCAATCACAAGATTTTTAATACTGAAATGAGTTGGATTTTCTCCTTTCCAATACTTCTGCCTTATTCCCTCTTCATTATATTTATTCCTCTATTGGGATTATAAACTTTTTGCAATCATATTACATTGGATTTGCATTTGGACATTCTTCATATCATTGAATTTATGTCTCTACCTTCAGTTCCTTTCCCTTCTGCTTGCTGGTTCTGGTTGCTGTGCTCATTCATTGTCTGATTTTAAATAATATTTTATTTTATTATTTTAATTAGATGACCTGTATCACAGCTGCACCTCAGTTATCAATAGTGGGAAAGGTGAATAAAGCACTGCAGTTTTTACATTTATGCTATAACGATTTATTTTAGAGGTACTGGGGAAAAATTTTTGCTATAGTTAATTTAATGTGTCACCTTGCCAATTGTCACCTTGCCATTAATTAAACCATTGCACTACCCTCAATTAACAAAAGAGGTATACTCTCTTTCATCTTCTACAATTGGGTAAAATATTTTTCCAAAGAGCAATGGTAGGATTAATTACATTTTGCCCTTTCATCAATGAGTGAGAACAAAGTATATTGTCTTTGATGACTGTGCTGGCAACAACTTCTACTGATTTATGATGTTATAAAGAAAACTAAAGCATTTATTGCTCATGGATTACCTGGGAATGAGCCATTTTTCTTTGAGTCAAACTATTCCTATCACAGATACTAAATTTCTAAGAATCTAAAAACTGTTCATCTGTATATTACTCTGTAAATTGACATACAAGAAATTGGGCTGTTACAATTTTACTACTCATTAACTGATTTTTTATTTTTAATCCTTTAATTTTTATATGAATTTGCTGTCTTAATAAATCCTTCTTTCACGTAACTCTCAATTTTGATCTCAATTTATCCTTAATTAGCTGTCCTACCTCACAGTTATATCTGTTCCATTACTTCTTTGGGTCAGTCACTCTCTCTCAGCCCTAGGAAGAAAGAACTGGCAAGCCACTGCTGAAAATGTTGACAAGAAAACTTCAGGGTCTTGTCCAGGCAGTTGCCTGGAATCAAAACTGATTTGGGCACATATTTCCTTTGTTTTACATCTAAAGTTGGGGTGGGAACCTGTAACCTTGCTGGAGGACTCTTAGCACCCCTTACAAACAGCAGTGCTGGCAGCTGGAGCACTCAACATCTATGAGCTACAGCTTCTCTGCCTCCTAGATAAATACTAATGTACAAGAAAAGTAAAGATTCCATTCAGCTGAGCTCAACTCCTGGCAAATACACATTCATAATAGGGTTTTTTTGGCAGCAATGTGGCACTATTTGCTATTGCCTAATTTCAGGGTGTTTTCTCAACTTTCCAGTTTAGTCTACAGGTCTATGATTCCCTACATTCTGACCTTGCTTAGCTTTTTTCTCATATATAGATATAGATATACACGAATTATTGATTATAATAGTAAAATCTAATACAAAGTAAACTTAAAGAAAGAAAAGAGAATAGAAAGGAGTAAAAAGTGCAAAGAAAAAGAGAAAACAGAAAAAAAGAAGAGAAAAGAATATAATAAAGAGAAAAGAAATATATAAAGAAGTGACTTCTAACCATCGTAAGTAATGTATAAACAAATTTACTAACTCTTCACCCTCTCTAAAGTTACAAACATTTATCTCTTCATCCATATGCCATCTCTTATCTATAAACAAAATTAGCTTTTTTCAAGGTCAGTAATTGCTACCACTTGCTAAGATGTGCAACACATGGCCTAAAATAAACTTCTCCAGCTAGCACCCTCCCCTTCTTCCCTTCTAGGAAGCACACCTCTAGGAAGGGTTGATTGGAGATACAATGGGATTTAAAATCTAGCATATCTGGAGGGATTAGCATGGAATATAATATGGGAGATGGGACATCTAGAAATACTCTTAATACTAACATAGAAAAAATGCAGTTGTCTTTATTTGTCCCATGAGGCTGCACAGGGTAGGCATGCTCCAAGTCCTTTCTCTGAAGGAATGCCACCTAATGGGACCTAGGACATGGCTTTGATGAGCATGCCTTTTGGATTAAGCTCTCCTCACCCGCTCCCACCACTACCCAAGGTTCACTCTACTTGACTCTATTGGCCTTCTGTATTTCTGTGTCTCTTCTCCCATATGCTAGACTGGGGTGGCAGATGAGCCATCTGCGATGAGAGTGTATGCTATTATTGCCAGACTTGATTATGTATTCATTATATGTTGGTTTTGGTCATTATTTCGGTTTGGTATAGGTTGTTGTTGTTGTTTTGAAATTTTCCCCCCAATTGTATTATTGTTTGCTGCCCAGAGGCACAAATTATGTGAGGGGCAGTTTTACAAATCTCTTAAAAATACATAAATAATAAAATAAATAAGGAACCTTGCTTTTTGAGTTTGGTTGTTCAAGCTACACTGACCTAGAAATCTTTGCTATAAACACAGAAACAACATCTTTGTTTATCACATAGGGAACTATATCAAATGTCAATACTGGTTTCTCTTGAGGGAAATAATAAAAGAGAGAGAACAGAATGAAGTCACCAGATAAATTTGTTTTTAATCTCTGGTATTTCTTTTTCAAGTGCAAGAAATTCTACACGGGCTTGTTTAGCATTTTTTCAGTTTGTTCACTGTTTTCACTGGAAGGAAATACCTTTCCTCAACCAGTTCTTTTAATTATGTAATGCTACAAGAATTACTTGTTCTATTATTCATCAGTAGCCAAAAGTAATGAGCAATTAAAATATTTTCACACCTGCCGTCTGATGCGAAGGTTGTCTGATGTATGAAAAATACATTTTATGGGCAGAATTATAAAGTGTAACAAAGCCAGCTATATTTACGAAGAGGACACAGGATGCATTTTAAGGTTCCAAAACAAGTTAACATGCATTTTTACATTAATACTTGCAAATTAACTCATTCTTTGTGATCAAATTATGAAAAGTGACAAATGTTTCCTGAATTATTTATTTGTGTATTTTATAAGCCAAAGGCCACTATCAAACCTGCAACTATAAAGTACAGAAAGACTCCTATGTCCAAAAAATATCTAAATGTCTACTTATAATATTTATAAATAGCTCAATGAGAGATTCTGGAATGCTGCTCAAATATATTTCTGTTTAAGCCTAAATTATGAACATTAGCTATTGCTTCCCACTCACTGATGAGAAATCCAGCATTCCTTCTCATCTTACTATTTTGAACAAAAGAGTGCTACAACTTATGGTAGCTGTTGTAATCATATTACTTACAAATATTCAATGAGATGCCTTTAAACTGGCAACATAAAACACTTATGCCTCATATATAGCTCAGTTCTTGCCAGCTTCAGCTGAAAAATTTGTCCGTGTCCATCTCCAACTAAGTGAAATTATATCCTTTTTCATTAAGAGGAAGAGGAGAAAGAACACTTTTTATCCCATATTAGTTTACTCAGCAGGATTCCCAGAATTGTCATCTCCATCCATGCTGTATTTAAGGGAACAAGCAAGTGATGCATCATTGGTAACTAAAGATTCTTAAGTGGGAGATTAACAGCACAACCAACACTCCCTCAAATATATAGTATTAAAAAGGTAATTTTTTTTTAAGAATTGGAAGAATAATGTTGTACATACACTGATGATCTTTTAGCTCAACAGTGAATAATTAAAGACATGTAGGTCAATAAGAAACGTAGTTTAACTATATAAGGGCTGATGGTACATTAGTAAATTAGTTCTCTGACTAATCCATGTATTGTTTTATTCAGTGTCTAAAGCCACCTAATTACAAATGACTCAAGTAAGCATATAATGGGTTTAAAAACATACCATAAAACCAGAACAGAATCAGTAATACTAATAACAGCATGCTGAGGAACACAAACATTAAAGTATCAAACATTCATGTGGGTTCACAAATTACCCTAGCTTAGGACCTGCTCAAAAAGTTCAGTTTTTAAAGCCTTCCTAAAAGTCAGCAGGGTCAGGGCCAAAGGGGAATGCTCTTCTAAAGGGCTAAAGTGGTTTTTAAACTCGAGGAGAACAATTTTTTCTAGGTTTGATAATGTATGCATTTAAATGGATTTTAATGACCAATTTAATACACTCTGTTTCTATGTACATTTTATGATATTCTATGTTTCTATGAATATCCTTACAACATATTCTCAGTAATTTAAAAAGATTAAGTCTCTCTGTCTTTTCATTTGCTAATCCTTGTAAATATAGGATAAAATAGAATATTCCTGATATGGAAGTGTATTTGGAGGATTTATGATCTTGCCTAGGCAAATCTTAATTTCAGGGATAGAAGAGGATCCACAAGGACTGGAGAGTATAGATATCTAGATTAATGCAAATTTTATTACTTTTCACTCAGCATGAGTAGATCTTTAGACTGGAGACACTGCTTCTGTAAAAGAAGGAACTCAGACAGCAAGAAGTGCTTATGAATTCTAATATGTCTTTAAAATTCATGTTCAGTACATTTTTAATTCCATTAAGACAATGTGAAAATTCCCACTGGCCACAGTTACAGAGTTAAAGTAAAAAAGCAAGGTAGCTTGGTGGTGAAGGTTTCTTGATAAGATTTCCTGTAGTGGCTGCAGAAATCTACTGAACTGTTCTTTTGCAATTTATGCATATGGTATGTATTTTATAAATTAAATCCAGGAAATATGAACAACTGGTAAAATAAAAAAAATAAAATTATAAGGCGACAAACAAATGTAGTTGCTGCTGATTTTCCAGAAAGCCTCGCTATTGCAAACCTCAGAGCCTACCAAATTCTTTCATGGTGAAAGCCTAAATTTCAGGCATTCCAGCTTCTGCTCTGAGAGGACTTTGTAATCATCAGCCTCCCAGGAAGAATATCCATAGAGCCCACTCAGTATAGAGGTCAGAATGTCTGACACTCTGGTTGCTATACTGAGAATACTCTATGGCTGCCAGATCATGCAGGAGGAGGGTCTTTCAAGAAATTGGGAACAGTAGTTACTGTAAGAATACAGTGAGCAAGAGGGTCACCCCAAATGGCCTGAAGAGCTGCACATGGACAGGGGAACAAAATGCCACTCCAATATTTTGCTCTTTCTAAGGCAAAAACAAAATATACAACAGAATAATACAATTTATGCGACTCTTGCCATTCTAAGATTGCTTTTGCTACAAGTTCTGAACTGTATTTTACCAGAGCTGTAATTAAATATAAGTAGCCAAGTTGGAATGCTTGTATATTCTGGGGGAGGGGGGGCGCGGGGGACTCTTTCCTAATTATGAAGCACATGTACAATATTTATTTTCTGTTTGTATGGGTGTTTTAAGTATTCATATATTGCCAGTTTCCAAAAACTTATATGAATACATCTTTGGTGTTAATTAACAAAGAAATGGCAATGGAGTCACTGATTTACAGTTTTATTCATTGTATTAAATCATTTTCATATGAGTTATTTTTCCATTTTGCTTTAAACAGTTCCATCTCCCCATCTGTCAGTTCCTCCATATTCTTAATAATGTGTGTTATCTGGTCTCATCTCTTCTAAGATAACCATATAGTTGGCCTTGCTGACCAAACACCAGTGCCTTGACTATTATTTCCAGCAGACTCTTTCATCTCTTGATGTTTTGTTGGGCCTTTTATCATATGATTAAAGGCTAGAATCTAATAACCAAATCCAGAGATTTGGGTCTGATATGAATGTAAATGTATCTTACATACAAAAAGGAAGATCATCTATAGGGACGTCGACAAAAAGAGAACATTCTTATATGCAAAAACCTGCATCTGCAGACTTGTTCATTACAGTACATAAAGAAGCGATTCATGTGAGGGATGTCTTGAATGTGATGGAGCTCAGAGTTTCTTCAACAGCATGGTGCTTATTTTTTGTTGTTTTGTTTTGTTTTTGCAATTTAATTTATGCCGTCCACTGTGCAACCTATTCACAAAAACACAGTACTGCTTTCTTTGAGCCATGGATCATCATTATAACAATTTACCAAACAATTACACTTGCCTTTCTAGGACAGGGATTAAGTTTAGCCAGTACTGTGAACGATGCCTATCTGAAAACCAAATAGGGAAGGATTGTTTTAAATTTGTGCTTCCGTGCCACCATTTAAAGCAGACTTTCCAAATCTAGAGTCCTCCAGATATGTTGAACTACAACTCCCAGCTCTTTAAGCCAGCAGGCTGTTGGGCATACAGTACAGAAAAGATTAAGACTACTTTAGGGGGTTCCATGGAATTAACAGACTTATTCAATGTTACAATATTTAGGCATGTTTATCAAGAAAGCCGCATGATGTCAAAAGAAAGCCATGATTTATAAAATATTAATCCTCAGTCATTATTTCTCAATTTGAAGGCCATTTCACATATTATAAAGTAAAAAAAAAAATGTGCATAGTCTGTTGAGAAAGCTTGAACTAACAGGGCATCAACGGATGCCAAGATCTCTCTCTTCCTCTGTTCAGTCACATCCAACATTCAGAAATGTTATATCTTAGCTTTCTCCAGTCTTCCTCATGTTTTACAATTTAATTCAAAGTTTCAAGATTTAAAATGGCATCTTGCTTAATGGTATCTATCCTGCATATTCTTTGTCAGCCTCATTTTCAAGCGCTTCTAACCATTCCTAGCATACTTTATTTTTCTAAGGAATTTGATTACATGACATGACCAAAATAAGACAGCCTTAGCTTGGTAATCTTAGTTTCCAGTGAAATTTCTGGCTTGATGCAGTCTGTAATCTCCTTGTTACTTTTGCTGCCCAAGGTATACATAGTAACTGTCTCCAAACCCGTAATTCGAAGGAGTCTAGTTTTTTTCTATCTGCTTTTTTATTGTCCAATGTTCACAATCATAGATAATTATAGGAAAAACAGTCCTTATAACTACCTATAATTACTGTATCCACCAATGTATCCACCAACATATTGCTTGCCAAGGACATCCCCACCTGGTTTTATAATTTTTAGATTATTTAAATTTTTAAAAAGATTGTCAGTAAGATTCAAAGCAAGACACTAGTCTCAAGAATAATTGTTATTTTCAAAAATGCTTGTGGGTCCTGTATAAAGCTCTGAAGGAACTTAGAAAACAAAACTTATAAAGAGACACAACTCAGTGTCCACCTGTTCCCAAAGCAAGACAGGACTAAGCTGAAGTAATAAAGAGCATTTTCTGTGCTATGGAACCAGGAAAGAGGCATAGCCTTCTATCTCTTCCGAAAACCAGGAGCGATAAGTTGCTTTAAGAGATTGAAGAAAACATTGGGAAACCAAATATTAGACCAACACAATATATTTTTATTCCAATGTCCAACCAATGTCAAAATACATGGACAGCACCTAACGAAGAACACAGAAATCAAGTTCACTATATTTTTTGGTCAAGGAGGTGGAAGAGCTCAGTTATAATGGCAAAGTTGTGGCCAGAGGCTGATTGTGGAGGATATCATACCTACTCAAGTGCAAGTTTCAAAACAATGTAAAGTGGAAGAATAAAGCCAACCAGTTTCCACAATGTGATCTTGAGAATATTTATTTATTTATTTATTAAATTTGTCCCTCGCCCATCTCCCCCCAATGGGGGACTCTGGGCAGCTCACAACACATTAAAACAATAAATAAATATACAATTAAAATCTACAACAATTCACATTCACAAAAATAAAAGGGAAAAAAATCCAGGAGGCCGATGGTTCAATATACCAACCATTTCCAATAACAGCTTTCAGGAACTGCTTTGAAACAGCTTTCCTGAACCTCACTGATAAGGAACCAGAACTATCAAATGAAACTGAAGAATTTGTTAAGGCCAAATGTAAAAAGAGACTGACAAAGACCAAGAAGCAAAAGAAAGCAAACTATATGCCAGACCAGACAGTGGAAATTGCCAAGAAAGAGAGACAAGCTAAAGCCAAGAAAGACAAAGATCTCACAAAGAAAACTAACAAAGAATTTCAGAGAGCTTTAGAAAAGACAAGGAGCAGTATTATAACAGTATCTGTAAAGACACTGAAGACAGAAACAAGGAAAGTTTTCCAAAAGATCTCCAAATTAGAAGGAAGTTCCAACCTCGAATTGGTATGCTAAAAGATGCCTATGGACATACAGTAACTGATTCAAAAAAGATCAAACAAACATCAAAAGATGGAAGGAATATATTGAAATTCTTACAATAGAGTCATCAAATCCAAGGTATCTTAAAAGATATTCCCTATTGACAAGAACCTCTAGTATTAGAAGATGAAGTTAGATCAGCACTCCAGTCATTAGGCTACAGGAATAGGTGGAGTATCTACAGAAATATGGTAAGTAACAGAGGAAAGGTCAGTAAAGGTTCTAACCAAATTATGTCAGCAAATCAGGAAAATGACACAGCGGTCAGCACACTGGAAGAGATCAGTCTACATACCAGTACCAAAGAAAGGAGACTTAACAGATTGTGCAAACTATCACACAGTATCATTAATTTCATATGCTAAAAAAAATAATGCTCAGGAGTATTCAATGTGTATTAGAGCCCTACACAGAAAGGGAAATACCAGATATTTGAGCCTAAAAAAGGCTGAGGAACATGAGACATTATTGCTGATGCACACTAGATAATCAAGAAAGCCAAAGAATAAAAAAAAGAATATGTACTACATTTATTATAGGAAGGCCTTTGATTGTGTTGATCATGTCAAGCTGTCAACCTTAGAGAAATGGAAATCCCAGAACACTTCATTATCCTCTTGCAAAACCTATGGTCAGGAAGCCATAATCCAGACAGAACATGGAGAAACAAACTAGTTCTAGGTTGGCAAAAAGGTGAGACAAGGCTGTATACTCTCCCTTTATTTATTCAATCTATATGCTGAATATATTTTGAGGGAAACTGGATAGGAAGAAGATGAGCATGGTTTTAAACCTGGAGAAAGAAACATCAAATAACCTGCACTCTGCTGATAATGCTACTTGATTGCTGAAAATACAAATCTGCAAGCTCTAGTAATGAAAGTCAAGGAGCATAGTGAAAAAAATGGGGCTAAGATTAAATATAAAAAAGACCATATCACGATGACAGGTATAGCAACTAGAATTGACAATGAAGGCATTGTGGTTAGCTTCTGTCTTTTAGGATTGACCATTAACAGTAAGAAAGCCAACAGTCAAGAAATACATTTCAGACTAGCACTTGGTAGGGTAGCAATGAAAGCCTTAGAAAATATATTCAGATACTAGGATGTGATTACATCGACAAAAATTAGAATTGTGCAGACAACAGGTATGAAAGTTGGACTTTGAAGAAGCACGATAGAAAGTGCACTGGTGTGTTTGAATGTTGATTTGGAGAAGACTCTGGAGAATACCAAGGACAACCAGGAAAACAGCAATTGGATCATAGAATAAATCAACCTAGAGTTTTCACTCAGGAAACAAATGACCAGGCTCAAACTGTACATTATGAGAAAATCCAGTTCCCCTGAGAAGTCTATAATGCTGGGAAAAGTGAAAGGAAATAGAAGAGGATGACTAGAAGCAATGTGGATTACAATAGCAATAAATGCACTACTGAGAGACTAAAAGGCCAGGCTGAAGATCACCCTGGAGAAAGTCTATGTTGTCACTAACACTCAACACCAACTTCATAGCACATAATCATTCAATCAATCAATCAATTGTATAACACTATTTAATTCTTAGGGGATAGAAAGGAAATTGCTTAATATCAAAGGTAACAATATAAATGCAATATTGATGACTCCTGCTCATACTTATTGTTCCAAGTTGGAGCCACTACTTAGGACCTTATTCATATTCTCTATTCATCCTCACACACATGCATCTAAGATAGCTTTTGCAGAAAAGAAGGCATGGAGTCCTGCTGTTGTTTAGCTGCTTCAATACAGTATGCTGTTCTCTTTTGTCAGTCAGGTTTCCAAATATGTGCTGTGTATGTTTTCACTCGTGGAAGAAGCTCTTGTTCTGTCCCTACATATTGCATATTTAGGAGGATGTCATTTTCTATACTTATTGGCTGTTGTTCCTGTTTTTAGTACTAGTAGTTGTTGTATGTATGTTGCTATATTTGTGGTATTTTATTACCTTTTACCACAATATTCTGAGATACTTCTTCGTTCCCTTATCTATTGTGGTATCTTCCCTGTATCCATGCAGGCCCTCTTGCTTCTGACTGGTTGCCCTCGGTTGTCTAGAAGCTATTCCAGAAGCCTGGTATTTATCTCAGTAGACTTTCCATAGGTCTTTATATTCTGGGCCTTCTATAAATCTTTACATTCTTTAACTTTAATTTCTCACCTCTCCCAGTTCGTGCTTGTCCTTGTTTTTGCATACTTTTGCCAGCCTCGGTCTGGCCTTGCTTTAGCCCATATCAAAGTTTGACTTATTCTTCCATTCACAAACTAAAATTGGCAGCCTATTACCTGGAATAGCACAAACTACCATAGTATGCAAAGGTTAATTAAATTCACAACATGAGAGATCATGAGGAGGAACCTTTACTATCAAGTCTTCTGGCAAATGGCCAGCTGTGCAAAGCATTCAGAAGAGGTGCTTTGCAGAGCATGGGAGTACAAATAGTCCTCACTTAACAACCATTCATTTAGTGACTGTTCCAAGTTACAGTAGTGCTGAACAAAAGGACTTACAAAAGGACCTGGCCCTCATACTTACAACTGTTGCAGCACCCTTGTGGTCATGTGATCACGATCCAGGCACTTGGCAACCAGCTTGCACTTACATTGGTTGCAGTGTCCCGGGGTCATGCGATCGCCATTTATAAACTTCCCAGCTGGCTTCCGCCAAGCAAAATCAATGGGGAACCATGTAATTCACTTAATGATGTGATTCACTTAACAGCCATAATGATTTGCAAAAAAGGTCATAAAATCAGGCATGACTCACTTAACAACCACCCACTGTAACAATTAATTTTCTGGTATCTATTGTGGTTGTTAAGCAAGGACTACCTGTATGTGGGAAAACACCTCTGGTTGAAGTGTTAAAGTAATTGTGTCCTTTGGAAGGCTTGCACAGATACTGCAAAGGCTGTCCCCAACTGGCCTTGCAGGCATGCATAGATGTTTCACTTTCTTGGTGGCTCCAAGGATGTATGTCTGTGCAAGTATTCATGTGCAGATAATACCCAGCAAATAGGTATTTTATGGTTGCCCATGGCAATCACAGCAGGTCTTTTATGAGTATGCCCAAGATACTCTTAAAATTCCAAATGTGCTCACAATTCCAAAAAAGGTTGAGGATCTTGGTATTAATGATTCAGCATCTAGCACTTAAACATGGGCAACGAGGGATGTGCAGCATCCCAAGAAATTCCCTGATGAAACACACTACAGTATTCTGTAAGTGTTTGTGTGCATGCAGAAAACAGATTCTGTAAGGCAGCGGTCAGAAGGAGAAACTCCCAACCCTCTCCATTAGTCTGACTCCAAAAAATTGCATAAATAGGAGACTTCTGGCTATTTAAACTTACTAAAGCCAATTATGCCCCTTGTAACTTTTGCAACTTGAGAACGTCAACACAAACACATTAATGTTGCTTCTAATAACATTACTTACTGTACATGTTAATATGTTTAATCACTCTCCATTGTTGGAAGTTTACATCTGGTCCAGGAACAAGTTAAAGGCATAAATGAGTATCCACCTTTTGGCATAAAGATGCAATATTTAAGATTCAAGCCTAAATTTAAGTAAAATAGATAGCACTTATTTTATTTAATTCCAACAGAGTTGTGTTTTTCAAAGAGTAAAAATAGTGTCATCAGAAAAACAGTAATCATTTTGTAAATAAAAGCTAGTGTTGAGTTGCAAAATATGCTATGTTACATAAACAGGAAAATTACATTCAGATGTTTTGATGTTGCTCATATATACGTATTTTTTTTAATCTGCACTCAGTTGTTACCGACTCTGCAGTGACTGCTTTTGGACGAGTCCTTTTGCAGTTTTCAAGGCAAGGTGTTTCGGAAGTGGCTTGCCATTGCCTCCTTCCTAGAGTAGAGCCCAGCTGGCGAGCGCAGGAGGCGGGGTTTCCATTGCTTCGCGCCTTTTTCGGGCGTGTGCGCCTTCCGCGTTACCGGCAACTGCTCCTGTCTCCTTTGCAAGGCGCCGCCAGCATTTTTCCTCCCACCGGGGTGAGAGTATCCATTTATCTACTCACGTAAGTTTTCGAGCTGCTGGGTTGACAGAAACTGGGGGAGGAAGCAGGAGCTCACTCTGCTACGCGAAGGCTGGGTTCGAACCACTGAAGTGTCAACCATTTCTGGCCGGCAACTTTCAGCATCATTAAGCTGCTGCGCCACCGCGCCCCATTGCTTATATAGGTGTATTTAAAGAGCTGTTGCAATTTTCCGTTTATTCTAAATGTATTAGCAATTAGAAAGATTGCTGTAATTTTTTTTTTTTTTTTTAGAAAAGTAACTGAAAATTGCTTTTCAATCACAGCAAACTCGTAATAGTAAAAAAACCTCAAAACCCAGGCATGGTTCTCATATGCACTTCTTAACAAACAAATTTGGTTAAACTTGCACGCTCTCCCCTCAGCTGTCCTCAAAGGCCGATATAGGAAGATCCCTTACCCCAGTGTTGTCCAAACTTGGCCACTTTAAGATGAGTGGACTTCAACTCCCAGAATTCCCCAGCCAGCATGTTGAAGTCCACTCATCTTAAAGTGGCCAAGTTTGGACAACACTGCCTTACCCGGAGAGACAATGCCCCTGTGACTCTGGACACACAGAAACAACTGAGCGTGTGCTTCTCCAGTGCCTGTATTAGAGAGACATTCGTACTAGCCTCATCTCACCATTCCTGCATAAATACCCAGAGTGCACAGGACGTTTTACACCTCCCTGCTGCTTTCAAGTACCAACCCTGCTACAACATATAATCGCAGCAGCCATTAAAATTCATCAGATGATGGCCTGTGCCATAAACTAGACTTAATGAGCATCTAGTTTGTCATACTAGAGTGCTCTGTAACTTGAAGTAGTCTGCTATATACTAACCTTTATGCTTCCCCACACCCATCTAATGCTCCTATCCCCCCTTTTTAGATCCTTTTAGTTCCTTGCTTTTTATATATACTTTCTGTTTTATATCTTTTAGCTTTTCAAGACTTTTTTTTTTAATAAACTCTGATGTATCTTTTATGCTTTTTAATTGACTCTACTCCACCCTCCTTATGCTGGTCTATGACCATAATAAAGATTTGATGTGATTTGATGAGGTTAAACTTGCAAGAATAGTTTCTGTACGTATGAGTGCTATTTAAATATAAATTACGTTTTTTGAATGGCAAATCTGTAGATAAGAGTTGTTCTTTTTAATTTAATCCTGTATCTAGCTTAAAGGACCATTTTAAATAATGAAATAGCCCTTGGCACTGGCAAAAATGAAACTGATTTTTTTTTACATCTAAACACTATGCAAACATATAGTTAAATACTATACATTTTAAAAATATTTCATTCACCAAAATAACACACATTTGTGAAATGGTAACTCTTACATTTCTTAATATACCGAGTAGGATTACTTCTTTGTGATCAGACTGCTAGAGCAGATTACATAAGAGAAAAAGTTTTAAAAATAAATCTATAAATCTCCTAAAATCAGCTTACTTAGAAACTATAATATACTTTAACAGCAGCTTTTCTGTAAGTATATTTTTTTTAAAAAAGCAATTCCTTTATGCTTTGAAATATGACAAAGATAGTTGTCAGAAAAAAGAAATATTTGAAAAAGATATACAAAGTCATATGTGACATGGGGAACATCATATTCGAAACAAAGAATCTCTCTCTCTTTCTTTCTATATTTTTCCCTTACTAAATAGTACTGAAGTATGTGCCAAGAAGCCATATGATATACCAGGAAAAAAGTCCCACTAAGAAAAGGCACAAAATACGGGGGGGGGGGGGGGGAAGACCCTCAGAGACAGATATTTATGAGAGAGATTGCCAGTGTGCTAGAATAAATGTCAGAGAATTTTTAAAACCCAGTAATACTGGATTTAGCTAAAATTGCTGCCTTCCACAAGAGACAAAATGTTCCAAGTGTTCACAGAGCTCTATGTTGCTGTTATTTACAAAATTGGTAAAATTTCTTTACTAAGTAACTGCTATCATGCTTCCCATGGAGACTGAATTTGTCCAAAGACCTAAGGCAACATTCCACAAAGATACAGCTAAAGACACACAGCCATATTTTATGGCCAAAATTGCACTTCTCACAGATTTCCATGGAGTAAAGAACAGACACATGAAAACACCTTTACTAAGTGGGTGAGCAAATTAAATCTGTCAACTATTCTTACAGATTTAGTTTATTAATCAATGCTCAGTATAATCCTACTCTATCCTGTAATACCATCTTAAATTAAAATTCTTAATTTTTGCTGTTAAGCCTTGGAAAGAAAGAACTATGTGGACCATAAAAGTCAACACTATGGGTGCCACCAAGATAGCAGTATGGGTTGTTCCAATATGTCATATGAATGTTTCGCTCAGGAGAAGAGCAAAACAATGTATTTACGTCTCAATTAACTGGGAATAAGGCTGCATGAATCTTCCTTCCTCCACATTTTTCTTCTTTTTTTTAGCTATAACTATTATATCCAAATCCTATTCTACAGTTAATCTAAATAAGCTTTGTCCAATCTAATGCCTTCCAGATGTATTCCAGTTAGGGATATACAACATATCCACCTTGGATTTCTTTTTCACAATATATTTTGATCCCCAAGTGGTCTCCACTATGACATTGATAACAAGCAGCAAATGTGAAGTCAATTGCGATCCTTGGAAATGCTTGTATTTGGGGTAATTCCACAGCTGTACACAATAAATAAACCGTGATTTACTGTTACTTATTGAATGAACTGTGACTTGGCACACTATGTGAGTGGAACTTTCTGATTTATCTGTGGCTTCTTGACTTGTTCCTTGTTTGGTTTTACTAGCCTCAGAAGGTGGCAGCTTCTAGCCATCCCTGGACTCTTGGAAGTTAAGTAGGGTCTGGCCTGGAAAGCCCTGGAATGTAGGCTAAATGTAAGCTTAAAAAACATCCAAAAGGCAGCAGTTGCAAACCATTTCTGTACTAATGCTATGAAAACTGCATGGATGCTGTCACTAGGAGTCAAACTCAACCCTCCAACCAATGTGTTTGGTTGGTACTTATATCATTTTAGGATTACATATTAACTAATCAGTATCTTATTTTCTCACCCATTCTCATTTTACAGGGCCTCGGGTAGACAAAAACAATGGAGGCAAAACATTGGGTGAGTCAAAAGGAACATTTCATCCCTGGTCTCTCAGAATCTAAACAGAGGTTTGGACACAGCCTACAACTTTTGATCCCCTTACCATCACACGAGTCTCTGGAGAAATTTTTTAGGGAGCAAAGGGAACAGAGGAGAAGGGGAAGAAGGCAAAGATCTGTTGCAGGACTTTACCCTCTGCTCATGAAATGCTCAATATTATCCTTACAACACTTCCAAAAAATTATTCCCTTTTCACAATAACCTTGCAATAAGGTAAGTCTGATTCACATTGAGAACTTCAAGTTGTGTTACATACACTGTTTATCAATGACCTTGACTGGCAGACCAGAACATTTCCAGGACCCTTGGTCAGTGCTCAATTCACCTGACTTCCTGGTTTTCATGGATTCACTAAGTCTAATTGTATAACAATTTACTTCACTGCTACCGCTTCTACTGAAGTTGCTCATTTTTGTTTAGCTGTTAGTATTGCATGGCAAAATGTGTTTTTGATTTACAGTTTACATGACACTTCAATATAAATGTTATAGACTGTTTGCCAAGAAAAGTTAAGACAGGTTTACAGTTGTCTGTTAACAAAAAGCAAGGAAAAAGACTGGGCTGCCCAAATATATTGTAGGTATTTTGTTTCTTACTTTTACACCCATCTCTTTTCCTCTTAGCAATTATTCACCTGTCAAACAAGCAAGTTCCCAAGAAGATTTGCATGTACTGGTAGAACATCCACATAATGCAATATGTCCACAATTTATTAACTTGTCAGCTAATTTTTTTTTTTTTTTTTGGTGCCTTCAACTCGGTTTTTCACTCCTGGTAACTGCCTGGATAAGCCTCTGAAATTTTCTTGGCAAGATTTTGGAAGTGGTCTGCCATTGCCTTCATCATCCTAGGGCTGAGAGAGACTGGCCCAAGGTCACCTAGCTGGCTTTGTACCTAAGGCAGGACTAGAACTCATGGTCCCCCAGTTTCTAGCCTGATGCCTTAACCACTATACCAAACTGTCTTTCTGCAATTTATTAACTTGACAGCTAAATTACTGTTAACCAATTCTGGATGGTAAAAACATCCATATTTAGTTGCAGCATCAGCTTGTCAGGCCATGCCCTGAATAGAATAGTAATTTGTAAGTTTCAAATAACATCACATTACTTTAAAAGTGATATCAAAGAGCAATACTGGAAAGTATTTTTAAAAGTATACTACATCTTCTACTTAAAAAGAAATCAAATCAAATGAATATATTAATATACTTACTGGTTTAATTCTATATCTAGGATGAAGGAAGATCCAAAAGCGTCAACCTGGAAGCTGGCTCTAGCAATGTGAGTGGACTGCAATATAAAAATAATTGCAATCGGTTAGTTACCAAATCATTGTCCTGAAAGCAATACAAGCAAAATTCTGTATCAGTGCAAAAACAGAGATTATGCTATATAATTGAAGCGTTTTTATAGAGAGAGAAATAAAAGAGCTGACTGTATCATATTTTATATATTTTTGATTCTCACATATTGAACAACTTTAGAGTTTTAATTTTTTTTATTTTTTATTTTTATCAAATTTATATGGCTGCCCATCTCACACAAAGTAACTGTGGGCAGCGTACAATAAAACCAACCATTAAAACATTCTACAGGACCACACTAAAAACTATAAAACATAAGTAAAAACAAGTTTGTGAGAGGGAATGCATCAGAATGTAACACGTGATGCAGCCAGCACGCAGGCTCCATGTTGCCAGGGGGTCCCCAGGCCTGATGAAAAAAAACCATGTTTTAAGGGATTTCCAGAAAATCACAAGGGTTGGGGCTAACCTCACCTGGGGGGCAGGGGATGATGCTTCAAAGGCAGGTGCCATGGCAGAAAAGGCTTGTCTCCTAGGTCCCGTCAGATGGAACTCTTTCACAGACAGGACCCACAGCATGCTTCTCCTGCCGGACCTGATGGGTGGGTAGATATAACTGGGAAGAGGCAGTCCCTCAAATAACCTGGCCCCATGACATGTAGGGCTTTAAAAGTCAAAAACAGCACCTTGAATTGGATCCAGAAGCAAACTGGTAACCAATGCAGCTCACAGAAGAGGTGTATCATGCATTCTTCTAAGGGCACACATAACTGCCTGTGCTGCCACATTTTGCACCACCTGAAGCTTCTGGATACTCTTCAGGGGCAGCCTGATGTAGAACACATTACAGGAGTCCATTCAGGAGGTGAAGAGATCTCTAAAGTTGGTACAGAAATATTGCATTTATGTTTAATACAGGTAGTCCTTGGGTTACAATGACAATTGGGACCAGAATTTCTGTCACTAAGTGATGCAGTCACAAAATGTGATGTCATGTAACTGCATCAGTTAGTGATGACAATCCTAGCAGTCCCAGTTGCCGTCGTAAATCGAGGACCATGCAGGTCATTAAGCAAGGACCTCACATGACCACAACATGGGAAGAGGCAAGAGTTCCAGGCAACCAGGCAAGAGCTATGGGTGAGTGGGTGAGTGCCACAGGTAGGCACTATGGAGCATGGGCAGGCAGGTGCCGTGGGTGGGGGCTCCTTGGCAGAAAAAGTGGTGGGAGTGGGAGCAATTTATAGGAGCAACTTGTGACCTCCTGCCAGATTCCCATTGACTTTGCTTGTGGAAAGCTGGCAGGGAAGGTTGCAAATAGCAATCACGTGACCATGGGACACTGCAATTTTCATAATTGCAAGCCAGTTGCCAAGCACCTGAATCATGATCACGTGACCGTAGGGACGCTGCAATGGCTGCAACTTCGAAGACCAGTCGTAAGTCCCCCTTGTTCAGTGCTGTTGTAACTTTGAATGGTCACTGAACAAGTGGTCATAACCTGAGAACTCCCTTTCAGGAGGCACCAATGATAGCACACCTTAGTAAATCCACTGGCACCACTAGTAGGCATGAGCTGCAAGGTGGAACACACAATATTAAAAAAAAGCCAATTTGGGGTTAGCAGTGCACCTCTTCTTTCCTACTATGGCCTGCTAAGTTATGCCTGAAAAGTCAACAGCAAGCCACAGGAACCTTCTCCAGCACACATGATGCTTTCCCAGGACTCCTAAAGTCCTGCAGTTGACTACTTCACCCTAGGTCAGTAGGTGGAAGAGGCACCTACTCCTCTGGCCCACAGAAAGTTTCTAAAATAGACTAATGTTCTTTTTAGCATCGAAAATCACCTTCCAAAAAGTAAGGAAAAAAATGTAAAAGCCCAAACCATCTGCTTTGCACCTCTGCGCAACTACTCAGGTGATACTACTCTATTCATTTTACTTCATTGGCCCAGATAATAGGACTCTGCCCTCCCTCTCCCCGCCAAATGTTCAATGCTTGGCTTTTCAGAATATTGCCCATTGTTAAATTAAGTTACCTTTTCTGGCCTTCTACTTTACTGACTTAGTTTAGAAGACTATAATAGATTTCTTTTCCTGCTATTTCTACAGAACCTTTGTAGAGCATACAGTGGTATGGGAGGAAATGATAGTAAATATTCAAGAGGATATAAAACTCAGCCTCACATCTTGGGAGGGTTTGCCTCTTCTGACACTGATCAGAAGAGCCATTCTTAACTTACACTATGTGTATGTTTTCTATTTGTGATTACCTGTGACAAGGGAAAGTAACTATCATCTTGTTTAAGCAATAAGAACACATCCTACATTTTAGTTGTTAATCAGCTAATAAACTTAAAGAATACATGATGTTTTTCCGGGAACACCTTTACTGGGTTAGTCACATCATGTGTTTAGTGCCCATCTCTGCATCCTAAAACTGGAGGCTATGACTAAGATCACAGTGAAGGAGTATCCAATAAGAAATAGTAATTATCTTACACTATATCTGTGATCTAGCCAGCATTCCCCACCAAAGTGAGGACTAGTCTACAACTCAGCTGCCAAAGAGTTAAAATCAAAGTCAGTGGCTTTAAAACTGCATGATGTGGTAGAGACAGAATGTATGAGATAAATCAACTTCTGGAAAAAAAATGGTGGCATTTTCTCTTTTGATCATGACCTTTTTGATCATCCTTTGTTCCACTGTATCTCCTAACATTCCACAAGATCTCTATACAGGCCTTGACCCCTCCTTCAGAGACTGTGCACATCAAACAATAGCACATCAAACACTAGCCATTATCCTTCTCCAGGGACAAAGATATGTAGTCTGGGAGTAAGGAAGGAACAGAAACTAAGGAGGCATCTTTCTCTCTCTTTTGACTGCAAAGAACATAAACAATCCTGTGATAATGGCAAGTCAACAACTGTAATCAAAATACTCCTTCATATAAGGATTCATCTCTCAGAAAGGTTTTCCCCCATTTCCCAACACCTCCCAGTATATTTGTTCAAAAGTGCCTGTTTAAGGTGGACACACTGATGTGGGGTAACCTCCAGTTTAAGACTGGAAACTAAATACAGAATTTTTGGGAGGGTGGCAAACCAACCTATTTCATATCTCTTGGACTAGTCCATAGCTCAGAATGTGCCTTAGGTGTGATGTTATCTTTATTTACCCACACACACACAGATTTCTACATATACATATGGAAAACTACATACAATAGTGTAAATTGTGGGAAATCCCATGCAAAAGTTTTTATTTTATGAGCAAACATATATGCAATTTAAATGATTTTGCACAGTTAAAAATGAATAAATTGCAGAAAGCAGAAAAGTCTGTAACCGAACATACGCAAAATTGATGTAAGTAGAAAATAGACTGAAATGTATTCATGAAGCTGTGTGACCCCAGATTAACCTACTTTGGAACATGATTATTATGTGGAAAAATGGGTGGGGGGCACACTATCTTTACTACTTTGAATTCCTTGGAGGAAGGGCAAGCTATAAATGTGGAAAATAGATTGCCTTTGAATCTCTTCCTTGTAATGGCAAAAGGGTGCCCATATAAACCAGCAAAAATGTTACTGGTTAGGCAGAAATACAACTGTAGCAGATCAATACTGTACCATTATGCTTTTCTACATGAGGACTAGTTCATGTCCTCCAGATCATTGATTCCACACATTAAAAGAACAACACAATTCTAGTCCTGGACTTAGACTAAAATTTAGATTTAGGATCTCCAGGTATATGATGTGCCCAAATATAATGATTTTTGTAAGAGGATAAAAAATGGAGATCTGCCTTATGCTGCCAGCGGGAGCACATACCTAGTAATAAAATAGCTGCTCTGCTGAGCATAGTCAAAAATCATTACCAGAAATGGAACTGCTCCCCACTTCCTTTTAGCTCTCCAGGATACTCTTCCCAGCATACTTTTTGTTCTAACCAAAGCCCTGGGCTACAACTACCCATCATTTTTTAAAATTATTTTCTAAGAACGCCTAGAGAGTCCACAGGTGGCCCAGAGGCATTTTTATAAATAAAGATAACAGTAGAGGCTGGCCCTTTGCTACACACCAACTCTCAACTATTGTTTAATGAAAGGCGTCTAAAAGTTAGGAGGGGCAGGGAAAAGGAAGTGACTACAGGAGGCATCTGTGGGCATAATGTGTCAATGAGCACTCCACTGCCTGCTCCTGATGTAGGTGGATGGGGAAAAAAAGATTGTTCCATTTATTCCCACCATGGGAATTTGCCCATGCCTTAAGACTGTTCACTTGCAGCTTAAAAATGCTAGATTCTTGATTTAACTGATTTTCAAGAATCTGATATACACACATCAGATTTCATATTTCGTATGACAGTATGCCATAAATGTGCATAACACAAACAGTCCTGAGTTTGAAAAGAGGATTGTTTATCTGCTGAATGCCTTCCCATATCCAACAGATGAAATTTTCAGCAATTTGGTGTCAGCTGAAGAATGGAGTCAAAACTTGGCAGTGAATCACACACTAAGTAGCAAGCTTCTTCCATGCCTTGCCAAAATCTCAAGACATACTTTGCCAGTATTTTGAAAACTTGACAACTCAAGTATCTGTATAACCCATGTACTGAAGCCACAGATACATACATTTTTATCATCCCAAATAATCATATATTAATACTTCAGTAATGCTCCCAAGAACTGTGCTTGCTATTTCATAGCAAGGCAAACAAGATAACAGTTAAACCTCTGGAAAAAATAAACAGTAGACCAATTAAAGGTTACGTTTTAGCCAGCAGATTTGTTATTGCAATCAGATTCTTTCTTTTAGTTAGTTTCTCACAAACTTCTCATATCATACAGCTTTCCATTAGCATGAAAATACATGCCAAAATATGACTTTATCTTCATTTTCTTTCCACTGAAAGGAGGAAACAGTACCACAAAAAACAGGAAGCCCATCATGTTGTACAGCTGTTACATGTCTGTAATGAGCAATGATGTAGCCTTAGGCTTTCCTAGGAATTGGGCTAAAGTAAAACATGTCAAACTGATGACGACATAGACTTAAGGCCAACTTTAAAGATCTAAAATCTATTTGAGGTACCAATAAATCTTGGGAGTTACATTTCTACTGCTTGAGCTAATCCCCAGAAATTGACCAAAGTATTTATTTCTCAAGAAGCAGAATTATCCTCCAATTTTTCAAGGGGGTAGAAAAGTGTTTTCTTGTAACATAAGATTTGAAGTTTGCTCTGTCATTGTTTTGGAAACATCAGTAATTAAGAATAGTGCAGTTGCATAATAAAATATTTTAGCACTTGGATTATCTGACTCACAGCTGGGAAAAATAGTTCAAATTCTTAGCCATTATTATCTTACTTCTAATGCAATGCAATCTGGCCAGTGGGATTTCCAGGCAGGCATGGGTATCCATTTGTTTCCCATTATTCATTTTAGTGGCACTATAAGAAATGAGTATTGTAAATTGTTCCTTTTTATTAAAAAAAAAATGTTAAGCCTATTAATTTTTTTCAGGTCAAAGCTATCACAACCTTTGTACATCATATTGTTGTCCTTGTCACATCATACAATGCCAGTACCATCCAGGACCAGATCAGAACATGACCTCTAGTGTGAGTACTAAGTTAATAAATCTGCCCTAAATCCTGATAATTAAATAGTGATTTCTTTAGCACAAGTCCTATGCAATTGTTAGACCACCCTATCAGCAATCTGGACTGAAAACATTTAATCCAAAGAACAAATCTCACTGTCAAAGATGCTCTCTCCCTTATGCCTATCAGCCTTCTTGTCTTTTCGGGGGGGGGGGTGCTACAGAAGACTTCAGTGGAAGATCTCAGAGTGCACATAGAGTATAGGAACTCCTCGGTTAACAATGGCAATTGGGACCGGAATTTTCATCACTAGGTGAAGCAGTCATAAAGTGCAACATCACGTGACCACATCGCTTAGCAATGGCAGTTCTGGCACTTCTTGGTTGCTGTCATTAAGCAAATCCTGTGCTGTTAAGTGAGGACATCACATGGTGGGCTGAGAGAATACAGCTGACCCAGTCACCCTGTGAGTTTCTATACCTGAAGGTTAGACTAAATTACGGTCTCTTGATTCTATTCCAGTCCCATAACTACTAGACTACGCTGGGCTAGGCAACCAATTATCCTTCAGAAGTTTTGGACTATAATTCCCACATATGTTGCAGCTGGCCAGGCTAGTTGTGGATGATGGATGTTGACATGCAAGATATTTGGAAGACAAGAGATACCTATATCCACACTAGGGTCTAACTAATTGAGGTAAGGTCCATCTTACTCAGGCTGAGTATGCTAATCTGGATCCTACATTGAAAAAAACATTCTTAGCTATTTATCACTGCTATAAGAGCTGCTCTGGGAAAATCAGTTGTTTTCTTACCCATAGTATCTTTATTTTGAGTGTTTAAAGGTCAACTTGTGCCTAAACATGGGATTCAGAATGTTAGTTAGAACCTGGGTGTCAGCACAAGAAGCATTTTATAGACGAGAAATAATAGGCAAACACAAATGGTTAATTTATCATGAGATACTAGAATTTTGTCAAGGTCAATGTAAAATAAAATCTAGAGAAGAACAGAGAGCAGGCAAAGGGATGGCAGAGGGATATAGTTGTCAATGGTTTTCTTATTTTCAGTGAATAGAAAGATAAAGTAGACAAAACAATTTATGGTTTTGAACGTTATAAGATTGAGTTTGAAACGGAATTATGTACAAATGATGAACATGTAATTGCTAAAATGTATAAACTTTTATTGAAATTTGAAACAGAAGAAGAACAAATGAAAGAATGTATGATAAAGTGGGCTAAAAATTTTGGTTATAATATACAGATGGAACAATGGGAAAATATGTGGTTGAAAGGGTTGAAGTTTACATTATGTCACAATCTTAAAGAGAATGTCTTTTAAAGAGATGTACTGTTGGTATATGTCACCAAAGAAGTTGTCTAGAATGTATAAAGGCACTTCAAATTTATGTTGGAAATGTGAACAACAAGAAGAGACATTTTATCATGTTTGGTGGACATGTAAAAGAGCTAGAAAATGGTGGATGCAAATACACACACTAATTCAAGAGGATTTTAAAGATTAATATACAATTGAGACCAGAGGTTTTTCTTTTGGGATGGATGGACAACCAGCTGGAAAAAAGTTATGAAACTTTGTTTTTGTATATGGTAACTGCAGCAAGATTACTGTATGCACAAAAATGGAAATATTCACCATTACCCACAATGGAGGAATGGCTGGTGAAGATGATGGAACTTGCTGAGATGGCTAAATTTTCTTCTTTGATCAGAGAAAAGACAGTATCTATGTTTATTGGAATTGGCTGTTTATTGGAGCTGACTGGAAACCATTTATGGATTTTTGTGTAGAACAGAAAAAAAATGACCTTATGATTTATGGTTTTGATTATTAGAAAAAAAATAGATTATAAAAAGAAAAGAGTCATGTTGTAACCATAGAATAAGAGGTAAATTTGTAATTGTACTTATAACTGCTATAAAGAAGATTGGAAGCCACTTCTATCTTTTTTCTTTCTTTTCTATTTTTCTTTTTTCATTTCTTGCACAAAACACAAAGATACATACATTATCTTTGGATAAGGAAAAAATAATTAACAATATTAGTTTGTATTAGGTTTATCTTCCTTTTATATATATATAAAATGTTAGTTAGAATCCATGGTAACTCTGTCTTCTTGGCTGTTGTTAACATATTATATATCAAGTTTTTGTATTGTTTGTAAATGTTGTAAGCTGCCCAAGTTGCTATTGTGAGATGGACAGCTATAGAAATAATTAATTAACTAACTACTGTAACTTACTTTATGCCAAATCAGTCTCTGGACAATGGTTCAAAAATCCATAGAGCTGCTGAGACAAGAGGTGAAGTTGAGGGTGTTTCCACACACTAATGATATTTATTTATAGGTAGTCCCTGGGTTAAGAACACTCTGTTTACAGACAACCCATAGTTAAGAAGGGAATATTTGAGTTAAATACACAATGATTTGAGTTAAATACACAATGGTTCAAGTTAATTACACAATACTACTTATACAGTATTATATAATAATACTGTTCTGGCTTACATACAAATTCATCTCAAGGACAGACCTTGAGAACGGAACCTGTTCTTAAACTGGGGACTGCTTGTACATTCACTATTACTATTTCTCCAGGAGCTCAAGATGGTATATATGGGAATCACTGATAATTTTTTTCCACATTACAACAACCCTGTGAGATAAGCTGGACTGAGAGTGACTGAAATTAAATTTCATGGACAAGTAAGAACTTGAACGCAGACATTCTTGGCCCAAGTCCATTATTTTAACCATTACACTAGCTGATTTTCTCCAGCAGTTTGATATGCTATGCTATGCTATGCTGCACTATATTATAATATAAAATGGAACAATGACAGAACCTTGGCTGTGTTGTCAAACATAGTTCTCCCAACCATATCTTCTGAAACTATTCCTCTAGAAAGGCCTGGAATCACCACAATACTGTGTCTCCTAAGCCAAAATGGATATATTGTCGATGGGAGAGATCTAAAAGAGGATTCAGTTCCCCAATACAAGTCATCCACCAGAACAATTGCAGCTGCCTCTGTCCCAAAGTAGGTCAGAGACTAAATTAGAATGTATCTGAATAATTAAAATTATGTATTCTATTTGAGAAACCCCTGTATGGCTCAATGCTTTACCTAAAATTGGCAACTAAGGTACAGTGTTCCTATTATTTTTAATAATAATAATTCTCCCTATGAAAGTAACAATGCCTACTCCATCACTCAAGAATGTATTAATCATTTCTGAGGTCTAAATTTCCAACCCAGCTCTGGCAGATTTCATAAGCAAAGATGGATATGGGTCAGACTATGTGATACGCCTCAGTCATACAAACAGTTTGTCCATATCTTCAAGCTGCACAACTGAAAAGTAACCACCACACAACTAGACATTGATCTATCTCCATCCATGTTCAAATCCATCACAACAATAACTACAAGAGCTTGGATGCAAGCTATTTTATCCATCAGACTTCTAGGAAAAAATTCAAGGTTTGTATCCCAGCACATATAACAAGGAAGCTCTTTATCACTATCCAAACAATCTCTACTACACAACACTGGACAGAAGCAAAGTAGCGTGAAACCTAGTTTTGGCCAAGTCAGAAGCAAGCAACCTGAAACCAGTTATCTGTGGCAATAACAAAGCACATTATGATATCCATTCATCCCACATAAAAATGTCAGGTCTTCCACCTGTTGCACCATGCAGGTGAGAGAAAAAGAATTGAATCTTGATTCTACTATAAATAGGGCTTTCATTTTATATTTGGCTTTCTTCATTCTTGAAATAACTTGCAAGAGATCTGCATCCTTGAACCACTGACTATGCAGCTACCAGTTTTTGTATCAGCAAAGAGACAGATAGATGGCAGTAAGAAATTATGAGATCTGAATTTATCATGGATCACCATGCTCTGGGAATCACAGTAAGAAGATCAATATGAAGTCAGTATATAGCAACAGAAAAAAAAGGGGGGCCTCACACAATAGGAAAATAAAACAGATTAAACTTTAACCCAAAAAACACTTATTGTAATGCTAATATATAAATAGATTGTGTGGCTTAGAACACGGCACTGTATCCAAGGGTGTCTTTGTATTCCAGAAGAGTGCTTCTGGTCAGGAAACATGCAATATTTGGTAATCCCTCACATCTACTTAGATCTTCTTCTGTGCCTTCCCAAAACTCTTTCCAAACAGTTCAGAATATTATATTGACCCTCCAGCAGTAGGAATGATTTGAACACCTATCAGTGACTGGCATAAAACTACCACTGCATATAAACCTCAGGTGAAAACCAGGATGATGGAAAATGATGACACAAGTAGCAATATCACGACACAAAACCTGTCCTTATGCACTTGCATACTGACATCTGATGTGAGCTTGTTAGATGCAAGGTTTGTATTATGATGTCATAGCAGTTCATCATTTGTCCCCTGCCTTTGCCCCTTTCCCACAGACATCTATCATCAAACTGACAGGGTACTAAAAAGGAGATCATGCTGCTGAGGAAGATGGAAAATGATTAAACATCAAAAGATGGAACATTTTTCTATGCGAAAAGGATTATTAAGGGTTTTTTTTCCTTACTTAAAAAAAAGACTGAGATATGAGATTTCTAAAATTATGTGTAGTATGGAGAAAGTGGAAAGAGATATGTTTTTGCTGTTATGCCATTAAAGTTCATAGTCTCCCAAGAAACTTGTTCAAACTAGGTTTAAAAAACCAAGAGAAAGTATGTCTTTGCATAGTGCATAATTAATTTTCTTTTGGCATTTAAACCACTAGCTCACATAACTTTAAACCAGGATTACAGAAATTTAGGAAAGAAAGGCTGAACCAAAAATCCATGCTCACTGATAAACCAACCTCTAAGATATGCACATCACATTAAGCCATTATGTGGTGTGTGAACCCAACTATTTGCCCTTATCCAAGAAACCACATTTTCATAAACCATGCTTGCTGCAGTCTGCTTGTGCCCTTTCCAGAGGCATCAGGTGATACTGTGAGAAACACAGGATGCAGGGCTAAATAGCTCCTTGGTCCCCATTTGAAGAAATGAAAATAAACCCTATGCCAATAATGTACTCTTTCCCCTTCAAAACTTCTTCCCCTGCATGCTGGGTCAATTTGTTACTTCCTGGAGCCTAGGTCAAGTATAATTCTTCTTACATAACTGGCATCCCCACATAATTCTTGAGTGCTGGAAGTAATTAATTCCTTGGCAAACCATGGCTTTAACTGTCTTTTACTCTACACATCATAAACCTGGTGCTCTACTGCAATACCACTTTCAATTATAAGTTTGGCCATTGCTAAGGGCTTTGTGTGCAAGTCACAGTAACCACGCAAATGTCATTTCCCAATACTTCATGTAGCAGCTGTCATCACATGGCTAGCTGTACGTGTGCAACCACTCACCACTTGATCTAGGCAGCTTTGGTCCTGCTACCACAGACAATTTATTTCCACAGCAAATATGGCAACATTAAAAAGCAAACCAAACCAAACATAGTTAATCACTATACATCAAAGACTCAATACACAATGATAGCTATCATATGGAACTCTTTAGTTCCATGTGTGTGTCCAAGAACAGCAGCTCTATTAACCACAAACAAACAAAAACGTTCTTTGCTCATTAATACTGAACTTTACATTCATGCATACAGTTTCAATCTAAATAGCACTTATTGATGAAAGGGGTTTTGTTTTTGTTTTAAACAGGAGAATTCAGGTCAACTAATTTAGATGAACAATTTTTTTAAGTTTCCAAAAATATAATTTTATGATGAAGAGACAAAGATTCAAGGTCACATTAAAGTAATTCTGCACAACAATGCCTTTTTAAGACACTGAGATCCCCAGGGGAAGAAGTTCATTTCAGGGCTCTTTAAAACCAGCTTCTTCTCACTCCATCCCATGTTAGTACAGTGGTACCTCAAGATACGAATTTAATCCGTTCCGTGACTCTGATCGCAAGTCGAATTGGTCGCATCCTGAAGCAAATTTCCCCATAAGGTTCAATGTAAATATGGCTAATCCGCCCTCCGAATTTGGTTGCATCCTGAAGCACATGTCCCCATAAGGTTCAATGTGTAGCGCAGAAAAAGGAAGTGCTAATGAAATCTGAGAAAGGCTCCCGCGCGCACAGCCGGGAGCGGGAGCTTCCCCCCCACTCCCCGTGCTGATTCTTCTTAATTCTGCGCTCTTTCCTCTGTGCATAGCCCTTGGCGCACGCGACAAAAGCACAGTGAAAGGAATGGGGGGGGAAGGCTTATGTAGCGCGCACAGCGGAGCGGGAGCTTCCCCACCCCCGTGCTGCTTCTTAATTCCGCGCTCTTTCCTCTGTGCACAGCCCTTGGCACGCGCGACAAAAGCACAGTGAAAGGAATGGGGGGGGAAGGCTTATGTAGCGCGCACAGCGGAGCGGGAGCTTCCCCACCCCCGTGCTGCTTCTTAATTCCGCGCTCTTTCCTCTGTGCACAGCCCTTGGCACGCGCGACAAAAGCACAGTGAAAGGAATGGGGGGGGGAAGGCTTATGTCGCGCGGCACGCACAGCCGGGAGCGGGAGCTTCCTCCCCCCCCACTGATTCCTCCGTGCTCTTTCCTTTCTCCATGGTGACAAAAGCACAGTGAAAGCAATCAGCGCGCTGGGGGGAAAGGCTTATGTCACGCGCGCGCACAGCGGAGTGGGAGCTTCCCCCCCCCCATTCCTCCGCGCTCTTTCCTTTCTCCATAGCGACAAAAGCACAGTGAAAGCAATCACCAGGCCAAGGGCTCTGGCCAAAGGAAAGAGCAAATTTCCCCATAAGGTTCAATGTAAATACAAACAGTTCTGAAACATATGCATTTTATTTTTAAACCACAAAAACATGAAAAAAAGCACAGTATGAAGAGGGAGAATGGGGTGGGGAGGCAGTTATAGTTTGGAGGGAGAGTCCCCCTCCAAAGGGACTTCGGGGAGATCTCCTTCAGGTGCTTCCTCTCTTCTTTGCCTCTTAGCTGCAAAGCCTTATTCTTGCCACACCTGCTCTGCATTTTCTTTGGAGCCATGCTGACAAGCACACCAAAAACCTTCCAAACGCCACAAAACACACCACAAGCCTCACTGAACGCCTCCTTGCTACCGCGATCTCGCCCACAGGAAGCCGCAACCACGTGGCAGCAGGGCAAATGGCTTTTCCTTTTTCCTTTCTCCATAGCGACAAAAGCACAGTGAAAGCAATATCAGCGCGCACGCACAGCCGGGAGCAGGAGCTTCCCCCCCCCCCGCGCGCTCAGATTTCATTAGCACTTCCTCTTTCTGCATTGCTTTCCTTGGGCTTTTGTCCTCGCGCTCAGATTTCATTAGCACTTCCTCTTGGAAGCCGCGACCACGTGGCAGCAGGGCAAATGGCCGCGGATCCGGTTCGTAGCTTGAGGCGGAGTTCGCATGTTGAGGTAAATTTTTGCGGCTGGAGCTGGTCGTATCTTGAAATTTTCGTAAGATGGGGCGTTCATATCTTGAGGTACCACTGTATTATGTTTTTCTCCACGTGAAATCAATGGACCAGCAAGTACGAGTATGAGAGAAGCCTCATAAATAAATAAATAAATAAATAAATAAATATTTTATTTAAAAATAAATAAATATGAGGGAAACCTCTTAAAGAAAATAACCCTTAAGAGTATGTTTTAAGTGATTAGGTTTGCTGCCCTGAATGAAAAAGATCTATCCATCTGAACATTTCAAATACTGAATCATAGTACGGATGAGATCCACTCCATGTAGAGTTCCAGAGAGACTGCCATTACTGCCTTCTTCCTGAAGAAGTACACCAATGCATATTTGCCGTGGCTGTTAAAGCAACACATGGGGAAATGATTCACTTAAGAGTCCTGCAAGTATCTAGGACAATTTCAAAGACAGGCATGAATAGCAAACAAAAAATAAAAAAGACATAAGGCTTAAATCAGATCATGCTGAAGCATGTCCATAACGTGAATGCCAGTTTAAGATATGTTTTCATAAAGACATCCAGAACTAACAGATCTTGACTTCACTGCTTAAAATACTCAAGGAATAAAGGATGGAGTGGAGAGGACAGGATTAAAAAGAGTGGCCTCCTTCCAGAAATACAAAAAGAGCAAAACATAGTTCCTCTTTGGCCAAAAACATTTCATTGGTCCATGTAAGATCAGAGATTACTCCACAAGCAGAATGGGTAATAAAAATGGCAGCTAGGGCCATGACAAAGCCAGAATAATCAAAGGGTGAGGAAGCATCATTTATTTATTTATTTATTTATTATTTAATAGACTTGTCCCCGCCCATCTCCCCACAATGGGGGACTCTGGGCGGCTTACAACAAATTAAAATCAGAAATACATGATTAAAAGTTATAAAAAACCAGACTTACAGAGATAAAAAGGCTAAAAAATCCAAGAGGCTGATAGAGGCCACACCAGGCCGCTAAGGGGCCAGCCAACCCCATTTCTGATATCCTCCCTCCCCGCCCCAGGCCAGATGGCAGAGCCAGGTCTTCAAATCCCTCTGAAGGCCTGGAGTGAGGGGGCCTGTCTCACCCCCAGGGGCAAGATGTTCCAAAGGGCGGAGTCTACAGCAGAGAAGGCCCGCCTTCTGGACCCCGCTAGTCAAAGGTCTTTTACCGCGGGGATCCGGAGCATGCCCTCTCTGTGAGATCGGGTGGGACGGGTTGAAATCATGGGGGCGAGGCGGTCCTTCAGGTAACCTGGCCCCGTGCCATGTAGGGCTTTAAAGGTGATAACCAACACCTTGAATTGGACCCGGAAGCAAACCGGTACCCAATGCAGCTCACGGAGCAAAGGTGTTATATGGGTCCTTCTTCGGGCCCCAAAAATTGCTCGCGTGGCCGCATTCTGGACCAGCTGAAGCTTCCGGATACTCTTCAAGGGTAGCCCCATGTAGAGCGCAGATCATAGTGGAAGCTCCACCGTTTCACACTAGGCCAAATGGATAAAGGATGGAGGGAGGGAAGATGCAGCTTGGTATCTTCATGAGTTTAATTTGGGATGAAAAGAGTAGATGACAGTAGGTGAAATCAAATGAGTATTTTAAATAGGGCTACTTATTTTAAAGTGAGGAGGCAAGTGACCTGGGAGAGTCTAATCAAGGTATTATAAAGTCAAAGCTTGGTGAGACATTTACATTTATATTCACATTTTTATTAGTTTTACAATGACTGTAGACACACCATTATCTGACTTGACTGTCTTCATGCAACCCCAACATGTCCTCCATATCTAGCCCTGATCCAAGAAGAACAACAGGTGTATGTTCCATACTGCATACTGCACCACCAAGTGCTACATCTTTGATGGTTATCTCCCCTATTCTTCTGTACATCTAAATTATGGAGAAGTAATTTAGGGTCAGTACCTTTATGACACTTTATAAATTATAAATTAGCACTGCACTATGCACTGCTGAATTTCCAATGTGTATTAGTGTATCCTTTCCATTTTATTTGTTCTACCCATAGATCATATACAGCACTGGAAAGAAATTCAATATTCACGGAGGCAGTTAAAGGGAGGCTGTGATGGGCTTTTCCTGGAAAAATTGATTCACTCTTACTGAATTTGGAATTACATAGAAAATTGGAAGGGTAACACATTAAAGATTAAGTAATTCTATGGGGTTATTTTTTGGAATGCCAAGATTATAAACAGCTGGATAGATGTTGATACTCCTTAACAATACATGGAAGAGTTTGATGCACAGGTGTGGCAATACTTGCATATCCCCCACAGGGGAGATAGGCGGCATACAAATTTAAAAATAAATAAATAAATAATAAAAATATTGCATTTGTATACTATTTATAAATTATATATAGGAAGAAAGTCCTATACAAATGTAAATTAGTCTGCAAATTTATTTATGCCACATGTAAGAAACTAGTTTCCTGCACAGAACTAGATTTAGGGGTTCATTAGGTAAGCATTGTATTAAGCTTGAGAATAAGATGGATTTAGTTTTAAACAAAAACAGCCCTGCTGGTTCCCCAAAGCCTTTGTAACATGACAGAAGGGAAATGTTTTTAAATGCATTGGTCAGAACCACCTTCATTCTCTGAAGAACATACAGAACAACGCCAAAACCACATTACTTATATTTAATCCAATCCAATATTCTTCTTGACCCTATAATTCCTGAGCCTTTTTCATCACGTCCTCAGAATAAAATCTCTACTAATTTAATAAATAATTACTGTTACTGCATGGCAGATCTTGAATCATGCATTTTTCCTTCATTTGGACACCACTGTTTGGATATTCAGTTGCCATTGCCATATAGGCTATGGGTGAAAACATCATTTCAAAAATCCTTCCTCCCCCTGCTCCCCACGCCAATCCCTGGATTTGTACTTAGAAATAGCGATATGAGATTCACAGAAAAAAAAAAAAATCATGTTCAGTGGGCAATTTGCCTAAGCAATTACAACAGAAAGTTGTACGAAATGCCTTAGAAAATGTTCTGACCAGTCTTGTCTTAGTTTCTCTCACAAAATTACTAGGGGTCTTCATTTCATGTGCATAAAACACCACCCAGGATTGCAACTGTGAAATGGGTGGCTATATAGCTTGACTAAATAGAGAAATAAATAAGACTTTGAAACAATCAAACTTGGCTATTATTGTATTTGTAGTTGGAGCTCATTCCTTCTTACAAACGACCTTATTTTTAAAAAATTGGAAAAGTTTTCCAGTCCACAGAAAACTACACTAATTTTACAATACACTATATATTGGCAAGTATAGAATTCTTGCACAAGACAATGGTTCCTGCCCCACATGTGGCCAAACTCCATGAAAGTGTATACCATATTCAGTTTGTTAGAGAATTTTCAGGTATCTCAAAGGCTATTTGAAAGTTGTACCTCTAGATATAGTCCATTAATTTCTTAATATTTTGTACACAGTCACCCAGATTCCACTGCTCAAATATTTCTGAGTAATGTATAAACCCATTAGCTTGGTTTCCTCATCCTATTATCTCTGGATTCCTAAGGCTTATTCAGTAATAACAATTATCCAACTTTTTATTGAAACACTGCAGGAGTTTCTGTAGGGTGTGGTAAGTAAAGTCAAGATGGCAGTCATGAAGGTGCAAGCTTTGATCATACTGTCGTGGCCCCCATCTTGACCTTTCTGACCATACCTCTGACTAATACTGAGATTATAATCAATTTAAAGACCAGCATAATACTGAGATTTTGATCAATTTGAAGAGTAGCATTTTAATGTCTTATCCAGAACACAACAGTGAATGAATCCATGGAGTCAGATCCAGTCCACTTTATATCTTCAGACTATTCTTTATTTATCAGAAAAGCCAAGGTGCCGTGTCACTTGCACATAACCAATGGTGCAAAAAATGATACTTCTGCTAGACTGTAAATTTTTCATTGGAAAAATTGGCTGTAATAGCCTCAATAGTTTTTTAAGGATTAAGTCATGCTTTGGAGAAAGGACTGCATGTCAACTGGGTTGACATATATTTTTTGATTGTTATGCATGTTCTTAGACTGATCTTTTGTTTTGGCCCTAAGTTTCCTGACAGACGTAATGTGAATTGTCTGCATCTCTCCCAGAGTCATTAATTATTTCTGGAATGCTGACATGGACCAAAGAGACCTAGAGAAATCAGACCCTCATTTCACTATATCTCCTCCCCACAGCAAGGCCTTCCATATCCAGCTTCAGACTCTAAGGAACTGATAAAAATGTGACAAAAAGCAGAAATAGTCACCATCCAACAAAGACAGAGAAAACATGAAAAAATAGAAGTTGCCATTAAACAAAAACTCTGGAATCAGACTATAATACTATGCCTTCTTGAATAAAATGCCTTTGGCAGCGTTACAGTTTGCTTAAAGCTAGCTTTTTACTGAAAGAATAAGGTAGAGTTTTAAATTATCATTTGTTATTCACTTTAAACTGAAATGAGTTTTAAGCTGGGAGATAACACGTACAGTAATAAATAAATGGATGTGCCATTTCAAATTAAAATTTTGGTGATGCATACATACCCTTGAAATGCACATTACTCCTTGTTAGAATTCATTTCTAGAAAGCAACAGTGGCTCAAAAAAGTTTGTATAACTTACCAGAAATTACTTTAATAAGAGAACAATTTTTTTTTCTTACAATTTCAAGATTCACAATATAGAGATGGAACAAAACAATACCTTTTGACTGGCTATTACTAACAGCTGAGGTCCACAGTTAAATGTATGAACTCTTTCTAACAAGTACTATATACGAAACATGGTTAACTCTCTCCATTAGAAAGACCAAATTGCATCACCCAGTTTTAAACTCTCCAGATATGTCTTTTAATTCTTTACCCAAAATTCCAAACATGTATCTGATCTCATTACTTTGCAGCACTTTTAATCCAAGCAGCAAACATTAAAGAATCTTTAATGAAAGAACTGTAAAGAAGTGACTGTTCGCAAGATAAGCAGAACACATCAAAGTTTCCAGAATGTTACAGCTCCTAATTTCTTTTCTATTTAAGTTTTTATGATTTAAAATATAATCTTGCCCACAAATTCACTGCACTTTTCTTCAGGTTAAATTTCGTTTTATGATGTAAGGAACTCGTTAGAAGTCTTTTATATTTCTACATTAGCAGTAATTAGAATTTATTTTATTTTGTGACACAGCACCTACCCTTTTGAAGACCATACCATCTGAGATTAGGTTGTCCCCAACCCTACTGGCCTTTTGGAAAGCTCTCAAGACCTGGCGGTTCTCCCAGACATGGGGGTCAGGAGATTAGTTGGGCCATGAGGTGTTGTTAATTAACTGTTGATTGGTTTATCCTGGGTTGCCTTTGTTGTTGTTGTTGTTGCTTTTTATTTGTCATCTATACTGATGTTTTAAACTGTGTGGCTGCCCAGGGTTGCTTTTTCAAGCTAGGTGGCCATATAAATCAAATCAATCAACCAACCAACAAAGTATTAGATTCATATCCTACATTTTGTGCAGGAAATCAAAGTACCATCTGTGGTGCTCCCTCCTTCCATATTTCCTTGCAACAATAACTCTGTGAGATGGGCTGGGCTGAGAGAGAATGGCTGGCCCCAAAGTCACTCCAGGAGCTTCCATGGTTGAGGGTAGATTACAACCTAAATCTCTCTGCTCCTAGTCCAACCCCTTAACCACTACATTACATTGCTTTATGAAATGATCATTATCAGGGCTGTAAATTTAAAAAAATATATTATTCTTAATACTATAAACATGTGCAGCTAGCAAGCACCATCTCACCTCTTCTGACACAATATTGGTTAGGACAGATACACTCAATCTTGCTTCAGAACACTGGGCTACATTTACTTAAGTGTAAATGTAGTTATAAAACATAAGAGCAATCAATTAATATGGCTTCAACTGGGCAAGAACCTTATTACATACAGTAGAATAGGACCATCAGTTTTAAGCATTTAATGCTTGCACATAGTCAAAAAGACAAGTGCACACCCAACGCATTGGCTAATACATGAGATTCTCCCTGACAGGTAAACTGAATATCTGCCCCTGCATTTTGATGCTATCAAGCAAAATCTGAAATGGCACCAGAGAATTGGAGAATGAACTCTTCCATTTGCTATCTCCACAGCAAATATGCTGCTCCACTCCAATCTCTTTCCAGTTCCTTGACAGAAATTTACTATCCCCTAATGGAAATACCAAGCTTAAACATGCAATGAAGGGGCACAGCATGGACTTCTCCATCATTCAGGACTAAGCATCGGCCTGTTTCAGCTTTGCACCTTGATCCTCTTCTAGGCAACCCCAACACACTGGAAACACTTCAACCGCAGTGTTTTTGTTTTCAAAACAACATGGCTTTAAATGAAATATGAATTAATGCAAGCAAATGAAAGCATACTTGTAGTTATCAAAAATGAATCATGGTTGTACCAACTGTATTGTAAGGCAGCTTTTGAATTTGTAGTTATTATACATCTAATATGCTCAATACTGTAACCAACGTTTTTTGGATAGATTACCAAATTATTTAAAACAGTAAAAGTTTCCCCAAAACTTTTTTTTTAAAAAATACAGGAAAACAATTAGGACAATAAAATGGAATAAATCGTGCAGGGAACATAGAAAATCCATTATTCCAGGGTTGAATAGGCACTTGAACTGAGAATAAAAAGATTAAAGATGTCTGGCTTTTCACTGCTTTCTCCTCCCTTGGTTACCCATGCTGCTTGAAAACCTTCTGAGAAACTGCAGGCTTTTCTGAATAATCTAAGACAGATTTGAGCAATCTACAATCCACCAAACTGATTTCGGTGGCCGCCCAAGGACTGCAAGATCAGAGCAGCAAAGTTCAGAAGCAAATCAACAATTTTCAGCAACTTGCTTGGATTTTTAAACTGCATTTTTAAAAATAAAATAAGGGCTAAAATAAATGTATGAAACCTCCAGTAGGTGCAACACACCTTTTTTGCAATTATTTTAAAAGCCCATTTTCAGCCCCTCCAAGGCATCTTTTTCATCTCGTTAGGGATGTCCACAGGGAATGTTCAAAAAAGTCAAGATGGTGGCCACAATGTTGCAATCAGAGTTGTGCCTGATTTTTATCTGTGAACTTCAACAGCACCCTTATGGCTGCCATGTGGACTTTTTGGACCACATCTTACGGACACCCCTGTTCCCCATATATATGGGGCCAATACAACATGATGATGGGAAAGGACATAAACCCCAGCCTTTCCTATTTGAGGCCCAATGTCATATGCAAGTACATAAGTGACACAATGCACTTTTAACATTTGTCAGTCCCCCACTGACACCCATGTCCCTTCAGTCCTCAGATGACCAGCATTTCTAAGAAACAGAAGTATGCATACTCCCCAGTGTAGGATGGGGGAGAAACAGAAAAAGGTCCTTAAGTGAAATTAATCCTAGTAAACCGTAAATACTTTTCTACATAAAAGGAAGAAGATGGGAAACTAGCCTACCTTCTATGGTTACATGCTACAAGAGAATGAGACTCTAAGTCATTCATTATCTTTGTCATTGTGAGATTCCCATTAGATCAGGAAGTCATCACAAGCACTCAGATCCAGTGAGGTGGTGCTGTACAGATTCATCACCAGTCTATCCTTTGGCCACCTGAAGTCAGACCTTCTCCTTAGCTACTCAGACCTTTGGAATACACCCTGCAGAACTGAGGGTCCTAACATCTCTGCTGCCTTTTTTAAATGCCCTAAAACATACTTTCTGAAGTAAGTTTTTAAAGCATGCTGTTTTAATATTTCTGGCATAATTGTTTCATTATAAACATTATAAAGATTTCAGCAGTTGGCAATATAATAGTTAACAAATACTTTAACTACATAAATATCTCCCCTGGCACATTCACTGTAAACGCATGAGAGAACATCTATATCAGTTTTAGGATATCCATTTATTTGAGCTTTACATTAGTGAAGTATCAAATTCAGTCATACTAGGAGTAGGTAGTTTTTTTGTGCTCAGGAGCTGTACCTTTTTCTTTATTTTTTTTTTAAATTAGGGAATGGGGAATAAAATGCTGATATCTCAAAAGAAGTGGATTTTGTGCTCACGGAAGGGAATTAAAGCTGCATTAAAGTCAAAGTTAAAGAAGCAATTAAAAACATGTTATGTCTAGCGACCCCTATTTTGTTACTTATTTCCAACCAACAATCTGCAGGAATGCAATCATGATTGTTCACCAACACCACCAGGACTGCAAGGGGTGCCCATGGACCATGAGTTTCCACAATTTAGCATGCTGATCAGCACCAGAATGCCTATGGACCATTACCCCCCCCCCCAAAAAAAATTGGATCGTCAGTTCCTCACTTTTATTAATTGCTGGAATTCTGTGACATTTTGATAGCCTCATGAAAGTTCTCAGCAAACTTGTAATTGTTAGCAAATTCTCTACAATGTCACTCAGGAGTCAGAAAAAGTTGCCAAACTCTGATTTAGCATTACATGATCAACCCAAAACACATCTTGTCTTACTGAGTTTCTCCCTACCCTGTTTACTTCAGCATGGCCAAGGAAGAGATGGGAACTTTGCTTTAATCAAGATCTGCCATTTGACTTAGAATAAGAAATTGTGATTAATGATAATCAGGGGCTATTTAAATCTGATACCCTCCAAGGTGTTGGGAATACAAATTGCACAATTTTATCCCGCATGAATAATTCCTGAGAATTCTGGGAGTTATAGTATCAATATGCAGTACGCAGAACACATCTGGTTATAGAAAGCTGGTCTGACTCCAGGTGAGTACATGGAGACATCCATATAATTTTCTTGGCAACAATAAAAAGTGATTTGCTAGTCTCTTTCTCCAGGGTGTTTTTTTTTCTTTTTCTTTTTACTTTCCCACCTAATCTACAGCCTTAGTTTCCCATGCTCACTAGATCTGACCCTGTTTAGCTTTTTTTGAAGATCAGCCAAGGTTGTTATGTGCTGCTGTCTAGCTTATGTTCTGCCTATTGACTTAAATTACTGCATTATGAAAATAATTATGGGAATGATATGGAAATTATGTATCTTAACTACTGTACAGCAAAACATTTGGCAAAATATGTCATGACAGTCTGATTAGCAAGTCTATTTCGTAGATCTACCACTGGCTCAAAAATCTTACTCAGAGCATGCTCATCAATGGCTCCACATCAAACTGGAATGGACTGCTACAATCTTCAGTTCTGGACTCTGCACTTGCAATGACTTGGATGAAGACAGAGAAGGAACGCATACCCAATCTGCAGATGATACAGAACTACAAGTCCTACTGTTTTTACTTCAAAGTCTTTTAGGACACATTTCAAATTTATGCATACGTTTCATTCTGTTGTTTGTCACTGTTCAATTGCCTCCTGATTTATTTTATTTTATTTATTTTACAGAGCTTATAGACTACTCCAGTCAGAACCCTCACTGAGCCTGTAAGCCCGGTAAATAGACTTCAATCTTGTCCCATAATTGTAAACTAAATCTGAACTAATTCTAACCAAAAAATCTTGAGTTAAATTTTTAGACTAACTTTGAAATAAAAACAGTATAAGTTCTAGGCCTGTGCAGCATACACAGCAGCTCTTGCATAGCACCCTTCAGTAACTTCTTAAAGCAGTTGCGTCTTTTCCTGGGATCACGCTGTACAACTGTGTACAGGGTGCACACATACATTTCGAGGCACCCTTTTCCTTTGATTCTAAGTACTGCAGAACCCTAAGATCACTCTAACTTTCAGTGCAATCCTATGTAAGCTTAGAATGAAGTAGTCATTCAGTGGGATTTAACTCCTTTCCAAACCTATTTAGAGTTGCAATCTTAAAACAGCGCAATCTTATGTATAACTATTTAAAAGAAAATTGCATTCAGCTCAAGGATACTTCCTTGAGTTAAATGTGTTGAGAACCGAAGACTGAATAAATCAAAACATTGGTTACAAATTGGATTCTGAGTACCAAAATCTCCTTTTAAAACCCCTTAAAAACTAACACTCAAATACATTCCAGATGAGAGGAAATCATAACCATTTTATATTCAAAATGAGATCATGAATGCCTCTGTAATTCCAAAGCAGCACAGATTTCTGTAGAAGTTTAACGCTCTTCACAGAACATCCTGCCAGGAACTTTGGAAAGATGTAGCCAGTCATTGATTAGAGGCACTTGAGAAAGCTTTCAGTGAGCACCCTGAGGTCTCCCAGGATAGCTTTTAGGTAGGACAACTATATATTGCTGCCAAATCCAATCCCATCTTGCTGAAAACACATATTTCTATGCTGATGGTTACATTTCCACAAGAGACACAAATAAGGTCAAGCTTCTCTCTCTCTCTCTCTCTCTCTCTCTCACACACACACCACTCCAGTCTGAGGATTTATTCTTTCCCAATGACATCTCTGCCAAGAGATTCCAAGATCCAATCTTGATCAGCAAACTCCCCGTTAAATGCGGCTCTCCAGATGCATGGAGACTCCAATATCCCTAACCCCAAGCTGCAGATGGCGCGGGGGGGGGGGGAGGGGGCGCTTGCGAGTTCAGTCTCAATTCATCCGGATAGCAACACCTGGCTTGGGGGAGGCCGACCTCGGGTCGTTCCCTGGTGTGTAGATGGCCGCATTCCCACCCCGCGTGCTGCAATTTCTATGCACGGCGCACCAGGCACGGAGTCGCGTTTTGGAAGAGTCCGCCGGCACCGCCTCCTCCCAAGCGCCCGTCTCCGAGCAACAGAAAAATCCCAAAGAGCAGGCGGGCCTCGCTCTGCCTACTCCGCCGCTGGCGCCGCTTACCTGCTTCCCAGCAGAGCTGCGGCCGATGCGAGTGTCGAGCAGGTCGTGAGGAGTTTCGTTGCCTTCGCTGGCGCTATAGAGGAGCCGAAAAGGGACGCTCTTCTGTCTCTCCCTGAAGCGATCCGCAGCCTTTCTCTCCATCTCAGTCAACAAGGTGTCTCCTGGGGGGTGGGGGTGGGGGTGGGGGGGACGGTAGCGGTCAAGCAATTCGGGCCGGAAGGATTTGGCTCATAAAGATGACCCTCAGTTACGGGGCGCGGGTGAAAAATGGGGCACTTGCTTTCCACTTCAAAGACAGAAAGCAAAGGCCAGCTCCATCTTACATACATACAACATATTCTGTGTGTGTGTGTGAGATATTTGCTGTGAGCTCCTTCCTACCCACACGCGCGCACGACGCGCAGCTAACCCTGGTTCTTCTCTCCCGGGCCGGCGCCTGGACGCTGCACACTGCAGCGTCGAGAGTCACCCAACCCTCGAAGGCGAGCGCCTGGCAAGGCGAGCTCTTCCCCGGCACGTCGGGCGAACAGCGCCAGCCGCTCCCCAGCCGCAGCCGCCGGGCGAAGGTAAGGAGGCTCTTACCTGCGCTGCCGGAGCGAGCTTCCGAGAGCATTCCGAGGGTCCAGAGCGCCAAGGAGAGCAGAGGAGCCGCGACGTGCATGGCTGGCTCTTGCGGGGAGGCGGCGGGAGGAGGAAGGCGAGCTGCCCGCGAGAAGCGAGGATCACCCGGCGACTTGCGTGAGGGAGAGGAAGGGCGCTCCTACGGCCAGGCTGCTGCTGCTGCTGCTGCTGCTAGCGGGAGAGGCGCCTCCTCGCCACCGCCTCACTGCTGCATTGTGCGCCGCCGGCTTCCGCTCGCGTCGAGAGCTTTTACTGCATTGGGTATCTTGCTGTATCTCAGAGGCTTCAAGCTCCTCCCTTCTCGCTCTCCTCCTTCTCAGCCCCAGGGCGAAGGGATCCACGGCCGGGCGAGGTGCCCTCCCTTTCTGCATCCCGCCGCCCTCGATCTGGAGAAGGCGACCCGATGGCCTGGGGGTGGGGTGAGGTGGGGGGGGTGAGGTGGGGGGGGCGACGGTAAGAGAGCGAAAATCTGGGAAATGCAGTTAGTTAAATTGGGGAGGTGGGAACTTCGAGCTCGACCGACTGCTCCCCTTTCTACGCCAAGGATGATCTTTTCGTTGAAGTTGAGAAATTATCTTTCCAGTCAGTGTGGAGACGGAACAGGCCAAATAAACAGTAATAACAATCCAAAGGGTTACTAGATGTTGACTGAGCACATCCTGGTAAGCCACAATGTCATTTGCTTGCTTGCTGCTGGGAGTGGGTTGTGTGATTCCAGCTACTATAGTGTATATAAACCATGATTGGTGGTTTAGCATCCACACAACCAATTTGTAGTTTGTGCAAACCATGGTTTGGTGCAAGGTGTGAACCCACCACATCAAATAAAAGTTCAATAATTACTGGAAATGGGTATTTTAAGTAGTCAAAAATGATGAAGTGGTAGACATTTGCTAAAAAGCTTCGTTGGTTTTCTTGGAAGCCCAGAGGCTGATTTTATGTTGTGTGGAATATGTAAAAGGAAAGAAACAGTCCTGAAAATAGATTGGGAAGCTACTATTGGCAGAAGCTCCTGGGAATCTCCTCTTCACATTGGTTGGGTTTGCACATCACTACAGTTCGTGTTCTAAGCTTATGGGTTGCTCAGCTACTTTTTTTTAAAATCACAATTGGCTGAATTGCACAAGGATGTTATGGGAGCCCAAGATCTCTGTGTGTGCCTTATATAATTGTTATGTGGTGCCTCAGTTCTTACTCATTTTTATCTTAGACTGTATTATTTTAATGGGGTATAGGTTTTTATATTGCTTTTGTAAGCATTTTGTTCACTACCCAGAGTTATGTACTTAAGATGGGCGATTATATAAATTTTCCGAAATATATTTCTAAAATTAATAAACCCTATACCAAAACTAAACAAACCACATGTCTTATTTGATGTGTAAGTCTAGCCAACATGGCTTAGAGTTACATGTGACACCAGGCCACTGTTGCTTATAAAATAGATTATAGTTAAAAATTATGACTTTTCTCAACCCAGCCAGCCATTGTCGATTTTATTACTATGATATTCATAAACCATGATATGTTGTTTAAAGTGGCTCTCAGGAGACAGCATATGACTTGTCAGGACTACAACTTCCAGAGTTCCCAACCAGTCAACATGTAAGGAGAAAATGTGCTACAACATACTTGAGTTTTAAATGCCTCTTTCTGGAAGGGTAGTTGTCTTTTACAGCCCTCAACCCTGTTGAACTTATCCAGCACAATACAACCTAAAAAGAAAACAATCAGAAGAAAGCATTGATAACATAACGTAAGCTTTGGGAGTTAGAATTTTCTAATATTCTAACAGATGTTGAAATTGAGCTCTTTGGGTCACAAATTGGGATGTAGTAATTACTTGCTCTACCATCTCTAAGAATAGTAATTTATAATCCAGCAAGACTTCCTTTTCTCTTTAGGTCAGGAGAAGGCAATCATAACATCTGGGACATTCAAAAGTATTTCAACTTACAGGCAAGGCACCAAAACTAGAAACTTGCAAAAATGTAAAGATTGCTTTCTCCCATTGCTTTGGACAATGCTCACATTTAAGTGTTTGCTAGCTGGCATCTAGAGGATTAGATCTAGGATTAGGATCTAACAGCTAGCTTGAAAACCATATACAAAGTATGTTATCAGTGGTTCATAATGCAACCAGGTTCAGTTTTAAGGTACATTTTAATGTTCTTCTTATAACTTGAGTGACAAGATGGGGAGAATGCAGATGCACAAATTGATCTGATAGGTCTTCAAAGATTAGTTAAGTGTTCTGAAATTAGCTTAATTTCGTTCATTCCTTCATTCAATTTATATAGCCGCCCATCTCAAATCACTGTCTCTTAATTTAACAGAGAGAAACCATGTTATTCAGGGAAAAATCATATACATAGGTATAAAATGGAGAATAACTGGCTTGGCAATTGTAGGCAGTAAAATATCTTGGAACTGAAATTAATCAGACTAAATATAGTAAAAATCAGCAAGATGAACAGAAAAAATATTGTTCCAAATAGGGAAAATAATTGTTCTACACTGTTTTAACTTAATCAGATTGCATATCCAATTCTGGCACCACAGAACTAAGAGGAATTTGGATGAACTGGAATAGACTCAGAAAAGGCTAACAAAAATATTAGGGGTTGGAAAGAAAGTTTACAATGAGATGGTGAGAACTGGGTACCCAAAGATTGAGGGGGGCAGGGGAGAAGGAATATGCTAGCACTTTTCACCTGTCTGAAGCGATGTTACATACAAGGCAGCCATGACTTGTGTCTACCAATCCAAAGTCAAGATACAAAAAATAATGGGAAATAATAGAAAGGCAGATGCTGGTTGAAAAAAAAATATATGTGTGTGTGTGTGTGCGTGTGTGTTTAAAAACTCTTTAGGAGTGAGAACAATCTTTCCTAACCCTTCAGATGTGTCGACTTTAACTTCCAGAATTCCCAATTCCCAGTACTGCCATTTCTGAGAACTGAGGTCCACACACCTGAAGGGCAGCTAGACTGGGGAAGGCTGACCTAGAGCAATTGTAGGCTTCTTTCCTGGATGCCTTCCAGTAGAGGCAAGACAGGTAACTGCTGGGAATGTTTTAAGTTGGATTTCTGCATTGAGCACAATATTCTGTTTCCTAACATTAGATGATTTGTTTTTGTTCTCAAAGAGAGCAAATATACTATGTTTAGAGAAGGGAAAGATTGTGTGAACAGTTACCATAAGCTCATATGGCTTAAACAAGGGTGGTGCATTTTTATTTTTCTTCTCTTATCTGTTCAGATAGGTTAGATCTGCTACATGATGTGGTCAAGAATCCACATTGGGGTACGCTGTAGAAAGTACACTTTGCATCTTGTAGATAGATTAGGAATGTTTTAACAGCCTCAAAATTTCAACCACTGTGAAATTTTGACAGACTCTTTTAAGCATTTAAACACTATCCTGAGAGCACTTATGTTGGCACGGCACTGTTTATGTCACTTCCTCTGGCCTCTGGCTAGGCATTTAGCCAGGTTTAGGAGCTTAGTCCATATTGTTATACTAAGAAATACTAATTCTCCATTACAGTAAAGCCTCAATTTAACAGACAATTTAGGGGAAGGGAGTGTTTGTTACTCATGAATGTCTGTTAAATCCGAAAGTATGCCATTAACTGCAATTTATTCCATTTGCTTAATGATGTCATTACACAAGTGACATAAATTGATGCAAGCAATATAAACATAACTTAATGAGTCTTGTTCAGCTTACTTATCTGGGGATGTATAGATGACAATGTTGTCCATTGCAAAATTTGTGGTTCACTATAATATAGATTCTGCTCTAGCATATATGTGCTAAGGCACGGCAACAGATGTTTCCAGTAAGTTATACTGTATACATATGTGGAAACAGAATCTTATGAGAAATAATTTATTATAAGGATTCTACAGATTTCTGTCTGCAAATTTAGTGAAATAATGAACAGCAGGCAGCAAAAGTGCGAACCCAGTTGGAATAATATGCACATAGTGGTTTAAAGAATCATTATTATCATCATTTATTATAGAAACACATATTCACATTTTTTCGGTTTGCACGTTTATTCTATACTCATTGTTTTAAATAAAGCAACATTAAAATCCAGTAAATGGTGACGAAGAGGCAGATGTAGAAAACAAAGACCAGAGGGCATCTGTATGCTGGTCTTCCCAACTATTTTTCATTAAACTTGAATCTTTGTTCTCTTGTATACTTGAAAACCCCCTAAAATCTGAGTTTGCATCACTGGTCTGAAACAACTGTAATAGAGCTTGTGTTGATGAGCTTTGTTCATTTTTTGTTTCATCCAGAACAGGTGGCTTTTCTGCCTGCTGTAAGCATAATTCCATATTTTGTTTTTGATTTCCTTTTTTATTCCTTCCTATGAAACGTATGACTTTTCTGCTGAGTTTTATTGAAGGTGAGCTTTGTATACTAATGTCCGTCAACAAAATCGGGTCTTTATTTGCAGGAAAACTGTATGATGGCTTTTCTGACTCTAAAGCAATTGAAAGTTCTCTTGGAAAATTGCTCACCACATTACAGTCAACAAGTTCTTTGTCAATTGGTAAATGAGTAGCTACTTTCTTTAAACATTTTGCTGGTAGAAGAACTGCATTACTCAATTTTCGTTTTGACTTTGATGTGTTGTTTCGTTCACTAAACTCAGACTCTTGGATCTGAGTATGTAGTGAGTTTAAGTTTACTGACAACCCCTGTGAATTTTGTCTTGATAGTGGCTCACAGTGTTCATAAATTTCTGGCAGATTTTTCATATATGCTTTACTTTCTTTTGGGGGAGGTAGTTGTACCAAATTTGTTGATAAAACTATTTCTTTCAAGTTTGAAGTTTTAGGTATTCTGATGCATTCAGTACTGCCATTTAGTTTTCTTGATGTTTCTGAAGAACAGATGGTGTGATAGGAACAAACAGAACATGAAGGTTCAGAGGTAGAATTGTTTTGTGCAGACTTAGGATATAGATCTACGTGTTCAGAACCTTCTTTCAATGTTTCCATTGCAATGTTTTCCCTAGAATACCACCTCAATGGAATATCTCGCCCCATCAGTCTTTCTTTCAGTTCTTCCTTTTTTGTTCCAATGAGAGGAGCAAACTGTCCAACACTACATTTGCGCCTAAAATTAAGGAAATTAATATAAGTAAAAGTTAAGAATGACTCTTCCAATGTATAAAAACAAGGTAAGTAATAAGTTGTTAATGGTACAAATCAGCTCTCAAAAGATTACTCCAGGTTTGCTATTTGCCACAAACTTGGTTGTCTATGGTAAATATTATCCTGAGAGCAACCAATGAAATATGTTCAACAGGACACGGTATTTAGTCAGCTGCATTCTTTTCTCAAAAGGAAGCCAAAGCTGTTAAAATGAACTGTACTTTTTTGCTTACGGACCTTAACATAACAACAAAAATAGCTTGCCAAATGTGCAATTAGAAATAACACCTCTACTACCTGTTCCCCAGATTCCATGAATTAAGGACAACGGTAGCAGAGAATTTTTAAGATCCTTGCAAATTGCAAAGCAAAAACTAAACAACAGGATATATTTTAGCATCCATTTGCTTTAGCCTCGAAAGCCCACCATTTCAAGTTATTATTTTCCACATAACATAATAAATTACATGTGCTGGAAGTTTTAAGAAAGTTAAGCAGACTTCTTTCATGTGCAGTAAATATGTCTATGTATTTCAAAATATTGTACTAGATTTGAACCACTACATTCACAAAAGAATAAAAAGCATACTAAAATTCTCCATTGTCTGACAGTAGCAGCAGATGTAAAATTATTTTAAGCTATGTATTAGCAATTTCCCAAATCTAGGGATATAGGAATGGATGACAAAAATGTAGAAATTTGCGGCAATGGCTAAGTTGACCTTTCTTGGTAAAACTAAAGACGTCAATTGTCTTTCTCATAACATAAGCAAAAGTGCTATGTTATTCACAAGTATCATATGCAGGATACAGGAATTTAGAAAGCATATTACCATGGATATAGTCAGTGATAATTTCAAAGTGAGTTTCCTTAAGTTTCCATAGCTGCCCTATGCTAAAATTACTGCAAACACAACGAAGTGACTTGAGATACAAAGGTCAGTGCAAATTCTGAAACATGTAGAAATCAACTCCTCTGTAAATTTTGACTATTCTTAAATCACTGCAAATGTACTTAGTGTAGCTTTCCCACCATATTATGTATTGCATACCTACTAGCAAATAAACCATTACACTTACAATACTGCTTACTCCTTCATTAATAGATAACAATGTCAGACAAGAAAATATACCTATTTTTATTTTGGCCTTAAAGCTATACATTCTTCATAGCTTAAACACTGTAGGCTGGCTGAAATCAGCATGAAATTGGGACCAGAATTTCCGTCACTAAGTGATATGGTCGTAAAGCACAATGTTATGTCACTGCATCATTTAGTGACAGCAATCCTAGGCAATCCCAGTTGCTATTGTAAGGTAAGGAGCAAGGGAGTGCTGTGCAGGGGTGAGGGAGGCCTGGCACAGGCAGTGCATGGGGGAGGGGGGTGCTGCGGTGTGGCATGAGTTCAGGAAGGCTGGGGAAAGAATACGCTGCAGCTCAGGAGCTTCGTGGTTCACCGCAGCTCTGGGGCTACAAGCTTTTTGCAGCCCCAGCATGTTGGGAAGACCCTTTGCCCTGTACTGCTGGGCCAGGGTGGAAATGGGCTTCACACAGTGAAAAGGGGCTTCCTAGTGCACCGCAGCTCTGGCACTGCAAAAAGCAAAAAGCCCCAGAGCCTCAGCACACCAGGAAACCCCTTTGCGCTGCACAAAGCCCAGCCCCAACCCAGCAGTGTGACACAAAGCTGCCATGCCCCAGGAAGCCCCAGCAGCGTGGTACAAAGCCACTGTACCCCAGGAAGCCCTAGGTCAGTCCCAGCACCCTTGCCACCCTACATTCCTAGACCCTGCCACCCTGCACTCCACCGCCTTAGCTGACCTTCGCCGTCTTCTTGCTCCCATTGCCGCGAGGCATGCCTGACCTGGCCTTTCATGAGGCAGCTGCTGGCCATGTGAGGCCATCTTCCCCAGATATCATGCAGTGCATGACCCTGGGACTAGTGCGGCCAGCAGCTGCCTCGTGAAGGGCCAGGCTGGACATGCTTGGTCAACAGCAGGAAGGAGAAGGGGGCAAAGATCAGCTAGGGCAACAGGGGTCACGGAGTGCAGGGGGCCAAAAGGGCATAGATAGGGGTAGAGATAGGTGGGTGGGGGGAGTTGAAGCACCCCTGCAGTTTTAAGCGCGGGTGGGCTTCCAAGCACCTGAATTTTGATTATGGCTGCAATAGCCATAACTTCAGGGACTGGTTGTAAGTTCCTTTGTTCAACGCTGTCGTAACTTCAAATGGTCGCTGAACAAATGTTCTTAAGTCAAGGACTATCTGTATCAGTAAGGCCTCTAGTCGTTTGTGTGGAAGACAAATGGGAGGGGGAGAAGGGGGTGTTGTTTTTGAATATATGAGTCCATAGGTGGACTAGGCTTCCACCCAGTCATTGGCATTTATGTCTCCTTTCTGCAGGAAGGAAAAGAAGTTGCCCTTAGATAGGACATGGGTATAGAATGAATTATTCTGAGGTTTCTGTCTATCCCCAATGATGTACTGCATCACTTCTGATCCAAGAGTCTACTTTGATTGTGGTAGTGATGTAAAATGATGATCTGCCATCCTTTTCCTTCATATCCTTTGTTAGATGGGGAAAAGTTGTTTTACCTTTTAACTTTTGGTGTATTTTCTCTCAGTTCTAAAAAGTCACAAGGAAACTTGGAAATGATGTCATCTACTACTTGATACTGAGAACTCTGTGCAAAGTTCTGGTGTTGTTCACTTTCAACATGCTGAAGTAAAAAAAAAGTATCAGTATCATTTGTATGCAAGTTATTACAGTATGCAGTATATTTTTTTTTGAAAAAATAGTTTAAAATTTAGTTTGCATAGAGTTTTAAATTTGTTGTAGATAAAATTACTTCTAAGATGTGAGAAACAAATTCTACACTTAAACATTATAAATATATACACTTCTATATTGCACAGAATTAGGCTTGAGTACATATGTTCTATTGCTGGGAAGTCTTTTTTGAACAACAGTGCCAACTTTATTATGAAATGAGCATTCCAAGTCTACAACTCTTTACTCTCCTAAAGTAGCATAATTCACAAAAATAAACATTTTGGACATACACATACCAATACAACCAGGCTATATTACCAGACCTTTTATTTTTGCAGGGCAAAGGTGTTTAGAAGTTTCTCAGCTACAGCTTGATCTAAAGCCAGCCTGCCTGCCTGCCTGCCTGCCTGTTTCCCTCTCTCTCTCTCTCTCTCTCTCACGTGCAAACAAACACACACACACACACACACACATCAGTGCCAACACAATGAGCAGCCAAGGTACAAAAGCCATTAACAACTTTCCAATTACCATTGGCTGTACCACATCCGGATCTCCAAGCCTGGCAACAGAACTACTTTTTTAAAGCCTTACAAAAAGCCAGTAGGGTTGTGGCCAATCTAATTTCTGGGGTGATGATATTCCAAAAGGCAAGTACGAAGACAGAAAAACTCTCTTGGGCCCCGCCAGGTGACAGACGGGATCCAGAGCATGCCTCTTCGGGATGGGCAGACATAATCAGGGACAGATGGTCCCTCAAATAACTCGGTTCCATGCCGTGAAGGACTGTATAGGTCATCACCAGCACCCTGAATTTAACCCAGAAGCACATTGGTAATCAATGCAGCTCACAGACCAGAGATATAACATGCTAATTGAGGAGCACACATAACTGCTCATGCTACTGCATTCTGCACCAGCTGTAGCTTCTAGATGCTCTTCAAGGGAGCCCCATGTAAAGAGCATTGCAACATTGCATTCAGAAGGTGTCCAAGGTGTGAGTGACCATGAGCAGAGCCTACCAGTCCAGGAATAAGCACAACTGGCACACAACACAAAGTTGTGTAAAGGTCTTCCTGATCACAGCTACCACCTGCTCTTGAAACAGGAGCTGTGAGTCCAGGAGGACCCCCAATTGTGCACATGTTCTGTTTGGGGTACAGCATCACTTAGGTGGCCAGAGATGGAGATGTACTGTAAATCTGGGTATCATCAGTATACTGATAGTACCTCATCGGGTGCCCCATTATAGAATACACCAAACATAGAAAAACAAAGGATTGCTAAACTGACTGATGTTTTACATTTTACCCCCTATACTGGCTAAAAGTCTTTGACTTAGTCAAAGATAGCATCACCAAGAATGAATAAAATATTTCTTAGGATGTTGACAGCCAGTTTGGTGTAGTGGTTAAAGCATCAGGCTAGAAACTGGGAGACTGTGAGTTCTAGTCCCACCTTTAGGCACAAAGGGTGACCATGGGCCAGTCACTCTCTCTCAGCCCTAGGAAGGAGGCAAGGGCAAACCACTTCCAAAATCTTGCCAAGAAAACTATAGGGACTTGTCCAGGCAGTCGCCAGGAGTCAAAACTGACTCAAAGGTGTGCGCACACAAACACAAACAGATGTTGACAGCAGTCTTTTGGTCCATAATGTTTTAAAAAGTAGAAGATGTATGCACGTGCATACCCTATATAATAAGGCATAATGCTTTATCATTGCTTAATGCATACACAAATACAGATATATACATATAGGAAGTGTATTTATATATGGAAAATATATATGGAAATATAAGTTTTCTAGTATTATTTAATAAGGGGAATCTCAGTGCAAATTAATATCACTTTGAAAATGCTAATTACATTTTACTTAGAATACTGAATGCATTTGCAATAACATCAAAAATGAGGCAGAAGCAATCTCATTAGAACACATACTACACTTATCAGGAAGAGAAAGTTTTCCCCCCCAAATAATTACCTGTAAGTTTGCGAGCGGGGGTATCTTTTGAGGAAACTAGAAGTTATTTTTAAAAAGAAGCAAATGGGTGAGCAATGCAAATGGTTACACAGCTTAGATGCCTCTGAATATTAGTTATGTTTTAGATGAGTCTGCTTGTCTGATGAATATTAACTTTTTGTAATGTCTAAACTTCTCTTTATTTTGGTTCTCTTTTCCTTTCCTCATTTCCATCCAGTTTTGTTCTACCCTTTCTCCCCCCTTTTCTAGTATTTTTTTCTTACCCAATCTTGGGGTTTTTTTCCTTCTTTTTGCATTACTACTATAAAGAGGAGGGTGTGGGTATGCACTTCTATTCTTTCTCTGTGTAATTCTGAGTGTGAGAGTAGTTGGTATGTGCAGTGCAATAGATTGAGGATCAGTTAATTTGATAATATCCTGTTTTGTAAACAATTATAAAGAGCAGTGTGGCTTTTGGTAGGTATGTTGTGACATACAAACATATCACAGACATTCTTGGGAGTATGTGAACCTTCAGGATTGATTTTAGCTATAGTTGAATAACCTAGGTTCACAAGGTAGAAAAGCTGAGCACTACATAGGATTTTTGTCTATATTTGTAACTTTTTCTAACTACTTTTCCTCTGGAGAGGAGTCAACTTCCTTTCAGAAAATCATGCTGTTTAACTGATTTATTTGTATGAATCTAACACAATACAAAATTATGAAAAGCTATGGTTTCAAAGAAAAGGGCAACATAACAGATTGGTATATTAGAATTTAGGAATATCCACATTACATAAATAAATAATTTAGATAAGATATACATACCGCATGAAGATCATCATATTTCTTCATACAGCATTCGCAGTATCCTTTTTTCCTCTTGTGCTTTGCAGGAACCTGAACTGGGCCTTTCTCTCTATCACTATGTGCAGGGTTTCTATTCTCAAGAGAGAAGAAACATCTTACTTATACGCTGTAAGACAAACCATCAGGAACCAGTTAAGGTTCTGACCAGCTTTAGTAGCCAGTCATTTTTCCTACTAGCCAGCTATGAATCTAATCCTATTATGATATATTCTCATTTTCAAAACCAGTATCAGTGTAATTAGAAAGAATAAAAAAGGAACATAAATCCTAACTGTGGGGAGTATGTAAGATGCTTATTAAATCCTTAAGAAAATGTTTAAAAAATAATCATATTCCTTCTTAGTATGCATCTGTCAAAATAGAATTACTTTGCTAAAATCACAGAAATTCTGCCCAAAATAAAGTCACTCAGAAAACCATTTTAATGTCTTGTCCAGTACTGTACATCAAGTAACACAGAACATTGGCAATATGATGGTATAGGGTACTTCAATGCATATTGCATATACAAATATAAAAACATTTCTGTTCTCTTCATTATTCTAACAGGACAAGCACAATTCTAATATATTTCTATAGCAAGTATGCAAGGCAAACCACCCTACCATATTAAGAAGACTACTAATGAATCTAATCTGCTTCAGTTAGAAACAGTATCTAATTTCTAGTTTCAAAATAGAAAAAAATATATTAAATATGGAAAAGTAGTCTCTAGCACCACCTATCAGTAGGTAAAGTAGGTTTCTGCCTTGAAATGAAAAGCACTTGTTGATCTCATTAGAGAATAAAACATATTTTTCCATCCATGCATAATAACTAAGGATTACATCATATGTTATTTTATTTCTATAGCTAAAAAATGTTGTATTTGCATAGCATATTCTTGTTTCCAAGGCTGAAACAACTAATGCAGTTTGCCACACTTAATCAGGATTATACAGGTAGTCCTCACTTTCCAACCATTCATTCATTGACCGTTTGCAGTTATGACAGTGCTGAAGGAGATTTGCAACTGGTCCTCAAAGCTGTGGCTGTTGCAGCATCCCTGCAGTCACATGATTGTGATTTGGGTACTTGGTAACCAGCACACATTTATGACAGTCACAACTTCCCATGGTCACATGATCACCATTTGCGACCTTCACAGCCAGCTTCCAACAAGCAACATCAATGGAGCAGGAAGTCATGGTCATGTGATGTCACACTTAACATCCCACAATGATTCGCTTAATGACCTCAAACAATATTATAAGTCAGGTGCAGTCACGTGACTTTTTACTTTATGGCCACATTGCTTAGCAACGGAGTTGCCAGTCCCAATTGCATTCGGTAAGTGAGGACTGTCTGTATAATTTTAGAAGTAGTGAAAAAAACATACCCATCCCAGAACATCAAAAGCTAAGAGCACCCACCACACAATCCTGATAATTAGTGAGGCAAGCCTGGCTAAATAACAGGATCTTTGGAATAGCATGGCCTCAGTAACTGACAGTAGTGGAGGAAGGTTTTTTTTTTTTTAATGCATTATATGCTTACAGTTTAAATATGATAAGCTGCCTAGAGTCTAATGAGTAATTAGCATACAAATTTGTGTAAGAAATTAAAAAATAAATGATACACAGTTTCTTAAAAGAAATCCAATATATGGAAAACTGTTTGCAGGGAAATAAGGTAACACATAGAATGGCTTTACACCTAAAATAGATTGCAATCTAAAATAAACTAACTTAAGAGTTAGTATATTAAAGATTTTTCATTCACCTAGAATGTTATGATTACCCAATAAAAGAAACCAGGTACAATTTTCTAGGCAGATTTACCCAGATACTTATTTTGAGATAGTGGCCAACCGTGTCAGCTATTAGTGATGGAGGTTCACAGAGAGCCACCTGGCAGGTATGAGCCTAGGTTTATTAAATCAAACAATTACAGAGCAAACCATAGACTGGTCTTAAATTCTGTTGCAAAAATTCAGACCTTCTTCCATATCTTCTACATATAAAAAATTCATCATTCTCCACTGCATTCTCATTATCTTCCGTTACCTTTGTTTATTGTGAATTTGCTTCTGGCCATTTTTCTTTTCTACATCAAATGGACTGCAAGGTCTTGGATTAGAATAGTTGACAAGAGGAAAGCTGGACAGTTGCAGGTAAAATGGTCTATAGTGACTATTAAAAAAGAGAGCCAGTTCAATACTAAACATACACGTAATCATAAATAAGGAATGCCTTTTATCCATATCGTTCTTCCTTGAAATACTATTATATTCAATAAATAGTCACTTTAGACCAGTGTTTGTCGAATTTGGCAACTTTGAGATGTGTGGACTTCAGCTCCCAGAATTCTCCAGCCAGCATGCTGCCAAAGTTGCCAAGTTTGAAAAACAGTGCTTTAGACTAAAATGAAATGAGAAAAATATGGAAATGTTAACTTATTGTCCAAACATTGTTTATATCATTCTATGTTCTGGGCTGTACGCACATTCATTTTTCAGCCCGGTTTGAGCAGTTCTCTTTTATTAAGGTTAATTACTAGCTATTCCCTCCACTACCACCTTTACTTCTGACACTAGGAAACACACAATGTTGGACAATTCTGCCAATAATTTCTTAGTCTTAAGATTTCATTTACTACTCATTAGGGCTATCATATCTTAGCTACTGCATATTTTCTTAGCATGCTGTACATTTTTGGGGTAGACTACCAGAAAAGACAAGCACTGGATTAAAGTTACAGATTCCTCAAAGAGCCAATTATATATAGACTTTCTTAAGATAATGCACTGGTTTCTTTGAACATTTAAATCTAGATTTTTCAACATCTAACAAAAAACAGTGTAGACTGACAGTTTTTCCTAAAAAACATATACACACCTACATCAGAATACTATCTTTGCAGAGTACTGCTGCAAAAACAGTACTGTAAAACTGGTTGTAGGTACATATGATATCTAGTATAACTATACCAACAAATTAGAACATGCCTGAGAACAAATGGACATAGTGGCTTACGAGGCACATGTTCCAGCCCTGCCTACTTCTTAACCCATTGGCAAATCATTGTCTTGTAGACCAACCTACCTCACAGGTTCCTTATAGGGGAAAAATGAAAGGAGATTCTTCCCTTCCATCCCACAATGTACACTGCCCTGAGCTCCTCAAGGAAAGGTAGGATAAAGGTGAACTCTTATCTTTTTCTGGATGGTCAACCTTATGCTAATTCAAACATTCAAAGCTTTGAATAGATCTATTAAAATCAATATGACTTAGGCTATTCGTGTTAATGCTGAAATGAACTGAAACACTCTACACAAAATATGATTAAGCCTGAATTAAACTAGAGACAATAGCTTGATTATAATAATTAATAATACATTATCACTGCATAAAATAGAGTCAACAAAGCGAAAGGACATTCGAGTAGGACTTACCATCTTCTGTCCTCTACCTTCAGAAAAGGATTTTTCAGTTTACCTATTTAAAAGAATTTAAACCAAAATGTATAAATATTTATAATTATATAAACAGTACTATTTCAAAAAGAAGTACCTTCTATGTATTTATCACAGGACATGATCTCATGTAATTTGGTCTAAAACCTTAATTTTTTCTCTTTTAACAAAATTGGTAACAATATTAGTTACGTCTTGAATACTTACTTTTTATTTTTTGATCCGTTGAGACTTTCTCCTATTTAAGAGAAATAGTAGCATTAATCTGATTTTTATAATTTACAGGTAATCTCCTGTATTAAGCAACTAGCCCTCTAAAGAGGTTTAAATATCTGTGAAGTGTGAGCCATTGAAACACATACAAATAGGTGCAAACGCAGGGAGGCCAAGGGAAGGACAGTACAAATGCATGTGAGGGCAGGGAGGCTGGGGGAAGGATGATGCGGCACGAACACAGAGAGGCTGAGGAAAGGAGGCTGCAAGCACATGCAAGCACAGGGAGGCCGAGCGGCTGCTTACCAGAGCAATTTGTGATCTTCCCTGCTGGCTTCCCCATTGATTTTGCTTGGGGGTGCTGGGACAGCCAGAACTTTGCAGACCGGTCGTATCACTTGTTCAGCACCATTGCAACTTTAAATGGTTGCTGAACAAGTGGTCAGTAAGCAACGACTATCGGTAGTGCAATCATTCTTATTTGCATTAAAAACTTTTTTTTGCTTAAGGTAACCACAGTTTCGGCTAGAAAATTTAAAACGCACACAAACAAACTGGGAGAAGGATTCAGACAGAGTATGCAACTGTAAATTCCCCTCTCTACTGTTTATTTACTGCATACTTTCTGAAAACAAGTAAATAAAATGAAATGGGTTACATTGTATGATATCCCAGTTCAACTTTAAGCCTAAATTGATATATGAATCCTGGCATAGTTAGACAGTGTTAACTATAACCTTGAGTCTGGACAGCATACAAAAATATCCCTTCCTGATTTATTTATAAATTGTATATTCCTCCTTGTCTCAAATTCCTGGATTAAACATAGCCTTTCTAAAAATATTTACTTATTTAAACAATGCCTATAGCTGCCCATCTCATGACAATGACTCTAGGTGGTACAATAAGGATTAAAATCAACAAAACATAATATAAAAACAAAAGCCTAAATTAATAATGCTATATAACATATGCCTAGGCCTAAAAATCCAGTATTAATCCATACAGAACAAACATGCTAAATGAGCAAGCCACTACATAGGTAAGGATATTAATTTCTCTAACTGAAGCTAAAACAGAAAAGTATATTTTCTCATGAACTTACCATAGGAGTGGGCAACCTTTTGATAAACAGAGCCCATGAGGTACTAGCTACTACTGATAGACAACAATGCAAAATGAGCAGAGTTGTGTCTCACATACTGATGCAGGATTTGCTAAATTTTGTGTGTGTGTGAAATTGTGTGGTTTACCAAGCTAAGCATCCTTTAGTGGTTTACATTAAAGCTTTTAAGTATTTTCCATCTCAAAATAGCAGTAGAGGTGGATGGAGCTTCAGGATTTCACACATCTATGAGGTCTGTCTTTGTCTTACAAATGATGAATAAAATATTAAAGTAGCAATTTTATATACTTTATTTTGCATTCACTGCTTTTTGCTATTTTTCTTGGAAATCAAGTAGTCTACTTACCACATCTTTGATTTCTGTGCTTGATTTCTTAACCAAAGAGAGATCTTTTTTCTTTTGATCAATATACTTCTTAATATCTTTTTCAAGAAGAAAAGGATAATTAAAATTATTATTTGACGTCAACTAAGTTATTTAAATGGAACAAAGTATTTTAATGCTAGAATAAAAAATCAGGTTTATTTTAAAAATACTTGCCATCAGTGTGAAGTATTTTCACTCCCCAACTCAAGGCATTTGAGAGTATACTACCAGAAGGGATTAATTCCTGAAGTATAAATATTGAATATTTCAATCATTAAATTATTTTGGCATACAAATATTTGAATACAGTAAGAAAATTTGGAGTGCAGGGTGAACTCTGTATTCCCAGCCTCCTCCCATCCTATTAATAAAGTATGAAGGTAAAATTAATTACATTCCTTACCCATACTAGTCAGGCTAGTGGTACCACTGAAATAAGGTTTGTATCACTTAAACTTGAGTAAATGCACCATTGTGCCTTACTAAAAACAATTATATTTACATGAAACTATAAAGAAAGTTCCCAGTTCCATTGGGCACTTATAAGTATTATCAGATTAGTATATTCAGTCAGCTTTAGAGTCAACTGACAGGAAAGGAAACCTAGCTTAGCTTCTAAAATTTGCATAAATATAGACTTACTTTAAGCAATTAAGAGAAAGTCAAAAGTATACAAATCAATCTTTGTGACTTCCCAGTTTGAATTTTACTGTTCAGCACTTTTCATGTACAGGTAGTCCTCGGCTTACGTCCATTTGTTCAGTGACCGTTTAAAGTTACAGCAGAACTGAAAAAATGGACATACGACCAGTCCCTGAAGTTCTGGCCATTGCAGCATCCCCACTGTCATGTGATTACGTTCTGGGCGCTTGGGTGCCCAGCTCACAATTACATTGCACAAAGCCACAGTCATGTGATTGCCATTTGTGATCTTCCCTGCCAGTTTCCCACAAGCAAAGTCAATGGGGAAGCCGGCAGGGAAGGTCACAAGTTGCTCTGGTAAGTAGCTCCTGCCTGCAGCACTCTCCCACCTGCACTTAGCTTCCTCCAGATTTCCCAGGCCTCCCCCAACTCACATGCAGCCTGCATGGGGCCTCCCAAGCCCTCCCTCAAATCATGCGCAGCCTGTGCAGAGCCTCTCAAACCCTCCTATGACTCACATGTGGCCTTCACTGGGTCTCTCAGGGTCTCTCCCACCCTCCCATGGCACCCCTGCACTCCTTACCTGGGACTCCCACTGCTTCCCACTTAACAAGCCACATATCTTGGGGTTATCATGGCAACCAGGACTGCTGCAATTGCCATCATAACCTGAGGACGACCTGTAAGGCTTTTATAGCCACCTGTTTTTATGTATTTCTAACTTGATTTTATTATCATCATAAACAGCCTGAAATCTGATTATAATAGGAAAAAGGAAATGTCAAACACTCAATTTCATAGTCTGAAATACTGAAGTGCCAAAAAGCCATCCTAAAGTCACACATTTATCCATTAGCAAATTATACAAGTTTCACTTGGAAATCATGATCAGGGCTAAGAAAACTAATTCAAGATGAAGTAATAAAGTCATGTTATTAAGTGCTACATACCTGTTCCTTGATTGCTTTTTCAACTAAAGATTTTCCTCTACTCATGCGCACCTGTATTGAAGAAGAAATACAGAATGTGTGTGTCTGTTACTGCATAGATAAGCATTATTTAGAATAGTTATTTTGTGAAGTTTATTAGTGTGAGTTTTTTTAAAGGTTCAGAAAATTACTTGGTTAGGTTAGTAAGATTAGCTATCTGTATGTGAATAGGCATAAACAGCCTCTTCGCTAGTGATCTTAATAGAATTTTTGTCTATATTTGCAAGATTCAGTATTATAAATATTACATTCTAAAATAATTTAAGATGGACATATCTGCTGGCTAAACTACTTCTATTACCAAAATGGAAACTTATCCAGAGAGCTGGATAACAGTACTTATGTTAAAGATTGGAGATAAACAAGAACCCAAGTATTACTGACCTATTTAAATATATGAACAATACTGCAAACTGTTTGCACATAATGTTCACTGATTTGACTACTGTTTTGACTCAGCAAACAGAAATGGGTTATGGACAAAATTAGCTGATACTGATACAGATAATTTGTTGCAATAGTTATATTTTAATATAATTACTAAAGTGAGAGTAAGTTTATCTACATTGCTTACAGAAGTGATATTAATTAAATGAATATATTGTTTAATCTTTACATACATTTAGTGGTACCTTATTTGTCAGCTGCAGAGATTTTTCTTTTCAATTCTTGAAAGTTAACTATTTTAATGTGTGCTGTTGAAAATGTTTAAGAAGCTAGGCTATTATTGTCCAAGGAACAACTAGAAATGAGTTATGCCAATATGAAAGTTATGAATTTGGTGTAATGGCCAAAAACATTTAAATAGTCTATTGGAAAAGCTTCTACAGAACAGTTTAGCAGTTTAAATATTGAGGAATAATATTAATGAAACATTATATTGGAAGGCTCACATAAAGTATGTCAAAATAATAACCATAAATCAGTTGGGGTAATTACAAACTATTATCACGTTAAGAGGAAGATCAGTGGACCCAACATTAAAACTGTTCTGCAGGAAAATTACCTTGCAAATGCTCTTTGGAGCAGAAAGTTGGTGGTAGAATGCCCACTATCTAAGATTTTTACAAAACATGCAAACAAGTTCTGCAAAAGACCTGTGGAGCTTCCTAAAGGAACTTATGCCTTTCCTCTATGAGCTAAATTGGGCTTACCTTCAATTAAAATTTATATTGAAAAGGTTCTGCTTGGGTTTTGCAAATCTGTCCCAAAGAGTCAAAATAATGGTTGGATTTGTTATTTCAGTGAAGTGGTTGGAAATCTGCCTTATATGAATTGATGGATAAGTATTCACTCTCAAAACCAATTATTTCTTTGGAGCTGCAAGAGTTAATTTAAAATTTGAGAAGTAAGAGGGATTCATTCAGTTTTGAGGTTTTGAACTCTGGGCAGTTCACAATATTATTGCTACCTACTCTTCGAGGAAGAGCTGTGATTCAAAGTAAACTGCTCAGATTGTACACCAATTTCAAATGAAAAAGCGTGATCCCTCTTAGAAATGGAAAATTTCCAGAGTCAGAAGGCCCAATCACACACAGATACTTGGTCTTTTCAGGACTGAGCCTATGTCTGTTTCTTCCCATTGTCATGCTGATAACTTGGTGGCATGTTGATATGGTAAATTGGTATGGACCATGAAAGAGATAAGCATTTAGTTAGTAAAATCTTCTATAAAGCTCACAAACATTCAGAGGTCAACATCACAAAGTATGCCTTCAGAAGTGATTGAGTGTAAGTATCAACAAATTCCTGTTATACTAAGACCCTGCTCTTGTAGTTGTTCTCAGATTGAGGATTTATTACATTATCTTTTCTATTACCTTATTTAGTTATCCATAAATACATTGCAAAGAAATGATCGATCACTCAGCAAACTTTGGATGAAGAAAATGTTTTCTTTTATTTAATTTTAACGAAGATGTGTTTTGAGCATAGCTACACTAAAGATTAATGTAAATCTTGTGAAAGCAAAATGGTAGGTATGTGGCCATTGTTGAATTAAATTCTCCTGTTTTAATTCTATATTTTTGTGGTGCTAATGGATATAATTGCCTATGGCTACACTTATCTAAGAAAGCTTGAACTATTAAATTAAGCAGATATGTGTGTGTGTGTGTCTTTTAAAAGTTTGAATCCCTTCAGCTCAAAGTTGTCTCTACTTTTGTACAAATATATGCTGTACTTGGAATAGTATATATCAAATAAAACAATGCAATAGACATAACCTGGCTAAGACTTCTAAAAATTCTATTTTAATAATAAACTTAAAAGTACAAAGCCTGAACAGGCACATTCCTCAATGTAGATAAGGAAAGAATTAAAGACTATATCACAGAGCAGAATACAAAGTTTTAGCCTTCCAGGTGCTGTTAAACTATGACTTCCAATATGTCTTGCCATTCTCTATGCTGGCTAGAGTCCTAGTTCAGCATTATCTGGTGGGCTACAGGTTTCCCAGAGTATTTTCACGAAACCATTCTCAGATTGTCTGAAGTTTGACAGCTTTGAAAGATATAGGACATTATAAAGAGCCTGCTTTGTTTAACGTGCAGCATTTGTGCAGGGTTGGGACAGAGTACAGAAAGAAATACAAATGAAACTTACTGTGTCCACCAGCTTAAATGTACCCCCATCATTCCTATCTCTTCTGCTGCTTGGATGAGGTGAACTGTTTCCACCATTACATACAGATTCTGGGCTTGGGACTGAAGATATTTGTCCAAGTGTCTGGGCAAATTTTGCTTCTTTTTTATTAGAGATCAAGTAACTAATGTCTTTGCTGAGGAATCCTTCAACTCTCTAATTGTAAAAAAAAACCCAATATTATTATTTTGGAATGGGATTAAACACAATATTTAATATTGGACATGACTAAGATATGCCAATATTCCCCTTCATGAATATTTGAGTAATGCTGCTTACTTCACAGAATCTCTAATACTCATTTATTGATTGTAAACAGCTGGATTGGGAGAAGGGTTATGCTGTGATAAAACTGCTATGCAAACATATTTTCAAATCACAAATGTTTCAAAAATTAATGTAGATCATGTAATATAGTAGTTAATATAAAATACCTCAGATATAGTTACAATATATCTATTTCACATAAAATGTAGCACTTTAGTAGTTGCAGAATTAAGAAATGAATACTGGTCCTAAAACGCATGTAGAAGGAAAAAACAGCTGACTGAGGACTGAATCAAGATTCTTGAGTATTTAAAATGAGCTGTTAAATTTCTATCAGTTATGGGGACTACTACAGGTAGTCCTCACTTAACAATAGAACTGGGACTAGAATTTCCATTGCTAAGTGGTGCAGTCATAAAGCGCGATGTCATGTGACCACACCACTTAACAACAGTGGTTCCTGGTTACCATCATGAGCGAGGACCACGCAGGTCGTTAAGCGAGGACCTCACATGATCACGACTTCCAACTTCCTGCGGGCTTCCATGTTGACTCTGCTTGTGGGAAGCTGGCAGGAAAGGTTGCAAATCACAATCGTGTGACTGCAGGATGCTGTGACGGTCAGAAATCCAAGCCAGTTGCCGAGTGCCCAGATCACGATCACATGACTATGGGGCACTGCAACAGCTGGAACTTTGAGGGCCAGTTGTAACTACCATTTGTTTAGCACCGTCACAAGTTTGAATGGTCGCTGAAGTAGTAATTGTTAAATGAGGACTACCTGTATAGATATTAGTCTGATGTCTAGAGAATTAAACTGAACTCTGTTTATAGGAATGATACTCTACAAAATACATTAATAATAAATGAAAAAAAATGTAGAGATTAGCACAGTGGTACCTCGGTTCACAAACTTAATTCGTTCCGCGACTCTGGTCGCAAACCGAATCAAATTTTCCCATAAGGTTCAATGTAATTACGGTTAATCCGTTTTGAACCATGTTTTTTTTTTTTTAAATCGCAAAAATATGACACAAAGTACAGTATGAAGAGAGAGAAAGCTAGCCTTGCTCGACGCGACTTCTGGCGTGGAGGACAGGAAGGCGGGTGGGGAGGCGGTTACTGCTTGGAGGGAGAGTCCCCCTCCCTACAGGAAGCCGCGACCACGTGTCACAGGAGGGAAAATGGCCACGGATCCTGTTCGTCACCCGATGCGGAGTTCGCGAACGGAGGCAAAATTTTGTGACCGGAGCTGTTCGTGAACCGAATTGTTCGTGAACAGAAGTGTTCGTGAACCAAAGTACCACTGTACTATCTTTATAGTACTAATAGTACTATAGTACTGTTTCAACATTTACATGGCTCTAATATAGTCAATTATTTTTCACAGTTCAAAGCACAATTTGTACTAGAGGGATTACACTTATGAATTATCTATGAATTGGTAAGACTATTAGCTTTCTGATAATCAAAAAGCACCTGACTAAAGCCATTTGAGAAGAATCTTGATGCTGGCAGTTGGAGAAAGCTAGGAATTCAAAACATTAACAAGATTGTACCTTTGTATTATTTGTATATTTAAAAACAAAAGGAAGAAGGTCAAAAAAAAACTTACAATATGAATCAGTTACACTACACTTATTAGTTATTAGTGGGAAAATGGATAGAGCTGGAGGAAAGGTGAGATAAAATCCAATTAATAAATAGCTGCAAGTAAAATTTAAAAAATAGAGTCAACTGAAAAGTTGAAAACTAGAACTGATAAGGCAGATCTAGATTGGAAAGAAAATGATAACAGAAACAATGAGGTCTCTAGGAGGAAAGCTAATTACCTATAACTTAAAGAATGTGCTGTGAGTTACTAAACTTATAATACAAATAGCATTCGGAAAGAAAAAAGAAAAGAAGGGGAGGTAAACTGACAAACAAGGAGAAAGAGGATTTTGAATCTCTGACTTCTAAAGAAATCCAACATAGTGAGTGAGGACACCCACTATTTTATTAGTGACTTAATTTAAAAAAAAAAATTAAATTGAATATTTTAAAAAGAATACACACACACAACACAAGCACGGGGGGGAAAAACAGAAAAATATAGAAACAGAATCTGGTAAATAGCAAAGAAATTTGCCAATATGGTAAAGTTGTGGTTTTTCTATATTCATAAGTAATTAAAGATATCTGAATATCTTTGATCCCAAAAATCACAATTTACACAGAATATAAATACCAGGAATAGCAAGTACAGGTAGCCCTGGGTTAAGAACGCCTGGATTACAGACGACCCATAGTTAACCATGGAGCATACTATAGCAAAATTTGAGTTAAATGCACAATGATTCGAGTTAAATACACAATGGTTTGAGTTCATTACACAATACTACTTATACAGTATTATACAATAATACTGTTTGGGTTTACATACAAATTCAATTTAAGGACAAACCTTGGGAACAGAATTTGTTCTTAAACTGGGGACTACCTGTAATACAGTATAGATCATATTAATAGTAACTTTTTAGCATTTTTTTTTTAAAAATTCATCACAATTTATAATTTGACAATATTATCAATAAAATTAACAAATTATAAATTGTGATGATTTTAAAAAATAAAAAGGTTACTATTAATATACAAAAAAGAAAAAAATTAAAAAATGAGAAAATATAAAAAGAGTAAGAATCACTAGAATATTATTAAAAAAACTACTTTAGGAAATGTTTCTGATTTCTATTTGAATCCTTTCATCTATTTCAAGTTTTTTTTTCCCTTAAAAACCATAGTCTAAATGTCTAAGTTTGCCTTGTTGTGTAATATATGGTATGCAAGGCAGCCATTCTTGCTTGAATTTCCATTGCGGATATATGCTGTTAATTTTGCCATTGCTGCATATTCTCCAAGTATGGTTTCGTAGTCTAATGCCATTGGCAAAGTGTCTCTTTCCAATATGAGTGACTTTATCAGCATCAATAGGGAGCATTACTAATTAAATAAAAGTGAGTTACATGAAGTTTCAGTACTGGTCTCATGCTTGAGTTGTTTAATCTCTCTCTCTTTAAGCGCATGGCTAATCACTCTGGCCTAAATAGGGTAGTCAGGTCACTTAGACAAAGTTGTATTGTACCTCAACTCTGAGTACAATAATTTTATAGAGAATTTCAGGGAAATGGCAACTTTTTAGAAAAAACTAACCACGTAGCATTAAATGTAGCTGAAAGGCAGGCTGCAAAAAGGAAAAAAAATGCTTAGGAATTCAGCTTGTTAGCAACAGTATAATATACTAACAGAATCTGCATTATTTCTCTTTTCTATCATAAAGTGAAACATACATATTGACTTACCCCTCCCAGTTCCTTAAGATCTTTTGCAATTTTCTCAGAGAGGATATTAGATGGAATATCAAGATAGAACACTTTCCCAGTAAGTGGTTTGTATTTTAGTTTATCAGATTTTGTAGAATCTTTCTTTACAGTTTTCAGAGGAGGGTTGCTTCTTTCTCTTCTTTCTTGCATATCACCTACAGTCAAAATAAAAGAATTTGATCCTAATGGGAAAATTATCTGTTTATCATCAAATCTCGTTTTGAAGCAAAAGTAGATTCCTGAAAAGCATGTATCAATATTTGAGCTTATCAAGACTATATATACAAATGTGGATAAACTTCCTCTTCTTCCTCCACCAACCCTCTCAATTATGTTCTGGAGGGCTGCCTAATCCTCCAAAATAGATCTGGACAATGCAAAGTGGAAATAGAGTCTGTCTGCTGATGGAACAGCATTTGTCAGCATGACACCTTTCTCATCATATACAGAATATAACAAGTGAACTAGCATGGCCTTTTCCAGGAGAGGGCATATTTTGAGTTTTAGGTGCTATCACAAAATGGCAACATATTCCCAAACTGGCTGCTAATCGTTAGCCCAAAATATCTATTTCACAGAATAATAAACTAGTTAAGCTAAAAGATAACCAACATGTCCAAGAATCTAAGCTTCAAAACAGAAAACTGCTTTTTTGAATTCACATTTTTTTCTCGTTCAGAATTGCTTCCAAAGTTCTCTATTTACTCAGAGTTCGTCCCCATTTTATCTTCCTCCCACTGCTCTCAAAACTCACCACTTCTTCTCTGGTCAGGGTAGCCCAATTTTCCAGTTTCTCACCCCATTCAAGTCTCTAGCTATTTCCCATCTTTACTTCCTGAAAAGATCCTTAGGGATCTAGAAGCTTTGAGAGAAATAAAGGCTACAAGTGGCTTTAAGGTGCTTTGAAGTACTGCAAGTTTTTTGGGAGGAGATATTATTTTTCTTTTTTAATATTTAATTAAAAGTATCAGCAGGGCACATAACAGAAACAGAGAAACATGTCCACGGACACCATATTTCAATGGATCCAGAAAAAAAAAAGCCTTATACCAACTCAAGATCACTAGTCTATATAATTCATATTCTCCTCACAGTCCCACTTTCCAATTATATTCCAACATATATGGCATTGCTAAGAGATCACATTGAGAAAGGAAGTACACATAATAATAGATCTGAGATAGATAGATTTCAGGTTGCTAGATTTAGATTGCAGCCCCAGTCAGGAAAACATCTCAGCGCAATTAAGAAACTTCAGTTTCAAGTAAATGAAAAACTTCCAAGAGAAACAGAAGCAATCCTATAAACATACACAGTTAATTTCATTACATCCAAGTGGTCAACACTCAGTTTTTTAAAACCACCTTGCTACAAACAGGGACTGTTGTTACAGTACTCATCCTAGATGTTTAAGAATAGATTTTAACAGACTATAACTCTATAAAGGGTGTACCAAAAGTCAGGCCCCACTGACCATTTATTATATAAGTTTCATTAAATGTTTGAATTGGTTGCCATTTTCTTCTAAACACTTCCTTATTCGTTTGATGCATGCCCTTTGAACATTCCTGAGTACAAGTAACATTTTCTCTGAAAAAAATAATAAAACATGATTGGCCTATAGGACCTGACTTCTGGTACACCCAACATATAGATATATAGATCAGAAACCCGGAAAGAGTTTCAAATCCTGGCTTTAGAACCACCCTTATGCAGAGCAAGTACTTTCAAAATTACAACTGGGTTATTTTAAATTGCTTATTATTTTAAATGTATAAGGCCACCCCGCTCCATTGTGATTTGTGTACTTGTCTAATACTTATCTACTTGTTTATTCCACAGCACAGTAATCTTTTTTAAAGTGAAGAAACTGGCTCTTTCTGACACAGCTCTCACAAAGCCTACCACAAATCCGACAAAGGGGGGGGGGGGTTAAATCCACCAATAGGACCTCCGAGATACCAAAAACCAGAAACTTTTGCCACCTTCACAACCCAGACATCCTCTTCAACTTATTCAGAGGAATTTTAGCGCTCTCAATTTCGCAAAGGAAAGGAACGAAAGTTGATTTGAACCAAAGAACTTTTTCCTTTCCTTTTCAGAAAAAAATCCTAAGTTTCGAGTCACGTTCGCCCCTCACAAGACTCAAAAGGAAGCGTGAGGACTTACAGGGGAACTGTCCTTTGCTGCTGCTTTTCAAACCACCCGGTTTCATTTTCCTGGGAAGTCACATTTTCTGCACCCTCATCTCCCCGCGACGGTTACAACCTGCAAGGAAAGAGTGCAGGACAATTAAAATGCCCCAAACCTTTTTTTAAAAAAATTAAAGCTGAGGGGCGGAGTTCTGGGTGCGTTTCCTCCAGCTCCTCCTATACCTCCAAGCTTTCCCCCTTTCCCCCGCCATTCACGAGGCAGAAAAGCCTGCAATCCCTCTCCTGTACCCGCCACCCTACAGCCGCCTGGTCCCCTCCACCCACCCCGAAGGGACGGTTGGTGTTTGAAATGTACATTCCCGCCGCTCGAGCCGACCCTCGGCCAGGCCCCCGCCTCACCCCAACCCAGCGGGACCCATGGCGCCGGGGCCGACCGCAGCTCAGAGTCTGCTGCGCCAGTCGGCCATCACGCTTTTTGTCAGCCGCACTTTCCCGCCTCTGCCCTCCCGGGCCTACCGGGCACTCCAGACGCTGGCTTCGCCTCCCTGGTTGGGCTGAGCGAGGGCGGAGGCGGCACCACGCAGCGGGGAGGAGCCTTTCGCAGCGCTGCGAAGGCGAGGGCGCCCCTTAGTCTTCTTCTCCTTCTTCGGGGGGGGGGGGGTTGCCGTCATCCTCTTCCCTCCCCCGCACCCTCCGGTAAATGGTCGCTTGAAAGGCAGGAGCGCGGAAATGTACCAGTTTACTGGCCAAAGGAGTGGGGTCCCCCCAAAATGTGGTTGAGAGATGCCTTGTGAAATTCTGGGAAAGGGGGCTTCTGGAGGCCAGGGTAGAGGTCCCAGTGTTAAGAGTGCGTGATGCCTTTGGGATGGGTTTTTTGGGGGGGAGGGTAATTCTCAAGAGGTACAAAGTGAGCCGTGTGGGAAGGGAGGCATTGAATTGCTTTCATGGAAAGACCGGGTGAATCTCATTCTTGGTGGGAATAGGGATAAGTGGGATAGCATCTGACACCAGCACTTGAGGAGGGCGGTCTCTGAAGATGTTCCTTCACTTGGGGGATTTTTATTCTGCCTTTCTTTCTCCTGAAAAGAGACCAAGGCAGCCTGCAGAAGCCCTTTTGATCCTCAGAATTACTATAATAGGCAAGGCTGAGTGACTTACACGGTCACCTAAGATCCTTCAATGGATTTCATGGTAAATGGAGGATCTGATTCAGTTGTCTCTGCTTTGGAGCCAACATTTTAAGGATTGTGCCCTGCAGGCTCCCTGTGTGCTTGTTTGAGCCAATCCTGTTCAATTTACAGAAATAATATATAGAGTACTCTTTGTTCTTGTGCATGGCAGTTCCTATGGACATAGGTGGTCAGCACTACCTCAGGTAATCCTGCTTTTTTAATTATAAAGGAATAACTTAAGTAGCTTGTTGGTTTTAATCACCAGTACATTGGCCTGAATATAAAGTGGCATGTGCTTGAGGTGGTTTTGGACATCATCAAAAAGGAGTTTTGCCTGCTGCATAGCAAATATAATTTGTAATCAGAAGAGAGTTTTAGAAGCAGATGTTGATAGGTGTTGAAAATGTCTGTGATTCAAAGAGAAACAAAAGTGTCTTGGGGTTTGCTTAAAAGAACTCTTGGAATTACATCAGAGCCTGCTTTGGAGTAAGTTATAAATGGGGATTCTGGCATGATCCTCTCCTGACAGACCAGAGCCATAAGCTTAATTATTTTAACAGGGTTTTTTTTCCCCCAAGAAAAATGATGGGTTGTGAAGAGAAAGGAAAGGGATCCTACGGAATCACAACTTTTCAGCAAGTTGTCTCTTCCTGCTGTGGTGCTGTTCTTACATCCATTTTGGGTAAGGTCAAATATCTGAGCCATTTAAACTTCCCCACCAAGTCTGCTTCTATTGTCAAACTGCTCTTACCCTTAAAGTTTCTCCTAATGCTCAGCTGAAATCTGATTTCTGCTAGTTTTGCTCTAGAAAGCAGAGGTTAAGTTTTTCTTAACTTAGTTAAATTTACTTAGCTAGTTGTATTTTTAACCAATTAACCACCAATTGATTAACACACAAAGTAATTAGCATTTAGAATGTTTTAACATGGTGGCTGTTTGTTTACCTTAGTGACACCTCTAGATGTTGTCAAAGTTCGACTACAAGCCCAAAGCAATCCATCCCTGAAAGGTAAATTCATATCTCTATGTATTTGCAGTGTTGGTAGGAGAGAAAATGTGATAATTTGTTCTCAAAAGTGCACATTTATGAAGTTGAGATTATTCTTTAAGGCCATGTTAGTAATGTTATTTGCACTTGCTGATCATTTATTAGATGGACATTTATTTTATGCTGGTTTATGACTAATAAATATTTCATTCGATATGTTTTATTTAGAAATTGTAAGACAGCTTTTTTAATTATATAAAATGAATGCATGAGATTATAACTATCTCCATCATCATATTTGTTTGTGAGACTCTCATTTCTAGTCCATATAGCATTAAAGATATTGTTTGAACTTTGTATACAAGTAACTATATGAATGCTTTTTTCAGCCCTTCGTCCTCCCAGCTGATGCTGTGCTTCATTTATCCCTTTCTAACACCCAGGATAAAAGGTTTTTTGTTTACCTTTTTATCAGGAAAGTCTTTTTTGGATTCTGATGGCTTGACAGATCACGTTTATCTTTATGAAAATGGAACTGGCAAAACCTGGCATAAGACATCTGGCCGTTTTACTGGCATGTTGGTAAGAAAAATTGCATGTCCAATCCCACTAGTATTAACTTTTAACTCTCCAAAGGTTGTCTGACCAATTTGGTTTTTGAAATATATTTAGAGAGATTCATAATATTTTGAGCTCAGGGCAGAAACACCCTTCTTTCTCATGGTAATTAAAACTTAAATCTGCCTACGACATTCACATTTTAAAAGATACTTGAAACAGCATTGTGGGGTGATTGTGAATAAGATGATTAATATACAGTAGCTGATAGGAAGTAAGAAAATAAAGGATTATGATTAATTAACTCCTTTCACTTAACTGAGTATAAGCAGTAGGCTATGTATACGTGACATATGAACCATGTTCACATGACTAGCCAATAACATTGAAGCCTAGCATGTTGTATGAACCCAAATCCATGTGGCTGATTAATCATTCAGTATGTCATATAAGAGGGCCACTTTGGTGTAATGGTTAAAACCACTGAGCTAGAAACCAGGAGACTGTGAGTTCTAGTCATATCTTAGGCAGGAAGCTAGCTGGGTGTCCTTGTGGCCAATCACTCTGTCTTAAACCTAGGAAGAAGGCAGTGGCAAACCACTTCAAAAAATGTTGCCAGGGAAATTGCATGGACACACAAAAATCATGTAAGCTTAGCTATAGAGTGCTCTTGATATCATAGATTATTGATGCTGTTTTGTGGCATTTAAATTCATAATTCCAGTCAAATAAAAGCTTTTGACCTTACTAGAAAGCATTAACCTTGTTATGGTTTATTATATCTCCTTAGTTCAACTTTGCATCATTTGAGAGGCATATTTGTTGATTTAAGAAGGGCTGAATTTTATTTTATTTTATTTATTTTAAAGATAAACAGGTAGACATAAATATATATTTTATATAAAATAACATTTTTGTAGATGTAATGTTAAATTTATAGATATGAAATAGAATTATTCATGCTGCAAATTAGTGTGCAACTATTTCTCAGATCAGGACTCAGGAAAGAGATGACAAATATTCACAGAAGAGCATGCAGTTCCTTCTTAAATCAACAAGCATGAAGAGGGTGATTAGCCTCTCAAATGATGCAAAATTAAACTAAGAAGGTGTGTGTATATATATTCTCATTTACAAGGCCACAGTATTAGTATGCCAATTTTTAAAAAATAATATTTTAAAATGATTGAACACATGGTTTTTGGTAGATAGTTCAAGAAACCTATAACCCACCCTATCACTATTTTTGCTTCTTTTAGGATGCTTTTGCAAAAATTGTTCAAAGAGAGGGTGTGAAAGCATTGTGGAGTGGGTTGCCACCATCACTGTAAGTTATATGCCTTTTATTTTTCCTCTTTTTGATTAATTCACATTGATTAAAATCAGCTAAAACCCAAATAAAAATAAATAATAGTTCATAAAATGAATTATGAAACTATCATTGCTGTTACTATATTGACAGAAAAATCAGTAACAAAATCACCGAAAAGCAATTTTATTAATATCTTCCCTATTACTGCCAACAGCTGACTTATGGCAAAAAATGAACATAGGAATGTGTATTGTTCTGATTAATGAAATTTTAGTGTGTGCCCTGTGCTAAATTAATTGATACAACTTTTTAATATATTATTATATAAATCCTAAGCTACCAGAAGGAATAGCTGAAAGCATATTTGTTCTTGTAGACCTTCATTTCCAGAAAAACAGGAAGCACTAGAACTGTCTTCTTTGGAGCAGTTGAAAGTTGAAAGCAGCTATGTGGAGGAAGAGTTCAAATGGGTCAGATCTTAAAATCCTGGACATGCTACTGAAATATGAGGAAAACTAGCTAGGAAAGGGAGGAAAAGATTGTAAAAAATAATTCCCTTGCTCTTCCTCAAAAAACCCAAAAAAACTATTTCTGCTTTGATTAGTCTGAACCCAGCTAGACGGCCCTTGGAAAACAGCAGTTCTGCCACAAGAAATCTAATCAGTTCTAAAAAACAAAGCAGTAGATAACTTAAAAGAAAAATGCTATAGTTCTCATCAGATTAATAGAATAGATCCTAATCCAAATGTAAAAGTATGGGCTATAACTGCAAAGTTATGAGGAATATGTTTTCTGGCTACTTTCAAAAGCACCTTCATTTCTTTTTCATTATGTATATGTTAATCCTTATCATTAGTATTAGTAATGCAACATAAGCCTCTTATCCTGGGTAATAAGACATATAGCCATGCCTATGTTTTGCATATTTCCTCTCTAGAGTTGGCACATTGTTTGTTCTCTATACTGTATTGTGGGGCACAAACTGCAGAAAGAAAACAAAATTGTAGGTTTTTAGAATTCTTTGCTTTGAAGGGTTTACATGAATGGCTTAGTAGAGGGAAATTGCCCTCTAACACATTTATATAAGCTTTTAAAGAGAAAATGGCATGTCTAAGTATTTTGTTCAGCACAGGAAGTATCCCTGAGGTGCCCATGGCCTATATGTGAGTGTTTAATATTTTCTACATCTTGGCACTACTGAACTACAGCCAAAGACCAACTCTGAAATGCTAATATTTTAGCTAGAAGTATGAAAATTATTTGACTAAATTTTGAATGATTAAGAAACTGATTAAATGCTTATACTTCAATTTTAGAGCAGTTTCAGTTCCAACAACAGTAATTTATTTTACCTGCTATGATCAACTACGTGATGCCCTCGTTTATAAAACAGAAGATAATGACTACATTCCACTTATTGCAGGTGGCATAGCCAGATGTGAGTTACTAATCTGTAGTTTACTGTTAGCTCTTTACTATAGCAAAAGTTATATTAAAAAATTAACCAGTATGATAATGCAACTAAGCAAATGTTCATTATGTGAAGGTGAATAAATATAATTAATTATTCCTCTGCCTTACAGTTAAAAAGTTTATATTCCTTAGATTTTAGAGTACAGGATATTGCCTGATGCGTAACACTTTCTGGTCTCTTAATCATGGCTCAGAGTTTAGGAGATTCTCTTGAGTATGTATGCTTCTTCTCTCTAGTTTTCAATTCCTTCTTCTTTACCTTTTCTAAGCTAACACTGATTACACTTATATCTTAATGGTGAGCATAGTAAACATATTAATGGATACAGTGCATGTGCAAAATTTCTCCTATTTCATAGCCTAGGATATTATTAACTCTAACAGCAACAGAATATGAGTAGGACTTTTTTAAAGGACAGTTTAGACTGCCCAGTCTAATTATACAGTTGTAATTTGCCTGAAAAGCATTTGCTGCATTTATGAATTGTACTTACTTGTTCAGACATTTCCTTGTTTAAAGCACATTTCATAACATTTAGAAAACTATATGAGTGGAAGGAAAGTCTCTGGACAGGATATTTGATTCAAAGTAATAGAAATGTTGCATTCCAATTTCACACAGTAGCTGTCATAAACCCTCTATACATGGAGTGAGGGATTTTAATTTACAGGTAGTTTTAGGGTTATGACCTTAATTGGGACCGGAATTTCCATTGCTAAGCAAAGCAGTCATTAAGCAAAACATCATATGACCACACCGCTTAGTGACAATCCAGATTGCGGTCATTAGGCCAGGACCTCATGCTTCTCCTGCCCTGCGCAAACTGCCTCTGCTTCAACTCCCCTTCCTACCTATCTCCCCCCCATCTCTGCCCTTTTGGCTGCCCTACACTCCACCGCCTACCCTGGGATCCAGGCAGGTAGGCTCTGTCGGCACTGGGCTTTCCTCTACCCTTTGCTGAAGCCTGCAGGCCAGTTCTCCAGGAGTGCTTCCAATGGAGGAAGTGGAAGGATGAGGGCTTCCCAGAGGCACAGCATGCACTCTGCAGCTCATATCAGAAAGGAGCACTTCCAATGGAGGAATCTGAGGGACAAGGGTTTCCCAGAGGTGCAGTGCGTACTCTACAACTCATGTAGGAAAGGAGTGCTTCCAGTGGAAGAAGCAGAGGGATGAGGCTTCAGAGGCACAGTGTGCACTCTGCAGCTCACGTTGGAAGCACTCCTGGAGAACTGGTCTGTGGGTTTCAGCAAGAGGTGGAGGTGAGCCCAGAGCTTGCAGACCCTACCTGTAAGCCCTCTGCTTACTTGGCCCAGCCTTCCTCCTGCAAGGCCTCACAAAGGGCCAGTAGCTTCCAACGCAAACCGCATAGCACACGCTGTGCCTCCGGGAAACCCTCATCCCTCTGCTTCCTCCAGTTCCGCTGCCACCTTGAACAGCACCTCCCGTGCAGTAGCCATCTTTGCCCGGGGAGCCAGTGCTGCCTCTCCATCCTGTCCTGCTACACTCTCCATGGTCTGTGGGCTATCACTCCTTGCACCGGCAGTGGAACACAGGGCTCCTCCACCTGCACTGCCAGCCTGCCTCCTCTGCTAGCTCCGTCCTGCTGTCTCTTCCCTGGCTGGGCCCAGCAAGCTTCCTTCAGCAGATGAGGCTCTGCTGCCCTGCTGCACTTGCCATATGCTGCACTTGTCCCAGGGCTGCACCCTCACTCAGCACCTGGATCCTTGGCCAGCAGCAGGAGGAAGAAGACGGTGACGGTCAGCTGGGGGGGTGGCAGGAGTAGGCGGCGGAGTGCAGAACAGCCAAAAGGGCAGAATTGTGGGGGAGATAGGTGGGCAGGGAGAGATAGGTGGGTGGAGAGAGTTGAAGCAGAGGCAGTTCATGCAGGACAGAACGTGACTACCTGCAGCATCTGCAGCATCCAACCGGATGCTGCAACCGGTTGTAAATGTGGGCTGGTCGCCAAGCACCCAAATTTTGATCATGTGACAGTGGGGGCGGTGGAACAGCCAGAACTTTGAGGACTGTTCATAACTACCATTTGTTTAGTGCCGTCATAACTTTGAAGAGTCACTGAACAAATGGTCATAACCCGAGGACTAAAATACACATTTTAAAGGGGAGAATAGATGCTCAAACTAAATTATAGTGTAGCAGGCTTCAGCTCACACAATTATTTGTTCAAAAACCAAAGAATCTGTTCCAAAGTAAGGCTCTAAAAAAATAGTCTTGCTACCAAATATTTTATATATAACAAATAAGGGGAAATTCTTCTAACTTGACAATATGCAGTTTTACTTTTCTGAGCAGTCACAAGTAATTTGACTGGACAACACAGGCAATTGAGATAGAGAACTGGAAGCTTTTCTTCCTGAAGGCAAAAAGTCTTTCTCACCTTGAGAGTTATAGAATAACCTTCTATAACAGTGCAGTTCTCTCTTGGAGCTTTTAATTTAGCTACTCCACTGTTTGAGTAAGTTGTTCTGGTGATGGTCTAGGGCATTGCTGGCTTGTCATATGTAAGGAATCTAGATCGTGTTTTCATGTAAAGACAAGAGGGACTTTAGAACAGTTGAACTGATATTTCTCAAGTCTCTTTGAGGTTAGTGTGCCGTTGACCTAATTATGCTATAGCATTTCTTTCTTCTTGAAATTCAGTCACTTTATTCCTGAGTGTTGTCTTCCATTATGTGGAATCTTTAAATAATTACAAGGAGATTTTTCATCGGTGACTGGACTAACTTCTGTGCTAGTATAATTCTCAGATGCAAATACTGTTATACTAAGGTCCTTGTTAAGAGTATCACACTGAATATTTTCTAGCATTTCATCATACTAATAACTTCATATGACTTACTGGGAAAGAAATCCTCTTGTTCTACAACAATTTATATCTTGGAAATATTGGTGAACACTATAGTACAATGGAATCTTCAAAAGGAGGAAAATTGTAGTTTTAGAGCTGATTTTTTTAGAAAACATTTTCCTCTAAATGTCCTATTTGTTTTACTTATTTTTTTTATCAGTCACCTTTTGTAACAGTTCCTTCCTGGCCACAGCTGTCACTTGCTCCTAAGGGTCACCTAGTAACACCCCTAGCTTATACACCAGTCCCAAGTGGGGCATTGCAATCCCATTTAGGACCAAAGGTTGAAAATCTCCAGAACTAGGAGGAATAAGCACTCACAGCCACTTGATCTTGCTAGGGTAGAGCTTCAGCCTGTTGGTCTCCATCCAGATCCCAACAGCCTTTAGGCAGTAGCACAAGATTTTGGCAGCATCACTTGTTCAGCCAGGGGCTTAATATACAACTGAGTATCATAGACATATTGATGATGCCTGACCCCAAACTGATGGATGACTTCTCCAGCAGCCTCATGTAGAAGTTAAACAGGAGGAGCAAGAGCACAGAGTAGTGAAGCACCCTACAAATCAGGGGCTTCAGGCTTCATCTCTCCCCACCCCCACCAACTTCAATTGAGACTGACTGTGGAGAAAGGAGAAAAACCACTATAACATCATTGCTTCAGGTCCTTGCAGTCAATCCATTTCAATACCATGAGCCTGCTGAGAGATCTAGGAGGGCCATGTCAGTTGCATCACCCCCATCCTGGCTCCACTACAGGTCAGCAATAAGCATGACCAACACTGTCTCAGGACTATGCCCACATAATTATAAGCTGCACAATAATAAGCTTAATGGGAGAGATGTGTTTTTGCCATTTGCCTAAAATCTGCCAGGGTAGAGGCCAAATACAAAATTTGTGAATGCATCCATAACCTGGCAGCAACACAAAAGAAAGCTGTTTCCTGTGTGGTACAGGTAGTCCTCGCTTACTAATGGTAATTGGGACTGGGAACTCTGTCGCTAAGCAACATAGTCGTAAGGCGCGACATCACATGACTGTGCCAACTTACAACGGCAGTTCTGGCATCCCAGTTGCCCCTGTTAGGCGAATCCCGCAAGGTTGCAGCGACCCACAGTCAAGTGATCGCCATTTGCAATCTACTGCCGCCTTCCCCATTGACTTTGCTTGTCGGAAGCTAGCAGTGAAGGTCGCAAATGGCGATCACGTGACTGTGGGACACTGTGACATAATTGCAAGCCAGTTGCCAAGCACCTGAATCATGATTACATGACCACAGGGATGTTGCTATGGCCGCAACTGCAAGGACTCATCATAAGTCTCCCTTGTTCAGTGCCCTCATAACTTCAAATGCTCGCTGAATGAGTGGACATTAAGCGAGGACTACCAGTATATAGATGGTAGCCAGGGGAATCTTCAAAAGATGTTCAATCTCCTTTTTATTTAATTAGATAGGCTCATAACAAGAAAGATTGTCCTTCAGATAGCCAAGCCTTAAGTCTACCAATAATTTTAACTAATACTAATGATCATCTTTATTATGTTATCCTACCAAAATAGGCTGCAACTTACCTTGGGGTTATATGCTCAACCCCTTTCTGTTGTGCAGCTGGGAGAAGTTCAGACACTTTTTGCTTCCCTGTTTAATTAACTATAATTATCTGTTATGCTGTCTGGAGCAAAGTTAATATTAACTGTAGTTGGTTATCTGCAATTATACCTAATTCTATTTGGTATAAAATGGCTCTCAGGGCCACATGTGATCCATGTTGGAGCCCACAAGCAAATGCATGAATGAACATATTTGTCATGGATCCCTGAGGAAGGAAGAGGCTTTATTTTCATCTCCTTCCTGAAATACTGCTACAGATTGCTATGCAGAGGAGAAGCAATGATCTGAAGCTTAGTAATCAAGGAGAAGTAGCGAAGCCTCATAGCCATGCACTGACTGTGGGGCTATAAACCTGATGGGTAAGGTACCAGATGCAGTCCATTATGCAAAGTGAAATGAGGGCAAATTACAAGAGATCAGCTACCAGAGAACAGTCTGTAAAATTGAAAATCAAGAGCTTAAAGAAGACAAGAGCTTATATAGCACTGTTGCTTTGACAGTGATCTGTTACAGACTGAAATCTTAAATAGAGTAGTTAGCTATGGAGTCAGGCTCAATCTGTAAAGTTTTTGAGCCAAGGAGCCTGTGCTTTGATTTTAACTGCTGCCTGGCTATAGGTATACAGGTATTCCTTGGGTTACGACGGCACTTAGGACCGGGATTGCTGTTGCTAAGCGATGTAGTCATAAACCATAATGTCATTTGTCCACATCACTTAGCGACAACGATCCCGGCAGTCCTGGTTGCTGTTGTAACTCCAAGATGTGCGGGTTGTTAAGCAGAAAGCAGTGGAGGTCCAGGTAAGGAGTGTGGGGGTGCTGCACCAGGGTGGAGGAGGCCCTGGGAGGGCTAGCGCAGGCTGCGCGTGAGTTTGTGGAGGGCTTGGGAGGGCCGGCACAGGCTGCGCACAAATTGGGGGAGGCCGGGGGAGGGTGCTGCAATGCAGCACACATGTAGGAAGGCTGGGAGGACTTACCGGAGCAACTTGCGATCTTCCCTGCTGGTTTCCCCATTGACTTTGCTTCTGGGAAGCCGGCAGGGAAGGTTGCAAAGGGTGATCACGTGACCGTGGGTTGCTATGATGGCCAGAACTTTGAGGCCAGTCATAAGTACCACCCGTTTAGCGCTGCTGCAACATCAATCACTGAACGAGTCAGTAAGCGAGGATTACCTGTAGTTTGTAATCGTTTATCTTCCGCTTCTCAATGTCAGAAAGGAAAAGGTGTGTTCAGAAAATCTGGCAGTGTTGAAGTCGCCAGTAGGCAGTTTCTGACCCATCGTTACCGCCTGAATCCAATGTTAAAGGGTCAGGTTCATGGATCATGGCATCTTCTGGCAGTTCTTCAGATTGTTGCTTCCTTTCTGATATTACCAATTGGGATGCAGCCATCTATTCCTTTTGCCCAGCTTCAAGCTGATTGGGGGGGATGATTAAAAAAAAAGTTAAGTCTGAGATGTCCATGGATACCATGGGAAACAGAAGATCTTGAAAATATAGGTTGTGAAATTAGTGTGTTTAAGTATTATTGTATTAAGTAAAATATGGATTGTGAAATTAGTGTATTAAGTTATTATTAAATACAGTTTCTCAGATAAGATTTGTAGAAACTTGTGGTTATTAAAAGCAAAACTGAAAGCTTATTAATTCCACAGGTGAGGAACAGAGAGGACCATGAAATCTTAGATTTAGAGCATTTCATTCTCATCACAATAAATCAGGGTCAATGAAGCACTCACTGAATTTATAATCACTTATAATGTACATAATAATGTTATCTCAGAATCTTGACTTCTTTATATGAAAGTTGAATTAATAATAATAATTTATTAAATGTAATATGCCACCCAACTCCCAGCAACTCTGAGATGAATTAGACTGTTGGATCAAAAGATATCCATATAATATAGTTATTATATAGTAAAATGCTTAATACACAAAAATAATAGATGTGGACATATACTGAAAGCAAATGCCTTGCAGAAAAAAAACTGTAAATTACCTTCTTTGAGCACTGTGTTTCTTCTCTCTCAAATTTAGTATTTTCTGCTACTATAATAAGTCCAATTGAAATGATTAGAACAAGAATGCAGTCTCGACGATTGACTTACACACAACTGCTTGCTTGCATTAGTACAAATGTGGCCAACAATGGCTGGCTTTCACTCTGGAAAGGATGGGGTCCCACTGTCCTTAGAGATGTGCCATTCTCAGGTATGACTTGTTTCAGAAATGTGTATTTCTTATATGTCCTGGCTATTGCAAGTTTTATTCTAGTGAAGATTTTAGAAAGTGGGTTTGCCAGATGTAAGTTTTACAAGTATAAAATATATGCTTATCATGGGTACACAATAAATTTTCTGAGTTTACTTTCCTCCTTAATTTATAGAACTGTTTTTTACCATTTTTCAGCTGGTGCTTTTGGCTTTGTTCCAGCATTTTTTCTTTAGATATTAACCAAATCATCTTACTCTTTAGTTTTTGACAGTATTTAGTGCTGGAATCATAGGTACTCCTAGATATTATTAAATCAAAGGAGACTTAAGCTTCCAGTAAATGGCAAAGAAAGAGTACCGGCCACTGATAAGTGCTGTTATTTCTATTTCTGGAATTAAAATAAGTGGTTAGGAGAAGCTTTTCTATGCTTCTGTTTATAATTGGGTTCAGACATCATGGTAAGTGTGGTTTTCTAAATATGGTTTATTGCATATATCACAACTGGCTAGGTTCACACAGCACATTAACCCAAAATTAAATAAATTGTTTTATGGCTTAGCACAGTCTGAACTCTACTTGTAGTGACATTCTTGCTTCATAGAAACTCCATCCCTAGTCAGATAAGTGATAAATAGGCAATTGATGACAGCTCTTTTATTATACATACATACATACATACATACATACATATGTTGTAATGTAAAACTGTATAAGTCAAGATACAACATGATAAGTGTTTTTAGTTTGTGAAAATATGATTTGATCTGTTCAGAGCTAATCTTATATAGGTAGTCCTCGCTTAGCAATCATAGGTTCAGCAACCATTCAAAGTTATGATGGCATTGAACGAATGATACTTACACCCAATCATTGAAGTTATGGTCATTACAGCATCCCTGTGGTAACATGATCAAAATTTGGGTGCTTGGCAGCCCGCCCCCATTTACAACTGCAGGGTGCACTTCAACTCCCCTCCACCTATCCCCTCCACCTATCTCTCCCCCTATGGCCATTCCACCGCCCCCGCCACCCCCAGCTGATGTTGTGTGGCCAGCAGCAGCCTCACAAACACCCAAGCCAGGTGTGCCTCATCAGCAGCAGGAGGAAGACGACGGCGAAGGTAAGTTTGGGGCAGCAGAGAACAGGGCAGTTTGCACGCCCTCCCATCCTCTGCAGTAGTCACCCCAGGCCCAGGTGTGCTTGCACTGGGCAGCAGCAGCTGCTTGTGCGCCCTCTTGCCCCTGGCAGCAGCCACCCCTGGCCTGGCTGCATTCATGCTGGGCCACAGCAGCCACTTACCTGCCTGCCAGCATGCTTGCAAGCCGCCCAGGACTTGCGACTTCCTGCTGTTGACTGCTTGTTGGAAGCTGGCAGGAAGTTGTGAGGAGATTGTGATGGAATGGAATTATGAAGGCCAAACTCAGGGAGGGAAACATGCTCTTTCGTCTCCTGAGGGGCGAGGAAGAGATAAGAGGATGAGGCTGGCACCTTCCTGAGGAATTTACTCTGTTTTGACTGGCTGACTTTGGGAACTGAGGTTTCAGTCTGGGAAGATTCTTGCTAGAGGTTGTAGCTAATAAACATTGCTGAACTGAATCTGCATGGTCTCCTGGAGTTCCTTGGGCTAGGCCTGACAGAGATCCTCGCTTAATGACCCATGATTCTTGCTTAACAAGAGCAACAGGGATTGCAGTGACTAAGCAATGCAGTCATGTGATATCGCACATTACAATTGCATCATTTAGTGACAGAAATTCTGGTCCCAATTACCATCGTTAACTGAAGACTACCTGTATAAAGGCAGAACACTTAAAAAGTTCTATGCATTTCAGATTTCTAAAATGACTTGATGGCACATAATCAACTGCAATTTCTAACTTTTTATAATGCTTCACAATTTGATTCCATAGCACTCTACTGGTACAACTATGAATATTTCAAGATGAGCTTATGCAAGAAATCAAGTTTGCATGAGCCCACATTCCTTATCATCTTCTCATCAGGAGCAGCAGCTGGTTCTGTAAGCCAAATTTCTATTACTAATAGTTTATATAATAAACATTATAAGCATATTAATTTAAGTGCTGATAAATGTTTTAAATATTTGTTCATTTAAATCTTATTTGAAATTAATGGTGCTGATTGAACAAAATAATAAATTAAAAATACATGTAATAAGAGTGGATGAAGTTTAAAAATATTTGCTTCCTTGAAATAGTGATCAGTAAGCAGGAACTCATCTGCTTTGGGCATGTGATGTGAGTAGATGGTGGACTAGATGCTTGACCAAGGGAAGCAGAAGATGGACACTTTTGAACTTTGGCGTTGGAGAAGACTCTGGAGAATACCATGGATAGCCAAGAAAACAAACAAAACATATAATAAATCAATCCACAAAACATAGATTAACCCTCACTCAAGGAACAAATGACCAGGCACAAATTACCATATTTTGGACAAATGCAAAGACTTAGCTCTCCTGAAGAAATCTGTAATATTAGGAAAGGTGGAAGGAACGAGAAGACAACCACCAGCAAGGTGGATGGATTCTATTAAAACAACAATGGATACAGCTTTGGAAGTCTGAAGGACCAGGTTGGGAAAAGATTATCCTGGAGGAGGTCTATCCATATGGTCGCTAAGAGTCAACACTGACTTGATGGCACACAATTATAATGCAAAGGTCGGGAAGACAATGCATGGATAAGATAAGGGGATCAGTGGAATGTCCTTGGAAGGCTTAAAAATTATCATGAAAGACAAGTCAAAATGGTGGGCATTTGTCCATGTAATCACCAAAGTGTTGAAATTTACAGTACTTATTATGTAGTTAAGCATTTGTTCCATTATTTTTAAATGAAATGTATGGATGCCTGAATTTCCTTGGACTGAGCAAAATTGTCCTTCATAGTCTGAGTGTGCTAGTTCTGTTAATTTCTTAGTCTAGTTGTTAGTAATACAACACTATCTCATCCACCTACAAAGTCATTCAACATTTTTAATTTGGGTGATATGGTATGGGAATGAGCACATTAAAATGAAGTGCTGGCCAGCAGCCATGTGACATTTGCTTTCCAGAGCACTCCTTAGTCTCAGAGAGCTCAGAGACATTGCTTGCATTCACATGGTGAATTCTGGTGCTAAGACACAGAATCAGACAAAAGTAAGGGTTGGGAGGGATCTTGGAGATCATCTAGTCCAAACCCATATCACACAGAAATCTATCCACCATGGCAAAGCAAAGTCCAGTGTATCCCAAGGCTGTCAGTTCCACTGAATTATGCTTAATTTTAGGAAATTCTTCCTGAAGTCCAATAAAATTTGCTTCCTACTTATTTAAACCCGTTTCTTGTCTTACCTTCTAGAACAACTGTGAGAATAGTATCTCATATTTCACATGACAGCCCTTCAGATACTTGAAGTCAGCTATCATGTCCCTTTGCAATCTTTTCTTCTTTAGGCTGAACATCCCTCCAGCCATTTTTGTAAGATTTTTCTTCAAAGTCCATTACCATCTTGATTCTCTTCCAGGTTGTAAATGTCCTTCCTAAAATGTGGTGCCCAGAACTGGCACAGTATTCTAGGTGTGGCCTGATCCATGCAGAATATAATGAATAATGACTTCTCTTGATCTTAACATTGTACTTCTGTTGATGTAGTGCAGGATTATATTTACTTTGTTTTGGGTTGTTTTTGCAGCTGTATAACATAGTTGACTCATGTTTGTCCTCCACCAAAACACACAGATCCTTTTCCATGTACAGTTGCCCAATGCTATCTTTCCCATCCTATGCTAGTGCCTTTAATAAATAAAGAATTTTGCATTTTCCCGTTGAACTCATTTTGCTGATTTCTGCCCATTGTTCCAGATAGTCAAGATCTTTCCAGAATTTTGATCCTTCCAGAATTTTGATATGTGGACAACACACATCTTTTTGTTGACCATATTTCTCATCATAACATTTTCTAATCCGTCATCCAAGTCATATGTAAATCTGTTGCAAGTGCAGGGTCTAGAACTGAGCCAAGTGGTACGTCACTTAGCACCTTTTTCAAGATTGATAGAGTTATTGACGTGTACACTTTTAATATGATTGATATGTTTGACATAATGGTAGCAGTCAAGTTCACATTTTGCCATCTTCTCTATTAGGATTTCATAGCAGATTTGTTAAATATTTTGCTGAAGTTAAACTACACTATGTCTACTGCATTCTCTTGGTTAGCTAAACTGGTTACTCAGTCAAAAAGAGAATCTGTTTGGATTATGCACAGCTGTCTTTATATTTTTTTAAAGCCTAGAGTTGAATGGACCAATGTGATTTAATTTAACAAAAGGTTGAAAAATAATATGGATCCTCCGTAGTTATTGGGTTATTACATTATTGGAACCACCATTGCTATGTTTTGGTAAATATATGCACAAAACTTAATTTGGTTACAAAAATGTGGTTTACGTATATGTTATATTATTGTTTATAAAGCATTCTTTTAAATTAGGCTTGTGATTTTTTTCATGTTTACTGTTTTAAAGTACCGTAAGGCAAGTTGTTTTATAGCTGAATCTGCTACAATACGAGTAGTAACTTTTTAAATGAACGATTATAACTTGCTGAAATTTTTAAAACTTTTATTCCATCTAGATTCACTCAATATGAATAGGTTCCTACTCTGGAATATAATCATTTTTTGGTATTTGATTTCAATTATCTGATAACATTATATGTACTTCAGTCTCACTGGAATTTAAATATATGTAATGCACTGATTGTGGAAAATAGAATACATATTTTAATAATGGAGTCATGTTAATTCAGGTGAGCATACAAATTATGTTTTATTCCTATTTTGAAAGCTACACTATTTGCATGTTGTCTATTTAACATTAAAAAATATTTTTCCCTACAGATTGCGGCTACATTAACTTTACCATTTGATGTAATAAAAACACACAGACAGACTGAGCTTTGGGAACTTGATGTCATACGCTGTAAGTTGTTTGTAAGATTCAGAAGTATTCTTGTTCCATAATGTTTGCCTATTGTTGTATGTACAAAGTCCTGTATGGAACTCCAGCTGCTATGATCTTTGTGTTTATAATATCAAGAATTGTATATGTTCAATGCTTAGAGTACTTGGAAGCTGCAGAATGCTGCAGGCTGCGTCCCTGCCTCCATAGGTAAGGAGGAAAATAATATTCAGAAAATTGTAAGTTACATGATACGTTTTGGAAAATATTTTTAAAAACATGATGTTGTCATGTTAAAGGAGGACTTGCAGGATACTACAGGTAGTCCTCACTTAACAACCATTTCTTTAGTGACCATTTGAAGTTACGACAGTAGTGAAAAAAGTAACTTGCAACCAGTCCTCACACTTATGACCATCACATCACACACACCCCACGGTCACATGATCATGATCCAAGTGTTTGGCAACTAACTCACACTTACAATGGTTACAGCATCCTGGGATTACGTGATCACCATTTGCAACCTTCCCAGCCAGCTTCCAGCAAGCAAAATCAATGGGAACCACATGATTCACTTAACCATGTGATTTGCTTAACCACCACCACAAAAATGTAAAATTGGGTGCAGTCATGTGGTGCCTACTTAACAACCACCCGCTTAACGAATTTTCCTGTCCTTATTGTAGTTGTTAAGTGAGGACTACCTGTATTTCTAAAACCACATGAAGGGGGCTTATGTAAGTTTCTGCAGTTTATATCCTACAACTGTAGGATAGAAACCACACTGATTTTGTTACAAATACTGTGCGAAATTTATTTCTAAAGGTTAATATAGCCCATGACTACTGACTGTAAGGAGTATTATACTTTGCTTATGCAATGTTTTTATACGTGTCATTTCAAGTGGGCTTATTTTAGTAATCTTAGATTATTAAAAACTAGCTTGCAATTATAAAACATTAAATGTTCAGAATGGATTCTGACTACATCTCATCTGAAAATTGTCTCTCATGATTAATATGATTATTATACAGTGGATAAAACAAATATAGACGACATTAAATCATATTAAATAAGTGTAGAAAAATGAGATGTATTTTCTTTTACTCAGCTCCACAGAAGAGAAATGGATCAGTATGGGAAGTAATGAAGAGAATTGTGGTTGAAAATGGATTTACTGGATTATTTACTGGTAAATTCTTGTTTGTTGATTGTAAAATAATTTATTTCTAGATATTATGCATACAGCAATATCAAACTTTCTACTACAGGATCTAAGAGATCTTTTACTGAATTGCAAGATTTCCCTACAAACTATTTTGCCAACTTCGAAAACAAAACAAAAGAATAAATATCTCCCAGTCACTTCAGTAGGGAAGGACTTGATAAATTAGTCTGGGAACACTTAATTACCCTCTTCAATGATAGACTGTAAAGGGCCATGTAAGAAAAGGCTATATTAAATATTTAAACAAGTAGAATAAAACAAATTTGACATATTAATATAGCCATGTGTTTCAAAATCCATATATGAGCCTGAGATGGAATCAAAGGTGGTTAATTGACAAAAAATTAGGTTATGCTAGGCTGTAATGTTCCAGAATGTGTAAACTAATTTAGTAGTAATCAAGGAAATTAAATTCCATTAAACTTCTCATAGAATCTGGTTAATTTCTTAACTGAATTACAAATTATTTTTTCTCATGGTCTGCCATAAAGCCACTAGATACTTGCTCAGAATATTTTCTACTAGTTAATGGCTCAAAATGAATAAATCTCATAAAGTGAAGATTGCGAACATTAGGGAATTGCCATAGTTACCACTCTATGTACATTTGTACTCTGTGTATAACATATGTCAGCAGTGACTGCAGATAATGTTTCACACTGCCATACAGAGATGAGAACTACAGATATGTTAAACATCCCTAACTGTAGTTGACAAAAGGCAGCAGTCTATTATTTGCAGAGTCCTTACTGGTCATAGGTTTAGACATCCAAAATAGTAGCTTGCATATTACACAAAGCACTACAATCTGGTGTACTTAGTATTTTGTCTTAGTGATATAGTAGTTGGATATTTAAGTAGAGACACGCCTTTATTGCCAAGTTCAAATTGAATTGAAAATGAGATGGGTATATGCTCTAGAAACTATACAGATATGTATTAATACATGCACAGCAATAGATACAATTACATTCAAACTGCAGACGTGGAAAAAAGTCGTCTTCCACCAGTTGATCATTATAGAACTGGAGCATAGATCAGCTGTGATGTATATTCATAGTAAAGCAAGACATTTTAAAAATTTAGAATGTAATCTTATACTTAATTTGTGGGGTGTATTTCAGTGTAAACATACATAGAATTGCTTTGCAAAATATCTTCATAAAAATAGGAACAAGTTTTAAATATATATTAGTTCTTCAAAATCAAACTATAATGAAATTTGACTAACATCCCAACTATACAGAATTTATTTCCAAGCACATTTTAATACAGGATTGAGTAACCACATTGTTAGCTTGTATATAGCATTAAGTTATCATACAGATCCATCTTAAATATTATTTTGGAAATGCAAAAAGCAAGCAGTGGTTTTATAGATAGAGTAAATTGTTTTGGAAGTTTTTTCAATATCCAGTTTATTGTGCTGCTTCATTTTTCAATATCTATAATTTCTCTTTTTCACAGGTATTATTCCAAGACTGACAAAAATTGCTCCTGCTTGTGCCATAATGATTAGCACATATGAATATGGGAAAACTTTCTTTCGTCGATTAAATAAAGACAGAGATATGAAGAACTATTAATGTTGTTTCTGTAAAATTGAAGTGGTGTCAGTACCCAATATGCACAAAAGTCCATATAAGTTGTATTTTATGACATACTTTCTATGCTTATTGCATGTGCATCCATGCTTCCACCAACACTATGCTCAGAATTACTCCCTGTATGTTTTACATCCAAAAAGAAACTCTATCATGCTTCAGACATTTAATCCAATTAATGTTGCATTAACATATGGGAGAGAAAAAGATTGAAATAAGCATATAATTCTGCAAAAGGAAATGAATAGCATAAGCCTTAAAAGCAATGTTTACGTGCATAAATAATTCTTAATTTTTACAAATTAATGTTCATGCTTTGGAAGAAAACTTTTAACTGATTCAGGGAAAGTTGTTTTACATACTAGTTAGTCAATATTTATATGTGTATTTGAACAGGGCACAGAAATAGCATGAACTAAATATCTCTGGTGCCCATATTAGAACTACCCAATATTTAAAGAGAACATCTATATATGTTACATATTGATACCTATCTTAAATGAAAGGAAGTGATTGTCTAGAAATTTAACCTTTTCTGATACATTTTTAGAAAAGGAAAACAGGATTGCTTCATATATGATAATTTAGTGGGTTGCTTAATGTGTTGGGCTGGGCCAAGGAGATTTAGATTCAAGTCTCTACCTAATCATGGAGATCACTTGGTATGTGGAGTTGTGTACAATCTCAATCCAGCCATTTCTCTCTTAGCAATATTTTGAGAGAGATCCATGTAAGGTGTCTTGAACTTCCCCCAAAAGAGGTTATATAAATATGATGTAATACCACCTTTTTTTCCCTTTGGCAGACTGATGTTTTTTGCCTTTGGCAGTCCTGATGTTTCTTGATAACTTGTATACAGTGCTTCCTGGAACAGTACAGTTTCAAGATATTACTAGGTTAACTCAATATGTGCAATAATTTTATACGTACTGTAAGTTATTCATTTAACTTTAAAAATTTAAATATTGCTTTGAATTGTGGTAGAACAAAATGTTAGTAGAGGAACATTGTTACTTTTTACTCTAGCCATTCTCATGCAGAGTAAGGATAATTTATATTGGAAATTATAATGGACTTGGTAACTGAAATCAGTGAAACTATCCTAGCCATGTATCAGTGCATTGGCATAAATAAGATTATGAATTATTGTCATTACTTTACAAGCTGCTCCTTGATTCTGTTGTGTACTAGAAGGTACAACCAGCACTGCTTTAGTCTGTGTGCTAATTGTGTCATACAAGAGCAACAAAAAAGTGAGTGGAAAGAAACAGGTAGCATTTTATAGATTTGGGGAAAACAACTAATTCCATGTTGACTAATAGTATGTAAATAACCTCATTAAAGTAACGTATGGAAAAAAATCATCCAGAATGCCTACTCTTACATAACTCTGCAGCCAAAAGGTAGTAACAACAGAGTTGAAGGTTTGAAGACAGCTGTAGTCCAAAATGTGATTCAGCAATACATACATTCACTAATATTGAAAGCCTCTAAGGGAGCCAAGAAAATATAATGGCATATTTTCTTTTGCTGTCAGTATTGCAGCACTGGTGACCTATTGGCTTTCATGTACAACCATATATAAATGAAATTTCTGCAGGTAAAATGCAAATCTTCAGTGTTAGAATAACTATGTTGTTGTTCCTAGCATTAGTCTATTTGTATATTAACTATTGATAAAATACATCCATGCTTTAAAAGAGCATGTTCTCTTGAACAATTAGGTTCCAGTGGTATGAAATCAGTTACAACAATTCTGGTTTTGACTGCTTAGTGCTACTGAATGTATCATGGGCAATATTTCAGTCATCAAGAAATAGTACAACTATAGGTAGCAGTGGTACAAAATGTTTAATGTATCTGCAATGTTGATACAACAACTCAACAAATATGCATAATTTTGGTTAGTTTTTAATTCTGAAAGCTTGGCAAGTTTTCAGATTCAAGGCAGTCCCCTCCTCATGCACAAGTATTGATTCAGTTGGTTTTTCATACATACATTAAAGTTTTTCATCCCATCTATTCCAATCAGTCATCAACTATTATAAAAAGTTACTGTTCTAGATCAATAACATACTGGACCAAGAAAGTTTTCACATACAAGCTGCTAGCATTAGTCTACATTACATTTCTCATTATGTTCTTAAAAGATATTAATTTCACAAGAGATAACATGCATTAAATTACTTTATCAGGTAGCTAGTATATGTCATTTGACAGAAGCAGGAGCTGTCTCATTTAAAAATTTAGCTCACCACGTATGTAACACAGTAAACTTACCAATGCAGGATTTCGTGTAATCATGTGCTTCCTTATCCCAATCATTTTTTCAAAGCAAGTCTTACTGGAGGCACATCATTTGTTTAAATAAGTAGTAGTCACACTGACAGTCCAATTTCTGCACTTGTAGATATCCATATGTTGCAGCACACTAGTAAACAATGTACAGAACTTCTTTGGCACAATAAAGCATTTCCTCATAGTCCTCAAAATTAGAGGTCCCTGTAAGTATGAATGTTTTACACAAGATTGTATTAATATACTCAACCATTGCCAGTAATGCTGGAAAACAAGTCCAATAGAATTGCACTTCAAAGTTGAAACTTCAAAGCTGCAAAAATTAAATAAAGTTTACTGTTACCATAGCTATTTGGCCCTGGTTTTAAAATTTTATTACAGAATAAATAGCAAAAAATAGATTTGAATCAGAAACATTGCAAAATATTTAAAACATTTATATGAAAATCTAGTGTAATATTTTCTTAGAATTTTTAGAATGAACCACTATAATTGTAACATCACTTTTCTTTGCAGATTGAGTCTAGTGGTTAAGAATATTTTTCCTTTATAGATTTTAGTTTTAACTGTAAGTTGTTAATTGAAAAACATGAATATTGTTATGGAGTCGATGTGTATCCTAGTTTGTTTTCCAATACAGTTATTAAACACAGGTTTTTAGATTTGGTGGAAACAAAAAAAATTTTTTTTAATTGGGTTGACATGTCTTCACAGTAAGTTAAGGAATGCCAATTGAATGTAGACACAGAAGCTTCTTTCTGTTTAGATTTGTTCAAGAAGGTGTTAGTCCAGGACTTGTTATCTCTGTTGTAGGACTTGCAAGATATTCACTTGATTTCAAGCTTGTGAGAGATTTGTAACTTGCAACTGAAGTCAAAGAACCACAAAGGCCAAGCAATGAAGGAGTGTCTTCTTTCCCTATTGAAGAAAGTTTTAACTCTTAGTTTAATAGTAGTAATTAACCCATAAAGTGTGAGATGTTCAGGGCAGGATCATTTGTTCTCCCGTCTCTAGATCTTTCAACCAAACCACAGCTATTTCAGGAAAGAAAATACCATCCTGTACTTCACACCCTTCTCTCAAGCTGCTACTACATGTGCTGATGAGCAGGGACAAACTAATGGAATTTCCCTTGCATGCAACATGATGACAGAATCAGAAAGAAATCATATTTAAATACCAGAAATTGCTATGCCCAGATTTTTCAACATTTCCCCAGAATTTGTCATCCTTTTCTTATTTTTGCCTCTGTATTTCCAGACCAACACCTTGAATGAAATACCAGCTCTACCATACACAGACATGCTTAGAAAAGTTAAATATTTATTAAGTTATTAATTTAAAGTATGTAAGAACCTATACAAGTTAAACAAAATTATTTTCAGTCATGGGGAACTTCTAGCGTAGCCTAGCTAGCTAATGGAACCTCAGCAAGGCCCCTCAGCTTTATTCCAAAGCTGCTTCCCCACCCTACCAGTTACAATTGAGGCAGAAGCAGGGAGATCTTGGAGCTGTAATCCCAATCTTTCTAGACATGGTCTAAGTCAACAGTTTTATCCCAAGCAGTCTGAAAGACAGCAGATTCAAGAGGGGTGTTTCAGTCCAGTCCAGTTAAAATACCAGACTTACACTGAAATTTAGGTTTATTTTATGTTGTTATGTTGTACAAAGCATCCTGCAGTTTTACATGTTACCATAAGATGGAGCAATTATATTCTCTGATGAAAATATTGTTTCAATATTATGTCAGCTTCAAATTAATTTCAGACCCCACATTATAGTCAATACCAGGACAGATGCTGAAGAGCTCCAATTTACTCCCAAGATCAAAGCTGAACAGACAGCAAGAGGATTAGATAGATAGAACTCTTACATAGATTTGTATTATCTATGAAAACTATGTATTTATACTCCATATTCCAAAAAGTAAGAAAGAAGTAGAGGTTCCATCTTTCAAATACTGTGTCTGAATGCTGTCTGAATAAATATATTACTTCACAGCAACAATATACATGATATCATTATATGTTTAGACTCAAACCCTCACTAGAGACTAAAAGACCTACACGTAAGCAGATTACAAGACATAAACATGTGCTGCAATTTATATTCCATTCAATTGAATTTAAATTTTGAATTGCAGCTTTGCAGTTCTCAAGCGATAGGTAGCACAGCTGCATAGCCCTAGGAATACCTGGAAATTAGTCATTATACACAGAATTTTGAGGTTGCCCACCTTACCTTCGCTAAGTAAATTTAGTCCATCTTGTTTCCCATCTCCATCTGGTGGATTACTTGGATCCAGGGATGTCTGAGAAAAGCTAACATCAGCAGAGAACTGATCCAGGCTGTGATAACTCTTCCTGCAATATCAGTGACAACTCATTTCACTACTTTTGAACTGCTACACAGTAGAAATAGCTATTTATTTCACAATTTTTGTAATTCTGGTGTATCTTTTTATAATAGTATACATCTTTAAGTTATTCCCCCCTCCCCCTCAAAAAATGTGTAACAAAATATAGTATATAATGCTGGAAAAGGAGCTAGACTGTTATTGCTATACTAACTTACTCTGGTTCCAGCCCATAAACTTTTTAAAAATTCAGACTTTTACATTTCTGCATATGTTTGAGTCTGCATTTTGTATTATTTCAATGGTACCATAATAGATTTGCTATTTAGGTTGGCTTATTTTATGCACGTGATATTTTTTATATGTATGTATGTATGTGGCTAGCTAGCTATGGACTTATATAGTATATTGTTCCAGTTGCTATCAACTCTTAGTATTTATCAAAGGTATCTGGATAATTTGACTGAAAGAAAGGAATAATTTTACTAATAATTTCAATAAGTATCACCAAAAGTTCTGTTATTTTGTCAGTATTTCACTGAATCTTCCAGAGTTAAGCAATGGTATCACAGGCACATAAAACTTAACAAAATACAGAATTACTCATAACAGTTACATTGTCAATGCTACACCAAGCTAAAATGGGCTGTAGTTTAAGAGAAGCATACATGTGTCATACTCAAAAATCCCACATCATATAAGCAGGGTACAATTCGAACGTTGTTATTTATCTCCTTTTGTATCAGTTGCCTTTCCTGCATTGAACTTCTACACTGCTGTTATTATTGGAAAAAGCTATCTATGGTTCTAGAACTACACTTTCCTTATATGTACTCTCCCTCTCTCTCTCTCTCCCCCCCACAAACACACACACACACACACACACACATACACATATACATACACAAACTGAAAGTAAATTATACTAATTGGTTGAAATATTTTGTTTTCAAAAATCAGTGGACTAATGTATTAAACAATGTTAAATATGTGTCTTAAAATGTGGTTAATCCAATAAAATATACTCTTTTGAGTTTATGAAATTCATTGCAGGATGTTAAGTAATATGTTGAATATGTAAAATTGTGAAAGGGTCACTGACATACAGTATATGTTTGGGCCTGCTCCATGACGGTCCCTTTTTGGCTCAATATTAATATCTTAATACAGTATTGGGAAGATAAATAAGATATGACAATGTTGATGTAATATTGAACTATATTTCATATATTTGGAATTCAACAACAAATGAAAGACTCAGGATTTATCAAGCATGGATTGTAGCTAAAAATATTGTACTTGATGGAAATGCACTCATGCCTGATTTTAAAGCCTGGACTGATGAAGTGTATTCATTCTCTACCTATGAACTTGTTTTGTACTGACATCAAGACAGTCTGATCTATATTTATTCATGTGGTCAAGGTTCAATTTGTTCTTATTAATGTATTTTATCATGAATATTTTTCTGTTTTTCTCCATTTACTTTTGTTGTGGTTATGTTTTGTTTTTCTTTATTGTAAGCAATGATTTTTTAAAAAAATCAATCATAGCCATTGCTGAGGGATGCACTTTAAAAGCATTACTTTACCAAAAAATGAAAACTTTAAACCTTAACATAATTCTAGATAAATGCAATCAGAACCAATTTGTTTAACCTGTATATCACTTAGATACAAAAGGCACAGTCTGTGGAAAGGGTTACCCAAACAAAGCAACATCTCATTTACATTCCAAGTCTTTTCCCTATTCATAATTCTAAGTAATTAGAGTTTAATATGTAAAACGAGTAGAAAATAATAAAAATAATAAGCATAGCTGAACTAATCAGCAGCTCCTTATGAGTCATATGCTATTATTTTAGTCATGCCAATTGTAGTCCTACTGGTACTACTATTTCTTTCCTTGTTGTCTGTCCCATCTTTGCCTCTCACAATAGCATGCATGTGTCATGTTGCGAAAACAAAGACACTATCAGTTCATCTCCTGTCACAACAAAAAAAAATGTTCCTTACAAAACATTACATTGTACATGGCTGTAAATTATTTCAGTTACTTTGCATTGAAAAGCAAGGTGTAAATATGAGATAAAGTATAATTAAACTATAAATGATCTGATGGCAATACTAGCACTAAATAGTACAACATCCGTTCAGGTCCAATATAAACTATGGGACTATGTTTCTATAAGTATAGGGCTACAATTAAATGTAATCTCTATGCAATCTGATCTTGTGAGAAAAACAAGTAGAGTTCTTATAAATTATCAACACATGGCTGTCTATGGAATTCAGAACCTCTAGATGGCTGATCTAAATTATTTAAAATAAAATTAGAGACATTAATGGAGGATAGAGCTATCAATGGTTGTTAATCATAATAGTTATATACTATTATTTATTACTTACAAAATCAAAATAAATTGTAGCAAGTAAAATAGAAGGTGAGCTGTCACCTACATATCCTACTTTCGAGTTTTCTGGCTGCATCTAATCTTTAACACTGCAGTGCAGGAAACTGATGCAGATAGGATTTGGGTCTTATTGATAAGGGCTTTTCTTACATACTTACCTAACTAAAACAGAAGTCCTAACTTTCAAGAAAAGGTTGAGAATCTCCCATAGATTGAGATTATTTATAACTATTTTCAAATGCGCGACTTGAAAAAAATCACATATCCACACTTTCACATCATCCAGCAAAATATGATAAGCAGTAATGGCTGAATTGCAGTTTACGGGTGAGGAAATCTACATTTCTTCCCGAACAACTCATGGATATGAAAATAAGTAGCAACTAAACCATGCTTGAGATAGGATAAATCTGTATACTATCACTGTTTTGGTGTATTCTTTGAGATTACAGATCAAATACTCATCTTGACAACATGCACATTAATAATGAACATCCTCATACTTAACGGTTAATAATATCCTAATGGGAATTTGTACTGAAAATTAAAAAGCAGTACTGTTTCCTACGAGCATGTTTATTTAAATGATCTTAATGTATTGCAATGTATCATATATAATACCTGAAATAATCTTTGTTCCAACAATTTTAAAAATAGCTTCACTGCTAATTGAAGATTTTGGTATACTACAACCTCTTGTTCCAGAGTTGAACTATTGCTCAGTTAATCAAATATGAATATTCTCTGATGCACAATATACTACAGTACACTAAATTATATCTCACCAGCTAATCAGATTTGGGGTAATATGCAGTTAATTCAACTTTAAAATGAAAAACAATGTAAATTTAATGCCAAATTTAAAGCCTGGCAAAGCCTTAATGCTGAACAAGGTGTAGACATCTTTTTTGTGAGAGAGTTCTGCATTCGTTCTACAGTTCTTCAGCATTACATCTGATTCGGTATGTTTTTAATTATGGTTAATAAAGCTAAGCTTGGAGAAGGTTCACATAAAAAAACACAGGATAAGCAGTATCTGAACATCCTGCAAACCTTTCATTATGCTCACACAGATTTAATATATTTCTCAAGGACAGCCATTGTCACATATAATGCTCTCTAAAATTATGCAACGTCAAAATATTTGAGTTTCAGTTTTGCTTCCCATCTTTCTAATCACCAGATACTAAGTTCTACTGAACAATTTGCATTGACAAGCAAAATTAATAAAACCAATCTACTGACACAGGATGTGGTTTACATTAATATTAAATCACTTTGTGCACACGCACAAGTATAAAAATTGTACACTGGACACAATATAAAGTATTTGTATTATAGTACTCTAAATGTATTTTAAGGTAATGAAATATTTATCACAAGTATTTCTGTACTTTTTAATGATTAGGCATCCAGCAGTTTTTGGTTGTCTGCTGAGACCCAAAACTCTGATGGATAAGATGTGTGTGTGGAGGAAGATGAATGAGATTTCTGGGATTTTAGGAGCACTGCACAAATATATCAACTTACTCATCCCATTGCTTATTTTGCTTTCCATAAAGTAGCGTATCCAAGGCAACAGCATTAACATCCAGAGCTCCTGGGGAAGGCCACTGATTGGTGAGATGGGTAGTTAATTCTTGTCTTGATCTTAAATCATTATTCTTTAGCACAGTTCTGTGAACACATAGCGAATTTCATGCCATTAAAAGTAATGTCTTAAAATAAAGGAAGAAAATAGGCTGTTCTTGAAAGGTTTTCCTGCTAGCATACTAAAGCATTTTCTCTCAAGGGAGATTTCTCAGTCAAAATTTGGGTATTGAAGAACAAAACTGAATTTACATGACACTACAGTATGGGGTGCTTTTCTTGTATTATACAAGAACAGATGATCAGTCCATTACAAATATGGAAATAAACACAATAAATTAAAACCACTTAAGTGGTTAATCACGTTTGATTCTAAGCAACCTACCAGAATACATAAAAATTGCTAATCTGACTGACAATTTATAGAAAAGCCCTCTCTTTCTCCCCTCCTTTTTCCAAACCTGAGAGTTATTTCTGAAACAAGAACAGAACATTCAAAACAGCTTCAATAGCTGCAGTGAAGTACTGAAGTACCTATTCATTTTTATTTCACATAGGGGTTGGGGAAGCAACTGCAGGATTTAAATGCTGCTTCATATGAATAAGTTGCTGCAGCAAAATTAAAATGTACAGGTTTTCTATGTGGGTACTCATGGCAAAAGTAACATTGTTTAATGCCCTAGCATTTTTCTTAAAAAAATAACAATATAATTTTCTTCCAAACAAATTGAGTACATCGCATTATGCAATTTTATTCCTACAAATTTGAAAAAAAATGTTTAAATATTTTGGGAGTTGTGTGTGTGTGTATGTATGTGTATATAATATATATATACACGTCATACTTTCACTTTTTGCGAAAAATCCAATGAGCCATCTGTCACAAAACCAATCTAAAATAGCAAGAGACCATCCTAAGTTATAAGGAAATTTTTTTCCCAAACTAGTGACTGTCACATTTAGTCAGAAACGTCAAAGATCAGCATGAGTCACAACAAAGGCTGTCACTTGGGAAAGATTTGGAGTGTTTATAACTAACAGTACAACCACAGCTTGATTACTTACCAGTACTATGAATTCTCCTATTGGGTAATCTCCTTCACATATCCCTCTCTATGGAATGAGTTGTCATCACCACCTTGACGACTCAGATCTGTTGAAATTTCAAATGTCATGGATGTGAGCCCATGTGGTGTGTTATCTGTCTTCTAATTTCATGTTAGTAGATAGTGTTAGAACTTCCCTAAAGCAAGCAAACTAACAAAAACCCAGCATGCTGAGGAAATCTGAGTTTGCGGATTTATGGAGGAGATAACAATAGTAGAATTCAAGTTACTGATATGCAGTCTTTCTGCTGATCATTATATTTGCCAGGCTGACACTCTGGAACTACCTCCCCAATAAGAAGAAAAAGGTGGGGGTACAAGAAGCTTGGAAAAATCCAGTTAGATTTGGATGCAAATAAATGGACCAGGTCATCTTCATATATTATGGTGGCCTTAAAAAAAAATCACTTGCAAAGACAAGTTTAACATTTTTACTTATGTTACCACAAACCAAATTATTTTTCTGTCAAGCAATGACTGAAGTAGTTTTCAATCTCCTGGAACATTCAAATATCCAATTTGTAATTCTGGGGAAAATGTCTAATTGTGTCCAAATAAATACACTGGAGAACATTTGCATCTAAAGGAGCTTTAGGACACCTTGGTTTGTGTGCTACTTCAGCTGAGCTCTTTCCAATTTCAAAGTATTTCACACTTTTTACTTTTAAAGCTACGTAAACTGCCAATTCCTTAAATAAATTATAATTATGCCTTAATCATTTTCTTTCTGCCTAATACATTTGAAAATGCTCTTATTATAATTTCATGTACAAGAGTTCTTACTACAATATTCTTCCTAGAACATGCATCCAGTTTTTGTGAAAGATCACAAACAGAATGTTTTGCAACTGGTACAAATTGGTACAACCAGATTGCTATCCAGTACAAGATAGATACTGTATATCACGATGCTTGTACTGAAAGATTTACACTGGTTGCCAGCTGCCTACTGGACCAATTAAGGTGCTGGTGCTGATTTTAAACCCCTAGACAGTTCATGGCCTGGCCACTGAGAAACTACCTCTCCTGTTCTAAGCCAGTCCAATCACTTAGGTCTGTAGGAAACCATTTTGAAGATGCCCTGTTACCAAAGCCTGGGTGGTACATGGGGGGAGCCTTCTGTGTGACTGGATGGAATGCTCTTTCTCCCCTCTCTCCCAGTATTTACAAAAAACATAAAGATACATCTTTGTCATGAAGGTTTCATCATTAGCTGATGCCAATTTTGTTGTTTTAAATTTTATACTTCTGTTCCTAGTCATTTTTAAGAGTTGATATAAGTAGAAAGGTAGGATTTAAAATTAGCCAATCAATCAATCTTGAGAAAAAGTAGCTCTTTCTCAGAATAAAAGAAAATGCAGCAAGGAAGTCATTTTGGAGAAATTAAAGCTGCTCTAATGTGGTGGTGTGCAAGCCACAACTGGCAAGCTAGTCCCCAGATGAATTTTTGTGGGTCCTGACAACTCCCAAGATTGCACAGCAAAAATATGGTAGACAAGACATCAGTTATCACCAGTTGGATTTTTGCTTCTTTTCTCTGAAAGAAATAATCAAAATCCTGAAATAATATCTGCATACTACCCAGACTGGTGTGTGTGTGTGTGTGTGTGTGTGTGTGTGTGATGTATGTGAATGGGTATTTAGTTAAAAAAATATGAGCTGTGTGCTTATTTTGCCTGAAGAGATTTGTGTTTGAAGGAGGGAGCTATTTAGCCTTTGAACGTGTGTTTGTGACATCATCAGTTTGCCTTCTGTGCAATTAGAATTTCATTATATTTTGTTGGTTCAAATATGGAATTTATCATTTGGTGCATAAACAGCATTTCTTTGCATCCATATATTTTATATAAGAAACAAACAACAGATTTTTAGCTTCAAAAGATAAAGAATAAGCAATGTTTTATCAGGAGCCAGTGTACTATAGCGATGAAGGTGTTGGACAAAGAACAGGGAGAGTTCACTCTCAGTCACAGAAGCTCACTGAGTGGTTTGGAGCCACTCACTCTCAGTCCAACCTACCTCACAGGATTGTTGTAATGGGGAGAAAGGAGGAACTCTACTTGAGCTTCTGAATAAAGGTAGGATAGAAATCAAATAAATAAATGTTTGATTAATAACAGCTAATTATATGAAACATATGAAAACTTATTGGGGGTTTTCCCTCTTCTGAACTTCAGTATGTAGCATCAACACAAGGAGGCTTACATTTTGGGGCAAGCAGCCACAATGGAAATTTTAGGAGTATGTTGCAGGCACTCCCACAAAATAACTGCTAAGTGGATAAGGTAAGTAATGAAACATCTATTTACCATAAGGAAAACTGATAAAAATCCTATTTTTCTGAATAGGAGGATCCACTTTCAACACCACCCCCATCATTTATATTTTCCATATCTTCTGACATATGTAAGGGGCTCTGAAGCATTTTTTAAAATAAGGTCATGTTGATTAGTGTACTTGGCTTTGCAATAGGATAACCTTGTTGGCAGTTTATTTTTGGATCATATTCTGGCTTTCCTTAAGTAACCTAGATTTGAAAATTTGATGTTGCTGAAGGATGGCTAGGAATATATGTTAATATCTAATAATAATGGCCATTATCAAACTTTCTTGCATCCTCTTAACTGTAGTTAAAATGCCAAAAAATTTCACACCTTAAAGCAGAACATTTTGTATTGAAACAGATTCTTAGTAACAGTTGTTTGCTGTCAGCAATTAGAAGTAAATATAATCAGCCCTTTTGCTGTTTCATTATTATTTAAACCTAAATGATGAATGATGTGTGAAGAATAGATCACAGGCCATAAAAAGCAGTTATCTGTATAAATCTGGACTGCAACATTGTGTATATAAAACCTAATATTTAAATATTTGGTTTTGTTTCACATGTTCTACACAGCAGCCATTAAATACCATGACATTTGAATCCATTCTATTATCTTCTCTGCTGGAATTTTTTTTTAATAGAACATGGATGTAACAATATGATAAAGAGATATAGACATGTTATGATTGGATTCAGAAATAAATGTGATTATAAGACCATTATTTTACCAGACTACAATGACAAAAAAATCCAATTCTAATGATGCAAACTTTAATTCTTAAATATGTCATTTATGCACAAACTAATATAAAAGAAAAATCTTACTAACAAGAAATAAAATACCTAGAGCTTCTTTACCATACACACTCTACTGTAGTGCATGAGGTAGAGTCACAGGAGTATTATTGCTACTAAGAAAATAGTATCAGTCCACAGTTTCTAATAAAACAGTTTATCTAGCATGGAAAATGTATTAGTAACCTAGTTCTAAGTTTTTTTCAGACAGATTTTTTTAGCAGCTTAAAGACAGAAAATCAATATGTGGAGCAGAAGTCCCTAATATTGGGGGAGGGGGGGCAGCAGGCAAAATTAGATTTTGAGAAAGTGTTATATAGGCATCTATGTAGGCCAGTCTCAATTACCAAACACCCATTCTCCAGAAAACAAACTGGTAATGCTAAAGACATAAAATTCAAAAACAAGGCTGAGATGAGATTCTGAACATATCCCCCAGTCATTTGAACTGTTTCCAGAACCTGCAGTTTTTTGCTCCACTAGGACGTTCCAAAATACATAGTATTTCACATATTTCTTCAGAATAGCTATAACAGATATGCAGCTAGCAAAATAATACATACATATATTAAAATGACAATGAGTCATAGCAAGCTGACTAATGCAGAATAAAATATGTTAACAGAGATGTCACATGTAATACAGGGTCCACAGCACCAAATATCTGAAATTTGTGCTGGGAGACAATTCTGACTTACTCTGAAAAACTTTCTAGTATAGTCCTCCCAACATGCAATTTTTATTATTTAAACTACATCAGTTTAAAATACACTGATAAGACATATTATAGAATATTTAGGATCCAGAATCTCTTTGAGAAATTCAGCAACGAAGTTTTGCTTCTCTTCCTAAACATTAATTAAAACTTCAGATGAGATATATGGCACAAAATCAATGCAAAAGGAACTAGTTTCTATTATTACATAAACGACATTTTAGTTATATGATGTGGGATAAGCTTTTTTGGCTGCTTAAAAATCCACCATCCCATTCTTTTTATTTTATTTCTTTTGGTGCCAAATCAGTAGGAGTTATAGGTCTACTGACTATAACTGGATTAGGCCAGACTTTCTAGATCCATTACAACAGTGGGATAGGGAATATTTTGAAATAGAATCTGCACTGGCCAAACATTTCTTACTTAAATATCAGATACTTTAATTCAAAAGTACTTTTCCAATGGAAGATTCTTGGTTCCAGTATATGCTTTTTCCTCTTTTCCCTGCAGCCTGTCCACTGTGCTGCACCTGAGAATCCCCCAATTCACCAGAGCTGTTTGTTCCATTTGCAGAAATCCACTGCATAATAGCACTACCCAGTGGTATGCTGATAAACCCATTAATGTGTACCATTAGAATTATGAACTTGAACTCACTTGTCTAGAAGTTATTTCTGAGTAATCGTGTATTGGACTGCACTACTAAGTCAATGTTTTTGTAAAGCCAGATGCTATCAGCTATGTGGTACCTCAATTCATTTAATATGCTTTAGTAAATATACTAAGGTTGCTAGAATTTAGATTCCCACCCTTATTTTATAAAGCGCACAATTTTTCACAGTACTCACACACATACATATACATACATACATATTTAAAATGATGTTCTTTTGAGATATATGCACATAGATCTTACACAATTCACCACTGCATTAAGAGATAAGAAACTATGGCAGCTGCCTCGAGCAACCACTCTTGTAATCACTGACACTCTTGGTTCAGTATGGCACAGTCCAACATTTTCAACTCTATAAAAAGAACTACAGTACGGCCGGTTCCAATTAGCATTCTTCAGCAGGGTCAGAGTACAAATAGGATTCCCTAATCCCCACATTCAACAAGATATACCTTCAAACCATGCCTCCAACACACTTAGAGCATATTCCTCAACTCAGTGTTCATGTGCAAGTACAAATATAATTTCTTTTTCACACAAAATATGCTGTGAAATCAGCATTGTTCAAAAATATAAAATGTGGTCCAAAATCTATTTGTCGCAGGGCAAGCCAGAGTGGTAACTGAAATAGAGGAACCAAAGGCTAGCAAAAGGTACAAATTCCTTTAGTACATTACAGATTAGGAGCAATGTATTTCCCAGTTGTTTGGTACTTAGTGGCATTGTGTAGAACTCTGGACTTGATTTCCCAAAGGTACTTTGAGTGCCAGGGTATAGGAACACAGCACCTGTCTGCAATATCTTAAAACAGCTGCACCCTTTTCTAGGTTCATGCAACAAACAACAGCTACATGTTTCCAGAAAGATACATAGGGAATTCCAGCTATATTGGAACCACAAGAAGGGAGTTCTGAGTACAAGCCTTTGGTTGATATAACTAAGCAATGTTTATTCACTGCCTAGAGAATAACATATATCTTCAGGCAACTCCTAATAATTTCCAGAAAAAGCATTTAAACTTCATGCAAAGGTACTAAGAGAGGCTGGTAAAGGTGCCCCTCATGGGCGGTCTAATGAGGGAGGCAACAAAGGATAGAAAAGTAATGCTATACTTTCTACTAAGATTAAACAGGGAGGTACAAAAACAAAAGCAATACAGTCCTTCATGGTGCTGTTTCTTACATATAAAGCTCTACATGGTACAGGACCAGATTGCTTCTGTGACCATCTATGTCCAATTACATCTGCCCATTCAGTAAGATCTGGCAGGATTAGTATGCTTCAGGTTCCATCACTAGGCAATGTTCAGCTGGTGGGACCCAGGAAATGTGTCTTCTCTGTTGCTGCTCCCACCCTTTGGAACAGCATTCTCCCTGAGATTCGGTTGACCCTTACTCTGCCTGCTTTTCAGAAGGCATTAAACACCTATTTTTTTCTTCAGGCATTGGGTCTGGGGGTGATATGACCCACTGGGTGAGGTTCCCCCACCCCACACTTATGTGTTTGTATGTTGTTTCAGATTATGCATTTATGCTTTATTATGTTTTTCTAACTTACTGCTATTTATTGATGATGTACACCATGGAAAATGTTATAATTTTTAAGGAATAGATTTTCCATCTTTTTCTTAATCCTGGTACCTCATGCTCTCCTAAGGATCAAATTTCCAGCCTGAGAATTTGCTGTCTACTGTATAATTCAGACCTTGTCTCTTTAGACATGCACATGTAAAAGCGTGTACTGTAATGATAAATGATCATCCAGGTGAATGGTCATAATTTGCTCACTAATGATAGTTACTGTGTCTCAAGGCCCTATGAAATCAATAAAGGATTTTAAAGGTAATCTATACACAGAGTGATCACTTTCTTTTGACCTTGTCATTGATAATCTTTAATAGCTATGGTACAAGGCACTAGCACTAATTAGAAGCCTATTTCTTTAAGAGAAACATACAATTTGACCATGGTTTGACAATTTGACGACTTGGCACTTACTGGTCAGGGAGCCAACTTCGAGGAGGTGGAAGTTAGGCTTACTCTGGCCCTTAAGAATATGTCAGAATACTATAACAAGAATGGACTAAAACCTAATCCATCAAAAACTAATGTCTGTGCATTCCATCTTAAAAACAGGCAGGCCAGACATAGGCTTGATATTATCTGGGATGGAGTGAGTCTGGTACATTGTGAGACACCATGTTACCTTGGCGTTACACTGGATTGAACATTAACCTTTAAAAGACATTGTTGCAATTTAAAGCAAAAGATCTGCACCTGTAATAATCTCCTCAGAAAGTTGGCTGGAACTACCTGGGGTGCCCATCTTATCACTCTACGAATGGCCACCCTTGCATTGTGTTACTTGGCAGCAGAGTACGCCTGCCCCGTTTGGGGCCAGTCTGCGCATTCTATACATGTGGATAGAGCACTTAGTGATACATGTCGCATTGTTACTGGATGTTTGCGCCCCACTCCTCTTGATAAACTGTATATCTTGGTGGGAATAGCCCCGCCAGGTGTTAGAAGGAGCGTGGCACAAGACGTGGAATATGGACAGGTATTACATGATGTGGCACACCCATTATTTGGCCAAGTACCTCCCACAAAAAGATTGAAATCAAGGAGGAGCTTTTTAGATTGCGCCAAGGAGATTGCTACCACACCTCGAACGGAACAATTAAAAAGATGGAAATCCCAGGCAAAACATTTTTATGATTGGATAGAACCGCTTGAGGAGCTGCCTGGAGGTTTGGAGGAGGAATGGATGGTTTGGAGATGTTTAAATAGACTGCGCACTGGTTTGGGTAGAACTAAAGATCAAATGGAAAAATGGGGGTTTCTTCCTAAGGACAAAGATATTTATTGTGAATGTGGCACTATTCAAACAATTATCCATCTTTTGCAGTGTCTCTTGGGACTGACATGCACACAGAATGACTTGCTGGTCAGAAATACCTTTGCCATCAACATGGCCCAGCATGGGGCAAGAATTATATAAATCTATATTTTTATTAAAGTTTTTATTTTTTTTAAATTTAGATTAATAATTATCTCCCAGTTCCTGCATTTCTGACACGAGACGAGACAAGACCAGGGTGTCTGAACTTTTGCATATTAACTCCTTAGCCGAACAATTTAATAGCCAGGATTTCCACTCACCTGAGAGTGTGGACAAATATCTAGCCATTTTAGTATACATGGATGATGTGCAACCTGCTATATTATATACTTAAGCCTGAAGTGAGTACAACAAGCCATTATCATGTAGAGCACTTCATCAAAAATGGAGACCCATCATTAGAAAACAAAAATCTTGATCTTTACAAAAGAAAAATTATGTGTATATATGTATGTGTGTTTGTTCCTTTAATTCAGTCAATAATTATTTATTTATATTTATTTATAATTTACAAGGCTGCCCAACTAAACACTGACTCTGGGTGGTGTACAGCTTACAAAGAGAGACAATACCTAAAATCAGACAAAAAATAAACATAATGGGGGAGCAAACATACTTCAACTGAAACAGACAATGCACAACAGATGGACACACCCCAACCTATTCCAGAGAATGGGGGGAGGTGCGGGGACAAGTTTTCAAAGATTGTTTAAAGGCTTGCAGGGTCAGGGCAGTCCAAACCTCCAGGGGATGATATTCCAAGAGGCAGGCATCCAACATAAGAAAATGCAGTTCCTAGGTCCCAACAGATGATACTGCTTAATGGTTGGGTCATAAACAATATGGATTGTTTTCCATAATTCTGCTTCTGCAAGGAGAATGTTAAATTCCCAAAAGTATTAAATAAAGAATAAGCTAGATCTTGGCTATGTCACTGGGTCAAAGTTACTATAACTTGAATAGAATCAATAGTTCTCTGAAGCAAACAGATTATTTATTGAATATATCAAGTTCCCAATTAATAAAGGGCCTTCATACTGGTAAGATACAATGCATTGCGCTCAGCAATTCCATTGGGGAAACACAGAACTATTTTATATTACATGAAAGTTTGTCCTTGCAGCTCTGGAAAAGTTGAATGAATGGAACTTATCTTCCTAAATTGAGCATTTTGTAAAGGCATATAGTATGGTACTTTCTTAATCTCTCATTTGTAAGATCCTCCAAATATTACCAAAAGATGTTGCGAGCCACTTTTTTGCTTGAAAGTTCATACCCAGAAACATGTTTAAAGGTGACCAAATTCTGGGTGCAAGCTAGTAGTCAGAGAAGAAAAATGTATTGTTCACCAGTGATAGATACAAAGCAGCTTCCTTAATTTCTTTTTATTGTGAAGATGAAATAAATTTGTTTTGTAGTTTTAGTGTTGGGCATTATTTTATGTTAATTTATATTATCATGTGTATATTCTGTTCTTTGACTGTACTAAGTAACTAAATGAAGTCAACCAATCTTTACTATTAAATATGTAATATGGTATCTTTACACTCTCTTAATTTTCAGAAAGAACTTTCAGTCACATCTTCATAATTTGTGGCAATTAAGCATCAAGATTAAAAACTACATTGTGTTTTATAGAGTAAAGTACTAAGGTAGTTTCAATTATTATCCAGTTTTCTTCATAAACTGTAGAGAGAATGTGTGAAATTATGTTTGCCTTTTTACATATTTTCATTTGAGAACTGGCAAACTTTCTGATAAGGAGGTCCATTCTTATCCCAAGACATTATTTAGTGAAACCTGTGAAAGAAAGCTGTCTCTAGAGTGTTTTTTTTAAGCAGAGAAAAAGATAAAATTTCACTTGCTTTCCTCAGCATAAAGAATCCCCCCCCCCCCAAAGAAAAAAGAATATAAATCAACAATTCCCAAAGGAAAGGGAGAATGATTGGTACTTAGAGCCCTGGAAGGTTTCGCTGTTAAGTCGTACAATTCCACTGAAGCAATAAAGATTATCTACTTGTGCCTTGGGACAAATATTTCTGGCAGACAAGATAAGTTACACTCCTATTTTGTATATTGATGTCAGTTTGCTTAATACAGTAATTAGGTGCTGAAAAGATCAGATGGCACCAAAAGATGAATGTTGGATCTACTTCCTGGAATTGATGATCCTTAATATGGTATATAATATTTATTTTATAATATTTAAAAATTAATTATTAAATAAAGAGGTGAGTTTAAAGAACTAGGATACAGTTTAGAACATTTCTACCTTTTGTAAAGAAAAAATATTAATGTTAGTAACTGAGCAACATTAATGTTTTTCAACATTTTAAGCTGTACCTCTCTGTATAAAGACAAAGAAACTCTTAGTCAAGAGCATATCTAGCAAAATGTCTGTACCATGTCCAACTTACAGTTGGTCCTGCAGTTCCACAATGATGTACTCAAGTTGTTCTTTCTCCATTTTATGGGCCAGATCCATAGATTCTATCTTCTGCTGCAATGCCTTCTTCTGAGAGATGGATTCAGCCAGCTGGGTCTCTCTAAGGCGTACTAGCTCTTCTAGATAACCCTAGAGACATACATCTTTAATGCACTCTTTTATTTTTAAAAATACTTTGACAAGCTCTGTTTGATTTTGATACTAGTGATGAATGATAGATAAACTATGAAAAAATAGTTCAAATGGACTATTTCACTGCTTACATCTTAACTGCAGATTTTGAAGTTATTTGCTAATTACTTCTATAGTTTTTAAGGCCTAGATAGCCAGAGTGTACAGTACATATACATTGACAACCTGGCTGTTCTCCTAGGCCTTGGGGGTAGGGTGGTTGTTGCTCTTATTTTATAGTTCTTTACTTGTTTAAACTGTAAGCCACCCAGAGTCATCTGGAAACAGGCAGCTTCTAAATTTAACGGAATAAATGGGTGTGATGTCTACTTTCCCACTCAGTTCAACCTCAAAAATATGACTATAGCTAGAGAAAACTAAAGCAGAAGAAGAAATCATGCATAACAGCATTTACAGTAGAGTGAATGACTGAATGACTTTACAGATGCCCATATAAGAACTTATGTAAGAACGTTATTATCTCCAGTCTCTCATATGGGTTGATTAGCAAGCTTACTTATAGAGATTCTAAAATGACAAAGAACAGAAAATAGTAGAGATCTTCAACCACTCCCTTGAGATTGTCTATAGTATTGAAACAGTCCCAGTAGAACAAATCCAACTATCTCTGAGGGTAGAAGTTTCACTGGAGAGTTAAAAAAGACGAAGCAAATCCATTAAGAAAAACTTACGTCAAGACTTTTTTAAATAATTAATATCTTTAATAAGGTAGAAAGAGAACATCACTTTAGGGGGAAATTAAATATTGTTGCATCATGATCAATAATGATGGCTTTTACCATAATTTGTCTATCTACTTAATAAAAACTGAGATGCTTCACATCTCCTATAAGCATGCCTCATCCATATATCGCAAAGGCATGTTTTTAAAAGCACAATACAAATTTGAAAGATAGGTCACAAGTCTTTCATCTCTGCTGTCAATGTTTAAAGGCTTTACTGAGAGACAAACTTCTACATTGCCAGTAAGTTCTGCTTGCTATGTTTTTCTCCCCCCCCCCCCCCCTTTTAGGAGCAAGAACCAGAATTTGAATTTGAGAAAGAAAAGGATGGAAGAAAAATTGCTGTTTCCTCTGCCAGAAGACTTTCTGGCTACATCTCTGCTTCCTGTGTCACCAGCAGCTTCAATAGATGCAATAATGACCAGTTTCACTATTTCTGTAGGGTACAAGAGAAGGAAGGCTTTTGAGCTCCACTAATCCTGACTATGTAGAAACTGGTTCTTCCTCACAGGTGAAAACAGACTTAAAGAATATTATCTGACTAGAAAGCAAGTCTTCTGTGTGGCCAAAAAGAGCTTTTCTATTACCTTGTTCCAGAACCATAGCAAATAAACACAGACTACAATGCTACATAAAAGAAATAATAATTTTCATTTGTAAGAATATCTTTAAAATTAAATCTGTAAAAGTCCCTATTGTTAATATTGTAATAATTGTAATACACCAAACATTGTCAGCCACTTTATCTCAACGAATGTTTACCTTCTGTTCCAGTGTGAGGTGGTATTTCTGTTCAACCCGTTTGCACTTGTTGTACCAGCTATTCTCATCCATGCTGAAAGGAGGACCAATGTTTTCTGGAGTACTGCTTTCACTACCACTACTGCCCAGTGTTCTTAGCTCTTCCTCATCACTACTGATGCTGTCAGAACTGAGAAATCAAACTCAAAAGCTAAGAACAATTACTTGCAAAATTTAAATGGAAAAAAACTGAATTAATTGAAAGTTCTTATTTTTAGATACTCCAATAGAGAGATGGATCTTATCATCAAGAATCTGCAAAAATTATTCTAGAGACTAAAAACAAAGGCCAATCATTATCCATTCTATGAGCCTTTCCTCACTGCTGAGATTAAGTGCTATCCAACTCTTCTCGAATCAACAGAAATTTGCTTTCCCCGCTGCTGAGCCCAATTCTGCCTCTATTACTCCTGTTTCAAGTAACTGCAATCATCTGGATTCTCTCCAAGATAATGGGTAACAAAATCTAACAGATTTTACTTCCAGCTACTCTAAGATGGTGTTGAAATAAAAGGGGGAAATACTATTTTAATTCCAGTATAGCTAAGAATGACTTAAGCTTGTCACATATTTGTGATGTGTTAGGTGTAAGTGGGAAAAGGACTTATGATTCTGTGATCCAGAACAGATTCTCATATTATGCAGATACTGGATGGTTCCCTTTACATAGAACTTGTACATAATTACCACTTCCTATATCTTCTATCATTATATCTATGATCAATATATCGCTTTTCTTTACATCTGTCAACTTGCCCTCTATGCTAAATTAAATAAGTTCAGCAGCCTTTTTCATGTAAAGTTGGGTTCCATTATTGTTCAAGTGAAGCTTGCTCTTTTTGTATATAAAAGGTCATATTATCCTAAAATCAATCAAGATTTTCATCCATTTTAGCTTAGTAGTTCAAGTTAAGTAAGAAAAACATATTGATATGACCACCAAATAGAAATGGTGGAAGGTGGGGAGATAGAGTTCTAACAGTTTTGCCCACATACATTTTAGGGCAGGGGTACTGAATGGCATACACAACACATGCTGGTACATGTTGTGAACCCCTGCAGAGAATGTCTCTGTCCTACTGGACTGGTGAAAAAAGCTATTTTACATTTATATTTACAATAAGTACAACGGCCACAGGGAAATGACCATGAGAAGGAGACAATCTTTCAACGACTGTGTTCTATGGCTGGCCATGAGAAAAGAATTCATTTGTGATGCATGTTATATTCCAATAAAAATATTTTCACTGGTACTTGGAACTCCTCCCTCCTTCTTTCCCTTTCAAGTAGAAAGCATCACAAACTATTGGGAGCAATATGTGAAATAAAAATAATAGAAAAATATATTACAAGAAAATTTTAAAGCACAGATGAATTTTACAGACTAAAAAGATACCTTTGGGTGAATTTCAGATATGGTGTATAATCTATCACAGCTGGATAGTTGCCATCCAAACCTTCACCTTTGAGGCAGAAGCTGCCATAAAATGAGAAATCAGAAATTAAGAACATTAAAACGTTTTGGTATTGAATAATCTCAGCACATAATTCATTTTTTTACACAAAATCATCAGTGCAAAAGATATCTAAGAACAATTTTCAACATGAGAAAATTCAGCTTTAAATGTAGGCTCTTAAATACCAACCATTTCACCAGCAATTAAAATATCATTCTGGGTTTTTTTTTAGAACATGTTTTTCCAAATATTGATTTTCCACAAACTGCTTTTATATGTACTAGGACAGAATTCAATACAAAGTTTTGAGGAAAGCAAAAGCATCTACGTGATTTTACATTCTTTGTAGATAAAATCAAAGAGAAATGACAGGAAAGTTACTACTCATTATTATTACTAAGTAGCTGCAGTACATATAAAACAGAGTGACTTTTAATCACAGATTGAAATCTCTTATACAAAGGGGGTTTTTTTTAATGTAATTATAATGTATAATGTAGCTCTACATGAATAAGCTGTGGCTAATCTCAAGAAAGATAAGCAGGGTAAGAATTGGTCAGTGCATGAATAGGAGACTATCAGGAAATACCAGGGCTATAGGCTAGACTGAGAAATAATTAATAAAATTCTAGAAGAAGTAAATGGCAAACTATTTTCATGCTGTTGCCCAGAATACAATATAGATATGTCCATGTCGTCACAAGCAGTTAAGCTCAACTTGGCAGAAATTTTACTTTTATCAAACAAACAAACAAATTTACTAACTTTAAAAATAAAATTTTGACCTAACAGTCAAAACATATAATAAGTTAATTAGGAAATCAACTATCTTTTACTAAATAAAATTATGATTTAATTTCACATTCATAAGAATGAATACCTGAAATCAATAGCATTGAGTCCAAGCAGCATACCAGCTAGCATGTTTGCTTCTTCTCCCAATACAATTGCTCCATCTTCATAGAATCTTCTAGAAAAAGATTAAATTCTAATTAATATATTCTCAATTACTTAAATAACATGCCAAGTACTCAAATTATTGATGATAGCTAATGCCAATAGCTACCAATTTTTAATTTATACTGTTAACAAAACTACTTATTCATTTTTATGGTAATTGAAATGATCTGCTCTACCTATACATTTCAAGGATACTATGAATGTGTTTGGATTTGATGTATTTATGGGCATGATTATTTAGAAACAACAAATTATTCAGAATCAAGATATCTGCATATTTTTAGGATAAAATTAACTTAACCATCACATACTTTTTTGAGAGTATCAGACTGCTACTGGGATAGAAAGGAACCCTTTTTAAAATCCTAATTAGGAAAAAATCAAGCACAGATTTTAAAATGAGTTCAACTTCATATAAATAAAGTCTTTGATGACTAAATTTGATGACCAACAAATACTGGGATTTTTAAGTAGTAGTAGTAAAGTACTATAGTGAACTTAAAACCCACTTTATGCCACTTTGTTTAACAAAATATTAAATACCTGGTTGTTTTGAAGTCTCTCAAAGCTGCAGAAATATATTCAGACAAGTGTTTCTCCATAAGTGCTACTCTAATCCAAGCCCTTCCCTGAAAAAGAAAAATCATGACATAAATATTATTAAACAGAAATCAGGTCCACTAAATCTTTGAAACCCAACCAGGCTAACAAAGTTATCATGCTTCATCCTATCCATATGTGATGGTAATTTATCTATACAGAGTATCAATGACTTGGCTTTTATCCTGCTTGCCAAACCATCTTCACTACTTTGTTTACTTCTATACACATTTCTTAATCCATCTGTATAAAAAATACATTTACATAAACCTATAAACCTATATATTACTTTCCAATCACAAAAAACAATTTTATGAACTTTTTGTTGTGGTACACATAATGATGCACTTCAAACAAATGAGGCATTTGTTTGAATGAGTTAGTAGAATAGATTGTATCATCCACAGAACAGCTGGAAAGTCATATTTTAAACTTCATTCTTATGTTTTATTATATTTAAATAAATATATTTATTTATTTATTATAGTACACTAATGGTAAGCAAAAATGCAGAGATATTAGCATAATGTAACATCAAAACTGACAATCGTAATAATGAAAAAAAGAAAACTGGAGGGAAAGAGGTCCAGAAAATTAGAAATATAGAACACACACCCTTCATCATACTGCTCAAAAGTCTTCATTGAACTTTTCTAAAAAAAACAAACAAACCCTAATTCACCTTTTTCAAGAAACTACATTTTTATCTTTTTTCACATTTATAACTTGCATTTTCATTTAAAATTCTCTGGGGAAAAATCTCTGAAAATAGGTAATAGAATGTTCTATGTCATGTTACTATTTTGAGTAGTTCTTCATAAAAGCTCACTGCATGTGAAATCAAGGTTATTCATCAAGTTCATCAAGTTCTCTCCATTTAGGGCTCTCTCTATATATTCATGTCACTGAAATGGCTCCAAACTTTCCAAGATTAACAGATCTTGAACTAAATGAAGCTCTAATTTCGCTGCAACTTTTTCTCAGTCTTTCAAAGTTTAAAATTGTCTGTTTTTACCATTCTGATGCCTTCCTTGGCAAACTGATAGAAACTGTAACAACAGGTAATAAACCTGAGAACTCAGATTACAATATATTAGTGAAGGAAAACCTGTTTTTAAAGTATTCTCTCTACTGAAGTAGAAACTCCTTCAGAAACATTTTTACAAACTATTCTACTTTAGAAAACTACAACATTTGCTTTTTCCTTTAAATGTTTATGGTATATTTCTACAAACTTTTAAGCAAGTAAGAATTAGATGACAAATATTCTATTTCTATATTTTATCCATATGATTTTGAAAGTGTCTGCAAACATATTTTTGCATTTCAAATATTTACAAACATGTCTACTTTAACTATTTAAACAACTGGTCTTCTGCTAGATTCCTTTCTGCCAGTACACAAATTTTCAGGTTACACATTCTTCTTAATATACTGTATATGAAATTTAAAAAATCTCACTCATATCTAACATTACTAGAAGCTCATAAATTACAGCTCCTACCTTACATTATATTTCTTCATTTTGGTGACCTGAATAAATTCAACTAAATAGCACTTTTAAAGCAGTGCTATGTTCATGGTTCCTTGTTACTGCAGTAATATAACTGCAGTAATCCTTTGTTTTAACACCACTAGCTTTTCTACTGTTCATCACTGCAAATGGAACCAGGTTTCAGCTTGACATTCCTTAAAGTTATAATATTCTTGGTTTATTCAGAACTTGTAACTTCCCTCAGGATGATGAAAAATGGAAAGATTGTACCTAAATTGAACAGCATAAAACACATAGCAACAAGAATTTTAAAATTCTCACCCTAGCTCTTGAAGAAGCAACATTTTCCATATTCTCAATGCTACAGATGCAATTATATGAAACCTTGCGACAAGCCACCTTAATATAATCCCAGAAACTACGAGGGCTTTCATACCCAAACCAAGTGATTTGACCTGAAAAATCAGGGAATAGGAAGAGATTAACCACTAAAACAAAGTGTGCATATCATAAAGTGTTTATAAATTACATGCTGTGATTCTTTGAGGGAATATAAAACCTAGATGTATAATGCAGCATCTTTCTTTAAGTGACATAGAAATCCCCAACTTTGGAGAGCTAGTGAGCACATCTAGAATTTTGAGATTATGATAAATCACTCTTAACAAATGGCTTCTTTTGTGAGCATGGTAAATCACAAAACATCCATGTACAAGAAAGCAAATTGGTAGGTTGTGCTATATTCTCTAGCCTCTCAAAGTATTTTCTATGGCATCGGTTTGCCTGTGGGCACAACACTAAACAGCATTAGTCTGAAGCCTGCTATTATTTTTATTTTTTAATAATCCTTCCAAATTTCAGTTTGCAACCTCAATGTGTTCAGCTGGCAACAGCACCCTAATTTCAATTCAGAGAGGGTTGGTTGAAAATCCTAGAATCTCAAAAGATACTTATAATAAAGCCATAACAATTATACCAACCTAAATCTATATTTGCCAAAAAAAAAAAAAAAAGTATCTTCTAAAAGATGGTCCTCTTCCACAAAACATGTAAAATCAGATTTTATATACCTTTGAGCCGATGGCTTAGAATTTGTTCCAGAATAGCTGCAAAATTATTGAATTCAGGATATGAATCATCAATAGTTTCAAAGCATGAACGATCAATCAGTGTCTTGATAGAAAACCTACAAAAATGAGCATAATTTATTTTATATATAATGCATTCTGGCCAGCACAATATGTTACAAAAACTTTGAAGCAATTTCTAAAAACAAATTGATTAAAGTATCAAACAAAGGTCAAGATATTATTTTTTGCATTGTTATGACCACTTTTTGATGCCCTATAGTGAGCTAAGTTTTCAGCTTTTCAGCGCTGTATAGTTTTTCATTAAAATATTTACATTATTATGAAGAAGACTGTTAGTTTATCAAATGTTTTAAACCAGAACTGTTTGAAATTAACGTTTTCATCATATTGATTGGAAATAAGTTTAGATAAGTCTAGGTACCAAATAATTTCCAGGAGATGTAAAAAGCTATTTTGATCCCTAATAGTTAGAACTTTTATTCTTTATTTCATTCATAATCTATAATGTGAACTTTCATTTTATCATAATGAAAACAAATGTAGCGGCTATCAAAAACAACAATGAAACTGTAGAGACTTTCAATCCTGTTGCACCTCCTACTTATTTAATCTGCTTTAGGAACAATATATTTCACATTTAGATAGTGTTCCTAAAGTCACTAACCTGGCACTGAGACATACTCATGAGTAGATATGAACAGGATTGCCCAGTATTTTTCCTGTTGGCCTAGGTTTACCAGATTATGCAGAAGATGTTTATATTCGTTTGAAATATACAGTGATGCTTAAAAGTTCGTGAACCCTTTTGAATTTTCAATATTTCTGCATAAAAAGACCTAAATATTTCTCTACATAAGACCTAAAATGAGATAAAGAGAACCCAATTAAACAAATCAGACAAGAACATTAAACTTTTTCATTGATTTTTTGAGGAAAATGATCCAAAGCTACCAATTTATTTGCAATAACTGCAAATAAATGTTTCTAATAACTTTATCAGTCCTGCACACAGGCTTGGAGGAATTGTAGCCCATTCTTCCTTACAGAACAGCTTCAACTCAGGGATCTTGGTGGGCTTCCTCAGATGAACTGCCCACTTCAGGTCCTTCCACAACATTTCTATAGGATTAAGGTCAGGACTTTGACTTGGCCATTCTAAAACATTAACTTTCTTCTGCTTTAATCATTCTTTGGTCATGTGTTTTTGGGTCATTGTCTTGATGCTTGACCCACTTTTTTTGAGCTTCAGTTCATGGACAGATACCCTGACATTTTCCTGTAGAATTTAGTTCCATCAGTGATGGCAAGCCATCCTGGTCCAGAGGCAGCAAAGCAGGCCCTGGTTATTGGATACTGTCCCCACCATGTTTCACAGATGGGATAAGATTCTTATGCTAGAATGCAGTGTTTGCCTTTCATCAAACATAACACTTTTCATTCAGACCAAAAGTTCTATTTTGGTCTCATTTGTCCACAGAACATTCTTACAATAGCCTTCTGACTTATCCATGTGTTCTTTTGCAAATTGCAGACAGGCAGCAATGTTCTTTTTGGAGGGTAGTGGCTTTCTTCCTGCAACCTGCCATGCACACCACTGTTGCTTTTTGACATTTTTGACACTGACATTTGCCAATGCAAGAGTGGCATTTAGTTCCTTAGACATTACTCTGGCATTCTTTGAGACCTCCTGGAGTATTACACACTTTGTTCTTGGTGTGATCATGGTTGGTTGACCACTCCTGGAGGTGGGTAGGTAAAAATGGTGTTGAACTGCCTCCATTTGTACACAATCTGCTGACAGTGGACTGGTGGAATTCAAACTCTTTGGAAATAGTTGTGTAACCTTTTCCAGACTGGTGAGCATCAACAACTGTTTTTGGGAGGTCCTCAGAAATTTCCTTTATTCAAGTCATGATGCGCTTCCACATACCTGTGTTGTGAAGATCAGACTTTGAGAGTGAATACCCAGAATTCTGTTCTTTAAATAAGGCATGACCTTCCACTCTCACACCTGATTATCATCCCATTGATTGAAATACCTAACTCTAATTTCCCCTTCAAATGAACTGATAATCCTAGAGGTTCACATACTTCTGCCACACACAAATATGTAGCTTTGGATCATTTTCCTCAATAAATAAATGAATAAATGAATGAGTTGACTCATTTTTTAAATTGGGTTCTCTTTATCTCATTTTAGAACTTGTGTGGAGAACAGATCACGTTTTAGGTCTTATTTATGCAGAAATACTGAAAATTCAAAAGGGTTCACAAACTTTTAAGCAGCACTGTATGTGCATCCTATGGAGTAGAAATATATAGATCTTTTTAGCCCACCAAAAATTGCTGCTGAGGGTGGTGAATACAAGCCCATTGGTTCTATTTCCTCTTGATTGTCCATTAACACAGCTCTCCATTTTTTGAAAGGCAAACACAGCAATGGAAAACCTTCTTTATTCATCAAAATTCCTGTACAACTTAAAATGGCCCTATGCTGTGGAAGACAGACCTAGCATCCTTAGTCTTAGGTGTAATCAAGGACATTACACCTGTAGAGTACTACAGTAGTCAAAGTATCTGCAGTTAACCCTATTTTATTTATATTTGCTTATGTCATGCATACAAACTGCATATTCTATTTCTGAAAGACAAGATAACTAATAAAGAGGGAAGCTTTATATAGTAAGATTACATACTAGGATAATTACGCACTACATCTTTTACCAGCATAGAGAAAGAACAAAACAAGAGAGTACTGTATTAGCCTGACTCCATGCTTTGAAAGTGATACTTTTTTTTTTGTAATAACTTTATTAAATTTTTTAAAAGGAACAGTAAGAACTAACAAAAACTAATATGAAAGGAAGAAGAAGAAGAAGAAGAAGAAGAAGAAGAAGAAGAAGAAGAAGAAGAAGAAGAAGAAGAAGAAGAAGAAGAAGAAGAAGAAGAAGAAGAAGAATGGAAAAAAAGAAAATAGTAAAGATCAAAAGTGCAGAAAAGAAAAACAGAAAAACAACAAAAAAGAATTGACTTCCAACCCTCCTTGCAACAGATATAAGTAACAATATACATCAAACTCTTGCTCTAAATTTACAACATAACTTCCATTATTTCTATTAACCCATATCATTTCTAATCATCAAATCCATACATTATTTCATTTTTTCTGTTTCCTGCAAAAAGTCCAAAAAAGGTTTCCAGTTAGCATTAAAATTATACAATGTCTGATCTTGAATCAGATAAACTCTTATTTAACAAAATAAGAAGATATGAATTAGAAAGTGGCGAGAGAACAGGACAATGGGAAGATGTATGTACTTCAAGACTGAAATACTATACAATAATTCCACATCAAATGATCTACAATATAACTCATATTAACCAGAATAGTCTTACCTATCCACATTTCAGGGTTTTTTTATTTATTATTATTTGTATTTTCTTACTGAAGATAGACATTTTCAAGGGAGCTTATGAAAGTATATTAGTAAAATAAAAACAAAATGTACATAATCAGGATCCTTCCCACACAACCAATGGAAGTAGATGACATTTTGGGAATAGACATGAGAAGGTACATAGTATTACCTTCCCCTGTCCATCCTCCTCCCCTCTTTGTCTCTTACTGAGCTTTCCACAAAGAAGGTAAGGGGGAGGAGAAGGAGGAGAAACATGATCCAGCTTAATATTGTCATATGACAATAAATCATAAAATGGACTTGAATGTATTTTAGTAATAACAAGAATTTGGAATTTCTGATTGGAAATAGTCAGCAATCAATCTACAAGGATCTCTTATGACAAGTTTCTAAAGTTCAGAGATAAATTGAAAGCATTCAAATGAAATACACTGAAGATATATTAATTACACCATTATTTTCAGTTGTAGCTCTAGTTTAAATGTCATATCAATATTGCATCCATAGATTTCATCTTTACAACTTCCATGTATAAACTATCTTACCAACAAATTTTGACTGAAGTAAGGTACTAAGTTTCTAAGGTTATTAGTACATTTTATTACTCCATCAAAATAAATGACTGTGTTTAGGCAAAACAATCAGTTTTCTCAGTACTTAGCAGCCAGGTAGCAAACTTTCTGGAAACAGAAGTGACCATATGAAATATACAAGAACTGTAGCAGTTAACTGTGAGATTCTAGGATATATGTGAAGTATTTACATACTTCAATGGCAAAAAAGTATGTCTTAAATGTTATATGCAAATTTAACACATAAGCCATTTCATTAGTCAAGTAGCAATAGAATCCATTCTTCCCACTCAGTCTTAATGTGATATACTGTAATTAATTTTGGCTTAGCATGTTGTGCAATCCAGCTAATGTTGATAAATGCAATGAACCATAGTTAAATTAAACATGTCTTAGTAGGATGTGTGAACTAGATCAAATTCTGCATAGTATTAAGCTTTCCTAGCTTTTACCCTAACATAGCCAAGAAAGTTTATTATTCTTACCTAAAGTACATACTGCATACTAAACTACATCTTGTGATCATCTCTGAATATATTTTATATTAAAATTCATTATTTTTTCTGCATATAATCTTGCAAACTATAAAAATACTGCTTAATTAAAGCATTTATAGCCACTTTCCATTCCAGAGAGTTCAGTCGCATTCTCTTCACCGCCTGAAGTTATTTTTAAACAAAAGCTCAAAATATTACTTTAGCATAGAAGAGTTTAAATAATAAGCCAAAAACTATACTGACACTTTAAGTCAGTTTAGCAAAACTAAACTTACTTTAATTTCAAACACAACACATTTACACTGTCCCGATTACAATCCAGAATGGCAGCTGTTAATTCACAGACTATAAAATGCCTTGTTTTAGACTTGGACATTGTCCCTACACTACTGCAGTGGTTATTTATAGGTGAATTTAAACTAAACTAACCCAATCTAAAATCTGCCTTATTTACAGTCAACTAGCAAACAGGCCATTATGTTTGATGGGCAGGAAAAGAACTGAGAATTCCAGTTTTCTTTCCAGTTCCTCACTCCATTTAATATTCTCACTCTCCTGAATCCAAGCAAGGATGAAAGCCATTGCTATGGATTAGGCAACAGAGAGGGTCAGAACTGATCTTCTATGCCCCTGATCCAAACAGATCAAAAGAACAATAAGGATGGCTCCCTCCACGCAATCCAGTGTCTATATGGAAGAAACTGATTGTCGGTGAAGGCCTCTCCCTGATATAGCCTGCAGATATGGAAGCATCAAACACATTATACTCTCTACTGAAAGTCTGAACATTTTGCAGACCATATGCTACTTCTTTTGATGGTTTGGCAGATTCTTTCACTCTCCAACCTGGTCTCTACATCATAAAATATTTTAATTTTCCTCAACACTTATATAAAATGGCAGGTTTCTATTCTCAACCATATCTAAGATTGCAGCCTATTTATTTTGCTTTCTGAAACTCAACCACCATTTATTTCCACAGATCGAGCAGCACTTTATATTCATAATGCTAAAGTGAAACCAGCTAAACAGAATATTACAAATAAAGCATTAGAGAAAATGTGTGCTGTCAGATAAGGCCTTTATTATGCAATCACCATGCCTTCTTGGAATTTTTCAGGCAATCGAGGCAGTACTATCTTTCATTTCTAACCAGTCATACATTTTTCCATTAACTCTTTCATTTTTTTCCGTAAAGAAAATCCATTAAAGAGGTGTAGATAGAATAGCTCTGCAATAAGTTTTAAATCATAGTACTGTTCTAAAAGGTCTCTGCCTGGAAGCACTCAGGGAATGATGATAGTGATGCTGGGAAAATGAGAGACTTCGAAGTAGCTGATAAAGAAAATATCCATCACTATGACAAACAGAGTATGTTGATGAAACAAAGGCCTATGTATTGCTAGGTTTCCTAGTGAGATGCTATGACATACATGACATTTTCATCATAGAAAGTACAGTATGCCATACATTTTTATCTTGCTTCCTTTATAGAGAAAATAAATCAAGGATGCATAGGCTGTATTTGCATGATATATTTACATATGATTAATTTAACCATTATTTATTCAACTAACTTTCTGAGTCATGAACTGGTTGGATTTGCATTATGCACTAGATTTGTAGAAACCCAGCTATAGTGGTGAGAGCTAAATCTAGTACAGACTTTACAACAAGGAGCAAATTTTGCTTTTTCTCAGCAACGGGAATTCATTAGCACTATAATTATATTTACACTCTTCTGCAAAAGCTTAGCCTCTTTTCTGGATTACTACAGGACTCAGGATTTAGCATACCTGCCCAGTGCAATGGCAACACCTCGGTAATGTCAAAAACCTAAGCATTCTTGGGCCTCATTAATACTTGAATGGGAGAACATCAACAAATCCCAGGGTTGTAAACTAGAAAGAAATAGCATCCTGGAAAAAAGCAAAGGCAGGCCAACTCCACACTGTTACCAAGAAAACTACAAAGACACAACAGACACCTCCATGAAGTCACCCATCCCCAAAAGGTTTGGAACTATACAACGGACTTCAGTACAGGCTACTAAAGTCAAAAGACCTAATTCAGATATAACTACTCATAGTAAGGCAGGAAGCACTTATTTGTAGTCAGCAACAGGACATATAGAAAAAAGATGATTTGGTAAGGTATATTTCTGAAATGACATTTTTTAGAATCCAAAAGCATACAAGAAAAAGCAAGATGGAAAAAAGCTCACGTGTTAACCAACATGACAAATTCTGTGCGTAGATCTTACTCCAATGCAAGAAACTGACATAAGACTTTACTTGTCATTTATATGTCATACAAGTGGCTTCAGCTGTCTTAAGATCTAAGAAGAGATAAAAGGCAAATAATGAGGAGGCAGGATGAAGAAACTGCATTGGTAAAGAAGAGAGATGAGAAATTCTTTATTCGGAGTACATACTGTACAGAAGTGTAATGGAAATCAATTACTCCATCAGCATTTTTTAACACTCGTAACAGTGCTGCATTCAAAGCAGGATGGTGAATAGGTCCCAAGGCAAAAGCTGTTGGAAAATATGTTAGTAGCTGTAAAACCAGAAAACAAGGGCTGCAAAGTAGTCATTCCAGCCACCAAAAGGCTGTACTGTAATATTAAGCATACTCACTGTGTTTACAAGGAAACCCTACTGTCAACAGAACTTGGGGTGCACAGACTGCAGAAGAACACAGACAGAATGGGATGCTCAGGAATAGATAGTTTTCTTGGCAAAAATTCATCAGTGATTTGCCCCTGCCTTCTTCCAGGATTTAAAAAAAAAATCTCTCCACATACAGTTCTGAGATTTTCTGGTGGCCATCCATCCAAATATGGATTATGTTCAACTCTGCTGAGGCTTTTTCACCACAAGTCAAACTTCAGGGAATACACACACCCATCCATCCATCCATCCATCCATCCATCCATCCATCCATCCATCCATATACACATTATTTATACACATACACACATACATCAACACATAAGTATAAATTGTGTTCAACCCTTAGCTTTTTCTCCCGGAGTCAAACTTCAGGAAATATATATACATACATCGGGAGAGAGACAGACAGGCACGCGTGCACATATATACACCATCAACACTAACCATATGCAGCTAGTGCCAAGTGGAGCCCGCCACGGAGCCCAACTTACCTGCAGACGGTAATGAGGTTCCGCCTCTCGACGGCTGCGTTGCGGGCATAAATGCTCTTCCTCCGAGAAGCGGCATTGAGCCCCCCGAAGTTGAACGACGCCATCTCTCCGCCGAGGGCAAAACAGATGCCCGAGGGAGACTGGCGGCGCCTTTGTTCCAGCGGAGAGGGCGGGGAGTGGGGTTACTTGGCCGCCGCCGCCGCCACCGCTTCTTTCCACCCCTAGCTGCCGCCTCGCGAGGAGATGGGTAACTTCCCCCTCGGCTCGGGGCAAGGCAGCGAGCCGCGGCGCCCACCGCGGCGGTGCCTCAGCCGTCCCCCCCGCGCTCAGGACGAGCTCCCAGCCGCTGAACGAAGCCAAAACGGTACCTCAGAATTCCTCTCAGCCGCCGCCGCCGCAGCAGCAGCAGCCGCGACCGCAGACCACCGGCCTCGCCAGCCAATCCGGGGGCCGAAGGGGCGGGCCTTAAGCTGGGATGCATTTCTGAGGAGGAGCGCGCGAGTTCTCCCGCAACGGAAGCGCCTGTCAGGTAGGCAGAAAGGGAAAGGACGAAGCAGATCGGGGGTCTTCGGATTGGCCGGGGGGCGGGGCCGGCGTGCCGATCGTCGCCGGAGAGAAGGGAGCATCCCACCGCCGGCTGCCTCTTCTCCCAGCGCCCGGTGTTTACATAGAGGGACTCTTTTATTTCCCGAGTCATTGTTAGGGAACATCTGCAGTGAGGGCGTAGCAGCATATTACATCAAACATACAGAGACCTGAGGAACCCCAAAGACCAAGAGATGCTGCTCTACGGTTTTCTGCACTGGAAAGCTGCCGTGAGAGTAAAAGATAGGCGTATCTAATACCGCTGCCTCTACAACTTTCTGTGTATGCCCATAAATGCAAGCCCGTGTTGAAGGATGTATACATAGAAAAAATAAAGACACTCTCACTTATTGCTCAATATCTGGAGACTTCATGAGGATTGCCAGGTAGTTTTCTTCTGCGATTTTTAAAAATGTTCCAATCTAGCTTGCATCCCTGAGATCTCCTGTTGGTCTCTTAGCCAGGTATTAACCAATCCCTGTGTGGATTTTTTTCCTTTTTCTCCTCTTTTTTCCCTTCCTTCCTTCCTTCCTTCCTTCCTTCCTTCCTTCCTTCCTTCCTTCCTTCCTTCCTTCCTTCCTTCCTTCCTTCCTTCCTTCTCTCTTATCAGCCAGTTGGTTAGGTATTGTCACTGACAGGTTATTAAAAAAAAAAAAAAACCACTGGGGTCCCAAAGCCATGAAGTATGACAAGCATTAACCATATTTGTTCTTGCATATAATTAGTAGTCAAGAAACCTGCCTAATTACAGACATGTTCAGACATGTCGGTGTGCACACAGATACTACTTGTACACAGAGAGTTATACAAGGGAATATCTGTCAACTATGAATAATATATCCTGCACCAAAGAAGCAAGCTGTAGGAAGCCTTACCATTATTTGTATTTACATCTTTCCTCTGAGAGCTCAAGGCAAGATAGCCTATAGAGCACTTCTCCATTCAACCACCTTCCCACACTGGAGGTTGGGCTGAGAGTAGGGTTACCAGATGTCCATGCACAGGAGGACATGTCCTCCTTTTTGTCCTCATGTCCTCCGTCCAGCAGGCATAGCCTTAAAATCAAATATTGTCTGGCTTTTTCCATATCATGGGTTTTTTTATTATTATTTTGGATGGTTTTCACAACAGTAGTCATTCAAACTTTCGTGTATTGTGACCTTGTAAATTGTCTGCTTCTTTCTTTCCCTTATCCATTGACAGACTCAACAGCCTAGATTTACATTATTTATTTCCCGATTCCAGCAATCAGCTTCAATCCAGCCCCTTCAATTCTATGATCGCTGTAGTCTATAGATCACATGAGTCATCATAGGTTTCTATGGTGAAATTTGAAAAGCACGTCGTTGTCGATTCTACGGTATATTATTGCTAGCCTATGTTCTTGAAATTAAAGATTTGTTGGAAAGATACTATGATTGAAAAAATAGTCTTTCTCATGATGGAATAATGTCATATATGTGTAGGCCTAAATACATTTTTTTTGCAGTTTTTTGCTGTAATTTTTGTCACAGATGCCAAGAAATTTAAACAGTGTGTCCTCCCCCCCCCCCCCCCATTTGTCCTCCTTTCCAATTGTCCATGTCCTCCTTTGCCTGTTCAGATATCTGGTAAGCCTAGCTGAGAGTGAGGTGGCTCTGGCTGGAATAAACCTGGGTGGCTCTGCCAGTCTCTGGCCAATACACTCATCTCAGCACCACCTGGACCTTCATGAAGAAGAGAAAAGTGCCTGCATTAGGCAGGAAATTTTACTGGTCAATAACAAGCTACTGGAGGACAGTACTGAGCATACCCTGCAGTTTGATTTGTGTCATGTAAACAACCTAAATATCCCATTGGTGAGTTAAAATTCATCCTCAGGTTCAGTTGGCTACTGTATATGAAGTGGTTTTGAGGGATCTTTGTTATCTTAGCCAGTATGATGTCACTGAGCTGACATAGTGTAAGTCATTATTTAAGGCAAGGCTCAACAATATGTAGCCCTGAACTAGAATTCTCAGTACTGTAGAATCAGGTAGCAGCCCTCCAGATGTTGAACTACAACATCTGGTAGATATAGCCAGTATGTCCAGTAGTATTTTATTTATTTATTTATCCATTATCTAGATTTCAAAGGCTGCCCAACTCATCACCAACTCTAGATAGTGTTCAGAGTTAAAAACAACAACCCAATGCAGTATAATAAAAAGCTGACATTTTTTAAAAAATTGTCATAACAAGGAGAAGAGACATGCTATCAACATGCAAAACCAATACCATAGAGCAGCATTTTGCAACCTTGGCAACTTCCAGTGGTGTAGACTTGAAGTCCCAGAATTCTTATCCATGGCCACAGTGGCAGTGGAATTCTGAGATTTGAAGTCCATGGACCTGGAAATGACTATGGCTGGGAAACACTGCCATAGAGGGTGTATCCCACACTTAGCCCAGGGCCTAGGTAGGCAGCCAGATCTTCAGGGTGTAAGAGTTGCCACATTCATTGCTGAATAAAGACTCCCGTGAGACGCAGGCTCGTACAAAAGCAATTTACTCAGGTGTAATGCAGGTGGTTACAAACAAAGCCAGGGTTGGCTTGGCACAGGTTACATAGCATTTTATAGTCTCCCCGTTTCCTGCACTTTGCAAGTCCCGCCTGCTGACTGACCCTACCTGCCTTTGCCCATTCTTGGCTCGCCCCTCGCCCTCGGCTCTCCCTGCCCCGGGCTGATGGGAGGTTCAGCCAGTGTCCTTTGTTTTCAGCTGCCTTGCTTGTGCAGCAGGTCCTGTGAGGCTGACTCACGATTGCTCTCGATGAACGGTTGAGCGTGGCTTGAGCTGCGGAGTTCTTTGTCTTCATTGTTGGTAGCTTGCCTGCAGTGGCTAGGAGAAATCCCGTTTGTTATAAAGTAATTGGTTTCTGCCGCAGGTTGATTTCCGCCACCTGTCAGCAGTTCACTTGCGGTTTAGCACTTCCTCTTTCGATTGCCTGCACCTGAGGCAAGGAAACTGACTAGGCGCGTTTGAAATCAGCTAGGTGGAATGGCGGCTAGCTTGAATGGCATGTGCCAGGCTGAACCTGACATACCGCCCCCTGAAGAGTGACCTCCCCTGCTATTTGGACTTGTCAGGGTACTAATTATAAAAGTCTTTGACTAGCTGCAGTGCGTTGATGTGTTTCTTGCTCACCCATTCACTGTAGGCTTTTGGAAAATGTTTCCACTGCACCAACATTTGGACCTGGCCCCTTTGCTTCCTGGCATCCAAGATCTCTTTTACTTCGAAATGCTGTTCTCCCTCCACCATGAGGGTTGCTGGAGTTGGCTCTTCCTTGTGCCAGTCAGCCGAAGGTCGGTGCTGCTTCAGCAGGCTACAGTGGAACACCAGGTTCACCTTCCCTAGCGCTTTGGGGAGCTCCAGTTTGACGGTCACTGGATTGATTATTTTGGTGACGGGAAAAGGCCCCACGAACTTTGGGCCCAGCTTTTTTGACGCCTGATGCATCCTCAGGTTTTTCATAGACAAATATACCTTGTCCCCCATCTTCCATTCCCATTCTGGCAGCCGTTTCTGGTCTGCATATTTCTTGTATTCTGCCCTGGCCACCTCCAGCGCCATCTGGGTTGCCCGCTGCATGATGCTGATGTGGCCGAACCACTCGTCCAACGAGGTTATTTGGGATGGCACTTGGGATAGCTCCAGCATGGCCACAAACTCCTGCCCGGTGGCCACCTTAAAGGGGGTAAATCCGGTGCTTTTTGTGCACCGCGTTGTTGTAGGCTACCTCTGCAAATGGCAATAGCTCTGCCCAATCGTCCTGTTTGTAGTCTACGTAGCACCGCAAGTATTGTTCCAGCCCCCCATTAAGGCGTTCTGTCACTCCATCCATCTCCTGATGCACCCCCGACAACAGGGCTTGCTGAGTCCCCACCCATTTCAGGAACTCCCGCCAGAACTTCATGATGAAGTTCCTGCCTCGGTCGCTCACAATCTGCTGGGGGGGGCGCTATGCAACCGGTACACGTGTTGGATGAACAACTGGGCCAGCCTCTCTGCCATGGGGACCTGTTTGCAAGCCACGAAGTGTGCTTGTTTTGAGAACAAGTCCGTAACCACCCAAATGGCCGTCTTTCCCCTGCTTTTGGGTAGTTCCACAATAAAGTCCATCGCAATCTCCTGCCATGGAGCATCTGGACTTGCCACGGGTTGGAGGAGCCCCTGGGGTTTCCCTTTGAGTCCCTTGGCTGTTGCGCAGGTCAGGCAGCCTGTGACATATGCCTCTGTGTCTTTCCATAGGGTCAGCCACCAAAACTGCCTCCAGAGGAGATGGAGGGTTTTTACGAACCCATAGTGCCCTGCGTTTTTATTAACGTGGCCCTGTTCCAACACCTCCCTCTGGCACCCTTCCGCTACATAGATCTTGCCCTCGCACCACCACAAGCCCCCCGCCCCATCAGCGAATCTTTATTCAATGCCAACCAAGTGTCCTTTTTGCCGGCTTCCACGAAAGTCCGTTTAAGCTCCGGCTCTGTTCCTTGCCTTTGCCGCTCTGTTTGGCTGTGAGTCACTGCTCTCGTGGCCAGCTGGGTTACGGGAATAACTGAGTCTACGATTTCCTCCTGTTGGCTGTCATGCTGAGGCATGTGAGATAGTCCATCGGCTAGAAAGTTTCTCTTTCCCGATATATGCTTCAGTTCAAAGTCCAACCGGGCAAAGTATTGCGACCAGTGCACTTGCTTGGGCGACAGCTTCCTGGGGGTCCTAAGGGCCTCGAGGTTTTATGGTCCATCCACACCTCAAATGGCTAATTCGCCCCTTCCAGTAGATGCCACCAAGTAGACGGGGCCCACTTTATGGCGAGCGCCTCCTTCTCCCACACCATCTGTCTTGCTAAATTTCTGGGACACGTAAATGCATGGATGGAGGGCTTCCTTGGGTCCTGGCTACAAAAGGACTGCTCCCGTTGTCACGTTGGAGGCATCCACTTGGATCACGAAGCAGCGGTCCAGGTTGGGGTGGCGCAAGATAGGCTCTGCGGTGAACCGCCTTTTGAGGTTGTTGAATGCCTCCTGGCACTCTGGGGTCCATGCAAGGGGCATGCTTGGCTTGGGGGCTTTCCCACTGCCTCGAGTCTTTAGTAAGTCCATCAAAGGGACGGCGACTTGGGCAAAGTTCGGGATGAATGGTAGAAGTTGGCAAACCCTAAGAAGCTTTGAAGTTGCCTCCAGGTCCGCGGCGCTTCCCACCCCAGTATGTCCCTTACCTTTGCCAGGTCCATCTCTACGCCCTGGCTAGATATCCAGTACCCCAGATAGTCCAGTCTCTCGGTGGAACTCGCACTTGGAAAGTTTTGCATATAGTTGTGCCTTTAACAGTCTTTGGAGCACGGCCCGCACTAGTTTCACGTGCTCAGTCAGCATCTCAGAGTAGATCAGGATGTCGTCCAGGTAGACCAGGACCCCCTGGTAGAGAAAATCATGCAGCACTTTGTTAATTAGCTGCATGAACACCCCTGAAGCCCCCTTTAACCCAAACGGCATCATGCGATACTGGAAGCTGCCTAGCGGGCAATTGAAGGCAGTCTTCCACTCATTGCCCTCACATATCTGGACTCTGAAGTACACCTCCCTCAGGTCCAGTTTCATGAACACCTTCCCCTTGGACAGGTGGGATAGTAAGTCCTTCATCAGCGGGAGGGGGTATTTGTACTCGGTGCTGATGGCATTCAGCCCCTGGTAGTCCACGCACAGTCTTAGTGAGCTGTCTTTTTTCTCTTGGAAAAGCACCAGGGCCGCCATCGGGAATTTCGCCAGTTGGATGAACCCCCTTTCCAAATTCTTGTCTATGAATTCCCTCAGGGCGGCCAGCTCCTTCCCCGACATGGAATACATCTTTGGCTTTGGCAGCTTGGCCCCGGGCTCCAACTCTATGGTGCAATCGCTGGATCGGTGAGGTGGTAGCTGGTCCGAGTCTGCCTCGCTGAACACCGCCCCCAGGTCGCAGTAAGGATGCGGGATGCTGTCGATGCCCCATGGCTCTCCCGCCATCGCTCAGTGTTTGTTTACTAGCAATTGGCTGTTGTTTTTAAACCAATCATCCTGAGCAATCTGGGCATTTAATTTTTTTTTTCAACAACTCTCCTTCAGGTTGTTCTTCACCTTTTTTTTCCTGAGCTCTAGTGACCACTCTTAGGGCTGCTTGGGTACATGGAATTACAGGAGCGACCACTTCCTCCTGCTTGCTGCTGTGTTGAGGCAATTGAGACAGGGCATCCGCCAGAAAATTTTTCCCCCCTGGAATGTACTTCAGGGAGAAGTTAAATCGATGAAAATATTGTGCCCATCTCATTTGCTTGGGCGACAGCTTCCTCGGTGCAGTCAAAGCCTCTAGATTTTTGTGATCAGTCCAAATTTCAAAAGGATGGGGTGATCCTTCCAACAAGTGTCTCCAGCAAACTAACGCCCAGCGCACTGCGAACGCTTCCTTTTCCCACACCAACCAGCGTCTCTCAGTTTCTGAAAATTTCCAGGATATGTATGCACATGGAAACAGTCCCCCCCCCCCCCGTCCCTTTCTGCAACAGCACAGCTCCCACTGCCGATCCGAAGCATCTGCCTGGATGACAAATGGCTGTTCTGGATCAGGGTGCTTTAAGATCAATTCAGCCATAAACAGTTGCTTTAAACCTTGAAATGCTTCCTGGCACTCCTTAGTCCAGGCCAAGGGGGCTCCAGGTTTTGAGGCCTTCGCCTTGTCCTTGCCCTTGGTTTTCAACAAATCGGTAAGTGGAAGTGCTACTTGGGCAAAGTTGGGTATGAACTGCCGATAGAAGTTAGCAAAGCCCAGGAAACTTTGAAGTTGTTGCCTGGTTTTGGGAGCCTCCCAACTCGTGATGTCCCTCACCTTGACCGGGTCCATTTCAATTCCCTGATGCGAAATTCTATACCCCAAATAGTCAATTTGCTGTTTATGAAATTCACATTTGGAGAGCTTGGCATACAACTGAGCCTCCAGTAGCTTTTTTAGTACCTTCCTGACTAATTGTACATGTTGCTCCATGGTCTCAGTGTAAATCAGGATATTGTCCAGATAAACCAACACCCCCTGGTATAAATGCTCTTGTAACACCTCATTTATAAGTTGCATAAACACCCCCGCCGCTCCTTTTAATCCGAACGGCATTATTTCATAACGGAAGCACCCCAGGGGCGTATTAAAAGCGGATTTCCATTGATCTCCTTCCCGGATTCGCACCCTGAAGTATGCCTCCCTTAAATCCAGCTTCGTGAAAATTTTCCCTTTGGATAAATGAGCCAACAGGTCTTTCATCAAGGGGAGTGGGTACCGGTTGTCAGTAGAAATGGCATTTAGCCCTCTATAATCTGTGCACAAATGTAGGGAGCCATCCTTCTTTTCCCTGAAAAGCACCAGTGCAGCAATTTGAGAATGCATAGGTACAATAAAGCCCCTTTTTAGATTCTTATCAATGAACTCCCGCTAGGCTTCCAACTCTTTGGGTGTCATTGGATACATTTTCTTCCTTGGAAGTTTAGCCCCAGGCTCAATCTCTATGGCACAGTCACTGGCGCGAGGGGGGGGGGGGTAGCTGATCTGACTCCCTTTCGCTAAACACCTCCTGCAGGTCGCAGTAAGAATCTGGTTTGCAGCCTCCACTGCCTTTTCCCCACTCACAGCGCCCATCTCTCCCTCTGACAATGTCTCGGTAATTCCTTCAACTTCCACTCCCCCCTCCTTCGGGAAACGCAAGATCTTTTCCTCCCAGTTCACTACTGGGTTCTTCCTTTTTAACCAGGTCATGCCCAGAAGCACTGGGTTGCATGCCATGGGAGTCACTAGGAATTTAATAGTCTCTCTATGGTCCCCCATAGTTAGCTCGAGCTCTTCAGTACGATATTCCACCGGCCCTCCCCCCACTGGGGATCCGTCCAGCTGGGTAAAAATCACAGGGGTTTTGAGTCTCTTTAAGCGCAGTCCTAAACCCTGGGTGAGGGCGGGATTAATCAGATTTTGAGAGCAGCCAGAGTCTATCAGCGCCCGTATCTCTGCCCTTCGATTCATCCTCACCACCCTTAGTTCCACCCAAATTTTAATGTGACTCACCCCCCATCTCTTCACTCTCCGAGTCCTCCCGTGAGCCGGAAGAGCAGCCGCCTGTCGGAGAGAGAGCAGAGCTAACAACTTCCGGATTTTGCCACCGCCACGTGTAGCCACTCTAGCTCCCACCTCGCTGCCTACCACCTATATCATGTAGGGCTTTGTAGATGACAACCAGAACCTTGAATTGTACCAAGAAGCTATTGGTAACCATGCACTTCACATTGTGCACATGTTGGACACCTATGATTTAGGGTATACCTTGGACTTGAGCTTCAAGTCCAGGCTTAAGTATATCACCCACCTGCTGAGTTGCTTGTCTTCTAAATCATTACACATTTATAGCATAATCTAATAATTTAAGCACCAGTACGTCCTTGATTTGTCCTCATTTAATAATGATGTGTAGGCTACTTTTAGATAGATTGCAAACTGTTGTGGCACCTATTTCTATTATACATATCTTCTTGTTTTGTAAACTGTATGGTGAGGCCTATACAAATGGGCCATTTATATAACCATGCAATAAATAAAATAAAACAAGCAATTTGTTTACCTATCTAAAGTTAGATTGGATAGTGTTTCTTTAATGAACATGTCAATGAATTTACATCCAGTTAAGAACTGCTTATCAAATTCATTTAGAGTCATCACTCTTGATCAAGAAATCCATTTTCAGGAGAAAGTTTGACTTCATTGAAAAAAAAATTAATTAAATAAAGATACTTGCCTTCAGCCCTTGCAGCTATTACAGATCATAGAAATTCATTTTAAAGACATTATAGTACTTCTTTCCATAGGTTAATTCTGGTTATCATTAAAAACTAAACTTCTGGCATATGAAAGAAATAATCACAACAGCTATACTGATCACCCAAGCTGATTAGAACAACAATTAAATGTGTGAGTTTTTATAACATAGTGTGAATAACATAACAATCACAGAAAACAGTACTGGTAGATCACTTTCTCAGTACTTTTGAATGCATAACTTAGTTCACACATCATGTTAAGACATGGTTTGCTGAATCATGGTTTGCTGAATCAGCTACAGTGTCTGGGTTCGTATTGTCATACTACATCATGAACCATAAGTGTATTATATGGCAGTGTTGAAGTCCAAAGCAGAAATCACACGCATTTATGAACCCATATCTTTCTTAGCTTGCTTTTGACTGCTTGATTTACTTGATCTCAGGGATGGATAAAATTATACCTGATTCTGAGGTCATATTTTTCTTTGCCAAAGTATACATGAGGGTTCTTAAGGCATTTCTGAGATATTTATTATTATAATGCAATTTAAGAATTTCACAAGAATATACTGAAGTAATATCCTACGGTGTTCAAGAAGTATCCTTTGTTGGGGGAAATATGATTTTTTCATTTATTTTGTAAATACACATTCTTTACAAATTGATTGATAGAAATGCACATCATAATATGATTAAAGAGGTCAACTTAAATGGAGTAAGCCATTATGTACATACACGAGCTTCCTCTGGTGGTAGCAATGTCTTCTGCAAGTCATACTGTTTGGAATTAATTTAAGCCTCTTCAATCAAGTCAGAGAGTTCTCTTTACAATTTATTATTTTAATGATTGCTACTGCTGCAGTGTATTTCTTTGGGAATCTCTTGCTGCTTAGAGACTTTTAAAAGCCATATATAAAGAATAATCATGTATTTTCTTTTCAGCAGATCCTGGGCATCAAAACAATAGAAATAAGCTTGCAGTGCTACGATAAAATTCAAATAGAAAGTGGGGGGGGGGGGGATGCAATATATATTAGTAATCTGAAATAGTTGGCCTGTTTTTAAAGTCACAACTCTGCACTACCACTTAAAAATCTATGAAATATGAAGAATATTCATATTTCTTCAACAATTTCCAGTTTTAAAAGTTGTTTGAGTGGAGCCCAGACTTTGCAACAAAATAAGTTGCAATTATAATATCTATATTATAGACTGGGTCCACACATCATGCTAAATCACAATATTTGTTAGTTTTTGTGTTGGATTAGTTAGTTCTATGCATAAACTCTATTATAATATGTAATGGACTTTGTGACATTCATGATTATGGCCGCACAGGAATATCATGTTCCAATTAGCTGCTAATTTCTCCTAGACATGAAAAAAAAAAAAGATTTATAGAGGAAGGGATAGAGCAAATGCTCCCACTAAGCTATTATTTTTCCATTGGATCCTAATAGCCTAGCCTGTAGTATAAAAAAGTATATGACTAACAAAGCCTATCGTGACTGTACTGAAGCTGTGAGATTCTGAAGTTACAGATTAATCAGATATTTCCGATCCAGTGATGAGTCATTAAAAAGTCAACAACTTTTTATTGCAGATTTATTTATTTATTTATTTATTTATTTATTTTATTAGTCATATTTATATAGCCGTCCATCTCACACAAAGCGACTCTAGCTGGTGTACAACAATTAAATAAAACCGCAAATAAAAAACAATCATTATAAAGAGATAAAAGATGATTATTAAAATAACAACATTACCAAAAATTTTTAAAAATTTAAAAAATACAAACCCCACAGAGAGAGCACAATATCAATTACAGTGGAGCCATCTAAGAATGTCTCCAGCTCCCAAAGACCCCCAGGCCTGATGGTATAACCAGATCTTGAGGGACTTCCAAAATGACAGAAGGGAAGGAGTGAGCCTAACTTCAGGAGGGAGAATGTTCCACAAGGAGGGAGCCACAGCAGAGAAGGCCCATCTCCTGGGACCCACCAAATGCAAGTCCCTGGCCAATGGAACCCGTAGCACACCTCCCCTGCCAGATTTAATGGGATGGGCTGATGTAATCGGGGAGAGGTAGTCCCTCAGATAACCTGGCCCCATGCCATGAAGGGCTTTAAAAGTCAAAAACAGCACTTTGATTTGGACCCAGAAGCAAACTGCTAGCCAATGCAGGTCGTGAAGCAGAGATGTAATATGTGCTCTTCTAGGAACACATGTAACAGCCCGCACTGCTGCATTCTGCATCAGTTGAAGCTTCCAGATATTCTTCAAGGGCAGACCCATGTAGAGTGCATTACAGTAGTCCAATCTGGAGGTGACTAGGGCATGAGTGACTGTGAGCAGAGCCTCCCGATCCCAGAAGGGGCACAATTGGCACACAACACAAAGCTGTGCAAAGGCCCTCCTAGCCATGACTGCCACCTGCTGTTCAAGCAGTAGTCGCAAGTCTAGAAGGATGCTCAGATTGCGCGCTGGATCTGTCTGGGGCAGTGCCACCCCATCGAGCACCAAAGATGGTATAGTCCCAGAACCGGCAGGGCCCAAAACCCAAAGCCACTCAGTCTTGCCAGGGTTCAGTTGAAGCCTGTTGTTTCTCCATCCAGATCTTCACAGTCTCCAGGCACTGGGATAAGACGTTCACAGCATCACTTAATTTGCCAGGGGCAGAGATATATAGTTGGGTATCATCAGCATACTAATACTCCACCCGTGGTGACAGATGAGCTCACCCAGCGGCCTCGTGTAGATATTAAATAGGAGAGGGGAGAGCACCGAACCCTGCGGCATCCCACATAGTAGGGGCAGAGGGCAGGTCCTCTCCTCCCTAATCTACACCAACTGAATCAACCCTGGAGAAAGAAGGCAAACCAGCACAGTGCAATGCCACCCACCCCCAGTTCCCCTGAGCCAATCCAGAAGGATACCATGGTTGTTGGTATTGAAAACCACCAAGAGCTCAGTAGGGCAAGGATGGATGTACAACCTCCTTCCCGCCCCTACCAGAGATCATCCAAAAGTGTGACCAGTGCTGTTTCTGTCCCATACCTGGGTCTGAATCTGACTGAAAAGGATCCAGATAATCTGCTTCATCCAAGGCCCTCTGAAGCTGTTGCACAACTACCTTCTCAACCACCTTTCCCAAAAAAGGAAAGTTAGATACTGGACAAAAATTTTCCAGTATGGTAGCATCCAGCGTTGACTTCTTGAGGAGGGGGTGCACAAAGGCCTCTTTAGGAGGTAAAGGAACAGCCTACTCCCTCAAAGAAGAATTAACCACTGCTAGAGCCCACTCACACGACACCCCCCAGGCCGCTTTCACAAGTCAGGAGGGGCATGGATCTAGAGAGCAGGTGGCTGAGCTCCCAGTTCAAAAGACCCTGTCCATTCCTCAGGTCCAAAAGGATCAAACCATTCCCAGATAACCAGGCAAGACTCCACCCCAGGCATCTCCTCTGGACCTGCAACAAGACCGGTGTCCAACTGCGAATGAATCCAAGCGATTTTACCCAACAGATGTTCAGCAAATTCCTCCACCTGCCCCTATAAAAGATTCTCTGGATCCCCATTACCCAAGGGGGCTCATGTCACCTGAAACAGGGCTGCAGGGCAGCAATCTGTGGACGCAGTAAGGTTGGAGAAGTACTGTCGCTTCGCTGCCCTTACTGTCACAAGGTAGGCCTTAATAGCAGCTCTAATCTGTGTCCAGTTGAGCTCTTCCTTGGTTGAGTGCCAGCTATACTCTAGACATCTCTCCTCTCATTCCATCTCCCTCAGCTCCTCTGTAAACCACAGGGAGTGATGGGATCCACCAGACAGGAGAGGTTGCATGGGTGTGATTTGATCCAACGCTTCAGCCGCCCCCTTATTCCAAGCGGCAACCAAGGCTTCGGATGGACTGGGCAGCAGACCAACAGGAACCTCCCCCCACAGCTCCCTCTGAAACCCATCTGGGTCTATCAGTCACTAGGATGGACCAATCTAATGCTTCCCTTCAGTAAATAGTAGTGCTAGAGAATCCCATGGAAATCAGGGCATGTTCTGACCATGACAAGGAAGACACCAAAAGCTCCCCCAATTTCTAATCACATAGCCATTGCTCTGACAGGAACACCAAATCTGGAATGTGACTACTGTCCCATGTTGGGCTCTGGTTAACCTGGGATAGGCCTATGGCCATCATGGTGGGCATGAACTCCTGAACCACTTCAGACCCCACTCCCAGAGAAGGCAGATTTAAGTCCCCCAGAACCATAAGTCTGGGGAACTCCACTGCCAACTCCACTGCCAAGGAGCTCAGGCAGGGAGGTTGCTATGTAGCAGGGAAGCTGCTATAACAGCAACAACCCCAACTGATCCCCAGAGCCCAACTTAATGAACAGAGTCTCATATACAGGGACCTGTTGGGCAATGCTCCTGAAAGCCATAAGGGATTCCTGGATAGCAATTGCCAGACCCCCACCTCTGCCTCAGAGTCTCGGCTGATGCCACACCCAAAACTCCACTGGGCATATCTCAGAAAGGGCTACCTCCCCCTTCCAGAGTCAGCCAGGTCTTGGTAATACATGCCAGGTGAGCCCTCTCATCAATGATTAAATCATGAATGATGTAAGCCTTATTGCAGACCGACCTGGTATTCAGTAGCAGCAGGTTATAACCTGGCCAGATTATACATTAATGAAATAGGATATGAAAAAAAAAGTTACAGATTAATTAAGTGTGAAGTTATTGAACAAACATTGTCTCAGCATTCTGTAAGAAAGGGGAATTTAATTTTTGATAAAGGCAGTTTTAAACATGGTACTTCCCTTTTTTATATGTAGTTTTTCCCCAAACTGATATTGAACTGTAAGAAAAATATTTTATGTTTTTAACCAAGAACATGTTTCTTTTCGTTTTAGTTGTTCTACTGATATAACCCCTGCTTGTTATTCCTACACCAGCATCTTTAAGGGCTTATCAATAGTCTTCCCAGAAGGTGAACTGAAATATACACAGTACTTCCTAATCACAGCAAGCTACATAGACAGGCTGTTGTGCATAGTGTTTCCAGATAACAATAATCCCTTTTTAGCTTTAAGCTAAATGTCTGAGATATAAGAGGATTTATCCTTTGTAGAAAGTGCTGGAGGGTGGGAGGGTGCTTTATACAAACAATTACCAGATATCCTGTGCTTTGTGGGACGGCCTGTTTCTGATATTATATTGTGAAGTGTTGGGAATGTAGCCACACTAACAATTACACAAGATATATAATAGTTCAGTAATTCAAACATTAAATTAACTGAAGTATTTTAATTTCATCAGTTTCAGCTCCATTGGCCTTAAATTTTAAAGAAACCTTAAACAACTAACTATATCTTTAATACAGAGTGGTTTCATATACCTGTATTAATTATACAGGCAGTGTTCCTCAACCTTAGCAACTTTAAGATATGGGGACTTCCACTCCCAGAATTCCCAGCTAGCATGCTGGCTGGAAAATTCTAAGAGTTAAAGTCCACATATTTTAAAGACACCAAGGCTGAGAAAAACTGATCTAGAGAAAGAAAGAGACTGCAGAAATAGCTTTGTATATCTGCTCTCAGGCTTCTCTTCCATTTCATATTAAATGAGGAAATCTATTTCTGTTAAAATGCTTGAGGTACCTTCTCCAGTTTACCATGGAATAATAATAAACCTATCAGCAAAATACAGATTCATTTAAAAAAAAAAATCACCAATTCTATTACTGAATAATTATGCAAATAATTTCAGATGATACAATTAACATTAAGTAATTTGCTTTTTTCTTATTTCTGTTTGATTGAAAGTTTGTACATTTTCTAGGCCAGTACGCATTTGATTAGTAATTTGGCAAGTCAGCTACTTATGGTGCAAATGATAAGAAATCCAAATTGAAGAACATATATTAAGAAAAATAGATTTATGTATAATATATGGGTTCACACATCATGATGCACTACAATATGTAATTGTTGGTTTTGGTTTAGTGTATTGTAAAACTAGGCAATTAGTAAATTTTGAGGTATGACTTATTGTGGTGTGTTGTTTTCCATATTCAGACAGAAAAACTGCCAACTATGTGGCCTCTCTTGATAGAGCTAGTACTCCTGGATGTGCTTCTTCTCTGAACTAACTTGCAAGGCTGACATCTGCACATCTTCAAAACATCTTTCTTGCACATCTTAAGGTCAAAATAGATTCATAATGGGTAAAAATTCCTTCATTTTGACTTAGGAAGCATAATTGTTATGTGGATATAGACAGCTGAAGAATAAATCAACCAGAGGGCATATTGGCTGGCAAGGACATGAGGTAATATACATAGAGACTGGAATCCAAGGAATAGCTGGGTGTATGAGGATAGAAGAAAAGTGTTTTTTTAAAAAAAAAAAAAAGACTACGTAGTAGAGATCACTGTTCAGTGTTCCCTCTACCCAATTACATAGCAAGAGTGGAAAACTAGACACTCAAGAAGGTAGGGATATTCTTCTATATGCCAAAAATGAAGAAAGAAAGAGAAGAAAGCAACCTGGATGTCAGAACAAACCATGAAAATTGCCAGGAAGAGAAGAGAAGCCAGGAAAGACAAAAATCTCAGAAAGGAACTTAACAAACTTTCAATCTAAGGAAGCAAAAGTTGGACTTTGAAGAAGCAAGATAGGAGGAGGATTGACACTTTTGAACTTTGTTGTTGGAGAAGACTCCTGAGAATACTGTGGACAGCCAAGAAAACATGCTGATGAATCATTAAACAAACATCCCAGAGTTCTCACCTGAGGCACAAATGACCAGGTTCAAATTATCCTACTTTGGACACATTATGCAAACACCTAGCTCTCTGGAGAAGGCTGTAATGCTGGGAAAGGTAGAAGGAAAGAGATGAAAAGGACGACCAGCAGCAAGGTGCATAGACTCAATTACAGTAGCAATGAGGGTACCAATGGAAGATCTGAAGGACCAGGTTAGGGACAGTTCATCGTGGAGAAAATCTATCTGTGTGGTTGCTAAGAGTCAACAATGACTTGATGGCACATAATGAGAGAGAGAGAGAGAAAGACAGAAAGACAGAAAGACAGAAAGACAGAAAGACAGAGAAGGAAGGAAGGAAGGAAGGAAGGAAGGAAGGAAGGAAGGAAGGAAGGAAGGAAGGAAGGAAGGAAGGAGGGAGGGAGGGAGGGAGGGAGGGAGGGAGGGAGGGGGGAAGGAGGGAAGGAAGGGAGGGAGGGAGGGAGGGCGGGCAAGCCAGTTTGGTGTAGTGGTTAAGGCATCAGGTTAGAAACCGGAAGACTATGAATTCTAATCCTGCCTTAGGCAGAAAGCTGGCTGGGTGACCCTGGGCCCATCACTCTCTCTCAGCCCTAGGAAGGAGGCAATGGCAAACCACTTCCAAAAAACCTTGCCAAGAAAAAAAACTGACTTGAAGGACAAATATATGAATGAATGAATGAATGAATGAATGAATGAATGAATGAATGAATGAATGAATCTGGCTGAGAGACTGGAGAATAGCCAAAAGAATATCTGTGATCTGCTTCCTATATTCACTATGAAGAACTTACATTTACTTGCAAGTTTCCACCAGGCCAGGACTGCTGTTTTATTACAGTTCTAAAGTGTGGAAAATACTTTATTTGCATGAAGCAACAAACATGGTTAGAAAAAGCCCTCCAAAGCTCTTTCTACTCAACATGGGGAGGGCACGGATTTAAGAGAGCAGGACTAATGCATATCATCCCATGCCTCTGTTGTAAGTATGCTCAGAAAGTCCCTAATTTACCACCAAAGATGACGTTGTAAACCTTTGCAAGGCTTATAGCAAACAGTATCTTATAATTTTACTACTATCGCTAAGATAGCATCTGTCACCCAGACAGGAATATTTGGGGTCATTAACAGATAACTTGGTGAAATGTCAGTATAGGTAGTCCTCACTTACCGACTGCAATTGGGATCAGCCTTTTGGACATTAAGAACCTTCAGAACAAGTTTCTTCAGACCAAGTGATTCTCCTTCAATCCTCAGCAAAAGAAGTTTAATATGAGTTTAAGAATTTTAATTTTTTAAAATTCTGAAATAAACAGCAAAAAGGTGATTAGAACATTGATTTTGGAAAGTTACAAATGGACTAAGGGGCCAGATGGATTGGAAGTAAGATTTTGAAATTAATTATAAGAATCCTTCCTGTGGGTTGTTTAAAATCTTATTTAAAATATATGAAGATTTTGAATCCAAGTATAAGAAATCTTCCCATGGGAAAATGTTGTGGATTAGAGAAAAACATGATAAGAGGAGACTCTGAAGGCTGGATGCTAGAGGAAACCAGAAAGAACTAAAGATTACAATTAAAGGAGAAGAGACCCACTAATACAGAATGGAAAAAAATATTTTAACTTTATTCATTTGGGAACAATGCACTCAGAAATTCCTTAAATTAAAGTCTAAATTAAATTAAGACTGTCTGCTACCATAAAAAATGGGTTTAAAAGAGGTGAAAATCAGGCTGTTTTGGGTTTTGGATTTAAAAATGATAAGCTGCAAGAATGATATGAAAGATGTTACACTGGATTTACAAATGAAACCAGTTGATGTCTTAATAATCAAAAGGGATACACAAATAATAAATCAGAAGAGTGATTTGGACAACTGTCTTATCTTGGATTTACAAAAGAGATATGTTATACTCATGAAGGAGTTCCTGAGAAAAGACAAAGAGAAAATGAAAAGAAATCAGCTTCTGGGACACTATTTAAAGGGAATAAACATCAAGATTTTTAAAGGTAAAAAGAGGGAATATAAAGTTGGCTTATTTGATCAAGGTTAAAATATATATGATGTTCTTTCTAGTAGTTCTTAATGGTTTTTTTTTTAACCAGGACTAAATGATGAAGCTATGGTTTTTCCAGTAGTAATGTATGGCTGTGAGAGCTGGACCATAAAGAAGGCTGAACGCCGAAGAATTGATGCCTTTGAACTGTGGTGCTGGAGAAGACTCTTAAGAGTCCCCTGGACTGCTAGGAGGTCAAACCAGTCAGTCTTAAAGGAAATCAACTCTGATTGCTCATTGGAAGGATTGATAATGAAGCTCAAGCTCAGATACTTTGGTCACCTAATGCGAAGAGAGGACTCTTTGGAAAAGACCCTGATGCTGGGAAAGATGGAAGGCAAAAGGAGAAGAGGACGGCAGAGGATAAGATGGCTAGATAGCATAACTGAAGCAATGAGCATGAAATTGAGCAAACTCAGGGAGGCAGTGAAAGATAGGAAGGCCTGGTTCAATATGGTTCATGGGATCACGAAGAGTCGGACAAGACTTAACGACTGAACAACAAAAATTGGAAGAAGATTTTTTTTTTTGGTATTTCCAGAGAAAGCTATAAACTATGGTGTTAGAAGTAAGGGAAAAATGTATAAAGTTGGCTTATTTGATTAAGGTTAAAATATAGATGTTATTATTTCTGGTATGTATTAAACTTATGAAGGAGTTTCTGAGAGGAGACAAAGAGAAAATGATAAATTAACTTGTGGGACTCTATTTGAAGGGATTAAAGATCAGGATTCTTTTTTATTTTTTATTATTGAGAAGAAGAAAAAAACACATAGAAAGTGCTAATAAAAAACTGAAATACAAAGAAAAAAACATGTTAATATGTCATTATAACAGTAAACAATTGCAATTCTATATATACTTATCTAATGCAAATATTATTCAAGCATGCATATATTTCTAATATATTTATATGACTATCATTTTTTTTAACCTACTGTATTTTTGTATAAATGAGTCCCGTATTTCATTATATTTGTCCATACAAATTCTACATCTATAGGCATTCCACTCCTAAGTAGCAAGTGCAATCAAGTCTTCAATCGATTGAATAAATGAGTACATATATTTATTTTTCCAATGCTGCAATATCAGTTTTTTGGCCATAGTAAGGGCATGGAGAATCCATTTACATTGTCCAGTTGTCAAGTTCCATGTACTAGGTATATCGTTCAAAAGAATATTATCCTCTAAACATTTTAGCTTTTGTCGCACAATCCTATTTATATAGTCCACTACTTTCTCCTAAAACTTAGTAAGTTTAGATTGTAGAAACAAAAGAATTCTTAATATATTGTTGTTTCTGGTAGCTCTGAATGGATTTTTCTTGATTAGGTTCGAATGGTGAGGCTTTAAAGATTGATTTATAGATAAGAGATAAATTATGGGATTAAATGTTTAATGAAATGTTAGAGAAGACGATGAATTATTGAAATTGTATTTGTCTTGATGAAGGGGGAAGTCATTTCTTCATGTATCTTTTTTCTTTTCTCTTTATATTTTTCTTTTTTTTCTTTTTCTTTTCTCTGCACTTTTTTTCTTTTTATATTTTTCTTAGTTCACATTAGTTTTTTATCTTTGTATTTTTAAATTTCAGTAAAATTATTATGAAAGGAATATTCTTGTAAGCACAAGATTTTATGTTGTAAATGATTTTTCAGTGACAAACACAGTATGTGAGGGAACAATATAATTAGAACTGGTGTTTATTGCCATCCTGGTCAAAGGTTGATATATGACACATAGATTTAGTGCCGCTATATTTCTTTTCAAGTTCACTAGGGTCGTTGAAGTTCATGTACAGATTAGACACACTGTAAGATCTGCTAGAAAGTATAAGATAACATCAGGTTTGTTTTGCCTGATTTTTTCTGCTTCTAGTAATGAGTAGTGAAAGAAAAAGAAATGGAAAAAAAACAAAAATAAAAATCAGTAAAGGCATTATTAAGGAACTACTTGCTTGCATATTATACTCTTCCATTGAGGGAAGGATTTTTCTGAAGACTGAAGTCCTAGCCAGACTCCCTGTATGGTGGTTCCACCTTTGCCTTGACCCTATATCACTAATTGAAACAGGAACAATGGTGAACACAGCAACAGCACTCCTTATCTGAAGTCATAAGCTCCTGGCCAATTTTTATTTCCAAGTTTTAATGTTTATGTATTTGCACCATCCTTTGAATGTGTACAGAATGCTTTGGCTTCAACACATCTGGTACGGTATTAGCATCATTGGGCATTTTGACTCAAGACACTTTCCTTTAAAAATGATGATTCACTTATTTTACTTTTTCCTCTTTGCTTTTCATGGGTTATTCTGATTATATCATCAAGAAAGTTCATTTTTTTTGAGGAAGATTTTGATTCTAGGAGAAAGATTTGGCTGCCTGTTTAGATTATAGAGCTCCCTAAAGATTAATCAGTTAAATTGCAAAGGAACGGATGATGAAGCAGAAGATAATTGTGCTCTGAAATTGTGGAGCATGATTTGGTAGATTATATGATTTAGTACACTATACTATCTTCTTATAAGGCTCTTTCAATTAATGCAGCACAATTTTACATAATTTCCACTTAATATTTTATTGAAATTGATTCAGAGTATCACCTGTGGTTGCTCAAATGGTTCAAGATGATCACGCTACATTTTTTCTTCATAGCTTGATGATAAGTTAGCTCTAATTAATGTTCTCCCAGAGGATAAAGTATGTGTTCCAGCATTGGCAGCCAGGTTAGATGTCACAGTGCATGATAGCTGGTGATGAGTGTCAACAAGTGGTACCAAAGACTTGGAAGTTGATCTTAACGATTAAGACAAGAGTCTTATGGTTTAAACAGTGCCACAAGACAGCTTTACTGAACATTGATTCCCATTGATTGTATGGCCTTTTTCTTCCAATACAACCCTATTTAAAAGTACTATGAGCCCCACTAAATTCAATGGAATTTATTCCAGTAGCTCCCTATACTCTATGTGTTTATATTCTGACTAATTAGGTGACTTAAGTTCTGTTTTCCTGAGTCATAAATATACTTGCACGTTTCTTTTCTTACTCTGCCTTTTTCCCTTATCCTTCCTATTCTTAACTCTTTTATTCCTGCTTAATTATATTTTCTGAAGAATCAACAGAAAACATTTCCTCAAGAAAATAATAAAGCACAGTCAAGTCTTTTCCAGCTCAAATCCTTCTTCTTGACATATTGGTTATTTGTTTCTCTGTGTAATCTACAGGGAGTTATTATGACAGGGAACAATTCCACACTTCAGCTACCACATAATATTTTCTTGACTGCCTGAGTTCATGTATTGTACTAAGCATAATGTAGCCTATTTGGTTTTGACTCAGGTTTCACATGTTCTGTGAAACCAGCCACTATAGTTTATAAACCATGTTTTATGGCTATGAATTCAGGCAGTTGTGGTTTATACAATAAACTATGGGTAATGGACCCCTCTAACAAGGGATGCTTTCAAGGTCCCTGCTACAGTACAATAGAACATACACACAGTTGACTGTAACCTAATATCTTAACCTCTAGTGAGAAAACCAAGAAAGGACAATTGGCTAAATTCCTGCATAAAGATAATTCTTCTTCCACTACCACACCCACTACCCCTTTGAGGTTAATTAATCAGGGAGGAGCTTGCTAGAGGTTGTCTTCCTGGGCATAGGACTGGCCTATGGAAAGAAAGTCAGGGCCCACTCCAAGTTATAGAGTGGAAAGTTTGAAGGACTCAGGAAAGTACCAGTCACATGTAGTAACTTAATAGGAATGTGTGAATTTGTTCTCTTTGTTTTTTCCATGAGACTCAACATCCATTTTGGATGATCATATCTATTCTTTGTTTACACTTATTCTTTGAATCCAATTCTTTCTCACTAAGCCCAGCATCCATCTCTTTGCAAAATTATGCTTTCTAATAAAATTCATACCATTTTAAGCAGATGTTTATATTACAGGTTTGTGTAATATAAACATCTGTGCAATATAATATGTTGAAACAGACAGATCACAGCCCCTAAGTTTATTATTTACTTATTTTAGAATTTACATCCTGCCAAAGACTCAAGGTGGGTTTACAAAGCTATCAAAACAACAACAATTGAAATGATGATTTAAAAAGTTAATCTAATAAAAAGTGTCATAAATTTTAAAAAATAAAAATAGCAAAAAGAACAGTCAATGAAAACATTATCTCAAAATCATGGTAAAAACTGGTCTTTGTCACTTTCCTAAAGGCTAGAAGAGGCTTTCTGGACATCAGGTGGTAAATAAAGACCAGAGCAGCCACAGAAAAGGCTTGTTTCCACACTGTCCCTTCTCTAACTTCTCAAGGAAGTTCTTCCTCCTAAGTTAAATGCACAGGGTGGACATATTCCATCTGGAGAAGAATATAAGTCCTGAAGGTAACCTGAATCCAAGTTATAATCAGCACTTTGAATTGGACTCAGAAATAAATAAGCAACCAATACAGCACTCAGAATGTAGGTATTATCCTACTAAAATAATTCTCACTGATGAGCAATCAGGCTACCTCATTTCTGCACAAGTTGAATTTTCTGAGATATCTTCAAGCAGCCCAAATTACAGCATGCTGCAATAATCCAATCTGGAGATAATGAGGTTATGGGTTACTATTGCCATGGCCTACTTCTCCAAAAATGGTCACAAATGGCACATTAGGCAAAGCTTGGTGAAGGCTTCCCTTACCACAAACAGAAGCTCTAAATCCAGAAGAACCCTCAAGTCACAGACCAGTTTTTCAGAGTGAGTGTGGACCTGGTTTGAATTTGTTTCAACCCATCCGATCTCTTTAGCTCGTAATCACCAGAGCATCTCCTGTGCAGCCCAAGACAGAGATGTATAAGCAGTATCTTCAGCATAGATTATACCTTACCCCAACCAATAGTTGACCTCTTTCAGTGGTTTCATGTAGCTGTTGAACAACATATAAGAGGAGACCAAGCTCTGTGGCACCCCATACAAAAGGGGACAAGGGCTTGATCACTCTTCCTCTATGATCACTCATTGAACTTCCCACTCAGAAAGAAGTGGACCATTGTAGAACAGTCTCCTCTCACTCCAAACCTTCACAAGGAATCCAGAAGGATACCATGCTTGATTATATTAAATATCACTGAGAGATCTTATAGGACCAGGTAGACCTCATTCCCATCACCCAAATCCCAATTAAAGCCATCCAATAGATCAACCAATGCTTTTTCTGACCTACACAAAGCCTGAAACCTGATGGGAAAAGATTGAGATACTATGCTTCATCAAGGATTCTCTGTAATGTCCCACAACTTTTTACATAATCTTTCCTAAACCCGAAAGATTGGAGACCAGGCAGAAGTTGTCTAATGTAGCAATGACTTGTAGCATTGCCTGTTTCAAGGCAGAAAGAATAAACATACCATCCCTGCCCACCTGAACTGACAGATTGCAGAACTCATATTTCAGAATAACTTTCCACTTCAGAATCTTCAAGTTTAAACATATCCCTGATGACATAACAAGACTTTCTGCCTCCATTGTGCCCAAACAGAGTCCAAACCAGAGGAATGTCAGCATTTTTTTCAACAAAATGACTTTCAATCACAATGGCTCAGTGGGAGGGCCTTCTGCCTGATCCTGAGGACTGCCACCAGATGACATTCTGCTGATGCAATAAAAATTGAAAAGTATTGCTTCTTTACTTTAAGACCTGGACTTCCCCCCTCTTCATGTCCTCCTTTCCTAATTTCTTCATATATCTGTCTTCTTTTTTTCAGCTATCCAGTCTTCCTGCCTCGCAGCCAAGTATCTTAAAGCATCAGAAACTCAATACAATAGACCTGTCCTCTCGGAATTCTCTACTCTCCATTTAAGAATCTATAAAGAAGGATCATGTAGTGACAAGAAGCTCTGCCTTCTCAGTGTCATTTTTTAAAAAGCCTTGTAAACTGGCTACCTTGTTGGGCTTAATCTGCCTCTGTGCTTTCTTTCAGTAGTAGAAAGGGCAAAGCATTTGCCAACTTTTAGGCTTGCTTCAATCTGCCTGGTTTTGGAGAAGTGGGGAAGGGGTGATGGTGGCAGTAAGTACTAATGACAACTATCACTCTGGCCTTCATTCCAAGGCTGTCCTGGTTGCGTAGAAGAGCCTGATGATGGGAGTGAATGAGAGGTCTTTACATAATCATTAACCAAACTATAGCTTAGTGCAACATTTGCATATGCTTTCCTGCAGATTTGAGATAGGGAGAGTACTCGAAAGAAGGTTTGTTTCAATTTTCCATGTTCCCATCTTCATAAGCTAAGCTTTGTTAAAACTCAACACCCAGCTTAAAAGAACTTATTGGAGAAATGAGACAAAAACTTGAAAGAGATTTTTTTAGCCCCTGGCTTTTGTTTTCTCAACAATTTTCAACAACAAATTCCAACACTTAAAAGTAAATAATCAGAAGCAGATTTCCCATTCTACAGATTTCCCATAGTAGAAGAAACAACACTTGGGGGGGACAAGGTGGAAGCTAGTTAAACCCTGCACCAAACATGAATGCCTATGTGATTGCTGTCACATTTCCTCCCTGACAATTATCTACAAGCTTGATAAGAATTATTGAAAAATACATGGAAACAACACATGCTGGTCATAGCACATGGGGTATCTAAAAACAATGCCCTACATTCAGTAATATAATTATTTATATATTAAAAGCTACTACATTCATGAGCTAAAAAAGCTGCCAAAGTGAGAGCAATTAAGTATATAAATAGGCAGTCCCTATGAGTAAACTTGTAAGAAATAGGACATCGGTTTGTTGTTTTTACAGTAGCTTAAGAGATAAATGAATATGGAGAATTGTTTATGGCATAATAGTTATGGCTTTGGACAAGCAAAAGCAAAGAAACCTAATCTTACATTACAGCAGAATTGTGAAAAACAGAAAAAGGGAAGAAGGTAAATGGCTACAACAGGATGCAGCTAGCTTAACCACAAACTGCACGTATTTACGGGAACACAGTAGCCTTAAGATGACACATAAGTAGAAGTACCAAATATGGACAATTGTAAATAGGGGTAAGGGGGCTTTGGAGTAGAGTAATGGGACATGTAAACTAAGGTAGGACTTCCGGGAATTGTATTAGGCATATCGGATAGGTTGCAAACTCCCTAGTACCTGACCAATGGGGAACCGGAGGAGGGCTTTTCGCATCTGTGATAGGGAATATAAGGAAGACCAATTGCTAAGATCTGGGTCCACCTCATTGCTAATGTGTGTGCACCCGTTTTTGCAAAATCACTAATAAATACTTTGCTACTTCTGAAGACCTGAGTTGGGTTTTATTGATAACCACTTGGGGGCTCGTCCGGGATCCAGATGGCAGGAGAGAAGGAATCAGATCTGGAGGGGAAGACATGTCCCGTTGATTTCAATGGTCCCTGGCCCGGGATGAGGTCTTCTTCTCTTTGCCCATCATATCTGGAAAATGTTGGGTCTTGTAAGTAGCAAAGATGTGAAGATATATAAAATAAAAGGTGGACGTCCACAGGAATTTAGACTCTCTGTTCAACTGGGCAACTCTGTTGACAGACCAAGGTAAGAAAATTTGAGGACCGTAAAGTATTACCATGGCGGTTGGGTAGGTTTTGTGTGTGTGCGACCAGGAAAGACAGGATGTGTGAGAGGTAGTTGGACTACGAAGCGAGTATGGAGTCCTGATCTGCGGTTCTGTCCTCCTGCGAGGGAAACAGCCCTAAACGGACAAAGCAGGTGGTTTGGTTAAACATTAAAAGTTTGATTGTGGTCTCTATCATGGGAAACAGAACTAGTAAAAGAGAGAAGTCGGAGGACAAGGTCCCTGGGAACATTCCCCCAGACAGTCCATTGGGGGGGGGGGATGTTGAAAAATTGGCAATATTTCCACAAAACACGAGGGAAGGATAAAAAGAAAATGATATAGTACTGTTATTTTATCTGGCCCCAGACACCCATAAAGGGAGATTCAGTCTGGCGGCCGAAATATGGGTCCTGGGAAGATTGGGTTAGACAGACTCTCAATATTTATGTTAATAATAAAAAAACATGGTCTGAGGAAGAATCAGCATATGCTTTATGTTGGGTAAAAGCCAACACAATGATGTTTTCAATGAAAACAAAAATAAATAAAAATAAAAATGATAAAGAGGAATGTAGATGGGATCCTCTTGAGAATTTACCATCTCCTTATAAAATACCTCCTGCCCAAAATTTAGATCAAGGAGGAGACCAAGAATTATTGGAAGTAAGACCAGAGGGTCAGGGAGAAATGGCCACTATTTATGAAACTCAGGCCAGTGCTCCAATTTCAGGAACTTATCCCAAATTAATTAAAGAATTAGAACAGTGTAAGAAAGATTTAATTAGTTTCCCCTTGACAAAACCAGGGATAGGGAAAAATACTGTGGTGAGAGCCTTTCCCCTTAGGGAGGTACCTCTTGGGGTAGGACAAGTAACGCTCCCCTAACTATTATGGAAGTAAGGAACTTTAAAAAGGAAATTAAGTCCATAATAGAAGACCCCATTGGTTTAGCTGAACAAGTAGATCAGTTTTTGGGGCCAAATTTTTAATCATGGGCTGAAATGATGTCCATTATGAACATCCTCTTCACTGGGGAGGAAAGAGGAATGATTAGAAGGGCTGCTATGGCAGAGTGGGAGAGAAGGCATCCCCTGGCAGAAGGGGTTGTGTCAGCTGAACAAAAATGTCCAAATGTGGATCCCAATTGGAATAAGAATGGCCCTATGCATCGGGTTAATATGGGAGATCTTAGGAATTTAATAATCAAAGACATAAAACAGGCTATGCCTAAATCTCAAAACTTTGTAAAAGCCTTCAAGATACATCAAGAAAAAGAAGTGCCTTCAGCGTTTCTACAAAGATTGAAAGAAAGGATTAGAACTTGTAACACCAGAAAGAAGGAGAAAGAGGAGATGAGGGAAATGGGGGCTGTTGAAACCAAAGAGGTCAGTGGCTTCTTCCGGACGGGAGAGAAATTGTGAATAAACAAATAATGAGGGAATTAATAGCAATTTTACATCAAGGAAGCCATTGGGGGTTGCAAGCAATGTGTGATCTAATGCTTAGGAAATATGGCTGTGTTGGAATATATACAGTGGCTAAACAAATCTGTGAGAGGTGTGTAATCTGTAAAAGGATTAATAAAAGAATTCTCAGGAAACAACCATTGGGAGGAAGGGAACCAGGATTATGACCCTTCCAGAGTATATTGGTGGATTTTACTGAATTGCCACCTGTGAGGAAACTTAAGTATGTATTAGTGTTGGTGGATCATTTAACAAGATGGGTGGAAGCCTATCCAATGACCACTGTGACTGCAACAGGTGTGGCTAGAATCATTTTGGAGCAAATCATCCCTAGGTATGGGATAGTGGAACATATAGATTCAGACCAGGGAAGTCACCTCACTTCCAAGGTCTTGCAGGGAATCACGAAAGGATTGGGAATAGCTTGGGAATTCCATACCCCTTGGTACCCCCCCACCCCCCTCTTCTGGCCGAGTTGAATGTATGAACCAAACCCTGAAGAAACAAATATCTAAGTTAATTTTGGAAACCAGAGTGCTTATCTATCGCCTTGCTGCGCATTCGGACCACACCAAGGAAAGATGTGGGTGTGTCTCCCTATGAAATGTTGTTTGGTTTACTCTATTCAGGAAGGGTGGGAGGACTCCCCAAATTCGAGACTAAAGATTTTTTTTTAAAGAATTATATACTAGGCTGTCTTCTTCTCTATCTTTTCTCAGGAGTAAAGGACTTCTTGCCCAAACACCTCCCTTGGAGTTTGTGGTTCACAACATTCAGCCAGGTGAATGGGTGTTAATTAAATCTTGGAAGGAATCCAAACTACAACCTGAGTGGGAGGGTCCCTTCCAGGTACTGCTGACCACAGAAACTGCTGTAAGAATGGCCGAAAAAGGTTGGACTCACTATACCAGGGTCAAGGGCCCAGTGAAAGAGCCAAAACCTGGGCGGACAATCCAAACTTCAGAAGACCCGATGAAACTTAAGTTCCAGAGAGAATAAAGTTATGCTGGAGTATGGTATTGTGGGAACAGGGGGGTTTGCTCTATTAGTCATTATTGGATTGATTGTGGTTTGTTTTGTGAAATGTCAGTTCTTTTGTGAGGAAGAAGTGAGAGAGGAAGCAGATCAGCACAGGAAGAGTATTGTGAAGACAACCAATGTGTCAGAATGTGTGAGTTTTGTGATTGTAAGTGTATAACTGATTGTTGTTGTGTTCATTGTGTAGACTGTTGTGTGGAACATACGGAATGTAAGAGGAGGTGTGATGAGGTGGATTTGAAAATCATTAGGGTGGTTAGGGTGTAGAAGAAGGATAATTGAAAATGTGGATTTATCCAATTTTTTTTTTCTGGGGTTGACCCAGGTAAGTCAAATTATGTGTTCATGGGATGACGATGAACTATTCCAAGAACATCCTGTGAAGTTCATCATATATATAAATGAGACAAGTAACCCCCAGGTAATTCAATTTGATGCATGCAGACTTTTAGATTGTGGGAATAATGACAAACAAAAGAGTTATGCAGTTTCAGAGAAGTACATGTGCACTTATAGGCCCTGTCCCTTTTGGGACGAGGTCTGGTGGACTACTGAAATTGTATGTATGGTCCCTTTATTCCACTCCCAAAATGGGACTGGACAGCCAGCACTTCTGCTGAAATAAAGGGACTCATACATATAAGGAAGGGGACTCCCACTCCAAACTGTGGTGATAAAAACTGTAATCCAATTATAATGACTATAAAAGGTACCTCCTGGCAGGAACAGAATATGGAGACACAAATGCCTGGGTAGAATGGGTCAAATATACTGTAAAAAGGTTAAACAAAAGCAATTGCTATGCATATGTCTCAGGAAGACCTGTGGCCCAAGTGGTCCCCTTCCCTTTGGGATGGGAAAAAGATTCTAATGGAATGGGATGTATGAAGGCCCTTTACCAAGAAAAGACCGTCTGGGGAAATGAAAGCTGTAAGTCTCTTTCTCTCTTGTTCCCACCACTAAAAAACAAATCTACATAAAGGTGCCACCAGTATTCTCTGCAGTGTATGGGAATCACACTCCGTGCCTCACCAGACAGGGCGCAAATTTTACCATAGCTGTAGGAGAACTGGAAACATGCATTGATATCCTAAATCTCACTGGAAAAAGAGATGAACATGGGAATTATTCTAACATGAGAATCCCCAGAGCAGATTTATGGTGGTATTGTGGGGGGAAAACTTTAAGATTCATACTTCCTCCCTTATGGTCAGGCATTTATGCAATTGTACAATTGGCCATTCCATTTACCCTGGGATTTGAAAAAGACTCTGTAATAACAGGACACCGAGCCAAAAGAGAAATTTTGGGGACATCATTTGATGACCGCGTTTACATTGACTCTATAGGGGTACCAAGAGGAGTCCCTGATGAATTTAAAGCTAGGAACCAAATAGCTGCAGGATTCGAATCATTTTTGTTCTGGTGGGTAACAATAAATAAAAATGTGGGTTGGATAAACTATATTTATTATAATCAACAAAGGTTTATAAACTATACAAGGGATAGTATTAAAGGAATTTCGGATGGGAGGGAGCTGTTGTACATTTATCCCTATTAACACCGCACCAGATGGAACAATTACCTGAGCCTTACAAGGATTAACGGCCTTGTCTGAGGAGCTGGCTGAGAATTCAGGGGTGGATACCTCCCTCACAGGATGGTTAGATTCCTGGTTCGGCGAAAGGAGTAATTGTATCTTTCCTCACATCCCTAGGAATAGTAGCAGGGGTGCTAGTAGCATTGGAATGTTGTATCATCCCATGCGTAAGAGGATTAATGCAAAGACTAATAGAGACTGCAGTCTCTAAACAAATGCCACTAAAACCTCCTTCTTATAATGAAACCCTGATGTTAATGGAAGACAGTATTGACAAGGAATGTGAGGCCATGCTTTGCCAACTAGAAACGTCCAAGTGAACGGTGTTAAGAAATTGTAAAAAGCAACATGAGGATATAAACAGAAAAGGGGGAATTGTAAGAAATAGGACATAGGTAGGTTTGTTGTTTTTACAGTAGCTTAAGAGATAAATGAATATGGAGAATTGTTTATGGCATAATAGTTATGGCTTTGGGCAAGCAAAAACAAAGAAACTAATCTTACATTAGAGTAGAATTGTGAAAAACACAATTGTGAAAAAGGGAAGAAGGTAAATGGTTACAACAAGATGCAGCTAACTTAACCGCAGACTGTAGCTGTTTAAGAACTACAGGAACACAGTAGCCTTTAAGATGACACGCAAGTAGAAGTACCAGATATGGACAATTGTAAATAGGGGTAAGGGGGCTTTGGAGTAGAGTAATGGGAGATGTAAACTAAGACGGGACTTCTGGGAATTGTATTAGGCCTATCGGATAGGTTGCAAACTTCCTAGTACCTGACCAATGGGGAACTGGAGGAAGGCTTTTCACGTCTGTGATAGGGAATATAAGGAAGACCAATTGCTAAGATCTGGGTCCACCTCTTTGCTAATGTGTGTGCACCTGTTTTTGCAAAAATTAATAAATACTTTGCTACTTCTGAAGACCTGAGTTGGGTGTTATTGATAACAGACTTATAATGTAAAGATGGCTCAAAAGAACAAACAGATGGAAGAGGCAGAGGGAGAAAGCAAACCAGCCACCAATCCTCAAAGTGAAACAGTAGATCTTGCAGTGACCAGCTGAGGACACTTCAAGGAGAAGAGAGGTTCAGTGGAGTTGGTATTTCAGCAGAACTGATGGAATAACCTTACTTCCCATCTCCTTATGCTGCAGATTGATACAGTCTGCTGTATTATGATGATTAAGGGGTGAGCCCAATAAAATAGAGAGCCACTTTGGTGTAGCGATTAAGGTGCTGACCTAGAAACCAGGAGACTGTGACTTCTAGGCCTCCCTTAGGCATGAATGCCAGCTGGGTGACTTTGGGCCAGTCATTCTTCCTCAGCCTTTCTTCAGGGTTGTTGTGAGGAAAACAGGAGCATTATATAAACTGTCTTGAACTGTACAAAAAGATTGGATATAAGTATAATAAGATCCCTTTGTTCCCATCCAGTGGTTGTCCAGGGTTTTTCAGCCCAGATATGGTAGCTCTGCACCAGCCCACTCTAGCTTTAGAAGAAAATTTAAATCTTTGATCCTGAGTTAGTTTTCTGCCAGCTGAAATTTACCATTTTTGTATGACTGGTTTCAACAAATCTGAACATTGGAAATCATTCAATGCCCCCTTCAATAATTCAAGATTCGGTCCTTGGGATATTGTAGCCAACTTTTCATTCAGTGGATGCTATATAAGTGTGATTTTCTTTAAACGTAGTAAGTTTAAATAGGAAGCTCCACTAATAAAGACTATCAGCTGTATACAGTAATAAAGTATTGCTGCTGAATTCTTTCTTCTTTTTCACTCTAACAGAAGCCAAGTCTTATACAATTATTAGCTTTTTACCTTCATGTATATAACTTATATTTATGCTTTTTCCTAATAATAGTTATCTTAATTTAGGGAGTTGTACCTTAGTTGGAAGAAGTTATCTGTCCATTTTGGCTGTCCCACTGTCTTCCCCTATTCTACTGCATATGGAATAATATTTATTTGTGATCACTTTATTTAATTATCTACTTTTTCATTGGCCATAATGTAGTATAATTCTAAGGCATTAAATTGCAACCCTAAAGCTGTTGTTCGTATCGAAAACTAGACCCAACAAAATCTCCACTAGAACAGACTTCAAAAGTTATACTAATCTGTGTTTTCCCTTACTTCATCTTCAACCAGAAATATTGACAAATGTACTGAGCTGCTTGACTCATAAAAAAGATCATATAATTTGCTTCACCTTCCTTCCTTTAACATGTAAAAGTTCAAAGTTGATGTAATCGTACAAACATCTGCAGGTTGATATTACTTGTTGTGAAATGATTCATGTGCTGATATATTTTACATGGGTCATAAAAGAAGCTTGTGTAATCAAATATTTTATAACATGCATTGATTAATGTTTACCCAGCAAAGGAAGATGAGCCTTTCTCATACTCAGCCTAGAATTCAGAATGTTAAAGGATTAGATAATTCCATGAGAATTAATTTCCTACAAGCTGTTGACTATAGCAAGTAAATGAAACATAAGGTATTGGAGGCAAGCAACAGTATAGTGCAGTGTTTCTCAACCTTGGCAACTTGAAGAGGTGTGGGCTTCAACTCCCAGAATTCCCCAGCTAGCCAAAGCTGGCTGGGAATTCTGGGAGTTGAAGTCCACACCTCTTCAAGTTGCCAAGATTGAGAAACACTGGTATAGTGGCTTTGTAACTCTCTGGGGATTGAATTACAACTCTTAGCATCCCCAGGAAGCATAGCTAATGGAAGGGATACTCAGCCCAACTCACCTCACAGAGTTGTTGTTGGGAGGGAAATAGGACGAGGATGGAGTATTAGGTATGTGCACTGCCTTGAGTTATTTATAAAAATAACAAAGGCAGGATTTTAAAAAATCTAAAAAAAAAAAAAAATCTGGAAAGTCACAGGTTTTCAAATCTTTTTCATTCCTTGTTTAAACAAAATACTTTATAATATTGGACTAAATATATGTTGGTCTGATCCATCAAGGAATTTCTGAACTTCTTTAAAGAGTGCTTAGTTTCATTCTGAAATGATTACAGTGCAATCCTGAGAAACATGTCCCATCTTTTTCAATAGGATGTACTCCCTTGACTAGGGGCTTAGAATTGGAGGTTTTAATATACAACAATATAATCCTAATGGATTATATTGGAAGCTTCATTATGTTGCAGTAAATTCCACTGAACTTTTATAGCCTTAGTTGAAATCTAAAGATTTGACAAACCTAGGTGGACTGCTCTGATGTATTTCTCATAGGTTCTGCAGCATTTAGTGTAACAATTATACCTTCTATAATTTATTCTGTGTAAAAGCTGCTATTATCAGACCGGTTTGATTTGCTCCTATGAACTTGGACAGATTTTGCTATGCTATTTGTTAAACCAGATACACTTCAATTGCATCAATGATCCTGCTATAAACTATGCTGTTTTATTTTGTTTCATCCGTTGCTGAATCTGGTCAGTAGCCATATCTGATTATCATTATAGTGTGAAAGCATAATGTCCTGCTTGGCACAGTATCTGTACAAGAATTTATTTTAATTTATTTCATCAATTATTTAGTTAATCAAGTGAACACTGGGCATACCTGGCTTCTTCTCCTGACTGCAGTCTTAGTAAGAGAAAAGCAGGGACTGAAACGTACATTTGGAATGCTCCCGTATAAAAAGGTAAATGCACAACGGTAAAAAATATTGCACAGCCACTCCTTCTATCCATTCTTTCCATATATTCTCTGGGGAAGGAAATAAAATCAGCAATAGGGAAATATAAGAAAATCACAAATCTAAGATCAAGATGTCATTATCTGAACTCTGTTACATTCAGTGAATTGAAAAGAGCAATTGGACAATTAAAAGCCTTGCCTAGAAGTATCACTGTATACCTAACAAAGGGGTTAAATGTGATTCCAGTCTAACAAATTAGTAATATTTCCATTTTGGAATGTAAATATCTGAGACAGTTGTACCCACCTAGGCATTACAGTTTGCTGAGTGAGGCTCTCCTTGATGTATGATCTTTGGAAATTTCATGTCACACAGAGACATAGGGAGGGGACTTTGGTCTTGAAACTCTGATTTTAGAATGCTGCACTTCAAAAATCTGGCTGACATCAAAATTGACTTCATTTTAGGAGCACGTTAAAATTTTACAGAAGCCTTTGGATTTTATGTGGTTCAACTAGTGTATTTTAGTATCATTAGTATCTTTTTTTTTAAAGGCTGTTACTGAATTGTTCAATTAATTATACCTTGCTTTGAGATTTATGGTATTGAGAGGGTTAGCTAAATAAATAAGTAAATTATGTAAACCTAACAAGCCATCAAAATTGCATAAAAGACAGAGCAAACAGTAACTTGAGGAGAAATGGACATCCATTTAACATTACTGCCACTTTAGATGGGGAATACCTAGTTAAAGATGTAGAACAATGTTTCTTGACCTTGGCAACTTGAAGATGTGTGGACTTCAACTCCCAGAATTCCCCAGCCAGCATGGGGAATTCTGGGAGTTGAAGTCCACACATCTTCAAGTTGCCAAGGTTGAGAAACACTGATGTAGAAAGATGTTTGGAGGAACAGTTTGGAAGATTTTCACTGTAACTCAATGTATACTGAAAAGTGTTTGGAAAGTTGGTTGGTGTAAAATGTGGCAGCCAGCATGCTTTCTAATGTGCACTTTTTAAACCACTTTGTTTTACCTCAGTTGCAACAAGGCCCTAAACAGTTTGCTGAGTCCGATCTACTCAAAATAATTCTTTGATATTACTTTAACTCCAAGATTTCTTCAGAGACCTATCCTCTGTTGTATGTTCTATCATAAAGGTAAAAATAAAAGTAAAGGCTCTTTTGAGTTGACCTTGATTCCTGGGGACTTCATGGATACACATAAGCAGTTTTTGGCAGCCACTCAGCATTCCTTGTGGTCTTCTCTTCATGTACTACCAAAACTGGCTCTGCATGGTTTTTCAAAATCAGCCTATAGAAGGTGCCACTAGTCCTGCTATCAAGAATGGAAAGCTCTAACATTGTGGGAGCCAGGATGGGTGTACTAATTAACGTGGACTAGGAGTGGGGAGGCCAAAGTTCCAGTTGTAGCCAAAAATAGAATGAGGAAGCACTATCTACACCACTCTGAGCTCCTGGACAGAAGGCAGGATATGAATCAAATAAATAGATGAATAAATAAATGTCTTCCCTATCAAGAGAGATTTGGAAAGGAGCATGGCAACACTGCTTTCACCCTGCCTTTTCTTACTGTTATTCTGTTGTTCTATTTTTTTTTTAACTTTATCTCATATTATTCCTTAGCTCTATTTCCCTCCAAATATTTCTTCTTCTTTTGTTCTCTGTTATATATAGAAAAGTTTGAAAATGATTCTTCTCCTCCATCCCCACCCAAAAGAATGGAGAAAGTAGGAGACAGTTACTCTGATCCCTATTTGGAGAAACAAATGCTGAACTTAAAAGGCTTTCCTTTAACACTAGGGGCTCTTTCTTAGGGAGGAGTTACAGGGCAAGAGTTCATAAGTGACAATTCAAGCTTTGTTAAATATTAGTTATGGCGGAGGTAGAGTTCAATCAGCATGGACTTGTCCTTCTGGGGCTAGAACAAGGAGGAAAGGGAGGGGCAACTGCCGACAGCTGTCTGCCACAATAGACTGCTGCTTTATAAATGCTGGGTGTAACTGAACCAATTCTTTCCACCAATCTACAGCCCATCATCACTGCTCAACCCTTAGATACCGAATACTTCCAAGACAAAAGGCAATCAATATATCCAAAATGGTAAGTCCATGTTTTTATCTTTTTCAGTGGGTTATATAGACTGTGCACTTAACTACTGGGTTTAAAAAGAGGAGAAAAGATATGATATCTAAGTAAAATGCTCTCCTAAGAGGGCTCTGACATTCTCTCCCCGGTTGAACTTTCAGAAGCAAGAATCACACTTTTGTCCAGTTTGGGCAAATGATGTTCTTTATGTGAATAGCAACAGGTGTAACTTGTCAACTCTTATGATAGATGGAAATGATGAAATTATGAATTATGAAATTATGAACAACTTTCCATCTATCTTGTTAGTGATGCCTTTTACTTTTTATTTATTCGTATTATTTTTTGCATTACTCCTCATTTTTCCTGTGTTGTAAACTACTGTTCAATAAACTTTTAAAAAATCTCTCACCTGTTAATATTATAAAATCAATTTGAATTCAGGTGAATTCCTGAAATAATATCCAACATTCCAATTCTCTTTGTGGATCTCTTGAGATGGGTTCCAGACAGAGAGACTGCATAAATTTCTGTGTAACTGGAGCTAGAGCATCCAAGATAGTGCTTTATTTAATCAACCAAATTACTGAACAGTAGTTTTCAATATTATTTCCATTGTTTAAAAAATCCAAAGAACAAAGCGTGTGTGTATTTGTGTTCCTAGTTTAGTAGCTGCATATTCCTTTAAACAATACATGGGTTTATCATATAGTTTCCTGAGAAATTCATTTTTTTTTTCAGGTAGAAATGATTTCTGAAAATGAAGGAAAGAAACATATTAATGGAAATGTTAATGAGGACAATATTATAATTGAAGATGCTTCTGGAACCAAAAAGTAGGTTTTTCTGTTTTGGTCAGTTGGTTTTTTGCATTTTTAGTTGGTGCATTTATCTGATTTATGCTCCATAATGTTTTCTTTTACGGAGGCCAAACATCCTTTCAAAATATACTACTTTTCAGAGCTAATATATTCTACAAGTTTGCTGTCATGCCATGGATTATAAGCTAAACAGAAATATTTAGTGTTGCAAATCTCTTAGTGTACCTTGTCATTCATCTGCCGTAAAAGGGCACTGGGGTCCTTACTGAGAGCTTTCATTTTAGTCCAGTCACTTTGTTTATTTCTTCATTATTCCAGTCTTGTTATTTTCTTTTTTTTTTCTTTACATTTTAGAATAGTTTTGTTGCAAATATATGCCTCAAAATTTTCAGCAACAAGAGAAGGATTGTTAAAAAAAGGAAATATCATTTAAGAAATCCATGTGTTGCTTAAGTTCTGCATCATCATCACCTTCTGACAAACTGGTGAAATTGTACAAATATATCTGCATATTTATATTGCTTTCATGTTTGTTTCTGGTAGCTGAGAACAGTTAGTGGGACAAAAATATTAGATTTTGCCACTTTCTCTCCCTCCTCCTTATAGAGCCCATTTGTAGATAGGTACAGATTCAGCAGACGTTGTTCTTCCCACCATATTCTTCTGGACTAGGACAAAATACCCCTGAGTTGCAGGTATTCACCCAAATATTTACCTTCACGGAAATGAGAACTTTGATTTCAATAAGTTGTCCGCTTCTGTTATAAGCACACACTCTAGGATCCTTATATTGTTGTATTCACGCATGAGTTGATAAACCATAGTTCATTTAAATCCTAGTTGGCTGAAAAAGCCATAATGGCTTGGTAGACATATAATAGTAGGCAATTAGATGATTGATTATAAACCACAATGGCTGTATTCATACAGCACATAACCAATCAAACCACATTATGGCGGAGCACAGTGTGTGAATGCAGCCACCAAAAGCACAGAACGTAAATGCTTTTCTCCTGTTTACAGTGTTTATGGATCAGTTCCAGATTTAGGGAATTATGATTATTTGAAAACTCATTGACTTCAATGAATTCTAATTACTGAGATGTTTATGGTTTTACCAAAAAAATTGTGAAAACAAATTAGATTGAAAAGGATAAGATTTCAAGACTCCCATCTATCAATATCAAATGAAATATCTTTATATAATATTCATATTTGATGTAATAATTTGAGAAATATCACATGGAATAAGAATACATAAATCATTTATACATATTATCATTACTTAATGTTCTGATAAACAGTTCTTTATTTATTTGCATCAATTCTGACTTAGGTCAATTAACAGAGGATCCAGAACCAAAGTAAAAAAGTTCAGAAATAAACAATAAAATATCATCAGCATGTAACAATTTTTTTTTTTTTTTTAATCTGCGCTCAGTCATTACTGACTCTGCAGTGACTGCTTGGACGAGTCCTTGCAGTTTTCAAGGCAAGTGTTTCGGAAGTGGTTTGCCAGAGCCTCCTTCCTAGAGCAGAGCCCAGCTGGCGAGCGCAGGAGGCGGGGTTTCCGTTGCTTCGTGCCCTTTTTGGGTGAGCGCGGTTTTGCGTTTACCGGCAACTGCTCCCGACTCCTTTTTCCAAGGCACCGCCAACATTTTTCCTCCCACCAGAGTGAGAGTACCCATTTATCTACTCATGTGAGTTTTCGACCTGTTGGGTTGACAGGAACTGGGGAGGAAACAGGAGCTCACCCTGTTTAATGCGAAGGCTGGACTCGAACCGCTGAAGTGTCAGCCATTTCTGGCCTTGTCAGGTTTAGCCCAGAAAACTCCAGGAGACCATACAGATTCAATCCAGCAAGGTTTATTTGGCTTCACCCTATACAGAGAATCTTCCCAGACTGAGAGTAGTTCCCAGAGTCAATCCATAAACATCACTAGCATTCCTCAGGGAGGTGCCAGTCTCATCCTCTTATCTCTCCCTCGCTCTTCAGGGGATGAAAGTACATTCTTGATCCCTCTTGCCCTTACTCTCACAGGCCGGCAACTTTCAGCGTCATTAAGCCGCTGCGCCACCATGTCCCCCATGTAACAATAGTTATTATTAAAATGAATTGCGAGAAAAACACAATTTGGAGGTTCAAAATAAACAGATTAAACATAACTCCTCACATTGCTACTTTGATTCAAATATTGTGGTGTGCTATTTCTGGAAAACTGGATCTTGATTCTTTTTCTCATGCTAAATCAACATTATGGAATAATCCAGATGTTAAGACATCTCAGTTAGGATCAGTAGCATTTTCACTTTCAGAGACACCTAAATTATGAGAAGGGCAAATTATGTTTCTTGTTTATTATTTGAATTGTGTAAAAATGGTTCATTATAGAAAAAATGAAATTTAACCATATATTATTTTACAGGGAAAGGGAAAAAAATAAAGAAAAACCTAATATGGTCAGCCCATTTACAATGGTAAGTTTTAAAATGTTGGGTTTTTGGTTTTGGGTTTTTTTTTTGTTTTTTTTTTTGTTTTTTTGGTGCCTTCGAGTCAGTGTTGACTGCCTGGACTAGTCCCTGCAGTTTTCTTGGCAAGATTTCAGAAGTGGTTTGCCATGGCCTCCTTCCTAGGGCTGAGAGAGAGTAATTGGCCCAAGGTCACACAGCTGGCTTTGTGCCTAAGGCAGGACTAGAGCTCAGTCTCCTGGTTTCCTAATGCCTTAACCACTATGCCAAACTGGCTCTCTTTTAAAATTAAAATTTAAAATTAAAATAGCAAAACTTTCAAAACAACAGTGTGTGTGTGTGTGTTCATATTCAATAATGGTCAATAAGAAAACTCATCTTGTGAATATTATGGTGCAATTTTACATTCAAACTATTTTTTTTAAGAAGGTTCCAGATCACAATGTTTTAAGGCATTAATATGGACCATAACTGTTTGCCTTGTTTAATGCAAGAATAAGAAAAAATGAAAAGTCAATAAATGTTGTTTGTTAGTTGTGGAATATTCTCACAGAAGTATGTGTTCTAGTTGTATGATAGATATCAGTAAGTGGACAAATTTCTTTTCACATATGGATAATTTGCTTTTCAGTTTCGTTACTCCGATTCCCTGGATAAAATTTTAATGATACTGGGTACTGTCTTTGCAGCCCTTCATGGGGCTTCCCTTCCAGTTATGATGATTGTTTTTGGAGATATGACAAATAGCTTTGTTCAATCAGGACATCTTCCTATAGGTAAGAGGAATCAATGATGTCATGAAAAGAATGAAAAGGAGAGAATGGAAGCATGTGCTCTTATAACTGATCCTTAAGAAAAATGCCAAAAGTTCAGTAGGCAGTTGAACACTGGCATTGCCTAGTACAGGGTATACAAGACAAGAGCAGTCTAGTCTTACATAGATGACTATATGTTGATAAAGGAGTTCTAAGCAACTCTGATCACATTACCAGAATACTGCAACTCATTATATCATTAACTCATATAAAAGGTACATGATAACATGTTACAGCTGGACAAATAGGGTTACAGCTGGACAAATACCTAACACAGGTAATAAATATTATAAACAAAATAGAACCATTTGCCAAAACCAGACTATAGCCACAATGAATAATCTTTGGAGCATGTAAGGAGTCATAGCAACATAGGAAAGCTGCCTTATACCAAATTAGATTCTGAGTTCCTCTTGTACAAGGCCATATTCCAAAATCAGATGGAGTCAAAATAGAAGTGTGTGGGACCAAAATCAAAAATAACTGTGGGAACCCTTGCAAATCATATGCATGCCCATTTAGAAGTAAGCAAGACCAGCACATTCAAATAACAATCATATGCATTTAAAATAAACATGTACATTTAAGAACAAAAGTTAATATTTTGTTGATGATCAAGGGCTATAGTAGGCCTTTTCTTATTTTTTTTTGTTCGTTGCAGCAGTTTGGCATGTTTCTTTGTTTTATAAAGTATAAGTCTATCTTAGAGCTTACACTATATTTTTAGTGTTTTCCACCACCAAATGGCAAGAAACCATACTACCTATTTTTGACAACTGTAGTCAGTGCTCATTCTAGGGGCTACATGTAGTCCTAAGCCTTAGATTGTCCATTTCTGACAATCTTAGATCTAAGGGCTTTTTAATGGAACCATAAAAACAAGGACAATGAACTCCTTAAACAGGAAGTCCCAAGTAGTCCTCAACAGAACTTTTCTGAGCTTTATTATTTCTTGCTATGGACAGAGAACTGTATAAACAAGTGATAGCTGTGGTACTCCTAACTCCTATTTTCTCTAGGAGAAAACCTACTTAACTTGGATACAGGTAGCCCTTGTTTAGCGACCACAATTGGGACCAGCAACTCTGTCACTAAGTGAAGCAGTCACTAAGTGGGAAGTCACATGACTGTGAATGCGCTTTCCTTTTCCCCACTCCCCCACCCTTTGGAATGCTCAACCCGGCACTGGGATAATTAGCAGTAAGGGAATTAATGTTTGTATTTACATTCATTGGAGAGGATGGGATTACAGGAGAGTAAGCAGGCACACAATGGGGAATACACATTGAAAGGAATGTGCTAGCATTGTGTGCCTGTTTACTCTCTTGTAAGCTCTTACTCTCCAATCTTTCTGAACTGTGGAGGGGGGGAATGAGTCAGGCACAAGACAACGTGTACTAACTGACTGTAATGGCAAACATATGACAGAGAGAGAGAGAGAGACTGCAAAAGTAGTAAATGCACACCTTGGTAGCAAAGTTATTTTTTCAGCACTGTTGTAACTTCGAACAGTTGCTGCACGAGACGGTTGGTAAGTGAGGTCTACCTGTATAACAGCAAGGAGGATTGGGATCACAAGCCAAATTGGTAACAAGTAGGCACTTCTTTAGTTTCCTATGCTTCCTATGCATCTTTTTTCAAATCATGTTTAATTCTATACACATATGTTTTCAAGAAAAAAAGGTACCAAGCAGAAATAACAGAATGTTATTTGGGATAGTAAAATAACTCATGCAATATTTACAGCAATATTCTTGGCTAATTAATCAAATATGCCAGCAAGACATCAGGGCTGAATTAGTGCATCCGATCAAGTCAATTATATTTTTTTCAGAGACCTTGGCAATGGATTCTATATGTGTGCAGCCATTCAAAAGCTTGCTAAAAAGCAAAGACGATTTTGTAATAAGAAAAGAGTTGCAGGAATAGCTACAAAGAATCTATCAGGCAATTGTTATCTGAATATATAGTTTTAAAAATGTTTATAGTCAAGTGACTGGGAATAGATCAGAGCCAATGATCTAGACTGAATACAAAAAGTGAATGGAACATCTTATTGTCTTAATATTCTAATATTCCCTTAATATCGTCTTTAATTGTTATTGTTATTACACCATTTTTTCTTCCTTCCATTTAGAGAATATATCTTTAATTAATATTTCCCAGTCCCTACCTTTTGAGAATCTAGAAGAACAAATGACAAGGTAGCTTGAATTAATATATATCATTATACATTATGTATTTGATATGTTTATATTTGCATGTGTGTAAGTATATAGTGTAATAGCTGAGATCTTCATTGAAATTGTTCATATTTTTAAACAAGGATTAAATAACTTCCTGTAACAAAGTATATAAGTCTGGATAAAATTAAAACAATGAAGTTGCCTATACTGTAAAGAAGCCATTTTAATCTCATGTTAGGTTGTTGACTATATATCATTTAAAAAACAAAAATGACAAGGAGCTGATTAAAGTGATGCATCTTAATTATTTTGTCTGTAGTCCAGAAGACCATAGCTGAACAGATGCTTCTTGGCTAGCCACAGTATAGCAAGTTGTGGTGCTCATAAAACAGTATATCAGCACCACATATGAAGGGATGATCAGAGCAAACATGTTATCAGTCCCAAGTAGAAGAGTTACTGGGGAAAATACATTATACATCAATTATCATGGATGTTGTAGTTTGGAGGGAGGGGCACTCAACTGAGGGCCTGATGATTACCAATGTGTTGGAGTACAACTCCAGAGACAGCCTGCCAACTCTACTTCAACAAATCTGGAAGTTGTCAGATTAGGGAAGGCTGTCTTAGTGTACATTCTGATGTTGGTAAGAATCCAGATTTTAGGGAATTGGGGGAAGGATGCAAATCTTATACTTTAGGTAGCTGCATTTATGCAACAATAGGACCAAAGAGGCTGAAAATGGCTTCTGCCCAATCTGCTCTTTTTTCCCCAGTATCTTACATGTAGGCTTCTACCACCCCACAACCATGGGCATCCACAGAAGGGGATGGGGAGTTGGGGTCAGGTACCATAAAAGTACAAAAGGGCAGAGCTTCCACTATGACATCATGACACATGTTTCATCATTTTGGCTAGCTGCAGATGTCTATGTCTGCTATAAGAATCTTTCTGCAGATTAAACCAATATGAATGTATTAATCAAGTTAAGATGGCTTAATGCTATGCAAAGTCTACTTCATGCAACAAACTTCCCCAAGCTGTTGTCTTCATGATGTGTAGGACTAGAAGTCTCATAATCCACCAGACAGTAGAGCTAGTAGCCATGCTAGCTATGTATGTTGGGTAATACAGCCTAATTTATTTGGAAGGCACCAGGTTGAGAAAGACTGACCTTTAGGACTTGAGAGTATGCTTCCAACTGAATGCAAATGTTTGAGAAGAATAGGAAGATTACTTGGCTCAATGTTATGCTTATACTACTTTTTAGGACCCTGACTGGTAACTGAAAAAATCTAATAGACCAGATATTCTTTCGGTCAGGTCATCATGTTCTTGCCTTGAGATAACAATTCTAGTTGTTTACACTGAGTATACTGTCTACATTATGGTAATGTAATTTTTTCTAAGACTAATTATGATGCTACGGGCAAACATAGATTACCTTCTTGAATTTGCCTCTACAATATTGCATTTTAGGCATGCATACTGGTATTCAGCCATAGGAGCTGGAGTTCTTGTCGCTGCCTACGCATACATTGCATGTTGGACACTCGCGGCTGGCCGCCAGATCAAAAGAATTAGGCAACAATTTTTCCACGCCATCATGAGGCAAGAAATTGGATGGTTTGATGTAAATGATGTTGGGGAACTAAATACACGACTTATAGAGTGAGTACATATTTCATGCTTTTTCTTCAGTAGCTGATTTAATTTACCAGTCTGATTAACCTTAAAGTAAAATCCCAATTGCTTAATGTATGTAAGGAAAGCCCTGAAATGTATGTGTATAGCACTCGATGGCAAAAGTCCAGGGACAAAGATTCTTTGCATTATGCTGATCCCCAAGAAAAGGACTTCCAAGGGGAACTTCAGCTTGAAATTGCCAAACTAAAATGTGTCTTTGAGTCTGCTTAAAGCAGTGTTGTCCAAACTTGGCCACTTTAAGATGAGTGGACTTCAACTCCCAGAATTCCCCAGCCAGCCATGGATGGGTGGGGCTGGCTGGGGAATTCTGGGAGTTGAAGTCCACTCATCTTAAAGTGGCCAAGTTTGGACAACACTGGCTTAAAGTCTCCATCAAATTCATTCATCTCTTAGTAGAACAAAAGGACAGTTGTTATCACCAATACTTTATCTTGAATATCTGTGAGTTTTATTTAGAATGCTTACAAATTATACTCCTTCCAGTTCACTGAATTTTTACCTCCCTCCTTTACAATTTTTCCCTTTATTCATGATACAACTACCTGCCATAATATTTCATGGACATAATGAAATGTATTCTGGAGTACTGAAACTTAAGCACAAAAAAAAAAATCATTTAATATCAGGAGCTTTTTAAAAGTAGACATATTCATCTGAATGGCTTTTGGAAAAGAATAATGAAGATAACTAAATATTTGCTTCTTTTCAACATATAATTTAACTCTGGCACTATATTTTGTATGTTTTCTGGTGGGGGGATATATATTGTGTGCCCATGTATATGCTCAAACTGTGCTGTGCCTGTACAACTGTGCTGTGCCTGTATGTCAGAAAACCAGGAAAAATGCATCTTGGTAGTTATTTCCTGAATATTGCCCTAACCAGTTTGCTCTAATATGTTTTTAGTGATGTCTCCAAAATCAATGAAGGAATTGGTGATAAAATTGGAATGCTAATGCAGGGAATATCAGCATTTCTAGCAGGATTTATAGTTGGATTCACTGAAGGATGGAAATTGACCCTTGTAATCCTCGCCGTCAGTCCCGTTCTAGGAATCTCAGCTGCAGTTTGGGCAAAGGCAAGTATACTTGTGCTGAAATGTAATGGTATAGTACACAGTTCACTCATATCAGTCATGAAAACGCCATTGCGCTTCTCTCTAAAATGGGGTTTGGATTGCGTCTGCGTTTCTTGAAATAATAGCAGGGATAATAAGTGCATGTCCAGGGGCTGCATGTCATGAGCAAAATATTGTGGGTAGCACAGGATATAATATACCTTCTTTCAGGGAAAAAGGAAGAACATGTTTGGTTCATTGCTGGCCCCTGATTTATTAGTTTTGGTTACAGAATGGAATATTTAAATCTAAAACTATTGAATTTTCCTGAATTGTGTCTTGACAGTATAGCAAGTTTATTTGTGGGTGGCACACATAAAAGGAGGTGGTGCTTTGGTTGCTCACTTGTGATTGTCAACTTGACCTTTTTGACCCTCCTGTGGAACCCCCTGCAAGTTACCATCAGTGCACACACGTGCGCGCATACATGTACACACCAGCACATCTCTTCTGCAACGAATAAGTGACATGCAAAGCCCCAGGACGCCTGCTTTTGTTCTTTACTTCTTTTCTATGTGGAGTGGGAGTTAGGGGATTTCACTCAGCGTTTCTGACTCAGCCAAAGTGAAGATAATCTTGCATCTGACAATCTGGGGAATGAAAATTGTGGTGATGTGAAAGTGTCCTTTGTCCTTTAAGAGAGAGCTTTTTCACACTTGGGGTCAATTGCTCTGCTTGCCTCCATATTTTGAGGCTTGCATGGCACTTGGGAAGCTCAGTTGTTTAAGCACTACCCTTTGGTGATTTACAATTTTTCTTCTAAATTGTTCTCTCTCCTACAGTCCAGGCAACCTGGTGCATTTGCTTGCTCCCCCATCCTCCACATTTATCCTTGCACTTTGCTGCTCCCATCCCAGTGGCCAGTTTTTAAAAGAATTCCTTGCCGTGTGAAGCAAACATGGTGAGGAAAGAAAAGATCAGGCATTGCAGGCTGCGATTTTATGTGGCCAATGGAAGGGAGCCAAAAGCAGCTCAATAGGAGACTGAAGTGCAACGGCAAAAACCTTTGCTCAGGGCCGTAAAATGTCTCTGAAGGGTAAGATGTTGTTGGTGGCTGTCCAGAATTTGGCCTGGCTACAGAATAAAGCCACAGCTGGTATCTTGGGTTCTTCAGAAGAGGTCTAGACAGCAAAATATGGTGCTGCCAAAGAATCCTCTGAAAAATCAAGATACCAGGCACAACTACACTGTACAATGTGTTCATATTCTTTAAAAATTAAAGGCGATGGAGAAGAAAAGAAAGATGCCAGAGCCTATTAAGAAGAGGAGAGAGAGAGGTGGGGGGAAGGAAGGTGCTGGCCAAGGGAAGGGGAACAAAGGTGGGGCAGGCAGAACTTACTTGGTTTTAAGAAGAAACATATTGTAGACATTTTCAGGGGGTGGGCAGTGTCTAATCTTCAATGCACCACTGGGGATGTTTATGTAAAAAAAAAAAAGAAACTGGTGTTAGATTTCATGGAGAATTGCTTTGAATGGAAAGGGCAACACTTTGTTCTTTTCCACAGATTCTTTCTGCATTCACCAACCAGGAACTTGCTGCATATGCAAAAGCTGGGTCGGTTGCTGAGGAAGTCCTAGGTGCCATCAGAACAGTGATAGCTTTTGGAGGACAGAAGAAAGAAATTGAAAGGTCAGGAAAACATAACACCTCTGGGGGTGTTATGTCCACACATCTGGCTCATTTCATTCTGTATATTTGACCTCTTCCAAAAGCAAGTAAGCAATAGACTAGTAGCATTCATTTCCACACTCCCCCATCCTTGTTAAGGCATGAGAGTTCATCTAAAACTTTAGCCTTGTCAAAACAACGCCATCCAGATCTTTTGGAGCACAGCTCCTATTGTCTTCAACCAGCAGGGAGTTGAAATGAAAAACTCCTGCAGGACTGCAGTTTGGGATGTTACTTCTTGCTTCTCAGTGATGCTCTACATCTGCAATGAAACAGAGTACTTTACAGCAGAAAAGAAAATCAGCTTCTGTTTCTTTTTTCCTGATTCCTCTTGTCCATTTCCTGATCAACAGTAATGGAAAAATGGAACACGCAGGACTTGCAGTAGCTTCCAGTGTTAACCACATCAGTTCATGATAAAAAGGAAATTAAATGAATTTGAATATAAGGTGCACACGCGCGCACACATACACACACACACACACACACACACAAGCTGCTACTAAAAAGACACTATAGCTGCATATGTCAGGGAATAACTGAATAATTAGAATAACTAATTTTGGCCAGAATGAAATACTGTAACACTTTTGTTGCAGGAGAGACTGATAGAGAACTTGACCATTTGGCCAGTTCAAGATAGGGCTCTTCATTTAGCATAGGTATCGCTTGTTCCTTTTTCCTTGAGTCAAAAGACAAGTGGTTGTTTGTAATCATTACTTTTGCGTAGAAATGTTTTTATGGAATTATGATAACAAGCCAACGCATGAATATTCTATAATTTTTCTTAAGATAAGTTAATAACTATAAACAATATAATTGAGAGGAAAATGCATTTTGTGTCCAATGCAATTATATAATATACTGAGTTTGCATTCTTCTTTCAGATATTATAAAAATTTAGAAGATGCTAAAAACATTGGAATAAGGAAGGCTATGACAACCAGTATTTCCCTTGGAGTTGCTTTCTTATTAATATATGCCTCCTATGCATTGGCTTTCTGGTATGGAACTACATTGATAATAGATGAAGGTTACAGTATTGGGAAAGTCCTTACAGTAAGTGTTGGCAAACAGCTGTACAATTTTCTTTTGCAAAAAAATAACCAATTTCAAAAGCTGGGTCTTTATGGTGTGAAAATAATTTTGTAAATGCACATGTACAAAGCCATGTATATTTTATTTCATCCAGTTAGAGCCTTGGTTGACCTGGAAAAGCTAAGCATCTAGGAGATCACCTCAAAAACCAAGGGCAGTAGAGTAAAATGGGAAGCTCAAACGCTATCTTGGAAGAAAGCAATGGCAACCCGTGTCTGTATTATTGCCAATAAAATTTTATGGAGTCGAGCTTAACTTGAAGGAGACTTCATATTATATTTTATTTCATATGCACTGTTGTGAGAGATAGCTATCAACTTCCTATCTTGCTTATGGGTGTCCTCGAAGCACCAGGTCAGTGGCAAGGGAGATAGACTTCCCCTTGATTTGAACCAGCAGAGTGGCATTCCCATTTATCCCTGTTGCTCCCTCCTTTAGCTGTATGTAGCTTATGCAAGAGGACCTTTGCTTCATTTATCTCATGACAAAGCTGCTTTTGCAAGGCTGGATTTCCCTTTAAGAATATACTTTTGATTCTGTTTGTTTTGTACTTCTGCTTCTTTTATTGTGTCCTTTGATCCCAGGTCTGCTGGGAGCTGATCTGTTTGTTGGATTCGTATCTAGTTATTCTTAATTTCCCTGCCCTTTCCTTAACATCCTATTTCAGTTCCCATTAGTCCAGGCTGTCACCTGGAATATGCCTTTACACATGTAGTAGCTTCCTTTCATTGTGCAGCCCAGCATGATTATTTGGCCAGTTTCCACAATCATTCAAGGGGTTAGGCAAGACAAATAAAGCTGTATATTATTGTTTAGGGAGGCACTGCATATTTTCTGTCTAGAAACCCTCCTAGCTGGAAAGAGTGTGATTTGCCAAGGGTGGACTATATTTATATGGCGTGTTTATTTTTATGTCTCTTTTTGCCTGCCAAGCAATGGTAGTTCTTAAATACGAAAGGCCTGAGACGTGAGACCACCATATATTTTGCTTGTAGATTTCCTGAATCAGGATGCTTTTAAGGCTTTTGTTTAGGAAATGGTGCAGAGTTACTGAATGTTTCCCTGTTTTGCCAAGCACTGCATGTCATTGCAGCTGAAGGTAGTAGAAAAGCATGGTTTTGCAACAGAATTTCTGGTTCATCAAGTTCAGTAAATAATGGCGCATGCAGCCAATTATTGCCACTACCAAGACAACATTCAGATAAAAGAAATCTGAATCAGGGCCAGAACTGTAATCTGAGAAAGCATTTCAGATAAGACCCTCCCTAGTTCTCATGAAGATAAAGGGAGCAAGGGGGGAAGCACATTCACACTTGCAAGATTCTGTTACTATACCTTATGATAAAAGTAGTGTTGGCCTTCATGACTTTGGTTTCCTAGTCTGGTCTACCTTGAAGGGCTGACATTATAACAGACTTATATACTTTGTGTTATTGCCCAAACCCTAAGCCCTTCTCCTGAAATTATTATTGTCCTCTCCAGCTTTATAGGAATGGTTTGCTATGCAAAGATGTTTAACTCCCCAAATCCTCAAGTAGTGCAATTACAGTACAGTACATTATCTTAGATCTTAGTCTTGTGTGTCTCTTCACTTATTTAAAAATGATGTCAACCAGCAGTATTTGGAGTCTCTCCTGTTCATTATGTCAAGTGAAAACATTTACTTCAACCCAAGGACCAGCCCAGCTTGCATTATTATGCATCACTCTGTTTAAGTTGTGTTGCGTGTATTTAAATATATTTAAATTTACTTTTATTCCTTTATTTTTGCCTATTATGGGTTTTTTCCCTTGCTTTTAATGTTTTTTATTTGTGAACCACCCAGAGTCATTGGGAGTCAGGGCAGCCGAAGGAAGGAAGGAAGGAAGGAAGGAAGGAAGGAAGGATAAAGAAATACATATTGCAAATATAAACTCCATATTTCCTCTATCAATTTGATAGTGCAGGGATTAGAACACGGTTAGACTATTAGAAGATCATCTCAGTGAAAATGTCCACATTTTCCTACAATGCAAACTTTGAAATGGCTACATATACCATTACATTTACACTCTGAATGAAATTATTCAAACATTATACTGAGCATATTTCCTCGCAGTCATCATTATTTCCTTCAGTAGACATTTTTCTGCTTGCTGAAATTCAGCCACATCACTGTTATATTACTGCATATGGAAACTACATAGCTAACCATGGATGTTTCTTTTTGGTCTGAAACCCTTTCTGTTTAGGTCTTTTTTGCTGTGCTCATAGGAGCATTTAGCATTGGCCAAGTCTCTCCAAACCTAGAAGCATTTGCTAGTGCAAGAGGAGCAGCATATACAATATTCAATATTATAGACAATGTAAGTATCCTTTTTGGAGCCATGCCTACAAATGAAAAGAGCCAGGGAGTCAGAGATCTGTTAAAGGTTTTTAATCATTATTGGTGGAAACCAGGTAAAAAGGCAATTAGATCCCTATGCTGTGGCACCATATGGTAGGGCTAACAAAGCTGGATAGTGCAACAATCCAGATGACCATTAGATAGCAGAAAGAGGTTTGTTTTGCTGCCACTTATTGGATCGCTGGATTTTGTAGCTTTGGGCATGCGGCAAGCATATCAGATCTGTTTTTCAAAGGACGGAGATCTTTTTTCCTAAAAAATCCCACAAAGCTATGCATACCTTTGAATCTAGCCATTAACAAAGATTGTTAATTGCCTCTTTCTGGTTCTTAGTGAATAGCTAACCAAATCTTAAAACTAACAGTAAAGGCTAAAAGGCTATGTTTCAACATTAGCTAAGAAGTCAACAGGGAAAACAGATTGCAGTATTTCTCACTACAGTGAAATGATCTACCCAGTTCATTGATGATATACTTTTAGGAGAAGGAGTAGAAAAGAGGAGGAGCTAGATGAATGATCAGAATACAGAGATAGCTGTACTGTGTGTCAATTGACAACCAAAGAGAGTAAGGTTAAATGAATCTTTGCACTTACTCTGTAAATAGTTAATTTAGATAATACCAACTGAGGGTGATAACTGTATGACCCCAGAGGCATAGCTAAAGAGTGGGACAAAATGCCTGTAAGAGATGGCCTAAGAAACCCAAAACAGAAGTTGAAAGATGTATTGATGGACATGGAGGAAAAAAGATGGATTGATTTGTCTTTCGATATATTTTTAATGAGAGCCTTTCTCTGTTCCTATAAGCAAAGCCAAAAGAGAGTCCATATAATTCTTTGGGAAGGGAGATAAAGGTCAAGAGCAAGGAACAGATCTAAAGATCTAAATTGGCTGTAAACAATTATGTAAGTTCATGTATTGCAGTACACCAAAGTATATTTAACTGTAGGTTGTTGACTATAGCCAGAATTGATTGGGTTAATAAATAATAGTAATCTATAACCCGTTGCTTATAAAACACAATTGGTAGATTCAGACATCATGTAAGCTAAAACCAAACAATGATACCATGGCTTAGCACAGATTTCACAAACAAGATATCCTCTAGATGTGCATAATTTTCAGAATTTCCTGATCAGCATGGTCTTTCCTGTGAATCTGGGACTTGAAGGTCACAGATATGAAGGATGCACCAGTTGGGGAAGATTGATTTAGTGCACTGTGTAAAACCAATCCTTTTATGATTATGGGAAAAAGAATTATGGCTACTTATGTGAAAATAGCAAACAATATAGGTAAAGCTTCATGTTACATATCTTAAATGCAATATTTTCTCTGCAAAGGTATTAAACTGACTGGATTTAATCTGTTGTTTCCTTTTATATAGGAACCCCAAATTGATAGTTATTCAGAAAGCGGCTATAAACCTGACCAAATTACAGGAAATCTGAGTTTCCAAAATGTATATTTCAATTATCCATCAAGGCCAGATGTCAAGGTATCGTGAGTTAAATCAGGAAGTATTTTTCACTGTTGCCATTTAAATCATAACTAACTGGTTTCAAATATTAAAGGAAGATCTCAATACTGTATAGCTTTATTTAGAACAAAGTGGTAGAAAAATAAGTCACCGAGCCAATTCTAGAAAGACTTCATGGCATGAATGCCACATAATTGCTTGAAACTAGTTTTTCCTACAGGTCCTCTCCAAATGTGTTGAAGCCACATTTCTAAGGATTCCCAGCCACCAGGAGCATTCTGTGAGTTACGGTCCCAAGACCTTTGGAGAGCGCCAGAATGGAGAAGTCTTCTGTAAAATGTGCTACATTTTATTTCTATGTAATTGAGATTCTGCCCTGAATGCTCGCTTCTACAGTTCCTAGTTTTTGTTTTTTCGGGGAAAAAAAAATTCCTGTGAATAAATAAATGCCCAGTCCTGAAGCAATAATGAATACGGCATCAGAGCAGCTGCAGATCTCTTTTTGCCAATAGAATTTACTGAGATTAATCCTAAATATATTTCATTGCCATCGATTTCTTCTGTCTGAACTTGCATTAGGACTGCACCGCCGAGGAGTGTGGATATCTTTCCGCCGTTATTTTGTAAAATAAAACACGTTTCATTGTGACTTGTGGTCTAGCACAAGTTCTGTTTTTCTCATTCAGATATTAAAAGGACTGAATCTGCAGATCAATAGTGGGCAGACAATAGCCCTGGTTGGCAGCAGTGGTTGTGGAAAAAGTACAACTGTCCAGCTGATACAGAGGTTTTATGATCCCATGGAAGGCATGGTAAGATATTTGAAGCCATCCGAGGGTACCTGGAACATATTTTATGTTAAATGTCAGATACCTTCCCACAGTGCAGGAAAGAACCTCATTGTGCCGGGATGAGGACAGTACTTGAAGTCAAGCGGGCAGTGGTAGCATGACAAGGAAGAGTTAGAATGATATTGCGTCCTGTAATCAGAGAGAGTGCTTGAGATTTCTTTTATTCATCAAATTCTGGGGTACTTCCTGGTGGAGTAGGAGATGGGGATGAAAGAGAAGACCTATGCCATTCCCCTTGCTGGAATGATAGCTAAAGGGATCTTTTGCTTTTAAGTCTTAACTTGGTTTGACACAGTAATCATTTTGCATAAAGCGTAGGAGCTCAATAAGAAAGGAAGTACTTGGCATGATGGAAAACTTTTTCATTACAGAGAAGCCCTTCTAAACTTTAACTTCCAGTTTTTCTTTAATACAGCTTTTGTCTGGACATCTTGGGATATTAAATTATGGATTAGTACTGATAAATATATAGATTGAAACAAATTAATGTGTCCTAATTTTGACTGCTGGAAATCTGGCCACTCTAGTTAAACATTAAAAATTAAACATTGTTATAAAATGCTGTTCTATTCTCTAAACTAGTTTAAGAGCAGTTGTATCCTGAAAGTATTTCAAATAAGAATAATAAATAAACATCTGTGAATCATACAATATTCAGTGTAAATAATACCTGAAGAATGCTTCTCCTTTCTGTTTTTGAAATATTTAATCACATTCTTATCAGATAAAACACTTATTTATTTACTTATTTAAAAATACTTTCTTATGCAAGGAAACCAAGTGGCTTATAAAAAAAAATCATCAAATAGTAAAACACAGTAAGAAAAAAAATCAAATTACGGTAAAAACAATTCCAATTATTAAAATAATTCATATAATATCACAAAGACTAGGATAAAATAAACCAGCATAAAAGTGGGGGAGCAGAACTTTAACCTTGACTAAGAGTCTTATGAAAAAAGCTTCAGCAAGAGGGAGACTTCAGGATTTCTAGCAGTCAGGGCCTACTACAGAAAAGGTCTTTTTTTTCCTTTGCTCTTATGTCCAGAGAAAACAGGCAGCTTCCTGTTTTGTTTTGTCTTTTTCCATCCTGACAATGGAAGACCACTGTGGTGACTGTTATTAGCAGCTTTTTGTAAATAGACCTCTCTTCCACATCTTCCCACATTCCTATCTAGATATTCATCTTCCTTCTACTCCATTCTGTAAATTATGTGTTAGATACTCAGGGGGATCTTTTGATGTTCTTTCTTGCTTTGAGGTTCTGATAGCCTCCCACTATTTATTCAGCCCCAACTGGAATTTGTGCAATTTCTGTTTTGCTTTAGATTACCATTGACGGACAGAATATTAAGACCCTGAATTTAAGGTATCTGAGGGAAGTTATTGGCGTTGTGAACCAGGAACCTGTGCTATTTGCCACGACAATTGCAGAAAACATTCGATATGGCCGTGAAAATGTCACCATGGAAGAGATAGAGAAAGCTGCCAAAGAAGCCAATGCCTATGATTTCATCATGAATTTACCTGACGTGAGAAAATATATGGATTATTTGCCTTAAGTTATTCTAATGCCTTAAGTTACAGATTAAAGTGGAGTTGCAGGAAACATTAAGAAGTATCGCATTAGCATTGGAGTTCCCAGCAACCAGGGTAGTTGTAAGGCAGGAGGTTGGTGATTACTAGCCTGGCGCCATGTTTACTTATGTTTCATTTATCACAGCTTTCCTTAAGATGATACAGTAAGAGCATCAGTAAAGCTGCATGAAGCCCTTGGAAACCTTTCACAGGAATGGAAAAGGGAATCTATCACAGTTTTCCCCAAGTTTTCTGGTGCCACCAGATGATGATCACAACTGCCACAATTTCCATGCACCATGGCTGGGCCAACTGGAATGATGGGAACTGTAGTCAGTGTATATGGATACATTGACCAGATTGTGAAAGGCTGCTCTGTGCTAGCTATTTTTACACACTGTGCTAAGCCAGTATTTCTTTAGCCTTAGCTACTGAAAAGTCCAATTGGCAACATTCTCACTACATGCCTAGCGAGGAATAGGCAACCTGTGGTCCACACGTGGCCTCCAGCATCCCAAGAGAACCAGTGTGGAGTACTGGTTAAGTTACTGGACTAGGACTGGGGAGACTAGCTTCAAGTCTACTCTCAACCATGGAAACTCACTAATTTGAGCCAGTTACACTCTCTCAGCCTAACCTACTTCACAGAGTTGTTGTGGGGAAAAATTGGAGGAGATAGCTCTGCATATATCATTGTAAGCTCCTGAAGGAAAGATGGGATATAAATAAAATAAATATGCTATTAAAATTCAGCTGCAGGAGGAGAATGGCTTTTTTTTTTTCCAGCCCATTTTTGGCATTTTGGTGGCAAGTAGGGATATAATATAGTATCATATTATATGCTTCTGGGAAGCATTCTGCTCCCACCTCCACTCCTAAAAGTCCCCAAAAGATTTTAAAAAATAGTTGAATAATTTCAGCTATGCCCTTTCTGACGACATCTTAATGGATGGGTATCTCAAATGGTACCCATCCATGCACTAGACGTTTCTCAAACTTGGCAACTTCAAGATGTCTAGACTTCATCTCCCAGAATTTCCCAGCCAATCATGTTGGCTGGGGAATTCTGGGAGTTGAAGTCCACACATCTTAAAGTTGCCAAGTTTGAAAAACACTGCACTAGGCCATAAATCATGGATCAGCAACTTTTTGCACTAAAATGTGGCACTCCCAAAATACATGTACAGAATTAAAATAAAAGCATTCTTGAAATCTCATGAGATTTTAGAGATCACCCCCAATCATTGCAGCGGTGTTGGAAGCTCTGTATTAGCGACCATGATCTGCATACCACTAGGGCTGGTTTCATGCAGCACATTCAGCCAAAAGCAAAGAAACCTTATTATGGCTTACTGTGATGTGAGATTTGCCATTGTGGTTTGTAAGCTATAGTTTATGGATTAGTATTCTGCATAAGCCCATGATGATTTATTCAGCAAGTCAAGTTTCAACCAAATATGCTTTGCATGATCTATAAACCAAGTGATAGCATTGGCCATGAGGTTATTTGCACTTCAGGGGTAGGGAAACATTCCCTAAAAAACCAATACTTTGTGCAAGTTTTTTTCTTACTATTGAATATAAGGTGAATTTGCAGAAGAAATAGGCTGACACTTCTTATTCATTGACTGATTTGCTGCTTATTTTCAACTGAAATGTTCTACCACCCATACTGATGCTACCCTTGATGACAACTTCACTATTGATTCTAAGTTATGAAGTTAAATGTGTTTCTTTGTTGCTCTGCAGAAGTTTGAAACCATGGTTGGTGAAAGAGGAGCGCAGCTAAGTGGAGGACAGAAGCAACGGATAGCAATTGCCCGGGCTCTTGTGCGGAACCCAAAAATTCTATTGCTGGATGAGGCTACCTCAGCTTTGGATACAGAAAGTGAAGCTATTGTACAAGCAGCTTTGGAGAAGGTCCTTAAAAATGAAACTACACCAAATGTATTAAAGGGATGGGGGTAAAAGATCTGACTATCAATAGTGAGTTCTAGCACTTCATTTGCCCAATGGGGTCTTCCTCCCGAATCTCCTATGCCTCTTTGAAACCTTCTGCTAAGGGTCAGTGAATATTCAGTAGAAACTTGGATTGGGCTGCAGAGGAGATAATGTGAAGATCAGGTGCCCAGGACGTTTAGTATAGCCTGATTTCTCTGCCTACCTCCTCTAAATACAGTTTTACTTAAGAGAAACAATTCATGCCTTGTTTGAAAGTTACATCAATAATATTTATTGGATCCGAAGAAGTATAGTCATCCAAATCAGGAAGCAATGCTGTGTGAAGGTGACGGAAGTTTTAAATAAACAGATCTGGAGAGCACCATACTGGGAAAGAACACTCCAACAATTATAGCCTAGAATTTCCAAAACATATGCCTGTTTTGTTTTTTCTCAAAAGCAAGGAGTAAAAAAGTTTAACTCCTGCATTCTCCTGGAGATGGGAGAGCAAAAAGAACAGGCCAAAGTCCTGGTTTAATAAGATACTGGCAGCAAACTTTAGGCACAGATTAACACAAGGTCTCCTTTTAGTCAAGTTCAACGTATGGTGACTTCATGAACATATTCATGAAGTTTTCTTGTAAATAATACAGAGGTGGTTTGGCATTTTTTCCCCACTCCCTAGATTAATCTATAGCCCAGGTGTTCCATGGTAGTCTCCCATCCAAGTACTAATGAAACCTACCCCTGATTAGCTTCCCAGATCACACTAAGTCACTTGGATTGTGATGGGCAGCTACAGAAATCACATACATACATACATACATACATATGTAAATAAGCAAGCAAGCAAGCCATGTGCTAAGTGAGCCATATACCTTCACATGATAATAAGATGACAAGAATCTTGGCATAAAAGGAACAAAGACTTAATATCACAGTGAAAACAGCTAACTGTAAATTCCTTTTCACCATCTTTTCATTGCCATCAACCCTGAAATATAACCAAGGAAACCTTCAGAAAAAAATAGATTCCATGCAAAGAAGTAGACTGTCTGAATACAGTCTGGGAGATCTGGATTTAGTTCCATGCCCTAATATTCTGCTCTCTAAACGGTCTTGGACAAATCCTTTCTGCTTGGTGCAGGTATTTATTAATGAACTGTCAACATGGCCATTGCTTTAACAAATTGGAAGAGATTAAAGGGCAAAAGGCATGAAGGTTTCAGTCTAATTATACTAAATATGAAGGAAAGGTAATGAACATCTGACTATTTTAATTGAAACTGGATATGTCTTTTAGGCAAGGAAAGGCCGCACAACTATTGTAGTAGCCCATCGTTTGTCGACCGTCCGAAATGCAGACCTTATAGCTGCTTTTGAAGATGGGGTCATCAAAGAGCAAGGATCCCATTATGAGCTGATGAAAAAGAAAGGAGTTTATTTCAAACTTGTCAATATGCAGGTAGGCATCCATTTGTTCCTTGTTTTTAACTTTCCTTTATTTCACCTGAAGGCCTAACCTCTGTGGAACCTAAGCACAGTATCAACATTCCCTGTCTAAATCTTTTTGCCTGCCATGTCCCCATAACATTGCCTTCATCTTGTACCCAACTCAAGGATGAGACAGTCTTTTACGCTGTAAGGCAGGGATGGCTGAAACATGGGTAAAATCTGTTACACTTTGCCACCCATTATATTGGAGACAAAGCCAGCTGACCAGTAGAGGTGGGATCAGAGTGGTATTTACTGGCTGCTTCCAGGTGATGCAGGCCCTCCGTTGTTCCATCAGTCTCTGGTCAGCCTCATCTCCCTCCAATCTGCCATGCCTTCCTTAAAAATCTGGGTACAGTAATGCTATGCCAGTAGTCTATCCAAATTATGCAGTTTGCTAGATGGCTCAGCCAGTCTCCATAGCCCTTAGCCTAAGGTTGGACCAGTAAAACAGTAAAATGGCATAATAGTTAAAAAGAATGACAGTGAAATAATGTAGCAGGCTGAAATGATGGAACCAACCCCTCTCGTGGCCTCTCAAACAGAGCATGGAGGATTCAGAAGTGGGTCAGAGCGGATGCAATCCAGTCTGGATCATGAGGCAGGAAATTTTGTGCCCATTTGCTTTTCTTCTGGACCAAGGATGAGTGGCTAGCTCTTTAACTCAGTGGTGGGGAAAGGCTCAAACACCATTTATCGGAAGCAAACTGGAAAAGTTCCTCAGTGCCTTTTCTAGGGCCCAAGCACTCCGCTATATCTTTGTTTGTTTGTTTGTTTGTTTCTGGGCAAGTGGGCCCACTTTCAAACATAGGACAGGGCTGAATCCACCCACCATTTTTTTTTAGCAAAAAGTTCTTACAGGTTCCATATAGGATTTCAAACAGCAATTGATCAATCAGGCTAATGTTAGATGTTGCCAGCTTCCCACTCATGAATCACTTAAAATACTTACTTAGAAGTATCTTTCAAGAATTTAAGATCAAGTAAGGAAATCTGGCAGACAGTAAATCAGGCATTGCCTAATCCCTGCTGTAAAGAATAATTCAAGTAATCAGGAAAGGTGCTTCTCCCTTTTGGCCTTTCTGTTTTATCCCATTGTCACAATAACTCTCTGAAAGGGCATCCAGACTAACAATTTATAATTATCTATATTGCTTTAGCCTTATGGATATGTGTGTGTGTATAGATGCATACAGACATACATATATATTAGTAATGCACTACCAGAGCAATGTCTAGATGGTATGTTATTAGTCTGGAAGAGATCTGCATTTTTTTTAGCTGCTTCAAATAATTCTTTGAAGAAGCCCTTCAGCTACGATTCTATCCTTGCTTCCAAATCCTCCTGAACTCAAAGAACTTTTCTTCTAAGTGGCAAATACTTAGATTTGTACTACTGGCTGCAGTCACCTGTCTCTATCCCAAACAGAGCATCCTAGACAAAGATTTCTTTTCTTTTCTTTTCTTTTTCTTTTCTTTAAGCTGTAGCACTGGAGTCCAGGGCTCCTGACTGATGATAGTTGTGTAGAAGAGAAATGTCAGCAGATACAGCCTGTTAACGCAATTGTTAAAACTGCAGGAAACCTTCATATGCAATGATTCATGTAGATCATGTTGTGATTTTTGCCCATGCAGACTGGCTATTCTGAGATTTGTGATCTCAGTGCACATCATGGAAGGCACCAAAGTGGAAAAAGCTGCTTTTAGAGCCAGTTGATCTTATTTCTATCACGTGAGGCTTGGCACCTCCTCCCCTTCCTCCAATTAAATACGTCATTTGTTTATGATATATCATCATTTACAGCTCCCTGTTGCAATACTATGTACCAACTTTATTTATTAGATAAACAATATTTTGTCTATCAACAATATCTGTTGATTTATAGGGATTGTCAAGGTGATTAAAAATCACAAGAAAAAAACAGTATGCAAAAGCAATTTCTACAAAAGCATATCCACAACTTCTCTCTCCTCCCAAAGCTAAAAAGAAAAAGAAAAAAAGCAGTTTAGATAGTTTTTCATTTAAGAAGAAGAAGTGAGGCAGTGTGACGTATGGGTAAAAAAAGGCAGAGTGGCTTTTCTTCACTCTGATTCCTGCTGACAAGGAAAGCTGTGTTTGCTTATCCCCTTTCCCTTCTCCTATGTCTTCACCCAGACTGTTGTCCTCAAGATAGCTTTTCCTTCTTTATGTTTGCCTGTGGTGGTATATGCTGAGAAGAACAGTTTACTTCTTGTTTTTGTAAGGGAGAAAATTGTCCTTTGAAAAATGGCCCCAAAGACTTTTTATTACAATGACCAGTAGCTCCATTGCTAACTGTGGGATTTGCAATCATCCTCAGTGTGATTTGTGAATATCACAGCCTTGTGTCCATTCAGTATTTCTCAGCCCCCACTTCAGGATATCCTGTAAGATGCAGTCTGGAAGCAGGAAGCAGGCATTTGCTCAACAGAAAACACCCAGAAGTTGAGGAGCAGCACAGAGACAGACATATCCCAGTGGTGAAGCAAAGCAATGGGGGGAAAAACCCTTTCTCTGGGTTGGCTTAGAACAGAATTTTCTCATTCTATGATGGGCCAGTTCTACTTCACAGCCAGAGTCATTCTGTGGTCTGGGGATTGTCCCCCAGGAGATACAGGATATTATTCACAGGTGACATGACAAAATGAGACAGAACTTATTACAAGTAAATGTCTTTAAAAAAAAAACTTTTTCAAAAGTCCATAATTATTGTTTCACGGTATCATTATCCATACTGAGCTTCTGAGAATAAAGCAAACAAAAATGCAATCAACTGTAGAAATCTAGTGACCTGTTCAGTCTTTTATATTGTCAGTTATTACGCCTATATCACAAAAGCTAGATATAAGCACAAGTGGCATTAATACATTTCAGCTGGACTCTGTATTCTGGGCACTATTTGAAGATCTGAAATCCTTTCACTGCGTTCATCCTGTTTTTTTCAGGCAGTTTCCACTGAGGTCCAATCAGAAGAGTCAGCAGAAAAAGAATCCAATCTGCAAAACGAACCAGAAGAGATAAGCAAAGATGCTTTTTCCAATGGGCTGAGGAGACGTTCTACTCGCAAAAGTTTCAAAAAGCCAGAAATGCAGGAGGAGGACCTTGAGGCCCAGATAGTTCAGTCTGTAAGTATTTTGGGTTTAAAGATTTGCATTTCAGGTACAACTTGTTAACTGTATTTTGTTTCTACAGCTGGGATCTGCAACAAAATGTTCCATATTCTGTACTATGGAACGTTCCTGTCTATTGTTCCAGTCAGTCAACAGAGCCTGTCTTAGAGGTACTCCATCAGGTTTTCCCATCCAACTATTTGTCATCATTCCACATAAGCATGGGGTAGCTCACATAGGTTTTTTTTTCTTCCTAAAAGTTTTTGATGCATTTTTGTAGACATTGTGCATGGTGTTTCTGCTTTGGCTGTCCCAGGCTGTGACAGGGGACGGTGCCTCCATGCAGGGCTAGAAGCACAGCTGCCCCTTGGCCTGCCCCATCCAGCCAAGGAGCTTTGCTTTCATTTTTAGCCAGAGGATCTTAGCACCTGGCCAAAAGTGTGCATGTCAGTGAACTGCAGGCCACACAAAAGGACCCGAAGATGAGGCCTGCAGACAGCAAGTTCAAGGCCCCTAAAGAGATGCTGATGGAACTAACGAAGACTGTTGGGCATGCACAAACCTTTGAAATTTGGAGAGGTGGGAATCAATGCTATGACATTAGTTCAAAAAAAGTGTGTGTGTGTGTGTGTGTGTGTGTGTGAGCAGAAACCAGAGAAAGACACAATAGATTACGTTTCATCTCTTTCTGTATTCTAGGATGAAAATATGCCTCAAGTTTCATTTCTTAAGATTATGAAGTTGAATCTGTCTGAATGGCCTTATTTTATAGTGGGAACTTTTGCTTCTCTGATCAATGGAGCACTGCAGCCTGGATTTGCAATAATATTCTCAGAAATCATAGGGGTGAGTATTTAATATATTTAATACATTTTTATACTATTCCCGTGTCATCATACAGTGGGTTCTGCCTCCAATATTCATTCCTGCACCATGTTTTAAACCAAGATTGAATCTTCAAAAAGATATCTCTTAAAAATACGGGCCAATTTTTAATAGAAACTGTCTCAAGTTGAATTAATAACTTTACAAGATGTACATGGCACTGCTGGCTTGTATAAACTTTATGTGCCAGTAATTTACTCGTGTAAAATGTGTGCTGATGCAGCTGAAGTCTCCTTCAAGCTGAGCTCAACTCTTATTGATTACGTGGCTAGATCTATGTAATTTTCTTGGCCTCAGTACAGAAGTAGCTTGCCCTTGGCCTCTTTCAAGATTTTTTCCTGTAAAACCTCAGATTTCCTGGTGGTGTCTCATGCAGGTACTTACCCAGTCTAACCTTTTTGTAGCCAGGATTGGCAAGAAGCTGCCACTGGCAGACTTTGGTTCTGAACAGATTGCGTTATCCTTGTGTCTATGAAGCCACCTGCAGAGAAAGAGTTTCACTGTTTCTTCTGGGGAGCTCATAACAGGCCTTCCAGTTGCAACACACAAAAGCCCAGGTCCTTGATCTGAATCATTTTTTAAAATGGCCACAGAATTCCCCAAAATTTGCACGTGGCTTCTATTAGGTGGCCATAATTGTTAGCCACAAATGCACAAACACAGACAGGATTCCACAAGCAATTCTCCGGATGGAGACAGGAAGCCTCCTTTCGGAAGCATGCTTTCAGCCACACCTATTCATACATGGCCTTTTGCAATGTTCTACAACACAATAGTATAGTTATGACAGAATGAAAAGAATACACATAAGCAAAAACAACTTGGGATAAATTATTTTAAGATTGCTAACGGGTGCAGCCTGATGATAATCATTAAACGTATACAGGTCGTCCTCGGGTTAAAACCACTCATTCAGCGACTGTTCAAAGTTACAACAGCGCTGAATGAGGGGGACTTATGACCAGTCCTTGGAGTTCCGTCCGTCACAGTGTCCCTGTGGTCACATGATTGCAATCCAAGTGCTTGGTGACTGGCTCACACTTACAACTGTTGCAGCATCCCATGGTCACATGATCACCATTTGCGACCTTCCCTGCCAGCTCCCCACAAGCAAAGTCAATGGGGAAGCTGGCAGGAAGTCACATGTTGCTCCCACAAGTCAGTCCTGCTGCTTTTTCTCCCAAGGAGCCCTGCTATGGAGTAGGAGATCCCAGGGATCTTGTACTCTGCAGGACCTCCCTGCCTGCCTGCATTCCATAGTGTGCACCTGTCTGCAGCACTCCTCCACCTGCCTGTGCTCCCCTCTGGCCCTCCCACAGCCCTCACTGAACTGCCTGTGCTGTATAGTGCCCGTCTGCAGCCCCCACCAGCCCACCCATGGCTCCTAACGGCATTCCTATGCTCCATAGCACCTGCATAGAGCACCCCCACCCCCTGCGGTGCACACGCCCCCTGTACTTCGTAGCACCTGCCTGCAACACCCCTCATCCCCGTGACACCTGCACACCCCTCCCACCTCTTCCCACTTAATGACCTGCGTGGTCCTGGAGTTACAATGGCAACTGGGACTGCTGGGATTGCCATCACTAAGCGATGTGGTCACATGGCATTGCACTTTACGACCTCATCGCTTAGTGATGGAAATGCTGGTCCCAACTGCCATCATAACCTGAGGACAATCTGTATGTGAATGATGAAAGATGTAATCATTTTGTATTGAACATGTTATGATTAAGACAAAGAGTTTCTCTATAAGCTCAGCTGAGTGGCCATATTAGTTACATTCCTCCAGTCCTTGAGTTGACAGGAAAGTATGTTGGCTCTGCCTCAACTGCTGAGCCATTTTGTTCCTCAGTAACAAGTCCAGGGAATACTGATGTCTGTACACCTTTATATAACAAACTAAGGACAACAGTTGGTAGATTCCCCTGGCTATATCATCTGCTGGTAGGAAAAACAACTACCGATAATTTTCCTTAATGTGCACTTGGGCAGTTAGATGATTATGTGTGATGGAATGTTGTTATGAAGGACATGCTCAAGGAGATAAGTGTTTCCTTAGCCCCCAACAGGAGCGTGGGAAGTTTAAGAAGATGAGACTGGCACCACCCTAAGGAATGCACGGTGTTGTGGCTTGCTGGCTTGGGAACTGAGGTTCAGTCTGGAGAGATTTCTGTCTTGAGGTGGAAGCTAATAAATGCAACAGAACTGTATTTGCACTGTCTCATGGAGTTCTTTGGGCTGAACCTGACATCAATCTCTCCAGACTGAACCTCAGTTCCCAAGCCAGCAAGCCACAACACCGTGCATTCCTTAGGGTGGTGCCAGTCTCATCTTCTTAAACTTCCCACGCTCCCGTTGGGGGCTAAGGAAACGCTTATCTCCCTGAGCATGGCTTTCATAACAACATTCCATCACATTATGTCTGGGATAAGTTTAGTCACCTTTCAACTTGTCTGGGTGAAAAGTTGCCAGCATAAAGGTAGTTTCAGGCTATTTCTGAACATGGGTGTAGCCTTCTTCTGGAAGACTGTGAAGTCTTTACTTTGGTTCATTGTGGTGTTCTCCCTTCAATTACATTAGAAGGAAGCTATTTATATATATATATATATATGTGTGTGTGTGTGTGTGTGTGTGTGTGTGTGTGTGCATGTGCATGTGTGTGTATGTATATGTATACATACACATATACATGTAGATGCATACATATACATAGATATATGTGTATATACAAATGTACACACAATATGTTTTTAAATACAGGTGGTCCTCATTTAACGACTACTCATTCAGCGACTATTCAAACTTATGATGACACTGAATGAGTGGTAGGTATGACTGGTCCTCATACTTACAGCCATTGCAAGCAAAGTCAATGGGGAAGCCAGCAGGAAGTTGCAAGTCACAGTCACATGAGGTCCTCACTTAACAATGGCAACCAGGACTGCCAGAAGTGCTGTCGCTAAGCAGCATGGTCACGTGGTTTTTCGACTTAACAATTGTGTCATTTAACGATGGAGTTTCCATCCTTCCAGTATCAATTAGCATTGTTATGTGAGGACTACCTATACACACGCACACACACACACACACACACACACACACAGATAGTAATTCTTTTATAACACATAATGTTACAAAATGTTGCACAGCAGCATGTAAGATTTGTGGGTACCGATAGATATTAATTTCTCTGTGAGGTTATACTATAGATGCAAAACTTTATTTGCTTTGTATAACTATTACTAAAATTGTTAGTTATAATGTTGATAGTTGTAAATTTTATTTTAAATCATTTTTATTTGAAAATTTTCCTTTTATACATAATCCATATACTGTATCCTAGAGTGCATTTTTATTTTCTATGGCAGTGATGATATTCTTCTCTAATGCTGGTCAAAGGATTGTGAAATATTTGATAAGCCACCTATGGAGTAGACACAATGTAGAGCCCCCCCAGTAATAAAAGTAAAAACACACCAAAAAACTAAGGCCGCATGGGACCTGTTGTTGGACAATTTGTAATATACTTATTCGTGACATGCTAGCTAACAGAAATTCTCTCTCTTTCATGGTTAAAACTGACCTCCTATGAGCAAAGGATTAGTGGTATTTTAAAAGTATATTAAACCCATGTTTAAAGAACTAGCCGATACCCATGCATTTAAACAGCCCACATAATGCCTGCCTGGCACCTTCCAAAACATCAGGCAGGCATTAGGCAGGCAAATGAAGACACCCACAAGGCAGGCATCTCGTCCGCAGCACCTGCCAAAATGCCTCTGGAGGGCAGTGCCCAGCGACTGGCAGGGAAGGTGCCAGCAGTAGGAGAAAGTGACCAACAAGAACTGGGCACATTCCAGCCCCTGAAAGCTCCTCACCAATATTGCTGGTGAAGTGTTGTAGATCATTCTATTGGGAAAAGAAAGAAAACTTTACTTTAAAACTGAAACAGGTTTAATGCTACTTTAGGCTGCCTTGTGATGGACTGGAGCTGAGACAAGAGCAATGTCATGCGGACTTGTCCTTTAAAAACAATTAAGAGGACCCCTTCATGTTGTGGTGTACAGGATGTGAGGATGAACCTTGTTGTCTAAGCAAAGTATCGTGCCACGTTGGAAGTTAATGACATATAACTAAGGCTGAGATTATTGTTTCCGTAGGTTTTTGCAATTGCAGATAACAGTGTTGTACGTGAGAAAAGCAATCTATACTCACTGCTGTTCTTAGGAGTTGGGGTCGTTTCTTTCATCACCTTTTTTCTTCAGGTAGGTTGCATTGTTTTGTTCTCATCATATTTGGGTGGATTCTGAAAATATGAGCCAAGGGAAAGAAAACTCAAGGAATTTCTACCAGTTTAGAGGCAGCTCCAGACTTCTGTGATTCCCGTAGCTGCGTTCTAGAGCTGTTATTAAATCAGGAAAACAGCCATGTCTCATGGGGTTCCTTCAGTATATCTATCTGATCTGAGTCTTGGTCAATTGCCTCATATTTCAATGCTTGTGTGGCTATCTTAGAAAATAAGTGGTTTAACTCTGGAAAGGAAAACATTGGGCCTGTCTGTATAGTGTATTTTAAATTCCTCTGCCTGTATGATACACTTTATGATAATTTAATAATAATCACTGAATCGTACACAATATTAGTCTGGCTAAATGTAGGTTCTACTAGTGGTGCCTAATCATATTTACTTTCAAAAGCCAAGTTAAAATGGGAAGGAAGTAGTCCAAAGGGGGAGGGAGCTATAAATACAAAGCCTGTTGGACCTCTGGTAGAACAACTGTTTGCAGGGGTATCCACAGGATGTGGTCACAAAAGGCAAGATGGCAACCACAATGATGCCAGATAGAAGCTCCACCTGTTTTTTATGTGTGATGCTCATAAACATAGGCAGAGTTTCAATTGCACCATCATGGCTGCCATCTTGATTTTGTTTTTACTATTCCCTGTGGACACATCTGAATGTTTGTTTTCTCAGAGTTTTATTTTCTCTCATATGAAGAGAGTAGTGATCTTCCATTTGTGCTTAGTGTTGCTTCTGAATTCACTGCAATCAGGCACAACATTCTCCTCTTTCAGGGTTTCAGTTTTGGCAGAGCTGGAGAGATCCTTACAATGAAAATACGTCACATGGGATTCAAAGCAATACTTAGACAGGTATGCAGAAGAAATGTGGCTGCTTGTTTTGTTGCTTTTATATCATGTCAGCCCAACTGATCATGTTTCGATGTACATTCCAAAAGATATGATAATTGTATCCAAGGATTAATTTGAGTTATATTTCTTAAACAAAGCGTCTCCTTATGTAATAGTATAATAAATCATTTTTAAAGTAATAGACTCTATGCTATGCAGTTTGTTTTGTCCAAAGGACAGGACAAACACTGGTTTAAATATCAGCTTTCTTGTTTAGCAATGGTCTCAACATTCACAACAGTTAGATTGATTCTTACCATTAAGTATGAATTTAAAAATTAGCTATTATATAGGTTTGCTAGTCTACAACAGCTATTGAGAGCCATGGGTAGTATTGGTTAGGTGCTGGACCAGGTTTGGAGAGATTCAAGTTTAAATCAAAATGTAGATGATTTAAAATCATCGTCTTTGAGTCTATCTCACAGAACTCTTGCTGTGGGGAAAAATATGGTAGAGTGCTGTATATGCTGTGTTGAACCAAAAAAACCTCACAAATGCATGAAAAGGAATTATAGTAATTATAATGCAGCAATGAGTATTACAGCTCTGATTCTACCTAAATTCCTGCTCTTTTATTTTATCCCTTATGGGGTTTCATTTGCAAATAAATTGATGTTTGTTTCTTGAAATGCTTTATAGGACATCAGTTGGTTTGATGATCCTAACAACAATACTGGAGCACTGACGACAAGACTTGCTCATGATGCTTCTGAAGTAAAAGGTGTAAGTAATAACATGTTTCCAATCTGTTCCCAGGGCTGTTTTCCATAATAGAAATTCAACCATTCATATGCAAATATGGAGTTCCCAATGGATGCAGAGGTTTTGTTTTAGATCAGTGTTTCTCAACCTTGGCAATTTTAAGATGTGTGTTTATGAAGATTCTCAGTAATGCAGGTGGAATTGTCTGGAGGGCTGAGTCATGGCAACTGGACTTCTTTTCTTTTTGGTAGAGATGTTTCGCTACTTGTCCAAGCAGCTTCTTCAGTCTCTACCAAAAAGAAAAGAAATCCAGTTGCCATGACTCAACCTCCAGACATTTAAGATGTGTGGACTTCAGCTCCCAGAATTCTTCAGCCAGATTCATACTCAGGTATGAGTATGAAATTAAAGGATATTTAATTTCATACTCAGGACCTCAGGATTAAGGTCTCAGACTTCCAGGTGAGGTATGGTGAACTGAAGACGGCTCTGTGAAAGCGGAGCCAACAACCACAGCAAAGACCAAGGGACCAGTGAGTAGACCGCTTCCTTGGAACGTCTCCGGATAATTTGGAAATTGCCTATTAACAATCTTAATTTGGATGATCAGAACAACAAGTTTGAAAAGTCTTCAATGGGTGAGTTTATCTTCAACTCTGAACAAAAGAAAAATTAATTATAAGCTTAAGAACCTGAAGAATTTGAAATAAACAGCAAAAAGTTAAATAAGATTTTGATCTAAGAATGTTATAAATGGATTAAGGGTCCAGATAAATTTGGAATATTGACTTTTACTATAAGATTTTGAAATTAACTATAAAAAATAAACAGCTTCTCATGGGAAACATTTATTTTGGCTATTGTGGCTATTGCAAGTCATAACAAAAGATAAATGATGATTTTAGAAACTGGACATCAGAAGGGGCTAAGGATTTTAAGCAGAAGAAAAAAAAATACAAGCCTGTTCTTGATGTCAGCTAATACTGGGACTTAAAAAAATGACATAAAACATTATAACATCAGAAATATTAAAGGAGATCTTTGACGAATAGAGCCAGAAATTAGTAACTACAATAACAACACTGTCAGTAATGATGTTTGCTTCTATGGATAGACTATGTCTAAAAGATATTAATGAAGGAATGACAGATGTGGAACAAATTTTATCTGACAAGACAGAGAAAGCATCGAAAATGGAACTACAAATGACAGGCCAAGAGAATGATTTGGAAAAGGATGCTTCACTGGATATATAAAAGAAACTGGCTGAAGTTTTAAAAATTAAAAGGGAAATACAAACGATAAACCAAGAGAATGACCTGGAAAATATTTTCTTATTGGATCTACAAAACAGGCTTCTTAAAATGTTGAAGAAATCTGTGTGATGGGATAAAGAAGAATTCAAGAGAAATCAAATCCTATGACAATATTTGATTGAATTAAAGATTAAGATTGTTAGAAGAAAAAGGAAGGAATATAAAGTTGATTTATTTGATCAAGGTTAAAATAAGTCTTTTTTTTTTTTGCAATGTTCTGGTAATCCTTTATGGACTTTTTGCTGATTTGAGCAAAATCAGAATTGAGAAGCTGATGTTTTATGGAATTGCTTATAGATAAGGGATGGGATATGGGATGAAGAGATATCTGTTTAACCTTATAGAGGGTGAGGAATTATTACATTTGTTTATACTTGTGATGAAGGCTGGAAGTAACTTCTTTATGTATTTCTTTTCTTTTTCTTTATTATATTCTTTCTTTTCTTTTTCTTCTTTCTTTTTTCCTGCATTTTTATTCTTTCTTTCCATTCTCTTCTCTTTCTCTAAGTTTAGTTTGTATTAGTTTTTACTATTGTAATTAAAAATCTTAATAAAATTATATTTTAAAAAAGGATTAAGGTCTCCAGGGCCTGTCCTAAATTGTGCATCTGAAAAAGTAAACTGAATTTACTCTGGGGCAAGTGAAGCCATTATAATCAGTCACTAATTTGAAAAAGGATGGCCAGAACAATAAAGTGCATCTTGCAGTTACAATGACTAACACATTTATCATGGCATATAGTGTTATGGACATAAAATAGATCAGCTGTTGCAGAGCTGGGGCAAATAGTCAAAGAAAAAGGTTAAAATGAATTGGAGGTGTAACAACATACCTGCTGTGTTAGCAGACCCTTCACTAACTTACTTCAACTGACAACTCTGTTGCTTAGATTATATAAACTGAAATTAGCTAAAACAGAAACAAATTTGGAAGATACCTATTTTAAAAAGGAGTTAGCAAGTTATAATTTGTTCTATTGTAAAACTCTGAGGATTTTTATCTACAGTAGAATTATTGTCTTTCTAGGAGGATATCTTAGCAAAGTGTGGGTTGTGTGTCTAGCCTCTTTCAATGTCCAGTTCTGGTTTGTTGTTTTAGCCCCTTCTCAGTATGAAGAGTTCATCTCCTAATTTGTTTTATATTCTTTTCTCCCCTCCCTTTCTCAGGCTACAGGGGCAAGGCTGGGTATGATTGCCCAAAATATTGCTAATCTTGGGACTGGAATTATTATATCACTTGTGTATGGCTGGCAGTTGACCCTTTTAATTCTGGCTGCTGTGCCAATCATTGCCATAGGAGGGCTAATTGAAATGAGAATGTTATCTGGACATGCCAAGAAAGATAAGGAGAAACTTCAAAGTGCAGGGAAGGTAAGTTTTTGATCAATTATTCTCTTGAGTAGCAAATTCAACTACTGGTATACCAGCTGTATTAAAACCAAAGCAGAGAACCTGAGAGATATGGAACAAACCTGAAGTCATCTTTCTTGAATCTCTTACAATCTATAGTAGCCTCTTTCAACTTGTCCTCCAGATATTTCAGGATTACAACTTCCAGGATTCTTAGCCATACTCTATTGGGGATTCAGGGAGTCCCAGCACAAATGGAGGTGTCAGGTTGGGGAAGACTGAATTCTAACAGAGGACGTAACTGGCAAACTCCTGTTTGGGAATTATAGTATAATACTGCATCTTGCCTCATCATAGTTGTTTAATTTTAGGACCTGTTGCTTCCATTTTTCTTGTATTTGGGAAGAAACCCTTCAAGACACAGATATTCAAATCCATACTCTCCTCCCGAGTTGCTCTCCCATTTCAAAGCATCTTACAGCTTATTTGTTGCTGATGTTACACCTTAATGCTGCAACTAACACCTCTCCCCCACCATAGTGATTTTTTCTGTGATTCTGGCCTGTTTCCCAGGATTTGGGTAGTTCTAAGGATGAGAATGAGTTTTCCTCCCACTCCCAATCCTACCTGTAACAACTATCCAAAAAAGAAGCAGAAAACATTTAGTCATCCACTTCTGGTGATATGAGAACATTACCAGATTTTGTCCTGCAGCCCTTCAGAAGATCAGGAAGTCAAGATGCAGTTTCCAGCCCCTCAAAAGCTTCCACACCTATGTTAAGCCATAATGATTTATTTAATTTTGGTTTGTGGTATAAATGAAACCACAAGACTTGTGGCTTATTCAACAAAGCATACCTAAATTTTCCATGACTTAGTATGATAACGAGTGCTGTGTAAATGCTTACAATTGATGCCTGGAAGCAACTGTGCTCTGGTCTCAATAATTAAAATTTGGTGGTAAGTATATAAAACTATGTTGACATAGTGCCAGAGTGTGGTGTTATTACTCTTATAGCTCTTTTGCCAAGTCATTTTCCCCCAGGGTGATGCTCTTAGATGTTTTCCAATCCTAACATATCTGGATGACACCAATTTGGAAACCACTGCCCTAAATCCTGCTTGTTGAAGCAAAATTCGAATTGGGGAGTTCAACATTTTCCTGTTGCTACTGTGTTTTTCATCTGTTTACAGATTGCCACAGAAGCAATTGGAAATATTCGAACTATAGCTTCCCTCACTCGGGAAAGAAAATTTGAAGAAATGTATGGAGAACATTTGAAAGGACCATACAGGTAAGAAATACTAAAATGTCTTGGCAACATTTGGAAAACAATGACTTCAGAATCAAAGATTTTATCACAGCCTTTTCCAATCTGGTGCCCTCCACTTGTACTGAATTACAACTTCCATCATCCTCTAGAAAGTTCCATAAATACAGATTTCTACCACATTAAGAAAGATGAGTTCACCCATATGGAATTCTCATGGATTTAAATAGATATAAGAGCAGGGAATATGTCAGTATCCTAAAAACAAACCAATCCTTTTCCATTTTTGTTACAGAAATTCTGTGAAAAAAGCACATCTTCACGGACTAACTTTTGGCCTTTCCCAAGCCTTGATGTACTTCATCTATGCAGCCTGTTTTCGTTTTGGGGCCTACCTTGTTGCAAATAAATACATGGATTTTAAGGCCGTATTCTTGTAAGTAACACTGCAATATCCAAAAATCCATTCAAAATTGCATCATAGTATGCTAGGATAGTACCACTGAAATTGCCATTGGCTAAATGCCAGAATGGATGGTCCTAGTGGGACATTCAAAGCAGCAAGGTGTTTGGTTTAGCTTTGGGAGGAAGAATAATGTTTAATGTGGAATGAAGGATATGCCAGGCAAGCTCTAGAAAACTTCTGGAACCATGCACAGCAGAAATTAAGCAAAGGAATGAATAATTTGGTTCCTAGAATGAATGGAGATCATTACCTAGACTCTTGGCTTCTTGACCTTAATTGTCTGGCTGTTTAAGCAGGGCAAAGGTTGCATATTAAGAGTAAAAAAACCCTGAGCAGTCCTAGATAAAGAATAAAACATCAGGAGTAGTGATCTAGCATGAGATGAGAATATTTTTTAACAAAGCACTAGATTGGCCAATTTAAATTACAGGTTGTCCTCACTTAATGACTGCTCATTTAACGATGGTTCAAAGTTACAATGGCCTTGGAAAGGGTGCTTTACAGCCCGTAAAGCACTTCCGGCCATTGTAAAACATTGTGCTGCCCTCCCCCCTTGGTCACGTGGCCGCATTTCAGGTGCTTGGCAACCGGCTCGCATTTATGACTGGTTGTCACTGCCCCGTGATCATGTGAATCTTCTCTGCCGGTTTCCCCAGAAAGTCAGTGCAGGGAAGGTTGCAAGCAGAGGGGATGGAGGGAAACCTCTTGGCGGTGTGCAGGAACGGTGCTCAAATCCTGAAGGTTTGAGCTCCATTCCTCCAGTCCCACAAAGGATTTCCCCTCCATCCACAGAGGGGAGGGCAAACCCCTTGGCGGGCTTTAGGAACGTTTGAGAGTGAAAAGGCTGCCTGATGGGAGGATTTCAGCTCCAGAGGAACTGAAACTGTCCGGCAGCCCTTTCACTCTCAAAAAGCTGCCTTCTGAGAGAATTTCAGCTCCATGTGAAGCTGAAATCTTTCAGCAGACAGCTGTTTTGCTCCGTCTGCTTAACGATCCAGGAGATCGCTTAACAACTGCAACCAGGAGCTCCTGGATTGTGGTCGTTGAGCAAAACAGTCATGTGGGCATCTTGCTTAACGACCACTTCACTTAACAATTGATATTCTGGTCCCAATTGTGGTTGTTAGGTGAAGACTACCTGTACTCTCTGGAGTGTTTGACAAGGATAGTGATCTGAAAGTTGGGAAGCCATGTCTTTAGAAACAGCATCAATTGCTTTTCCCAAAAGAGCAACTGTTTAAACATTCAATCAAAATAAGAGATATATTTCATGAACTTCAGTTATAATAAAGATAGGTAGCTAATATTTGGGTAATTTTGTGCATGACTGCTTTGAGACTTTTACACATGCAGCTTTTCCCAGAACAGAATAATAGGTCATTTACTAGAGCAGTCTTCCCCAACCTGGTGCCTTCCAAATGCACTGGCACAATTATTCCCTGAATTCCCAGCCATTATGATAATTCACTTCTCATTAACAAAAAACAGAGTAACAAAATGTGCATGTAAAAATGATCACAGCCCAGCTCTTCAGTAATACAACCTATGTTCATCCTCTTTTGCTGTTTTGCTGTTCCAGAGTATTTTCCTGCATTGTGTTTGGTGCCATGGCTCTAGGGCAGACGTTTTCATTCACACCAGACTATGCCAAAGCCAAGATATCCGCTGCTCACATGTTCATGCTATTTGAAAGAGTACCGTTAACAGATAATTACAGCGAGGAAGGAAAGAAGCCTGTAAGTTGATTTTTGGATATTGTTTCAGCACTTGATTTAGCTTCTGCAAGGACTGTAGTTAATGCGTTATTTATTGCTAGATTCACAAGATTAAATTGTGCCACTTTATTCCGACACATGCAGCCTAATAAATTATCAGCCTCCTTCTCTTCTTTTCATGTGCACAGATAATGCCAACTATCTATTACCATGTATATAATGGCTCAGTTATAGATTTGTGCTATTGATGCAGCAAATTATGGTGCAAAAATCAATATATTGCATTCTTCAAATTATCTTATTGGTTTCTGTAGCCCAGACTGGTTCATTGGTTTAGTCCAGGCTTCCAGATGTGTTAGAATTTGCACAATTACCAGAATTCCTAGCTAGAAATCCAGAGTTGTAAGCCCAGCACAACTGGATTGTGCCAGAATAGTGTCTTAATGCAGAGGTCATCTCTCAATGCCACCTGCCTTCTGAGATTATAAAATGTCTTTCAGTCTTGGAAGGTATTAAAAATGCAGATATTTTAGAGTGGTTTTAGCAAAGGAAAGTTACAAGATATTTTGGAGGGTTGATCTCACTAAAACTGCCTACTTTACTTTTGATATGTCTAATATATGTATTTGCCACCACTCAATCGTTTTTCTTAAATATATGGATGTTGCTTGGATTCTAGGAAAATATTAGTGGCAATGTAACATTTAAGGAAGTGGCCTTCAACTATCCAACCCGGCCAGATGTCCCAGTGCTTCAAGGACTGAATGTTGCAGTAGAGAAGGGGCAAACCCTGGCGCTTGTCGGAAGCAGTGGCTGTGGAAAGAGCACACTAGTCCAGTTGCTTGAAAGATTCTATGATCCCCTCAGTGGAGAAGTGGTAAATTCATTGGGAGTTTGTTTATATTGCTTTTTAAAATTCAAATTAATGCAACATGATGCTAGAAGGTGGCCCTATTGGAATTGGTGCTGTGCATGGGAATGAAGAGTTAAGTCCCTTCCCTTACTCTGGGCTATTGTCCTTCAGTCCTTTCCAGGAGGCACCCCAATGTCAAGAATAGTTTAAGGCAACTGAAGAGGTGGGGAACTTGTGACCCTTGGGGTGTTGTTGGACTGTAACTCCCACCTGCATCCTAATCTTGATTATGCTGGCTGGAGATGTACTCCAGCAACATCTTTGATGTAAAGTCATCTTGGGATGAGGTAAAATCTGAACCAAGAATTTCCTTTCTGTTTCATCATTCTGTCTTCTAAGCCATAATTTATGGATTGATCATATTTTCAACTTATTTCTTGTGGGATTTTCTGTGAATTACTTGTAATGATTGATTGATTGATTATGTACCATCAAGTCATTTTTTAGTCCTAGCGACCACATAGATAGATTTTCTCCCTGATGATCTATCCCTAATCTGTTCTTTTAAGTCTCCCAACAGTGCCCTCATTGCCATCGTACCTGAGTCCATCCACCTTTCTGCTGGTTGTCCTCTTCCTTTTTTGTAATGAGGAGCTTTCAAAATGTCTCATAACATTTTTGAAGGCCAGTGTCCACTGTACATCATAGAAATCTCTGCCTCTGAACTTGTAATAATTCTCCTTTTTCAGCTCTTGGATGGTGAAAATGCAAAGCAGTTAAACATTCAGTGGTTACGGTCTCAGATTGGAATTGTTTCTCAAGAGCCAATCCTGTTTGGCTGCAGTATTGCGGAGAATATTGCCTATGGTGATAACAGTAGGGAGGTATCACTTGATGAGATCTGTGAAGTAGCTAAAGCAGCCAATATACACTCCTTCATTGACTCTTTACCAAACGTAAGTTCTTTTTCTAACATGCCCTTCACTGAATTCTTAAGTGTGCTTTCTCGGGAGCAAACAGACTCTTCTAGTTTGGCATATTGTTCAAGAGTTTTGTTTGATGTGGAAATTAAATAAAATGTTACCGTAAAGAATAATGGGTTGGACATCCATGATAGCACTCAACCAATCACATTTTAAAAAACTCTTAGCAAATTAAAATTAGAGTGTTAGAATTACCTCCTATTATACTAATTAAGTTGTATGATTTCTTAAATATAATTTACTTAAGTTATTACTTTTACTACAAGAATTTTCACACTATTTAATTCTGCTTCCTAATGGTGGAAGAGCCCTCTGGGGTTGGTTTACTCTGCTAAATTCCCACAGGCAATTATGTATGCATAGTACACTATTTTTTTTCGTAAAATATTTCTATATAAATGTTTCTATATTTCTACACAAGTGATTCTCGGTAACTTACAATTCTAAAACAATTGATTATGGCTTGAAATCTAAGTACCTGCAGGATTGTTTACTCCAACCTGAATCAGACGAACCTGTTGGGTCATCCCTAGGGAGGAATTATTTTCAGCTGCCCACTTTAGTGAATGAAGTTAAAACTAGAAGGTGCTGCTTTTTGGAAGGATCCACAAATACCTACAGTGGAAGAATGGATCATAAAATTAATGGAGTTGGCTCAAATGGCAAAGTTAACAGCGTTAATAAGAGATAATACTGTTTCTAAATTTGTCTCCTCATGGCAACCCTTCTTAGATTATGTGCTTGTGTGGGAAAAAAATGAGGTTTTGATTGTGAGCTTTAATGATTAGATGGTTTGTGTTGATAGAAATAATGTGAATTTGAATTAATTAGTGGTAAGAGATTAACTTTTTTAAAATTTGTATCTATATCTGTATTGGGATAGCTGGAAGTCACTTTCTGTTTCAATTTTCTATCTATCCTCACTATTTTAGTTTTTATCTTTTTTCTTTTAGTTCTGTCTTCTTTCTTTGCTGTACTTTCTGTTTTGTATTTTAACTTTACTCTGTAATGTAATATAATAAAGTTCTTATGAAGAAAACTAGAAGGTGCTGCTTTTCAGTGGCAGTGCCAGTCTTCTGGAACAGTCTCCCAGTAGTGATCAGACTGCCCCAACCACCCGATCCCTCAGTGGCATTGAGGAGGATACTAAAAACCAAACTGTTCTGGAGAACATTGTAACGTAGGATATTTTTTTTTTTTACCTTATTGCCATTTCTTAGTGTTACTTTTCTCTTGGTTTACTTGGACTTTATGGTTTATATTGTTTTAAGGTGTTTACTGGATTTTAAGTTGTATGGCTGTTTTAATGTTTCTATATCATGTAAATTGCCTAGAGTTGTTTGGGTTGTAGCAGACTAGAAATGGAATGAATGAATGAATGTATAAATAAATAATCAACAAAATCATTACAATATCATAACAATCCATGTTAGCCAAGCCCACAGCCCCCTATTAGTGCGCAGCCTATCAATATAGCACTCTCCTCACCAAGCAGCATAGTCTTAACTGGTATTCTAAAACGATTCAAGGAGAGAAATCCTGACTTCAGGCATCAAGCTATTTTGGAGTCGGGGCAGTGACTGAGAAGATCATATTCCAACCCTTACTTCCCCTTACCTCCTGGGAGGTTGGAGCTTCTAACGTGTCTCTCTCAGCCTGTATGTACTAGACAGGCAGATCTCACCCAACAGTCCCAAAGGTGGTGAAGACTCAAGCCATAAGTGATAACCAGCACCTTGAATTGGGCCTGGGAGCAAACTGGCAACCAGTTTAGTCCTGCAACATAAGTGTCACTCTGCTGTACCAATTAGCCCTGGTCAGTAGATGAACAGGGCCAGCTGTAGTTTCTAAGTCATTTTCAGAGGCACACCCCATAGAGCAAGTTGCAGTAATCTAATTAGGAGATATCAAGAGCTCAGGTCACTGTAGTAAGTACAATACCTCCTGATTCAGGAAAGGTCACAATTGCACAGCTGGCTGAAAGTGTCCCTGCTCATGCCCTCCACTTCTTGCTGTAGCAGGATCCAGGAGGACCTTCCAACTAAGACCTGCTCCTTCAGAGAAAATGTCATCCTACCCAGAGCTAAAATTGGAATTATTCTGGAACTAGAGACTTCTCCACAGAGAGTGGCTCCATTGTACTCAGATTCAGTTTAGGTTCTGTTCAGTACCTCCTCACAGCTTCCAGGCATCAAATCAGGACTTATATCACATCTCCTGCTCAGCACAGGTTGGATGTATACAACTGGGCATCATAAGTATACAGTTTTGATGATACCTCAGCCCAGATTGATAATAAAAAGAATGTGGGAGAAGGACAAATCCTGGGGCACCCCACATGGAAGTGACCAAGGGACTCAGCTTCTCCATTCCCACCAACATTTATTGGAATCCTCCACTCAGGAAGACGTAGAATCACGGCAGAACAGTGGCCTTGATTCCCATCTTTTGTAAGCAGTATAAAAGAATACCATGGTATTGAGAGATCTTAGACAAAGAGTGAGCTCCACCCATCCGAGTCCTGTCACAAGTCATCCATGTCAGCAGCCAATGCAGTTTCCATTCCATGCTTGAGTCTGACCCCCACCAAAAGGAATTCGTGTAAACGGTTTCATCTAGGGCCCTTTGTACTTGACATATACAAAAGGTTATTACCGTGTTTCCCCGATAATAAGACCTTATCACTTTATAAGCCCTACCCTAAATTCCCTTCCTACAGCTAAAATAAGCCCTATCCCGAAATTAAGCCCTATCACGAGCGCCATTTTCTCCGCGCCGGCCCCGGAACGGCCCGAGAGGCGCGGCGAAGACGGCGACCCCGCCGTCGTTGGCCGGCCCGCGGATCCCCCGTCTCCCGGGCGGGGCTCGGCGGGCGCCTCCGCCGCGACGCTCTGCGCCGCCCGCTCCGGGGTCCTCCCGCCGCCTCCGCCCGGCGACCGAGCGCGTCGCCCCTCCCGCTTCGTCTCCGCCTCGCTTTCTTTCCGTCCCGAGAGCGGGCCCGGCGGACGGGCCCGGCTCCCGCCCTCTCCCCCGCGGGTGCGTCGGCCCCATCGGAGGGAAACTTCCGCAGGCCCGACGGGGGAAGGCGTTTACGTTCTTGAAACCGAAAAAGCACACAGGCACACAAGCCGTTTTGAATAAAGGTAGATTTTTTTTGTTCACATTTACCTTTACCTTTGTTTAATTGAAATTGCTGTCAATGTTAATTAAAATAAGCCCTACCCTGAAAATAAGCCCTATGGTGTTTTTTTGACCAAAAAAAAAAATACGACAGTGTCTTATTATCGGGGAAACACGGTATGAACTAAGCTTACAACTGCCTGCTGAGCTGGGAGCATTCTTTCATTTTCCCCAACTGCCGTATAATCATTGAAATGTTAGCTCACTACCTAGATAGCAGTGTTTCTCAACCTTGGCGACTTTTAAGTTGTGTGGACTTCAACTCCTAGAATTCCCCAGCCAGCATGGCTGACTGGGGAATTCTGGGAGTTGAAGTACACACATCTTAAAGTTGTCAAGGTTGAGAAACACTGCTATGTACCCTTGGGTGTAGAGTTGAATACTCTATGTACATGGCTGCTTACAGGACATTAGTAGGGTGAAATAATTCAGCCTTTTACCTCTTGATACATTCCTCTCTTGCCAGAACTGGAGGAATGGCAGTCCACTCAGAGATTGTACTTTAACTGAAATGCTCCCCTAAGGGAAAAAGCAGTACCTCTCTCTCTCTCTCTCTCTCTCTCTTACACACACACAGTGTGTGTGTGTGTGTGTGTGTGAGAGAGAGAGAGAGAGAGAGAGCAGGTGTTTTCCATGCAAAGGATCCTAGCTTATTCATTGGCATAGATGATAGAATTAATTGATGCACTGATATTTATTGAAATAATGTTGATTGCTTATAGAAATACAATACTGCTGTTGGTGACAAAGGGACTCAACTTTCTGGGGGCCAAAAGCAGCGCATTGCTATTGCCCGTGCTCTCATCCGCCAGCCAAGAATTCTCCTATTGGATGAAGCAACCTCTGCGCTTGACACAGAAAGCGAAAAGGTAACTATTTAAATATTGTCTGTCTAAGCAGAGAACATAGGCTTCCAACTGGGAAGACTTCACAGTACAGCACATCATTTGAGAAAGACCATAGCTAATTAGCAACACACATGCCAAAAGTCTCCATTTCGGTCCCTGGCAATTTCAGTTGAGCTGGAAAAACTCCTTCCTCCAGTTGTTGTTGATATTATTTAAAGAACATATATGGCTGCCTATCTTATATAATGAACCTAGGCAGCTCACAAAACCAGTAAAAACAAGAATAAAAACAAAACAACCTTCTCACTTGGTGCTAGACCAACCAGACTGTTAGCCTCCTGACTCAACTTCCACCCTAACCCAATGCTTGGGGGAAGAGCCAGGTCTTCACAGCCTTCCAGAAGGCTAAAAGGACAGGGACCCCTTGAGTCTCTGAGAGGAGGCTATTCCAAAGGGCTGGGGTGGCTACAGAGAAGGCATGCTTCCAAGGTCCTATCTGATTGCAGCATTTAAGGGATGGGACCTGGAGCATGCCTATTCTATTTGACTTAGTGGGATGGGCAGATATCAAGAGCTGTTTTCAGTTAATGTGGACAATATTGGCTAAATGGACGAATTGCTTCACTATAAGATAGATTTTGTGTTCTTGGCCTTCCAGCCACCTAGCAACCAGGCTGTTGGCTCTCCAAAACGGTTCAAAACTAGAAAACTAACATCAACAGTTCAGATGAAAGCATGAAGCTGTTTCAGAATTAGCTGCACACTGGCCTCCTAAGGCTACATCTGTAAATATACTTACAGTGGAGTAATTTCTGTAAAAACTCTTAAGTATTAAATGCATATAGGATTGCAGGATGCTTCAGCTTGCAATAGAGTCTATTGAATAAACCAAAGATTTTATTAAATTAAATTAAATCAAATTATTAAATGGTGGGTACATTTTTCTATAGAAACATGCAGAATTAGATGTGTTAATAATTTTCCATGTCTTGGACGAAATTAATTCTAGTCATGCAAGTATATGCTGCAATAAAATAGCATTTAAAGATGATACAAGACTGTTCTTTCTTTTATGGTTGCTCATTATTTAATAATTCATAGTTCATTTTAACAATGAACATAAACAAAATACATATCCTCAGAGACCAGATGAGGGATTTTTTTTTTCATTTATTAAACTATACCTTCTCTTTTCAATAGATTGTCCAGGAAGCTCTGGATAAAGCCAGACAAGGCCGTACGTGCATTATAATAGCTCATCGCTTATCAACAGTGCAGAATGCTGACAGCATAGCTGTGATCCAGAATGGGAAAGTCATGGAACAAGGAACACATCAACAATTACTGGCTAGAAAAGGAATTTATTATTCGCTAGTTAATGTACAGGCAGGAACAACTCATGTATAAATAAGAAAGTGAACATTACTTGGACTGAGTTGATTGATGGATTATGTGGCATCAAGTTGGGGTCAACTCTTAACAACTACACAGAGAGATTTCTCCAGGATGATCTGTCTCCAGTCTGGTCCTTCAGGTCTTTCACGGTTGCACCAATCGCCACTGTAACCAAATCCAATTGTCCATGGCTGTTCAGATATCTGGTAACCCTAAGCATGGATGACATTAGAACATGGATACAACTATTTCTGCCATTACTATGGTGTAAAATGAACAAAGTATATTGAGGCATATTCTTTTTTTTCCTTCTACCTTTCCCAGCATTATAAATTTTTTTCAGAGAACTAGGTCTTCACATAATGTGCCCAAAGTATGATATTTGAGCCTGGTCATTTATTTGTGACTTGAGTGAGAACTCTGAGTTAATTTGTTCAATGATCCATTTCTTGGCTATCCATGGTATTGTCAGGAATTTTCTCCAACACCAAAGTTCAAAAATATCAATACTCTTTCTATCTTGCTTCTTCAAAGTCCAACTTTCACTTCCATAGTGTGTTATAAGGAAAACATGGTCTGCATGATTCTGATCTTTGTTGATATAGACACATCTTTTCTGAGGCCTTCATAGTCTGAGAAGTATTTTTTGACTGCTGATTCCTTTATTGTTGATAGTCGATCCTAAAAGTGAGAAGCTGTCACCACTTCACTATCTTCCCAGCTTCCTCAATATATATTCCACATATAGGGGAGAATACACAGTCTTTTCTCACTCCTTTCCCAATCTGGAGCCAGTCTGTTTCACCATGTTCTCTCTAGACTGTGGCTTCCCAAATGGTATTTGCTGGATGTGACAAATACAGAAGATGCTGTTCATATTCTCATATTAAGCAAAATAGGCCAAATCCCTTAGAAGGGTCACCAGCGTTAAACATGCTATTTTGTGTTACTTTCTGCATTCCAGCTCTCTTAGCATTCTTATTACTCTCAGCTGTCTAAACTAAGCACTTTGTACCTTGACAGCTATACTTGTGTGATGACTTAAGAATTTTGTCACTGTTATCTTTCCCATGAAGTGATGGATCAAGAAGTTTCCTTTGTGACTGTACAGTATAAAATAACATACTTCAGATTTTAAATGTACATCTAGGGCTTGAAAACTAACACTTGTGTTTTGAAGGAGGGGAAGTGATATGACAGGCAAGCTTTAAAGGCAAAAATAGTTTTCCAGTGAAAAGAGACAGTTGTTAATGTCTTTTGAACTTCATTAAATAAAACATCAATAACTAGTGGGCATTGAGTCATTTCTATGAATATACGTTTAAATAACTTTTTTTTTAATTCCTCTAAAGGAAGTATATTTGGAATCACAACCTGTTGTGACATCAAAAGCAAATCAGAGTTAAATGCCTGGGGGGAGAGGAATGTATATTTTATCTTTATAAAGCCAAATACATAGAACAGAACAACATGACAAAATACATTTTGTTAAGAATTTCATAATTACTTTTTCCTCAAACATTATGAAACCATCACAGCCAGATTTTCCATATGTTTATTTCAGTTGGAGAAATGAGCTTAGTGTATACTAGTGTGTAAGTGTATGAGCTCATAAACTTACACACTAGTTACATCTCTGTTATAGTAACTCAGTCTTCCTTCCGCTAACCACCAAGGTACACACAACTAGCTCTCTCCACTTGCTATTTAAAATGGCTGGTAATGGGTGTCTTGAGACTGCTGGAGATATAGCCTTAGTTGGTGGTGGGGAGGAGTTTATATCACACATCTCTCAGTGAGATAATAACCTTCACAGGACTGAGGATGAGCAAGTAATCAACACTAAATGGCAAGACTCACTTGGCAACTGGCCAAGGAGTCTGAGGGTGGGGACTGGAGCAAATGAGCTGCAGCTTCAGAAGTCACATAGACACAGGGTGGTTCCCGACGCTCTTCCTGTCTGGCTTGTTCTTTTAGAGCAGGGCTGTTCTTTTGCCTCAGCCGACTCCCCATGGTCTCTGCCTTGGCTGTTGGTGTCACTGATCTAGGTCCACATCAGTCGGGCCTTTCTTTTCACTTGATGAACATTCCTTCACCTTGGGCTAGCTTTGGGTTCCATCTTGTTTAAATCAGGTCACACACTGGCTTTGCATGCCCATATTCTTTAGATAGTGTTATTCTTTGCTTTTTTTGCTCTATCTGCTGCTTTTCCTTCCTCCCCTCCCCTCAGACAGAGCTTATGATATTCATAACACACTTTAGATTCCTATCATATAGCTACCTCTTCAAGATCTGATTTGGTTATACTGAACGGTGTTTGCATAGTTTGATGAAGTCTGTTCCATCCTGGTGCCTTCCAGAATTTAGTTAACAGGATGACACAGAGGAGCTGGTAGGATATTTTTTTGCCACAGGTGTGTGATACTTTGGACCTACCAGGCAACGGCTCTATCTGCGCAAACAAGTCAACAAGAGGATGAAGTACAGAAATGGAAAGGTGAATATCTTGGCCCTGAAAAAAAAAAGGTCTAATCAGACTAAGAAAGAAAGAAATCATAAGTCTGGGTCTATTCAGCATGCTTAGGTTTAACTGGGCTGTTGTTGGGAGGGTTAAAGATTTGGGTTAAAGATTTTTGTCCTTTCCTTCTTTCTTTCTTGAATGTGTTCTTCTAAAACTGATATTCACTTTTGCACCAAGATCATCTCCATACCTCTGTGATATGACTACTCCATACTTTTTTCCACGTTCAGTGGATGTGCTGACATTTCTAGCTTTAAACTAAGTGAAAATGACCATCCAGTTATTGATATGCTGTCAGTATCTACATCCTCCTGTTTGTCCACACTATTTTTCAGGAACTCTGGTCTCTGAACATTTCTATTTGTATCTAACAATTATTAGATTTTTCATTGTTTTGCTAAAATTTGAGGTTCACTCAAGCTTGTTTATTCTGCTGTCTTGTTTCCTGAGGCCTCATTTTGGCTCCTGCCATTGATACCAACCATATGAATTCACTATTAAAGGAAAGGTTTCTACTAGATATGCCAGTTATGGACTGATACATAAATAAAGGCTTTTTATTTTTTAGGATTCTTTTTCTACTTACCAAATAAAACAATGACTGTATTTACAAAGATACCTATTTTAAATTTAGATTTTTTTAAAGATTTTTTTTATTCCTCCTTTTCTATTTTTATAAATAATTCAAAGCGGCGAACATACCTAATACTACTTCTTCCTCCTATTTTCCTTACAACAGCAACCCTGTGAGGTGAGCTGTTGTAAGGAAAATAGTTGGGCTGAGAGAGAGGGAGTGGCCCAAAGTCACCCAGCCAGCCTTCATGCCCAAGGTGGGACTAGAACTCAGTTTCCTGGTTTCTAGCCTGGTTCCTTAACCACTAGACCAAACTGGCTCTATTCATTAAAACCTATTTATTACTAACCTAACAATGGTTTAATCAACCCAATTCTCTGGGCTCCCAAAATACACTAAACTATAAACCCGTGTCAGGTGCTGGTTTTACAAACACATTAAGCTAAAACATAGTTGTCATATTTGTAGTTCACTAAACACAAATACATCTCAAAACTAATACAATCCAAAATACTGGACACCAGAAACAATTGCCAAAAAGTTTATCAAGAGAAATTCACAGAAAGACTAAAGATCAGTGTTGGTGAGACTTGACAAATTCAGTGGTAGAGTATTCAGAGAGGTAGGGCTACTGCAGATATGACTCTCTCCCTCATACCCATCAATCTGATTGTTCTCATTGGTAAACAGAAAATAAAAATACAGATCCTAGGAATGTGCAAGAAAGTGTTTTTGAAGCAATGCAATAGTACAGATGTTGTGAGGTAATCTACTTTCCAGCCATTCATGTCAGACATGGAATAGATATCTTTATCTTAGGCATAACATATACCTTCATGAAAGGCAGATGCATTTTGTCCTGTAGGCACAGAGAGCTATACCAACATCCTTCTCCATTTAAAATCAGCAGAACTGCGTAAGTTGTGGACCGAGGCAGAAAAAAGAAGAGACCCACATCACTCCCCAGAGATACCAATTAGATTTTGGACATTCCAGGGACCTAGGGAATGTCCAGGTAATCAAGACAGGGAGAATAATTGTTTTAAGGGAATATTCGTTCTTAAGTAATAGCTAATATGTTTAGCCAGGAGCCTGAATTAAGATTCATTTATTTTTACTGTGCAGTTTTAAGTTTCCTGTCTTTAGTTCTCTATATAAAATTTATATTATATTTATATTATAAATTATAGAATTGGTTGTTTCAAGCTCAGTCTTTATCCATGTTCCAAGCTGGGCATGAGGATAATTTTACCTTCTTGTAACCTGTAATGATTTCTTGAACCCTCTCAGGTGCTACTTTATTAAATTTCTGGCAGGAAGAACAAGTCTTTCCTAGCATACCATCATCATCTTGAGGGAACATAACATTTTGTATCTTTTCCTTTTTTAAACTGGTTTGTTAATCAGGTTATCATTTATGTCATTTAGCTCCTTACAACTTAATGTTTGCCTTCTAAAATTATAATATTAAAAAGAGGTTTTATTTGTTATTTTTGCTATTTTTTAAAAAATAAAGCTTGATTTTATTCATCTATTGGTCTAATTCCCAAAGTGAGCGAGGGAGTGCTGGATCCTCTAGCTACATGCCTCTAAGTGATATAGTCTTGAGGTTGCATTGTAGAAATTATTTCATTTCTCTCTCACACACACACCAGGGTTAGATGAAGATTGCCAGGTGACTCAAGGCCTAGAAGATTAAGGGTCTTAATAAAGTGGACAAAATTAAAGGAGCCATTGGCTTCTTCTTTGAGTTGAATCAGCCTTAGGAGATGAGGATTAACAAACTGTTTGCACAAATATATTTTGAGCAAATAACATACTGTAGCCAAACAAGTGAAGGGCCACAAGGGAAAATGCATATACTAGTGAGTAGAAATATTTGGAGAGGGACAGGGCATAGGTATATTTTGCTAATTCAGTTGCATTAGAACAAATGTTGGGGAGTTGAAATGCTCAATTTAATAATGGGTGTAATAGAAAAAAGATGGAATAGAGAGAATTAAGTAGATATGATAATCTATATACATATGTCTATAGAAAAAGGAAGTAAACTGAAGATGGTTTTGTTCTATACATAACACATGGCATAGTTTCAGAACTATTCTCAAATATAGTCTCAAACTAGAAATCTCAAAAGGGGAGGCTCCTCCAGAGAATCATTGTGGGTAACAATCCAGGCCTCAAAAGTCATGCTATCATCTACCTCAGAAAAATGTTTAAGATGATCTGGAGATTGAGATCAGAAAAGTATTGAAATGAAAAAATGTAAAATGTTTAATTTCATATAAACTGGATAAAATCACATTTTCATTAAAAAAAATAAATTAAACACCTTAATTATGCATAATATTTTCTCCGGCTATCACAAACCAAACCAAAGGGGATAAAAGTCATTCTTTAATCCTAAATTTTGTCTGGGATCTAGGGCAAGATAATATTGCTGATATACCTGTTGGAAATAATCATCAGAGCAATATTAAATAGTTGGACATTTTGCCGAGGAAACATACACAGTTGCATATTCAAAAGAAGAAAAAAGGGGGGAAAATGGAAAGGGAAAAACTGAAAAGGAAATTCAAAAGACTCTCTCCAGAATGCATATAGAATCATAATAAAAAAAATGCATCTCTCAAATCAGGAAAGCTATCTGCAAGTCCAAGAAGTCGTCAACATGGTTAATGATCCATGTCCACAAAAGCCATTGAAAAAAAGATTTTCTTGAGAAAATATACTTCTGCACAAGGGATTTTTGCCAGTTAGGAACCAGCTCCAGATCTATGTCATTGCGTGGTGATTGAATTGATGGCAGACTTTCTTCCTCTCTCTTTCAGCTGAGGTTCCATTGAAGCTAAGTTAGTGTTTTGTTTTGTTTTTTTCAACTCTGTTGATCTCAGAGCTTTTGGCCAGTCTGTTGGTGGGGATTCTTGACTCACCTTCTGTCCCAGCTTCTAGGCTCAAGCCACCCTTCCCTTCGATTCATAGAGGTCTAGCAGCAATCGCAATATGTTAAGATGCTATTATTTCTTAAACACAACATTAGGATAATACCTAGGCAGCTTTGTAACTTACCTCATAGCAACTGCTCCTTTTAATGAACAGAAAATGTGGGGGGGGGGGGGATGATGGTAAAATGTATCCTCTTTATTTTTATGTGGAGTCGGAATTGTTTTTATAGCTTTAGGATAGCAGTAGTTAAGAGCAAGGCATCAATCAATCAATCGATCAGTTTATTACAGTCATTGACCAGTACAACTAAAAATGCACATAGGATATCTACTTGAAAATCCTAGATATAATAGTACCAAGTAAAATCTGTATCATAAATTACAATTATTGATCATTAGCTAAAATAAGGTGATGATAAAATGATAATATCTAAAATTGAAATGTGTTGGTGATATTTCTGTCTATTTTTTCATGATCACCTACTTAATCCACCCCTACCAAAATCGATTCCACTCAGCAAGGCCCCCTGACTCTTGAAGTGGTATTTTCAGGCCTCTTTGGGCACGAGCAAGGCATCAACCACAGCTTTTCATGCTCTGCTGCTGGTCAGTTGGAGGAGGTAGTTTGTTTCAGCATTTCTCAGTATTCAAGGCTGGTGTATATAATGATTGTTGGGTGATTTCACAATGCTTTATGGAAATGGTATGGAAGCAACCAGAATAGAGGTTTTACTTAAATATGGAGAACAAAAATGAAAATGAACTTCAACAAAGAAAGGCAAGGGATACAAAACAGTGTCTGACTGTATATGTAAAAGATTGCTTTCTAAGCTTCAAAATTAAGATTGATTATGTGCATTATTATCCACAATTTGAACTTCTATGCCCTGGTCTTGAGGAATATATAAGGCTGTTAATGAGACAGTTAATGTGATAACTTGAGATAACATGGAGATGTTGTTTGTATGAATTACAATTAAGATGGAAAATTGCAACACCATCGTTTGCAAACCAGTTCAAGTGCACAACCTTCTAATTGTGTACTGGCTATGGGGGAAGCTCATGCCCACAAATCATCAAATAATGACATCCTTCCAGAAGATTATTAATACTTGTGCTTCCAGCATTTTAATTGTAGTTGGTTAATTATCACCTCATTGCTTTGATTTCCAATTTGTACATGGCTCAGCTTCACTGTGGTTTCTATCTGTCTCTTAGCTTGCAGGAAGAAAGAGAATTTAACTTTCTAAACTCATAACAATAACCTTTTTGTAGATCTTCTCTTATGTAATATTATGTATAGCTGCCAAGATCTCTTTATCAATGCAGTCTTCCTTGATTTTGTTACATTTTTGGCCTGACCTCTTCTAATAATGACACAATGAGCAGGGATGTTTGGGAATATAACAGCCTACCAAATTGTATTTTCTTGTTTTCTGGACAAAATACTGTGATTTACCTTCAATGGATCAAACAGCCATATGCATCATCTTTAAAACTATATCAAATAGACTGAACTAGGCTTTATTTGTACAGAATAGCCAACATACATATAAAAAAATTAAAGCAAAGTAATAAAATATTATTTTAAAAGTTGTTTTTTTTTAATCAATATGTTCATCTACATCTTTAGTTAACTGAAGCAAATCTTACAGAAAGTTCTTTAAAAGAAAATTTCAAGATGAGACAAACCAAGTGTAAAGCCTTTGCTGAAATTTAGGAGGCGAAAGGATGTAGCTATTTAGTGGAAGACTTTCAAGCAAGCAACCTTGATGTTCAACTATATTGTGATTCAGACCACAGGGAGGAGCTATTTTCACTGCTGCTTCTCAGATCTGTGTTTGCAAACAATAAAAAGCTAAAACATTTATAGCCCATGAGATAAACACTTAAAAGATAAATGCTTGAAATGAAAGATTTCCTTACCATAACAGAAGCAGAGAATAAGGGCATCTAGTGCATTCCTGGAGTTTATGGCTTATGGACATAGGTCTGGCCACAGCCTATTTAACAAAAAAATATACAAACAATTAGCATTTCAGACCACGTTTCCTCTTTCAGAGATAAAGCAAAAAACCTATTGTTGTTGTTTAGTCGTTAAGTCGTGTCCGATTCTTCGTGACCCCATGAACCATATTGCGCCAGGCCTTCCTATCTTTCACTGCCTCCCTGAGTTTGCTCAATTTCATGCTCATTGCTTCAGTGATGCTATCTAGCCATCTCATCCTCTGCCGTCCTCTTCTCCTTTTGCCTTCCATCTTTCCCAGCATCAGGGTCTTTTCCAAAGAGTCCTCTCTTCGCATTAGGTGACCAAAGTATCTGAGCTTGAGCTTCATTATCAATCCTTCCAATGAGCAATCAGAGTTGATTTCCTTTAAGATTGACTGGTTTGACCTCCTAGCAGTCCAGGGGACTCTTAAGAGTCTTCTCCAGCACCACAGTTCAAAGGCATCAATTCTTCGGCGTTCAGCCTTCTTTATGGTCCAGCTCTCACAGCCATACATTACTACTGGAAAAACCATAGCTTTGACTATGCGGATCTTTGTCGGCAAGGTGACGTCTCTGCTTTTTAATATGCTATCTAGGTTTGCCATAGCTTTCCTCCCAAGGAGCAAGCGTCTTTTAATTTCATGGCTGCAGTCTCCGTCTGCGGTGATCTTGGAGCCCAAATAAATGAAGTCTGTTACTGCTTCCATTTCTACCCCTTCTATTTGCCAGGAATTGATGGGTCCAGATGCCATGATCTTAGTTTTTTTAATGTTGAGCTTCAAGCCAGCTTTCGCACTCTCCTCTTTCACCCTCATCAAGAGGCTCTTTAGTTCTTCTTCACTTTCTGCCATTAGGGTGGTATCGTCTGCATATCTGAGGTTATTGATGTTTCTCCCTGCAATCTTAATTCCGGCTTGTGATTCTTCCAGCCTGGCATTTCTCATGATGTACTCTGCATATAGGTTAAATAAGCAGGGTGACAGTATACAGCCTTGTCGTACTCCTTTCCCTATTTTGAACCAATCGGTTGTTCCATGACCGGTTCTAACTGTTGCTTCTTGGCCCGCATACAGATTTCTCAGGAGACAGGTAAGGTGGTCTGGTATCCCCATCTCTTTAAGAATTTGCCACAGTTTGTTGTGATCCACACAATCAAAGGCTTTTGCATAGTCAATGAAGCAGAAGTAGATGCTTTTCTGGAACTCTCGTGCTTTCTCCATGATCCAGCGAATGTTGGCAATTTGATCTCTAGTTCCTCTGCCTCTTCGAAACCCAGCTATATACCTATAGTGTACATTAATACTTCTTTAAGAAGAACACAAACAGAGAACATGTAGATTCTCATATTGTAACCTTGGTGTTTTCCAAAGATAACTGCCTTATTCATGTTAGACTATAATTTTAAATTCTGGGAATTATATACTGCATGCTGTATGATATTTAGTTGAATCTATTAGAAATGCTACATTTCTGTTACATAACTGTTACATAATTTCTGTACATAACTCTCTCACACATTTTTAAATCTTGGAACAGTGTTTCTCAACCTTGGCAACTTTAAGGTGTGTGGACTTCAACTCCCAGAATTTTAGTTGATTACTTGGAAGAAAAGTATACCATCTTTGGAAGTCTTGGAAGAAAAGAATACCATCAAATCAATTCCAAACCAAAAAAAGACATATCTAGGAATGAGCTCTGAATGCATACCCCTCTTTCCTCTTTGTTGTCTATCTTCAAAGACATAATGGTTGGAGGCCTGGCATTGGATTTCTCCAGTTTTCAAAACATTGAAAGCAGCTTTGGAAGAGATCTCTTAGCCATTTTCTAAGTAACCCACTCTATTCCTGAAGCTGTTATTTATCCAGGGTGGTATAGGTGGCGAGGAGACTACACACTTGTAGTATTGTGTGAAGAAAATTACTTTGGGAAAGGTAGATATACTCAAACAGAAAAATGGAATCAGAATTTAAGCTTTTCAGCTACTGTTATATATGGTGGCGCTACTGAAATCTTTGGAAGCCTCTGGTTGAGAAGACATCTTAAAAACCATGAATTATCTTGATTCTGTAGTAATCAACTCCAATTTTATTATTTATTATGCTGACCATAAGATCATGAAAAAAACGTGTTAACCTGATTCCCTCTGTTAATTCCTACCTCCCTACCTCCCTGACCCCAACTTTGGGAATAACTATTGTAACCTAAATTAAACAACGAGGTCACTGTGGAAAAATATTCATCAATCTACTTTGCAAATGAGATGTCTGACAATATTTCTTAAAGCAAATTCAGACAAAACTGGTTCTATGTCTTTGCAAGAGAAGCTTAAAGGACACAGAACTAGTTTACTATGTTATTTTAAACATATCTCACCATGAAAACACTTTCGCAACTGTTTGGAAATTAAGATTTTTTCTTGAAACTAAAATTAATGTAAACATGTGATAAATTATATTTAAATATTTTATGTAAGTGAGAGGCAAAAATAGGAAGCAAGACTTACCAAATTCTAAACTACTGGAGCACCTGCCAGTTATTTATTTCTTCTTAGCCTGTAAGTCAAGAAACACACAGATATCAAAATAAAAGAAATGTGATTATCCACTTACAGAAGTTTATTTACTTTTAAAAATACCTCTCACAGTTGCTGTATATTTATGACTGGTATAATGTTAACAAATATTAAATTAGTTCAGTGTGATTCTGATTTTTAGTATTATAACACTGAAATATTAGACAATAGATGTTCTTGTTGACATAATACTGGAAGCTGAATGCTAAGATCTGTGCATCTTTCTGATTATTTTCTTTGACAGTTACCATGTAATACCACTATCTCTTTAAAATCTGTAGACAAGGGATGGGGATTATTATGAGTGTATTATATTAAAGTGGTTGTTCAATGCTTTAAATTTGATTTCAAAAATGTGTTTTTGAGTGTGTGAGGATGTGGCTGTTGCATCTGTCTGCCACTCTTGAAAGCAGCCACACTTTTCCCAGGATTGCATGACAGCTGTTGTAGAGGGCAACTACACAGGTGGGTGCTATATTATCAGAAGATATGTAAAAATGAATGAATTAATGAATTAATCCCCCTGTGGCCCTTTCATACTATTAAATACTATAGTTTAAATAGTACCATTGTACTATTTTTTATGTAGTGTATCTGTCATGTTTTAAGTTGTTTTTAGAAATGTTTCCAATGTACACTGTAAGTCATCAAGATCTGTTAAGGGAGTATATGGCATATACATTCCTAAATAAATACATACATAGATGTCTTATTATATTGTGAGGACAACTGTTGTTTCAAATGTATACATCTGTGTCACAGTGATGCTATGAAGTCCTGAATCTGTGTTTTTTTATAATAAAAATAGCATTAGAATCTATGCCTCAATATACTTTGTTCATTTTAAACCATAGTAATGGCAAAAATAGTTGCATCCATGTTTTGTGATTTAGTTGGGGTTTTACATAGATCCTAGGTAGAATGCAACGTTTTAATGTCATCCATGCTTAGGGTTACCAGTTATCTGAACAGGCATGGACAATTGGAAAGGAGGACAAATGGGGGCAGCAGGGGAAGGAGGACATGCTGTTTAACTTTCTTGGCATCTGCAACAAAAATTACAGCAAAAAACTGCAAAAAAACCCAAACATGGCTACATGTTTTTCATGGTAATTTCATATCCATGGCTAGATGGATATGAAATTACTTTTTCCAGCGCCTGAAAGACTGGTTTTTTAATTGCAATAGTTTTCCAACAAATCTTTATTTTCAAGAACATATGCTAGCAGTAATATAGATTCCACAATGCCACATGTTCCAAATTTCACCATAGAAACATATAACTCATGTGATCTACAGACTACAGAGATTGTACATTTGAAGGGGCTGGATTGAAGCGATTGTTGGAATCAGGAAATAAATTAAATAACATAAGTCTAGGTTGTCGAGTGAATTGACAGATGAAGAAAAGAAAGAAGCAGACAATTTACAAGGCCCCAATACATAAAAGTTTGAATGACTAGTTGTGAAAACAGTCGAGTTTTTTTACATATTTGATTTTAAGGCTATGCCTGCCGGCAGGAGGACATGAGGACAAAAAAGAGGGCATGTCCTCCTTTTGCCAGATGTCTCGTAATGCTCTCCATGCTTCAGCTTCAGTTTTGGGGTCATTTTTAAATCTTGGGGCCAATTATCATTAGATCTACAATTTTGCTCTTTTTGTGCAGATGGATATGATCTGTGATTTTACTGGTGGATGCCAGCTGAAATTGCGATGTTCCAAGAAGACCCAAGCCTCCTTGCTTTCATAATTTTACCACCACTGCAGCCCCCAAACTGGGCGCTCTCTAATGGGAATGGCTTGTCTGCAGAGATGGGTCGGGTGTGGTCTGTCATCTGACAGGAATTAAAATTAGGAGGATATGACTTCCTGTCTGAAATTGCATATCCTAGACCAGTGTTTCTTAACCTGGGTAACTTTCAGATGTGTGGACTTCAACTGCCAGAATTCCCCAGCCAGCGCATGCTGGCTGGGGAATTCTGGGAGTTGAAGTCCACACATCTGAAAGTTACCCAGGCTGAGAAACACTGCCATAGACGAAATGAGGGTCGTGGTGACATTCTCGCCCTCAGAGAGCACGGCGTCCCTGGTCGGCGGCTCACCTCGCCTCGCTTCTAGGCCCGCCATAGAGGGCAAGGCCGCGAGTCGGCGCTTTCCCCTCCTCCTCCTCTCGCATGGGCTTGACTGTAGGGCAAAAGCGAAGAGCAGAGGATGCCAAGAGGAGGGGAAGGAGGAGGAGCCGCCGCCGCCTTCTCTTCAACCACTGTTTTGACTGCACTTGGGGGGACGCGGCGAAAGGCTTCAGAGGCGAGCGACGAGGGCGGCGTGGGCATGAGGTGAGGGGGCCCACGAAAGGCCTCGGAGGGGTCTGAGCCGAGCCCGCGGGCAGACGAGGGGGTCCCGAGAGTTGCCCAGCCGCGAGTCGGGCTGCGAGTGCAGGAAGAGCCCGGGGAAGCGGGGAGGCTCCCCGCGCCCTCGGCCCTAGTTCTCCAGAGGCCCTGTCGCTGAGGGAGGGTCGTTACTCTGACGCCCCGTTATTTTCCTGGCCTCCCGCCCTGACCCTCTCCTGCCCCGCCAGCTTCAGGGGTCTGGACCTAGCAGGGCGTCTCCGCTCGTCGGAAACAAAAACTCTTCTCACGGACGCACAGACACAGAGCTGTGTGCCCTTCTGCAGGGACATACAAAAGCCACCAGCAGTTGAGTGTAAACATCGTCCCTAAAAACTTAATTCTCCCCCACTGACAATATTTACCATGGCAGAATATCAAAGGCTTGTGACTACGACCTCGGCACAACATGCCTAAAAATAGCTTATGGGACCTTTCTGTTGGCTAGACCACTGTTTTTAAAGGGTGGTCCTAGGACTCCGGGGGTCTCCCAAGGCCTTCTCAGGAGTCCTTGAAATCAAAATTACTTGCCAGCCTATATTGAAAAATAATACCATATTAAAATCCCATCAGTCGTGAGAAGTGGCGGTGAATGTGTCAGTTTTAATTTTTAATCTGGTAAATATTGATCAATACAGTATGGCCCATCAAACCAAAGCTCTTTTGGGGTCCTCCATAATTTTTAAAAGTGGGAAGGGGTCCTGAGAGAAAAAAGTTTAAGAAACACTGTGCTAGACAGACTCCCTAAACATTCATCAGATCAATTGGGATAATACTGAGATCCATGTTCTCCAATCTGAGGCCTTCCAAATGTGTTCCCTTTCAACACCCTTCATCCTAAAACCAGCATGGGCAGAGTTGTAAGAGAATCAAAGAAGGAAGGCACAAAGTGGAGAAACCTTAAATGAACACCCATCCCAGCAAGTGTTTTGTTTTTACTTTTGTTTTGCAATGATATAGCAGAATAAGAATTCAGCTGTAACACCAGAAGCATGTTTCCTAATTCTCCGTGCACCGCAAACTTTTTTGAACGTTCCATGACAAAGAGCAGTGAAACCGGGTAGGGCTGTTGAGCGTGTTGCTGGTAAACAAAGGGAATGGAGAGAATTGGAGCAAAGGTTACTGCTAATATAAATACAATATATTGCACAGAACACCATGGCACATAATTTAATTTGATATTGCATGTAGCACATGACTTGAAAAAAAACCAGAATGTGCACATTCTTACTTACTAATTGCAACTTATAAAATGCATAAAGGAGCAATTCTTTGTGCCCCAGCGTAATATAATAGCAATATGGTTATATTATTTGATTTTTTTTTTAGAAAAAATATTGTTTGTTATGCATTGTAGCATTTTAATAGTTAAAGCCAAACTGAGTAAATGTAAAAGCTTTAGAAACATTGTGTGTTTGATCAGGGTTCAGGGTTCTTAGGAATAATGCCTTTTTCAGTAGCTGCTCCTAGCATTTCTAGACTTGTTTCCATATTCCTGGGTTATAGAAAGTTATCCTTGCTCTGAAACTTTGGGTTGCAAAAAATTGTAATATTAAATTTGACGTATACTGTAAGCAACAGCTGCAGAAAATGGGTAGGGTGGAGTTTAGTTGTTTTAAACTAGCAAGACATAAAACCTAACTTGGAAGATGCAGAGATGTATTGAGAGACATAATCCATAAATTTCTGGAATTGTATAACAGGGTGGAAGAGGAGCAGAGTGATAATGAAAGTAGCAGTTATATTAAGCCTTTGCAACTTATTTTTTAAAAATATTCAGTGTAAATACTTAAGAGAACTATATCTGTTATTATAGTACATTCGGAAAGTATTCAGACTCCCTTCACTTTTTCAATTTTGTTATGTTGCAGCCTGATACTACAATCGTTCAAATTCATTTTTTTTCCTTATTAATCTACACTCAGTACCCCATAATGACAAAGTGAAAACAGAATTTTATAAATGTTTGTAAATGTATGAAAAAGGAAAAACTGAACTATCACATTGGCATAAGTATTCAGACCCTTTGCAACAACACTTGAAATTTCACTCGGGTGCCTCCCATTTCTCTTGATAGCTGCTGAGTTGTTTCTACACCTTGACTGGAGTCCACCTGTGGTAAATTAAATTTATTGGACATGATTTGGAAAGGCGCACACCCCTCTATAGAAGGCCTCACAGCTGACAATGCATACTGTATCAGAGCAAAAGCCATGAGGTCAAAGGAACTGCCTGCAGAGCTCAGAGACAGGATTATTGCAAGGTACAGATCTTGGGAGGGCTACAAAAAATTTCTGCTGCACTGAAGGTTCCCAAGAGCACAGTGGCTTCCATAATTCTCAAATGGAAGAAGTTTGGCACAACCAGGACTCTTCCAAAAGCTGGTCGCCCTGGACAAACTGAGCAATCAGGGGAGAAGAGCCTTAGTAAGAGAGGTGACCAAGAACCCGATGGTCCCCCTGATTGAGCTCCAGAGATCCTGTGTGGAGATGAGACAAAGTTCCAGAAGGACAACCATCACTGCAGCCCTCCACTGATCTGGGCTTTATGGCAGAGTGGCTAAATGGAAGCCTTTCCTCAGTGCAAAACACATGACAGCCTGCTTGGAGTTTGCAAAAAAGCACCGGAAGGACTCTCAGACTGTGAGGAACAAGATTCTCTGGTCTGATGAAACCAAGATTGAACTGTTTGGCCTCAATTCTAAACGTCATGTCTGGAGGAAACCAGGCACCACTCATCACCTGCCTAATACCATCCCAACAGTGAAGCATGGTAGTGGCAGCATCATGCTGTGGGGGTGTTTTTCAGCAGCAGGGACTGGGAGACTGGTCAGGGTTGAGGGAAAGCTGAATGGAGCAAAGGACAGAGATATCCTCAATGAAAACCTGTTCCACAGCGCTCAGGACCTCAGACTGGACCGAAGGTTCACCTTCCAACATGACAACAGTCCTAAGCACACAGCCAAGACAACACAGGAATGGCTTAGGGACAACTCTGTGAATGTCCTAGAGTGGCCCAGCCAGAGCCCTGACTTGAACCCTCTTGAACATCTCTGGAGAGACCTGAAAATGGCTGTCCACTGACGGTCCCCATCCAACCTGAATGAGCTTGAGAGGATTTGCAAAGAAGAATGGCAGAAAATCCCCCAATCCAGGTGTGCAAAGCTTGTCGCGTCATACTGAAAAAGACTCGAGGCTGTAATTGCTGCCAAAGGTGCTTCAACAAAGTACTGAGTAAAGGGTCTGAATATTTAAGTACATGGTGATATTTCAGTTTTTCCCTTTAATACATTTACAGACATTTCTAAAATTTTGTTTTCACTTTGTCATTATGGGGTACTGAGTGTAGATTAATGAGGAAAAAAATGTATTTGAACGATTGTAGTATCAGGCTGCAACATAACAAAATTGAAAAAGTGAAGGGGGTCTGAATACTTTCCGAATACACTGTAAGCAACATTATAGGTGCTAGCCAATTTTCTCTAGCAGAACTTAACATTCACATTAACAGTAGACACAACAATAAGGAAAAATAGATTTTTTAAATTACTTTTAATATATGCAAAAAGAAAGGGCAAAAAAAATGAACTCCAAAGAAACATGAAAATCTATCAAAATTATTCTTATATATTTTATTTTGCAATTAAACTGTATATGTTTATGGGAGCTTATACAAAAACAGAAAAAATAGAAAATTAAATAACATTGACACATGCTGTTCAAATAAATATTTTTCACATTTAGACTCATCATGATAAAATGTTTTTGTAAATATATTTTTTCAACCACTGTTCTTAGTAATCAGATATGATTTGAGGATCTGGTCAAATGTGATGTATCACAAATGAGAGCTGTGGCTTTGGACTTTTAACTATAAAGACAAGATTACCATGTTATTAATTTCTGTTTTTTGAAAAGAAAAGCCATTTGATGTGCTGACTTGCAAAAGAAGAAGTTTGTACAGTCTTCTAAAATTCTAAAGAGTTGCAAGGAGTGTTGTCTGTTTTCTTGGGTTTGGAAGATGCTCGTTGTAGATATAGATGGCTGATCCTACGTAGCACCCTAAATGACTGGTAATTGATTATGATGATTATGAGCCATAGAGTCCTAGTGACCGCATAGATAGATTTTCTCCAAGACAATCTATCCCTAACCTGTTCTTTGAAGTCTCCCAATGGCGCCCTTATCGCCACTGTAACTGAGTATCATAACCATTCTAACACCAATAGAATTAAAGCAAGTTCTAATTAATGTATAACAAGCCAAACAGGTGGGGGAACTATATATGTATGTAAGTAACAGAACAATGAGAATTGGGTGAGGTAAGTTTTTCTGGGCATGAAAGTTACGTAAACAAGAATTTTTATTCCTGTTTTGCTCTCATACATAAATATACATGATCTAGATTCTAAAAGGATAAGCAAATTGCACCAATACAAATGTCACAATGAAAAATATTACTTGCCATAGATCAACATAATGGAAAACCAAGTAACTGATTCTTCTGAAGAACGTACATTTCAGTATCAGAGTTCCTTGCCTTCACTGCCTGTTCCTCCTCTTGATGAATCTCTAAACAAATACCTTGATGCAGGTATGTAACTTTTAATTGTCTTGTTGCTCAAAATTGGGTAACTACTAGAAATAACTGTTTGATCTCTGGCTTACACATATTGTCGTATGCAGTGACTCATTCAGTCCGTTAATTACACAACTTTGTTCCAGTCCTATTGTATTAAAGATACAGAACCTATTTAGCTGTTCTTTGTAGAGTCAACATGTGAGGAGTGAGATTAAGAATAAATGTGCTATCTCTGTCTCCTGTTCTCATAACTTTCCACTGCTTTGAGAGATGACTCAAATTTAGATTGATGGGATCCTTTCTTGGCTCCCTATTTATTGGCACTAATCAGTCCTTGTAGATGCCTAAAGAATGGGGCCGATCTATAAAAGTTTCAGTTTTTAAGAAAGGAGACAATATTAACCTTGCCAATTACCACCCAATGAGTTTAGTAAGTGCTACCAACAAAAAGCTCCTGAAAAAAATGTGGAATATAAATCTAACAAATAAGTAAACTTCTTTACATGAAACTCATAGATTGGCTGATGCAAGATAAAGATTTGGCAAGGAACAAGTTGACTTCAGAACCAGATGATCAACATTTAACTAATATATTATACTTCATCACTTGGAGAAAAAATGTTCCAGCTGCCCAAGAGGAACTCTTTGTGGTGCTTTCATTGACTTGAAGACCGCTTTTGATTCCATCTCTAGAGTAAGGCTGGGGAGGAAACTAGCAGCCCTTTTCTATAGATCAGTGCCTACTGTGGCTGATCATGGTAATACATGAGAACATCTTCATGCCTCTTAGCTATACCATCACTGGAAATCCCATTGCCTCAACTCCTATCTTGAAGGATATTGGGGGTGTATTCTTGCTCAGTTTTTGTTTAATTTTTATATAGACTCTGAGGTTAAAAACGCTACTGAAAAGTGAGTTTCACCCTGTAATGACAGGTAACAATTCCATCTCCATTCTCATATGCTGAGAATGAAGTCATTCTATGACAGACTAAGATTTGCAAAGGCAAAGCCTGTGAGCCCTGCAACATTTTGTTGTGAAGAACTGGAAATTTACTATTTTAAATCTAAAATGGTTTTACTAACTATGGCATCAGTTATCATAAATGGAAAATTAAGGGTCCTCAGATTGAACAGATTAAAATTTTAGTTTCACCAGACACAATTTTGTTGTGCAGAGTGCAGCAAAGCTCTCAAAAACTCTGCTCTCAGGAAAAACACACATCAGCATGAGAGCTTGCAAAATGCAATGTCCATATTTTGCTCTCCAAAGAAATTCCAGTCAGAAAATATATACTAACTGGTTTTTATTGATAAAAATGCAAAACTCCATAAAATACAAGTTGCATACAAAATATAGGAAATAACAAAGACTTCTTCTCATCTTAGCATCCAAGACCTATCCACAACAAAGTCTCTAGCTAAAAACTCTCAGAGAAGAGGTACACTACTTGGTTACTAGTTACAACTACATAACCCATAAAGCTACATGATAGATAAAACTATACACGACTGAAAGGCTAGGCATCTAGCCCTCCCATTATATTGCCAGCATGTACCCCCCCACTGAATAACTAGCATACACATGCCAATAGGTGGCAGTAAATAGCACAACACGGTCACAAGATGCTTTGTTTACATTAAGCTACATACAGTAGACATAACAATGTTGTTGTACAGATAACGGGATGACTTTCTTCCCATGAGAAAATCCTGACAAATTTTGTTCCAGCTGTTGCTAAGTTGTTTAGAGCAAAGGTGTTAACCTTCTGTTAAACAGGGCAGACTCTACTTCTATAAAAACATGAGCGCTTTATAAACAGTCCAGTCCAAATTTCTAAGAACCCTGCTCTGTATTCTGTAATGTGTGCCTAACATGTTCTTTCATTTGGAGCTTGATTTCACCCTTGTAGAGTCTTGTATGGGACTTTGCCATATGAAATGCTGGGTAAAATTGGCTTTTTGGTGCACGTTCCCATTTCAGTTCATTTTTACTAATGGATTTGTTTCCTCCTAGAAAAAAAACATCAGGGATCTAGCCTATTGCAGCTTCTCAGCAAAATCCTTGGTTATGCTTGGCTTATTGAAATGAAACAAAGAGTTCATGACTTATACTGCAGAAATAGAGCTACAATGAAGGGCATTTTTGTAGACCCTCTCTGTACCTAAATAAATAAGACTAAAGAGTTTTTAACATCCTACCTGTTTCTCTCAGAAAACCCTTTATTTTAGCACTATTTAATGTCTTATCTACTGGTTTGCTGGAGAAAAGGTATAGCATTATCCTATTTACAGAAAATTGTAAGATGAGTTGGAACAATCAAGCAATAAACAACAGGCTAATCAAGGAACTACCAAGGAGAAAACAACACCCCCACCAACACTGACAGGGCAAGGTACTGTATATAAACAGAGAGCAAACCCCGCTTCCTTCTAGCACTGAAGATGTTACCTAACTGGGTAACAAAATGTCTGCAAGAAAACAGTCAAGCTCAGAGAACCCCAAGGACTCCACAGTTCAACCCTGAGCTACATATATTCTCTTCTATTAATAATTATTATTCCTCAGCAAGGGGCTTTTCTACTGCTGTAGATTTCGAAAGAAAGCCAGTTTTGTGTAGTAGTTAAGGTACCCGGCTAGGAACCAGGAGACCATGAGTTCTATTCTTGCATTAGTCATGAAGCCAACTGGGTGACCTTGGCCTGTTACACTCTTTCAGCCCTAGGAAGAAAGCAGTGGCAAGCCGCTTCCAAAAATCTTGCCAAGAAAACTGCAGGAACTACTGCAGGCAGTCACTAGAAGTCAACACATACTTGAGGGCATCCCCCCACCCCAAAAAAAGCAAAGTGATGATCCATGTATGAGTTGCTGTCACCTGAGTATCATGGTCTAGAAAGGGTCATAAGGAATGCATTGGGTGAAAGCTCCCCAGATACAGCTTCCACTTGCTGCTCCCAAGTCATGAACCACATCCTAGAGTTACTACCATATATTCTGTCAGTACAATTTATCTAATTATCTCATCCATTGTTATAGTACTTCTTATGCCCAAGTCATCTCCAGGCAGTTTATAGTCAATAAAAAATAAAGACATACAGTACTATGCAAAAGTTTTAGGCAGGTGTGAAAAAATGCTGTAAAGTAAGAATGCTTTCAAAAATATATATTGCAATTGTTTATGTTTATCAATTTACAAAATGCAAAGTGAGCGAACAGAAGAGAAATCCAAATCAAATCAATATTTGGTGTGACCACCCTTTGTCTTCAAAACAGCATCAATTCTTCTAGGTATACTTGCACACAGTTTTTGAAGGAACTTGGCAGGTAGGTTGTTCCAAACATCTTGGAGAACTATCCACAGATCTCCTGTGGATGTAGGCTGCCTCAAATCCTTCTGTCTCTTCATGTAATCCCAGACAGACCCGACGATGTTGAGATCAGGGCTCTGTGGGGGCCAAACCATCACTTCCAGGACTCCTTGTTCTTCTTTGCACTGAAGATAGTTCTTAATGACATTGGCTGTATGTTTGGGGTCATTGTCCTGCTGCAGAATAAATTTGGGGCCAATCACACACCTCCCTGATGGTATGGCATGATGGATAAGTATCTGCCTGTATTTCTCAGCATTGAGGACACCATTGATCCTGACCAAATCTCCAACTCCATTTGCAGAAATGCTGCCCAAACTTGCAAGGAACCTCCACCATGCTTCACTGTTGCCTGCAGACACTCATTATTGTACTGCTCTCCAACCCTTTGGTGAACAAACTGCCTCCTGCTACAGCCAACTATTTCAAATTTTGACTCATCAGTCCAGAGCACCTGCTGCCATTTTTCTGCACCCCAGTTCCTATGTATATCAGTCCATAGCTGAGTGACTTAGCCTTGTTTCCACATCAGAGGTATGGCTTTTTGGCCACAATTCTTCCATGAAGACCTTCCATGAAGACCACTTCTGGCCAGACTTCTCCAGACAGTAGATGGGTGTACCTGGGTCCCACTGGTTTCTGCCAGTTCTGTGCTGATGGCACTGCTGGACATCTTCCAGTGTCAAAGGGAAGTAAGCATGATGTATCTTTCATCTGCTGCATTAAGTTTCCTTGGCTGACCACTGCGTCTACGATCCTCAATGTTGCCCATTTCTTTGTGCTTCTTCAAAAGAGCTTGAACAGCACATCTTGAAACCCCAGTCTGCTTTGAAATTTTTGCCTGGGAGAGACCTTGCTGATGCAGTATAATTACCTTGTGTCTTGTTGCTGTGCTCAGTCTTGCCATGGTGTATGACCTGTGACATGAAACTGTCTTCCACAGCCTCACCTTAATAGCAGAGTTGGGCTGTTCCTCACCCAGTTTTAAGCCTCCTACACAGCTGTTTCTGTTTCAGTTAATGACTGTGTTTCAACCTCCATATGAAATTGATGATCATTGGCACCTGCTTGGTATAACTGATTAATCATACACCTGACTCTAATCCTACAAGATCCCTGACTTTGTGCAAGTGTACAAAGTGTGCAAGTATAAGAATTGATGCTGGTTTGAAGCCAAAGCGTAGTCACACCAAATATTGATTTGATTTGGATTTCTCTTCTGTTTGCTCACTTTGCATTTTGTAAATTGATAAACATAAACATTTACAATATATATTTTCGAAAGCATTCTTACTTTACAGCATTTTTTCACACCTGCTTAAAACTTTTGCACAGTACTGTAATTAAAATATATGACATAAAAACAAAATTAATTTAATATAAAAATGTTTAAAATATAAATGGAAAAGAAGAACAAATACCTTTACGTGGCTCTAAAATGTGATTTCTGACAGGTATTACCTGTATTTGCAAATATGTTCCAAATCTTATTATTTTGCTAAATGTATTTATGTTCAGGTAATACCATTCTCTGTATAAAAATGCCTTGTATAAAAAAAAAGTTTCATAAGCCTATGAATCAAACAATTTCTCCAGTTTTACAGCTCAGCAATAAAGGGCTTGATCTGTAAAGTTTAGTCCACACCTGCCTTTTGGAATTCTACAGGAATAGATGTCTAGTTTCTGATAATCTAGAGAAATTATCTCTTTCACACTTCTGAGTTTGTAGTGTTAAAGAATTCTGTAAGCTGATTTGATTAATCACATTAATTCTCAGCTCAAACTTTGCAAACAGTTGTCTCTGGCTTCTATAAAATAGTTATTTGTTTATTTGGCAATATGGCCCATATCTATTTCCATTTGACAGTTACAAATAAATCCCAAAAGAGATGCAATCTCTAGATGTTTTGTTTGTTTATTTGAAACCCATTTTAGAATAAACGTGGAGCAGTAATACAGCTTGAAGTAGAGACGTAAATGTGTTTAAAACATCTTTTTACCATTTATGTTTTACAGTGAGGCCTTTCTTAAATCAAGAAGAATATCAAAGAACGCAGGACATAGTCAAAAGATTTGAGAATGGCATTGGAAAGGAGCTACATCAAAAATTACTTGAAAGGGCTACAGTGAAGAAAAATTGGGTATGTTTTTAAGAAAGCCAATTTTTTTCCCAGTCATTCTGTATAATAATAAGTAAGAAAATATGCAAAGATTGACATTGTGTTCACACATTACACTAAACCATAATGTGGGTTTGTTGGTTTGACTTAGCATGTTTGTGAACCTTGCAATTGTCATGTATAAACCATGGTTTATCTATTATAATGTGTTAACCCAACCACTGTAGTTATTGTAATTTTTCACCAAGCTGTGGCTGAGTATAGTATCAGAATCCAGTCTAGGTTCTGGTCCTTATCAATATTATGATACTGTCTCTTAGGGAAAAAAAAGCCACATTAGCAGAATCTAATTCAACAGCAAACTGCTTTTTTGAATAACAAATCCCACTAGAAATCTTTTTCCTTCGAACAGATCTGAAATTATTTTAAGAGTTGCTTGATTTCATATGTGTTCTGTAGTGTAGGATGAAGGATTGCTGTTTGAACAGCATATATGTAACATTTCTTTGTTGTACCAAATGTTTTGTGCTGTGTTTTCAGTCTTAGCCATGAGATACAACCTGAACTTAACAAATAACTATGTTAAAGATTCCTCCTGTTGTTAACTGCTTTTTCTTTTCAGCTGGAAGAATGGTGGCTGAATGTGGTCTATCTTGATTCCCGTTTTCCAACACAAATCTATAGTAATTTTGGAGGACCAGGCCCTTATCTTGAACATTATTGGCCAATTAAAGAAGGGACTCAGATAGAAAGAACATCAATATCTGTCTGGCACACCTTGAAATTCTGGGAACAAGTAAGAACGTAAGAAATCTAAAATCTCAATGTAGTAATTATAGCTGTGTACAGTTACTTATCATGTTATTATTGCTGAGTTGTTAATATTGCTAACAGTCAATATAAGTTTAGTTCATATTAATTTTATATCTGGTTACCTGGGGCAGGTCCCCAAAAACTCAAATTTATTTTTAAAATCTGTAAAATTATACTGTGGGATTCTAATAGGGAAGGAACCCAAGCACATTATTGTCTTCTTATAAATTAAGACTGCTAGAATAGGTACCATTGTTTTTAACTGAGCACAAACACAATAGACTGAGAGAATAGTGGGCATTTCTGTACAGGTAGTCCTTGAGTTACCACCATTTGTTCAGCGACAGTTCAAATTTACAGTGGTGCTGAATGAAGGGACTTACGACCAGTCCTCAAAGTTCCGGCCATTGCAGCGCACTTGCGGTCACGTGAACAAATTCTGGTGCCTAGCAACCAGCTCACACTTACGACCAGTTGCAGTATCCTGTGGTCACACAATTGCCATTTGTGATCTTCCCTGCCGGCTTCTCCCAAGCAAAGCAATGGGAGGCCAGCAAGGAAGGTCGCAAGTTACTGTGAGAGCTAGAGCGGAAAGAGTTAAGCGCATTCTCTTATCCCCAGAACAGAGAGGTAGAGATAAGAAAATGAGACTTGCACCTCCCTGAAGAATGCAGGATGTTTGTCGGGTGACTCTGGGAATTGCTTTCACTCTGAGAAGATTCTGTAACGGGACTGAAGCCAATAAACCATGCTGAATTGAATCTGTACTGTCTCCTGGAGTTTCCTGGGCTAATCCTGACATCAATCTTCTCAGAGTGAAAGCAATTCCCAGAGTCACCCGACAAACATCCTGCATTCTTCAGGGAGGTGCAAGTCTCATTTTCTTATCTCTACCTCTCTGTTCTGGGGATAAGAGAATGCGCTTAACTCTTTCCGCTCTAGCTCTCACAGTTACTGAGGTAAGTCTCCCCCACCACCACCCTGCCTTTCTTTGCTCACATGCACTGTGCCCTCCTTCTCCCCTTTGCTCGCACACACACCACCCTCTTTCCCCACTCTCCCTGTGCTTACATACATGTATGCACGCACCTCACTTTCTCTTTCCTTGGCCTCCCTGTGATCGCACGCATGCACCCCCATGCCCTCTTTCCATGGCCACCCTGAAATTGCACATATCCTGGGCCCTTTCCTTGGCCTCCCTGCGCTCACACATACACATGCACACACCCCACACCCTCTTTCCTTGTCTTCCCTGCAATCGCGCACACACATGCATGTAGCCTGCGACCTCTTTCCATAGCCTCCCTGTGATTGCATGCACCCCATGCCCTCTTTCCATGGCCTCCCTGCACTCTCACACATGCATCCCACACCCTCATTCCCTGGCCTTTCTGAGCTCGTGCCACACTGAGCACCCCATCCCCTGACTCATGCACAGTCTGCATCAGACCTCCCAGGGCCTCCCCTACCCACCATGGCACCCCTGTACTCCTTACCTGGGGCTCCCTCTGCTTCCTGCTTAATGACCTGCTGTTGCTAAGCGATGCAGTTACATCATGTCACACTTTATGACCACATTGCTTAGTGACAGCAATCCCAGTCCCAATTGCAGTCATAACTCGAGGACTACCTGTAGTGTTTTTTGAAGGATAGTTTAGTAATTTGAGTGCCTTGTCTACATCACATTATATGGAAAGGCAGTATAGGCCTTCAGAACATATACTATTGAAATATATTGAAACATACTGAAATATAGCATTCGTTTAGATCCTAGTTATAAAATGCATGCTTGTCCATGCAGCTTCAATAACTTACACATTATGTTGTCTTACAGAGAAAAGTTGGCTGTACATAAATCTGGCAATAAGCCCCTGGACATGGATCAGTTCCGAATGCTATTTTGCACTTGCAAGGTGCCAGGCATTGTTCAAGACTCCATTGCTAATTATTTCAGGACAGGTAAATGACGTATCTTTTTGAATAAAAGAAAATGGTTTCAATGCAGTGTGTACAATGTTTATTGCATACATATGGATGCTCAATAGTTAAATTTAGTTTGCAGTTTAAACCCATGTACCTGGGAATAAAATCTAATAGTGAGATGAGTAGACAAGTATAAAATAAGAGTTCATTGGATAGAATTGCTCTCATTACAGTTCCCTTTGGTCCAAGATTTAGTACGCAGTGTGGATATCCAGAGACAAATAGATGGTTTGATTCCTTTTAGTAAGACAGCTATTGTGAAAAATACTAAAAGGGCTGAAGAGTTTTTCACTCTTTCATTAGATAAAAATGCATAGCAGGGTAATAATACTTGTGGGTCACTAGGCAAGTTGCTTTAACACTTCTCCAATCTGTAAGGTGGCACAAAAGTATGCTGGTTTAATTTGTTCTGTCCCATCCAAGGTGCTATGAAGAGCATTCTATATGATGATCTTGCTGGCACTGTTTGTAGCAATCTTGCCAATCCCACAGTGGCTACTGTTCAGTAGAGTGGTGAGTGCCTAAAACTTTTAACAAGAAATGGCGGTTGCTGACATCAAATCCTGATTTGGTGCCATAGGTTTTAGTTTCCAGAATTGATGGACATGATTGCAGTTGGCCTATGTATAATCACCACTACCATGGCAATGAGTGCCTCCAAAACTGAAGTGAGGAAGTCCAGGTGGTGAATGAACAATGAGTCTGAGACATAGGAATAATGGGGCCCTCCAACAAATTAAAAATAGTATAAAAGTATGTCCCCTTGTCTGCAGAAGCAGCGGACAAACTGTACTGCTAAAAATACTGTATTTCCTGGTGAAATTGACCTGTGCAGAAAATTAGTCTTAATTTGTTAAGTCCTTAAACTTGTATTTGAAACTTCTTTTGCTAAGGATTGAAGGAAACTCACCCAGTGCTGTAAAAAGGTTCTTAATAACTGAAAAGCAGTTAACAAGTAATTTCTGAAAGTGATTAGAAAAGGAAGTATGCGAACCCAGTGTCCTTTTAAAGGCACCGACTGCAGTTTGAGCAAGATGATTATTCCCTCGTCTCCCAGAGCTCTAAATCTGCCAGACACTGCTGTCTTGTGGCCTCCTCATAGGAAGCAGCTGTCTGGAGCACTCTTGGGTGTCTCAAGTCCTCTCCTTGTCCAGAGGGGAATTATGAAGAGCTGGTCTACTCGCTGGCTCTTCATTCTGCTGTGGTCATCGGCTCTACTTTTCGCAGAGCCATCTTCAGTTTGCCATTTCTTCCCTGGAGATCCCTGATCATACATTTTCAAAGAGGTCTAGTGCTGTAAAAATGTATTAATAAGGAGCCCGTGTAAGACCTGACTTCCACTTCAGAAAGTGCCAATCAGTCGTTATGCAGGCAGCTCTCTGCAGAAGTCAGGTACCATGTCAGTCCAACAGCACCAAGCAAAATAGCAATGGAGGACAGTACTGAATGACTGAAGGGCAAGTGCTTTGTATGCTGCAACTGATAGGAGCTGGGTATAAATTGAGCGTACAGCAAAGCTTGTATTGGAATAACATGGGAATTCCACTTTATCCTCAGAACAGCTAAATACAAAGTTAGGTGGCCTAAGCTATGGGGTAGAGATGAAAGACATTATCATAAGGACAGTTCCTCAAAGAATGGTTAACAAGACATCTTTGAACTGCCATTAGGAAGATGTGGATAAGCACTTAGAAAGATACCTGACATTCTTTTTCCCCCTTGTCCTGGGGTGGCTAGAATCTCAGTTGTATTGGCACAGTACTTCTTGAAGCTTTGTTTCAAGACCCATCCCTGTCTATGTTATAAATAGAAGGTGTTATTTTTATGTCTGCTGAAATTTTTCAGAGCATTAATGTGGATATGTTGTTGTGTTTTGTGTGCTGCATTGCTCTGTGCATTAATACCTTATGATGCATGTCCTAAACCATTCTGCGTTTCATCCAAAGCTCACAAATCTAATATGAATTCAGGCCTGTCATTGTGTAACCTTTCTGTCTGTGAGAAGAGATGTCATGGAAAATTAACAGACATCACAGATATCCTAGCAAAATGACCCTGTATTGATAAATTTAGGCTTACATTGATGTCATAGACCTACATTATGTAATAATTATAAATACTGGGTTGCAGGTATAGGATAGGAAACTTTGTAAGATAGTCAACTTTATAAGTACACTCACTTATGTTACCTTTGAAAAACTTGGTCTGCTTTAACTTTTAGTTACTGTAAGAATGTAGAAGATTGGATGTGGGAATTGTGCATTGGTGAAAAAAAACAGCTGTCAGAACCTGCATCAATCAAATATCATTTTAAAAAGTTATAGCAGTCAATGGGTGTTTGCTTGATTTGATTCTGCCATTTGTATCTGGGGGGGGGATGGTAGTTTATAGTTGTGTTTGTGTTATTGCTATGAGATGGAGAGGCTTTCAAATTGATATGGGAATTTACAGCAAGACCTGAATGCAGACAAAACCGGTGGTAGCCTGAAGGCTGGGAAGAACTGTGTTATCATTGGGAGGAATGCACAAGGCCACCATTCTGTGAGAAAGGATTTTGGCGCCAGTGTAGTAAGGGGGGGGTGGGGGGTGAATAAGTATAGAGAACTTTATACAGGCTTTAGTTTTAGCAATGCTTTGCTTCAAGCTGCATGTACCAACCAATAAAGGAGCATTTATCTGAACCAGGCCTGGTTTCACGAGAATTCTTCTAAATTGGGGTTTGGATTTTGTGGACTTGACAACAGCTGTTTTGTCCCTTTTGTAAACCTATGTGGATCTCCTGAGTCCCTAAGTAGTGATTGTGTACTTGAAATCAGAGAAGGGAATTCATTAAAAGCAATAAAACGTAGCTGTGGGGGAAAAAGATATATCAAGTACAATTTATGATCTTATAGTTTTTCAGTTCTTCTGAAGAAGAAGTCCTGTTTCTGCAGGCTGGCTTTTTTACTATCACCCAAACTCTGAATCACCTTCAGTTAGTTTTGCTTTCTCTGTCTACACCGAAGAGCACAAAATGTGAACCATGCCATCAGCTAATGCACAAATTATACATCCATCTATATATCCTGCTATAATTCTATTAATTGAAAATCATTTGGGGACCTGTACTAAAAAGTGGTGTATAAATGTAATGAATAATGTAATTTATCTTTGCCCAGCAAAACCAAAACTTAAATTACTATTTAAGATAACAATCCTAAGCATGCATATGTATAAACAAGTATAACACAGTGGGATTTAATTTTTGAATTTGCATACAAAGCATTGGGTTGTATAATGATGCTTCTTGTGTGCTTTGTTCAAAGCAAATTTGTTTGAACTTCCAATACTGGTTTCTAAGTAAGCATTTTATATCACCCTGAATTTTCAGCTGTATTTTCATTTGAACCTGTATCCAGTAATAGCTGCATTTGTACACAACTAAATCAGGACTTTGGACTCGTCATTGGTGCACTGTGTGCTGGTGCATGCAGCTTGTTTACTCTATGTTTGCTTCTCCAGTTTGTGTGTTTGTGTATATGTGTGTGTGTGTGTGTGTGTGCGTGCTTGCAAATGCATATACACATGCAGATGGAGACATTATTTGCTACACCTGCTTACCCCGGCTTAGTGCACATGGTTTTAAAAAACCCTTACTTCTTGCATGGGATGAAATCAAAACAAGAAAACCCTCTTGGTGCAATTGACATGATACACCATCCAAGTGTAAAATCTTCTACTTCCTTTCCAGAAGGAGGAGATTCTGCTTTTTCATTCTACAAAGCTGCTATTTGATAGGAGTGGGAAAACATCTATTTGACGATGGAATTGCTAGGGAAGAGCAGTGGTTAGAGTTTTTCTCCCATTGCACCTGTTCAGTATCTGTGTGTTAGTTCTGCTGTTAGCAGTGGAAGAACAATTGTCTTGTTTTTGCTATTCAGCTGGGGAGCCAGGAATAGTAAGTACGGTTGCAGATGACCACCATTCCGCTAAACAATGAAGATGCAGGTCATTTGAGATAAATCAGAAGTCTCCAATATGCTGGCCTACATAGCTAATAACAGAAAGAGGTTATTGTATTGACTTTTTTTGTCTCATCATCTTAGGAAGCATTTCATGATGATTATACAGATGTCTGTATGAAGGAATTACGGTTTTTCTTTTTCTTATAGAAAATGAAGGTGAATGTCCATCTCATTTGGTAGTGTTGTGTCGAGGTCGAATTTTTGAATTCAGTGGTTTACATGATGGTCATATTCTGAGCCCACCAGAGCTTTTTAGGTATGTTTAGAATAAATTTTATAAACAACCTGCTAGTCTGTAGTTTCTTTTTATATAAATTTGACAGTAAACGTATTCATACTGATACTCCAAATATACCAGTAGAAAGAATTGGTCAGTGAAGATTTTGGAAATTTAAGAGGCTTCTGTGTGAGACCTATGAGGGAGATGCTATATTCAGCTTTGAAGTAATATTTATCAGGAGTTATTTTAAGTTGCTTCCATATTAATCATATCCTTTGTACTGTAGTTTCTATGTATTTTTTCACTCATTTTATGGTGAATACAGATTGCATTCTTGTTAAATTACTGCAGTCCAATGTTTTCTTTTTAGGTCTGATTTGTAGCATTTTATAGCTTTGTTTTGTTAAATACAATTAAATGTGAATTTTACTACTTTTATTAGTTTTATGTGTCTTAAAAAGTTCATTTTCTGGAGTGTCTCTCCTTTTATTGCCTCTTGTTCAGTGTAGGAGGGGAAAATGATAAAAGTTAGCTGAGATTTTGTTTCCCACACTTAAAAAAAAGGGAAAGGAAAGTAACATTTACAATTCCCAACTTCAGGAGAACAGAAACTAATAAATTCCAGGTGCATTGAACAAGAACAAAAAGGATATATGTTAAAATCAAGATACTGCTTCATGATTGTTAAAGATATTTGCTGAATGGGAGTTTTACCGTCAAAGAACTTGGCTATGGAAATGAATGGGAGAGAGAATGCTACATTATTTGCTGAAACATAAGCCCTGCTTGTTTCCCTTCCCTTTCAAAATGCCTCAGAGTATAATTAGTAACTGGTGGGAGGAGTATCACTGTGCTAAGGAAAAATGAGGAAAAATAATATCTACTTGGAGAAACTCTGTTGCAGTTGCTGAGCTCCTCCCTCCCTCTCTCTCATAAACATGCACACTTCTGACATATTTTCTTTCATTTTTATAATCTGAGTGCCAATGAAAATGGTGGATGATTGGAGTATTGTTCCTCCCTAGAGCAAATTGTAATAACTGTTCTCCGTATAGAATCTCTATCAAAGGATATAACTATAACTATTAGAGGAGATTAATCTTATATCTGCAGTACTTTACTTTTGATATTTGATAAATAACTTTATTTTAGTGAAGTGGTGAATGTGTCTAGGGTAGCTTAGTTAACAAGGACCTGGAAACTTGATTCATTTTCAGTCTTCATTAACTGAAATGCTGGCCTAAGGAAAAAATGATTTGTCTTAAGTGATATTTTGCATTGGAAATGTTCATTATTTTTAACTTATGCCTGGGATTTATACTATTTACAGGCAACTTTCCTACATCCAGAAGAAATGTCAGAATGAACCTGAAGGGCCAGGATTGTCTGCCTTAACATCTGAAGAAAGAACCACGTGGGCAAAGGTTGGGATTTTTTTATTTTTAAAGAGACATTTGGTACAGATTAGTAGGGGCTTTTATGTTTAATAATTGTTTTGTTTGCCTCTTAGACACGTGATTATCTTATCAGCCTTGACCCAAAGAACCTGTCTCTGTTGGAAACAATACAGAGTAGTTTATTTGTAATAAGCCTAGATGATTCGAGTCCTCAAGCTACACCTGAAGATTATACAGAGGTACTTAAAGAATATCAGAATTCAAAGTCTGTGCTGCCCTTAATAGTCTGCTCAGTTTTAAGAAAATAATTGTATTTAACTGACTATAATTAGCCTTGTTATATTATAGAATGAAAGGATTTGGAGAGATCAAATGGCATAGGGTAATTACACCATGTATCTGGTTTATTCAAAATGTAAATTATAGTATGTCACAGATAGAATGTGGGAATTAAGAAAATATGCAACACCAAAGAGAACATAGCAACATTCCTCACCAGGCTACTCTTAAACTCTAATGAACATTTCTTTCAGATATATAAATGGGCAAGATAAATACATAAGTTAATTATACATTTGTTTTGTCAATAGTAAATGCCATGTTTAGAAATATTTCCTTCAGTTACATATACATTGGATTGCAACCTGGGGGAGGGGGGTGATTTTGCTTTGTTTTTTAGTTTTTCACAATGGCTATTAAGGCTATTAAGGAGATTTTAGAGATCAAAATTAAAGCACCACATAGCCCTCCTACCTGTATGGTATAAAGTTCCTATAGATAGTTAAAAATGGGCAAGAGAGGGTAATCACTGATCAGTTAGTAGATGGAGAATAAGCTGTAATTTTGTAGCATGCTGAGATCAGATCAGCATTTCTTAGGTCCAATTTGTACATTTTGAAACAAAGGTTTGTCTCTTTATGCATAATTAAGTATGACAGTAAACAAAAGGTAAAGCCTCCTTTGAGTGGACTTGACTTCTGGTGATTGTATGGATACAGTGGAACCTCGGTTCACAAACGCATCTGTTCACAAACAATTCGGGTCACGACCAGCTCTGGCTGCAAAAATTTACCTCCGGTCGCGAACGCCGGATCGGGTGATGAACAGGATACGCGGCCATTTTCCCTCCCGTGACACGTGGTCGCGGCTTCCTGTAGGCGAGATCGCGGTGGCAAACAGACGTCCTGTGAAGCTTTTTGGTGTGCTTGTTAGCATGGCTCCGAAAAAGGTACAGAGCAAGCTTGGTCAGAATAAGGGTTTGAAGAAAATAACCATTGAATTGAAGAAGGAGATTATAGAAAAGCACGATCGTGGTGTTCGTGTGACTGATCTGGGCTTGGAGTACAAGATGCCGAAGTCGACAATCTCGACTATTTTGAAGAATAAAGATGCCATCAGAGAAGCTGATGTGGCAAAAGGAGTAACGATGTTAACCAAGCAGAGACCACAAGTGCTGGAAGAGGTGGAAAAGCTGTTGTTAGTGTGGCTGAATGAGAAACAGCTGGCAGGTGATAGCGTGAGTGAAGCTATCATCTGTGAAAAAGCCAGGAAACTGCACAGTGATTTACTGCGGAAAAACCCCTCTACCAGCGCAGCAAGTGAGGAATTTAAAGCCAGCAGAGGCTGGTTTGAGAAATTCCGCAGGAGAAGTGGCATCCACAATGTGGCAAGACATGGAGAGGCTTCCAGTTCTGACAAGGCTGCTGCAGAAGCCTACAAGAAGGAATTTGAGGCATTCAGGAAGGCGGAAGGATACGTCCCTCAGCAAGTGTTCAACTGCGACGAGACGGGGCTCTTCTGGAAGAAGATGCCAAACAGAACCTACATCATGCAGGAGGAAAAGGCACTGCCAGGGCACAAGCCCATGAAGGACAGACTGACCCTTTTGCTGTGTGCGAACGCAAGCGGCGACCTGAAGATTAAGCCGCTACTGGTGTACCATTCCCAGACCCCTCATGCGTTCAGGGAACAGAATGTGAACAAGGCCAGACTGCCTGTCATGTGGAGGGCCAATGCGAGAGCGTGGGTCACAAGGCAGTTGTTTATGGAATGGCTGCATGAGGTGTTCGCACCCACCGTTAAAAAATATCTTTCTGAGAACCAGCTGCCTGAAAGGTGCCTTCTTCTTATGGACAATGCCCCGGCACACCCTCCAGCCTTGGTGGATGATATGGACGCCGAATACGACTTCATAAAGGTCAAGTTCCTCCCCCCCAACACGACACCTCTTCTGCAGCCCATGGACCAGCAAGTGATCTGCAACTTTAAGAAGCTCTACACAAAGGCGCTCTTCACCAGGTGTTTCAGTGTCACTGAGGAAACATCCTTGACTCTGGCAGAGTTTTGGAAGAAACATTTCAATGTCCTCCACTGCATCAGCCTCATTGACAAAGCCTGGGAAGATGTCACCTGCCGGACCTTAAACTCAGCCTGGAGGAAACTGTGGCCAGAATGTGTCGCTGAACATGACCGTGAAGGGTCTGATGCAGAGGTAGTGGAGGAGATTGTGTCCATGGGCAAGAGCATGGGTCTGGTTGTCGATGGTGCAGACATAGAGGAGCTTGTTGAGGACCATGAGGAGGAGCTGACCACAGAAGAACTTGCTGAGCTCCAGAGTGAGCAACAGAAAGCGCTTGGTGAGGAGCATTCCACTGAGGAAGAGGAAGACAGGGAGGAGGTGAGCAGTGCTGAGATTAAATCCATTATGAAACAATGGAATGCGTGCCAGGACTTCTTTGAGAAGCACCACCCCAACAGAACTGTAACGAACAGAGCGTTGAACATGATGAACGATAACGTGGTCTCTCATTTCCGGAGGGTTATGCAGCGCAGGAAAAAACAACTGACTTTAGACAGGTTTTTCCCCAGAACTGAGCCTGCAGCTAAGAGGCAAAGAAGAGAGGACTCTCCCTCCAAACAATAACTGCCTCCCCACCCCATTCTCCCTCTTCATACTGTGCTGTATGTACTTTTTTTCATATTTTTGTGGTTTAAAAATAAAATGCATATGTTTCAGAACGGATTAACCTTATTTACATTGAACCTTATGGGGAAATTTGACTCGGGTCGCGACCAGAAATCAGTTGGCAACCAAATTTGGGGTCGGAACGGATTAACTGTATTTACATTGAACCTTATGGGAAAATTTGATTTGGGTCGCGACCATTTCGGGTCGCGACCAGAGTCGCGGAATGAATTAAATTCGTGAACCGAGGTTCCACTGTATGTCTGTGTAGTTTTCTTGGCAACAGAATGAAAGTAGTTAATTGCAGCCACCTTCTGCAATTTTTTTTTTACTTCCCAATCTTGCCTATAGCCTGGTATTTCCTAGTGGTCTCCCATCTAATCACTAATCAGTTCCAACCCTACTTTGGTTTTTGACATTAGCCAAAGTAGTTTGAGTGCTACACCCAACTGGTTATATAGGAAAACATATAGCCAAACCCCTGGGTATACCAAGAAGCTGTACCAAGGAACTGATAAACATCATCCTGGAGTACCACTAAATTGTTATGATCTTCTTTGAGTGGAGATCTTCAATATTCTTCTTCATATTATATTTAGGTATATAGGATACCAATATATGCATAAGAATTGCACTGCCCATAATGAATTGTAAATAAGGCCTTTGCAGCATGATTCTATGGGTGTCTGTTGTGATGGAACATCTAGTAGACCTTATGGAGGAGAGGGTAGGGCTGTTAAAGTTCCAAGTGAGAGGGGAGCATGAGAAAAAGACTCAGAATAACTCCTTAATTATGCTAGGTATAAATTCATCTGGAGAATTGCTTTGGCAGGTTATCAAGATTGATCGCTATCATACTAGCAATACAGATCATTCCAGAAATGAAGTGGTTCTTGTTTTCTGAGTTTCCCAGCATTGGAGGGGTTGACATCTGTTCAGAAGTAATTTCTGTTGACTCCTTCCCTCTTAAGCATGTATAAAATTGCAGCTTTATGTCAAGTTTGCATCTGCAACTTATTAAGGGCAGCACTATAAACGTGGATGAGGCCTAAGCCATTTGGGGGAGAGATTTTAGAAGTTTTGAGAGTTAAAATGGGTTTACATTATTTATTTTCCTCTTAATTTCCTACCCTCCCCCACCCCCGCAATGCAAAAGAAGCAGCCTCAGTTTTGGCCCCCTTCAGTCTGAAGGGACTCTTTGCCCATAAAGAGGGTACTGTTGGCTCCCAAGCTGCAATTTTGCATCCTCAGTTGGTGTCTAGAGACAGCAATTTTAAAAAGCAGTTATCAAATTGAATGGACACTGCAGGAGGTAGTATTGGAGGTGAGGAACTCAATAGTAGATGGAGATCTTGCTGTCACACTTCACCCTGCAATGATGCCAGAAGACATGAGAAATAGATTATCCCAGTGAGTGTTTTTCCCCCCTGAAATCTTTTGAGACTTTGAAAGGCAGTGTGACAGATTTTTCTTTCAGAACTAATAATGTTAATTCTTGATTTAGATCACCAAGTTGGCACTAGCAGGGGATCCCGGAGTACGCTGGGGAGACAAATCCTATAACTTCATTGCCTTCTCAAATGGTTCTTTTGCATCAAACTGTGATGTGAGTTTGTATCTTTTGCATTTCTCAAATTTTTTGTGTTGTGTCCTAGAAACATTACAATCGGCAATCTTAAGAAATATCTAAGCTTGTTTTAATGTATCAGTAAATGTACATGTATTTGTAAATCATAACTTATAAAGGATTTTTTCATTTTGTTACTGTGCTACAATCTTAATTACTAGATAAGAAATATCACTGATATGACCAAATTATGAGCAACTCTTCTAGAAAAAGACTATTGAACACAGATAGGTAACATGTGACATGCTGCTGAATTACAGTTCCCAATAGCCCCAGCCAGCTTGGCTAGCAGTGTTGTAGCTTATCTGTGGCTGTAATAGAAAAAAATTAAAAAGTGACATTGATTCAAACATTTATTGCTCTGTGGAGTAGTTTTTATCTTATACATATATTCCAGCATTCTCCTTTTGATGCCATGGTTTTGGTAGTCCTCTGTTCTTATATTGATTCCAAGATTGCTGAAGCAGAAGGAAGATGGAAGGTATGCTATTAATTGTAGTTCCATCCTTTTCCAATTGAAAAAACTCCCCTCCTTTGTCAGATAAATTTGATGGTTCTCTCTATTCTTATTTCAAACAAAAAAACAGGGATCAGACAAAGTGCGGGATATCCCTCGGCCAGAGGAGCTTGTGTTTAAGCTGGATCAGAAGGTGCTAAATGACATTGCTCATGCGAAGGAGAACTATTACAACCTGGTATGCATATAGCTTTTTTTGTAAGTCACATATTTATGAATGGTATTAGTGCATTCTCTTTGGTTCCATTATGTGAAGTGGGTAAGGATGAAGCAAAACAGAAATCTTTCTATGCACAGCTGGTGACTTGCTAATTTGGTTTGCCACCTGTCTGCACTGCAGCCCGGTTCCATCCTGGGAGATTTTGTATCAGATAGTTCCTTGGAAGTAGGACACTGAGGCAGAACTGTGCTTCTTTCATATGCCCAGGTGATAAGCATGACTTAGGGTACCAGTTTTCATTGTTATAGGCCTGAGTTTACTACCATTTTCTGTCAATAGCATGGTAATGGTCATCAATCAGAGATTCTAAAGTCTTGATTCTTGACCTTTGCTAGATGCTATCAGTTCTTTGTAATTACAAATTGGAGAAATTTTTCCTCCGTCAATTCTCTGAAATTGCATTATTTTTCTCTTCTCAGATATCTGACTTAGAGCTTGTGAATTATGCTTTTACATCTTTTGGGAAAGCACTGATTAAGAAACAGCACCTTCATCCTGATACATTTGTTCAGATTGCCCTACAATTAACCTATTACAGATGTCATGGACAGTAAGAATAAGTTTTAAACAATTATTAAATATTTTTATTGGTCAATGTATTAAATACATATAGAGTACAGGTAGTCCCCAGTTTAAGAATGAGTTCCATTCCCAAGATCTGTCCTTAAGTTGAATTTGTACATAAGCTGGAACAGTATTATTGTGTAATACTGTAAAAGTAGTATTGGGTAATGAACTCAAATAATTGTGTATTTAACTTGAATCATTGTGTATTTAACTCAAATTTTGCTACAGTAGGCTCCGTTCTTAACTATGGGTTGTCCTTAAACTGGACGTTCTTAACCCAGGCACTGCCTGTATAATTTATGGAGCCTTTGTGCAAGTTTGCAGATAGATGGAAATGATTTTCTCATCTGTATGCACACTTTACATATTTCTTAGAATTATCAAATAAATGCCTTTTATACTTTTCTTCTCTTCTCCTTCATTTGTTTATTGTTTTGCCAGTAGTACAGACTTAATCCAAAAATCTAGTTTCTTCATTCCTTTTATATTTTTGCTGTTCCTATATGCACTATTCTTCATGTTAGTATCCCTTTATCTGACGCGGTTTGTATTTTATTATATCCTCAGTTTTATTTCTATAAATATGTTTATAGTAAGTTGCCTTGTGAAGGCCAGATAGAAGTAAATCATTTTTTAATTAAGTTTCAAAAAGTGGAGTAGAACTTCTTTGCTTCACATACTTTTTTTGTTACAAAATAATTTCTTATTTGAATGGACAGCAGGGTTTTTACATGTCTATCCTTTGAGTGGTCAAAACAGTTAAGTAATAGGCTTACCATCTATTTTCTAGCCCTGGTTGCTGTTATGAAACTGCTACAACCAGAAAATTTTATCACGGCCGGACAGAAACTATGAGACCATGCACCACAGAAGCAATTGAATGGTGTAAATCCATGCTAGACCCTACATTCACTGTAAGTATTGTAGTTAAAGAGACTTAAAAAAATTCTGACCTTATTTTGTGTTCAGTACAAAGAGCTGATATGATTCTAGAATAATCAAAGATGTCTTCACTCTTGTATGTCATAGAGGGTCAACATCTAGTGGATGCCATCTTACCTGATAATGATACATCATTTCATAAACAGAATTCATTAGTTCTCAACAAGGGAGAAAGTTCAGATACTAAAGCAATCATGTTCAGTATGAAATAAAACTTGAGAAAGTCCCTTTTGAAACAAGAAACAATCTCCTCCTCATGGATGCTTTTATTCCTTTTTAACAGCAGAGTTATGTTTCACCATGTTATTTCTGTTAACTAGATTTTTTACATAGAGGAAATAATGTATTTGCATTAAATATCTTAACCGATGTTGATTGTGCATATACCACATTATGTATGACCTTACATGCAAAAAGTTGCTTCTTCCCCACCATACATGGTTTCTAGATATGTAAAACATAGTTTTAGTTATTTGGGATATAATCATATTACATACTTCTGGATCACCCTGATTTCAGTGGGAGTAAATTAAGCACAACATTAACCTTCTCTCCATGTTGTTAATGATGGCTGGATCATCCTTCATGTTTTAAGAGCAGCTTTCCCTAATCTGATGTGGAGCTTCAACTCTCAGCAAGAAAGGTCACGTAGCTGGTGATGGTTACTCAGCTGAACTGATCGAGTCACCTTGCTTCCTATCTCCGATTGCAAGCAGATGGAAGAGACTCTGATAGATGATAATTGAGGGATAGGAGGAGCCAAATGGCAGCTGATCCATCTTGGCCCTTCTTCCTGTCTACGTAACATTTCATGGAAATGCCATCATGCAGGCATCAGATATTATGCTTCAAAAACAGCTTATAAGATGTACATTTAAGTGGTATGTGGACAAGTCTTAAGTGGCATCATTAAATGCATATACTGTCAATAAACCAAGTTCTGTGGTTTGGAGATGGATTCTCCTTTCTCAGACAGATTAGTACATGTCTGTAAAAAGGAGCAGTGCAGCCCAACTGAGTGAATAAACTTTGGAGAAGCAAATATTTTGAATGAATAGATTATTATTTTGCTTTAGGACTGCAAGTAATTAAGGTATATGGGGAATTTCAACAACACATTTTGAGGAAATTACAGCAATGTACTATTTTTTTTCCTTATGCTGCCTTATGCTATTTTCTGAAGAAATGTTTAGATGTAAGTTGTTTGGGTGCAATAATTTTGTTTTTCTTGTTTTCTGCAGCAAGGCCAACGAAAACAACTTATGTTAAAGGCATTTGCAAGACACAATAAACTGATGAAAGAGTGTGAGAATGGAAGAGGTACATTATTTTATTTCATAGAAGCAGAGAGATACATCCCAAGGGCTCAAATTATCAAACTAATTTTTAATGTAACGGAAGAGGGAAATTTTTAAATCTACCCCTTGAGAGTAATAGTATTCTTTGTTTAATTTTAATTATATTTAAATGACAATTAAATGAAAGATTTTTTCCAACCCAATCTTCTTCTTTTAGAAGTATGGCCCACAGGACTCCACTTAAAGGCCATGTGTAAACCTTGACCTAGAAGTAGTTGTGCATCTTGGCATTAATATCTTTTTCCTTCCTGTGATTTATTTTCTTCCCACTCTGGGTCTAATTATAACATACTGCTGAGTAGGGCCACAAATCTAATGTATACAATACAGGCAGTCCCTGGATTAAGAACATCTGATTTATGGACAACTCGTACTTACGTATGGGCTGCCTATTACTAAAAATGGTGGATGGCGTTCTCCTTCCTCGAGCCAACAAAACCGTTGAAGCTGCGCAATGTTTTCATGAACCTCCGAAGCCGCACGTTTTTAATATACAGCTTGTTTTTAGCAGTTTTCAGTGGTTCATGAAAACATGGAGCAACTTGTGCCAACAATGGTTTGTTGGCTCAAGGAAGGAGAATACTGTCCACCATTTTTAGTAATAGGCAGCCTGTTCGTAAGAACAAGTTCTGACATACATACAAATTTGAGTTAAAGACAGACTTAGGAACAGATCTCATTCTTAACCCAGGGACTGCCTGTAAGCTCAACTGTCATCACTTTTCATCCAGCACAATTCTCAATCCATCCTTTCTGCTGTTCTCACAAGTTCAACAGGCTGAATAGAATAAACTCTGACCAAGTGATTGAGTATTTTGCCCACTATTAATTTTTCACAAGAGGATATAATTAGCTATTTCTGCTGTCCAAAAGCAAGAGAATTGTGCAATGCATTTTATACAGAGGAATTTTATATTTCTCAAACAGGCTTTGACCGTCACTTTTTAGGCCTCCAGCTCCTGGCCAAAGAACACAACCTTCCAGTGCCAGAACTCTTCTTAGATCCTGCTTTCACTAGAAGGTATTGAAAAGTCTTAAATTTAGATTTATCTTTAGAATTAAACCATTCTATACCAAACCGAATCATCAGGTTTTATAGGTAGTCCTCATTTAGTGGCCACAATTGGAATTGGCAACTCAGTCATTAAGTGAAGTGGTTGCCAAGTGAAATGGCAGCTGTGCTTATGATCTGGCTTCACCTTTCCTTTGCTTTACAGACCTGTGAAGGTTGTAAATACGAGGATACGTACTTTCCCATCACCATTATAACTGCAAATGGGCACTAAATGATGCAGTGGCTAAATGAGGACTACTTGTATTGGAGTTGAGAAGATAAATGGACAAGTAATTGTTCATCGTAGGAGCTGAGAATGTTGTTTTCTGGGACGAATGGGACGAATGTTCATAGCTCCAGTAGCTTCCAGTGACTAAGGAGTTGCACCTCTTTTAAACCATTGTTGTGGAATAAATAATCCACTTTTTCCACTAACAAAGTTGTTCAGAAGTCTTTATAATATAACTTTGAGAGCTGAAGTCCATTCATTTATTCCAGTGTAGTCCTTTAATCTTAGCAAGGAAAGCAATTGTATTTATTTCACCCTGCTCCTGGGCTGAATCTATAGGTCTTATTTTTTACATGTCTTCTTATTTTGTTCTTCTTTCAATTTGCAGTGGGGGAGGTGGAAATTTTGTACTTTCAACTAGCCTGGCAGGGTACACAAGAATTGCAGGAAGTGTTGTTCCAATGGTGAAGCATGGTTATGGCTTTTTCTACAGAATTAGAGATGACAGGTAAGGATACCATTAGCATTACTCCAAATAAAAATTTCTTTTGAGTTATGCATCAGTGTGGGAGAGACTACTGTACTATTTCAGTAATGAAAGCTTGCCTTCACAGGTGGCCTTACAGGCACTCTTAACTTTCTTTAATGTAGAGTTTTAAATATGATCACTCTTTCTCCTGGAATGTCTTCATATCTATCCATTCTGTCAATTATGTGATCTACTTTATGTGCACCTTCACATAACCCACTAACCTAAACTGGGTTAGATGGTTTGTGATTCATTCCATTGTATGAATGTAGCAGAGTGATTAGTTCATTGGTTCAGTGTGGTGTTATGAATCCAGTTGGGTTAACTCAGTAAACCATAATTCATATAAGTGCATCCATATTTTAGTTTTAAAATTCAGCTTCCTAACCAGGTCTTGTTCATTCCATAGTGCTGATTTCTTGTCTTGCTCTCTATTTCTGCTGCTTATATTAGGAATAATGTGCTGGCCAATATTTTAGGAGCTTAATATGCTAACTAAACATTTATTATGTAAAATACTGGTGATAAAAGTATTTCACTCTACATAATTTTTAAAGCCCTTTTCTCTGATTTGAATGTAGTTATTTCTTCATGTTGATGTTCAGTGTGAAACATGTCTAGAAGAGAGTCTTTCATTCCAATATTATAGCATAAATCCATCTGCCCATGATTAGGATGTGTAGTAATTGTACCTTGTAAAATTGTGATTATTTAGGTGCCCAGTACTTTGTGTATACCCAACTGAAACACTCTTCTGATTTTTTAAAATAGCATTTATCTAAATAGTTGTGTTTCATGTTTCCTCTGGTAGGATTGTTGTTTCCTGTACTGCCTGGAAGTCATGCCCAGACACAAATGCAGAAAATTTATGTAAGGAATTGTTCCAGACTTTTCAAGACATGGTAAAATTGATGACCACAGCCCAGCTGTAGAAAAAAAAACTGAAGTTCCAGTGCCATTTTTTTATATTATTGTATCTACTGAAAATTTGAGGAATGAAAACCTTACCTAAAAGGAGTGATTGAAGTGGACATGGTATTTAATGACAGTTACTATATAAACTAGGCATAAATAATGCAAAATTCTACTGCAGTAACAATGCAATTTTCTTTAAGTCTGCAACAGCAATGCAAATATGATTAGAACTATGCAATGATAAACTAAGCTTCAAAAATGCAAGATGATTGAATCCACAGTTTTTCCATAGGAAAAAAGTTTAATTATGTAACCCTACTAGCAATAAAGGATACAAGATAATATTTAAATGAGTTTAATTCAGTTTTTTACAAGTTGGTGCTTTCAGAAGTACACCACATTGGGGAAGCTCACTTTGGTTTACTTCAGTGGAAAACAAAGTGGAAAGGTTTTGAGCATCCATTGCAGGAATCATGTTTCCTTTCTAAATGAAATGCATATCATAGTTTTTATAATTTCTTGCTTTTAAAAGTAATCAAGGGAAGTATTAGAATGCTTGAGAGTTTATTTCAGGTACCTTGGCGCTGCTCTTCTGTTTCATACAGTGGGATTGTTTAAACTCAGAGGCTTTTCTATAAACTAGAAGAAATGATCATTAAAAATATTGTATATTCTTGTCACTGCAAATGTATAGCTCGGTATGATTCTCAGGACAGCATGCATTCTTTGTATCATAAATTTGAAGCTCTATCAATAATGCAATTTCTTCTTGAAATAAAGACCAAAAAGTGTGAACTTCATCTGTGCATATGTGCATTGTTCCTTTATGAAGGGTAGGTGTACTCTAATTACTCCAGGATTTCTCAACCTTGGCAATTTCAAGACGTGTGGACTTCAGCTCCCAGAATTCAAGGTCGAAAGTCACTCCTTGTTTTTGCTCCTGAGGAGCCTCTGGGCAGCATGGAGATCTTGTACTCCATAACACCCGCCCACCCGTACTCCACAGTGCCCACCTATGGCACCCGCCTTTCCTCCGTAGTGTCCACCCACATTCTGTAGTGCCTGCCCACAGCAACTGCCTGCCTACATTCCATAGCATCCCCCCACGTCGGCCACTGGCCCATAGCTCTAACCCACTGGCCTGCTTGCCTGGGACGTGGTTTCAGTGCCTCTTCCCACATTGTGATAATGTGAGGTCCCCACTTAATGATCTGCATAGTCCTTGCTTAATGATGGCAGCAGGGACTGCCGGATTTGCCATCGCTAAGTGGTGTGGTCACGTGATGTTGCACTTTACGACTGCATCACTTAGTGATGGAAATTCCAGTCCCAATTGCCATTGTAACCCAAGGACTACCTGTAGATCATATGTGTATATGTACATGTATATTTGTACATACGTGTGTGTTTACAGATATACTTGCCAGGGGCCACACTGGCATAGCTGAAACAAAATTAAAGATTAAATGAATTTGAACCAATTAAATTGCTATTTAAATAAGGTGTTCCATTCATAAAATTATCTGAGCCTCATCTGCCCTTCTGTTTCACATACAAAAACTTGTACAGATACATATTTCTCTCCTTCCAAGCAGGGGAAAAAACCAAGCTTAAGAGGAAGAGATAATTACATTAAGAATGAAACAAAACTGGATGGAGATGTGAGTGAAAATATTCAGTTGAGAAGAAAGCAAAAAATCCAGACAGGCATTCCAAAAAGGGTTAAATGCACCAGGCAAACAGGTCACTTTCCTGCTAATCTTAAAAAGCATCAAAGTCTGCAACCATTTGCACATCATGCTATTCCCTTTTTTTTTTTTTAACTTCTGTTCCCTACTTCTCACCAATCAAGTTACAATTAAATTTTGGCATTCTGAATACTTAGAGCTGATATAACTTAGTGATTGCTAGGACTGTTTACCTGTTGTTATTATTTATTAATAGCCAAAACTACATATGCATCCAACCACATAAACTGGTTATAGATAGTATAAAGCAAATTAATAAAGTGTAGATGTTTAAAGTGAGATTGTATTTGCAACTGTAAGTCAAACTTTTCTGTGCAACAAATTTCCTTGCAAAGAGAAAGCTTGTGGAAAAGGGGGAAAAGACCCTCCTCATTAGACACCAAATGGTTGAGTTTCCATAATACCCTTGCTTAATTAGACTACTGTTTTAGATTATACATAATACAAAAAACATGAACTACATAGGGTGGGTTGATGCAACACATTAGACTAAAATGTGTTTGCATGACACATTCAACAATAAATTAGCCAAACAACCAATGTGTTAGCTTTCTAATGTGATAAAGACATCCTTGAGTCATGCTCAACTTCTGGAACTACATGGACACTTTAATGCAACACTGATGATCTAACTAGCTTGAGAGTTTCAGTTTTAATACATCTGGAAGACATCTGGTTGGCTTCACATGAAATCCCCAATATAAAGGTAATGTCTCTTTCAAGTTGAGGCTGACTCTTGTTGAATGCAGACACACATCCATGAAATTTTCCTGGCAACAATACATAAATGGTTTGTCCTAGTTTAGCCTACAGCCGTAGCATTTTCTGGAGGTTTCCCATCCATGTATTAACCAGGTCTAATTCTCCTTAATATCCAAGACAATGCCATAATATCTCCACAGTGCATACTGAGAGTATTGCAAGATCTATACTCCTAGAAATTCTATGTTGTTCCTAATATCAACTGTACCTAATTACCACATACAGTCTTTGGTATCTCTGCTTAAAACAAAAGTGAGAACCCAGCTTGCATACAGCTCTGATTTTTTCTTGAAGTTTGTAGAGCTCCCCAAAATTGTGCCACAAAAATTTGGCATCAGTGTTTTGAATAGCAGCTTACAGAAATGATGCTTCCTGAAACCCTGTTCAAAAGCTTTGATAATGCATCTATTTGCTTTTCCTCACAACCCTGTTCAAAGGCTTTGATAATGCATCTATTTGCTTTTCCATAGCTTTACTCCATTTAATTCTGGATTTCTTTAACATCCCTGGAAATGCAAGTAATTGTACAAGAATATTGAAGAGAGCTGAAGTGCCTGGGAGCCCATCAAACCCCCTTGATTGGTTGGTTGGGTGCTTGCTGTATGATTGGATGGAGGGTCCCCTAACTAGGGAAGGTGGGGGTTGGGATTTGGGGGAACTGGAGTGCCTGGGGGGCTTAGGGCGCTACCCTCCCGGCTTTCCGAAAAGATTAAAGACCTGGCTCTGTCAGTGTGCATGGGGTGATATGGGCTCTAACCGCCCCTAGGGGTGGTTAGTCCCCTGATGATGCTCCCTGGAATTATTTGCCAATTTTCTATCTTCTTGGAATTTATTGTTTTTATGTTGTATTTTAATGAATTTTCATCTTGTTGTAAACTGCCCAGAGTCATTTTATGAGATGGGCGGTGACAAATTTGATGAATAAATAATAAAAATAAAACATTGTAGAATAAAACTACCAGAATTATGACAATGAAAAGACTGATATGTGGACAATCAATGACACTTTTCTTTCACAGGCCTTGAGTATTACTACTGGATTTGCCTACAATTAGCTGCTAACTAGCAGAAAACGTGGTGTAATTATATAGAAACCAGAAACCAACTCCATGCCCAGATTTACTGTGACAGTGCTAGTTCAAAGTGATAATACACCATCTTATCTCCAATATGGAGCATGTCTACTTTTCAGCAATTTTCTATAATTTACAATGGACAAATTAGCCAGTCTGGAAACAAAATTAAAATAGGAGCAAATTTGACTGAAGAGCAATGGTGTTTGATGGTATTGATGTCATGATAGTGTTGAAACTTTTCAGCACTATTGTGACTTCAATATGGCTATTCTTGAGAAATGGTATTATAAAGACTGTGAAATGGCACAGCTAGAATTCATTAGGAGACTTATCATTAGCAATATAAGACTTAACAATATTTCTCACAAATGAAAGAGAGACCAAGATTCCTTATCATACTGAATATAAGTACCTCATAAATGCAAGTTTGTGTCTCACCCACGAATTGTTTTTGTTAATGACAATGAATTATTCTGCAATTGTCACTATTTCTGACCTGTCATTTACTATCCCAACCTTCTCTCACCAGCAATAATCACTGTGTGTGTGTATATTATAGTACTATTCTCTCAGAATTCTGTTCCACACATCTGATGAAGCAGATGGTGATCACAAAAGCACATGCTATTATAAATCTTTGAGACTTTAAAGTACCACAGGACTCTGTCATTGTAACGTAGAATCTTAAGAACTGATTGAAACAAGTTATGTATTAAGTTAGAAAATGTATTGTAAACAAGCACAAACAATGTCATAATGTGCACAATGAACTCGTTACAAGTTAAGTTTTATGCCAGACATTGAAATTAATAACATAGTTTTTGAAGTACCCATGAGCTACTTGGAGGTGAAGTGTTTGAGAGAATTCTACATTCCGTATTTCTGGATCATTTCATTTGCTTTAGAAATGTAAGCTTTCATCGCATCTTCTTTTGACATACCTGGAATGGAAAATTAGCAGTTACTACCGCGCCTTGCTTTTTATCAGGAAAAAACAAACCAGTATTGTTGAGAGTAAGACTAACCTTTCTTCAAGTTCCAGGCCTCCCATTTGGCTCGGCCTTTCAAATCTAATACCCCAGGACACTCTGTCAAAGGGGAGAACATCAATCATTAAGCATCATGTGTGTTCTGGAAAAGAACTTTCATACTCAATTTCTCCAGGATGTATACAAAATTACCAGTGGTGATGTCTCCTACAGTAGCCTGTTTGTAGAGTCCATACAGTTCCTTTAGTTCATCATCCGTGGGCTTGGACTTTAATTTTTTAACATTTTCTGCAACAGTCTCAAAGTCAGCCTGATGAGAAAACAAAAATAAGAACAAAAGCATCTTTACTTTGAACTGTCATCCATTTAGGAAATGGATATAAATTTAATAAAAAAATGTAACACTTGTTTTTTGCCATTATTTTTACTAAACGCTTGATTTCTGATTCTAGTTGTATGGTAAAATATTCCTGTTTTTCTAGTTGTGTGGAACCACACCCCCTGTACCATTTATTTATTTTTTTGCCAGTACAAGAATTCCCTTCGGCCTTTTGAGCCAGAGGCCATGCATACAAAGTAGGTTTATACGTGTGGAGAATTACTGTTAAAGAAACTAGATTCATTACTGAACAGCCACTGGCAAGGAACAAACTTCAAAGTTCTAGGAACCATTCAAGCAAAGTTTGGGATAATTACTCAGCATTGATTTATTAGTTGAGTTTATAATCTCACTTCTCTTTGCCTTGATTTAATCAAGAAAATGGCCCAGGGGAAAAAAGAAAAATTGCTTTTAAATAAGGTTTAAGATTCCATTAAAAATAGCCTAGTTCTATTTCATACAACATTTACAAGTTTTATCACAAGTCCATTATGCAAAAGGACTTTAAAGCATACAACCCTTCCCCACATATTTTGTTCTTCTTAAAACCACTTATTACAACCACAGATACACCACTGTGAAAACAAGAGCAGGCATACTGACAGCTCTTTTATCTGATCTAGTAGAGCTCTTCTCAATCCTTTATGCTCCTAATTTTCTTTTTCTTATCCTATATTGTATTTTCCCAATATATCTAGTATTCATTCAAATATTCCATGCTGTTGTGTAAATGGACAAGGCCAAGTAAATAAAAATAAGATGATTTAGTGATTTTGCCAATCGCATTAAATCAGCCTTTCTCAAGCTGGGCCCCAACATCCAAAATTTCCATCTAATAGACTCTTGAGCACCAGGTTTAGGAAGACAACACAAGATGATCCCATGACATGTGACAAATTCTCAAAAATGGTAGGTTTCTACGTAGTTTTCATAGGGATGCAGCGCTTTTGTACATTAAAGTAAATAAAGCACAGGTTAAGTAATTTTAAAATATTTTTTAAGAGACACAGGATTAGATTCACATTTGACTATAATTGTAGGGATCCTTCCTTAGGGTGAAGAGAAAGTGAGGCTCCATGCAGACCTAATCCCACATCAAACTGCTGCCACAGCTGGGCTGCTGTCCCCCACTCCCACAGCAATGCCGTTACAGGCCTGAGTCCTGACTGTGATGGGTTAAAGCAATGTGTACATTTAGTCTGGCCCAGCATTCCACTCCTTGTACTACTAATAGTGAGTGTATCTTGATAATAAAAAAAAAAGCAAGACATCAAGCAAAGATTTTTCAGACGAGTAGACAACCAATAGTAAAATCCAGATTCCAATCATCTTGTTTCTAGTGCGCCATGACAAAGAAGGAAGTCCATGATGATAATTTGCAGAGATAAAAAGGCTTATAAGCTCTTCTGAGAAGGAAGAGGTACAGAGGATTTAAAAATATAACTCTTATGAAGTCAACATGGCATTAACAGTCATCATTCCTTTAAATAATTTACATTCCTTATTTGTATCCATTCATTTTGTCCCAGAGATGCAAAAAGCAAGAGAAACTAGTCAGATGGTAGAAGCTGAGGTCAACTGTTAGGAAATAAGTAGATGGAGATGCTACATCCAAAAAGTCATACAGGACTGCTCTGGATGAATGATTCACAATCAAAGATTCTGGGCATCAGAACTCAAGGCTGGCTGAAACAAATGTTGCCTCCAACAACAGCCTCTGATACTATCTTATCAAGTTCCCAGTCCCACCCAGACTGAGCTGGTACTCATGATTCCGCCTTTCAGGGAGGTGCTCTTTCCTGAGGGAGCCCAACCCTGCAATCTTCACCATTCAGCCTTCTGTTCTTCTGCTAAGCAGCAGGATAAAGATCAGTGGCTGGAGCTGCAGGATCAGATGATGTTGCAAGGATCTACTTCAGCATCTTCTCTTTGATTTCTCCCTGAGGGGGGAATCCATGGAATGCCCAGCACCACTGTCACTGTCATTCCAATTTGAAGATATTCACTTTTAAAGCTCCATTGCGCTTTTAAGTTTAAATTGCTTTGACATGATTACATTTTTTTTACAGTATATCAGGATGAAAATATAATAAAGCTGCCACTGGCCAAGGTCATAAAATCTTTAAATCAGTCTCATCTTCAATGTTAGCTGTCAACAAAACCTTTGCATATTTCACAACAATAGTTTTTAAACTTCATAGTCCAATAATTTGTTGAAGCTGCTAAAGTTTAAGTAAAGATGCTTTGGGTATTTTTTGGGGGGGGAGTCGTGCCTTCGAGTCAGTCTTGACTCCAGGTGACTGCCTGGACATGTCCCTGCAGTTTTCTTGGCAAGATTTTGGAAGTGGTTGGCCATTGCCTCCTTCCTAGCGCTGAGGGAGAGTGACTGGCCCAAGGTCACCCAGCTGGCTTTGAACCTAAGGCGGGACTAGAACTCACAGTCTCGCAGTTTGTAGCCTGATGCCTTAACCACTACACTAAATTGGCTCTTTTACTGCCACATTATTTAATAACCTCTAGATGAAGGAGTTATAATAGCATCATCATTGCCTTCCTAACACAAAGAAAATGTCTTTGCTGAATTAAACTTCACTCCTGGTGACTTCATGGACACAACCCTGCAGTTTATTTGGCAAGAACTAAAAAAATGGTTTAATATTGTCTTCTTCAGGGATTTTTTAAAACTTTTTTTTTAAACTTTCCAGTCTACTTTACACTACTCCCTGGCAGTCTCCCATCCAAGTACCTGGCTTTGCTTAACTACAAAGCCCAGACAGATGCTGCCTACTGAGAAGAACATTGCTCTCATTCTTTTTAATTTTATTCCCCATACTACTTCAGTACGCTGACAGGGAAAGGGCAGACATTTGCAAAGTAAGAGCAAGTTGCATGTAGTCAGACCAAGAGGGAGACCTGGTGGCAAGTAGCGCAAGTGGAACCTATATTCGATTTTCTAGAAGCAAGTGAAATACTGTTTATTTCCAACTTTGGCAGGCTCAGATTAAGGAAAAACTCATGTCAGCTGTGCAGGAGATTGCACCAAGAAACCAGCACAAGATAGAGGGCTTGAAAATGGAACCACAGCAGACAAGATACTAGAAGGGAAAGTGACAATGTTGGTGGCTATTTAGCTAAGGAAAAAAATATACATGACATGGAGCAGACGGATGGAACTTTTTCCCCCTCTACACAATGCCAAAATGGTGGGTGATTCAGGAAACAGTACTGTTTCACAGAGTATTTAGTTAAACAATCCAACTCATGGTCATAAGTTGCAGTGATAATTGGAAAGGAGATTACATCAATATAAAGAGAGGAAAGTTATCAGTGGCTATTAATCACAATAGAAATATGTGGCTGTTGCTATCAGAAACAGACTGCCTCTCTTGCGGGGAATATGAATAGGAGGGTGTTATTAGCATCTGCCCGGCTGTCGGCTGGATTTAATAGCTTTTGGGTTAGCATGGCTTTTCTTATATTCTGAACATAAACCCAGGAGTGAAAGGCATGATACAGCCATCACTCCTGTTCCTCATTTTCATTCAAAGCTAAAGCTCTAATCCAGCTGGTAGGCAAATCCTTGCTTCTCCATAGCAAATCCACCAACTCTTGAGAGCAATCATGCCTAGGTAAACATTTTTCACTATTAAACATCTGCCTTTTCTCCTTATGGGGCTCAATACAGTACACACACTATTCTCAGTGGATGGAGTAGCCTCTCTGAGAGCTTCAACCAGATTCTCCACATTCAAGCTGGCTGAAGAAATTATAAAGTCACAGCTGCTTAAACCTTTCTAAGAACCATATTTATACTGTACATAAAATATTAAATCCCATTTCTGTGCCCACCTACTTGGGATGAAGAGGGCGTAAAAGACCAAAACACGTGAGAAGGGAGGGAGTCCATCGTAAGTCAGCAGGGCTTCCTCCCTTCTCAACTAAGGGAGAAAAGAAACTCCAGCACACCGAAACAAAGTCCTACGGTGCTTCAGCTTTAGAAATGGAGCTGCCGTCTAATTAGGTAAGCGTAGAGTTCACCAGTCTGTGCCGAGTGCCAAGACGCTTCTCCCAAGTTACTGAATGCAGAATAGAAGTAACTGGACTTTTCTCAAAGTAGACGTATAGGCTGTGTTCACACGAACCCTCATCCATGGTTAACAGAACCACAGTTTACCCACTTAACTAAATTACCGCGGTTCGCACATCACATGGAACTAGTAACTGGCCAGTTCGCATAACGGGACACATTAAAAGACGTTTGCCAGTCTGTGGATCAGTGTCCCGTGTCAACGTAGCCATGCACAGCGAAGGAAAAGTGGTTTTTAAAGGATGAACCGAAGCTGAGCCGATTTCTAGCAGGTAAACGTATTCTCCCCCTCCAAGCCCCGCCCATGATCTAGCTTTTCATGTGCAATGAAGCCCAGAAGCCACAAATGCAAACCCAGTCCCATTTTCCCTTCGTCGTCTTTCTCCTCCGTGCCCTACCTTACTCCATTACCTGAAGAGTCATCCTGCTTGCTGCACCGAACACCTGCACCCCCACGCACAAGCAGCGGACCCGGCACTAACGCCCGCGCCTTCCCCGCAGCCCTTTTTATGAGGCCGGGTCGGCCAATGTTCTCACTGGAGCGGGGCTTTGTGACGTCACTCCAAGGGCTGTACCCAGTGTGCCAAAGCAAGCTCGAGGTGGGACGGATTTCGAGTGCAGCGGGGCAGGGAAGTGCAAGGCGGACAGCGGATCCAGAGGAGGAGCGGCGGAACCTCGCCCTCGGTCGGGCGGCATTGTTGTGCAACCGCGAGAATTTTGAAGCTAGCGAGAGAAGGTCAGATAGCTGCGCGTTGGGGCTGCTGCAAGATGTTAAGCGCAGCCTGCTTGCAGTGTTCAGCGACGCTTTATTGCAGGATTCATTCACCAGGACTCGGCTTTTGGGCTGCCCTGTGTTGTGGAGGACAGTCGCCAGCATTGAGGTAAGATTTGGTTGTCAGACCAATTAGCTTCGTGTACTTCATGGCACCGAAGGGACGGATATCTAGCAAAATGCTTGGGACTAAACCTGTTGACGCGGTCACAGGACCCCGTTCGGTCACAAATTAGCCCACCAAATTGTGTGAATTCAGCTGATGTGGTTAGTTGGGGGTTCATTGCTTTATGCAACTTCCTCCGCAAATTAGTAAACCAGAAGAGTATGGAGTCTACGTGCAGCCATGAAAGCGGGGTAGTACGGGGGGAAAGGGGGTGTCCCCCCCACCCTCGGCTTTTGTCACTTCAACAGCCGAAAAAGTGCGGCCTGAACAAAAAATGGTTTCCCCGCCTTTTTTTCTAATCCAGAAGAAAAATAAAGTAGAATAGATTAGAATAAAGTACAAGGGCATTTCACGCCTCCCTTTTTCCAGTTTTTCTTTTCCGCTGCTTTATTAATCTGAAAGGAATTAATATTAATTTGAAAAGAGGACAACTTTGAAATGTACCCATTCTTTGCCAAAAGAGCATGAGAAAAATTCATTTACTTTCATTACCATATTTTTAGCGTAAGGCAAAATTTATTTTAAAAGTAAATTATTTGGAGAAAATGTAGCATTTCTTTCAGGTAAATACAGTTACAGTCAGTATTGTATTGATCAATCTTTACTGGGCTGTTTTATTGGGATGGGAGAATTTGACCCTGGCCATTTCCTGAAAAGTTATTTTATGCTTCAGAGATAACAAGCACATCTCTTGTTTCTCAGCAGCCCTGTCTACAGTTCACTATTAAATATATAAACTAGTTGAGCTAAAGTGAAGCACTGCAGTTTCTGATGCAGTCCTGTTGATTTCAATTGTAGAAAATCAACTCTGAAGAGGAATTTGTGTGCATGTGGCATGGTTCCCTTTCTAATTGACTTTGTTTCTTGTAAAATTTAAATATTTAAGCAACGTACAATAAAACAGTACACCAATAATTATTTGCTTGTTTCTTTTGCTTAGCAAATTTTAGGAGAATCCTTAATGCGTCCAAATCCAGTTCTCTATTTGATAAGACCAAATTTGCATATCTCATCTCATTCCCAATACTGTTAAGGGCTTTTCCACACTGCAGCCTTAAACTGTCTCCTATGAATAAACTGGAAGTGAAGCTAGATTAAGAACTCTTTTTGTGGTTTTCAACTCACTTCTGCTTTGGCCATGGTGATGGCCTGATGTTCACTACAGCCCCTGATTGGTAGATTCCTCTGTTTCTTTACCCTTCCCAATTAAAAGAAAGAGAGAGAAGAAAAAAAACTGCAGTTTGACTATTTTTCCTGTCACTTTGGTTAGAAGTGACAGAACTCTTCTCAGTTTCACCTGGTGAAAAGAAAAAGATAAAAAGATCTATCCTTTTACTGTTAAGATTTGTTTTTAAGCCCAGTTTTTCAGTGTCCAGTGTTGGAGCGGAGGGGTCATTCCTGCCACAACCGAAATGACAGTAGCCCTTGGAATGAAGTTGCCTGCAGTGAAGTGAAACATAGCAGGTGACAAGACAGCACTGCTTACGCTAGTACAAGTCAGAAAACACAGGCAGTCCTCGTTTAGTGACTGCCTTGTTTAGTGACTGTTTGCAGTTAAGATGGTGATGAGAAATTAACTTTGTGATCAATCCTTGCGTTTATGACCTTTGCAGGTCTGTAAAGTGAAGGAAAGCTAAAGTCAGATCATAAGCACAATTGCAGTTTCACTTAGCAACTGCTTCACTTAATGAACAAGTCGCTAAATGAGGATATTTGTACTTTTGATGAAAGCAGAAAAAACAGGGAGAGGTTGTTTCCTGGTGGGTTAAGAACAGGTGGAGGTGCTTCATAGAGCTTCAGTTGTGTCTGGAATGTGCTTAGGAAAATGGGAATCCCAGGACATCTCATTGTCCTCATGTGAAACTTATATACAGTATAGGAAAACACAGCCTGGATGGAAAACAGATCAACCCCAGGTCAGTAAAGCAGTGTGACAAGGCTGAATACTCCCCCAATATTTATTCAACCTATATGACAAATACATATTGAAAGAGGTTGGATTGGAAGAAGATGAGTGTAATTTTAAAACTGGAAAAAGAAACATTAATAATTTATATTGTGCTGATGAAAATGCAAATGGTCTGCAAGCTCTAGTAATGAAAATCAAGGATTAATGAAAAAAATGGGACTAAGATTAAATAAAAAGAAGATAGTACCATAAAATAGAAAGTACAATAAAATAGAAAGAAGATAGTACCATAAACTAAAGATAGCAGATACAGTAGCCAGCTTTAGAACTGACAGTGAAGATAGTGAAGGGGTGGATAGCTTCTGCCTTTTAGAGTTGACATCAATATTAAAGGAACCAGCAGTCAAGAAAAAGACTGGTACTGTAGCAATGAAAAGCTTGGAAAAAATGCTCAGATGTTGGAATATGTCTGTACCTACAAAAATCAGAATCATGCAGGCAATAGTTTTCTCTGTGATACTGTATGGACATGAATATTGGACTTTGAAGAAGCAAGATACAGATAGTCCTTGACTTATGGCCATTTGTTCAGCGACCGTTTGAAGTTACAGTGGTGCTGAACGAAGGGACTTACGATCGGTCCCCAAGGTTATGGCCTTTGCAGTGTCCCCGCAGTCACGTGATCGCAATTTGGGTGCTTGGCAACCCATTTGCACTTAAACCAGTTGCCAAGCACCCGATGATCATGTAATTACCATTTGTACCCTTCTCTGTTGGCTTCCCCAGAAAGTCAGTGGGGAAGCTGTCAGGGAAGGTTGCAAGTCACTGGGGCAAATCTCCTCCACCCGCGCACCCTCCTCAGCCCCTCTGCACTCGCACTGGCCACTCGCACACCCAACCCTCACAGCAGCCCCACATGGCACCTCTCATGCACCTGTGTGCCCTCCCTGACCTGTGCTGCACCTCTCATGAACCCCTCACACTGTTCCTGACCTGTGCTGCACCCCTGCGCACTCTTCCATATCTGTGCAGTGCCTCTTCTGCACCCCCTCGCACCCTTGTGCACCCTCCCCATGCACCCCCTCACTCCCTCCTCTACCTGGCAGCAGCCACTTACTTGCCTGCTGGCCTGGGACTTGAACTTTCAGCTGGTTTCCCCACTGACTTTGGTTGTGGGAATCCAGCAGGAAGTTGCCTTGCCTAACCAGGGGATTCAGTTAATGATGGCAGCTGGGACTGCAGGGATTGCTATTGCTACGCGATGCAGCCGCGCTTTACAACTGCATCGCTTAGCAACAGAAATTCCAGTCCCAATTGTCATTGTAAGTCAAGGACTACCTGTAGAGTATTGATGCTTTTGAAGTTTGGTGTTGGAAAAGACTCCTGAAAATACCATGGATAATCAAAATAAACAAATGGCTCATGGGACCAGTCTATCCAGAGATTCTCATTCAAGGTACAAATGGCCAGGTGCAAATTATCATATTTTGGACACATTTTGAGAAGATGCCGCTCTCTTGAGAAGTCTATAATGCTGAGAAAGGTGGAAGGAAAGAGGATGATCAGTAGCAAGGTGTTCGGACGCCTGAAGAGCTAGGTTTAGGACAAATCATCCCGAGGAAGATCTGTCTATTTGGTCGCTAAGAGTCAACACCAACTTGATGACACATAATAAAAAAAGAGCCAGCCGAGGCCAAGCTTAACCAACTAACCAGTCGTGCGAGGCTAGAAGGCCTCGGCAGAGTAAGATACACCATTTCCCACAGAATCACCTTCTGCTATTTGCTTCTTGCAAAATTCCATATTGGGGAAAACACCTTGGAATGCCAACTTCCTAATCAGCCACATTTATCAAACATTTTCATTACCAAAACCTGAAGGATATTGGTGCTTTAAGACCCAAATAATTTTCTGCTATCCGTTCCCCCACCCCCAAAATACGTATTTTGGAACACTGCATAGAATGCTGATTTCCCATCCAGCCTAATCACTTGCTAGTCATAAAGGACCAGATGCAAAATTGCAAGATTGATGCCACCTTCCAACCCAGCCAATCTAGCCAAATTCACAATCAGGCAGGACTAAAGAGGAATGATGGAATAAGACCCAAAACATTCATTTACATTTCACACAGTTCAAATGTCAACCAAGTGATGTATGGATTTTTACTCAGAATTGAACGTGGAACATGTTTTCTGCGGAGGTTTGGGATCATACTGAATTAATCCTGCGGATCTTAAGTACATCTTCATCTTAACTGCATCTTCATCTTAACTGTATCACTAGTTCTGATTGATGAATTTCACCATTTGGACTGGCAGGGAGGAAGCTAATGTTTGGGGTTTTCTACCGCTCCGGATGATTTGGGGGTGTTGAGGGATGAACGAACCTTATGAGGATAATCTTACCAGCTATAATTCCCGATGGTTCTTGTTTATCGCTTTCACTTCGCACTGTGGCCAGCATCATTTTTATTTAAAAGAGCCCGTCCCAGGAACTCCGTTCCGGCTTTTGCATCTCCGTTGGTCGTTCAGGAGGTGCTGCGTATGCGGCCATCGGGGGCGCTCGAGAGAGGCCTCCGTCCGGAAAGGTGGGGCTGCTCGCGGCGGATCTGGAGGCGATTGGTGCCGGCGGCTGCGCGGCCCGCCTTTGCCGCCCGGAGTCCGCCCCGACGCGGAGGGTCGCAGGCGAGGCGAGCGTGGGCCTGGCCGGACGCGCGCCCGCCCCTTCCGCTTCCTCCTCTGCTGAGCACGCAAGGGAGAAGGCCCCCGCCGCCCGCCGTCGCTTTTGCGTGAGCGCCGCCGCGCTTCCGTCGGTGGAGGGAGAAATTGACCGCGCCGCTGGAGCTTGGAGGGGAAGCGGGTGGCGTGCAGCGCCCGGTCTGGAGAGTCCTGGAGCCTCCCGGTGGGTTCGAGACAGCAGCCGATCGCTGCAGTGAGCTGCTGGCTAGCAAGGTGAGTGGGGGCGCGGGGGTAGCGCTGTCTTGCCTGCTTCGTTGATTCCCTTGAAGTCGGATGGAAAGCTCAGGGGCTGGCCGTTTCCCTTGATGCGACTTATCCTTTCCTTCTCTATTGTTGTTGTTACTATTATTGCAACTTACGGAGCGTTTCTTTCTTTTAATCTGGGTCAGTGGATGGTTTCAAAGATTGCATTTCTGTCTACAGCCTGAAGCTGCCCTACTTGCTTCATTGTGCTGGGATTCTGTGTCATTCTATTGCCTCTCAGCTGTTCCGCGGCGTTTAACAGAGAAAGGTGTCACAATATTCTGAGAGCAGAACAGAGCCTTTACTTCCAGTGGGTAGTTAGGGGCATTTAATGGCCTCAGCAGATGATAGCAACTGGCTGGCCTTGTTAAGGCACAGAAGTGAAGCAGCACCAGATCTGACTGGTAATTGGAGGAAAGAATACCAGGAACTGAAAGAAAGTGGACTGGGAATGGGTGGGGTGGGGTGGGGATCTGGAACTGGGAATGGGAAAAGCGCCAAAGAAGTAAAGAAATCACTTCCATATTTTTGCCATGTAGTTTCCAGAAGTTGATCTCAGTGCTCTCACCTCTTTCAGAGAAGGCTAAAAATTGGCTGTGTTTTGCATGACATACTGGATAACAAACTTGATTATGCATCATCAAACTGATGTGAACTCTTGGGACCACATAGATAGCATAGATAGATCATCTCCAGGATGATCAGTTCCCAACTTGGTCCTTTGGGCAGTAGTGTGCTGGTAAATGTTTAACCACGGGCTCTGCCAGTTCCATTCCATTGCTCTGTGCTGCTAGCTGCTGAACAGCTGATTGGTGTGTTAAGCATTGTGGCTCAGCTGTGCTCTCAACTGGCTTACAGGTTTCTACAAAATTTAACAATTGCATGTCATGAGCAGGATGAACCAGCTCCAGGACACCACTGTCTTCAGGTCTTCTCTAATTGAGTTCATCACTTCTCTAATTGCCCCTATCACTTCTGTAATTGAGTTCATGCACCTTGCTGCTGGTCATCCTCTTCTTTTTCCTTCCACCTTTCCCAGCCACATATATGTTTCAAGGGAGGATAATAAACTAGCCATACCCATTTTAGCTTAGTGTGTTGTATAAACCCAGCCCATGTAGATGGTTAATATTGTGAGAACCTAAACCATCAGGTTATGGATGAATGTATCATGAGGGCACAGCCATTTTGTGGCCAGGAAGGGGTGTCTGTTCTGGAATAGTTCATAGCGTTTGTTTCCCCTTCTTTATCATTCTTTTATGTATATCCAGCATATGTTGCTGGAGCACATATATAGTTATGGCTACTGGATAGTAATAGCAGTAGCATGCATAAAGTAAGTCTTGCAGTAGGGGGAGGAGGTGACAATATTTGGCAGAGGAGTTGTCACTTCCTAAACCCCATTGGCTTGCACAGGCCCTAGTAGAAGATAATTTTTTTCTCTCTCCCTTTATTCTACTTTTACCTTTTCCTTCTATTCACATCAGTGGGGGAAAAAACCTTCCATTTCTGGAGTGGTGTAGGTTTTTCCTCATATTTGAGCACAAATGGGTTTTGGAATCTATAAATTCAAAAGCTATCTTGATGCCCCATTCCTTCCAATCCCTTCTGGGATTTCCTGTTGATTGATTGATGTGCCATCAAGTTTGTATCAATTTTTAGCAATAACATTGATAGACCGCTAGGATGATCTATCCTCAGCCTGGTCCTTCAGGTCTTCCAGCAATGTACCCATTGCCATTGTAATCAAATCCATCCATCTTGCAGTTGGCCTCTTCCTTTTTCTTCTACTTTTCCAGCATTATAGACTTTTCAGGAGAGCTAGGTCTTTGCATAATGTATCCAAAATATGATAATTCGAGCTTGGTCATTTGTGCCTCAAGTGAAAATTCTACACTGATTGATTAAACTCTGGATTTTCTATTATTGTAGGGAAATCATTATCAGCAATTTAGCTACATGGGTGCAGGTTTTTGCCAATGCAACAAGGGTAAAAACATTTGTCAGCTGTAAGTTTACAGCTTCAGATTCTTTTAATAGCATAGAATAAAGTCAAAATAAAAGCAAATGGGACATTTCATTTTTTGTGATTAGTAATTTGCAAAATGCTTAAATCTTTTGACCTGTGTTCTTTTCAGCTTGAGCTCCAAAGTGTAAGAACATCCAAATGTCTGTTCTACGGGGGAAAGGATCAGCTCGTAAATCCAAGCAAATAATTGTGAAAACATCTTTGAACAACCCTTATACTCCGCAATGGTGTACCCTGCCAGGAGAGGATATGCACTTTGTCTTGCAGGCCTTGGAAGAAGTCATGAAACAGATTGGGTTTAAAAAGATAGAGGATCGGAGGAGGATGAAACCCTCCTCCAGAAAAATGCGAGAGAAGGAAGAATGTTGCAATCATCCTGGCACATTTCAGGATGAGAAAGAGGCTGATGATCCAAAAGCACATGGGTGGACTGATGTGCAGATCAGGAACCAGCTTGCTATTGGGATCAATGAAGTAACCAGAGCTTTGGAAAAAAATGAATTATGTCTTGTGTTAGTGTGCAAATCTGCCAAACCTGCCTTGCTAACATCTCACCTTATCCCACTCAGTGCAAGTCGCGCCATCCCTGCTGGCCAAGTTCCACGTCTGAGCGAAACATTAGCCCCAGTGCTTGGATTAACATCTGTGCTGGCCCTGGGGTTTAAAAGAACTGCTGATGCATTTGCAAAGGTAGTTGAAATGATTATTCCACGAATTCCTAGTTTAGACGTGCCGTGGATCCAGCATGGAACTGAACCACCTTTAATAAATGAAGATACTAATTTTTTGACTGTTTCAGCTGCAGAATTCACTGAGTCTACCCCCGTAGGGAGCTCTTCCAGTCACAAGCGGAAACTAACAGATACCAGCCCACTTGTTTCCCCTACCATAGCTCTGCAAACACTTAAAGTTAAAAATATAGTTCCCAATCCAAAGAAAAGCCGGAAGCTTCCCAAAACTAAAAAACGTATTTCAAAGTAAACTTGATTTCTTCTTTACATATTGCATTTCTGTTTGCCTGAAAGGTGATGTATAATAATGCCATATGGACTGAATAGGAGCATATTTTCCAAATTACTTTTGAATTGGAAGTGGAGTGTGAAGGGTCATCTTACATTTGCTGTTGAAAACAAGGCATTCTTGCTAAAAATAAGTGTGCGCACCTTTGAAGATTTGCTGTTAGAAGGGGCTGCTTACCCAGAGAATGTAATGCCTAAAAAAATAGAATCTTTTCTTCCCTTCCCTGTTCTCTCTTCCCCTTGTTTCATCTTCATTTTTGTTTCATACTTTTCTCCTGCCTTCCCTTAACCAATCTCCAGCCTGTAAATTTCTTCTGCTGCCAGAACAAACAAGGAGAATGTGTTCATGTATGCCAACAGAAGAATCAGTTCATTGTATAAATGGGCTATCTTTCCAGGTGATTTTTTAATTAGGAATTATGATTTCAATAAATATAACCTTTTTGTCCTGGGTATGCCTTTTTTGGAATGTGGCTTCTGCAGGTAGATACAGCACAGAAGTACTTATGTACTGTATATATGTATTCTACAAGTGTATATGTATAGACAGGGTTTGTTTTAGGTGGTGTTGGTAACCTTAGCTAGACAAGATGGGGAAGCTGGGCACTGCACATGATGTTAGGGTGGAAGTTATATTCAGTTCAAGGTTGCTTTCCTACAGTTGACTAGGACAGCCTTTCCCAACCTGGTGCTCTCCAGAAGTTTTGGGTTATAACTTCCATTTTCCCCCACCAATAGGCATGCATCATTTTAAACAGAATACCCTAGTGTTTGAAATAAAGAATATTTTAAGTTAAACATAAGTATTCAAAACAAAATAGTATGAAAGTGATACATTTATTCAAACATTCATTGGTGCCAATAAAATTCAAGAACTGTTAAGATGTTGTAATTGAAAACAGCTGCACATTTGAGAGCACAGCATTTTTCTGCTTAATATTTTTCTCTAGAAGAGTTGTGATTCTTATCGAGTAGGACATGCAGAACTGAGCATAGACACATTTCGCTTTTAATAATAGAAATACTTTCTTTAGCATATCAGATCAGTTCCCTGCATTAAGAGAGAGGCATTTGAAACCCGGGGCTTTTGGATTAATAGGTTGTGAGGTGTTCACAGATCCAAAGAAGCAGATTTCTAAGTGGAGAACACAGCTTTACCATATTCAGATAAATGTCATTGAATCCAAGCACTAAAATTGGTCCTGATTGTGTAACTGAAATCATTGTTCAGAATAAACTTCCTTCAATAAGCTGCTGTAGTACAGGTAGTAGAAACAGGAAAATTGGAGGGGAAAACAGGATAGGAAACATAGCAACAAGAACTGGATGCATTAACAAGGTGTTAAGTTACTTTTAAGTACAGGATGTAATTAGTGCAAAATCCAGGATTGGTGCTAGGTTGGGAGTTTCTGGCAACATTTTAAACTACAATTCCTGGTTTGTATGCAACATCAGCATCTGGGAAAACTTGTACAAGAGTCCTCCCTTTGCTGTCTAATCATGGGAAAGTGCAAGCTTGAGATTTAGCAATTGGATTAGCAGTTTTTGCTTTAGGAGCAATGAAAAACCACATGATCTCTTGTTCATTCAAAGCTATGCTATTGGATCTTTCTGAAATAGGAAACATACAAAAGTGGTTACAACTATTTGGTTAAACTATGCTTGTTATAATATCTACCAAGATTTCTGATAAATTAAGACCAATGCTTGATAACATTTTTTCTCTAGCAACCTTGTGCTTGATGAATCTCTTGAAAAGATGTTCAGATCACTGCTAACATCTGCAACCCCCACCCACATGTGATTGAACCAAGATGTTATTTTGAAATGTGGAAAAACACAGACTTACTCAAGAAATATCAAAATTCAGATGGCCAGTTCACACAGCACGGCAAGCTATCATGGGTGGGTTGGCACATCACATGCAACCAAAACCAAACAAATTACATTATGGCTTAGCACTATGCGCAAGTGAGAATACTGTATTCATCTGGGGTTATTCTAGCAGAAACAATCTAATCAATTTAACTTACTTCAAGCAGAGTTCCTGTAGTGTACCAAGCCACTGATTTACAGCGATGCGTAAGATTTATAAATAAGCCAGTTCTAGATTGGACATATTCTAGATTGTAGAGTGTACTGGCGGATGTGATGCATTTGTAGGTTTCCTGATCCAATCCTACTTTTTGTGTCTCTACTCAAACCTCTTACCCAATCTTCTCCCATTTGGCACCTTCCAGACATATTGGACTGCAGTTCTAGTTCTGAAGACATATTGATGGGGGGATTCTGGAAATTGCAGTCCAACGCATCGGGAAAGTGCCGTTTAGGGAAGGGCTATTAACTAGGCCTAAAATAAATAAAGGAAACAAAACCACTCAAAAATCAGCCAAATGAATATTTTTGTTGTCTGCCAGACTGACTCTAGTTTTCCAACAAATCATGGCTTACTGTGATGTGTGAAAACAGCTAATTGACAAATTATATATAAACAGTTGTTGAAAATTTGGATGCATATACAGTGCTTCACCATATTCTAAACTGAACTCTATTAATCCAAAGGGGGAGAGATATCTTGACCTGGTTCATGCATTTCACTAAGCTATGATTTGTTAAGGACATTATGGTTGGTTGTATTCGCATAACACGCTAAGCCAAACAAAACCATATTAAGGTTTACGGTAAGATATGAACCAAGACATTTTGGCACGTATTGCTGCCAACCAAAAATGCATTTGCAAGGACATATACAAATGTGTACTATGAAACCCCCTCTTCCCCAAAACCAGAATTATATTGCTACTACTAGCAACAAATTTACTTATTTACACAAACATATTTTCAGTTTAAAATGTTTTTTTTTTAAAAAAAACAAGTAGACAAAAGAATATGTGCAATTCTGCAAAAGCCTTAAAACACATTCAGTCTTAACACATCTTCATAACAGTACTAATATTCTCAATTTCATGTACAGGCTGCTGTTACTGTACCATCAAAAACAGTGTAAAATTTTCTTTTTCAGAGCTGTAAGATGAAAAGAATACTATAGTTCAGGGAACATATCAACACTTGCACTCAGTAGTGCTATACTATAATCAAGTCACTGATCTATTGAAGATCAAATTACAAATTAGTATTTTTATTGATTTGGCAGCATTGCTTATGGAGAAACATGTACTAGTCCAACCAGCACATTTCTGTACCACTCCACATTACAAAAGACATCCAATATCTGCATGTTTCCTAACAAACAGTCATATTCCCAAGGCTTTTCTCCTGGCGATGATGACATCCACGTCATGAAAATAAGCAGAAATACTCAAAATCGGCTCCTTCATTTTGTTACATTGATAAACATACACTACCACTTAATAAATAGAAATGCAGCAGTTCAGTCACATTACAGTAAAGTATTTGTACTCTATTCCACCATTGCAACTGCATTGTTGTACAAAAAGTCTTTTTATTTTTATGCAGGGAAACAGAGAAAAGAACCCTTTTCATCAAGATGCGAGCTAAGCATTGAAAATTAAACAAATGTGCTTTATTTCTTTTTTCATTGACAAACAGTAAAAGGTTCATAAGCGTTTTTGTTCCCATTCAGAGTCGAAGGGCTGGTTGAGCACAGAAATCTTTGCTGCTTCTTGTATCCCCCTCCCCCACGGTTTGACTGACTGATTTAAGTTCATCAGGGATTGTGCTTTTGCTCCTCTTGAATTGTACTGATCCAAGAGCATCCATCAGCCCAGATGATGACTTCCAAGAACTATAAATATAAGTGTCCTTTCACCTTATTGTAATACGAGACCAACCTAGAAAGATGATAACATGGATGTTACTGCAGATAAAACCAAAGTCCCTCATGCTTAGAGGACGTTGGGGCATTTGGAGTTTTAGGAGAAAGCTATAAACACTCTCCAGGGAAGTACTCCCACAGGGAGAAGAATCCTGCCTATTGGCCAAATGGTTATCGTGATGGGCATGGCCAGTCACAAAATACCCCACTACGTTCTCTACCTGCCCCTCCCCAGATACTCCCTTCCACCTCCAGTTTGTGGGGGGCTATGTGCAGTGAGCCTATGCCTATTTAAGGAGCCCAGAGGCATTTTTGAAAATGAAAGTATTGCTGAGGGTAGTGTTTTGCAGCATGCTAGTTTCCCACTGATGCAGACTCCATCAAGGGAAGACTTTACTAACACATTAGTGTCCACAGGCACTGCATGGGGAATCCCAAATATAGAGGGAAGGTAGCCACACACAAACTCTTCTATTGGAGGAACTCATCAGTACATTAAATACCATTAAATGAATGAAGGTACAGAAAATCTGTAATGGAAATTACTGTATGTCAGCCTTCTCTATATTGATACCTTCCAGATGTATTGATTACTACTATTATCTCCAGAAGCACAGTCAAGGGACAACTGAATCTCTGGTATAAATATGTTACCTTTTCAGAATCCATGCCAGGACATCTCCAGTTATACAAATAATACTGCAGATTGCCATCTCCAATACCAAATTTCAGTTTTTCCAGGAATGTTTTGTTTTCCATCAAGTCTAGTGCATTAAACACATCGAATCCTTTCTGGCAACATAAAGATATTATAAATTGATTTTCTAATTGGGTTTACATCAAGGTTGGTAAAAGATTTTATTTAGAAAGGAAGCCCCACAATCTGTGAAGCATTCTGCATAACAGGTACGTACCTCTCCTATAATTAACTACATTACAAACTGCTTTGAGTACAACATAGCCCTGTCCTTCCTCCTCCTAAAATTCTAGTTATAATTAACATAATACCTAAACATGGATAAAATATACAACTGGAAGTGAAATAATACCTAAGCTTACTTTGAATCATGTATGCATACGGAACAAAAGATTTTGAATGCTCCAGGGTTTTGTTTTTTTTTTACTGCAGGCCACAGTATTAGGTAGGGTGCTAATCCTGATAACTTACTGAAAAATTAGCCAAGAGGATGCCTTTTTTTAAAAAAAGGAAAAGATCTTCCCCTCACACTCCATAGCAAGGAATGAAAGCAGCCAATTCAGCATGCTTTTCTTTGGCTGGATGTCTGTGCTTGTTTGTACTAGGTGTAACTTTCAAAGGAAAAGAAGCTGAAGCAGCTGGGTGACATTACACTAATCCCACTGTGTCTGCCAGGCAGCAAACTCACTCAATAAACCAGCAGGGTTTTGCATTTTAGCAGTGAGTTTACCCAGCACACTCAACATCAACACAATCCAACAGCATATAGATTGCAACTGCATACACACTAAAGCTCAAAAACGCCAACCAAACCAACATAGTACTCTGTACTTTTACAACTTAGAGCCTAAAAAACTACAGCATTAGTAACCTTTGTGTAATGCAAACAACGCATACACAACACAGACAAACCTTTTTCTCTGCCTATGTTCCTACAGTAGGTCACAGAGGTCATACTTGATGATGACTTTTCACTTCTTGTACCAGGAGAAGCCCAGCTATAAAGCTTTGATTTAGAACTGTCAAGTGCAACCCCAAAGTCATCTGGGGCTGTAATGCAAGCACAGGAGTTTTGAGTAAGCAGAGGCTGCGTCTCTAACACTTTCATATCAAGGACTAGGCTGAAACAAAAGTTCCAATGTTCAAAGAAAATGTTATCCCAACTGGTTCAGAGATTATACTTCTCTTGCTGAAGCAAGTGAATCAACGAGAGACTTCAGTCCAACTTCACTCTTCTGTAAGAAAAGGAAAATAAAGGAACTAATGCACTGCTTACCATCTTTGCTATAATGAGTGCATCATTCATCAGATCCAAGAGAGGGGTCTCCGTATGAACATTATAGAAGGAATAGGCTGCTTTGAGGCTTTTATGAACAGGGTGGTGCATGACTGTTGAAGGTAACGTATAAAAACTCAGAAAGTCGGTTAAAACACCATTTGAACTCTGGGGAAGAAAAGAAAAAACATGAAGGAATGAAAACAAAGGACTCCACAGCATCATAAACTCTTAAGTCACCTGGTTGGTTTGCAACAATTGTGTATAAAACGGTGAGGCAGAGCAAGGATTGGAACCTGAGTCCATCCAGTTTTAGTTGAACACTTTAACCCAGATCTTTCTGACCCTGGGTACCCTTCTGATGTTCGGACCAACTCCAGTTTTTTCAGTGACAAATATTTGTTTTACACACACTCCCCTCCCAGTGTGAGGGGATTAAGGGCGTCAGAGTGGTAGGAAGCTGCGTAACTAGAAACGCTAGAATAATACCTTCCATCACCTCCAACAATAAAAAAAGTCTCAGGAACATCTCCAAGAGAAATTTAAAAGAAACAGATTAAGGTAGAAAAACAGAAGCCTATGGGTGTGGGGAAAGAACATTCGAGAAATTACAAAACAGATTTTGGCCCAGCATTAATTAATTAATTAATATATAAATTAAAGGAGTGTTTGTGTGTGTGTATTAAAGGAGGGTGTGTACACACACACAAGCCCTCCTTTCAAGCACAGAAACCTCACCAATTAGAAGCAAAACAGCCCAGTAAAAGTCAGGGGTCTAGACCAGTGTTTCTCAACCTTGGTAACTTTAAAATGTGTGGACTTCAACTCCCAGAATTCCCCAGCCAGCATGAGAAAATGCTGGTCTAGACGGAAGAGGCACCAGTAGGAAAAGGAAGCAGGGAGGGGCCTCTCTCTCACCTCAACCACAAAGGTGTCAATAATATGATCCTGAGGCAGGAACCAGTGGGCCACTTCTTCCTCGTCCATAACAGGAGCGAGATTGAACTGCTTCAAGTAATTGTTAATCAGCTCTTGCACCGCTTTGATATCTTTTCGTTCCATAGGTCTCAAGCCTGAAGTTTTTGTGGCCTTGTTATAATGAAAGAAGACAGAAATTAAAAGAAGAGCTAATACCCCACTAAGGCTTTCATCAACAGGAAAGTATTCAGCCAAAGGCAACAATCAAGATGCGTTGGGACTACAACTCCCAAAATTCCTCAGCCAGCATTTCTGGGAGTTTAGTACACATACTCAACTCAAAAGCAGTGTTTTGAGGCTTTGCCTCAAGGCTTTGCACATACTCCCTCCTGTTCTTCCCAACAATTATTAAAGATCTATGATTATTTGCTGCCCAGTGTCACTTGTTTGAGATGGGCAGCCATATAAATTAAATGAATGAATGAATGAATAGATAAATAAATAAAAGAGCATAAACCATGGTCACATAATTAAACTAGTCTCTCTTTGTGTGTCCATGCATGTGTGTTTATCAAAGGAATTCCTGTGAAAGTTTAATAACTAAGAGAATTCGACCGTATCATACTTTTCCACCTCAGAATTCACCATTAGCACCAAGTACTTTCCATTGGCACCAGAGAAGTTTTTACAATGTGCCTTCTCCTCAAGATTTTAGAGCTGAAAAAAAAATTAGTATATTCAAATAAGGACATGAATCCTATTTTCTCAAGTGTCATATATTCAAGAAAATGGTCCTATTCCTCCAACCAATCCATGCCTTTACAAAAAATATCTCCTGCTGCCAGTTGTGTCTACATATGCAATTGATCTTTCCAGGAAAGTCTATTCTTTGGAAGCTCTGCCCCACAACCATTATTACACCTTCCCCTTTTGCACAGCAGTGCCTCCCCCAAATGAAAAGCTTGCCTTGGCAGGGACAGAAGGCTATTTTGATGTGAGAATGAGGGTCCTCTGGGTGGACGCATTGCTTACATCAGGAAGTCTGTAGAGCTTCATTGTTCTCTGTAATGTCATATTTCTGCTCAAGTGAGAAAATTTCACCTCTACCAATTTTCTGGGATTCAGCGATCGATGCCAGTATCTGGAAAATGAAATGATTTATATATATACATATATAAACACACACACAGAGACGTAAAAGATATTTTGCTCAGCACCATCAATGCCTTTGCTTTCTCTTCAAGAAATTAATTTTACAAATTTATTTAGCTAATGTAGGAGACAATATTAGTCTGCTTCATGAAGAGGACATTTGAGCAATAACTGAAGTTTTAGATTTGAAATCAAATCTTTGTTCTTTCTGACGGACCTTTTTGCATCAAATACTAATAAAATCTTCAGTCCCAATTAGTATCATCAGATACATAATCCACCAAGAACCTGACATGTCCAGTAGCTTAGATTATTTCTTATGGCTTATATGTTTCCAAGTCAGATCCAATAGCAAATATCTTCCAGGGTACTCAGTTCAACATATTATTTCAGAATGCAGTTTTATCCATGTCTACTCAGAAATAAAGAGTCTGTAAGATCAGTGAGTTTTAAAGCTTAGTAAGTAGCTACATATCAGCATCACCCAACTTGATATTCTCCAAGTGTGTTGGGACACATCTCTCAAAGTCCTTGCTGATTATAGAAATTGTTGTCCCAATACAACTGGAGGGTAGCAGGATGGGTAAGGCTGTAGGATATCATTGCACTTCAGCTCTGTCAAGTACTTGCTACACATAGAAAATATTTATGGGCCATTTGGTTAAGTGTATGCAAGAGACCTGTAGGGGTGTGCATTTACACACATACAGTCAATGTGTACAGTGTGAAGATTTATTCTTGGAACATGGTAACCACAATTAACCATTCTTACTGTTCCTGCTGAAAGAGACATAAGAAGTTCCTTTATCCATAGTCAAACTATTCACAAGTCTCATTCAGTATTGTCTCCACAATAACTCGTAGCAGCTATTTAGAATTTGAAATAGGTGTCTTTCCCAAACATTCCTGGAAATGCAAGGAGTGGAACCTGGGCCCTTACATGATCTCTTCCAATGAGCTGTGGATTTTGTTGGCAATAAGAGGCAATATTCCTTGATTCATGTGGTAGTAGAGACCACCATCCTCTCTCTCTGCATATTTAGGGATGCTAAGTAGCACAAAACTAAATTTATTTTTCAGATCTTGTGCTATTTTGCTGATATCTCTCTTACTTTCTTGAAAGATTTTTGCTGAAGTCCTACTATTAAATTCATGCTGCAAAGTCCTTGCAAGTGTTTATCATATTCCACCCAAACTTGAAGAAAACAACAAAAACAAAATCAACCAAAGAACCTCATTACCATGTGCTTTTGTAACTTCTTGTGCATTTTTTATATTTAGTATTATGATCTTATTTTTACCAGATTTTATTTTGAAAACTACTATGGGGCCACCTCTGATTAGAAGAAATTGAATTTGTATTACGAATAGAAAAAAATCAATTTTCTGCCAAACATGACTTCAAAGGCAGCTATTAAAAAATATGTATATCCTTTGCTGTGACAACTGGTATGCTGCAACTTTAATAAAGGCATAATTTGAACCTACACAAAATATTGCCAAATGAACTTGCCACCAAATATATAGACTCTAAAGTAGGTGAAGGCTCAGTTCAGGCAGAATAGTCTGAGTGCTCAACTCATCCTAAAATGCACTACTGTAACTTTATTTACGAAATACAGTACAAAAAATAAAATCAAAGCATAACAAAGAATACAATGACTTCTACATATACTTCAGACCAACGCTTCCCAACCTCAGCCATGCATGCTGGCTGGGGAATTCTGGGAGTTGAGGTCTGCACATCTTAAAGTTGCCAAAGTTGAGAAACACTGCTTCGGACTAATCCTGACTTCACCAAGACCTGGACTCCAGATGTGTTGGAACCACCACTCCCAGAATTCATAATCAACTGGGACTTTTAATTCCTGTACATGTGAAGGAAACCAGGCTGAACAAAAACTGATATTATGTTGGCATATTAAACTGACTCAGTAAGTTCTCCGCATAGTCCATGCTGCCTCCACGTGGTGACTGACCCTTGAAAGAACACTTTTTAGAGAAAGCATAGAGGAAAATATATGTATATGATACTAGCTTTTTACTGAATGTTTGCATAGTCAACATTTGGGCATGAGAAGGAAGCTTTCGCTGTCCTGAAGTATTCCTTAGCTTTCACCACTCCAATGCCTAATTTTAAAATGTGTTTTCTATGCCTGTTCACCCACTTAGCATTTTTTATTTTTAATAACACTGTCAATTTCTCCCTGGCAACCTGACTCCAGACAATCAGGGATCATGTTCCCAGCATGATGAAAACCCACTGCCATGTGGCCAGTCTAACCTGGATTAATGATAACGGTCATACATTCAAGAAAGCACGAGAGAATTATTTTTGTAAATTAAAAAGGGAAAAAAACAGGGAAAAAAACATTCTGTGTAGAAAATGGAATAGCTGCAAACAATTGTAGACTACATGGATACTTGCATTGTCTTCACTGAAATAAAATAAGGAAAGGAATCAACTTTATTATGCTGCTTAAATTGAAATACATTGGGAACCTAAAAGGATTAATATTTATGGACTAGGCAGTCATTGACTGGAAAATATTTTCATCTATTCACTGTGCCTGTGGTTTTTTTTATAGACTTTCTCTTCAGGCTAGGTATCACTAGGTGGCTAATAAAACCAGTGTTGAAATAAAACCTTCAAGTGGATTAAGTCCTTAAAACAATACAAGTAAGACTGTCAGAATTTAGCTATGAGAAGCCAACCACAAGTTTTGTAATTTACAAAGGAAACGAGGTGAGAGGATAAGCAAAGGAACCGCACCTCAACTTCCACTTTTTCGTGTTTTCATCTTGTGATACTAACATGCAAAGTGGAACCTCATACATATTCTCCAGGGTCATGAGTTTCACAACTGGAGCTCATACATTTTCAAGAAAGGCAGAAATGCCAACCTCCTATTCATCACTGCCAGCAATGTGACCAGTGCTTCATTGTCCTATAGTTAACTGGGACTCTGCAAGTTTTTTCAAGAGAGAACGGCAAAGTCAAAACAGGTTTAAACTTTCAATAGTGATCTAATTCATATCTACTGTAATTCTGATATGAATTAGAATTAATATCATTATTTCCCATGTACTTAATAATACCCCTTTGGACAAATTAAAAACTGCAATTTGTTGGCAAATTTGTAGAGCTCTGGGGATTGCACCCATGGCTTTTGAAGGCCAGATGTGGAATTCAGGCTGTATGCCTCTAATACATAAGCCCTCCCTCCAATCTGAACTTAAGAATCCTAAACTGACCATTCAACTTATAACGTGAGTTTGGCTACGCATTTACAACAAAAATTATGTAAGTTCTCAAAAAACCTTTGCTTACCTGCAAGTTGCTACAGGTTTGGGAAGGACCACTCCTGCAGTGTAAACAGCCTGAAAAATCCCTTCCAAGTTTACTCTCCTGGTTATTTCACGGATCAGGACTGGTGCTACTCGCTTTGATCGTAGTTTTTTATGGACACACAGAAAATTAATTTCTACCATTTTCTTCTCACTGTGAATGAAAATATATAAGCAACTGCTTGCATTTTTGTGGGGGGGTACAAATATTCTTATATATTATCTACCTAATATTACCTACCCAAATTTTATAGAAATCATATTCCCTACAGAAGGAACAGACAAATTTTTGAACCCAGAAGTGTAATTTTTTAAGAAAGAACATCATCATCATCATCCTCCTCATCATCTTCAACATTTCACTGAAGGGTATAGAGCAGGGGTTCCCAACCTGGGGTGCCTGCACCCTTGTGGGGGCAAGATGGAATTTCAGGCGGTGCGACAATTTTATCCACTGAGTTAAGAGTTTATTTTTTTAAGTTCAATGTGTTCACCAGCATTAGAAATTAGACTTCCTCATCTTCAAATGCGATATTACTTTTGGGGGGGGCAAACATTAATCAAACATTTTCTAGGGGTATGGGGCACAGAAAAGGTTGGGAACTACTGGTGTAGAGGAATGATATCAGAGGGGGACAGAACCCTACGTTTTGTCCCCTCTTTTTTGCAAATGTGGGGGGAATTGCTGTTTGTTCTTAAAAATAAAATAGCTGAATTAAATCAATTAGAGGTTTAATACCCTGCACTGTTCTGTATGTTTTAAAGATAGTGAAAAGTGTCACGGCTGCTATCTCTGGGTTTGCAGCTAATTTGAGAAGCACCACCTTGGAGAATTCAAGGAAGGAGCTGTGGTCCACGGGGGAGCTGCATCTATCCTTGCTCTTTAAATAGTTACTAATGGGGCTTTTTGAAAAGAAAAGGGCAAGGTTCTGGCTCTACACAGATAATCCAAGCATCATATTTCAAAACAGAATAAACTATTTCCATAATTACAGCTTCTATACATCTTTTCATGAGGTACACTGGAAATAAAGTTGATTTGTTTTCTAGCACCAACAATTTCAGTGCATGGAATTTTTGTATCTTTTAAAAGAAGTCTTTTATTTTAAAGAACAGAGATTATTCTGGTGGATTGTTGCCAATATTTCTAATTCAGGAAGTGACACGTGCTCTTTGCAGATCATGTACCACTACATGCTATTAAGTGCACATGGCTACATTTCTAAATCCTGCTGTCTTCCAGCTGTATAAACAAAAAGTATTTTGAATCCACATCTGGCACACTCATTTTTAGTATTCTCTTTCCCAGGGAGGTGCATGTGGATAATACTGTGTAAAAATATAGCATAGCAAGGCAAACTATTTCCTTTATAGGAAGGATTCTGGATAGTAAACTTCTGAATTGCCCAAGCACACTGCATCTTCTGATTTCTAAAGAAATATTTCAGTTCAGGTTTGCTGATCTGGGACATTTTTGTTTTGTGTCTGAAATAACTTCTTGTGTAAATTTTACAGTTCACTCTGCAACCCTCTGCAGGATCCCTTGTAGGTGTTATATATAAATATAATAAAAACTATCTGCCAAGTGTCCTGTACGTGGAAGATTCTGGCTTGACTATTCCCATATTTAAGGGGTCACAGATGGTTGTACAGAAGAAAATGAAGCAAAAAACAAAAACAAAAAACCAAGTTGCTCTGACAGTGATCTTCTGCTTCAAGGGATTTTCTGCTAGAAACCAAAAGTAACTGCTAATTTAGATTTTTTTTAATGTTAAATCCTAATTTTAGTTGCTCAGGGCTTAGGTTAGTATCTATGTAATTATGGGCACAGGTTGAATTGCTGACTCTGGAAAATGCAATATTGATCTGGGATTTCTGCACATCCATGTCTACCTCTTCCTGCTACCTTGACATCATTTGCTGCTCTGAACATACCAACCTTCTCTTCTCCAAATTAATGGTCATCAGCCAAATTTCAGGAATACTTTGACCCTTAAAACTAGTAAGGGTAAGAACATGTTTTGGATTGTACTGCTGAAAGCTAAGGCACAAATAGAAGACAAAGAGGAAGAAAACAAAGGAACATATGCTTTGGATGTACATATGTGTAAGCATATGCAGGGAAGTATAGGAGAAAACCTAAGGCTGAAATTGATTAGCATTCTCCAGTGTGCTCCACTACATAATTGGATGAGAGCTCTCTCTCCTTTAAATATTGCCTCAGTGCCTTGATGAATATCTTGATTATACAACTCTGCATTAAAGACAGCAATCTCCAATACTTCTGGGAAGTAAAAAATTGCTGAAATGGCATTATTAATTGTGAACATTCTCATTAAACATTATTAGTGGGATAAAGTAAGCACAGGGATTGTGCGTGTCTGCACCACGATGCCCAAGGTATTGCTAGATAATGACTGGTGATCTCCAAAAGATGATGATGAAGAGGAAGAAGAGGAAGATAATGTTTTAAAATGGCAATAAACTCTAGAGATATTGCATGATGGTGCCTATCACCAGAAAAAGTTGCTAACTGTTGGAGTAAAGGTACAAGGATTTTATCTTGAGATATTTAAAACTTTTCCAATACTTCACCAAGGGTTTCCCTTAAAATTTCTTCCAACAGGCACTGCCAAATCTAACCCCTCTGCTAATAAAAAAATTACATGCAAATGATTTTAAGATAACCTAAGAGACCCTAGCTAACCTCCAAATCAGGTAGGCCTTACCTATCATAAATCCGAATGTGTGCAGGAATGGCACTGATGAACCCTACCAGTTTCCTATTGGACGATACCCTGACTCCACAGTGCCACTGTGGAAGCCAACCTGGTGGTCTAAGGGCCCTAAAACGGTGAAAAAAAGCAAAAAAGTAACTATTACTTCTCAATTTTTATACAATGTTGTAAACTTTCTAAGCATCAAATACAAAAAAATAATCAGCATAATCAACCCCTCCTTGCTGTCTACCAAGAGAGATGAGACAAAAGGGAAAGGTCTGAAAAAAGAATAGGAAAATGACAACATTCAGGAAGTACTTCTCCACAGATTACCCACTTGATGTATATGGAAACTGACTCACCACAAAAGAAATTCTGGTGAATAGTCAAATCTAAACATGTTATCATCATCTTCAACATAATTTTCATTTAGCAGCATGTACAATTCTTTTAACTGAAAAAAACATTAGAGGGAAACCATTAATTTCTTGAATTCAGCAGCTTACTTTGCTGTGAGCTTGAGCACCTGAGTTATCTTAAGAGAAACACTCTACTTGGCCAACTCAAACTCATCAATAAAGGGGTGGAGAGGGACAGGAATTCGGGCCAGAAAGGCACTGGCAGAGGTAGGCAATGGAAGGGCCTGCTTACATATATAGACACGTATCTAGGTTCCCCAGAGACATAATGCACAAAATTTATTTCCTTCTACCCTTTTGGTTTCAATGTAGCTAAGGTTTAGTTATTTATTTCTTATTATTTAGGATTTATATCCCACCTTTCTTCCAGCAGCCCATGGTGGCATACCTAGGAATCTTCCATTTTTTGTCTCCAGAACACCCCTGTGAACTTGGCTGGGCTACTAGAGGGAGTTACTAGCCTGAAGTCAAACAATGAGCTTTCATGGCTGAGGGTAGAATCCAGGTCTTCCCAGTCCTAGCCCAAGACCTTCACCACTATGCCACCCTGGCTCTCGGTCATAACACCGGCTGGTAGGGTCCTGTGATGAAAGCTACTCCTTGTCTTCTCAGAGAGAGAGGGCAAAGTCAATGATACCAGTTTTCGCTCAGTGAAGAATCCAGAGGATAAAATGTTCTCATTTCTGTTCTGTATCTCACCTGTTCTGCTCTCACTTCTGTTCTGTAGTTCAACATTTTTTTCCCTGGGAACTAAGAATTAGGTATATGGGGGGAAAGAGGGGTGTTCCTCACTATTTTCTTCCCCAGAACAACAAATGGAACCCTAACAGAAAGTCAGACAGAGAACTATATGTTCAGGAGGGGACTTGAATGTGGGTCTCTCCAGTTCATGCCTGATCCATTGATGATAATACTATACTGGCAGAATGCATACCCACCCCCCACCTCCACCCCCACCCCTGGTTTGTATTTGAAAGACTGCAAGTAATTCTACTTACAACTTCAGCATTGCTCAGATCCAACGTGTCCCATGTAAAACCCTGCGGTAAAGAATATGGCTCTAGACGAATGTTGTCCTTATCTGGTTCAATAGCACCATGAGATGTTATAACTTCACCTAATACAAAAAGAAGGTAAGCTTGATACGTTTTTAAATCATTCCTTCTGCTTTCAAGGAGGGTGAGAGAAGGTTTAGTAAAAAAACATGAAACTGTTAGAAGTATGTGGCTAAATTCATTTTACGTAAACTAGACTATCAGTAATATCACTGTATTTTCCTAAAGATTTAATTGCATTGTAAATATTAATTCTGTCAAGGGAAGAACAATCTATTCAGAATTTCACTACATGTTATCGGCCTGCTTACCACCTTGAGCCTCTTTTCTTTGACTGCAATAAACAACTTCTCAAGATGACTCACTTCAGATGCGAATTCAGACTCAAACAGCAGATCTATCATTTCCAATTAAAGGAGGAACTATTTTTAGTAACATACTGGAGTCTGCAGATTTAAAAATCTCTTCTTTCATACCTCATATCTGACTGTCTACCAGAGGGATTTATAATGAAATATATGTCAGGCTTTCAAAAAACCAACTTTAATTGGTTTTATATTTTGCAATATGCAATTAGGAACTAATTTTAATGACATATAATTAAGCAATGCCCATATTCTCAGTGCAGCTATTATAGTTAAAACGTCCAATTTTTCTTTCCATTACCATTTCAAAACTGATCTCATTTGTCAGAGGACTGAAAAACAAAACAAAGCATAGAAACGGAACCTCGCAAAAATTATTAATTGTAACATTTTAACAGAAGACTCAAAAAAGGTAATAAAACAAATATAAACTACCCTTTCTCTTCTTCATTCCAAAATGACTGCAGACATTTGGGGAGACATTTGACTTTCCAAACTACTACTGCATAATCCCATTATCTTTCATTGATATAATTAGAACAAGTCAGTACACAGATGTCATCTCCTGACCACAATGGATGTGTTCCTGAGTGTTTCTGCTTTATGAGGAGGAGCAGTGGCAATGCAATAGAGCCTCCTGGATTATAGATGCAAGATGAAAGGCAATTACTTATTTATGTTTGAGAACAGTTCTGCAATAAAACTTTTGGAACTATCACGTAAGTGAGGGGTTAGTAAAGCAGAACCTGCAAGCAGCATGATACAAACATCTTACCCAGATGACATTCATAATAACCCAAAATAAAATTGAAAGTATTTTATTTCTTAAAAAATAAAATTTAAATGCTCCAAATATCTCAAGTCTGCCAAATCTCACAAGGTTTTGCTGCCCTCATTCGAGTCTGGCCATTTAAAAAAAAACTTATTTTCATGAGGTGTCTGCTGTAGACATCACCTGTTGTACCCTTGCAGACCATCACTGATTCCTGGTCTACAGGTTGGGAACCATGATTTAGTCTTGATCTCAAATCTGACTACTGCTGTTGCTGACACTATTTGCTAACTTATTTTTGTCATTTGAAAACAACTTATTTAATTCTTCTGTGTTTTACTAGGGATTTTTGTCTAAAGAATTTTTATTCAAGGCTAAGATATAAATTGACAAAGGACTATAAGTATTATACCCTGAAATGAGTAAAAAGAAATTTTCGTAGAAGATTTGGCATTAAAGTCTTCAACTCTTTATTGCTGAAAATCTGACATTATACTTTTCCAAATCCCACTTCTGCACTTAATTCATCATGTGGTAAAACTCATTTTTAACTTAGTCTTAAAGGTATTTGAGTACTGAATAGTTTCATCTGTGCATCTGGGGTGAACGTTTTGTGATCTGTAAACTGTACATTTAAAAAAATGCAACAACAACAACAACAACAAAAAAGGAATCAATACTTTTTAAATCTAGTCACCAGCAATAAACTTACTAAGCTTGGGTACAGGCTGTGTGTCCCAAAACTGGTATTTACGCTTGGTCGCTTCATCAATATTCTTTGCTGGGCCCTGACAGGCTGAGAGCAACTCCATGGCTCTTTGAATGTCTTGTAGTTTCTGCATTGGAATGGCTGGATTCTGCAGGCATATAGTCACAGTTAAAAGGAGAATGTGGTTTCCTTTAATACTATCGCAACCCTATTGGACTTACCAAGCTGTTGTGCTTTTTTGATATATTACACCTTGTCTTCAAAGCTATCCTACAAAAATCTGTTCCTGCTTCCAGCAAACGTATCTCACGTAAACAATCTCTGGATGAAAAATAGACTTGTATTTAAAGCAAACAAATATTAATTCCAAGATACATCAGTAAAGTTTGCGAATAGTATATAGAGTGATAATATGGGCCCCTTGGACCTGCTAATAAGAGGATGAGGAGGTCATAGTAAAGTATGACTTTATCTCTTACTTATGTCTTTTCAGCATCCTGATTTTTCCATTTTTTCCCCCCTCTTTGATGCTCCAATCAGGCAAGAATCTGAGATCCTACATCACCCAATGAAATTGAATCCTGGAAGAATCAGGACTAACAAAAGGATTTTTTTTTTTACACAACATGTAATTAAACTTTGGAATTCACTACCATGAGATGCGGCGCTGGCTACCAGCTTGGTTGGACCAATTTATGGTATTCATGGGGATCCATGGCTATTAGCCTTGATGGCAGTGTGACTGCCTCTGAAGGGCATCTGCTGGGAGACTAGCGGGCTTCCTTGTGGAGTTGGTTGACCACTGTCAGAACAGACTACTGGACTAGATGGGCCTGGGATCTGATCCAGCAGGGCACAACTTATGTTCTTATCCTTCCAGGATGCAACTTTAGAGCACCTCAGACAATAAGTCTGAGTCTTTATCACCATCTTTTATGTCATCTTTATCCTTGTGAGAGTCCTTGAGGAAGGCCTAAATGGGTCTCTCTTCTTCAATTACCCATTCTCCTCACCCTCCCATCAACTGGCTCCTAAGTTGGAAAGGAAGAACAAATGTGCAAGACTTTTCAGTCAAAGACCTGGAGAAGCAGAAAAGACAATCTCCTTTCCCTCCCATTTCTTATATAAATTGATCTACTTTACCTCTGGCATATTGCTTTGTTATCAATGCAAAGCAAAACCCACAACAGGCTCAACATTACAGCAAGTAGTAGAACGTTCCCATCACACATGAAAACTAATGGGCAAAGGGCTGAAAGTATATTTAGATAAGGCCATACTTCAAATTATTAGTTAGTTCTGCATTATTGCTATTAAAGTGCTTAGGCTAAAGTCTCTGAGCAAATTAGTTGTGCCAAATGGAAAGAAAGGAAAGAAATATATCACTGTGAAATTTAAAGTTGTTTTCTAGCATAGGGGAAGAAACAAGGTAATCTTGTTCCTATCTTTGCAAGGTGATGATATTACTACTGCTACTATTACTACTATTTCTTCTTTGAGTTGAGTTTGGCTCCTGGTGACCCCACAGATTTTTTCATGCAGGATTTTGACAACAGTACAGAGTGATTTGTTATTACCTTCTTCTGAAACATTTTTTTTTTAATTTCCCAGTTTATTTATAAACCAAATATTCCCTGGTAGTCTCCATCCAAGTACTAACCAAGCTTGACCCTACTTAAGTTTCCAAGCCTAGAGAAGATCAGTTAGGTTCCAGTACCTTAATAGTAACAATGAAGATTTCATAATTTCTCCACATCATGCACACTGAGAACACTATAATATGTACCAGTCTAGAAATTCTGTGATGGACATAGCATCACAGATTTCTACCCAAAGTTTTCAAAATTATATGCAGAAAATCCAGGACACAAACCTTGACATTTCTGAATAGAACAGAATTTGCATGCAACTTTTAATCAATGCTGCACAGAAAGACCACCTGGGAAAAAATTCTATCTGAGATCTGAGCAGGAACTCAGGAAAGAGGAACCAATAGTGTGATTCAGATGAAGTTTCATCTGCTCATGTGAATAACCTATTGTCCATTCAGAAGAAGTCATCTCCTCTTCCTCACCCAGTTCACATGCGATGAGCTCAAGCATCACTTACTGTCACTTGCCTCAATGTTCTTAATTTTGGCCTCACATTACAACTGACCCAATTAAGAGCATGGAGCCATGGTCTATCTTTGATGAGCTATCGTTGCTGATGTCACCTAAAGATATATGCTCTTTCCTCACATCCCTCCTTTCCCCCTAGGTAAAATGTTATGATAGATGAGTCAGGGATTGATATTCATCAACTACAGCAATTTTTTTCCCCTAGTGCTGCCTTCCAGATGTATTGAAACTTCCAGTATTTCCAGCCAGCATACGTGTTACAACATAGAATTCCGGGGGATCTAGTTTCAACAGATCTGGAGGGCTGTAATAGGTTATTTGGTGGATGGGAAGCAAGTTGCTAACATTGCAATGCAATGCAATACTTAAGTAAAAAATATAATGCTGTTCTAAAAAATATGCAAGGTTTCTCCAGTGGGAAACTTAATCCTACTCATATCTGTAGATTTCACAGCATCTAGTCAGAAATTATGCTGCACTTCCATTTTGTTCATGATCCAGCATACTTTGGTGTTAAAATAACACCAAACTGTGATCACAGAAAATTCAAAACATTAACATTCAAATCACACTAAAAGGAGATAGTGTCCCACGTTATAGAACTCTCTCCAATATAGTAATTTATGATCTTCTGCTGGGTCTCATTTGCCTTATTCATCAATTCACGTGGAGCTCAGTCAGAGAAAGCATATGGCAGCATATACACTTGCTGAAGTTCGTTTCAGAAGGAAATCTACGTTTAAAGAACTACCTTTAATCCCATCATGCTAGACATTAGTTCAGACAGATGAATGAACCAGGCAAGTCCCATGGATACAAAAGATCTTTGGGGCTACAATTCTTATATGCGCTGCAGTTAAAAATGATGTCCCTAACCTTTGGGGAAATAGCAACAATATATACACACTATGCTAAAACTACCTATAAATTGTTAAATTAGCCTTGATGCTTGAAAACAGCCATGACTGAAAGTTTATTCTATATAGGTAGTTCTAGCATGAGAGATGCATTTACTTATAAAAATCATCAGCACTGCAGGTATCAATTGTCTTCTGAAATTCTCCACATAACTTTTGATTTGACTATCACCACTCAGAAAAAGAAATGCTCTAACAATTTTTCAAGGGCAGAACTCCTCCTCAGTGTTGACAGCAGGAGGACATCCTTTAAAATGCCTTACCTTGGAATTCAACTAATATATGAGCTAGGGAGTCACTGGGAGTCAGCTAGCATATAAATTTAATACATTATTATTGTTGGTCGCACAGTCAGCCAGTTGTTTAGACTGGAACTGGCATTTTTATCCACCTATCGAGTCCTTCCCAAAGACCTGGGGTAGGCAGATGTTGTTGTTTCATGTTGTTAAAGGTATTGCCACAGGATGTAAGCTGTTCCAAATAAAGCTGTCTTTTGCAATTGACTGATGGTAATTTTGTAAATGCTGACGGTGTTCAAGCGGTGCTCCAGATGTTTTGGGATTGCACCTAAGACATCTATTACTATTGGTACTAACTTTGCTTTCTTTTGCCACAGTCATTCTACTTCTATTTGCAGGTCTTTATATTTTGCGATTTTCTCCAGCCGTTTCTCTTCTATTCTGCTGTCTCCAAGTACTGTAATCTCCACTACCCAGACTTTTGTATTTCTTTTCAACAATTGTTAAGTCTGGGGTGTTGTGTGGCAGGTGCTTGTCTGTTTGAATTCTAAAGTCCCAGAGCACTTTAGCTTCTTCCTTTTCTATTACTTTGTCTGTTTTGTGGTCCCACCAGTTCTTGAGTACAGGCAAGTGGTATTTCTTGCAGATATTCCAATGCACCATTGCTGTTACTTTGTCATGCCGTTGTTTGTAGTCAGTCTGTGTGATCTTCTTGCAGCAGTTAACCAAGTGGTCCACTGTTTCTTCAGCTTCTTTGCAGAGACGGCATTTGCTGTCTGTTGCTGTCTTCCCAATTCTGGCTTTATATGCATTTGTTCTTAAGGCTTGGTCTTGTGCAGCCAGAATTAGTCCCTCTGTCTCTTTCTTCAACTTTCCTGCTCTTAGCCATTGCCAGGTCTTATTATCTGCTTTGCCTGCTAGTTTTTTTGTGTACTGGCCATGTAATACTTTGCTTTGCCATGTCTCTTTTCTATTCTTCATCTGGTCTTTCTTGTAGGCCAGTTTGGTCTCTTCAGTATTCAGTAAGCCTTCATGGTGTACTAGCTTCAGTGCATCTTCTTCACTGTCCTTCAGATATTCCTCCAATGCCCTTTTTCCTTCTCCAACTGTCTGATATACTTGCAACATTCCACGCCCACCTATGCTCCTTGGTGAGGAAAATGAGGAAAATATATCTTTGGGTGAATCTTTGGGTGAAAGAAGCAAATTTTTAGAGGCCTTAGATGAATGGGACCGCCTTAATAAAATTGAAACATAAAGGAATGTGCATTACCCTTGAAGCTGACATGAACTAGGATGATTGTAAACCCCTTATCACAAACATCCCCAATAGCAATGTAAGGGAGGATGTCTTCTTCCTGGCAGTTAGCATCTTGAACAATTTGTTTCTTCCCCTCTAACACTATTGCTTCCCTTATAGATAGCAGTTGTTCCGTCCTTGTAGATAGCAGCCAAGAACAGGGACAGAAAGTAACTTGAGAACTATTGCTCATTAAAATATGCCTGCATCATCATATGAATATGTATACGTATGTGCTCTTTTCCCTTCCCCTTTCTTGTAGAACTGTATAAATGTCAGGGCATCCATTTTGCCTAGAGGGGGAGTGTCTCCCACTAACCTTTGGTGGGGTCCCCCTCCAGTACGTACTGCCTAATAAGCACTGCAGTGAAGCCTTGATTATTTTGCCTTTGTGTCTTGCATTTTGATTCCACATTGGTAAGTAGAGTCTGTTAACATCGCTGTGTCGACAACGGGCATGATTCATTGTCATTATTTTTTTGGTCTTCCTATCCAGGGCTTCTAGTTCTGCTTGATTCCAGTCCACTATTCCAGATGTGTATCTAATGACTGGAATTGCCCAGGTGTTACGTGCCTTGATGGTATTTCCTCCAATGAGTTTGGACTTTAAGATCTTCTTCACTCTCATGATGTATTCATTACTAACCTTCTTCTTGACTTCAATGTGCTTGATGCTGTCAGTTTGAAGGATGCTCAGGTATTTGTAGTGATCTTCTTCATCCAGACTCTTGATGTTATTTCCATAGGGCATCTTGATTCCTTCAGTTTTCACTATTTTTCCCTTGTTGATGGTCAGGGTAGCATATTTGTCCAGTCCAAACTCCATTGCAATACCTTGGCTGTATATACGGACAGTGTTGAACAGCAATTCTATGTCAGATAGTGCTTTTCCATACAGCTTCAGATAGTCCATGTAAAGAAGGTGGGATAGCCTGGCAGATGTTTTTGATGTTTGATAGCCATGGCCTGACTTGTTCAGTATTGTTGACAAAGGAATCAATGCAATGACAAACAGTAGTGGTGATAGTGAGTCTCCTTCAAAGATTCCTCTCTTGATATTAACCTCTCCCAGTCTATCACCATTGACCAGCAACTGTGTCTTCCATTGTGCCATTGATCTTTGCACAAAGCTTCTGATGTTTCTACTGACTCCTGTTATTTCTAGGCATTTGATTATCCAGTCATGTGGCAGGGAGTTGAATGCATGCTTGTAATCAATCCAAGCTACATTCAAGTTGGTCTTCCTTCTCTTGCAGTTTTCCAAAATCATCTGTCAATTAGGAGTTGATCTTTTGTCCCTCTGCTGTTCGGGTGATTTCCTTTCTGCTCAGGTGGAAAGAGCTGTTTCTTTGTAACAAGCTTCAATGCAGGCAACCGTATTCTGTTGTTTTTGTGCTGTTCTAGATTCTCAGTTATTGTTTCAATTCCTCTTGTTTTTTAGTTAGAGGACTTTGTTCTTTCTGAGGAGAAGGCAGAGGACAGGGTGCCTGGTTTGGGAATGAAAATGATTCAATAGCTATGTTGGCTTCCTCTACTGCCAACTCCCCCTGGTTTGCCCCTACAGTCTGAGCTACTTCTGGCAAGGCTTCAGTTTCTTTGCCCTGGGTAGACCTTTGCAGTTCTTCCAATTCTACTTCTGTGGTTACTGTATTTCATATTATAAACTGATGTTGATCTGCTAGCCTCTGTTTTGTTGTTTCTGATTCTGGATGTTGTTCTTTCCAGAACTGGTGCATTCTTTTTAGATATCCTCTTCTCATTGGTCTTGAATTGTAATAGCAGATTATTTCTTTGTTTTCAATCTTCATATATTTGCAACAGATAAATGTTTCCTCCAGTAGTCCCGCAGCTGCTGGCCCTGGTTGCTCAGCCAATAGTCCTGAGTCCTATAGCCCCCTTGTCACCAGATGTCCAGGAACTAAAACACCTAGCACGGTCCTTGTTGACCTGGGCGACTGATCTGGTATAGGTTTCTGTAAATTACATCTCACCATATTGTTTATGGGAGAGATATTCTTCATCTGGCTCCTCTGATGAGACCTGTCCAATATGGTTGAACCTCTGGCATAGCTCTCATCCTCCTTGGAGTACACAAGCCACATAACCACATCAAGGTAGTGCCTCATTGGGGGTACTATTATTATTATTATTATTATTATTATTATTATTAAACAGGGAGGGTACAATTACTGGAGAAATGATGGTGTGACATTTACACATAGCCACTGGCTGCCTTACAAGTAAATATATGTAAGAACACCACACTCAACCACAGAATCTTCTTGAAAGTCTCTTCTTCTTTGAAAAAAAATCCAAAACAAATTCTTTTTTATCAAGTGTAATGAGAACCTATAGGGAAAAAAACCAATTACAAAATTATAATGTTTATGTGAATTGAGTCTGATCTGATTTGTTAAAAATATTGGATTGAGCCAATGCAAATGATTGATTCAATTTGAACTTCCAATCTGATTTGATTCCAAGCATTAATTTGAATTTATGAATCAGGTCAGTCCACAAATCTGATTTAATTCAGGAAAAAAGAAAGATTTCTGTTGTCAATAATAGCAAGAGTAAAATAGGATGTGGAAACAAAGACCGAGCTCTCACTTTTGAAGGTTGCTGAATTTTAATCTCCTGGGAGTCAGAAGCAGAGTCTGATTTGGTACCTCCAGAATTTGTTTTCTCCTTTTTTCGTTTCTGCTTCTTTTTCTTCTTTTTAGCTCCCAATTCTCCTCCTGGACTTCTGCAAAAAGAGCAAGACAACAATTTGCTGTAAGCCTTGAAAAGAGGAAGGGAACCCGTGAGCAGCCTGCAGATAATGTGCAGCTCCAGTTTTGCAGTGCTGGCGTCCTGCAAGATTGGAGAGCCAAAATCTGATGCCAAATGATTGATTTGGGGCTACGTACTTTGCGTGTATATGTGGGTGCAGGGCTGTGTATTTAAAGGAAGGGGTGAAATAGATGCACTGAGCCTCTGCTAACTCTGTCGCACCCATTTTGCCTTAAAATATACCTCCTCCCAACTCCAAACAAATTAAAAAGAGGCCAAACTTTCCAACCTTCCCCCTCCCCCCCAATATTATGTCACCTTTGCAACACACAGAAGTGTAAAAATGTAAAAGTGCAGCCCAGACTGGAGGAAAGTTGTCATTTGTGTATTAGAAGCTAAAGGCAGAAGTACACAATTACGTAGTCGCCTTTTCACGTAATGTTTGCTTTTTATTGTTCTTAACCTTGTAAGCTGCCCAGAATTGTTTGGCAAGTGGGTGGCTTAGAAATAAAAGAAACAGATAAATAATAAATTAATTAATTAATCCAGACCAACCTGTGCTCCCAAGCCTATTTTGCTGAGAATACAAATGTACAGAAACTTCCAAAGGAGAAAGGGGGATACATGTTAAACTCTTCTTCACCCTTCCCCAGAAACACCCCCAAAATGTTTTCTTCACTCATCTGGAATTATATTCAGACACCGAGGTTTGGCTGGGAGATCATATGTAAATAAAAAAATTGTATGGGATATTACTTTAAAAGGGAAAATGGGTAGGAGAGGAGATACTGTTCTTTTCTAATTCACTCTCTCCTATTTGTACCCCATCCTGTGCAAACATCACAACGAACACGCAGGTAAGAAACCTTGCACTCTCTTTGTATCATGCAGCTTAATCTTAAATATGAAAAGAAAAGCACCCTGTCTGGCATAAAAATAGTAGAAAAAAAATGGCAGGGCCCAACTCTTGTGGACATATTTAGAGTCTGGAAAACAGCAAACCTTATCAATAACCCTCCGTAAAAAGGGAAGGTTTGAGATTGGATGGAAACCATCCAGCTCTGTGGATCCAGTGAGAGCTTCTTGGGCCTCTTTCAGAGCTGGTGGAACCATCCCCTCTGCCACATGGTTGGATCCATGTCAGGATGCAACCACGTGGCAGGACCTAACTCTAAAACACAGGTGGCTGCAATGACAGCTCCAAGGGTCTCATCCCATTCCTCAGGACTAATGAGCTCAAACTCATCGCACATTACAAGCTAGATTGTGCCTCAGTGAATTCTACAGAAATTTCTTCTAAATAATTTTACTAAAGTTTTTAATAAACATAGTAAAATTAACACAAACTAAACTAGAAGAAAAAAGAAAATAAAAGTAAAGTTCTGAAGGTGCAGAAGAAAGAAAAACAAAAGGAAAAGAGTAGAAGAGAAAAGAAAAAGGCAACAAGGCAATAATAAAGAAGTGGCTTCCAACCTTCAACACACCGAGTATAAGCTAATATACTAACTTTTCACCCTCTTTTAAAGTTACAAATAACAAAAACCCTCTTTTCCCCACAGCCTAACTTTTATCTATAAGCAATCCAAAAATTGTCATCTTTTCAATCCTGGTTCAGCAAAAAGTCCATTAGGAGTTACCAGAAATATCAAACAAATAGTTTGTCCCTGGTCAAATAGTCCAACTTTACATTCCTTCTTTTTGCTCTTCACAATCCTAACCTTTAAATCATTCCAATGGCATTGCAGGATTTAATCTTTCATCAATCTTTGACATTCAAGAGGAGTCTTCAAAGCTTTCACCAGCCTACTTTGTAAATCCCATAAAGTGGCATCATTCAGGGCTTCTTGTCACAGCTGTTCAATGTCCAGATCCTTTTCTTGATTTGTCTTTTATATTCCCCTCTTGGTAATCTCAAATTTGTTGTCTTCCATGCCTTCAAAGCTCTATAATGTCTGTGTCAGGTAATTTTCTCATCATCTTCTAAAAATTATCTATTGAAATCTATATCCTTTCTGAGATATTAGTTATTAATATCTCAACCCAGTTATCAAAAAACACTTTAAGATAAGAAAAAGTTATAGTCAGCTTAGCCATTTTAACTCTTTTCTGCCTGGTCCTTTAGTTTCCTCTAATGTTCATTTGCAAGCTTCATCAAGCCTCAGTTCCTAATATGGGTTTAGTTCCATTTCAGTTGTTTCCCCACAAGTATATTATTTAATTATATACTTATTTTTCGAATCTTACAGCAAAAATAACCAATATTCCAAATGTCTCTGATCTCCCAATCCATTTAAAATTTTCTTAAATCAAAATCTTTTTTTTTTGTTTTTTGCCAATTGTATATTATTTTAAATTCTCACATCTGTTTAAAACTTCTTAAATCAAAGAAGAAGGTAAAACTCACCAGGTGTCAAATTAAGTATTCCATTCTGAAGGTCTCTAATATCCATAAAGTGGTTAAACTGAATATTTCCTAATATGATTAGAAAGTGAGCTCTGCTGTCTTAGTGTCCTTATTAAAGGCTCCCACTGCTGAGAGCAAAGATGTCATCCCCATTGGCTCCTGGCATTCTAACCTGCAGGAGACCACTGATTTACAATCTCCTCACAAGAAGCTGCCATTCAGAGCACTCATGGGTGATCTCCCGTTCTCTCCTCTGGAGAGCTTCAAAGGACCGGTCTACTCACCAGTCTTTCATTCTTCACAGCGGTCATTGTCTCCGCTCATTCGCGGAGATGTCTTTGGTCAGCCATGACGCACAGCGGAAGCCCTAAATAATTTTAGAACAGTTTATGCTGCAGTGATTTTGACCTAGTTAATATTCTGTTTTCCTTTTTCTTCTCCTGATATTTTGAAAGTTTTGCCTGCTTGCTGTAAAACCTGGGCTGGAGATCATGTTTATTTTTTTGTTTTGTGCTCTAGTAAAACTCCACCTACTTTTGTTTAACTGAATAACTGCAATATTCAAATATAGAAAAATCCCATTATTCCAAATATGTTTTGAACTAAAACTAAAACTTAACTAAAAAGTGCCTGTATGCTAAAGGATTGCTGCTAAACATATTTACAAATAGATGTTACAAACTGAGCTTTAGGTTCTACTGATTTACTCTGACAATCCTTTATCTCTAGTCAATTTTACCATTTTTTTTCCAGAGAACTCAATCTAGAATACTACAAACCATTTCGGGATCCAGACAATCCACATTTTTGTGTCCAGAGGAAAATCTGGTACGTTTGTTAGTCAGACTAGTCTTTGATAAAAAAAAACTCGCTGGCTCGTTTCTTTCTGCTTATAACTTAACTCTGAAACCCCTGTTTTAATGGAACCATAAATCACCCTCACTCTAGACTCAAAGCACATATATCCCTGTTTTAAAAACATTCCTTAATAAATTCTCTTTTAAAACCAAGTTCTCCAATTTTATTATCTAGGCTTTCAGCATTCAATATTTATGATGGTTTTCTATATGTTTCTATATTGCTTCTTTTTTTCAATCATTGTATTGTTCTTTTTTGTCATTTTTATGTTTGTTTTAATTGTCTGTAAGCCGCCCAGAGTCATACACACAAGATGGGTGGCTATATAAATTTGAATAATAAACAAATAAACATTACATCTTTTGCCAAGTGTGTCTGGTGGCATCTTTACTCCTTCCTTCCTTCCTTCCTTCCTTCCTTCCTTCCCTCCCCCCCTCCCCCCCCCCATTTCTGCTTGGATATCAAAAGTGTTTTCATCCTCATCCTTTCGGGATAATACAGCCAAAACCAGATTGATCCTAGCTACTGTTATCTTTTCCCCAGGGAACATTTTAAAAACTGCTCTGCTGCCTTTTTGATCTTAATCCTCAGTCATGTAGAGTATAGCCCATTCCCTTACGGGAGCTTGAGCCCAAATCTTCTCTGCTACTTAATAAAATCTAAATCCCTGTAGCACTGTATCTTCTATGATCTAGTCCCTTCGTCTTCAGCTGCCTATCTGGCACATTACTTGGAAAAGCAGCATTTCAGAGTAAGCCACCTTGGCGGTCCCAACTTTCCACCTCCAGGTAAGCACCTAAATTTAATTTCCAGAACTTCACAGCTGAATCTCCTCACTCTGTTGATAGCAACATTCAGTGAAATTGCCAAGTCCACCCCAACTCCATTTACCAATATATTTAGATTATTCTTGATTTCATACTAGGCAGGTAAACCATTATTCAGTTTACATGCTCATCAAACCAACCTGCCTGCTACTTTTGCATATAAGTAGCAAACATCTTCAGATAACAGAAGCCACCTGACCTTGTGAGGGGTAGCTGCAAGAGAAAATCAGTCTGTGCATGAATATCTCTTTTTTCAGAGTGATGCTCTTTTTCTCAAAGGTTACTTTCTCCATGACAGCAAAGAAACTGATACCCATCAAGCAGGAAGCTGCTATAAATGTCTCCAGCCTAGAGGTGGCAAGCATTTTGAGGCTGAGATGTTCCAACTAAAAGGCTCTGTTTTGACTTTCTTTTTTTAATAATAATTTTTATTAAAGTTTACAGATACAAAGATAAAAAAGATACAAACTAAAGAAAATAAAAAAATAAAAAGTGCAAAGAAAAAAATTTTAAAAAGAGAAAAAAAAGAAAAAAGGTAAAGAAAAAAGAAAAGAGATATATAAATGACTCCCCCCTTCATCAAGACAAGTACAATTTCAGTAACTTATCACCTTCTCTGATTTTACAATAAAATCTCTTCTTCTCATACCACATCTCTTATCTATAAACAAATTTTAAAAACTCATCACTCAGTGCTGGTCAGTAAAAGTCCATTAAGAGTTACGAGAAATAACAACATATATATTTAACCTTAATCAAATAAAGCAACTTTGTATTCCCTTTATTAAATTTACTTTTAATACCATAAGTAATCACCTTATCTGAAAATACAACAAAATATCTCTTCTTCTCATGTATCTTATCTCTAAACAAATCTTTAAATCCTCATCATTCAGTCCTGGTCAAGAAAAATCCATTAAGAGTTACCAGAAACAATAACATACATACATACGTACATAGATACATATACACATATATTAACCTTGATCAAATAAGCCAACTTTATACTTTTTCCCTTTGCTTTTAAGAACTTTGATCTTTAATCCCTTTAAATAAGGTCCCCACAGTTGATTTTTTTTTTTTCATTTTCTCTTTGTCTTTTCTCCAGAACTCCTTCATAAGTTTAACACATCTCTTTTGTAAGTCCAAGATAAGAAATTTATCCAAGTCACTTTCCTGGTTTATTATTTATGTGTCCCTTTTAATTATGAAGACATCAGCTGGTTTCATTTGTAAATCCAGTGTAACATCTTTTTCCACATCGTCATGTAACTTGTTATTAAGTCCACATTCAAAACAGCCTCAGTCTCAGTCTTATCATTTTTCACCTCTTTTAAATCCATTTTTATGATTGCAGGCAACCTTAAGAGAAATTTCTGAATGCATTGTTCCCAAATACTGTTGAATTCTTCAAGAGTTAAAATATGCAACTCCATTCTGTATTCAGGGGTCTCTTCTCCTTTAATTGTAATCTTTAGTTCTTTCTGGTTCCCTCTAGTGTCCAACCTTCAAAGTCCCCTCTTATCATGTTTTTCTCTAATCCACAGCCTTTTCCCATGGGAAGATTTCTTACACTTAGTTTCAAAATCTTCATATATTTTTTGTAGAATTTTAACCAACTCACAGGAAAGATTCTTATAATTAATTTCAAAATCTTATTTCAAATCCATCTGGCCCCTTAGTCCATTTATTACTTTCCTAAATCAACATTCTAATCATTCTTTTGCTGTTTGTTCCAAAGTAAGAATTTTTTGAGTCCTTAAACTTGCATAAAACTTCTTTTGCCAAGGATTGAAGGAGACTCACCCAGTGTGATGAAACTTGCCTTTCCAAAGGTTCTTAATATCCAAAAAACTGTTAAGAAGCCATTTTCAAAAGTGTTTAAGAAAGGAAGTATGTGAACCCTGTGTCCATAAAGGCGCCAAACCATGGCTTAGGCAAAGATAGTTTTCCCTTGGCTCCCAGTGCTCTAAAACCCACCAGAGACCACTGTCTTGCAGTCTTCTTGCAGGGAGCCACTGTATGGAGCACTTGTGGGTGATTCTGGTCCTCCCCTTTATCTGGAGAGGAATTCTGAGAAACCAATCCATTCACCAGCTCCTCATTCCGCCACGGTCGTCAGTTCCACTCTCAGCAGAGCCATCTTCACTTGGCCATTACTTCCCCGAAAACCCGTTTTCACTTGTTCTGACCTTGAAGTGAACCATTTTGATTGTGAAAGCAGTCAAAATGGTCTATCTTGATAAAGAAATGTTTCATATGTGAAACCTTTTGCATGCCTCTACCTGAAGGCCTCAGACAACCCCCTTCCAATCTCTGTCAGATTTCCCAAATTAGGAATGTTATATTCACGCCCTGCCCCCATGGAGTTATATGTCCACAACTTTTCTTCAGTAGATATGCAATCAACAGCCACCAAAATATCACTCCAGACATTGCTGAAAACCTAGTTATTCTAGACACATTTGAAATAGTACAGTGAGGGATCACAACACCGATCCTTTATGATGCCATTAGTAAGAGGATGGAATGTGATTGTGGATAGGATACTGGCTTATGATAGTATTTTATCCATCTTGTTTTAAATGAGATATTTTGTGGAAGATGTGGCTTTATAGTTTCGTTTTAAGTGACATATATTATTTATGTATTTTTATTTATTTATATTTCGCCCTAACCCTAACCCTAACCCATTTCCCTAGAAGCGACTCTAGGCGATTTACAGTAAAAGAATAAATATTAATTAAAATACAATAAAACAATAGAGCTATAAATAATAAATACATTATTATTATGCTGATATTGCTGTAGGCCATGTAGAGTCATGAAACTCAAGTGATTTAAAGCACTTAAATAAATTGATTAATAGAAATTTTTAGGGATGTTCTGCCTTCCTCACTGTTACTATTTTTCTTATGTATTTCTTATTTTATTTTTATGACTATTAACCTGCCAGGTTATTCCTGCCAAGTTATTTACTGTCAGAAAGAAGAAAAGGTTAGCCAACCATGTGGCCGTCTCACTCTGTTGCTAAACTTGCATGGAGTAACTCGCATGCTTAACTTATCATTTTGACATTTTGTCACCATGGCTGATCTATTTCCTTAGCTGGGTCCCCTCCATGTATTCATATTGCTCAAGAAATGTGAAAAAGTAGCTTGCTCTTCAGCCTGGGGTGATCATGTGGGCTCACACACTAGAACCCCACTTAGTTATCCAGCAAACTTGGGCAATGTGGCTTTCCACCCAAATTTCACTGTTGCTTGGAGAGGAGAGGGGAGGGGAGGGGAGGGAGGGGAGGGGAGGGAGAAAAGCTAATTGAATTTTTATTTTAATATTGAACATTCTGCTTTGATTTATGTTTCTGGATTTCTTTTTAAATTCTCTATGGCCCATTGGGGTGGTAGAGAACATCTAAGGAACAAGTTCACCTTCTATTAAATGGTGTTTTTTGGCTGGCCATGCCAAAATGGCAAGAATCAGTGAATAGGGAGTGTCCTATAGCAGCCATTTTTTGAGTGCCCCCTACATATATTCTCAAAAGTCCAAATGTGCTCCTAGCCAAAAAAAAGCTGTGCTCTAATGCATTATACTGTTAAAACTAAACAGATTGAGATAGAACCCTGCCAAAACCCTGTATAAGCTGTAAACAGAATAAAAACTTAATAACTACAGTACATGAAATTACATTTCGACAGGGCAATAGACTTGAAGATATATTAACACATCTGTATAATAAATATTTCAGTTCCGCTATAGATAATATATTGTACTTTTGATTTGTGTTAAATTTCCATTTTTGTCTTCCTGCAGAGAAGAAAATAGTGGCTGTGCAATATTCTGTTGCATTAAGTGAGCATGCATTAAAAAACAACCCTACCTTTAAAAAAAGCAACACCTTACCCGGTCTGTTTCAGATCAAGATCACAAACACAGTTCTAAGCTTCAGAATTTTACATACTGATGAGTTCAAACAACTCAGGGGAAAACAACCAGCACCAATTAAATTCCGAAATAACATTGATCAAAAAGCAGACCAAGAGAGAGGTGGAAGAAATGGCTAGAAGCAATTTCAAGGAGTCAAAGCTATCAGAAAGTCAGTCTTCCTATACTAGCTATAAAAACAAGTAAACAGATTTTAACACACCTGATGTTATACACAAATGTATTTGTAACATACTGACATTCTCCTGGAAACAATGTGCAAGCATGTTTTATGATTTTACAAACTGCTGATTGACCTGATGACCAGGTCAATGATTATATACTATTTAAAGCTGGATGGTCTGGTCTGTCTCAATTCTGAATATGATTCTCTTCCTTTGAAGGATAGCAGAAATATCAAGGCTGCCTATTTTTCTATTCACAAAGAAGAACTGCACTATAAGAAAAGTCAAACTAAATATTTAAGCTATTAGGACAATATCACTTATAGCAGACAATATTAAAAGTTGTAATTCCAATTATTGAATTCAGGTTTTGTACATGAAATTTAGCTCAGACCCAAATTACTTTAGAAAATCCTTGAAGAATTGCTGCCTATCAGACTATGCTTTCTTTAGCCCCACGTCCTCCAAATGTGTTGGCCAAGAATTCCATAACCGTCAACAAGCATGGCTTCAGGGAAGACTGGAAATTTAGGGAGGATTCCTTAAGCATGAGAGCTAGCAAGGGACATAAAAATATAGGAGAAGAATTCCAAAAAAAGAGAGCCCAGATTGGTATCTTTATCACTTCTGAATGCAGAAGACCCAAGAACTGCATGCATTTCTCAAACTATTTTTTTGAAACCTCTCGAGTCCCTTCTGACCTTAGCCACATGATCTGCCATTAAAATAATGGCAAGAAATGCACAAAAATTGCAGTACACACCCTAAAACTAAGTGTAACACAATTAAAAATAAAGCAACTCCTAATTCAATCTTCCTTCCGACTCCTGTGAAAAACCAGACAATCCTGATTCAGTCTTCTGGAATGATATGGTGCTGGCTTTGCCTCTTCACCCCCCCTCTTTGCAGCCCTCCCCAAAATGTTAAATAGGTACCAAAGGTTTGCCCATCCCTGTACTAATGGGAACACAGGCCACCACTATACAGGTAGTACTTGACTTACAACCACAACTGGGACCAGAATTTCCGTTGCTAAGCAATGCAGCAGTAAAGCGAGACTCACACGACCACATTGCTTAGCAACGGCAATCCTGGCACTCCCCACTGCTGTCGTTAAGTGAATTCTGCCGGTTGTTGGCCGAGGACCCCCTCAATCCAACCATTCCAGGCTTGGCTCCTCCCAGCCTCGCACCTCAGTATGGTAAGGGACCTCCTCTAACTCCCCCTACCTGCCTATCTCCCCCCACATCTCTGCCCTCTTGGCTGCCCTGCACCCTGCCTTGCAGGGTGGCAAGCAGCCCCAGAACCACACGGTTCTGGGGCTGCTTGCCATGCTGCAGCTCAGGGGCTTCTTGGCCCTCCTTCCCCTTCACTTGCTCGCTCGCACCAGCACCCTCCTTCCCTTGCTCACGCACTATGCCCTCTTCCCTCCTTTGCTCACTTGCACACACCAGCACCCTCCTTCCCTCGCTCGCACACACGGTGCCCTCCTGCCTTCCTTTACTCGCTCATATGCACCAATGCTTTCCTTCGCTCACTCGAGGACTCTTCTGGCATGCACTCTGCAGCTCACATTGGAAGCTGCTGGCCGTTCATGAGGCTTTCTCCTGCAAAGCTGTTCTCCTGCAAAGCCCCAGAGCTGCAGCACAGTGCGAAGGGGTGCGGTGCGTGCAAGCGAAGGAGGGAAGGAGGATGCTGGTGAGTGCAAGCAAGTGAAGCAGGGTGAGATGCATGCGTGTGAATGAAGGGGAGCACAGTACATGCGTACCAGTGAGCAAAGGAGGGAAGGAGGGCATTGGTGCATGTGAAGCAAGTGAAGGGGTAGGAGAGTGCCAGTGCATATGAGCAAGTGAAGGAGAGTGTGGTGGGTACTGCAAGCAAAGGGGAAGGAGGGCACTAATGTGAGTGTGCGAGCAAAGGGGGGGAAGGAGAGTATGGTGCATGAAAACGAAGAAAGGCTGGGGGTGGATGGGGGAGACTTACCCAAGCAACTTGCAACCTCCCCTGCTAGCTTCCCCATTGACTTTGCTTGTGGGAAGTGGGCAGGGAAGGTTGTAAATGGTGATCATGTGATCACAGGGTGCTTGGCAATCTGTCATAAATGCAAACGGGTTGCCACCCAGATTGTGATCATGTGACCACGGGGGTGCTGCAATGGTCATAATTTCGGGGACCAGTCCTAAGTCCACTTTTCAGCACCATCGTAACTTCGAACCATCACTGAACAAACAGCCGTAAGTCAAGGACTACCTGTACACTGGTCCAGATTCTGAACGTTTGGCTGCGGTTTTCAAAGTGAGATTTTTCTCTGATCTTCCTGGAGATGCTGGTTATAGAACCAGACATGATGGGCATGCAAAACTCTTCCCCAAGTATTTAAGTGGACATGCAGAAGTGAGGGAATATACCAAAGTGATACTAGCTAAATACTAGATAGTGGATCAAAAAGGTTTAGAATGAATTTTGCATTCACTGAGAAAAATGGCCTGGAAATTTGAATATATCTTTGGGAAATGCAAACAATTCTCCTCCAGCTCAATATCTTGCAAAGATCTAGGCCGGTTTCTAATTACAGAACTACAGTGGTACCTCGGGTTACGAACGCCCCTCCTTACGAATTTTTCGGGATACGACCAGCTCCGGCCCCAAAAATTTACCTCGCCATGCGACCTCCGCCTCGAGCTACGAACCAGATCCGCGGCCATTTGCCCTGCTGCCACGTGGTTGCGGCTTCCTGTGGGCGAGATCGCGGTAGCAAGGAGACGTTCGATGAGGCTTGTGGTGTGTTTTGTGGCATTTGGAAGGTTTTTGGTGTGCTTGTCAGCATGGCTCCAAAGAAAATGCAGAGCAGGCTTGGCAAGAATAAGGCTTTGAAGAAAAAAGTGGGGCAATTTGCCTCATGGTGCGACCAAATTCGGAGGGTGGATTAGCCGTATTTACATTGAACCTTATGGGGAAATTTGCCTTGTGGTGCGACCAAATTCGGAGGGCGGAACGGATTAACTGTATTTACATTGAACCTTATGGGAAAATTTACCTCGCGTTGCGACCAAATCGAGTTGCGATCAGAGTCATGGAACGGATTAAGTTCGTAACCCGAGGTACCACTGTATATGATGGCACTGGTGTCTTTCTGATTCTTGCACTGAGTGCTTCATAATGCTGATTCCAATCAGTTTAGAACAGGATGCACACCATGAGGCAACAGCTTTCCGCAACTTCCAGAAATTGTAATGTATATATGCCAGAAGGGAAAATTATTAAATATATAAGTACATTTAATTAGATGTTTATATTAATGCAATAAAATCAATTTTAGTTTTTATCTTGTTTTTCCAAGTGTGCCTCACCTTTCCATATACCATTTTAAAGGCCAAAGTTGTGCTCCCCTGATTGAGAAGCCACTGAACAATATGTAGGATGTAAACAGATTAGAGACACACACCAATTATTGCTATAAATTATCCTGGAGATTAAGTTGCAATTGCCAGCAGTTATTTATTTATTTAAACAAAATCTCCCTTGAGTTGAGACTGACTCTCGGAGACCACAAAGATATGTTCATATTGCTTGTCCAAACAACAATATGTAATTCAGGTGCTAAAAACAACAAATGCTACCTTGGATGCATTAACTGGTACACAGATTCCAGATCAAGGGAAATAACTCTACTCTATTCCGATTGGAGCTCTGTTTCCAGTTCTGGGCATCACAGTTCCAAAAGGACAGTGACAAACTGTAGGGCTACCAAGACAATGAGGAAACCAAGCATTATGAAGAATCGCTAAAGCAATGTTTCCCACACCTGGGTAAATTACCCAAAACTGGGTAAAAGTGGTTTTTCTTTGAGTAACGACAGAGGAACCCATTACCCAATCACAACAGGGACATTTAAATTGACTTAAAGATTGCCACATGTACTAAAATGTATTCAAAAATCTCCCAAAGTTTTCCTATTAAGACAAAAATCAATGAAATTACCAATGGTAATTTGTTGAAATGACATAACATTCATTTGGTGATATTGTTTTTATAATACAGGCAGTCCTTGAGTTACGACCATTTGTTCAGCGACCATTCAAAGTTAGGGTTTCGGGTAATGAAGGAAAAAGGTTGGGAAGCACTGGGCTAAAGGATCTGAGTATGTTTAGCCTACAGAAAAGATGACTGAAGGAAGATATAAAAGTTTTCAAATACCTGAAGGGTCGCTATCACACAGACAAGGGGATTGATTTAGTCTCTATTAGGGAAGGCGCAGACATAAGAACTTCATAATTGTATTAGCTCTCAGCCAGCAGAACAGGACATCATACGAACTGGTGGTTTCTCCTGCTCTGGAAGTCTTCAATCACAGGTTGGTGATCTTCTGTCAGAGATACTGTGGAGAACCCTGCACTGAGCAGGTAGATGAAGGTCCCTTCTAACTACATGATTCTATGAACAAAGAAGTGATTTGTCTTTGACTTCTTCCAGTTTATTTAAGTTAATCATAGTACTGCCCACACTCAGAAGCAAATCTTACTTAAATTAAATGAATTGAACTTAATCCCATGTAAAGGTGTTTTTACACAGAGAGCTTCTCATGCTACCAACCGAAAGCTACTGTGCAGCTATGTTGTCTTTCCCTCCTCTTTTGTGGCAAGCAAAAAAGAGGAAGAAGCATAAGAAAGCACAGGAGAATCACCTGGATCCTTGTAAAATTCCATATAAGGTGCATGTACAATGAATGCTTTGTCTGAACCAACCTTTGCAAATAATTTATATTTGTATACTGCTTTTTAATTTCTAATTCCTAAATCTGCAGCCACAGAAACACAACACTAAGAGACAATGATTCATTTGAACCCAAAAGCAAATTAAGTAACAAGACAGTCTTAATCCTAGGACATGCATTCCAGTGAATAAAGCCCTGATGCATCAAAAATGTATCTAAAAGAAGGCACGTGATGCGACTGGTTTGCAGAAGAGACAGATGCCATTAAGTCAGGCTTAATGTCTTCCCCTCCAATTCCCCTCAGTCTTGTGGAGCATGGCCTTTTTAAATTTGAATAATAATAATAATAATAATAATAATAATTATTATTATTATTATTATTATTATTATTCCTTCATCTACTCATCCCACAAATTGGGGAAAACCACTGAAATGGATTGTGGCTGTTAATACAGAAGATAAAGAAGTCTTAAAGCTCAGGAAAAAGAGGTTGCATGAAAGAGAAAATTCTAAGACAATTCAAATTTATTATCAATATAACAAAAACATTCTATTTCAGCTAAATGGGACTATCTAGCATGCATTCACTAGCATGTCCAGGTTTGTTTGTTTTTTTACTCTGCATATAACTTGTGTACGAATTGGCTGCAAGGATCCAAAGAGCACCCTTATGATTATTCAGTATAATTCAAACAACATAATCACATCAAATCTTATTTCAAAAGCAAAAGTGTAACCTCTGAAAATTTGTTTTATGCTTTTAATTTTAGAAATGTTTCTCATACTACTGTAGATGTTTCCGTAAGTAATATCAGGGCGTGGACAAGCCAATGCTATGTAGATAAGAAAAACACATACAATATATCATAAGGACTGGCCTGACTTAAAAAAGAAAAATAAACTATAAACATTTGCTATACGTAAGATACAGAATGAAATATTTCTAATTTGTAGTTAATTTCTAAAACACTGCATATCATTCACACTGAACACAACTTGCCTATAAACACCGGCTTTATACAGTGTTACCTTGTTTATTTGCTGTTTGGTTACCACACTTGTATTGCAGCCATTTTTGATAACACTTAGCTCAAATGAGTGGTAATGTTTCGATGACATGTTTACCCATGGTTGAATATAACCACAGTTTAATCAAGTATTTCCATGTTCTGAGTTTGCATGACACACAGTGAAATTCCACAATAAATGATGCTAGAATATGGCTGGCTAATTTACAATTCAGTGTATTGTCTGTACACAGAAGTACATGGTTTCGCTCGTCATGGTTTCTGTGCTTATGCTAAAAATTAAATAGCAAGATGTAAAGCTGCAACTATTTTCTATCTAAAGTTAGCTTAGTCTGATTAAACCACAATGACTGGATTTGCACAACATCCTAGTCAAAGCAAAGTAATATGGTTTAGTGTAATGTGTGAACCTCAATATAAAACTAGACAAATTTCAATGGTTTTATGGATGGGATAATGTCCTGGTAATAGTGTCTAATCCAAATTGTGAAAAGCCAGCCTCACTGCCTTTGGGGCCCTTCTGCTCCAGTGCCCTGATCCAATTCCTCCATGTTAAGCCTTTGGATTGGATGCAAGGGAACCTCCTTGAATTATATCCTCAGAATATAAGCACTCTGAAGAGGAACTTTTTAGAGAAAAGATCCTAGGACTGACAGTCAAACTCAGTCTTTTCCTTAACTGTTTTTCCTGGTATGAAAGACCAACGTATTGAGAAAACATAGGAAAGTTATAAATACCAATATAATAACATCTGGTCTCCCCATTAAAATCCATGAATGAGCCAAAACAATTATATGATTTGTTTAAAAAATGGAAGCTTACTACACATATTCTCTGTATTCTGAGAGATTTTTCAACTTGAAAAAAAAAAATTCTTATCAGTGGCAGACTACACACATACTGAGCCATGAGCTTTTTTAAAAAAAGAACAATAGATTGATTAATACAATATATTCTGCCATAAACCATGCTTCCAAACCTCAGCTCATAAATATGCAAAGCTATATCACGGTTGGTTTGGCTGTAGATTAGCGTGAACCCAGCTGGTTCTTCCATGTTGGTTCATACATACTTCTAAACATTAGTTCGCTTAATCATGATTTACTAAATGACTGTTTAGTTTCACATAACATGCTAAGCCATAAACAATTATTTACAAATTACAATGGCAGATTCACACAAGATGTTTAATTGCAATCAAGCAAACTAAATTATAACTTTGTACAATGGGTAAGTCTTGGAGCTTACAACAGGTCACTCAAGTACCTTGAATTTTTATGTATGTATTATGATTAACTATAACAAGTTAATTGAACTAACATTCTCTGGGAAATAAGTCATCAAATCTGCAAATTTTGTACTCTAAACTTTTCAGCTACAGGATGGATGGCTGTGGAAAATGAACGCTGCCTATCTGCTTTAACCTCACTGGCATCAAAGCCCTGGCGTTCAAAAGCAGTTTAAGGTTGGAGCACTGAGTGAAATCATGCATTTAACACCCATCCCCAAACATGTTATTATCTATTTATGTTTTTTATCCTGCTCCCTATTTTATCTGGGGGGAAAAAAGATCCTAAAAGATACAGTATGAGATGGCAGCAGAAACGCATAAAAGATAATGACAGCCAAGCAGGTCCACGAAAAAGAAAAACATCCAATACAGGTCAGAGCAACAAAAACATCACCAAAAATGGGTGGACGCTTTGGAGTTCTTCAGAACGCTTCATCGGAGAAGACATTACGTTCAACAAGGCAAGGGAAGACACCTGGACGTCCAAGACCCAGGCCAGCCAAGATACATAATGTGCGGAAGGCGCACGGTGCCTCGCGGGGCCCCAAACCACATCCCGGGGATCCGCATTGATCTATTTAAGGGGCTGGTCCAGCCTCCCGCCCCGCCCCCCCGCCATCCCTAGAGCGAGTCAGAGCCCCTCGAAGGGTGCCTGGCAGTGGGAAGGGCCCCCGCCTCTCCAGCCTGGCTTTCAGGGCGCCCCGGCCCGCCTCCCCGAAGTGAAAACGACGCGGGCGCTTCTCGCCCGCGCTGCAAGTCGCTGCAAAGGATGGGAGGTGGTCACAAAGGAAACATGAAGGAAACGAAGAGGAGGACGGGAGAGGGGGGGACGGGGAAACCTTGCCCCGCGCGGAAATCGCGGCAGAGAGCCGTCGGAGGGAGGCGGACGAGCCGAGAGGCCAAAGCCTCGGCCCCGGCGGCGGGGAAGGGCGGTGCACCAGCCTGCGGTGTCGACCACCCGCGCCGAGCGGAAAGCCCCGGGCAGGGACGCCGCGCCGCCTCCGCGGCAGGGAAGCGCTGCCTCCCGGTCCCGCGCCTTCCGCCTCCCCCGCAGCAAAGGGGAGCGGCTCTCCCCTCCCACCCCGCGCGGAAGCCCCGCCGAGAAGGCTGCTCCGTGCCCGCGTGGCCGCCCCACGGCGCCGCTGCCCGCCGGTCCCGGGCTGCCGCGGCCGCCCCCGCCCCGTCCCCGTCCCCGCCGCAGGAGCCCGGCTCGGGCCAGAGCTGGCCGCCCCGAGCTGCCTCGCGCCCCGGCCGGGCCGACCGCGCGCTCGAGCAACGCGCTGCAGCTCGGGGCGGCTGGCCGGCTGGCGCCTCGGGAGCCGCGGCGGTTCCTGCGGGCGCCTCCGCGCCGGCCCTACCCTTTGGAGTGCTCCGTCTCCTCCTCATTGTCGCCGTCGATGCCGCAGGTGTCCTGGTCGTCCAGCTCGAGGCTTTGCTGGCTGGCGGCAGACTCGCTGTCCTCCGCCATCACGGGGGGAAGGTGGGTGGGAGGGGAGGAGGGACTCCCCGCGAGAAGCCTATGAAAGGCAGCTGGTCCGGCGCGCAGGCAGGCGGGCGCGCGGGCGCCGCCGGAGGAGCGCCCCCTAGCGGCCGACCTCCTTCGGCTGACGCCGGGCGGAGGCTCCTCTCCCCGCAGGTAGCGATCCCACCGGCGCGCTCCTGCTCGTCCGAGGAGCTGGGTCTGGGAGTGCGAATGACAATGGCTCCTCGGTGAATGCCATCGCTGGCCTGCCCTCCTGCAGGATCCGCGCGCGGTGCTCCGCCCCTGCAATTTTATCCGCGCAACAGCCCAGGGAGGTAGGTTGGATCGAGCGGCTGCGTCCTGCCCCCGCCAAGCCGCGACGCTTGAACCCGGGTTGCTGGATGAGCCACAATAGGCTGGGTTCGTGCACGCGTAGCCAAAATCCGGCAAACCGCATTAGGGTTGAACAGCCTGTCGTGCGAAGGTAGCCAACCGAGAGGGGCGCCGTGTGAGCTGAAGCGGGCTTCGGAACCGTATAACACGGCGAACTAGTGGAATTCCACATTTCTCTGCCCTGGCCGTGTATTTTAAATGTATTTTTCATAGGAAACAGCAGAGTAAATAGCAGGTGGCAAACAACAGAAGCAATTCTTCCTAAGAGAGATGAAGGGGTGACTTCTAAAGGCGGCGGGGAGGAGTCATTTTTGTCTTGAAATATTGTTCAGCATCTTTATGTATGTTTCAGAAATTAATAGGCAAAAGAACAAATGAGCAATTGATCAAATACGTTTTAAAAGGCCATCGACAGCACGGCAAAATAAATCTTATTTCCACCAAACATAGGCAATAAAAGACTCTTGTTTAGAATTTAATTAATCTGAAATGATGCTACCATCGTTTTTCTGCATTTTTTAAATATACAGAATTCCTCCTTTTTTAAAAAAAAAATACACCTGAGGCTTCCATGCATTCACAAAGCGCATTCTGGAAGCAAGAGTACTCTTTTAAAAAGATCTTTTAGAGGCAAGTCTGCCCATCTTAAAAGTGCTTTCCTCTTTAACATGAGAAATATTCTTCATCTAAGGCCAAAGTGTTCTGATGGGGGCTTTCGCCTTGATCCCTGCTTCTGATGGGGTCATAGCTTGCGCTGTGCCTGGCTGGCTGAGAACTAAGGTTTTATGGTGCTTCATGGAGACTGTCAGGTTTCTGGTTGTCATCCTGCAAAACTGTTCCCTGGCCTGTCAAAGAGCTGATGTTTAGAATTCTGCCCAGCTTAAGCAGTGGGCAGCAATGGGGTGGGCGCTGCTTATGCCTAGAATGATGATGAAAGATGGAGAAGCCACCATTGTGATGACATTGTAGAAGGGCAGAATAAAATTGGGTTGGTGTGCATTCAAGTTTTATTTTAACATTTGGGACAATGGCATCATGTCTTCAAATGTTACTTTCCAACTCTTAGTAAATAAGATTTTTTTTCAGAATATGCTAAAGGTATAGATAGATCCTTTGAAGAAACAGTCTAAATCTAACTACAGTGGTACCTCGGTTCACAAACACTTCTGTTCACGAACAATTCGGTTCACGAACAGCTCCAGTCGCAAAATTTTGCCTCCGTTCGCGAACGCCGGATCGGGTTACGAGCAGGATCCGCGGCCATTTTCCCTCCCGTGACACGTGGTCACAGCTTCCTGTAGGGAGGGGGACTCTCCCTCCGAGCAGTAACCGCCTCCCCACCCGCCTTCCTGTCCTCCACGCCAGAAGTCGCGTCGAGCAAGGTTAGCTTTCTCTCTCTTCGTACTGTACTTTGTGTCATATTTTTGCGGTTTAAAAAAAAAACAACATATGGTTCAGAACGGATTAACCGTAATTACATTGAACCTTATAGGGAAATTTGATTCAGGACGCGATCAAAAATTGGTTGGCGACCAAATTCGTAGGGGTCAGAACGGATTATCCGTATTTACATTGAACCTTATGGGAAAATTTGATTCGGTTCATGACCAATTCAGTTCGTGACCAGAGTCGCAGAACGAATTAAGTTCGTGAACCGAGGTACCACTGTACCTACAGATCAAGTATTTTACTGAGTTGTCCATTAGTACAAGTAAGGGTCATACTATAGCTAGTTCAGCCAATTCTGGTAGCCTTGTAATTAGTGCCACATTTCCATGTTTTGGCATGGCCCCTTAAAAATACTGGAATATTTCAAATTCCAAAGAGGCTTCCCAGGCAGGCAGCCTTGGCAAAGCAAGAGCACATCTGCTGTAGTTGATCTAAAGGGTGAAGAGGGAACACCCCACGAAGGCCGAGGGTGGGCAACCTATGGGTTGGAGGCTGTTCCGCTCCAAAGTTTTGGGAGTTTGAGTTGCCACCCTTAAAGTTCTGAACAGCATAATGCTGACAGTTATCTGAAAGATTGCTTACACTACCGGATGAAGGCTGCGCTCTAGGAGATAAGCATTCCCTTAGCCCTCAACAGGAGCGTGGGAAGTTTAAGAAGATGAGACTGGCACCACCCTAAGGAATTCACGGTGTTTTGGCTTGCTGGCTTGGGAAGTTAGATTCAGTCTGGAGAGATTTCTGTCTTGAGGTGGAAGCTAATAAACGCAACAGAACTGTATCTGCACTGTCTCGGGGAGTTCTTTGGGCTGAACCTGACACCTGACCAGGGAAAAGATCTCACCAGAAATGACATAACCTTAGCCCTAGGCAACATGTGTGCCTGTACGCAAGAGAGAACGAGAGAGAAATGATGCAAACATCATCCTTTATGTGCAACATTGCATGTATGAAAGGTGGTTTATTGTTTGGGTTTTTGTAATTTTAGCATCAATAAGGTTAGGAATAGACACCTGTACCCCTACCTGTCCTTTTAATTAGCTGTCCACAACTTCTTTCTGGCTGAAGAATACCTTTGGCCTTTAAGTATTGTGTTCATTTCCCAAAGTGGGTGGGGCCAGCACAAAACCTCAATTTTATTTCATTTACATTAAAATAAGAGGTTTATGTGTTTCTGTTCTTAATGGTCTTTTAGGTGCATTTTTACCCCTCCAGCACTTTGTAAAATTCCTGTGATTTTACCACGTAGGACCTCAGTTATCTGTTCAGTGATTTGTTACTGAATACATACCTGTATTCTTAACTGACTGTATTCTAAACTTACCTTTCTCTCCTGGAAAAAAGTATATGCTGCTAGTTATAGTTTGTTACTGAGTGTTAATACTGTAATTTATGCAGAGTTTCTGAGCCTGGGGGGGAGCCGGTATAAATATGGTTAAAAAAATTAAATACAAATAACTCCTTTACTCTCTCCTAAACTCAGTATTTTGGAAAACGGAGCCTTTTTATCACCAGTCTTCCTCAATACTTACTTGGTTCAATGACGCAAAATATATCACACTATTTCTCTATCCCAAATTGGATGCCTTAAATTAGGATCGCGGTTTTTGTTTGGGTACCTGTTTTATGCATGAGAAATGCTCCATTTGCACACAGTAATTACACTGTGCCTGCTAATGGCTTCATTTCAAATAATAAAGCAATAAGTCCAGGAAAGTACAACTGAGCAGATGTCACTGTTTACTGAGCGGTAACCTTGGCCTATGGTGGCTATGGGGAGGATTGCCAAGAGGCTATCAGAAAGTCTGGAGTCCCAGTTAATTGCAACTGTTGTGGCCTCTGCCAGCAGCTGAGTCAGAAAGACAACTGTGAAACAGTCAAATGCTCCCTGGAGAAGAAGTCACGGGCTAGTGAGAAAGGAGCAGCCAGTTCAGATTTGTAGTGTTGCGATGTTATAGGCATTTAATCACTCAGTCCGTAAATGTTCAGAAGTCTTTGCTCTGTGATTAACAGCCGTGTATGGATGCAGGCAAGGAAGCTGGGAGTTTATTCTCAGTGGAGCTATCCTCTCCAGCTACTGGGGAAATCCGTTCTGTCTGACTTGTTTTTCTTAGTACACCCACTAAAAATGATTTCCAGTCGTTTTCTTTCTCCTATTTGCTTTTTACCTGCCACAAAATCTGGGTTTTGCTTTAGGGTAGAATCAGATGGATTATTTCTCCCCCCCCCCCCCCCGGTTTTTAAAGAGGAAGATCGGGTCCCTGTTTTTTCAGCCCAATCCCGTGTTCTACTGTATTATGAATTTGATTATTTGCACCCTCCTCCCACGTTTCTTTCTGGACTGTGACCTTGCAGACTTCAGTATCAAAATTTATCAAAACTTTCTGCCCCATTTTCTCCTCTCTTCTCAACTTTCTGTAGCATCTTGCCTAATAAAGAGATATGTACATCTTCATTTCTGACTTTGGGTCTAATAAAGATATATGACCTAGGATCGCATTTGAATTTTTTTTAACTTCCTTGATTGGCTTGACTGATGTCTCTTACTTACTCATGGACTACTATATATTTATCCTGCCTTTCCTCATTGCAGTTCATCGGGGGATGGTGTCATTTTATCCTCATAACCACCCTGTGAGGCAGGTGGGCTGAAAGATAACGGCAGCAGTCAGCTAAGAACTAGTAGAGGCAGTGTGGTGTAATGGTTAACAAGTTGGATTGGCACTAGGGTGAGTTGGATTCTGGTCCACTCTCAGCCCTGGAGTTCCCTGGGTGACTTTTGGGCCAGTCACTCTCCCTCGCCTCAATGTGCCTCACAGGGTGGTGGTTGTGGAGGGGAAAATGGGGGGGGGGGGGTCCTGTGTATACCATTTTGAGCTCCTGTACAAAAGGTGGAATATCAATCTAACAAAGAAGAAAGATAGGTAACCGCATTTTAATCTAGTGTATTCTGTGAACTCAGGCCATATAGTGTATTGTGAATATTGTCTGGAGTAAACTATAGTTAATCTAACCTTGGATGAGTCTTGTGTGTGAAAACTGCTGCTGCTTAGTACAAAGGCCCTCAGGGAGTTCCAGAATGAAGTGCCCAAAACAGGACTTGCTGCCCAGATGAATCACTAGTGGCAGAAATAAGTCCTTCTTTTCCCTCTGCAAGCCGAAGAACGAGTTATGTTGCCTGGGCAGCGTTTAGAGAGTGGCTGTAGGACTGAGTCTGTGGAGGACGCTCTCCTGTCTCAAGGGCAGTCTTCAAAAGCATCCTCTTTTGGTGCTGTAAATATTTACCTACATTGAGGGAAGGCTTTGGAAAGGAAGGTTCAAAACATCAATGTGACATCTCTGGTTGGAGGAGGAAAAGACACCGCTTCTATGTCAATCACTAGCTACTCCACGGGGGCCATTAGTTCACTGGACGAGACTGCTGCATCACAGATAGGAGCCAGTTTACGGGGGTAGAAAGCCAAGGCTATCAATCTGGGAAACCAGATGAAGCTCTGTTTTGCATATGGTGGTCTTGGAAGTTCAAACTACAGTGTGTTATATCTGAACCAGTTCAAGGCCTTATTCTGAGAGAAACGTAACAGTTCCCTACTAAATATAGTGACAATGTACAGCACTGTAAAGTATCAGAATGGACCTCTGGAGCAGGTCCTCCTGTTGTCCTGCAGCAGAACAAAAGCACCGACCTGACATTATTTAACGAAAGGTCTCCGTTAACTGCTGTAGCTTAACCTCTGTCGTCAGTAGTCAAGACCTGTTAAATCCTTAAAAAAGGGGATACGCTTGTTTTAATTCCAAGGAACAGAGAAATGCTCATTGAGAGGGCTGAGAGCTTTGATTGGTGCTAACCTGTAATGGTTCATACATTCACATCTGGAGTTCACAGTGACTGTAATCATACAATGGCTTTCTCCACATTTTGGGTATTACTAATGTCCACATTGGGGGTCACACTTACAATGACATCATGGGTGGTAGTATCACTGTGATTTGCTGGAGGTGCTACTGTAGGCATACAGAGAAAATGGGAAAGAAAGCTTCTGATATGCCTATTAGGTCTCCTGTTCCCCCCATCAAAGGTTGTGATGCTTTTTCTTTGCCTCTTCAGAAGCGTATGATGGTGCCCCAGAGGGGGTCTAGGTTATTAGAAGCCCTGCATGTTACTTTTAATCAATTATGTCAGAGCAAAACACATTACAAAGCAAATACAGAGTTCCAATTTATCTTTGTGTTGTCTCCTCACAACCTGAAAGTAAGCATGGAATATTCCCAAGGATAAATATGGGAGTAGGCAGTGATTAAGCTTTTCCTAAGCCTGGTGATTCTTTCTTGAAATTACCCCTCTGCATTTTTACATAGACAATTTTCCTTTCTTACATTCACCTTACTATGACACGTTACGTTGATTTTGGAGTTACACATTTGCCTAAGTAACACGTAATTTTGTCCAGAGGTGCAAAAACAAACTGTTGTCCTTGCCCAGCAAATTCATCCCAAAGCCACAAGTGGCTTAGTATATAAGGCATGGAGGCATAATGCATTACTGTAATCATAATAGTTATAATTATGTATAGAATGGTATATACTAGTGTTGTCCAAACTTGGCCACTTTAAGATGAGTGGACTTCATGGCTGGCTGGGGAATTCTGGGAGTTGAAGTCCACTCATCTTAAAGTGGCCAAGTTTGGACAACACTGGTATATACAATCCATCTTCCTTAAGTCCTCAGACCAGAGAGATATGGATGTAACATAATGTCATATCCTCATATACAAATTTGACATGACTGCCACCCCCTCCCCTTGGGGGGCGATTTTTTTACATAGTATACATAGTATCCTGTGTGGTGTTTTTACTTCTATTGACCACCAGGAAGCAGTACGCAGTATGCAGGTGCCTGCTGAGTCCCAAACAGGACAACGAGTTAACCCAGCAAACTGCCTGATATGCCAGACACCTTTGTAGTGGCTAGTTGGGTATCACTTGCAGCTTTTTTTCTGTTTAAGGAAAAGCAACAGCAACAACAACAACAACACAGAGAAAGTTGGTGGCACATGGGCTGGATGGAAGAAAAGTTGTTTTTACCTCCAGCTTTTTCACTACTAAATATTATAGATTCCACCCCTACTCCCATAAACATATATGGGATAAATTCACCCCTATCTGAGTTAACCTAAAAGAAGCTACAGTTTTTTATCTGAACAATGTGCTAAACCTATCCACAGAACAATGTGCCTAGTGAAACTTCTTTTAGGTGGCTACTTTCTACTTTGGCGCAGGTACTTCTAGCTACAGAATAGTGTCCTTGGAACCAGGGAAGTTGAAAATGTTAATTCTGTGGAAAACTGCAGGAAAAGGTAGGGACAAGCAAAAGTCAAAGATAATTAATCACACAGTGTCCTGCCTTGCGTTCTATGAATATTAATTCATTCTATAAATTCATGTAATAACTCATAATATTCATTCTATGAATATTTATTCATAGGACATAAGCAAACTGACCATCACTCTCACTTACTACATATTCCTTATTTCATCTCTCAAATAATAATGCTGTGACTTCAAAGAGGGATTTTTAAAAAATCCTCAGTTTTTAAAAACTTTATTTTTGAATTATAATTTTTGGATAACCAAGCAGTTTTATATAGAGAAAGCACAGAAATCTATCTGGCACTTTTGGATAGTTTATAACTCTGCTCGACATTTCTAAAACACATTCAGTCCACTTGCTTGGTCCAAAATCCATGTTACTTGAAACTATATACATCATATATACAGTCAGTGAAACTATTTTGGCTACTTTGGGTTTTTCAAAGATGTCCTATAGTCTATCCTTGCTAAACAGAATCCACAGTACACACCAAAACTAGCGAATACACTGTTTTGAAATAAGGAGTCATTCAGCAGAGACATCTGATGGCATGCAAAATTTAAAGAAAAGATACGGCTTCAGAATTTTTTTTTTTTTTCTGTTAAAAAATCTGATTATTCAAGGCGCTAGCAAAAGAAGAGACTGTTCATTGTTCCTGTAAAAAAGGCACTTGGAATGGGGACTGGAGGAATCAAAGCTGACTTAAAAAATCAGTTTGGTTTCATAAAAGGCTCTTCAAATACCAAGAAAAGCTTGTCAAGTTTCATGTCAATAAAACTCGGTGGCTAGGCAGACTACAGTAAAGACAGACAACATTTTGGAACTACCTTGTAAATAAGTAAGAAAAAGCAAAAACAAGATTACTAAAAAGCAGCAGTGCATAGCCTTCCTTTGAAATAATGCATATCTGTAGACGTCAAGTGTTGAACTCTAGTTAAAGATACCCTTTCAGTAGCATCATTATGATACAATTGAATTAAGAAATAATAACAAAGTTTCACATAGATCCCTTTTCAGGAAAATCTGAGGTTATAATCTGCCATACCACATGCCAAAATGTCCAAATGTCCTTGATGGCCAATATCAAGTAAATGGAATTCAAAGTCACACTTTCATACAGGCTTCGCAAAATAACTAGGTGAGTTTGCACAGAAATTATCTGAGTGAACCTTCTCAGTTGTAACCCACCGTAAGGGTTATTTCATCTTTTTTTCTTCCATCAATGTCAACAGAACAAAAAATATTTGGCAATTATATATTCTCCTGGGAAAAAAAGATCTACCATAGGTTACTTCAGATTGAAGGTCATGAGTGGTCTTTCCTCTCGCTTTTGCCAAGGACTCTTTTTATCTTCTCCTTGATCATCATCGTCATCATTATCGTCGTCAACTTCACTGTGGACAGTCATTTTATGTTCTGGACTTGTTAAAGGCTCTGGTGAACTTTCTACAGTTCTTTTTATTGTTTCCTCCTGCAGGCTGGGCAACTGGCCACCTGTTCTTCTGCTCCCTCCCTCCAAAACACATCTCAGAGTATTGTCTTCAGGACTACAAACTGCAGTTCCACATTCACTGCCACTGTGGTCCATTTCATCCAAATAAACAAGCTGTGTGTAAGTGCTGCTGTCTGGAACTTTCTGCTCTTTCTGTGGATGTATCTGCACTTGCTGGTGGGTTTGTTGTAAGTGATCTCCTCTTCCCTTTCGGGCAGATTTTGGCTCATTCATGTCAACCCCAGAATCCAGGCTGGCGTCATTGCTCCCATTCCTTCCAGCTCTTTGAAGATCAATGTATGAATGTCTAACGTGAGCATTTGAACGCCCATCCAAAGAAACAAACCATGCCCGAGGATGAGGTAAAGGCTTGCCTCCACCAAGCTCCATTAGAGCTTTCTCTGTAAGAAGCTGCACTTCGCTATTCATTTGCGCCAGTGAGGCATCATTGAGGGATGCTGGAATGGATACCGATTCAGACATAGCAACATTCTGTGGTTTCCATTCACCTGCACCAGCTTCCTGCAAATGTTGCTGGGATACTGCTTGAGCAGCCAGCTGTTGTGGCTGCATCTGTTGCTGTGAATGTGGAAAAAGCTGTGAATGAGGGCTTGACAGTTCAGCTTGGAGCCTTTCTATATCTATTGGTTGATCAGTAGGGAGAGGCTGGCTAATATAAGGATGTTCTCCTGGAAGCTTCATATAATGACCAGGAATGACTAACGTAGGCAATACTTTTCTGTAAACACTATCATTTACCTGATCAACAGAATTACAACAGACCAGCTGACCTGGTCGAGGAAAAGAAGTGGGTCTTTCAAGATGGTCAACGGAGCGAGACATCATACATTCAGAGGACCTGCAGTCTAGAAGTTCCGTTTCAGGTGCTGAAGGGATGGGGTACATTTGTTCCTGAATATTATATTTACTCCCTGTAGAAATATGATTCATGGATGCTTGCTCTTGCTTCTCAAATAAAGGCCGACTTAACATTGCATTGTAACTGTGTCTATGGTCTCCCTTGTCAGGAGAACCATATCCTTCTGTCATTTCCAGAGACTTCCTTGGGTTTATAGAAAAAGAATCCAATGATTTAAGGTAGTCTTTTTTCAGACTGTCGTTAGATGCCATATTCTCTAGAGACATGCGGCTCTGGTCATTTTCCTTATGGGAAAGCAGTTCCTCTCGGGAGCTAAATTCCTGTGAGGTGCTGTAAGTATGTTTGAGCATGGGGGTATGCATATCTGCTTCTCCTCCAGAACATCCTTTGTCCAGGTGAACAGCCACCATCAGCTCCTTGTGGCCAGCGGATTCTGGGTGCCTGTTGCTAGTAATGGAGAGCCCACCGGGAAATTCTGATTCACGTCGGGAAAATACTAAATTGAGGTGGGACATAGAAGTTGACTGATCCTTCTTAGCACCACTGAGTGTTGAGGATAACTGTAGTTTCTTATGATGTTGACGGGGTTTCAAACACTTTCTCCTAATGTCAAAAAAATAATCAGAAAAATAATTAATTTAAATGGGACCTGCAGCAAAAGAATGGTCTAGTGAACACTTATGTGTTCAACCACCTATGCCCTCTTCCAGTTATCATAAACCTGGCTCCCCAAGATGGATGGGTAGAAGTTATTGGAATTGTAGTCCATTATATGTATTGTATTGTAAGGGACTCAAGCAGATTAATTAAGGCCTCCTGATTTTTCTTTGCAACTAAAATTGAATGTTCTGTGGCTCAATCCTCAGCAGAGACGTTTTCCCCCCCCATTGTGTTTGTGTTTGCTTTTTCAAAATTGTTCTTTCAAGCATACAAATCTCTTTCTCTTATTTTTCAGGGGCTGTTAACTTCATACACCTCTGTGTATTATATTTAATAGTTCAACTGTAGAGATAAATACTGAAACTCATTATGTTAAGAACAAAAAGAGATATAGTAAAAGAAGACAATATAGTAGAAGCAGATGTAGCAGAAGAAAGTCAGCCTTATAATTCTATTAAAATTAATTTTAACAGATAATAGTATATATAGTAGGACTACTTTAACAACAAACTAGTTTTGCTGAAGGAAATATTTAGGAGGGAAAGAAAAAAATAATGTAATTATTCCCGGTTTAGTTCTTCTGTTTTAGCAAATGCCACATAGATTACTTGCAGTGTGCTAGTATGAGAGAACTGTTACTGTTCTTCAATTTAAATAACAAAATGCTATAGTTTCATAAACTATTATTGGTAGCTTCCATTTTGAAATTAGATTGCTCCATAATATGGCTTGTTGCACAAGCAAGTACAAAAATTAACATGAGCTGCATCATTCATACTATTTTTGTTTGTTTTCTGCTTTCAGGAGGATCTTAACGTAAAGATCTATTTTATTTTAAATGCTTATATTTGTAATATTATTTCATTTCTCAAAGGGTCTTTATGATAAGACCATCAGTTCTTAAAGTACTGCACATGATAAGATAAAGTTAGACCCACATAATGAACTTTCCTCAGTCTGGTGCCATGGAGATGTGTTAGACTAGTAATCCAACATATTTGAATGGTACAAGTTTGTGGGCAGCTGACATACAATCTTCAGGTAGCTTGTTTAGACTAGTAGGTGGAATCCAAAGGTTGTGGTTGGCATATGGAAATTATAAATCTACAGAAAGTTTGCTAAAATGTTGCACTCATACAAAAACGAATGTGTTCCCCAAAAGCACTAACTGATATAAAATAATTTGGTCTCTTTTCCTTCCATTCATATCTTTTAAGCCGACCCACTGTACAAATAAAATCAAATGTAAAAATGAGACGTTTTACCTGCAATAATATAAAAGGAGGCACAGCAAAACAAGTAGAATAAGAGCCATTCCTCCAAGAATTGCCAAAAGAAACACCGTGTGATAAGTAGTGATGTCCTTTGATACAATGAGACCTATGAGATGGAAAAAAATTAAAACTCCAAGGACGGGCAATCCAAAGCTTTCTAACCCCTTTTAGTGTATTTTTAGCCATAAGCTAGCTCTCATTTTGACAACAACCCCTTGCAGCAGAATATCATCTGATGAGCCCTGATCCACCTCTAGCAGGATTCTCTGACAGTATCAGCAACCAATTACACCGGTTTCAAGAGCTGTGAGATGCTACTGATTTGAATTACCCACAGTGCCCCAGAACAGGCCTGTGCCAAGGGCATGGTGAGTAAATGAAGGGGTAGGCAGTTCAGTTCACAGCCCTTTGACACACGTCATTTGGGTAGTGGAACCAACCAAAAAAGTGAGCTAGGGCCATTGTCTGGAGTGCACCCTGGAGCAGCAGCAGTAGCAGCGTCTGTTTGGAGATGACATGTGCCCACATAATGAATGATCCAATAGGCCAACAGTCAGCCAGTGGGCTTGGTAACCTGTTTGTTTGAGCTGCTTGTCTGCAACCTCGCTTAGCACGGCTGGTGAACTCCCTTCAACTCTAATCGTTAGAATCTGCACAAAGTTGATTTAGGAATTTTACAGGATTTTGCTGTCTGATCTATACATGCAGCCGAATTAGGTGGTCATGTGGGAAGCATTCTGCCAGCCTGTGCCTAGGGTGGGAAGATAGCACCGTTGAATGTTCTCTGCATGCATGCAAGTGTGTTTCTATCTAATTAGCACATCAAGGAAATGATATGTTCCTTTGTTTTAATCATGTTCTAACTGTAGGATTTATTTATTTTTTACTTGAGTAGAGTCATTGGAAATGTAATCTGGATCCATCATTTGCAGTCCATCATTTGCAGGATATAATCCATTTCCCACTTTAGAACTCTTACTTCATTCTTACCTCATTCTGTCCATGTGTAAATCAGGACTAAAACTGACCATATATCAGAGTTGGTAACCATTTGTGCTGTACTTATGTGACAATTCATGCAACTAAGGGGGAAATCATTCTATCTATGGCAGGAAGGGTCTAAATTCTCCACATGCTATGATTTTCTGAAATCAGCCACATGCCACATACTGTAACAATGATGTAATTTGAGGATTATCCTACAACCATTTGGAAGTTCTTCTGGCAGCTCTACAGACATCCAAAATGCAACCATTAGTGACCTAATTTTCAGTGTATAAAATCCCCTTAAGGCTAAAACTTTTAATTTCTAAAAAATGTGTGCTGAAGTACTTAGGAAACCTTAACAAACTTTAGACTCTGCTTTCAGGATTCTCAGATACGTCAATAAAATGTTATTGTGAAATGCACACGTTATTTAATTACTACATAATGTAACACTTACTGTGAACTAATAGCAAGTTCTGAAATGGATCTTTCCCTTTCCTTTCTCACCATTCTTCAGTGTCCTGAAAAGCTCTGGCAAAAAGTACTTTCTGAACATAGTGGGCTATGTCTTGCAGGGTTGCAAAAGGAGAAAGAAACTGCCAAAAATAGTACTCTTACAGACATGGTGTAGGACTCTTTTTTCCAATTTTAGGCAATTCCCTTATCGTATTGGGTAAGACTGTCAGCCTCGCAGGGTAAACCAGATAGGCATCACAACCAGATGAACTAATTCTACTTTATTGTAAAGCTACACCGACAAAATCTTGCAAGTCTGAAAGTATAATTCTCCCCTGTCTCCTTTACAGCTCAAAAACCTAGGGAGGGTCTCTTCTGAGCCTCTTGCCCTGCCCACTATCCAGCTGCAGGCTATGCTGTCTCTTATCTAACCGTTCTCTTGGCAGCGTCTCTTTGCCCAATCTCCCAAGTTCATTCCCACATACCATTACAAAGACACTGCCCCTACTATTTAAACGCCCCCCTGCACTCTCTTAGATAAGTTTATTTTGAAGAGCTAGAGGATACAGTGGGGAACAGATAAAATCCATAGTGCAAACTTCTTTGTATTTGCCCAGTGCTATATACTTATATTGTAGCAAACAAAACAACATGCTCACCTGGATTTGTGGGTGACACGGCTGCTACCCAATATCCCAGCTGGGAGGCAATATAGGTCCAGGTCATTTCATTTCCTTCTTGCTCAACAGTGCCTAAATTGCTTTTCAACCATGTCCCTGTAAAACATGTAAAGAAATTCATAAAATGGGATACAAAATAGGATAAAACAGAAACAAAGCTATATGACCATTATGCTATAACTCAATCATGATTTTCAGATGCACAAACTGATAACAGCAAAACAGTAATAATAGCAATAACCATCTTCTATAAATTAAATGCTAGTAGTTTTGTTTAGTGACCACCAGTGGGTGCCAGAGTTACGAATTTGAAAGGGGGGGGGAGAGAAAAAGGCACCGCGGAGCCTCAAAATTTAAGTTTGTTCCAATCTGTGGACCAGAATTCATGTGAAGATTCTGAGACATTATGTACACTGAGAACAAAAAAGGCTGAGACATTTAAAACTAAACTTTTACTCGGTGTTACAGTTGCAGATCTAGTAAATTAACACTACCAAAAAATATTTGAGTTACTTGGAAATACAAAGCCAACATCTCTCCACACTAAAAGATGATAATAGTTCCAGGATAGACAATATCCATGCCTCTTTGAAAGCATTTCCCCCTCTTTTTGGGGGGACATGTATGTGTGTGTGTGTGTGGGGGGGGAATGTTTCAATACATTTTTTTTCTCCCAACCTCAGGTAGCCAAAAAAACACATGCTGGATTTCCTCTAACTGTTCCAGTAGAATCAGTCAAGGAACAACTTAGATCACTTGATTCTGCTAACAAAAGGAAATACTGTATTGGTAGAGGAAGATGATTACATTATTATCATATGAGATTAAGATGTCTTCTGGTTTGTTTATTCACCAACTTGCTGTTGACCTTATCCTAATGGCTGCCTGCAGGAGTACCCTTTGAAAGGTGCTCCATTCAAAGCATCACTGAAATGGAGCATCCTTCACAATGTTGCACATCCCTGGTTTTAATTGACTGGCAACTGTAATTGTCTTAAATATATGTATATGATTTGCTGAATCTAACATTTAATGGCTAGCAGAACAAATCCAAATGGTACCATTTGTAGCAAATGTAATATAATGATATAGGTTTGATCTAAAATTAGTTATACTCAAAGCAGATCCAACAAAATCAATGGGATATTCTTAGTCATGACCAACGTAAGTCCCAATGATTTTAATATCTAGTGTGAACTTACATTTTTTTAACTACAGGAATACCTTTTGAATTCAGCACTTTGAACATCAAAAACTTTCAGGCTGTGCCTACTCCCACCAGAGTTTTATTCTATAATAGATGTTTCATTTCTTGAGTCATCAGCACTACAAAGCAGTTTATCTTACACAGCTACTCTATTGGATGTACAGTATCAAGTAGGTAGCATAAGCTATTCGTCCCATCTCCTGACCTCCGTTAATCAGTCACCCCAATGAAATCTATATAGTTCCCTGAGATAGTTTCCTCCTGCCAAAACCCAGGATGACATATATTATTGTTGCTATGCTTCTTTTAAAACATGCCAGAAAATGGATCCAAATATATAAAGAGAATGAATGGGAGGGAGAGGACAATTTATTAATTTACTTTAAGCATCACAACAATGCTATAATTCTCCATTGGATAGTTTTGTTTGAACCAACATGTTGCCAGGTTGCTTAGCATCATAATGTTGGTTGAGAACCAATTAGCCAATCTTTCTGTGAGAGGGGAAGATAGACAAGACAGACAATGGAACTTCAGTTTTCCATATAATTTTCCACAGAACAGCTGGTTTTTACAGGCCAGAATCAGATCATTTGGCTTCTAAAGTTCCCAGATGAGATCATACTTTTAGATTTTGCTCCAAACATACGCTATCAATATTAGAATACTTTGCTTAAAAAGTGATGCAATGGTTTGCCAGATTGGTTTGGGGATTGAATCAGGAGGCAGCAACCTATAAAGGAAACTCCCCAGTCTCCCTAAGGAGGAAATGCCATTCTTACTTCAGAAAGGGGTGTACAGGTGACCCAGGTCTGCCTTGGACAACTGAGAGGGAGAAGAGGAGCAAAATGCTGCAGCAGATACATGTGTGCTAAAAAATATGATATCTCAGATCTTGCTCCATCCCTTACTACATAAATCAGGAGAGAACTAGCTTACTTGCAGTGCCCTCCCTAGAGAGGCCATATAAACAGCTAACCAACTTAGGGAGGATAGGCAGATACCAAAAATATCTTGGGCATGAGACTACCAAAGGAATTCTAAGGGAAATTCTGTTGCTCCTGCTACATTTTTTTTAGGAATTAAGAAGGAGACTTACTATTTTCCTAATGGGATAAAGACCTCCCAAGAAGATGCTCATATCTGCTATAGAAAGTTTCAGCAAAACTAAAGAAATTAAAAAGCAACTTGGGGAAAATGTAGGGAGAACAACATAGGAAAAGATAGAGCCTTTCTATGAGCACAGATTGTTCCATTAAAAAAATAACAGCTTTATTTTGACCTTGCTTAAGAGCCTTAACGCACAAGTAGTACAAACAACACATAAATGCATATGGCACAATCTAGCCAAAATTTAGCATCATCTTTATTTTAGTGAAAATAAATTAAAAGGCTCTAATTTTAAAATTTTGATATGCTTTTAAATAAGCTCAATATTGAATGGTGTGACATGGTATTGAATATGCAAGGTCTTTTTTGCTAGATGGTAAGAATTTATTCCTGCCTCTGCTCACCAACAACAATTTTAATTAGCATCAGCCCTGAAACTTCATTCTTCCACCACATTTCATGGACCTTTACTTTTTACTGTTTAGTTGTAGTTATTTCCTTCAGCAATGGTGAGTTATACCACCTTTAGTTACAAGTCAAAAGCAGGTAAGCATGTCTCCTTTTATTATTGAAGTCTGCAAAGAGGCATGAACTCATCTAAAATCCCTTATGCTTCAGAGATTCAAATCCCATTCTATTGTGCAGCCTTTCCCAACCTAACGTCTTCCACATGTGTTGGGTCTGCGCCTCCCAGAATTCCCAGCTATCTGAAGCAGGCCAGGGTCATGACAGTTGCAGCCCCTACACATCTGGGGGACATCAGCTGCTCTTGTGATTTAGGAGACAGGCCTTACCACCATCAACAGAGCAAGGCGCTGACCTGCAGAGGCATAGATTGAGAACTGCAGAACAATGCTAGAGAACGGAACTGTGTCTGCACACAGCCTGCACTGCATTTTATAAATCAGATGAAGAGAAGGAAGTTGCCTCATTATCAGTGCCAGTTCAGTTAAGCTTCTGTGTGGTTGGGTGCATATATACTGGGAAAGTGTCTTGTCCTTTACTACAAGAAGCAAATTCTCCTTGTCTGGTTCTGGTGTAGGACAGAATCTTCTTGCGAGGGGTGACTTAGCCCCTTCCACACAGAAGGACTGCACTAATCTGGAACAGGTGTTATGGCCTCTATCCCCACGATGCTATAGGGCTTCCACAGGACTTTACAAACTTTCAGCTCTCTTGCTGTTTCAAAGGAAATGCAGCTTGCAGCATCTCCTCTGAAGGTGAGGGACCACCTGGTACCTCCCAGCTCCTTGGATATGCTCCTAACCAAAGCCAAGGCCCCATAGCACCTGACCACAATCCCCTGATTCTCCAGTAACTGGAGAAAGATGGTGATTTGCATTTTTCTCCTTCATGGCAAAATAAAGAAAGTGAAGAAATGAAGAAGATGGGGAAAGGCTGCTGGGTCTAAATCTCAAGAGTTTTATACTTCCCTTTTGCCTTTCTATCCTTGTCCTGCCACATCTTCCCCAGCCCCTGGGAGCAGCAGCTGGAACACTCATAGGGTACCATGAGTACAATTCTGAGGAACTGTAGAGTAAAAACCATAGCTGAATGAAAATGCCCATAGTAAGCCAAACGTACCACATGCTTGTACCTGGAGACTTTTCATTCAAAGGAGAAGGTATACATAATATGAGGACTCTACCTTTCCACACCTAGACATGCTTGCACTGGCAACCCTTAGATACACTGTAATCTAGGTACTAGTCACTTTGGTGATAGACAGTAAAGCTGTGCCCCTCCTTAAAGTGATGAACAGCTAATTAACTTGAAGTTAACCTTGGCTGCTTGGAGGGTCTTCTCAGACCTAGGCACACCTGTGCTCATTTAGACAACACTTCTGCTGGGGCGGGTGGGGAGACAAAATGCCTGTGCCTATACACACATCTAGAGATGGCCTGGAAAGGCCCTTAAAGCAAATGCACCAAGTCTTCCAGAGGATACAATCACCCCAGTGTTTTGAAATGAACTTCCAGTTTCCCTTATGCAGAATTAATACTAGGATCAACTTTCTCTGGATACCGAAATGATTAATTTATCCAAAGTAAATAAATTACTTTTTCATTCATTCGAGTGGATGAAAATAATGTCCTGAATCAGCACAAAGGAACTGTCTTCAACCCTGTGACTGACTAGATGGTTCTTGAACTACAAGTCTCAGCATTCCTAGGCAACATGGCCAATGGTAAGGAATTGCAGTTCAGCAATATCTGGAAGACAAAAAGTTGCCTATACCTGCTACAGAAGTTTGCTTAGTTCTCAACATTTCATTTTTATGTCCCATCAATCTCTCTTTCAAAGTATCTGAGACCCATCAAAAAGCTCATTTTTCCCAGCATGTTATGCTGACTCAATATGATGGGAACTGTAGTCCAACATATCTAAACGGCAGCAGATTGGGAAGGCTGATGTAGGGGCTATGGAAGTTGTTTTAAAGTTACTAGGCAACAGTCTAAATAAACATGGTTTGATAGGGGTCACATCCTCCTCACTTTCCTCAATTGTTTCAGGGTTTTGTCAATGGCTTCCAGCCAGCTGCAGTTTTTCCTTCAGCTGGCTACTGTTTTATAATAGAGACATCATGATTTGGCAAACCTATATAAGCTATTCTGGAAATTTGGGGGCACTGGTAAGTAAAAAATGAACACTTGCGTGCAATCTCTAGGGGAAAAAAATGTTCCCAAAGGATAGTCCTTTGATTTATTACTAAAATCCAAGCTGAACTTTGCTCTTTTGTTTCTGCTGTCATTTCTGTCTCCTTTCCTGTTGTATGTGTAAATTACCTGTCTAATACTGAACAAAAGAACATGTCTGTTCTCTGCACTTAGCAATTCTAATTACATCTGAAGTAGAGAGAGAGCGAGAGCGTGCATTATACACATACAGGTGAAACTCAAAAAACTAGATTATCGTGCAAATGTTCATTTATGTCAGTATGGCAACTCAAAAGGTGAAACCAATATATGAGATAGACGCATTACATGCAAAGCGAGATATGTCAACCCTTACTTTGGTATAATTGTGATGATTATGGCGTACAGCTTATGAAAACCCCAAATTCACAATCTCAGAAAATTAGAATAGTGTGAAAAGGTTCAATATTCTAGGCTCAAAGTGTCGCACTCTAATCAGCTAATGAATCCATAACACTTGCAAAGGGTTCCTGAGCCTTTCAATGGTCTCTCAGGCTGGTTCAGTAGGAATCACAAGCATGGGAAAGACTGCTGACCTGACAGTTGTGCAGAAAAACATCATTGACACCCTCCATAAGGAGGGAAAGCCCCAAAAGGGAATTGCAAAAGAAGTTGGATGTTCCCAAAGTGCTGTATCAAAGCACATCAATAGAAGGTTATGTGGAAGGGAAAAGTGTGGTAGAAAAAGGTGCACAAGCAGCAGGGATGACCGCAGCCTGGAGAGGATTGTCAGGAAAAGGCCATTCAAAAGTATTGGGGACTTTCACAAGGAGTGGACTGAGGCTGGAGTTAGTGCATCAAGAGCCACCACACACAGACGGATCCTGGACACGGGCTTCAAATGTCGTATTCCTCTTGTCAAGCCACTCCTGAACAACAAACAACGTCAGAAGCGTCTTACCTGGGCTACAGAAAAAAAGAACTGGTCTCTTGCCCAGTGGTCCAAAGTCCTCTTTTCTGATGAGAGCAACTTTTGCATCTCATTTGGGAACCAAGGACCCAGAGTCTGGAGGAAGAATGGAGAGGCACACAATGCACGATGCTTGAAGTCCAGTGTGAAGTTTCCACAGTCTGTGTTGATTTGGGGAGCCATGTCATCTGCTGGTGTTGGTCCACTGTGCTTCATTAAGTCCAGGGTCAACGCAGCCGTCTACCAGGAGATTTTGGAGCACTTCATGCTTCCTTCCGCAGACGAGCTTTATGGGGATGCTGACTTCATTTTCCAGCAGGACTTGGCACCTGCCCACACTGCCAAAAGTACCAAAACCTGGTTCAACGACCATGGGATTACCGTGCTTGATTGGCCAGCAAACTCACCTGACCTGAACCCCACAGAGAATCTATGGGGCATTGCCAAGAGAAAGATGAGGGACATGAGACCGAACAATGCAGCGGAGCTGAAGGCCGCTATTGAAGCATCCTGGTCTTCCATAACACCTCAGCAGTGCCACAGGCTGATAGCATCCATGCCACCCCGCATTGCGGCAGTCATTGCTGCAAAAGGGGCCCAAACCAAGTACTGAGTACATATGCATGCTTATACTTTGCAGACGTCCGATATTGTTCTATTTCCAATCCTTGTGTTATTGATGTCATGTAATATTCTAATTTTCTGAGATTGTGAATTTGGGGTTTTCATAAGCTGTATGCCATAATCATCACAATTATACCAAAGTACGGCTTGACATATCTTGCTTTGCATGTAATGCATCTATCTCATATATTGGTTTCACCTTTTGAGTTGCCATACTGACATAAATGAACATTTGCACAATATTCTAATTTTTCGAGTTTCACCTGTAAATTAAGTAAGGTTGATAAAAAGTTTTTTTTTTAAATCTAATTAAATCAGATAAAAAACAATGGGACTACTAAACTCCACTGGTGTTAAGGCAATGAAAAAATGCCTACCTTCTCCAGTAGTTCTTCCCAGCTGGATTCTAGTCAGACCATGGTTTGTACTAACCATAATGCAGTAGCCAAACCAGGGTTGCACCTTTGTACTTATCACAGAAGAAATCTTAGTGCTTGTCTCTTCTGTCCCCCACCGCTCAGCTTATTAAGTCTACTTAATAATAATAATAATGCTGAGTTGTACTGTAGATTGTTCATATTGGCTCAGTACAAGACTGGAACATACTCAATATGGCTTAGCATTATGTGCAGACCAGGACACTATGGTTTAAAATTATTTGTGAACTAGCTGTAAATGTTTTATACAGCTTATTTTTACAGCTGTACTCTAGTAAAGCTATCTGATATATCTCCATTCCTTGCTTTTAATTGCTTTTCAGTAGAATTTAAACATTATATAGTAAAGCAGATCTTTCCTTCTCTATGCTACAATGTTATGCAATTACATTTGCATCGATTATACTACATAGCTGCTCCTGATGATTTAGAAAAACTATTTTTGAGGGCTCCCATTTCTATAGCAACAAGGGAACAGCAAATTCTTTGGAAGCAGTTAAGTCCTATATTCTTAGTACAGGACAGGATTTATTTCCTTTCAGAGAAAAGTATTTAACAATGCTCTTAAGGCAGAAAAGGATGTCTAAAACAAGGTATCAGCAATCTTAAAATTAAACATACCCTCCGTTCCAACACTATGATCTATGAACTTTGTCGGGGCTCAACTTCCTCTCTGTAGTTTGAAAAACAATGATGAGAGGGGAAAAAACAATTTAGTGGTATTGTATTAACTATAATGCTTTGCTTGGCATAAAATTAAACTGTTCTGGCTATAGTGATGGGTTAACCTTAGATATCAGGAATGAAAAACAATATTTTGATGCATTTTGCATCCAGCAGATTTTTATTGTACTCTTTTGCTATTCCTCTGGTGTTCATCTGCACCCCTTCATATACAGGTATGCTAATCTCAAAAGCTTATATGTGCAAAACTGAGCATGTATGAATACATGAAGATTTCAAGCTGAAGATAGACAACGGCAAGTGTTTCTGAAGTGACATTGATCCACACTGTCCACGCATATGTCTTTTGCCCCACTACAGCTCTAAACAAACAGGTTTCCAAGCTTTCAAATCAGTATCCCCAAGACTTCAGTGCTTAGTTACCAAAGTTAAAAACTGGGATAACCACAAGCACAACTATAGGTAATACCACAAGCAGCAATGCTATTTTACCTCTGTCTGAAACAATCAACTGTCTCCATCTTAACATAAGGGAACTATGTCAAGTCAGAGGGAATTGTAATTTATTCAGGGCTCTTTATTAGAATTAGGAATTATATTAGGTTGCAATAAGACTTCTTCTTACTGAACTTGAAGGCAACATGCACAGAAGAAGCACCTACATACCATTATCTGCACTGAGAAACCACAAATGGCCTGACTTCCCAGTGTGCTATACATTAGTTTGGTCAAGCTTTGTATCCACCAACTTGTTTAAAAAATCCATTGATATCATTTTTATTGAAAAGCACATCACAGATACAAAACTGATAAGCAATTGAGAAAGAGAAGGCAAGCAAGCAAAAAGAAGGGAAAAACTGAATACACACATAAGCTTAAAGGGAAACACAGAGATTTTTAACATCCATATTTAAATATACATGAAGAAGAATCAAATTCTATTTTATCTGGTAAGGGCATGTCACTCAAAGGCCAGACAGTGCCAGGACAAAACTAAATTCGATTTCATGTCATGTGGCATTAAAATTTAATTAAATATAGATCACATAATTATTCCCAGTCAATGATTTAATTTAATTTCTCCTTCTGTTCCATTGGAAATATAATATGGTGACAACTTATCACATGTGCTCTCCAAGGTCTCAGCTGTGTACCTGTGATACAGATATCTGTATGTGTGAGAATATTTGTTTGTGTATCTACAGCTTGTTCTTCAATACATCGAGGAGGGTCTCAAGCTCACATCCTCCCATATTCTAAACACATAAGCTTATAGCTTAACCCTGAACTTGAGAATGATTGTTGAGGAAAATGTAATGCTTTTTGTTGATAGATTACATACACTGCCTACTAAACCACCCACTGCTCACATTAGAATATCAAATATTTCACTGTTTTTTGAGTTTTTGACTCCAAACCTTTTGAGCCAGTGCAAGGCATAAAAGGCCATTATCCATACAAAATAGATGACTAGAGATCTGAAAAACTAAAATAATCCCAGTCAGCTCATTTCTAGCTCAAATACCACATCTGAATCTGAATGAACGTGCTGTCTGCTTCAAACAAATCACAATGATTAATTTGCCAGTTAACAAGGCAGTCTGTCCAGGATGCATGATAAGAAATTGGAGCAAGCTAAGTATGGCACATCAGAAGCTGTTTCTCATGTAAACTGGAAATGGTAAAGTGCATGAGAACAAAACACAAACATTTCCTTCTCTTGTTGATGAAGAAGCCAAGCATTGCTGTCTACAGTACTTGGGAAAATTGAAACTTATGCCCAGTTTTAAGAAAAGATATTCCCTTGTGATGCAAAGCAAAGATCTCTCACCAGGAAAAATGATGTGTGATTTGGACCTCTACTTTGAAATAAGGTGAGCCCTTTCCTCTTTAAGAGAACAGCTTTGCGCATAAACCAGGCAGTTCTCAAAGAGGAAGAACTCCTTCACCAAGCACTGTCTTATGACCGTCTCCAGAGTCATCTCTTGATTCGGATGTCTCCTAATTGAGTCAGAAGACAGTACCAAACAATGCTGTGTAGTTCCAGAGTTGGGTAAAATTCAAAAGTCCAACTAAGCCAAGGGTATACTTAATCTTTTTCAAAAGGGTAGGAGATGCAGTGGGTAGAATGATAATGTAAAGTTCTTTTCCCTGTGTTTTGGGGGATGGGAGTTCTTGCTTTTGCTATCTATCTATCTATCTATCTATCTATCTATCTATCTATCTATCTATCTATCTACCTACCTACCTACCTACCTACCTACCTACCTACCTACCTACCTGATTTAAACTCCACCTTTCCTTCAGGAGCTCCAGGCGGTTTAGCTAGTGCTCCTTCCTGCAATTCTCCCCACAACAACAACCTAGGTTGGGCTGAGGGAAAATGACTGATCCAAAGTCACCCGGTCAGCTTCTGTGGCTGAGGATGCACTAGAACCTGGGTCCCAATGTTAGTCTAGCGCCTTAACAACCACTCCTTTCTATTCTATGTTGGCATAAAATTACTCAGGGTGAAGAACAAAGAGCAAATCAGGAATGATCCATTGTTTCAGCAGCTTGCATACGGCCCAAAATAAACACTGACAAAGCTTTTTGAACAGGAAAAGGAAAGAGAGTTCAGGCAAAAAAAAAAAAAAGATCAACACATGAGAAGTTATTATGTTGTAAACTTCCACTAAATTTTGGAAAAGCCCTCAAGCTACTTGCCTTTTCTATCCATCTATCAACATCACAAGCTAATTGATGGATGCTTGCATTAAGACTTGTTCAATATGTGTACATATTGTTAATGCATCTCTTTGTTTACCACCTTAGTATAAACAATTACTGTTGAATGCATCTTATCTGAGGAATAAACGTAAAAATGTCTCCAGGGCAATATTAGGCTGCTAATTTTATCAATTATGTAAAAGGTGCCACTCCTTTATTTTACTATGCTTGCATCCCAAGGCAGTTAAGTTTTGTTGGCAATGCATCATTCTTGCTGGGAACAATATGGCATATAAATAGATAATGATGCAGTAAAGCAATTGGCGTGATTTAATACCCCACCTCCATGGACCATAGAAGAAAGAGCCATTGCTTTCAAGATACGGGGCCTTTTCCTGGCAGGGAAGCCCAGCAAAACGGCTACATAGATCACCAACATAAATGGAATCTGGCTTCTGAAGTCACATTTGTTTTCTGTATTGATCAAACTGCTCTTTTCTTCACAAAGACTAAGCATGTGGGAAATACAATTCAGGTTCTTAAGGACAAAAATAAAAAATGATTAGGAAAGAGCCTTCAAGTATTGAATAACAGCTTTTCCCATTTCCAGAAGTTTTGGGAAACTCTCCAACTGCAGACTAAAGGCCCATACTGTAGTGCATGTACCGTGAATTTGCCTACTCATGCCATACATAAGACTGAATTCTCAAGTTTTACAAAACTGATAGTCTTTAGCTACAGATAATAAGTAAAACCTGAACTAAAGTGCAAGAAATAAAATAAATGGGCAATTTAAGGATATATCAGACAGACAGACAGATAGAAAGATAGATAGATGAGTTGCGGGAAAGTTTTGTTTGCAAACTGAGGATCAGTTTGTATTTTCTAAAGACATCATTATTTGAAAGTGATTACTGTACATATCCTTAGTTTTGAAACACAGTTATATTGCTTAGGATCACAACAAAGATGCCATTATTATTATTGTAATCATCTTCATCAAGAATGATTATTTCAACAGATTAAGGAGTCTCTTTAATTGTTTTCTTCCCCTGTTTTGGTAGTTTTTGCACTGGATAAGTTTAATAGTAATAAAGATCAAATAAAATGTGTCCAATACCATTGGAATTTACAGTTTTAAATGAATGTCAATATGGATAAACCTACTATGGAATGTTTAACATCTTTACTCCATAGGAAACAGATGTTGAAATACTATAGAGGAAGTTCTTCATTCAGACTGCCAAATTAATACCATTTACAGTTGCACATAGCTGTTACTAACAGACATATACCTGATCATTATGACTTAATGATCCAACTCAATATGCTTGTTTTTTTTTTTTCAAACAACCACTTACAAATGTTACATGCCATGGTACAGCTATGAAACATAATATAGGAAGAGAAAAAAAAAAAGACATCTTCCTGCAGGAAAAGGCAGGCATGAGTCTTTTTTCTCAGTCTTCCCTCACAGAAGTAAAAATAAAACAAAATCCATAACAGTCTTGAATCATAAATAAAAACCAAAATAAATGAATACTGGATTAATGGAAGCTATGCCCTGAAATTAAAGCAGTAACTTAAATCCCTTAAAAACCAACAATGATACTGGCATTCAGATATATTAGGACAATGGTCAATTTGGTATCCACTTTGGCTTCCCCTTAAGCCTTATAAAACTTATAACAAACAACAGAGTAAAACTGCACAGGGAAATTCCCATGCTCAGACACTATGCACTGTTCTTGAATTAACATGAAGTGTTTGTGCATGACCTTCTAGTAGAAATACATTCTGCTAGAGGCCATGAGTAAACTACTGGCATGCATGGTGGGAATCAGTAATAAGAAGGCTGCTTACCAAATTTTTGGTCAAACCTCCAAGCCGGCACATGAGTATGATGTTTCAAGTTGTTGCTTGCTGGGAGAGGCACTGTTACATAGATGGGCCCATTCACTGGAACTGGAGTCCCATCACTTCTGAGTAAATGAACACTAACTGCAGTGACAGGAGTAAGATCATACCTAGTGTTATTTCCTGCAAGCAAATGAATAATGTTATAAAAATGCATAACATATAACATTCAAGTCAATGAATGCAGATATTCATTACTGAAATATTTTTAATAATTATTTTTCCATTATCAGAAGATGACATGACCTGGAACAGTATTTTGAAAGTTCAGATTGTGTTATACAGATCCAATCTCTGTGCATTCCAATTCCAATGGCACATTCAGACAGGTAACTGACTCTCTATGTAGCAGAGATATGGGGGCTGGCTGAAGCTACCATGGGAAAGACCCATATTTAAACAAGCATCTTGCCTCATCTCTTTCTTTCTTTTGGATAGTTTCATTAGCTACAATTTTGATAAGGGAGAAAGAAAACAAAGCAAAAACACCATTTTATAATGGTTGATGTGAAAAATGTAACTGTATGGGACAGAGGTGAATAACATCTGGCTCTACAGCACCCATTCTATAGCCTCCAGAACAAAACCACGTCATACTGCTGAAATGATTTGACAAAAGTGCCAATTTTTAGTAGAACATTTATTCTGTGCTTTCAATAAAATAAGAGGCAAAATGGCTGCATAAAGCCTCTGTGAAAGTTTAATGTTTCCATTTCATCTCCAAAGCATTAGGCCAGTCCACTTCAGTGACGCTATAATGGCAGGAAAAAGTAGTTCTGTTCCTAGAGGAGTTCCATCAACACTCATGTTATGGCAAGAATGTTTGTCTCCTTCCTTCCTTCCTTCCTTCCTTCCTTCCTTCCTTCCTTCCTTCCTTCCTTCCTTCTTTATTTATTTATTTATTTATTTATTTATTTATTTTCAAACTCCAAGGCAGTTGATACTGGAGAGAAGGGAAGCGGATACACTTACAAAGTTAATTAATTAATATGGGATTTTCCCCCAAATTTCTAAACATACCCCCCCTCCCCGAAACTAGGCTTCATCATCCAGGATTCCATAATCATTTTGGGCCAGTGGGCACATCTAGAATATAGAAAACCTATTATGCGCAATCTTACAAAACAGCTGCCATTGTCATTGTGGCTAGTCATGAAATTGCCCCCCTTTTTGGGGGAGTGGGGCAGGAGGACATACTTCCAAGAAAAGTTCCAGGCTGCAGCCATTTACCAGTTTTATTTTTCAAAACTGCCTGTATGCCATTTCTAGGTCCCAGAAATTTTAAAAATTAAGATGCTGAAGGCTGGTGCTTTGCTATGCATGCTAACTTCCCATGTATTTACTTTTAATTAAAAGGATTGATTTAAAAAAAACAGGTGGGGCAAAGAGCCTGATGGGTTCCAAGAGAGGTATTGCAAGGTACATTGGCACTGACAGGTGCTTCAGAGCCTTGCTGTGAATCAATAGGCTACCTTTTTAACTTGTGATCCTCATCATCATTTTAAAGGAGATTAGGAAATACTTTCATCATAGATTGTGATTTATCTGACTGCTCTAGCTTGACCATGTGACTGGCTTGACAGAGAGCAGCTCTACATTCCAAGGGCAGTCAAATTCAGGTTAAAATTGGGGGAAAACTGAAGGCAAAGTAAGGACTGTGAAGTAATGAATATGCACAAACTTGCTAAGAAAATGCAACTTAATAAACTCTGATTTCTGTTGTCCCTACATCTGTCTGGATCTCCAAAGAGAGAGCTGGTGGACAATCACCTTTATGGATAAAAATTAGGAGGCTTAATCTCAAATCATTAGCATACAAGGTATTGACCTATTCTTTCCACAGTATTTCTTCACAGAGATCACTTAATTCTGTTTTTTCAGGAACCTTTCCATGTTAACACTCTCCTTTGTCAACAGAGAAAAAGAGATGTCTTTGGCTTTGTAGAGATGGCATTCTAAGAATATTTAAGCCAAATTGTCCCACACAACTTAAAACAAATGCCAAGAATCAAGATTAAACATTTACCAGTTCCATTGCCATCATAGCCTTGCAAATAAGGAAAACTGTCCACTTCCCAAGGTGAACTAGCTGAAGTAAGAAATGCTGTGAGGTCACTATAGCTGGTATTCTCTGGTAGCCTCAAGGCTCTCCTTTGAAAATGGACTTTGGGTTGGATCCGGGCACCTAGCAATAGGCAAAAAAAAAAAAAAACCCCACAGAAGCATAAAAAATGGTACTGCCCATATAGACTTAACACATACCAAATCATGACACTTTTATAGATCTACTATCAACAGCAATGACTTGAGGTTCTTTCATATCCTATTATTTCATTAAGATTATCTGAGCTTTCAGCCCCTCTGTTCTTTTCCCTCATATCCCATGGTCCGGCTCATTATGGATATTTTTCAAACTTATGTTGTTTTGTTTAATGTCAGTGGCAAAACTGAATTACTTAGTATTTTCTTCCAGGAGTTAAAGTGATGTTATATAGTATTTAGACAATAAAAGTTTCAGTACAATGAAGTCCTGAACTCAGATAACTGACAGTGTAAATAGATGAGGCAAAGCAGAGTATAGAACCCAATCTGGTCTCCAGATTTGCTCTTTGATTATTTTCTGCGTGCCCTTTCCTCTCTCTTTTGTGAGAAGGGACCCACAGTCACTCAAGACCTCAATATTTTGTGCACTTCCTCCACAGTTTTCTCCAACCTGATGTTCTCTATAAATGTTCTCTAGATATGTTCTCTCCCTAACATATCTAGAGGACATCAGGTTGGGGAAATCTTATCTAACCCTTTGGAAGAACTCAGATTCTTAGGGGAATGTTATCAAGGCAAAGAAACAGTCTCACCAGCTGCAGCATCCTTCAAACGAGACGCAGTTTCTAAGTAAAATTCATATTTGAAAGAACTATATGATCAACCTCAAGTTTCTCAGTAGAGGCTCTGAGCCTCTAAATCTTTTACAGGCATCAAAGTCCTGCTACATTCCTCTGTCAAAGTGAACAGAACTCCAAAAATGATGAATATCTGTCTGTATCCCTGTTTATCTGAGCAGTAATTCCAGTCCAGAAGTCTATGAATACTGTTTCCATCTTACAGTATCCTTAGTTTTCTGCTTATTGAATCAGATGCCAAGAGAACAGCCACCACCTAAGAGCTTCAGAGCTAAAGAGATTTGACTTGATTTGGTTAGAGAGATTTGACTATGTGGAGTTCAAGCCATCAACTCATCATACGATACAATATGATAGTAGGGACTGCTAACCTAAATGATTTATGCCAGCTTTCCCCAAACCCAGGTCTGCAGGCCTCCAACCCCATCATTTACAACTAGTGCCCTCTTGGTTAGGGATAATGGAGGGTACAGTCTGACATACAGGAAAGGCGTCAAGGTGGGGAAGACCGATATTCTTTCAATCAATGATGTCTGTGTTCAAAACCACTATATGGCTTTGGGGGGATTCTGAGTCTTGGCAAAATGAGAGAGAGAGAGGGAGGGAGGGAGGGAGGGAGGGCGCGCTTCATGTAGTATTTATCAGTTTAGAGCCCATTAGGCATCTGCTTACAGAGCCACAGATTCATACCACTAACAAAACTCTGTAAGAAACACAGCAAGACTATAGCATAACATGCAAATGAAGATTTAGAAAAGCTGTTTCTGTATTCTCAAAAGCTCCTCATTCACTGTGTAGAGCAGTGTTTTTCAACCTTGGGAACTTTAAGATGTGTGGACTTCAACTCCCAGAATTCCCCAGCCAGCTGGCTGGGGAATTCTGGGAGTTGAAGTCCACACATCTTAAAGTTCCCAAGGTTGAAAAACACTGGCGTAGAGCAAATGTTTAAAAGAATCTTTCCCTATCAGGATTCAACTCCTTATAGCAAATCAGGTAATATGATTCTAGGCCTGCCAGTTTATACTCAGGATTTTTCATTCAGTAAATACCCTTAAACCTGCATAATCACCACCAAGCCATCAAAGTTATTTTAAAATAATGTGACATGGTAAGAAATCCAAATTCTAATACCTACTCATAAGAAGTGGTCTTCTCCTTAAGGCTTTTTGTTGCTTACACTGGAATTATAACAAAATTCCACCCCATATTAAAATTTAATTACATATCACTATAAATAGGAGGCGAGCACACGCTCAAAGATCCCTTTCACTTGGTACAGAAACGAGCACGTTCCTTTGTTCTCCACATTCCTTTAGGAGGTGTATTCAGTGTTTCCACCAAATGGTGTTCAAGGTGTCTAATAATAATAAAGTACAAATGCAAAAAAGTTCAGCAACAATAAAACACCAAGTAGAAAAAAAATGAGGTAGAATATAACATTCTTCTTCATCATCACTAGATGGGATTTTCTGCACAAAACTCATGCACTCTAACAGAAAGCTACAAAATCTCTCTGTAAACCTCTTAAGTGATGATTTAGAGGATTACATATTACAAAGAAATATACCACAAGTGCAACACATCTTCCTGCAATATTAAGCCCTTTGCCATTTGTGAGGCTATGCTGACAATCATTAACACCTAGCTCAAAATATGAATTATTTGCTACATGGGCTGCCTTTAGAGTCAAGTCATAAACCTGTCCTGCAAAAACGTCAGCTCAAAAAGCAAGCACACACTGTTAATTTAAAACACAGTGATATCAAGAGCATGCTGAAATAATTATAGCAGCCTTGTGAAACAAAACGTGAGCACAAACAGTTGCTAGCGAAACTAATGCATTTGGCAAATAGGAAGGAATTCCTCTCAAGCTAGTTTCCAGTCCTAAATGGAAAGTAGCAATTCTGCAAATGAACTTTTCTTAACTCTGAGCAGCCCAGGATTTGGCATATCTCCCCACTGTTTTACAATATACTGTAATTCCTGCTGGACCTCAGAGACAGTTCTCTTCCATCAGAAATATGTCTAGGCATTTTTCCATATGCACAGTAAAAAACAAAAGCAGCACAATGCAAAAAATGGAATTGTTTCAGATAATTTCTTGCCACCTCCCAATAAAACCAGGATTCTCAGCTGCCACTAGGTGATTCATATTGGAAAACAGAAATATAATTTTGGGCCCACTGGTGCAGGCAGTGATGTCAGGCTAGAACAGCACTATAAACTTAAACAGGTTCAACAGCCATGGTTTAAAGCAGTGTTTTTTCAAACTTGGCAATTTTAAGATGTGTGGACTTCAACTCCCAGAATTCCCCAGTCACCATGCTGGCTGGGGAATTCTGGGAATTGAAGTCCACACATCTTAAAGTTACCAAGTTTGAAAAAACACTGCTTTAAAGTCTCCAAGCAATTGAGGAACATTCACAAATTAATTTGTACAGTCACAAATAAAAATGTCTACAACCAATAGTAGACTATTTAAAATATTTATGGTAGTCTTCCCAACCCTGGGCCTTCCAAGCATGTCCGGACTAAAATTCCAGTACCCTTGGCCATGACACAAATGATGACCATAATCCAGCAAGTTATGGAAAGCAAATATGAAGCATGGTGCTGTGATGTGAGCAAGCATCGAGTCCCTCTCCATAATATATGCTTCCCCCCACCACACATACCTGCTTTTCAGATTTCATTTTCAAGCAAATTTAATGCAGATACTCAGTTATATGATTAAATTATATCTGATTAATTAAAATCCTATAAAGCAGGATTCCTCAACCTCAGCAACTTTAAGATGGGTGGACTTCAACTCCCAGAATTGCTGGGGAATTCTGGGAGTTGAAGTCCACCCATCTTAAAGTTGCTGAGGTTGAAGAACCTTGCCATAAAGAGTTAATGCAATCAGGAAGGAACAATAAATAAATCATGAACTCCAGGAGATTTGCATTAGAGTACCATGGTTTATGATCCCAAGTTTTTTCAACAGAAGCTACAATTATATGACTGCTAATGTAAAGAAAGTCTGAGATAGCAGACGTGAACTTTTGAGTATTGGAATTATGAAAATATATACAATTCTATGTTTGGATTGTGCTCAGAGATGCTTTTATTCTTTATTGCCAAAAAAATATCTTTTGCACCTGACTCTGGATAGTGGATTAGGGGGGGTTCTAGATGTAGATCCAACAAGCTCAGAATCTGCTCATTCCTGCAATAAAACGTCACAGAAAAGGAAGGGTTGCCTTAAATCTTGCTAGTCTAAAGCAGGATCCTGATCATGGTAAAAAGAGCCTCGGGCAGCAACAATTCCCTATCGGCTTTATGCAACAACAATGATAGGTTTGGCTATCCAGCTTAGCAGTTTCTCACTAGCTGCATTTACACCACATACTAAGTCATACTTTACTTAAACATGGTTTACTGAATAAAGCACAAGTGGCTGGGTTCACACAACATTAAGCCACAAACAAACAAGATACATTCTGTCTGAAAGCGTTCTTGCCACCCAGAGATCCACGAACCTCACAAGTTGGCTGCCACCCAAAATACAACCCTCTGTCTAGTTTGGATCCCATTCACGCCCCCTGATGCTTCAGGTCAAGCTTGCCGCTTTTGGCAAATGTGGCACCATTTGCCAGTAAGTGTAATGGTATGTGGGAATAACCTTGGGAGACAGGAGGGACAGCCGCAGACTGGACCACCGGCGTGTAAACGATATCTCAGCCCACAGAAGGAGGGAGGGTGTGGGAAACATTTCAGAAGGGACCCTCCCTAGTTTCCCAGAGAGTAAAAGGAAAGGTGGGGAGAAATACTTCCAGTCTTGTAAGTTTCTGTTAATGTAACCTTACAATAGAGCTAGTACTCCTGGTTGTGCTTTTTCTGGACTAACAGCAAGGCCCTGACATATATGACATCCTATTTCATCCTTACAACAACCCTGTGAGGTAGTTTTAAGCCAAGGCATAATGACTAGGCCAATGTCATCTAAGACGTTTTATGGCCAAGTAGGAATTTCTGTTGTTTTATTCTTTCAGGTACATCAATCCAGCCCTCGGATGGAGAGCATGTGGTCATTTCCAGACGTGGCTTAATTGTTGAACTCAAAGCAATCCCACCCAGCATGACCAGTAACAAGGGATGCTGGGAACTCCAGTTCAGCTTCTTTGGAAGGGCCAGCTCTGATCTAACACTAAACTTTACTGTCTTTCAAAGAATTTTTTTTGAACATAATGCCACATGATGTCTGGCAAGTTTTATACGGAGCAAAGATTTTATCCCAGATTCTCTTCTGCCGTTGCTTCCTGTGCTAGTACAAAATACACACCGTCTCTTATATTAACAATTTACCCAGAAATCAACAATAAGACGCTTTAAAAAGAATCTCTATAGATGAGAAATACATAACTGTATTTGACAGCAGCTTTCAAACTGGAACTATATGGAGCAAGTTAACTTCCTCTGGATGAAGTTCTAGTTTTGATTATCCTGATATAACAGGGTTTTTTTAAATTACCATTCACAAAAATAATTCTCTTTTCAGGGAATGCTGTTGTCTATCTTAAGGCTGCAAGAAAAGTTTTCCTCTTGTCACAGGAGGTGGCAGCACCTAGCTCAGCTTGGCTGATCCTCAAAGCAGTGTCAGGCCTAGTTAGCATTTTGACCAGGAAATCCCAAAGCTATGGCAAGACTGGGAAGTTGAAAAAACCTCCACAAAGGCGGCACTTTCATTTTACTTTGACTTTACACTGATTTAATTGGTTTATGTTACAGGTAGTCCTGGCTTAAAGACCACAACAGGGACAGGAAAATTGGTCATTAAGCAGGGCAGTTGTTGAATCACCACGTGACCAGACCCGATTTTATGACCATTTTTACAATGGTTGTAAAGTGAATCACTGTGGTTGTTAAGCAAATCACATGGTTGTTAAGTGAATCATATGGTCATTAAGTGAATCCAGCTTCCCCAATGGACATTTTTGCTGGAATTCACTTAACGACCACATGATTTGCTTAATGATGTGATATGCTTTATGACCATTGTAAAAAAGGTCACCAATCTCAATCACATGACCACAGGGGTGGTGGTGTGATGGTCGTAAGTGTGAATACAAGTTGTAAAGCACTTTTTCCAACGCTGTCATAACTTCAAACCATCATTAAATGAACGGTTGTCAAGCGAGGACTACCTATACTTAATTTTTGCATCTGGTTTTATAATGATTTATTTTCCTTTCACTAGCGCTATTATTGCAGTTATGTTGTATGTTTGAAATTTTGATTTGATTACGTGCCATCAAGTTGATGTCAATTCTTAGCAATCATACAGATAAACTTTCTCCAAGATGATCTGTCCCCAACTTGATCCTTCAATAGTAACTCATCACCACGTAACTGAATCCATCCATCTTGCTGCTGGTTGTCCTTTTCTTCTCTTTCCTTCTACCTTTCCCAGCATTAGAGCCTTCTCCAGAGGGCTAGGTCTTTGCATAATGTGTCCAAAATATAATTTGAGCCTGATCATTTGTTCCTCAAGTGAGAATTCTGGGTTGATTTATTTGATGATCCCTTTGTTTGTTTTCTTGGCTGTCCGTGGTAATCTTAGGAGTCTTCTCCAACACCAAAGTTCAAAAGCATCAATATTCTTTATATCCACTTCTTCAGAGTCCAACTTTTGCTTCCATAAAGTGACACAAGGAATACCACTGTCTGCACTATTTGGAAATTTTGATTAATAGTTCCTTATTTTTAATTTTATGTATATTTGCCCTGGACATTTCAACTGTTTATGGGCGTTTTCCTGTTGACTATTTTATAAAGCACCCTGAGTCTGTATTGATTTGGCAATATACAAGTTGAATACATTTATGAATGAATGATAGCAAAACATTCTGGAATCATTGCCAAGAAAACTCCATGGACACATCCATGTAGTCACTGTGACTTGAACGTGACTCTAAGGAGTATTTATTGTTTTTTCCCCCATTTCACTACAGATATTAAACTAGCAAAACAACACTTGAGAGGTATGTTATCTCTTATAACTGCCATTGTCAATGCCATTAATCTTACCTTGTAAGTTTCTTAAGCCTGACTCAGATATACAATTCCTTCAGAAGATTGATCAATCAATTATCAATCATTAATTAACAAAAAAATGACACATTTCCCTTGGGCACAGATTTCATAATATTTTACAAGTATGGATAAGTTGTTATGTGGAATTTGACATACTGTAATTAAATGATTAAATGACTATGTGACATATTGTGTTGATTTATATCAGCTTAGCATGTTAATATAGTAGGGTTTCTTTTCTTGTTTCTTTTCTTTTATTTCTTTTTCATTTTATTTCTTTATTGTTTGTTTATTTTATTTGTTTAATTTATTCTTTTTATTTTCTTCTTGATTCTTTTGGTATTGCGACTTTATAGCTAATTAATTTGTTGGGCATGTGTATGTTACTGCTGTTCTTTTAATTTCCTTCTGTATATTGTTTTTGTTGTATTTCTTCTCAAAAAAATTGCAGTAAAATTATTTATATGAGACACACATGTATAAAAAAGGCCCTCTACAAGACTACAGTCAGATGAGGAAGAGGGGGATCCAGCTGCTTCACTGCCTCTGTTAGACCTGTCCCTGCGTTTCGCTCCAGGGAACCTGCAATACCCCTGTAATTAGAAGATCCCTGATTGCACCAGGGATGCAAGACCAATCCCCGCTACGGAGCTTCTCCTTCTAAAGCAGGAGGCAGAGACTTCTCCAGGGACTGCACAAAGAAAGTTCAGCTGGCTAGCATGCTCACGCTCCCCATCATATAGTAGAAGGAAATTAAAAGCCATAAAACCAGGCTATAAAATGCATCATAAATTGTACTTCCTTCCTTTCTGGACAACATAAAGAAAGTGTCTCTAAATCCAAACATACCTTGAAATCCTGAGACTATCTGGACAACATCTTCATATACCATCAAAGTAGCTGAACGCTCAGGAAGAAGGCCAAGGCTCAGGGAAGAAAACACTGTATAAAAAAAAAAAATTGGTTCATTACAGTATTCCAATCCTTGGGGGGGGGGGAGCAACCCTCCCTCCTCAACCACCAATTCAATATTCCTTAACACAAATATTCTTTTTAGATAATGTGTGCATACTTCCCTCAAATGACAACATCTACCAAATAATACAGGCCTTCATTTAAACAAGTTTTTATACAGAAGTTTAGAAGCAGAAAATCAGCTTAAAATGGCAAAAGGGGAGAAATTCACATTGAGGGGAAACTAATGAATATCTCAGAAGAGGTATACCAAATGTGATCCTTTTTTCCCCGTCAGCATGGTGGGATGCGTAATCTTAGTGACTCAAACATACAAAATCCTGGTGTGAAATACCTGACGACAAAAAGATGCTTCTGACTACAAGGGCAGCATCTGTCTGCAACTGTTGATGGAGCTGGCATGGCATGGTTGATGGACATAAGGTTTATTGTGGCTTCAACGTTGTTTTAAATGTTTTTTTTGTTTTAATTACGTTGTGGTTTTGATTCTTGTTCGCCACCTATAGTTCCTTCTGGTAGATGGGCTTGTTCAATAAATATAATAAATACATAAACTCCTTAAGCAATTGCCCTATCCTAGGAACAACTAGGACCAGAATTTTGGTCACTAAGTGATACAGTCGTTAAACGAGGCATCACATGACCACTCCAGATTTTACAACCATTTTTGCAACATCATTAAGTGAATCACCATGGTCGTTAAGTGAATCATGACTGGGGCTTGCAATTTTCCTTCCATTAAGTGAACAGGGCAGTTGTTAAGTGAAACAAGAGGTACTGTACAGTACTTGGGGGAGGGGAGGAGTATGACAGTGATGTTTTCCCCCAAACAGTTTAAACTAGTGCCTTAATTTAAGATTTATATACAGTAACAAAAGAGGCAGAGTTTACTACAGCAGGAAAAAAAAACAGTTAACAGCTGTACCTTTTCTTTAAACTTACTAGACAAAGATTCCAATGAAGACCTTAAATGTTTTTAATAATCAACCATTAATATTAACTGAAAATAATACTAGCCACAAAAGTATTTCCAATGTAGCCTGGTTCTTTAAGGAGAATATTAGAACTGTGCTGTAATGTGCAATATAATGAGATAAGAAGGAAAACTCAGAAAGGCATCTGAGATTACTGTATATGGTCGAAACTGGGGGATAGGAGACAAATGATCTTAAAATCAAAATTATCTAGGCATTTTGTAAGATGAAACAGTGTTTCATTAAATTACTGTAAATTATTTTATTTTACTGTATTTACTTACTTACAGTACAGTACTTATTTATTTTACTGTATTTTAGAGTGAAGCATCCTACATTTTAGGTCTTTGAGTGGTGTGCCAGAGGAATTTCCAAAAGTCGGTAGGGCCAGAACCAAGAAATAGACATGGCCAGATCAAAAATTAAATTTGACTCAATACTGTATGATGTTCTTAATATTAAATTTAATTAATATTTGTATATTTAATTTTACAGTGTTAACACATTGACACAATTCAGCAGCAACTTTCGGAGGCAGACTGCACATTGTCCAAGGGCCTCAGGCTGTGAACTTCTTCCATATAGCCAGACATGCCCAGGAAAATTATTTGCACTTACAATACAGTACAGGTTCAGATTTCAGTGGCCATGCTCTTGATGATTCAGCATGAAGGCATTTAATTTAAAATGGTGTACAGTACTGGCTTGCTTTCCGTTTCGAGTACTATACTGGCTGAAGGTACCAGGCTAGAAACCAGGAGACCATGAGTTTGAATCCTGCCTTAGGCACATAAGCCATTTAGGTGACCTTGGGCCAGTCATTCTCAATCAGCTCTAGAAAGAAGGCACTGGCAAACTACTTCCAAAAACGGTTGCTAAGACAACTAAATGAACTTGTCCAGGTAGTCACCAGGAGTCAAGACTATTTTGAAATTGTTGTTTTTTAAAAAAGCTTGCATTACAGGTAGTCCTTGACTTACGACCACAATTGGGACTGCTAAGTGATGTCGTAAAGTGAGATGTCACGTGACCACATCACTTAGCTACCGCAATCCCGGCAGTCCCAGTTGCCATCATTAACCAAGAATTGCAGGCCACCCCAATCCAGCCCAAGCCTCAGTAAGGTAAGGGACTGCCTCCAACTCCCCCCACCGCCTATGTCCCCCCCATCTCTGCCCTTCCAGCCACCCTGCACCCTGCCTTGCGGGGCAGCAAGCAGCTCTAGAACTGTGCAGCTCTGGGGCTGCTTGCCATGCCCTGGGAAGCTGCAACCGTCCCAGCCCAGTCCCAGCTGCAGTTGCCCTCGCCACCCTGAACTAAGGCCCCTGCCAACCTGTGCTGGACCACACCAGCTGACCTTCACTGTCTCCTTGCTCCAAAATGCCCCTTTGCAAAAAGCTCCTGGGCAGGGGCGGCACGGGGCCAAGATGGCATAGAGGGGAGATAGGTACGTGGGGGGAATTGAAACGCCCTTGCAGTCAGAAGTGTGGGCAGGCTGCCAAGTGCCTGAATTTTGATCAGGTGACCATGGGAGGCGCTGCAACGGCCATAAGTTCAGGCACTTTTTTCAGTGCGCTGGTAACTTTGAACGGTTGCTGAATGAATGGTCATAAGTTGAGGACTACCTGTATAGAAATAGATTTTTTCCTCTAACATACTTTGTAACACATTTAAATTTCTGAAATGCTCTGTCAAACAATAGCAAATTCATGCTGTAAATCAGATTCTTCTCAAATTACAGCCATTCCATCATAGTAACCTTCTTCCTTACATATAGTCTCAACCTATGTATCAAGCATTACATTATCAGCAAAATGAATTACTGAAGAACAAAATTAAAATAAATAATTATTTGCATATGATTTTATTTGTAATAACAAAAATCAATGGAATGCTAAGAGCTTGAGTTGGAGAATATGCACCACTGCCTTTTCTAATGGATCATGAGCTAAAACTGTATAATTTTATACAACAGAATGAGCAACATGTGGCTGTCCAGATGTTGAATTATAATTTCCAGTCCTCAAATATGCAACAACACATTCTGCTGATGGTTGACAGTTGCACTTTTACTTTCCACAAATATTTTAAGCCCACTAAAGGTTAATATAGAGAGCCAGTTTGGTGTAGTGGTTAAGGCATCAGGCTAGAAACCAGGAGAGTGTGAGTTCTAGTCCTGCCTTAGGTATAAATCCAATTGGGTACCTTGAGTCAGTCATTCTCTCTCAGCCCTAGGAAGCAGACAATGGGAAACTACTTCTGAAATCTTGCCAAGAAAACTGCAGGGACTAGTCCAGGTAGTCGCCAGGAGTCAAAAACTGACTTGAAGCCCCCCCCCCGCAAAAAAACGATTAATACAGGTATTTAATATATGTATTTGGTTTTTTTTTTTATTCCAAGCTTCTTGTCACTGAGGAAATTGGTGACAATTTATATAAGAGGTAGGCAGCCTGAAGGTGCTTTAAACTACAGCTCCCATAATCCTCTGCTATTGCCTATTCTCACTGGATCTTAGAACCCAAAACATCTGAAAGAGATCTGTTTGGCTATCTTTGATTTAAATTATAAAAGCCTGGTAATTCTATAAATCAGTTATTTTAGCACAACCCAGCAAGCAGTGCTCTTATTTGGGTCACTAATCCCTTTTTGCTTTTCATCAGAAAGATTATTTGTTCTTGTATGAGTTCTTTAAAATGTTCAGAAAAATAATAATTTTTATCTCACAGACCTGAACCCTTGGCTAAGCTTAAAAGTGTCTTGTTTTGCCTCTATTCAAAACTATGCTTCAAGCTAGAAATGTTTGACAACAGACAGCTAGAAGAGATGGTGGGGGAGAAATTGAAATAATATTTGTTATTAAACTTTATATTCCCACAAAGCATACCAAACTAGTTTTGTACTTAGTAACTGCTGTAAGTTAGTGGAAAGCTTCTTATTGGAAAGTAATTGTAATTCCTTCTGCGGGAAAATGGCTAATTAAGTTGTAGGAGTACGCCTTGATATCCAAAAAACGTTGCATTTCAGAAGTAAATCTGACAGAGAATTTCATTCAACTTATAAGCCACTTTTGGAGTATAATTCTTTATATGAGCTTGTATCACATTTGAAATTTGGAATTCTCTTAAGATAAAGTCTTAGCATTCTAGCATTCAATAATCTGTTAAATAAGGATTGATTTTTCACTATTCAGACAGAAATTACTGTAATTCCTATTCTTATTTTATGATTTATATAATGCTGATTACTGCTGTTGATATTTTTATATTACTTACATTTTAACAATGACATGCAGTTTTTAAAATAATAAAATATATATTCAATTATGAAAAGCTAACTAATGAACTAAGGAAACTAAGAAAGGAAAATAGAAAAACTAGAAAAAAGAAAAAGAGGCAAAAAAAGAAAAATAAAACAAAGTACAGGTAGTCCTTGCTTAACTACCACAATAAGGACCAGAAAATTGGTTATTAAGCAGGGCAGTCATTAAGTGAGTCACCATGTGACCACAGCCAAATTGTACTACCATTTTTACAATGGTCTTTAAGCAAATCACCACAGCCATTAAGCGAATCACATGGTCGTTAAGCGAATCACATGGTTGTTAAGTGAATCCAGCTTCGTCAATGGACTTTTTTGCCAGAATTTGCTTAACAACCACGTGATTCGCTTTAACGATCATGTGATTCACTTCACGATTATCATAAAGAAGGTCGCAAATCACGATTGTGTGACTGCAGGGGGTGGTGAGATGGTTTGCGATGGTCATAAGTACAGGTAATAAATTTACCTAACAAATTTAATCCCATTTAATTATATGATGCTGTTAAAATCCCTGTTTATTACAGGTAGTCCTCACTTAATGACTGGTTAACAACAGTTCAAAGTTACGACGGCCTCAGAAAAAGTGCTTTACGGCCTGTACTTATGACCATCGCAAACCATCTCACCACCCCCTGCAGTCACACAATCGTGATTTGCGACCTTCTTTATGATGATCGTGAAGTGAATCACATGATTGTTAAAGCAAATCACGTGGTTGTTAAGCAAATTCTGGCAAAAAAGTCCATTGACGAAGCTGGATTCACTTAACAACCATGTGATTCGCTTAACGACCATGTGATTCACTTAATGGCTGTGGTGATTTGCTTAAAGACCATTGTAAAAATGGTAGTACAATTTGGCTCTGGTCACATGGTGACTCACTTAATGACTGCCCTGCTTAATAACCAATTTTCTGGTCCTTATTGTGGTAGTTAAGCAAGGACTACCTTTACTTTGCTTTATTTTTCTTTTTTTGCCTCTTTTTCCTTTTTCTAGTTTTTCTATTTTCCTTTCTCAAAAATGTTTAATAAAAATATCATCACCATCATCATCATCATCATCATCATCATCCTAAGAACAACCATAGGAATAACATAGGCAGAATTGTTCCCTAGTAATTTGGAAACCATTTATTGTTAATTGCACAAATAGACATAATGGGTACTACTACTTCTTTTTTTTGCATTTTGTTACTATTTTTAATTCCCTCATTTGGCCACTTAACAAAGAAAGTGCAAAGGGGACAAAACAATAGTTCCTTCTCACTGAGAATGCTGGCAACGTGCCTAATGAACTGGATGGAAAATGCTCAGACAACTGTTTCTTTCAAACACAAACACTCGTTTCAAGTGCCATCCCTCCTGAAAGTGCTGCTTTGGATTTCAGTGGTAGTGGAATTTGATTCCTTCCCCCCACTCCCCCCAAAATGTTAACAGCAAATCCTTTATTTAAGAAAACCCTGGATGAAGCAAACAGGGATTAACCTAATTGCAAAAATAAATACTCTCCACCCTTTGTCTGTTAATGTATCCTTGAGTCATACCTACTCCCTCTGCCAATTTTTTCGTTAGAAGCTGAAGAAACAATACTGTCCAACAACTCACCATTTCTTAAGTAACAGGCAGAATTGCTACTAAGGGTTAGTTCCATGCTAGTAGGCCAATAGTTTACCCCAATGTTTCTCAACCTTATCAACTTTAAGATGTGTGGACTTCAACTCCCAGCATTCCCCAACATTCTGGCTGAGTTTTAGGGATGAGTTTAGAAAGTTATTTGTTTTATAAAGTATATTAATATTTTAGGGCTTATGTTATTTTTTTTTCTTTTCTTGCATAGCCTACCTCAAAATGGCAACGGAACTTGCCACCAAGTTTGGTCAGAAGTAGCTTTAAGGACCACAAAATAGGGGTCCTTAAACCCCTCTCTGAATCCCATCACTGAAATTCAGTTTCATTGGTGACACAATGATTTGGGGGGCAGGGAGTTAAATAAAAGAAAGTTAAAAAGAAAGTTAAGGTTATAATTTTATATACATGTATGTATGTATGTATGTATGTATGTAGAGGAAAATACTCCACAGCCAGTTGATTTTCCTAAATAAATACATACATCAACCTTAAAAAGAGCTGAAAATGTTGGCCTTGGCCGGCAGCACTTTCAGCAGGTTTCACCACATCCCCATTGGCGCACAATGAAGAAGACAGTGGAATAAGGCCTGGGTGGGGGAAAAGATACAAAATAGGGTTCAGCAAACTATTGAGAAGTCAAATGGCACCAGCTTGTGTAAATTACTCCTCTCCTCTTTGTCCTCTAAACTTTCATTTCTATGATGGCTCTACTGAGGGGTCACCAGGAAAAGGGACTCTTTGCATGTTCAAAGATGCTCCTTGACATGCTCACATTACCAAAAGGGTTCAATTATGACATATAAGAAAGGCATGATTCTATAAAAATCATCAAGTCACAACTATAAGAAGTTTGATACCCGTCCCTCCCTCTGCCTCCCCCCCACTTTTTTTTAGAAGTAAAATCTTACCTCAGAACAAAAATAAAGATCTCTTACCAGGCAATCTTACAGGTTTCCATGGTGCAGAGTTTGGCACGTAAGCTTGTTTAGTTGCAGTAACAATTAGCTGACTGTCCAGCTTATACTGAAACTTGATGAAGGCAGTGCCATCTGCTCCGGAGGTTCCTGAAGCAATGGGAACCTGGTTGGTAAAAATCTCAATGAAGGCTTCGGTGACTGGCTGATGTGTGCTGGCATCGCTGACATGGACCTTCAGAGTCACTTCTGCAACAAAAACAGAGTGGCAATTAGCACGTTCCACCTTGGCAACAAGACAAAAGCAAAGCAAAGGCAGGAAGGGGAGGACCAAAGGCTTTCTCCTGACTGCTGAAACTTTCCGGTATGTAGGAGAGTTCCTTGCCAGTGATGGAGCAGTAAATAGTGCTGTGCATCAGGGTGTCCACAAGCTGTGGCCAAAAAAGTCAAGCTGGTGACCACAATGGTGCAACACATATTAAAAAATAAGCAGAGCTTCAGTCATACTGTGACTGCCATTTGACCTTTCTGACCACATCGTATGGACATCCCTGTACATTCTTGACAATAAGTTCCCAAGAAGAATTTACAGCTGTACTGTATGGGCTAATGTATATATGAGTAGTAAGAAGCAAGCAACTCTTGGTGGTCTGGGACTACAGTTTTGGGGAGAATGAGATATTTTGGGGGGGGGGGGTTGGGGGGGAGGCTTTTTTTGTGTGTATATGTCTGTGTTTTTAAATTTAAGGATTACATGACAACATCCTTCTCCTTACAGTATTATTTCCAACTGACAGAGATTATCAGCCCACCATGCCAGAACAACATCCAAGCACCTCAGAAAGGGTAAGCTAGGCTACCATCCTTAAACCAGAATATCAATTGCAGATACAGAACAGGACAGAATGACAAGATCTGACATGTAGATGCTCATTAGCCAATCTGGGAGCAGGTTTGTGACAAGATTATGCAATGGGCAAAGACAATCCAGACAAGCTGTTTCCCATAAACGTTTGAAAAAACCAGGAACCACATGATTGCAACCCAACCCCCCACATCTCATTCCATGCAAAGGTACCAAAACAAAGACAGAGAGGTTCAGAAACTGGAAACCCAGGAGAAGATTGAGACTGTAAAATGACTTGGAGGACAGAGAGAGATGAGCAAGAGATCCACAAGAGTAGACAGTACAAGGCCAGGCAAAGTTCCAAAGGTCAGAACATGCTATGAAGACAAGTGGAAAAATATTACTTTTCTGGAATTAACAAAGTCCTTTGACTGTCTGCCATAAAAACCACTGACAGATGTGAAGGTTGTGCACCTTACATTCATGCTTCAAAGCCACATCCATCTGTCATGAAGGAGAACAGTGGAAGTTGCAGAGGTAAGGTATCCACAGGATTAAATTCTAATGCCAAACCAACAATATCCTTCTTGTGATCCCAGGTCCTATGCAAATCCAATTCTTGGGATTACAAGTCAACTTATCCTGTTATACACAGCAGCAAAATATATAGTACAACCCAGAGGAACCCATGATTGCACGAGGTTTTTTTTATTGATACTTTAGTTTCCAGCAGTCCTTCCAGTCTTTTAAAGAAAATATCTCTTCCATTCTTGTGGAGAAAGGAACTTTCTAAAAAGCAGCTTAGAGGTTCAGCATTGACTAAAGAAAATTGCTTCCAGTTTGTATCCTTACTATTTCTATTTGAAATGTTTTATAAAAGGTGGAGATGGACAAATAAAAAAGAAAGGGGGGAGGGGGAGAACCAGAAAACAGAAAACATCAAAAGGGTACTGATCACTTAGATTTTCTACAGGAGAGCCTTCCCCTGCTGCCTAACATCTGCAATTAACAAGGATGTTTTCCCTCACTTTGCAGTCCAGCACATCTGGAAGCTGCCAGGTTGGGAAGGATTAACTTGGTACCAACTACAGATAACAGCAGGTGCTAAAGTATATTTTATTTAAAATTCCCATATCTTCAGAAAATCATCTTTTACGCAACCACATATTTTCTAGCATATTATTTAGAGCATTAGTCATGATTCAGAATTCACCCTAAGAAAAAGTACTGTCTGTGCTGTCCAAATTTTTCAACCTCCTACACATACTTCATTCTCCAATAATGCCACCATAGTAACCATCCAGCTACTTCTTGGTAAAAATTGTTTCAATATTTTTTGTGTGTGGGGATAAATAACCAATCCTGATCAGCTCTTTCCATCCCACTCAATGATTAAGCATTAATTTCCTTCCCTTGATCAGTTTTTAAATGAAAATTTATGCAGAAAGATAAGCAGTTGACCTAACATTGAAAATATATTTCCACTGTGTAATTTGGATATCCAGAGAGGGGGGAAAATAAAAAAGGGTTAGAAGGAAGTGGGAAAAACACATTATCACCTTCTCCAAATTGTTCTTCCAGACATACCATTACCCTTAAAACTGAAAGCTTCCAGTTGCCACCAACACTAGAAGCCACTGGTAGGCTTATCCCCCATGAACCTGTAAACTGCCCATCACCACAATTAGAGCAACCAAATTCTTGATATCCATGCAGAATGAGCACATGGACAGAATGTGGATTATAAATTGTAAGATAATGCAACTTTTAGCTTGTACAAAATGTTACAAGAAATCTTGTCAAATTGAAGAATTCTATTTGGGGTAGAAGAAACATTACAATGAAGAGAGACTTACTGACATTCTACATTTTATAACTGTACAGCAAGTAGCAGAATGAATATTTATTTTTTGAAAACAGCAAGAACCTAAGCTCTTAGGTCTAAAACTAAATAGACTGCACACCATATACATTTATTTTCTTCCAAGTCAACTTTCATTTTAAAAGAACCAGGATAGTGAAGGATAATGAGGCACATGCAGAAGATATAATCCTTCCATATTTGGAAGGCAAAAAGGATTTCAAAATGCCAAAAGCTTACAAATTCAACTGTTTGGATTGTACTGTATAGAGGCAGAAAATTATGTAACTTAAAATAAGAGAAAGGGAAGATGATAATCGAAGGGTTTTGATTATAATTATTCACCCCTGATGATCCACTCCCCTTTACTGTTTTCTGACGAAGAAGCTTCATAGATTCAGTGTTCAGCCTTTCCAGCTTGGTGCCATCCAGATTCACGGGGATCATAACCATAAAATTCCCCCAGCAATATGGAGGACATCAGGTCATAGAACTCTGAAGTATCTCAAACCCTTCCAAAAACAGCTAGTAAAAGATATTCCAATTGAATCTGTCAAAACCCATGCAGATAATTATTTCTTCCATTCCTCACTACCACAACCGACTTTTGGGTGGTCTCACGTTACATGTGATTAGTGTTCTTTCTTTGCTTTTGCTAAAGTAGGCAGAATGGTAGGAAGGCAAATGCGCCCTGCTTTAAAAAAATCCATAAAAATACTCTTACTTGTATTAAAAACAGTCATCTCTAACTGCAGGATTGTCACATAAGTATGATGTTTGCACATGAGGGAGTGTGAATATGGATGTAGATTCTGTTGGGCAAGTACACCCTGTACATCTAGCACAGCCCTGATGTATAGAAACCCCAACCAAGTGAGAAAATTGTAATTATTGAATTGTAGAGGCACTCAAACGCTCCATGCTTCTAAAACAGATTCAAATGAACTTTTCTATGGCTGCAGGTCACTCTAAATTCAAATGTAGACCTACATAGGCACAAACTGCCTGAAAGAACAGTATTTGAACAAAAAGTTATGAGGCCAAGTATTTACTCTACTCTAAGAATTTGTAGCCCCTATCATGAGTTGAGGGACAATGTCTGTAGTGGAAAAATTTATACCCTGTGAAGTGTCCTGAAATAATGTAGGGTCAAACTAAATTTTAAGATGCAGCTTTCATCTATCAACTAGATCAAGGGACTAACTTTATCTGGGAAGCTCATCCATGTAATACAAAACCCCCACTTAATGTGTCATGTGATATGTGTACATAAGCCATTGCTGAGTAGCCAACTGCCTAGGGTGTTAACGCTGTTCCAGCATTTTTGGAGGAATATGGTGCATCTGCAAAATGTTTTTAAATTAACAGAGCTTTTTTTTTTAAGTGTGCAGTACAAATAATGAACAATATTGCAGATTTCTGACAGAGGAAACAGCCCTGTAGTTTGCTGCATTTAGTGGTCACACAAACTGAACATGCTCTTAACATTTACATTCTTTCTTCTTGAGCATCTTGGCTAATTACACCCCACTTGCTTTTATAACTGAGAAGGCAAACCACAATCACTAAGTTTTGGTCAAACAGAGTCAGACAAATATAACTCTTATTTTCTATTGCTAAATTTGTTCTACCACGAAAAGAAAATAAAACTGCCGGAGGTTGTAATTTGAGGAAAGGTGCATTCAGAAGACACAGGGATCCAAAATCAAAACCAGAACTGACTGATCTGATTGCTTAAGGCTGAAAAGAAAATTTGCACAGGATTTGATGAATTCTCTGTGCTCCATCTGTTTGGCAAACTGATACTTCTCCATTTTTAAAAAATGGGGATTGTCAGTTAGCAGGGGACTATCAATTAAAACATCCGAGAGCAGTAACTTGAAATAATCATTTGGCAAGCAGTTAGGGGTCCTGGTGGCCAAAAGAGTGCTGATATGTGGAGATCTAGTGTGTAAACTTTCCATATAAGCTCAGGATGTGTTTGGATAACAAAAATCTCAATATATAGTTTATTTGAAAACTTCCCAGGTGGGATCAATCCTGATTTCCAAATCTCCCTTACAGAAGCAGACAAGTAGCTAAAACTGTACATTAAAGGCTTGATTGTGCTCTCCTGGTCCAGTTCTACTCTGTCCCCAATACCCACTTGAGTGAGATCCTACAAACGAAAAATTTCACAACACAAATCCCTTTAAAACAAGAACCTGCAGCCCTTCTGTTAAGACAAAAGAAAGGGATGCTGGGAGTTGTCGTCCAGCAACATCTGGTGGCCAACAGGCTCCACCACTTGCTATGAACAAAGAAGTTATTTCAAGGGAGAGGCAGTCTAAAAAGTTGGGCGTAGAAGGCCAGATTAATCTCGGACTGTTAAAAGGAGAAGCTCTCTTCCTAACTTGTTGGAGCTAGTATTAGGACATAAACTGAATGCTAGCGGAGGAATGGCCAGAGAAACATATCAGAGAACTGAAGAAAACTAGTAGCCGAGTTAACAGTGAAGTACACTAACAAGTAGAGGTCATGGGAGATCTCAGGATATCACGGGAAAATGGATGGAAGCATCTAATGTTTATTTTTAGAAGACGAGAAGAATAAATCTGCTGCTATGGAAAAAGGAAGAGAAGTGAGGAGTTCCTTGAAATGGAGAGGAAGGATTGGGAGGGAAGTGGGAGGTTTAGATGGCTAGTCAGATAACATCAGAAAGCAATATGTTTGCTAGATAAAAAATCATAAGAAAATAATAAAATCAAGCAGTTTTTCTTTCTAGTAGTATTTGCTTGCTGTTTCTTGCTCTCAAAGTAAGTAAACAATAGCATGGGATATACCTTCCTGAGATGCATGTGTTGTGGTTTCTTTTTTAAAGGCATGGGCAAGGTGGTTCCAGGTGGTAACCTGGTATTCGTATGGTATTTTGAACTACAATTCCCATCAATCCCACCTACTATGGCTATTAATGAAGGATTCTGTAGCCAACAAAATCTGGAGTGATACAGACTCTCCACCCTACTGTAAACAATGATACTATTTCAACAACAAAATGCATAACCTAAAACAGTGGCTTTCAGACGATGCCCTTTTAACACACTGGAATTCCTTCAAACCATAACACAGATCCACCTTTGTAATTTCCCCCAATAGGTGTGATCGGATTCCAGCCCAGCCCAGCATTCCTAACACAAAGTCCACTGAGTAGAGTGCATGGCCAAGCTGGTAGAGGCATGACCACCAAAAAAACAGAAAAGATCCAAGGGTTATGATATGTAAAGTGTTGCCATCATTATGAATGGGGATTAAAAGGAATGGGTGCGTATGTGAAAAGGAGTGGGGAAGAAGCTGGCAACCCACAGAAGGATCTACTGATGGTATATTAGACAGATCCAGAGTTAGAGAGTTAGAAAATCTCCAGGGCAGCAGAGCCAACCAGCAGAACAAGGAAGTTGTAGGCAAAAGTACAACTAGGTGGTACTGAACACCAGTCATGGAGACCAGTGAAAAATTGAAGCTCTAGTGTAGAAGATTCCGTTCCTGATGCTTATACCGGAAAACACAAAGGAAGGAAAGCTAGCAAGGGCTGAAAAGAGAAGGACCAACTACTGGAATAACTAGCATAGGATGTCTGCTGTCTCTAAACTGGACAGGGAATATCTGGGAATAGAATAGTTATCTTTAGAATATGAGAATATAGATAACTGTTGGAAGGGGGAGAGGTTTAAATTCTTAGGTCACTGAACAACAGTAAATACTATGTTTGCAAGTAACTAGCAATACTTTTGACAAATCACTTTCTTGCTTTTACTTGCTCTTTTACAATAAAGTGAACAAAACATAATATCTACCATAACTTCCTAAGTCCCATGTGTTTGTTTTTAAGGCAGGTGTAGGCAGTCAATGCCCCATGCACAATCCCCACCACTCCTTGTCAGTGTGTTCAATAGTGAGAAATGCTGAGCACTGAAATTCAGCAAATATCTGGAGGGCCAGTGATTCCCTACCTTACTGTAAAGAATGAAGCTACACTGAAAGGTACAGCCTCATACGATGGCTTTCAAACAGAGCTTTCAGAACACCACAAAATGCCTTGAAAATGTATCTAGGCTATATGATTCTTCTCCCATGGCAGTGAACTGAGAGCCAGGGTGGTGTAACTGTTAAGGTGCTGAACTGGATCCAGCAAGACCCAGGTTCAAGTTTATCCTTAGCCATGGAAAGTCACTGGGGGACTTCGGGCCAGTCACTCTCTCTCAGCCCAGTGTACATTATAGGTTGTTGTTGGGAAAAGTTGGAGGAGGAAGCACTCTACATAATGCCTTGAATTCCTGAATCAAAGGTGGGATTGAAATCTAATAAACAAGGAAACAAGTTTTTACATGCCTATTATTCCAAAAACAGAATCAAACCACAGAGTGCATGGCCAGCTGGTAGAGACATGAATGTCAAAGAGTAAAAATTGGAGCACAAGAAAAATGTGTCAACACCTTCAGGATTAAAAGGAACTGGTGAGGAGGGGTTGGTGGAAAAATGCAAAGCAGGACAGCACCAAGTAGAAGGAACAACTGATGGCCTAATCAGGATAATCTACACAGAGAAAATAATGCTGCCTGGTAGCACAGCCAGCCTACTAGTCCAAGACAGATGGGTGAGTGAAGCCTATTTATTTATATTTATTTATATTTCAAATTTGTCACTGTCCATCTTACTGCAGAGTGATTCTGGGTGGTTTACAGCAAAAACAGAATAAACATTAATTAAAACAGATAAAAATTAATTAATTAAAATATGCTACAATAACAAACTCCCTACTTTCCAGAGTGGTATGCACCAAATAGTCCAAGAGCAAGTAAAAAGGAATGCTTTCCCCCCTAATTTGTAGTGGATCCAGTTCCTGAAGCTAATATTGGAAACTAAAGGGGAAAAGGCAAAGAGGAGCTAATCAGACTGAGTAAAACAAGAACTGGAGAGGAAGAACTGGCCAGTAGAATATGTAGCATAGGATGTGGGCTGTCAGAGTGGGAGGGTAAGTATCTGGGAATAGAACATTTATTTTTAGTATATGGTAAGATAGATAACTTCTGGGATGGAAAAGGATGGAGAGGTGGAGAACTGGTGAAACAAGTGGGAGTTCTTTTAAAAAATGATTACATACAGTATGATAAAATTGGAACATCAGAAACATTTTGAAGATGACGCTACACATCCTACAGTCAAACATTTTTTCTCTTTTTAGCATTGTTTGCTTATGTAGTTATGCTCTTTCTTCAGTAACATCAGTAAAGTTTGATTCTTCCTAAAATTAGTGTTGCTTGGGTTTTTGAGGCAGGGTTAGATAACTTGGTAACTTCCAGATGTTTTAGCCATCTCCCACAGTCCTCGGCCACATGTGGAAAGAAAACTGCTGGGGTTTCAACAAAGTGGCATGGAAAACTTCCAAGCAATATGGATTTGGGGGGGGGGGGGGAGTTGTTCTGTTCATAATGTAATTTTACAGGCTTTTAAAATTTATTTTTTGGTTATTGTTAATTTTGAGATTACATATTATTTATGATGCTGCACATATGCGTACTTGGTCTTCTATTAAACTCAGCCACAGTGTCGTCTGATGAGGACTCAAGTACAAAATATGTTGAGGGCCACAGAGGTTTAAATAACCACTCTCAAATAAAGGGTCAGTACTGCAGGACTTACAGACACTAGTCTTATCTAAAAACATACAACTCACCTGCAACACAATGCAAGAAGAAATAGACTTTCCTACGGATTGCACCGTGGAGGTGAGCAAGAGACTGATAGGGCCTGACCCTTGTGATAGTCCCTTGGGTGCCACTACATATCTCCTCCTCCTCCATCCTTTCTCTGCAAGGTAAAAATGCAGTGGGATACTTAAAGCCAACATCCACACTGTTTTTTTTCCTTTTGGGGGGGGTGACTTTGAGTCAGTGTTGACTTCTGGTGACTGCTTGGACAAGTCCCTGCAATTTACCTGGCAAGATTTCAGAAGTGGTTTGCCATTGCCTCCTTCCTAGGGCTGAGAGAGAACGACTGGCCCAAGGTCACCCAGCTGACTTTGTGCCTAAGGCAGAATTAGAACTCACAGTCTCCTGGTTTCTAGCTTGGTGCCTTAACCACTACACGAACTGACAGCTTGGAAATTGCTGGAGATCATATTTTGCAGAGAATTTTTTTTTTCACCATAAACTCTATCTAATACAGTAAAGTCTTCTTCAGTTTGGTGCCCACTAGATCAGTGTTTCTGGGGAATTCTGGGAGTTGAAGTCTGCACAGCTTAAAGCTGCCAAGGTTGAGAAACACTGATCCAGATGTTGTGAGCTGCAAACCCCCAGAATTCCCAGCCAGCACATGAGGATGGTATAGGTTTGAGAAACCAGAATATAGAAAAAGAATAGAAAAATAAACACTAAAAAGAAAACCCTCTCCATTCATTTCAACTAAACAACTGAAAAACAGGAGATAGGCTAGCAGTGTTTTCCAGAAGCAAAAATCTATATGCATATTAATGTTATAGAACATAAGAAGTTTAAAAAAAAAACCTGCCAATCTAGTATTATATAATGGATTACTTCCACCCTATAGCATAGTTTTCAAAATACCTTTTCTTTCATGGAAAATTTAATTAATAATTAAACTTATACATGGCTTTCAGCAGCAGACAGACATGCACATGTTAATAACTTAGCAAAGCTGGGTCAAAAGCTAGATTGAAGGGACAGCCGGAAATTTAGATTTCTTTCCAATACAATGGACTGAAAATTTTTCATATGGGAGAGAAGTCTTTAGCGAAGGCTGAGAAGTGCAGGATAAACATACAGAAAACTCTAGACTCTTCAACTATAAAGACAGAATTCCTGCACTTCAGAATTTGAGGAAGTTCGATAATAAGAGAGGTCCTCTCAGACTATTTCCCAATCCAGCTCTGTATAATGAGCAACAGCTAGTAGCAGCACGATCATTTGCATGCTTACTGAGATGTAAATTTAACGTGGTCCGTCCACGTCAAAATCACAAAAGCAATGTCACGCAGTAAGCTCTGCTCATTTTCAGCATGTTTATGACTTAACAATGCCTATACAAAAGGGGCAGAACTTGCACCCTTCCGTTGGGTCAATGGATTCATTCCCAGAAAAGTGCGCGCAGAACTGAAACCCAACGTAGAAGTACTGCCTTACCCTTTCTAACACCTTGTATTGCTGAAATTTAAAATGTCTTAACTTCATGGAGTCTTAGTAACATTTTTGTGAGTATTTTGCCAGTTCAATCGTCAGTTTTGAAAAGAAGTACGTATTCATTTTTTCATTATTATTATTTTATTTCAAATTGCACTTACTTATTAAACACCTTTCTATAACACTACAGTCGAAAAGATTCTTGGCAGTATATGATCTCAATGAGAATTTGGTATACATAGAATATAGCAAAATGATTTAAAACAACCACGGTAAAATCTAAAATTAGACAAAGGCATCAAAAATAACAATTATACCAAATCAACCAAAACCAATAATAAAGGCAATAAAAATAAAAATTAGAGATGGCACCATCAACAAACACTACTCCAGAAGTTTCAAAACTTCTTCAGAGGTTTTTGAAATACCATCAGTGAGGGGGTTAGTCTGATCTCCACCAGGAGGCTGATATTCCACAGTGTCAGTGCTTTCTATAGAGCAAACTTTTTAAACAGGGGGGCAGTTCACAGTCCCTCAGAATGTTGGGGGGCTGGACTATAGTTTGAAAAAAACATGAACAAATTCCTATGCACACTGCACACATCCCTCCCGTGGAGTATGAGGAGAGGAGGAGAGCCACCGGACCTGGCATACCTGTCACGTAGAATAGTCCAGCTCTGCGATCTCCCTCCTCGTGCATCGCCTGCAGCTCCCGACACAGCCCCAACACTTCCGCTTCTGACAGACAGGAGCGACGGAGAATCAGGCGGGTGGGCTGGATAAATGACCCTGGTGGGCTGTATCCGGCCTATGGGCCGTACTTTGAGAACCCCTGCTATAGAGAATTCAAAGTAGTCCCAATTACAAAGATCAAGGTTCTTTTTTACTACCTTTAACTACTACCTCTGTTAATTAGCTATTCAGCGATGGAGTTCTGTATGACACAAACCAATTAATGATTGGTTTATGGTCAACATTTAAAGTAATTCTTGGTATACCCCTCTTCTCACTAAGCCCCTTCCTCCACTTCTATGGGTGTCCACAGGAGGGAGAGAAGTGGGGCTAGTGATGAAATATATGCTGTGACACTGCAACACAGATGCTGCCCCTTAGATACTGAGATATTGTGATGCAAACATGAAAGGGCAGTTTGCTTAATGACATCACAACGCATTTGGTCATCTTGATGTCATTGTGCTTAGATATGGATACTGAAAGCCCTATAGGGTAAATCAGACTAAGAAACCAATACCACATAGGTCTAAAACTACTTTTATTCGAACAACTACGGTAACAGAATCTTGCAAGTTTGAATGTGCTTCCTTTCTCCCTCACTTATCTTCATGTGAATTACGGAGGGGCTTGTCTGAGACATTTTCTCAAATTAATTTCTTGAAGCGTCTGATCATTGTGGATCCTCCTGCTATCCTTCACAGACATTCCCTCTTCTCTCTACAGATATCTATGCCTTTTCCCCTTTTCTTCTCTCCCAACAATAATGTCTATACATCGTGTATCTATCTTTTCAAAATTTATGTACATTTGACGAAGGGAACTGTGATCCATAAATGTGTATATGATAATACATTTGTAGTTTTTATAACATGTAAGATTTTTTTTAAGCCTCTGGTAAAACACAAGGGATGCGGTGGCGCAGCGGCTTAATGACGCTGAAAGTTGCCGGCCAGAAATGGCTGACGCTTCGGCGGTTCGAGTCCAGCCTTTGCGTTAACAGGGTGAGCTCCTGTTTCCTCCCCAGCTCCTGTCAACCCAACAGGTCGAAAACTCACGTGAGTAGATAAATGGGGACTCTCACTTCGGTGGGAGGAAAAATGCTGGCAGCGCCTTGCACAGAGAGACGGGACCAGTTGCCGGTAAGCGCGAAACCGCGCTCGCCCGAAAAAAAGGGCATGAAGCAACAGAAACCCCGCCTCCTGCGCTCGCCAGCTGGGCTATGCTCTAGGAAGGAGGCTCTGGCAAACCACTTCCGAAAAACAATTGCCTTGAAAACTGCAAGGATTCGTCCAGGCAGTCACTGCAGGGTCAGTAATGACTGAGCGCAGACACACACAAAAAAATTAAAACACAGCAAGCTGTCTTCAGAGTATAGGCAACATAGTAGGTATCCTTCAGTACAAGTTCACCAAGCCAACAGTCATAGCAAATGGTGGGATGAATTTCTGGGAATTACAATTCCAGAATCTGGAGGACACCAGATAGGTTATCTCTGGCTGTCTTATATGTGGTCAGATAATCTAATTTACTGACAGCATCTCCACGTAATCACCTCCAGCTTGATTTTTTTAAATAGTGAAATTAGTGATTAAACCTAGGATTTTCTACGTGCATAGCATTTGCACTTGTCATTGAATCATGGTCCCTCTCTTATAACTCTAACTCTAATCCCTATGTTTGCCCAGCATTTACTCAAAAGTAACTTCACACCTATTTCTTCAACTTCTAAGGATCTGAAAGCCGTAACTATCATGGGTACTCCATTATGATAATCCTTGGATTTTGTAGAGGAAGCAATAACGAGAAGCTGCACAGCAGAATGCTGTACAAACAGCAGCTAGGAAATGAACTAATGCATTAATATCCTTCCCCAGCACTTTGGCCATAGGACCTCTCAGCAAACAGATCTACCCGGATCTTCTGCTATTTAGAACCAACATTGATTCAGTGGCCAAAATAGTTTTTCTTGGTTTGGCCACAGGATATAGAAAGTGATATGATTTTTTTAAAAATAGGAATGTGCAAACTGCTAAACATTCTTTTAATTTTTTTTAATTGAGTCTACAGTTTAACTGCAATTGTAGGGAAATATACCAGTTCAACATCTTTATTTTGTTAAAATCACAAAACATTTTGTAACTATTAATATTACAATGCCTCTGTATATAAATAGTATAAATTCACATATAATATATAATAAATGAGCAAAAGATATGTTAAATACTATATATTGACATATCTTTTGCTAATGTGGTATTGTTAATATTCATTTCCAAAGATATATTCAAATGCAAATCACCCTATTCTAATCTTTTGATATATCTACTTGAATGTTACAGGCCTTTGAAACAGAAATTCTACGATGTAACATTGGTGAACTTCGATGTAACCAATCTTTCAGGAGGGGGTGTCCGTTAAATCCAAATTTATATCATTCAAGTGAATTTACAATATTTGCGTAATTACTTAATTGACACAAATTGAGTCATTTGCAGTAAAATTTCAGCTGAACAGAGATAACCTTGACTTAATGGATAAAACCTGACATTAATGCATTTTGGTGGGGGTGGGGTCCAAATGAAAAAAGCGCTTGCGGTATCCCAAAGTCCACAAATCATGTATTTACTATACCACTGTTTGCATATAATACAACTTTCAGGAGCATCTTTTTTAAAAAAAAAGAAACATTTTTGTGGATTTGTGATTGGGGAAAGGTAAACATTGGTAAAATTTCTTTTAGGCTAGAAGTCCAATAGAGCTCTAATACCCACATTTTCTACAGCAGAATTCTTTTCTATTTGTAGTCAACAATCCTTTCCAAGAAATACATGCATAGGAATTAGTCCCTTTTTAAAAGAACTATCGAAAGAACTCTAATATGTTAATGCAAAAGTTGACACAGAAGTCATCTAGTTTCTTTGTGTATTGAATCTCTCCTTGCTTTCTTAGAAAGGCTTCTAGGATTTCTAGGGATGTAAAAAATGTCATTACTCTGCAGTCTTTATGTCTTCTTATTCAACATAATCTGCCATTTTTAATTAAACTGCTGTACATCCCCTTTCAGATAATTAATAGAGACATTAAATTACAGGACTAGTTACAGAAAACCTCTTTAGATATTACTGTAATAAAACTCCTGTAGCATAACCTGCTGTCATTTATAATAGCTACCATTTATTTCTCCATCCAGTTTTCAATGTCACACAGACCACATCCATGTTCTCCTTTAAATCATTCTGAATTATTTTTCAGATGAATGCTTCTAACGAAGTCCTCTGCTACAGAAAGAACAATAATGATAGGAAACCAAAATTATTCATACATACACACACAGATACATACACAGATAAATTAAATTACTATGGGGGCATGCTAACAATGTGTTACGCATCTTGGCCCAAACTGTAATTAAGAAAAATGTAACCATTTTCTGTCCAGGGCTGCTCTGAAATGGGGTGGAAGAGGATGTGTGCAGAAGCAATACATTCTAAAATAATGCAGTGGCTCTGACTGTAGTGTCAAATAGTAACCAAACTCACAAATATTAATGTTGAAATACTGCCTGCTTCCCACTGAAGTATATGCCACATACATATACTGTATTTTACCAAAATCATCTAACCTCCATCGGCCTCTTGGATTTTTTCTCTTCCTTCCATTTGTGTAAATATGTTTTTCTTTTTATAAATTTTAATTATGTATTTATTTGTTTTAATTTGATGTAAACCGCCCAGAGTCCCCCATTGCGGGAGATGGGCGGGGATAAGTCTACTAAATAAATAAATAAACAAACAAACAAACAAACCTGAGAATGCTGACCAGATAGTTATAACACAGACACCCATTTCTCTCACCTCACCCCAAAATTGGAAGGATGATGCTTTGGAATAAGGAACATCAACTATTATTGTATACCTTCAGAAGCTAGAATTGCTATCTGATCCTTGTTTACTGTCTGTGACAAATTCCTGACTTTGATGCGGCACCACAGTGTCTCCAAAACATCTGCCAAATTGATCGCAGGCTGATACCTCAATAGATGGAATTCAGGTTTGTTTCTCCAAAGAACCTCTCCCATGTAATTACACTTACACAAAAGCAAACAGGTCACAATTAGACTGCACCTTGGTAATTCCATTGAAAGATTAGGAAGATGGGTTTGTTCCTAGACCCAGGACAGTATAGCTGGAGCATACTGGAGTCCTTCACTGGGCAAAACAATAGTTAGTTCACTCACAAAAGCTGGCTTTCATTTATTCCCCACATTCTACAAACCTGGAGAGAAATGCTCAGGAAGAAGGCAAGAAGAAATAGAAGTATCAAGAAGGCCTGCCTATGGACACCCAAGCAAAGATGCCCAGCCAGTTTCTCCCTAACCATCTTCTCTGCAGTAAACATGTGCTAAGTATAAACTCAGTGCTTCTCAACCTTGACAACTTTAAGGTGTGTGGGCTTCAACTCCCAGAATTCCCTAGCTAGCACGTTTGCTGGGGAATTCTGGGAGTTGAAATCCACACATCTTAAAGTTGCCAAGGTTGAGAAACACTAATCTAAGGTTAGGCATCAGGTGTGAAGGCCTAGGAGGCCACAAATAAAGGAACTATTGTATATTTATTGCTGATCTATTGAATTTATGTACTGTTTTCATAAAAAAAATAGCCATTCATGCTACAAAATGTTTACATTACATTTATGTACAAACAGCACCACATTTACAAATTATTATTAACAGTTATTGAAAGATCTTTCCTCATTAAGAATGTAAATTCTATTTCAGCACTGTCTGTGCCAGTACTGTACTGAAGTCATCCTGCGCCAATTAATTCTGAAAGCTCACTGTGAAACTATTGACATTTAATTTCATTGGCTAACCCAAAGTTCAAGTGTTTTGAGACAGAATTTTTCTCAACAGACAATTTGTAATTTGTTACGTTTGTATTATGTACTTCACCCAGTTCGCTTAACATTCCAGTGCCTTTTTTGATTTTTAATACTGTAACTGCCAGAACAAAGTAAAAGCAGTTTTATGTCTACAAAACCATAAATGCACTCCACCAACAGATTTCTGAATAACTGCTGAATTGCCCTCTATTATCACATTCCTAATCCAAAACTTTTAAGGAAAGAATGTCAACATTTGTAACCTAATCAATAAGTGCATTGGGCTGTTAATAAAAAGTACCCACTTAACACAGATGGCTTCAGTAATAGTGAACAAGATGTTTTGTGGGTCATTAAACTAATGTACAAAATAGCATTTTAATGCATCAACTGAAATTCTTCTTGTGAAAATAGCAGCACTGTTACTTATCGAACATCAAAATTTCCAGTTTATTGCTGAAACGGTAACAACATCGCAAACAATGCCTAGAACAGTAATGAGAGGAGAAAAAATTACAGTCATTACTATGGCAGTTACAGTCCAAAATACCTGGAGGACTGGGGAAGACTTATTTTCATAGGATACCCGTGCATAGCGGAGTAGCTGAGCCTGTAGGATGGATGGATGGAAGTCTCAAACCTTCTCTCCCAGAAGCCTCTGAGTCTTCACACACTGGCCCTGCCTCCTGCTTTGGGGTAGTGGCTTGATAGTTCCTGTTGATAGCACCTGTCTTCCAGGAAATGCATCATCTTACCGCTAACCCAAATAGGTGAGGGAGATATGGCTGCCCAACCTGTGCTGCTTTTCTGGCAATTAAAGGGCAAGAAATGCAACAGCTGAAATAATTTTAACTAGAGGTTTCAGTCTTTCCTCCCCACTTTGACAATAGATCAATCTCACCAGAGATAAACTAGATCAAACTTTTAGGAAAAAAACACCATAAACATCCTTTTTAATTTTAAATATCCAAAGAGCCAACATACAATAGGGAAGGAGACAATGCTCCCAGCAAATCTTAAAATGCTGCTGGTCTACTACAGAAGAGCGCTGTACCAGAATCTATGGAAAGATAGTAGAATTAATTGCTACAGATCAGAAAAGATTCTAAAGAAATGTCATTTTCTTGCCTAAAAGTATGCCAATTACTGAACTTGTACAAAGAAACTTTAAAAAACAGAACATTTAAAAACCACAGAAAAAGATGCTAACCTTAGTGCAGGTTTCTGGCTAGACTTCTTGCCTAATTCTTCAGAACTAGAAGTCCCTTGAAACAGATGTTCCCTCTGTTTCTACTACTTGGACATCCTCCAGTCTAAACTTCAATCAGAAGCTATATAGAACAACCTGGTGCTTTTTCCAGCTGCTTCTTTCCTTCCCTCCTCATGTTGTCCCTTTTTTTCTGAAAAGAGTCACATTTTCTGACTCTACCATAGGGCAGGACAGCAGGTAAAAAAAATGGATTCAAGGAAATCTGTGAGCTGGTAGGGGAACTACATTCACAATACCATGTTTGAACCAATTTTAATTATTCAGTTTTCTGACAACCAAATTTGTTCCTGTGAAGGCACATTTTTCAAAATGAAACAATCAAGAGTTTTAGGCAATTTGCAAATTATGATTTGCTAAGCAAAATGAAGAGGCAGAAAAAGTCCATTATGATTTATTTGAATTCAGTCATATTTACTTATCAGATGTCAAGACAATTTGAAGCCAATTTTCCAGACTACAAGTTTATTCTATCTATTCTCTTATTACCATATTGCAAGGCCCGATCAGTGGATGAACTGTGGTTAATCTTAGCTCTACCATTAAGAAAACAACAAATTAAATAAGTGATGATTTTCAGTTATACAGGATGATTCTTTTGTGCAATCTACACATTGAAAACTACAAACTAACGAACAACAATTGAGCAATGTACCTATTTGTACTTTCCATAAAATGTACATTGCAAATATATATTTACATTGCAAATACATATTTATATCCTGTTTGCCTGTTTTCACCCACCAAGTAAGCTATTTGTTAGTAAACTCATTCTGTACTTGAAGCAGTCCTAGTTCCTTTTCATTTTTTACAGTCTTAAAGAATAATACAACTGCTCATGTATCCATGCATCTTCATATATTATTTAAGCCTTTATGAATATAGTAATGGAAAAAATATAATGGAAGAAATTTTAAACTAGTACTAAAGGGAAGTTCAGCCTCTTTTCTTCTTTTATAAATAAGACCAAACAATTAATACATTTACAACCCATGCACATATAATACTTGTTATAAAACTTCCACTATTTTCTACAGTATTTTTAGTAAGATTTCTCACAAAAATCTTCCTATCAATTGATTTACAAGCTCTTCACATCAATATTCAAAAGAAAATTTATACAACTGCACGTTTGACAAAATGCTAATTCAGAAGTTCTCACCGAGAGCAAAAAAGTTGTGGATCAGAGGACTTGCAAAGGGCGGTCTCCCCAATCTGGCGCTTCTTAGTTGTTCGAGGACTATGGAAGTTGAAAGAACCAAGTTGAGGAAGGTCAGATAGCCTACATCCTATTACACTCATTGTAGTATGTCTAACAACAGAACACCAAACACACAGATCACTGCAAATTCTGAAACAAACATAATAACAGGCCAATTTCTAAAATATTACAATTTCTATCACCTCCATTCTAATCTTGCCATCTAATGTTTTCTTTATTTCCATGTACTGTGTAGTGGAAGACAGCAAGGATATAGAAGGTCTTTTCTTTCTTTTATTCAACATGGCAAAAGTAATTGTTTTAGCTACTAGACAAAGTTTCTGAATGTAAAAAAATAACTGTAAAACTTTGTAAGTTTAGTCACCACAATTGCCAATAGTGAATGTTCTACCAGCCCTTGGCAAACATGAGCCTCAGGATTTCTTCTGCCATCAGAGTTTCAGGGAAAAGGGATAATCTTTGTCCCCATTCCAGGCTGCATTTTGTCCAATACACTCACATTAAAGCAAGAACAGAAGTAAAACAAGGCTGGCTGGCTGGCTGGCTGGCTGTCTGGCTGGCTATCTCTATCTATCTATCTATCTATCTATCTATCTATCTATCTATCTATCTATCAGAAGATGGAGCATGTTTTTTGGGCCACAATCTTCAAAAGAGCTCAGATCAAATCACGTACCAGGTTTTGTTCCAACAGTTCTCATGCAACACTCTTCTGTTAAATTTGGAAGAGGCCTTCCATAAGTGTACAGGAGTAGAAGTTTGCCCCAAGATACTATCTGTAGAGTAAACTGAATTATCAGAAAGATAAGCAGAGGAAGGAGAAAGGGGAGCAGGGAGAATAGTTGGGAGAACGTCAATAAGACTTTGGTATAAAGCTTGCAGTGGGAATAAATTTGATAGATAAACTGCAGTGGATGTAAATCTGATAGATAAACACACATAATTAAGAAGTAAGGACTTATAACGGCAATAGTAATATACCAAACAGATGACCAATTATAGAAGTGTATCAGCCATTAGAGTGCAATGCTTGCATAATTAGAAGTACCCTATTGAGCTGAAGAGACTTCATCTTCCTTTGATCTATTCATGCTTTTTCTCAACATAAAATGCCTACTTTAATTGTAAACAAAAAAAGATGGGGTTGGATCCAATGTTAAAAAAAAAGAAGGAGCCTCCAAGAATTATAACAAAGGGATTAAAGTCCAGAACATAATAAAAATCTTTAATGCTTGGAAGTTCTCCTCCATTTTTTGTGCTAGATCTTAACCATTCCAAATCATTTCAGATTTTCAGATTTAATGGGAAAATACCTAATGTCTTCCAATGTAACCTAATAAAGATAACAAACTTTCATTTTCAGAAGATAAAATTGTCATCTTTAACAAGGACCCCAGTGTCTTCACAGAGGAGGGATGATGCGTAATGCAGGGAAGAAAACAGGTCCAAACCCTCAAGCCCAACGTCCATCTCCAGTAATTTGCTTATGAACGGGACTAGAAGACCACATCTGCACAAAACACAATATCTGAACATCACAAAAATACGCTACCCTACTTTCAGCTCTTGCCATTCCAGCAAGGAATTGGGAATCATTTTGAAAGCCCTGGGAGCAAATTTTACAGCCAAAATTTATGTAAATTTGAATTCTCAACCTTTGTTTTCCCAAAGAGACAATAAGGAGAACAAATGTGGCATTTCCTCAAAGTGACACTATTCTATACTCAAACAGAAGCATGTAGAATGCAATACCCAGACTTCCCACTGATTACTAATAAAACAGCTTACAAAATGCCTATACAGGTAGTTCTCGCTTAACGACCATAATTGGGACCAGGATTCTGTTGCTAAGCAATGCAGTTGTAAAGCAAGACATTACATGACCTCATCGCTTAGCGACCACAATCCTGGCACTCCCGGTTGTTGTTGTTAGCCAAAAATCATGGGTCGTTAAGTGGAAGGATTCCCAGGTAAGGAGCGCAGGGGAGGGTGCCACAGGGGGTTGGGGGAAGCCCTGGGAGGCCCAGCACAGGTCACACACAAGTTGGGGGGTGCTCCAGGGTGGCGCAAAGCCTCAGCCACCCCTGGAAGCCCCAGCCCGGCCCAGCAGTGCTTATGACTGCAGGGACGCTACAACTCCTTTGAAGAAGGAATGGCACGAGCGGCTTGGAGAACAGTGCAAGCTGCCTCAGGAAGAAGGCCTGGCACAGCCAACAGCTGCATCACATACAGTAGGGTCAGGCTAGGCTCACCTCATCAGCAGTGGGAGGAAAATGGCTAAGGTCAGCTGGGTGTAGCAGAGCCTGTAGAGCACAGGGTGGTGGGGGCAACTGGGGCTTTGCACAATGGTGCTGGGGTGGCTGGCCACGGCATGGGCCTTGAGGTGGCATTTCTCAGTGGCGGCAGGAGCACTGGGGCTGAAGTAGAGGCCTGGGATGGTGGTGGCAGCTAGCTGACACTGTTGAAGGCCCCAGGCCTCTACTTCAGCCCCAGCCCTGGCACTGCCAAGTGTCGCTGTACAGGGCGGCCAAAAGGGCATAGACTGGGGGAAGAGACAGGCAGGTGGGGGAAGTTGCAATGCCCTTGCAGTCATAAGTGCAGGCAAGCTGCCAAGTGCCTGAATTTTGATCATGCAACCGTGGGAACGCTGCAACAGCTGTAACTTGAGGCATGGGTTTTAAGTCCATTTTTTCAGCACCATCGTAATTTCAAATGGTTGCTAAACGAATGGTCGTTAAGCAAGGACTACCTGTAATTTATATGCCAAACAGAGATCTGTAAGTTAGATCCACAGATTTCATAGTCTTGGGAAAATGTACGCTAACCCTGAATCTGATGTACAGGTAGTCTCGGTTAAAAACTATTCATTCAGTGACTGTTTGAAGTTATGATGGAGCTGAATGAGACTTACAACCAGTCCTCTAAGTTGCGGCCATCGCAGTATCCCCGAGGTCACGTGACCACAATTTGGGCACTTGGCAACCAGCTTGCAATTACAACAGTCACAGCATCCTGTAGTCACATGATTGCCATTTGTGACCTTCACTGCCATTTTCCAAATCAATGGGGAAGCCAGCAGGCGGTCACAAATGGTGATCACGTGACATCATGCTTAACAACAGTGTGGGATTCGCTTAACTATTGCAACTGGAACTACCAGAACTGCCATCATAAGTTGGCGTGGTCACATGACACCTTGCTTAGCAACAGAGTTCCTGGTCCCAATTACTGTCATTAAGCAAGGACTACTTGTACATAATTTCTCTCCCATTATAATCATTGAGGGAGACTACAAAGAAGTAACTTAACCCCTAAACTGAATGTACAAAGCATGGTCTGTATCTCATTCTCTCTGACATTAGACCAATAATCAAAAATGGTATCTCAGCACTGATAGAATTGCTCCATAATGAAGGCTTTTCTCAAAGAATATTTATCAATATTAAATAGGTAGCGCTGATTATAGTTATCACACTACTGTAAAATGGGAATCCTTAAATACTAAGATGTATTAGAATAATCTTTCCTATTTTACAGAAAAATATATAAAATATTATTTTGATACCAATGGACCTGGTCATGGTAACAATTAGGAAATTATGTAGCTCCGTTAAAATGTAACTTTCAGTGCTCGTTTAAATACATCATGTCAACTTTTATGAAACAATAAACTTACTGAATATATTTGTTTAATGTAGTGTGGTTTGTGAATAGCACAAGCAGTAATACCTAATATTGATCACTGTTAAGTAGTACATATTTATTATTTAAATGTATACACTGCCTTTCTACTGGTTAAGGTAGCTAGCAATGTAAAGTACAGAAAATGAAAAACAGATAAAAATAACTAAAATAATTATCAGTACAATTCAAAAAGCCAGATCAGGCAGATCAGGATGTTTCTAGGATTTTTTTTTTTTTTAAAGGCACACATTGCTCTTCATTTTTGCATTTCCTGGTTCTAAGCTGATTTTCAAGCAATCATATTGCCAAACTTCTGCAATACAGCAGGGGTTGAGAAGTGGGTTTGTGGTTTTTTTAGATCCCATCTGGTTTTGGAATAAAGCCTGGAAGTGGCAACCAAACTACTTCTCCCCTGAACTCGGTGGGATTTTCTCCCCAGTAAACCTGAATAGCATCAAGCTGTAATGTCAGTTCCCCAGCCTAGCAGGGGGCTGCTGTTTTCTGCTCTTTCTCATCCCTGCACTTCTGCCTCGTTCCTCCCCCTGGCGAAAAGCCTTCGGAAAAGAGGATGTCACTACGGGAACGCACTTTGGAAGGCACAGGATAAAAGCCAGCCTTTCTTTGGAACAAGAAGAATAAGAAATTATGAAGCGGACAAAGGCAAAAGAGGCAGACGGACAACCTGGAGCTTGAAGAATCTGTACAGCTGACTGAAAACCGTCAGGAAACGAACATAAGCCTGAACACAGTAGCTCCTTTTCCCAAGGGGAACAAATAGGCAAAACGGAGAACCAGGGGCACAGCTAAAAGAAAAAATATGTATTGTTTGCTTTAGTAAGGGGTACTAATTATTACAATGAATGGAAAGCTGTATTAAGTAGATGTAAGTGCTAGAGCACAGGTACACAAGCTTGGGAGGGGGTTATAGCGCAAACCCAGCCAAGAGAAAAATACATGTTTACTGAATTTAACTGGAATAAAATAAATCAGATATGTTAGACATCTGTCCAATTTTTATCCTGCCCAAGTGCTTAAAGCAACTCCATTCCACCTCACAACAATCCTGTGAGAGAGGGGGACTGGCCTGAAGTTGCCTGCCCATCTAGCTGGCAGCACCCTGACCTTAAAAAACTGATTAGGGTTAGATCTGTCTAGTACCTGACTGGAAGGCCATCAGAAAGTCCTACAACTGTAGGCAAGATGGGGAAGTTGAAAAAACATCCTGAAAGAAGATGTCATACTGTTGGGTGGCTCTCATCCAGAGCAAACTTCTGGATTACTGCTGAGAAAACTACATGGACATATCCAAAAAGTCACCAGATGTTGAGCTCATCACAAAGGAGACTTTAGCTTCACCAAGGCACTCAGTGAGCTTCCATGACTGAAAGTGGACATCCTAGCCCAGTGATGGTGAACTTATGACACACGTGTCAAGGGTGACATGCCACAACGTTTTGGGTGACACACCAGCATTCACCAATACCCGACAACTATCCTCCCTGTTTGAGTTACCAAAGAAATTGAGTTTGTTTTACTTGTTAGGGGCACAAAATGGAAAAGTACTGTACGTGCAATTCCTGTGGAAAAGCAAGAGCCTCCCAGGTGTAACCTATGATGGGTCTTTTAATCTTAGGGACCCACCTGTCTTTTGTGTAGGGAAGGGGTAACTAATATCTGAAACCTCCAAGGCACAAAGGGCTTGGCTTGCAACTTCCCTTTCTTCTTTTGGTGCCTCTCCCTTTGTTAGAGAGATAATTGGTACCCCTCCCTTTAGTGAAAAGGAAATAAATAAAAACTAACTTAGAGACCCTTCCCTGATAACGGAGAGCCACCCAACAGTATGACACACAAGAGGCTTATAACCAATCAATGTCTTTCCTTTTGACTCTGTTTCCTTAAACTCAATGTATAAATAAACCCGATCCCCTTGTGTTTGGGGTGCCTCTTTTGACAGAGGTAGCCCCTTTACTGCTGCGCAACAATAAAGGAAACATCTAAAGGTTTCTCGTGTCCGGCAAAGTTATTGGCGGTCGTCTCCAGGCAAGAACCCTGGTTTGAGTCCAACCCTTGTATTTCAGTTTTGCAATTATTTGACGTTTCTTTATATAATGCATAGCACCACACAATTGGACTATATATTTTTTTAAATAAATGAATATATAAAGAATTGTTTCTCTTTTGTTTGGGGGGAGGATACACCAGCAGAGTTAGGCATTTTCCGAATTTTTGACATGCCAAGCCCAAAGGGGTTCACCATTACTGTCCTAGCCCAATAGCTTTCTCCTACCATGCATTGGCTCTCATGTGAATATAATTAATATAACTATGTCCCATATTCATTGACTATGCAAAAGCCTTTGATTGTGTGGATCACAACAAACTGTGGCAAATTCTTAAAGAGATGGGGATACCAGACCACCTTACCTGTCTCCTGAGAAATCTGTATGCGGGCCAAGAAGCAACAGTTAGAACCGGTCATGGAACAACCGATTGGTTCAAAATAGGGAAAGGAGTACGACCAGGCTGTATTCTGTCACCCTGCTTATTTAACCTATATGCAGAGTACATCATGAGAAATGCCAGGCTGGAAGAATCACAAGCCGGAATTAAGATTGCAGGGAGAAACATCAATAACCTCAGATATGCAGACGATACCACCCTAATGGCAGAAAGTGAAGAAGAACTAAAGAGCCTCTTGATGAGGGTGAAAGAGGAGAGTGCGAAAGCTGGCTTGAAACTCAACATTAAAAAAACTAAGATCATGGCATCTGGACCCATCAATCCCTGGCAAATAGAAGGGGTAGAAATGGAAGCAGTAACAGACTTCATTTATTTGGGCTCCAAGATCACCACAGACGGAGACTGCAGCCATGAAATTAAAAGACGCTTGCTCCTTGGGAGGAAAGCTATGGCAAACCTAGATAGCATATTAAAAAGCAGAGACGTCACCTTGCCGACAAAGATCCGCATAGTCAAAGCTATGGTTTTTCCAGTAGTAATGTATGGCTGTGAGAGCTGGACCATAAAGAAGGCTGAACGCCGAAGAATTGATGCCTTTGAACTGTGGTGCTGGAGAAGGCTCTTAAGAGTCCCCTGGACTGCTAGGAGGTCAAACCAGTCAATCTTAAAGGAAATCAACTCTGATTGCTCATTGGAAGGATTGATAATGAAGCTCAAGCTCAGATACTTTGGTCACCTAATGCGAAGAGAGGACTCTTTGGAAAAGACCCTGATGCTGGGAAAGATGGAAGGCAAAAGGAGAAGAGGACGGCAGAGGATTAGATGGCTGGATAGCATCACTGAAGCAATGAGCATGAAATTGAGCAAACTCAGGGAGGCAGTGAAAGATAGGAAGGCCTGGCGCAATATGGTTCATGGGGTCACGAAGAGTCGGACACGACTTAACGACTAAACAACAACAACAACAACAATGTCCCATATACTTACTTACTTACTTACTTATTTATTTATTTATTCCTCTTCTGTCAAGTTAAAAAAATAATTGTAAAGAAAATTCTGGAAGGGCTCTGGCTATTTAGAGGTATATACACCTATATTAAAGATACTAGCCAAATTCTAGAAGGAAAATGATTGATAGTCTTGCATGCAAGGCATAATGAACTTAGCCAAAAAAGGCTGATCAGTGTTAGAAAACAGAAGAGCATATTTTATTCCACGCATGAAAACAAAAACAAAAAAAACTGAAAGCAGCTAACCCATTTTAGGAAGTCCATAAAAGTCCACTTCCTGCCAATCCACACTAATAAGACAAAATTCAGGATCATCTTGAATATGAAATCTGGTATCTAATTTTGGCACAGCAACCCCTATCCTTAAACAGAGTGAAGCAAAGTTGCACCTGACCATACCTTGTAGATATTTTAACTTTTAATCTTATTTCTGTGCTTGGGACAAGCTTATTAAGTATCATTTGTGTCATTTATTTGGAATACTGTTTTTGACTTTCTGAATTGGTCCTAGTTGAATTGATCTGATGCTTACATAAGCTATACTTAAATGCAGATACACACACATACACAACATATATACATGGTGTTACTAGAATTCTGTGAAGTGAAAAAAGTTCTGTTAGAATTATTTGCTATGCACATTACAGCTAGAGCTGCGTAAAATGTTCTCTTCTGGAGATGGAACACTCTGCATCATTCTGCACGATGATCCACTCAGAAAATTGGTGAAAACCTTCCCCAACATATACACACAGATTATCCAAGTTGGTATGGTCTGCAGGAAGAATGGTATTTTCTGGAATTGCCCGGAATGTTGTATCCCTGAAATGACAGATTTTGCACATCGCTAATTAGAGAGTTTTGTGGTCCTGGAACAAAATGCTTCTGCCTACTGCTTGCAGTACAGACTGAAGTTATATTTGACAAGAGAGAAGCACCAGTTCTCCCATTTACTAATGTATTCTTCCGGATTTATAAGGGAAAGAGAATATGCTCCATACCTTTAAATCCACTCCTTATTTCTCTGTTATTCATCTGCACTGCACAAATAGCAAATCTGTACTCCGGAGCCAAATCAATTATAGCTATCAGGAAATGAGCTGAATGCTGTCCCAAAATGGACCATGTTTTCAGAGCTAATCTTTACGATGTATTTTGAAGGTGCAACTGGAGCATTTTATGGTTTGCCCCCAAAGTGCACCAAGTGCACATATAATAGATGCTAATCACTCCCTAAGGTGGCTTCATATACCTGGATTTTGAGTGGCATGCTTGGGCCACTTTTCAAAAATGGGTTGGCCCAGGAGAAAACTAAAATTTACTTAATTTTAAAACATTTTTTAAAAAGTCATTCTTTATTCTTTTGCGCTGTTTATATACAGAAAAGGGTTGGCACAAACAGCTGTTGTCTCCTGCTTTTGCCAGAGGTTTAGAACAGGTGGCATGCTGACTGTGCCAAACATACATTCGCTTAAATATTGTATACCTTAGTGGTAAGGCTGATGGCATCAGTTGCGATAGCTGCTGTTCTCCAGTTTTAATTCACTGTGCAGTGGTGTTTAAGGATAGCAGGAAAAGAAGTTTGAACTTGAAATCATGGACACGACTGTGCTTTTGGATTTGGCTCTATGATTTAAGAAAAGCCAGGCCAGTATTGCTAAAAAAGAATTGAAACATGTTTTGAAATTGCTTGCATTGGCTAGTTGTATATCTTACAGCCATAAACAACTGTTAAGACACCAGTTCTTCCCTTGGCTGAACAAAAAATATTCCATGTGCCAGCACCTGGATATTTCTAGCCCTGTGAGACCTGTCAGTAACAGACTTTGTAATTTAGTATTTTTTTAAGGTGGCAACTTCCTGCATGGCAAGATAATTCACACCGCTAAAGACTCTCAATAAGCACCAATTCTATTGTGGGGGAGATGGGCGGGGGAGAAATCCAACAAATAAATAAATAAATTTCAGCAACAGTGAAATAAACATATGCTGTTTTCTTCTAGGGGTTCAAAGCACTCCCACCTCCAAGTTTATCCCAGCCATTCTATGAGGAACATTGGGCTGAGAGGGAGTGAACTTCTGTGACTGAGAGTAGACTTGAAGCTTGATTTCCCCATTTGTTGTTCAGCCCTTTAACCACACTGGGTAGCCCATTACACAAGAAGGAATCTGCATATTGGTGCAGTCCTTTCTTCTAAGCCCAGGAGGCCAATTGTCAGATAGCTGCTCTTGATAAATATAGAATTAGTGCAGAATAAGACAGCAATCATTTATGATAGAATAAGACTGTACCCATCTATGATATCCTGGGGAATGAATGCATGTATTATAAAGACCTGATTGGGACGTGGCCCTACAGGAAATGTGCCCAACTAGGTTTCAGGTCCTGCAACCATAACACCTTTGTAGAGACAAGGGGGTAGCTGTGATGGTACAGGAGACCTTTGTAGTTGTGGGGAACAGTGCCCTGGAGGTAACTGGATGCAAGTGTCTCTATGCAGAACTGGGCAATCGTGACAGGCTAAGGTGTACTGGCTGCCTAGTTGCTTAGTAGTGGCCCTCTACCAGTAGATGTCATCTCAGGGCTAGTATTGGAGCTTCCAGATTGATAGTCTTGAGGGACTTCAATCTCCATGCCAAGAGAAGTTTGGTGAAGTTTATGAGTTCATAGCCTCCATGGCAGCCAGAAGGCCATCCCAAGTTATCTCAGCAGAAACTTGTGTTGTTGTCTAGGACTATTTTGAGTTTATCATGCGTAAGGAAATGGATGGGATCCTTTGTGGGATAGGTGCCATCACTTAAGGGCTTGATCCATGTCCTTCCTGGGTTTTTTTGGGCACAAAGGCAGAGCATGAGTGGCTAGATCAGGAAAATTGTCAATGCTTCTTTGAGAGAGGTGTTCATGCCATCTATTTCAAAAGAGGAGGTTGTGCACTGTCCTTTGACCTAGCTGTTTTTGATGACTTTCCTCCACTCTCCAATTTGGCTGAGAAAGTGGTGGTGGCAACACAGTCTAGAAAAAACAGATTATCTGGACTTCTGCAAGGCAGGATGCAGATCCAGTGATGGGATGAAAATAGAATTGGTTGCCCTGGTGATGACTTTCATGTAGACCTCAATGGGTGAGGTGGAGTGCACCCCTCCTGGTCCTGTTAGAGCTCTTAGCAGCATTTGATATCATTTACCATCTTGCTAGAATGCCTTTAAAGATTGGGAGTCAAAGGCACTATACTTCTGTGATTCTACTCCTACCTGAGTGGGCAGTTCCAGTCTGTAATTTGGAGGGGGGGGGCAGATTTGAGGCCATGATTGTTCCAGTGCAGGATAGCATGGGGTTTAGTTCTCTCCCCCATGTTATTTAATATTTATATGAAGCCTGGGAGGGGATACTCAGCAGTTTGGGCTGAGATGTCTTCAGTATATGGATGACACTTGCTGCCACTCCAGACTAGACTCGGATGACAGGGAAAGCTGGAGGCTGTCAGGGTCTAGATGAGGCAAACATTCCCTCAAGACTAAGTTGCTTTTTGTCAGTAAACACCCACCCCCTGTTAAGCAGCCCTTCTCTCCTGGTATTTCATAAAGCTGTTAAAACAGCACTTTTCCACTGTGCTTTCAACCAGGGTTGAATGTTTCTGGTGACTGTCTGGGGGAGTTCTATTAATTGTGTGCCTTTTTGTTTTTATTCCATATTTTTACTTCATTTTTTGTTGCCCAAAGTTTGAGAATGGGGGTGGGTTACAAACTCTGTGAAATAAATATCCATCAGAAAAAGCCTTGGATTGTAGTTATGACAGACTTCAAAGAATTACCAGTATCTTCCTCACCTGGATTGTCACTCTAGGACCACCTTGCACCAGTTGGTATCTTCTCCCTCAACTGGCAGAGTCCCCACTAGCCAAAATTGGTGAGAACTATAATCCATTGTCTCTTGGACACTGGATTAAAAAATACTGCTCCAAGATAAGACCATACTGATTCCTCTTCAGAGCCCACATACTATTGACTTAACATGCTATATCAATACTATTATTAGAGCTAAAGATAAAAAGGAGACTTGAAAATATTTGGAGCCTATATTAGGTTGAGTATGACTTTAGAAAGGAATTTCTGGTAGACTGAGTGAATTCCAAGCTTGCTCGCAATTCCAAACCATTTGTTAAATCCTAACTGGAACAGACTTCACAATACTATGTTATTAGAAAACCTAAAAAGAGTAGTTGCTGAGAGGCAAAAGAGAATCTGCAGAAGTATTAAAGCACACTTGCAAAATCTCCAAGCTCTGAGATTTTTTTTCACCTAGTTAAGGATTAATGGGTAAAAAAGAGGATTATTTCAGAATGACTACAGAAAGAGTACACATAGCTGCAAGCTATATGCATAGGTTAAGTCCAGTGTCATCACTGTTCACTGCTTTAAAATTGCAACATATATCTGAACGCTATCCTCAGTCTACCATTTGATTAACAGAAACATCGAAACAATTTTATGACCCTTTCAGAACAGCTGCCTCCAACCTGATGCCCTGCTGATGCACTTGAGTACAGCCTCCATAAATTGAAGCTAGAAGACTCCTATAAGGATTTTAGTTACCTCATCTGGATATCACCAAACTGAGGAATGATATTTAGAGAGAACATCTTGTGCATTATTTATCCAGTGCACTTTACATTAAATATGGCTTTTATACAGCCCAACAATGGCCCTCTAACAGTGTTACAGTCTACTATAGATCCCTATTCTTTTAAGTTTACAATAATGTAAAACAAGGCAGGAAGGGAGCACAGTTTGGTACAGTGGTTAAGGTGCTGGCCTAGAAACCAGGAGGCTGCGAGTTCTAGGCCTCTCTTAGGCATGAAAGCCAGGTGGGTGACTTTGGGCCAGTCCCTCTCTCTCAGCCCAATCCACCTCACAGGGTTGTTTTTGTGGGGAACATAGAAGACAGGAGCATTAGGTGTGTTCGCCACCTTGATCGATTGATCTATCTATCTATCATCTACCTGTCATCTACCTAAATAAAAGGTGGGATAAAATAATAATAATAATAGCAATAATAATAATAGATTGTATGTGCTTAAATGAGCTTTGTTCTATTTGGAATGACTACAGTGGAATGGAATGAAGTACAGAGAGGTGGGTTTGAAAGGCAGAGTTAAAGTGAGAGTGCGCTTGGATAACCTACAGGTAGTCCTCACTTACCGACTGACTTGTTTAGCTACCATTCAAAGTTACAATGGTTAAAAAAAAAACAGCTTTGTGACAAATCCTTGCATTTATGTGATTGCCATTTGCAAGCTTCACAACCAGCTTCCCAGAAGCAGAATTAAGGGAGAAGGCGGAAGTGAAATCATAAGTCACAGTCATGTGATGTCTCGCTTAACAACCGAGATTAAATGGTGGTGATTCGCTTAAAAATGGAAGTGGGTTGTAAGTCTGGCAGAGTCACGTGATTTTTCACTTAGCAACCACAGCACTTAGCAACCAAGTTGCCAGTCCTAACTGTGATTGGTAAGCAAGGACTACCTGCAGTCTTCACTCCCCTCCCTCCCTCCTTCCCTCCCTCTCTCCCTGCCTGCCTGCCTGCCTGCCTGCCTGCCTTCCTACCTTTTGTGATTTTAACAGCACTATACCATGTGCTAGTTTCACAGGCATTTTTCTCATCACTTTTCCCTAGCCCAGAGAAGTTTGGTTTGATGAATTTTGGTGTGTCTGGCTGTTTTCAAAGGAATGGAAACAGACTAAGGGAAAAAAAGAAGAGGAACTTGGCAATGAAATGCTCCATTTACAGGAGAGATACTCTTTGGAAAAGCAGGCACCAAGTCTGCAGAGTGAAGTTCATTCAGTACTACTGAAACTAATGCATGAAGAAGGAACTTCAAGGACAAGAAAAATATTAACACCTATTGTGCAAACAGGTGTGGGCTGCATTCTTGAAGGACCTGAGAGATTAGAAAAACCTTTACTCACCCACATATAAGCCCACATATAAAGAACCTGTAGCACTTTAAAGATTCAGAGATGAACTACAGGGTAGTTTCATGAGTTAGAGCAGTGTTTCTCAACCTCAACAAGCTTAAGATGTGTGGACTTCAACTCCCAGAATTCCCCAGCCAGCATTCTGGAAGTTGAAGTCCACATATCTTAAACTTGTTGAGGTCGAGAAACATTTGAGTTAGAGAATCATTTCTTCAGATGCATTAAATATTGGGAGATGCTCTATATCAGGGACCCAAACTTGTTTTAAGCAGCAGAGCCAGATATTTAAGAAATGTTAGAGGTATGTGCCACTCTAGTCAAAGCTCAGATGAATAGGAGGTAAACACAGCAACTATTCCCAGCAATATGAATTAGAAATAACATGATCCTCTTAACTTGTCTATGTAAATCTAACCCCAGAAGGGAGAAAACTAACCTCAACCTCAATACAATCCTAAAAGAATAAGACCAAGCCTACTGATACAGTCCAGATCATGCTGGAGTTCTTCTTTGAAGTTTCCTTGGAAACTATCCACAATAGCCTCACAGAGAAACCTCCCCACACACACATAAACTGACATATCACTTCTTCATAATTCAACAGTTCATTGGCAAAATAAAGTTTTCTTGTGAATAAGTAGTTTGATAATCTTGCCAACTAGATATCATCTAGATTTGTTTGACTGCTACAATTTCCATTCCCAATGACCATGCTGATTGGGGATGTTGTGAGTTGTTGTCAGCCTCCCAGGTAGACCAAACAGGAAACACGACAAGATGAGCTAATCCTACTTTACTGTAAGACTACATTAACAGAATCTTGCAAGTCTGAAAGTACAAATCTCCTGGCATCTCTTTGTACAGCCTGATAAGTTAGGGCAGATCCTTTCTAAGTTTCTTTCTGTGCCTGTTATTCAGCTGTGGGCTCCTCCCCCTTTTATCTGTGCGTTCTCTAGGCAGCATTTCTTCCCCTCCCCTCTCAAGGTCATTCCACATACCATTATAGCTGTAGTCCAATACACCTGGATGGCACTGTCAGGCTGGTGCCACATCAGTGCTTTGCCTTCACCTTCCACAGTATCCCACCACAATGGTCGATGACCAGGCAATATCCAAGAGACAAATAATGAAGAATTCTGCTAAAGAAACAGCCTTAGGCAATGCATATATAAACTTAAGGTCAAATAGACTGCAAGGGATCAGTTTAGGATTCCAGCAAGTGTGATTAGTGAGTCTTCTAGCCATCTAGTGAATTGGAAAACAAGGGAAACATAGCAAAAACAGCAAGAGAGAAAAGGCAGCAGTTTCAGCACCATTCGTTTCAATTTTGTCTGTCAACAGTATTTTGTAGTCACAGAATTCCATTATACATATAGAGCCCAAGTATGCCCTATACGTCACTTGACTATATTTCCCATCATCTCTACCTATTGTCCATGCTAGATGGGGCTGATGGGAATCAACATTAGGACAGGTATAAGTTCCCCATCCATGATCTAAGGAAAAAATCTAAACCAGTAACTATATTCTGAGATCTTTTCATAGATACAATACTTGGGCTAGTTAATGTAGTAGGTAAGATTTCAAACTGGAAAGGTCTAGACTGAAATCCACATTCCAGGCTTGAAACTCATAAGAACTTTCATTTAGTCATTACTGTTGCATTACAGAATGCAACAATAAAAGGCAATAAAAACACAGAACAGAAAAACAACAACCAGTTAAAGAACCGAAACATCCCCAAAAGGATCAACTACTCATTCTAATCCAGGCCCTGGGGACAGAGCCATGTTTTAAAGGCTCACTTAAACAGGGCCAGGATGAGGGCCATATGAATCTCAGGTGAGATGGTGTTCCAGAGGGCAAATGCCATGACAGGTGACACTGTTTAATGATTGGGCCCTGCAGCATGCTGAATCTGTCAGACCTCAGGTCCAATTTAGCAGCAAACTGTTGAAATAGCAGCAGCACAATTTTCCCTGGATTTTTTTTTTAGCAAATGAGTAATGATATAGATGTGTTTAGCTTCCGACAGGCTTCGCCTACTTATGTTCCTTTAAAGAAAAGAAGCTTAAACCTCCTAAATAAAAAATGGTTGAAAATTCTATTCTCTTCTAGTGACATCATAAGACCATGTCCCCAGTTGTAATCAGGCAGCTGTTAAAAAAAAGTTTATAAAAAGTATAGCCCCTAGCAACGTTTATCTACATTTGATATAGCATGTACCGTATTTTTCCGACTATAAGACGATACTTTTTTCTAAAATCCTTACCCTAAAAATTGAAGGGCGTCTTATTCAAGGAAGTCAGCCGAAAATCGCGCGGTTGCAAGACTGCCCATACTTTGTCTCTGCGAATGGGCTACTTCCTATTGCTAGCCTCCAATCACGAGTGAAATAGCTTGTCTCCCAAACAGACTTCCTCCAATCACGAGCCTGATGTAACTGATGTCAGCTGATGCTGAACAAACCAATTAGAGGAAGTCTGCAGAGACGAGCTATTGGCAGTTTCACTCGTGCTTGAATGTAATCAGTTATGCAAAAGAGCATGGAAATAGAGCTGCAGAGAGACGGTTTGGACCTCCTCCCACCGAGTGTATCAGGTAAATGTTAACTAATTACTAAATAAAAATGTGTTCTGCACTATCTTTAAAATATTGATTTCTAAATTTGGGATTGGAAAAATGGAGGTCGTCTTGTACATGGGGGCGTCTTATTGTCGGAAAAATATGGTATGTTCTCCCCCTCCCATCAAATAATAAACATTTATCCAAAAAGGTTCTGGAGACTTAAGGATTATTTTAAAAAAATAAAACTGGATAAACATAGATTAACATACACTGATTTTTAAATTATGCATGATTTTTAGTTAGCAGACATTATGCTTTTGCCCTAACCAAAGGCCTACCTTAAAACATTGCTTATATAGACATACATTTAATTACATTTAGCTACACATTCAGATATTTCAGTAATCTTGCTTGCTCTTAATTTATGAACTTGTATTAACAATCTAGGGACCACAGATCTTAAGCGTTTTCTTTAAAAAAAATCATATCTTGCATAATAAATAGCATTTTTCAAAAGGCAACATTCTTTCATATAAATACATTATTTATTATTTACAAAGCCAAGACTGCTTAGGTCTACATATAGGGGCTTATAAAAGCCCAGTTACTTTTCCCCTGTTTAACAGATGACACTTCCCTGCCGTATCATTAAAAACATTTGAAAAATCTTCTTTATTTCAAGATCAGTTCAGCATGCGCTGTTGAGGGTTCCTGTTTTGAGAAAAATAACTCAAAAAGTCTTGAGCCCATTATGAAACCAGGAGTCATTTTCATGAAAATGGTAAGCTTATGTCTGGACTGTATCATTTTAGACGGCAGTTGGAAACTCACCTGATGGTTTTTTATACCAGAAAAAAAACTTAATTCACATAGTTCAACACAGCCCCGGCCAACCTGCATGTCCTCCCAATGTACAAACCAATTTCCAGGGTTCTCCAACCACCATGGTCACTGCTGAGAATTCTGGAAATTGAAGCAACACCTAGGGAGGACATTCAGTTGGGACCTACTGCTCCAATATTCTGCCTGAAATCTAGCTCTTGTATGGGGAACAATTTGCCATCTATTTTAAAGTGACATAGCCAAAGTGCAAAAAAAAGTGCATGACTTCTTCACCCTGTGAAAGGGTGATATTCCTTGCCGTTTTATATAATACATCAGTTTCACTTTTTATTCAAAAGCACTGTCATATTTCCTTGCAGCATTAGCCCAGAATATTCTGACTGTGATGAAGGACAGAAATTGGCAGCTGAACTGTATTTCCATGCAGATGACAGGAAATATCCTCCACTACACTTGAGAGCAGGAATTAGAGCAGGACCAACCCTTCAATAGCTCCCATCACTCTTCATCCCACAACATCTGATCCCTGAAGCAGCTACACCCCACTGTCTTAATGTAGGAGTGTCCCCTTTTCCTGTATTTTGCTTTATTTTCTTCCTAAGCTGCATTATGGGTCAAACAGCCATCAATCAAATCAGATAAAAATAAGTATCTCTTCCAGGTCTGGCTACAGTGGGGGAGTGTAAAAAAAGTCAAGATGGTGCCCAAGGAGGATGCAATCAAAGCCCCTGCCCCCTTTTTACATGCATGGCACATTTTTTTTAAAAAGTGGGGGGCTCCAATCACGCAATTGTGGGTACCATATTGTTTTTTTTTTTTACTTCCTCCACAAATGTCCCTGACCTCATCTGTTCCCCAGTCTAAGATGTAAAGCCTCTTATACCAAGTCAAGCCATTTGTCTATTTCAGGGTTAGGTATATTAAGGTGGCTGGAGGTCATGCTTAATTGTTTTGGAAGGGCATAAGAAATGTGAAAAATAGGCAGAGCTGCATCAAGCACATGGACAAGACTGAGAATTTTCGGAGCTCTAGCCTCAACACTACATGGTCTATGTGGTTGCTAGGAGTTGAAAATGACTTGATGACACATAATCAATCAATCAGCCCCAACACAGTGAAAAATCCAGGAATCCAAACCCTAATGCAAATGGAAGAAAGCAGGGACTTCTGCAAGTTTTATATCAGTAGAGCTTAAAGTATCTTTGGGAAAGGAGTTCTAATCTTCCCAGTGTTCCCTCTCTCCTCCTGAAATTTAACTACATAAGTTACTAGTATGTGTAAGAGATGAATGTATTTTATTTTTAATAAAGGAATGAATTCTGACATCAACTGATAGAAACTTGAATCTGACCAATATTCACCCCTCCCACCTTAATTGAATGATTTTCCCTATAGAGCATCCTTTCTAAAATGTAGTATCCTCAATGTTTCCATCATCCCCAGCCTCCCCCCCCCCCCCCCGGTCAAGTCTATTAAATTACTTTGATGTTTACGTTCACTTATATGGAAGAAAAATAAAACAGAAAATAATCCATTAGACTGGATATCCATGGGGTATGTCTGCATTTTCAACCACTGAGACAAATTTGACTGCTTTATTTAGCATAAATCAATGTCTGCTGCTCATTCAAGAGTGACATAGCTGCAAGCAGAAAAGAGGTCAACTTTTCAAAGAGAGAGACAGTGAGTCCTCAACACAATAGCTGTACAATAGAGCTATATGGTCAAAGCTTTTTCCTTCTTTAAACCTCTCCTTGATTTACAAATCAAGCCATTTCATAGGGGCTGCAATCTGTGTTCCTTTTTCCTAGAAACTGAGTTAAAACATATTTAAGCCATCTTTCTTTGAGAATAAGAGCCTGACATAGGCAATGAAAAATGAATATATGAATGATCTAGCTAATGTATTAGGAATTTATCCAGAGGAATTTATCTAATACATAAAGAATTCTATGAAGCATATATTTTCCATGTCATCATTAGGCTGATCATCACCAACCTGACTGTAAACAAATGTATTCAGAAACCTTTCAAATAAGAAACTCAGCTCTACATTTCTACCATGCTGTGGTATGAAACAGGTTATACACTATAATTTAAGTGAAAAATTATGAGTGTAATATAATTTACAATGAGCTGACAAACTCTCCATTTTAACCGTACTTGTATTAGTATCTTTATATCACAATCACTGAGCACCAACTGATATGAATTGTATATTTACTATTTGGAAAACCATTTTTAAATCTCAGTGTAAATTCAGAACAATTACATTCATATATTTCAATGAAATCAATAGTATTTATGTGTCTCATCAGAAATGTTAACTTTTAAGGAAAAAGATAAATACCAGGGCTAATGCCAATTAAGTCATCCTTTAAAAATTTGTCAGATTACCAATTTGTAATAATTCACTGATCTGTTATTACAATCATCACAAAAATTTTCTCCACCTCACTCCACACATTTATTGCTGCTTCCTATGGAAGTAGATACATCAAAAGCAACAACTGAAAGTTCAAGAAAGGAAAAGAAAACTGATGTCAAAGAAACATTCAGACTAAGGGAACATACATTGTTTAATGTGTGACAAGAGAAAAAATGGTTTATTACAAACAGTAAGAGTTGTGCTACTAGGTCGGACCAAAGGCCATCTCATCTAGGATTCTGTTTCCACAGTGGCCAATCCAACACTTTAGAAAACTTACAAGCCAGAGATGAGTGCCATGCCGAGCATAATCTCCCACTCACATCCCACAGCAACTAGTATTCAAAAACATACAGTAGTCCTTCAGATACTCAAGCTAATATATAACCAAAGTGATTTAGAACAACGACTTAGAAATGGTAATGGCAACTATTGTCATTCCCCCTTCACAGAGGACACAGTAAGGTCACTTAAAGGTTAATGACCTCTGCTTGCATATTTCCCCTCCTAAAACCTAGCAGGGGGTGGGACCGTACCCCTGCTATGTTTCCTTGTGTATTATTTGAAGAATGTTGCCCTGGTGGAACCACCGAAGGGAGTACAAAGACCATCTATTCCAACATTCTGCAATGTGCAGGAAAACCAGTTACGATGCCTCCCAACCCTCTTCCTAAAAAACTCTGGAGACTGACATTTTACAACCTCTGGGGTAGACTTTTCCACTGATCTTACCATCAGGAAATTTTCAGTTATATTTAAGGGAAATCTCAGTAGCTGCAATTTATACCCATTATTTCTGGTCCTAGTTTCCATGGCAATGAAAACTAGTTCCAGACTATCTTCCCTATGGCACCTTTTTATGTACCTGAACACTGATACTGTATCTCCACTTAGTTTTCTTTTCTCAAGACTGAACATCCAAGTTCCTTCACCTTATCCTGACAAAGCAGGTCCTTGAGTCCCTGTATCATTTTTCTTGCCCTTCTCTGAACCTGTTCTAACCTGTCAATATCCTTCTGGATACCTGGTGCCCAGAATCATACACAGGACTCCAGGTGTGGACATCAAAGTAAAATGCATGTTTTAAAAAATAAAAACCAACACTGGATTTCAATATCAACTAATTTGTTGATATTTCATCATGTAACAAATAATTAGTTACCACCAAGAAATAATAACTTGCTATCGTTTAACATAATTATAAACCTCAACCGATCAAATACTTTGGAAAGGGTTTTTTTCCCCCCTAAATTATACAGAAAGAGGCCCAAGGAAAAAAGTAACATTGCTGCAATAATAAAGATAAGAAATGCAACCAGGAAACATTACTTGGTTTCTACACTTCTCTTCTTCCTGGCGAAGTCCAAAGCAGTATACAATAGACTAATAAAGCCACCAGCAATAAAACCGACAATCTTTAAAGATCATACACAGAAATGTTTTTTGAAGTTAATTTGAAAAAAAAAAAGCAAACTAAAAGGGCAATTTAAAAAACCAACTGGTAGTTGTTATCCTACACATGACTGGGTGAACAGGCATCTTCCAAAAGAAGGCAGCAATGGGACCAGCTATTGAGAAGGCCCAGATACTGTAGAGCAGTGTTTCTCAACCTTGGCAGCCTGAAGATGCGTGGACTTCAACTCCCAGAATTCCCCAGCCAGCATGTATAGCAACCACAACATGAACCAGATCAAGAGTAGAACCACAGGTAGGGCCTTCCTGTGGTTTGAGTGCAAGGACTGAATTGCACCAGGTGACTTGAGTATATCAGCCACTTCCAATATTGTCATGCCACAATTATGTGTACAATAGAAAGAAGCATTTTGCTGTTAATGAGGCAATTTTCCTTGGGAAAAAACGTTGGCTTTTATCAAACCCAAATGTTAATTTTCTATTTCACTTCAGCAAAATCTACATCCTCTGTGGTTTTCAGTGCAGCAAGTTTATTTTATTACATAGGATTATATCAGCACTGGATTTTTTTTAAATTTTAAATCAACACAGAACGGCATGAGAATCATGCACAGTAATCTTAGCCAATTCCGAGAGATGAGCATTTTTAGCAGGCGTTTCTAACATGCAACACACGGGTTTTGTATTTTTTTTTTAATGCCTGCAAAAAGGCACCAGGGAAGATTACAGGTTGAGGAGCTCCAAAGGCTGTTTCCCAACAGATTTCAGAGAAAGCAAAGAAACTTTCCAGGGTCTATTTTCGCACATCCCACTGCCAATTAAGGTCCATGAAGAATGAGCCACACTACAGTACTGGCACCAAGGAAAGGAACATTTAAAGAGGAAAAACACAAGAACACCTGACAGAGCAACCTTGTTTAAACCAGCACCCTCCTGATGGGTTATACTACAATGCCCGTCACTCCCAGCCACGGCTCCATTCGTGGCTCATGGGGTTTGTAGTCCGACGCATCGGGACGGAACCAGGTTCGGGAAATGGTCTCTTACATATTTATAGTACATAAAACCTAAGAGATACGCTCATTCTCCTATTCAGGGCAGAACGCGCCATCCGCCTGTCTTGTTCTAAATTTTAACGCACCAGCGCCCCGAGATCAAACGGGGCCCTCCCGCATTGCACACGCCGGGGAAGGTCAACCTTTTAAGAGCAAACAATTGAGGATGGGAAGGCGGGAGGAGAGAGAGAGAAGGCAGCGCCGGTCGCCGGAGCATCGCGGCTCCGGGGCGAGCGGCAGAGGACCCGCACTCCGGCGCAGAAAGCCAGCCGAGGGGGGAAAGGAAGCCCCCGCGCGGGCAGGGGGCGGGGAGCGAGCCCCGGAGCGAGAAAGCGGAAAAGGGTCTCTCAAGCACAAAGCCGAGCCCCGGTAACAAAAGCCCCCGGGCAGCTCCTCAGCTGGGCGCTCCGCCGGCGCCGCTCCGGAGCTCCTGCAGCTTCTCTCGGCGGCGCTGCTGGCTACGGCGGGCGCCGCCCCCTTTCCCGGGAAGAGCCGAGCGCGGCTTGGGGTTGGTTTTGTTCCTCGCAGCCCCTCCCGGGCCCGCACAATGCCTCCGCTCTCGGGGACCCTGCCCGAGGGAGCTGCCGCAGCCCCGCACAAAAGCGCGCCCGCGGCCCCTGCCCCTGCCCCTGCCCCGCTCGCCTCCGCGCCGCACCGACCTTGAGCCGCATCGGGCGCCGCCAAGGTTTTGGTCACCGCCTTCCACACGTTGCAGCCCAGCAGGCAGAGCAGAAGCGCCGCCGCCGCCGCCGCCCTGCTCATTTTCCCCCTGCCGTGGCAACTGCGGCCGCTGCCGCCGGGAAAGGAGGAGGAGGCGGGGAGGGAGGGGACCGTCGGAGCCGCTGCCCAAGAGGAGGTAGGAGGAGGTGCAGAAAGAACCGCATCAGGGGCTGGCTCGCTCCGCACCTCCCTCCGCGTGGCCCGCCGCGGCGCCCCTCGCCCGCGCCGGGGCTTGCTGCTGCTGCTGTCGCCGCCGCCACTGCTGCTGCCGGAGAGGCCGCATCATCGCCCCCGCGCCAAGCGCCGGCTCCGCCGCGCGGGCCTCGGTTGCAGCGCGCCGGCCGAGGGGGCTGCGAGGGGGAACGAGCAGCGGGCAGCTCTCCCTAAAGAGGCAGCGAAGCCCCTCCGCGGTCCTCAGTTTGCTTAACCCCTTCCTTCCTTCCTCCGTCCCTTCCCCAGCTCGCTCCCCAGCCCAGAGCAGAAGAGCCAGCCAGAGCTGCGGAGCTCCGCCTGCTGGCTGGCTCGGGCGTCGTTTCCACCGTCGCGCCCCAGAACCGGAGTGACACTGGGTTAGTACTGCAGGACTTACAGACACGAGTCCGTCCAAAAACGCAGAACTCACCTGTAGCACCATGCACGAAGAAATAAAGACCTTTCCCACTGTGTGATGTTGCTCCTTGGAGGTGAGCAGGAGACTGATGGGGCCTGACCCTTGTGATAGTCCCTTGGGTGCCGCTACGTATCTCCTCCTCCTCCATTCCTCCATGTAGAAGTGCTGTGGGATAGTTAAGGTCAACATCCATACTGTTTTTTCCTTTTTTTTTTGGTGCCTTGGAGTCAGTGTTGACTCCTGGTGACTGCCTGGACAAGTCTCTGTGGTTTTCCTGGCAAGATTTTGGAAGTGGTTTGCCCTTGCCTGCTTCCTAGGGCTGAGAGAGAGTGACTGGCCCAAGGTCACCCAGTTGGCTTGGTGCTTAAGGTGGGAGGAGAACTCCTGGTTTCTAGCCTAGTGCCTTAACCCTTATGTTGCAACAAACTGGCCATCTCTAGGGGGCACCAGACTAGCAAAAGCAAATTTCTGGGGAAGATTCATGGGACAGCCACATCATTATCATTTAAAGTGCTAATTAAAACTATTTTTCTTTCTTCAGACAATTGGCAGCATTTGCATTCTGAAGATGTTATATAATCAATCTTGCTTTTGATGTTGTGTCTTTTTTTAACTGTTTCTGTTTTAATATTGTCAATCTGTTTGAATCAATTGTCACAAATAGCCAACATTTTACAATATTGGTGGAAAGCAAGGTATAAATATTTTCAGAAAAGCTAGATATGTACTATATAAATTGCTGCCATTTACATAACATTTCTGGCATTAGCTGTGAATGAGAGATTTCTTTGATTCATATTTAACAGAAAAGTACTTAAGTCACATTTCCTGCACCAATACACACATCTGCGAACTTCTAGGTTTGTGATGTAATTTCCTGGATATGAGGATGGATAAGGATGTGTACTGGGTGGGTGGGTGTGAAACATATGGTGAAAATAGTAAACCCAAAAAACCCACATTTTGATGTAAATGTTCTAAAATGCTTTAAACTGACATGGAAATTGAAGGAAATAAACTTAAATTTGGAAAAATGAAAAGCTGAGCAAAATAACTTGACAGATTTATTAGGTTCTACCTAAAACTACTCCCAATATAGCCTGTAGTTTTCACAAGCCCCCAGAGATACCCAAACTGCTAGAGTTGAGTTATTTCACACCAGAGTAGCTTGTTCTCTACCATCCTGATGAAAAAAGGGGAATATTTTGGTTGCTGACATGGAAGCAAACTATTTAATCAAATAGTTTCCTGCTTTGCAAAGGTGGGCAACCTTTTTTAAAAACAAAACTGAGTTATCATTCCATCAGGAATAATACGTTGGAGGCTGCCTCAAATAGGCTAAAGAAGCAGTGGGCCAAAAGTAGATTGAAATACCCATTCTCTTCTTATGTCTTGTCTTCCTCTTTCTCCATGCCAGCATGATGTAGTAGCAGAGATTCAGGTTCAGGTTCCTCTTCAGACACAGCAACTCAGGGACAGCCCTGGATTAACCATTAAGCAAAATCAGCACACGCTTCAGGCACCAAGGTAAGGGGGGCACCATAGAGTATTTCCCCCTAGCTAACATGCCATTAACTCTTTTATTGCCACACTCAACTTTATTCTAATTTTTGTAACTATCTTCCATGTTTGACTTTAATTTGAATTGTTAAAAAAAGTTCTCTTTGGTATGGTGAGTGACTAAAGTTTAAAAATTTGGTTTGAAGGTGTCATCAGATATTGCATTAGTTTCCATCTCATGGCATAAGAGTTGAAGAGCTTCCGTTGAAGGCCACCATTGTTGGTCTGTGCTTAGGACATCAGTTAGCCTTAATCTGGCCCTGCTTGGGGACTTTTGGTTAGTCATTCTTTCTCAGCCCAACTTAATGCACAGGGTTGTTGTTGTTGTGAAGACAAATTTAAGGAAGGAGTTCTATGACAGTCCCCTTGCAGGAAAGGAGATGATTGATAGATAGATAGATAGATAGATAGATAGATAGATAGATAGATAAGGAGATGATAGATAGATAGATAGAAAGAAAGAAAAGAAAGAAAATGCAGCAGCTGCCAGATAAGAGACAAATCACTCTTACTAGAGATCAGAACTTATAAATTTCAAACTTCTTTTGGAAATGGGGAAAGATTTGAATGAAATTGTATCAAGAGTTTGAATCAAAGAATCAGGAAAGGGAGGGAGGTGACCTTTGGCTGGAGGTTCCTCACTTGTATGTATAGGGTTGGGTGGCTGGCTGGCTTTCATTCATTCATTTGTTCATTCAGAAGCTACCTGACTCCAGAATGACTCTGAGCAGCTTACACATAAAATAGGAAAACAATACAAAAGAACCCTAAGTGCCCAGACCAGAGTTTCTCAACCTTGGAAACTTTAAGATACGTGGTCTTCAACTCCCAGAATTCCCCAGTCAGGTTGAGAAACACTGGTCCAGACAAACTGCACATCAACCAATCCCCAAGAGTTCCATCAGCACCCTATCCCAAGGCCTGGGAGAACAGCCTTGTTTTTAGAGACTTCCAGAACATCATCAGTATGTTAGTATTTGTGAACTACCCAGAGTCAGTTGGAAGTTGGGCAGTGTCTACATGAAATAAAATATAAATGAATAAATGTGGGAGCTCCATGGATCTCCAGGGCAATATCATTCCAGATGGCAGGCACTACAAGTCCCAGTTCATCACTGACCCCATTCTGAGTTCCCGTTCATCCTTGACAAGCCAGTTGTATGTGCAATAGTTCCTTACAGCTACAATTAAGGATCCCTCCTTTAGGTTGATTATCTTTTCTTTGCTCTTCAGCGTAAGATTATTGTTGGAAAGCAACCACACAGTCTTTGCACGGATGTATCCTGTATATGTTCCTATGCCGCAACAACTATACTAACACAGGTAATCCTCGGTTTACAATAATTCATTTAGCGACCGTTTGAAGTTACAGTGGAGCTGAAAAAAGTGGCTTATGACCACTTTTTTCAGCTCCACTGTAACTTCGAACGGTCGCTAAATGAATGGTCATAAATCGAGGATTACCTGTGTTAGTATAGTTGTTGTGGCATAGGAACATATATGACCAGTCCTTGCATTTACAACTGTTGCAGTGTCCTCACGGTCATGTGATCATGACTTGGGGGCTTGGCAACCGTCACGCATTTACAATGGTTGCAGCATCCTGTGGTCATGTGATCACCATTTGCAACCTTTCCAGGGGGCTTCCAACAAGCAAAGTCAATGGGGAAGCCTTCAGGAAGTCACAAGCCACGATCATGCAGCGTTGCACTTAATGACCCGCAGGGATTTTCTTAACAACCGTGGCAATAAAATTGGGTGGGCCACGTAATGTCTCACAGTGCCTCACACACTGAAGATGTTACCTAGCCAGGTAATGAAATATTTGCAAGAAAACAACCAAGCTCAGAGAACCCCAAGGATTCTACAACGTCTCACTTAATGACCGTACTGCTTAATGATGAATTTTCCAGTCCCTATTGTGGTGGTAAGTCGAGGACTACCTGTACAAGTATTTATTTCAATATGGTTCTGTTTTTTTCCTTCCATAAATTCTTATTGGATATTTCTTCCTCCTTTCCCCCTTTTTCTTTTCTTTTCCTCATGGAGATCAAGTGGCAAGGAACATTCCCCCCTCCAAAAAAAAAAAAATTCTTCGTTTCTCAAGAGAAAAATGAGATGACCTAAGAGAAAATGCCAACTGTGTTGCATCACATGAAACAAACTGGGCTCTTGAAACCAAAATTACAACTGAGAATGTCTGTTAATAATACACAGTTAGAGGCAGCTTAACTCCTGATTCTTGTTAACACATTTAAATGTTGTTACATTCTTTGGCTGTAAATGTGCAATGTCAGATTGTCTTTTTAAAAGTTGAAGAATGCCATTGGCTGAGAGAAAAATATCAGATGGTTGAAAAGCACAAGGTAAAATGTCTTTCTAACCCCATTTTTAAAACAGCTGTTATTGGGACCCAGGTCACATAAACAACATTTCAGTGCACTTTCCTTTGTAAATGTTGATGGAAAAGCAGGTGCCTGGGAGAGCTGCCTAGGAGTGTTGGAATTGCAGTAACATGGTAGGAACAGCCGTGATTAGAAAGCAAGCGTCAGGAAACCAAATGTCAGAACATACAATACTCTGCTAGCAACTAAAGCAGGCCGATTTGCTCAACCTAATATTGGAACTGCAACTCCCAGAAATTTCAAGGTATAGCTTGGGGAAGACTGACCTACAGTGTGTTCATATTCTCCCTGAAGACATTGTAGGATTTGTCTTTGTAAAATAAGGGTGTGTAATACTGGAGCAGTGCTTCTCAGCCTCAACAACCTTAAGATGTGTGGACTTCAACTCCCAGAATTCCCCAGCCAGCATTGGAGTCCACACATCTTAAAGCTGCTAAGTCGAGAAACACTGTACTAGAGCATCAAAGTACCTAATGGAATTCCTCCACCAGGAAACTTGCCAAGCACCCACACTGCTCTCTTTTTGGCTAAGCTAAGCTATCTTTCTAACATACTGTAGGCCTCTTGGGTTTTAACAGTTCTAAAGCCTGAGCATCAGGTAGGGTGTATCTGGGCACCTGCAGACTCTATTCCAACCTATTGCCGATTTTTATCTAGCCCCTACTTCCCCTGTTACACTGCTATGATGATGATGTTTGTTGCAGCCACAACCCCTTCTCTCGGCATCAATCCTTTCTCCCTAGTACTGAGTTTATCCTGCACATGTTTACTACGGTCAGCTAAATTTCTGCTTGGCTCTCTTCTGCAACAGGCAGCCATCTTGTTAAAATCTCCAGATACAATGGAGGGTCATGGAGGAAGAGAGGCAAATGTTTGGCTTCAGAGGCACATATGGGTTAATGGGATGGCTTGGTTTATACCCTGTGCTGAGAAAACCCATCAGCCTCATTTTAGCCCACGGCTAAAGCCATAAAACCTAAAACTAATAAGCCACATTTTAGCCTAATCTGGCACATTTTCTCCCCAAAAAACCATGTCAGATTCTATAAAAAAAAACATACTAGAAGCAAAAAATTACCATATCTTGAAAATTAGTTTGGGTTCTGCAAAAGACTCCTCCCTCACTTTTATGATGATGTTGATGCAGAGAAAAAAAATCTCACAAAATATCTTCCATGTACTAAAGATAAGTCTGCTCACTTAACAAAAGGCATATTAGCCAGTATATGCAATCAAAACTTCTGAGCCCAAATGGGACTCCTGAGAGTGGAACGGTTGTTCAAATAAAAAGTTTGGCCATTGTTATAAGAATTCATCTGTATTATTTCAATGAGATGTTCACATAAGATGATTAAAAAAGTTAAACTGTTGGTGTATTTGGGTGTACTGACATTGCTGCCTTTTCCTGATTCACCATTGCTCACTTTGCACAGTCAAGCCAGAAATATATCAATCAGGAAAACTTATGGCTATTGCATTAGGCAACATACGTATCTTTAGAGTAAGAAATAGGCAAGAAATAAAATCCAAATTACCTTGATATATTGCAGTGTGAAGGCCTCTGGAAAAGTCTGATGAAAAGAACCTAAAAGTAACGTGCAAAATGATTTGTAGGACTACTGAGGCTGTAAATCAGGGGTGGACAACTTAGGGCCTCCGGCTGCACGTGCCCCAGATATTTTTGCAGCCTGCAGAACTGTCCCCATGTTACTAACAATAGCAATGCAGATTTCTACCATTTTCAGGTGAGAAACATGCAAAAGTATGCTAAGTCCTTAAAGTAGACATAACCTAATTAAAATCAAAAGCAACAAAAATCCACGCACAGGAAAATCACAGCTATGGCCAGCCACATGTAACAATGTGTTCTTGCCTGAATTGCCTACATGTTCAATTTATTAAGGTCTTCAAATCCTCATGTTGTATGTGGTCCTGAATCAAAAAAAAATTCCCAAGTTTCCCAAATACTATAATGTGATATGCCCAAGATTTTGGATTCTTTCTTATGCCTAGAATAATTTCCGTATACATATGGACAAGAGTGGTGCAGTTCTATAAAGATGATCAAACAGATCCTTTCTCTTAGTGTTGACCCAAGTTTAAAACTGAACTTGGCACTGCTGATGCATTACTTTTATTTAGTTCAATAATTCTGTTCAATGCAAACTTGTCCAGCTTTGAATACCACTGCACTTACTGGTCTTACTTTTCCATATTCAAGTTTGCGCAAACTGAACTTACTGTGAAGGAATACTGTATATTATCCAGGAAATTCTGACACCAACCAAGAAGAAAATCTGTATCTTAGTGCAGTTTAAAGAAATGTGGCTCTAACTATGAAAATGACCCTTCTTTTGTCAGTAAGAAAGACCTGTATTCATTTAAGGTTCCAACTCTCTTATATGGGCATTACCAAAGCAAGATGAATGATCAAATACATTATTTTGTGTTAAGGCAAGGAGAGCCATCACTATTTCAATATACCTGTTTATCAGGTTCAGAAAAGAATGGAGCTTTATATATAGCACCTTAAAATCAGTAAGCTGGGATGGCCTACACCCTGCCACAAATGTAGTATGTTTAGTCACACAGGAAAACATTGTTGATTTCAGGGATTTCTGCCTATGGATAGTACTCAGTGCAGCAAACAAAAAAGGCATTTAAAAGATCATGGAAAACTCATTTAAGACATAGCCATAATGCCATACAACAAAACCTAGCATCCTATCATCTTTAGCAGCCAAAAAATTGTTGATATGTCAAAGGCCTGTCAAAATGTTTCTAACTTCTGGGAGAAGAATAAAGGGGAATACCAGAGGATAACCACTTCCTAAGCTCCCCTTCATAGAGAACGGGAATGTCTGTGGGGAGAGGTAAAAAACGTCAGAATCATGGCTGTGACCATGTGATTGAAGCCCTACCCTTTTTACATGTGTTACATTTGCAATGTGCATAAAAAATGACTACAGCTTTGATTGCATGGCCACAGTACCATATTGATATTTTTGACTTCCCCCACCCTAGGGATGTCTCTGATAGGCAATTCCCAAAACTGGGAACAGCCACTAGAAACCTTGCATTTCTGTTCCCACCAAACATACTTCTGATGGTTGGAAAGACCAGAATGACTTTCTCACCATTTCACTTTTTAATTAAATAATTAAATAATTGCTGCAATTCATTCAATCAATCAACTCTATTACAGTCGTTGACTAATTCAAAAATAGAATAAAGAAGACAATCTCTAAGAGAGCAAATAAAAATCATAATAATACTAAATAATTATAAAATCGATGTGGTTAAAATGCTGTCTTTTAAAGCAAAAGTTAGCCATGCTCAGAGAAATAAAATCAATTGGTCAGACTAGTATGCTTATTATTCCTGTGTAAATAGAATGAATCCAGGTAGCCTGGAAATCTGACTAGATGAGGAATTATTCATTGTAATCAGGCATCTTTGTAATAAGGGCAGGATAACAAAGCATGGCTTAATGTTTCAGTAACGTTTTCAAGCACAGAAGCAAAATCTTTGTTCAAATGGAATATCCTGAAATTTCCGCTCAAGAATAGCATTTAGATGAGCATTACATCTTACCAGAGTTATGGTTCTTCTGAATTTGGGACCTGTTAGTTTGCTTAGATATTTTGCCAGCTTGAAAAATGGGGAGCAACACCCAGGCTATATCTTTAGGTAAGACAGTCAGATCTAATTGACTTTCCAGATCCATGACACGCTTTTTAGGGGCTTGCTACCTGTGCACGTCCTGTCATCAGAATTACATCAGGTGAGAAACCGTAGCATTTCAATTTCTCATGCAATGTCCAATTCCAGGACTAAATGTAATTGTCAGTTAAAATCAGGGAGGCCAAGCCCATGGGAGAAAAAAGTGACGTTAGCCAATATCAGAGGGTGCATGATCAAACAGGAGTCTCAGTTTTGTCCACACTGGCCTTGCTGTACAAATCCATATTAGGAATACTGTGGAACTTGAAACATGTTCCTTAGGAATTTAGTTTGCTTCCTCTTCAAAGGAGTGAAGTAGCTCTGAATACAAGTTATACCGAATACAAGTTGTACTTTTCGTGCAGCAGGTATGAATAATGCATCTCTAGAATAATAGAAAGATTGCAGGACCGTTTCAGATTTCTGTGTTTTTGAACAACATACTCTATATCCATCCAGCATTTTCCAGTAGCATGAAACTCTACCCTTAAATACTTGAATATTTTAACTTGTTCAAGTAGGTGCCTGTTCAGTTGCCTGGCATGAATTTTAGGGCATTTAGCAAAAATTACGTTCTTAATTTTTAAATAATTAATTTCAAGAGCTTCTCCAGTGAAATATGTGGGTAAGCACTTCTGACTCACTTTAGGCCAGCTGGCATCTGAGTTGGCAGTACAGCATCATCTGCATATAGGAGCATTGGAATATGGTTATTCTTTAATTATGGAAGACGAAGAGTTTGATATTCATATTAGCACCAGAGAATTGATATCCAAATTTAACAGTAGTGGTGCCAAGATACATCCCTGCCTAACTCTTCTGCCAGTAATAATTTCCTTGGTGCAATGGCCCTGCATACTGTACTTAACCTTTAAATTAGCATTCTTGTAAAGTTTATATATAAGGAGGAGCAGGGGCCTATCTATGGTAGAATTCTTAAATTTACACCGTAATTTATTTCTAGAAAGAAAATAAAAACTGAATCTGAAATGAATAAATGCCATGTATAGCACAGATCCTGAATTAATTTTTTCAGCCAGATGTTACAAAGTAAAAGCATGATCAAAAATCAAGTGTCCACCTCTGAAGCCTGCTTGCTCTTCAGCCAGAATGTTTCCTGAATCAACCCATTCTAAGAGTTTATATAAAACAACTAACATACAATTTGCTCATTATGTTAATAGACCAATAATTAACAGCAAATCCCAGTTGCCTTTTTTATAGATAGAAACTATCATAGCTAAACCACAATCCTTTGGGGGTTTATGCTGCCTTATGATCTACAGATGTGAATAGTGAGGTCCAAACAGCTCCACCGGCCTAGATTATTTCAAATAACTTCATTGCATGGAGCTTTAGCAGGCTGGAGTTATTTAACTCAGTGTTTCTCAACCTTGGCAACTTGAAGATGTGTGGACTTCAACTTCCAGAATTCCCCAGCCAGCATGTCAAGGATAAGAAACCCTGGTTTAACCGAATCTTCTATTTGTGAGCCTGTTACAGGGACCACTGTGGAAACAAACCTGCATTAAGCTCTAAGTTGGTGACGGTGAACCTTTTGGGCTTGGCGTGTCAAGAATTCGGAAAATGCCTAACTAGACTCTTGCTGGCGTGTCACCGCCATCACCATCCCTGAACAAAAGAGAAACAATTCTTTACATATTCGTTGATTTAAAAAAAATACAGTCCAATCATGTGTGGTGCTACGTATTATATAAAGAAACATCAAATAATTACAAAAATAAATACGAATAATACAAACTCAGTTTCTTTTCAAACAGGGAGAATAGTTGTTGTCAGTTCTTGGTGACATGCTGGCATGTCACCCAAAATGTGGCGCGTCATCTTTGACACGCATGTCATAGGTTCGCCATCACTGCTCTAAGTCGAGCTCGGCTGGTTGTTCCTGCCTACTTAATGCCCTTGAATGATCCTCCGTAGAAAGAAAGGAAGAACAAGAAGGGCTAATAGTTGGATGGGAGGTTAGCAGATGCCAAACAGAACTGAATACTTGGGTGGAGAATCCAACTGATGCCAATGATTTCCTCTGCCTCTTCTTGAACTGAAGAAAATGCTTTTGACACTTTTTCAGAGATAACAAATCTTGGACAGTATGTGTGAAAGAATTGTCTTTATATTTTTTAAACAAGTGACCAATTCCTTCCTAAGCTCCTGGCACTCACGGTAGAACCAAGGTTGGGCAAAATGGGGGGTAACCTTGATATTTGTACTTGCAATTTTCCCATCCTCCCTAAAAAAAGGGGGGGGGGATTCAGGTTGACTGATAACACTCATGTATAATGGAAAGACTCAGGCCTACATGGAGCACATACGGGTGAGGCTGGCAAGGAGAGGCATAACTGGAGAGACAGTTGATTTAAATTATTTTGAGGCTAGAAACTGGGAGACCAGGAGTTCTAGTTCCACCTCAGGCACAAAGCCAGCTGGGTGACTGTGGGCCAGTCCCTCTCTCTCAGCCCTAGGAAGAAGCAATGGCAAGCCACTTCTGAAATGTTGCCAAGAAAACTGCAGGGACTAGTCCAGGCAGTCACCAGGAGTCAAAATTGACTTGATGGGACCAAAAAATCAATCAATCAATCAATCAATCAAATTATGAGATGTACAAATCCTTTAATCCAGGATAGGTTTATCATCCTGTTTGGTAACATGGCTGGCTCTGCTCTCATCAAAATGGTCTCCATTTCTGCTGTTTGGTGAGAGGGGGAATGCTGAGTCAGGTGTAGATATTCTTGACTGTTTCATAGGACCTCCATGATCCACCAAAAAGCTTTCAACCTGCTTTGGTTTACAGAATGGATTAGAGATTATAGAATCTTTAGCACAAACAAAACATTGCGTCAAAATTTTTGTATCACTGATAACTCACTTCCTTGAGGATGAGCAGTGCCATCAATATTAAGTTTCAGAGCAAGTCATAACATTCAGCAGAGAGAAGGTCTGTAGTTCTTTGAATCCAGAAGATTCAGAAGCTCCAATCTTGGTATCTTCAATTTACTTTTAAAACAACAATATTCTGTTAGTAAATAGTGAGAAAAATCTCTGCCTGATATTCAAGACAGTCATGATAGAATAAGGGAATACAATCCTTTTTTGATGGGAAATTTCATTTTCCAAGCTATTTCTACAGACTCTTAGGCCTACAAGAAGCATGGCATTTAAGAGTCTTTTTCCTAATAAACAGATGTGCCACTGGAGGCTTAAAATATCACTTTAACTGTTATGTGGGAGGAAATCATTGCAATTTATGGTATCAATTTCCAATGTCACAATCTTGGAGAGCTCCATGGATTGCAAAAAGGAGTATTAAGATATACAGGACTGCTATTTCTGCAGTAGGCAATAATGAACCCAATCTGATCTAGTATAAGGTAGCTCCCAAAGTTCTTCTCAGATCAGATTTATACTTCTGGTAAGCTATTGCCTACTGCAGGAATAGCAGCATTGTATGTCTTAAAGACCCATTTTGCAATCCATGGAGTTTCACAAGATTATGAAAATAAGGTATGAAGTAGCCCCCAAAGTCCTTTTTAGTTGTATGATTTCTGCATTCCTTTCTTAGCAATATCATTGACTGTTATTCTAGATCCTAATCACTAAACTTAGGTAGCTTCCTTCTTTTAAAAGAGAAATCCAAATGAGGAGAGATATATATGATAAGCATTGAAGGTGATTCCATGGCTTTCAGTCTCTGTAGAGCTTCATCTAGCCCAACCCCATGGCTAATTTTTTATAGAATCTCTGGTACTGAATCTCTCAGCTCTAGAAGAGTTCCCATTCACTTTTTATAACTCTACTGATTTCTCAATGAATCTGATGTGAACTTCTTCTCATCCCGCTCCATGCAGCTAAAGCAGTTCTCGTGGATTCTAGATCATGCTGGGACATAAATACCCAATGGCATCTGCAATCATTATGCATTTACCCAGGATACATTCCCAGTAGGCACCAGAGGAATTAATGGTAGGAATGCCATAGTAAGAATATCTGCACAATGCAACTTCAGTACTGAGCGCAGTTTATTAACCAGCTCCCTCCTAATAGTTCAACTGACTGAGCAGTAGATGGTGATATTGTACTCCCAACAGATTTCAAGTGTACCAATATTACTTATACTAATATATAATTGAGTGATACATAGAATATTTTACTTGTGACTATTGTGGAGAAATGTTTGACACTGGGGAATCTGGCACAACAGAAAAGAACAGGAAATGTGTTTCCTTTGTTGCTTTGTTCTTTGTAACACATTTTCTCCCAAACACTTTCATTTTATTCTGCATTGGTTAAGTTCCATCTCAGATGTTGCATTCGGTCCTGGCCTCATGCTTTAAGAATGCTTCAGACAAATTGCCATAGGTCTGGACAAAGCAATGAGATTGATCATGCAAAGTATAAATGAAGTATCCTGTGAAGAAAGGAAGAATAAGGATGGATATGATAGTATACTTCAAGTCCGTGAAAGATATCATCCAGAAAGTCAATACCTATTTTCCACTGTACCAGTGTGCAGGTCACTAAATAATGGAAATAATTAGAACAAGGGCAAATAATAATGGAATAACTAAAATAAGAACCATTTGATAACAGAATGACCCATCCAAGAGGTGGCAGGTTTAATTTGGATTTCATGCCCTGAGTAAGGTGTTGGACTCAGGTCTTAAAAGTTTACTTCCAACTCTATGATTCTAAGATTTTGTCATTCTAAATTTTCCTCCCTTTCAAAATTATGGAATTATGGAAATATTGAGTAGGGATTTATGTAGTAAATATTGGGATATACAAATGGAAGGAAAACAACGAAATCAAGTAGCTGTCTGCCTCCATTCCACTGCCAGATATTGCAAGTATTAAGACACTCTTCTTTAAAAAAATAATTAATTTTTGCCAGCTAAAGCATAAATAAGGATTTTCAGGGTGAATAAGAAAGGGATTTTTTATATTCTACATAGAGCTTCTATCTGCATCTATAAAATGATCTGCTTGAAATTTTCTTTAATCAAGGATAATAATAGTATGGTTAGTACAAATTAGTTTAACATAGATTATAATATAAATTATACACACACACACATATTATTCTCTTGTGAAGGTCATCTTTAAAATTATTACAAGGATGACTCTAACACTTCCAAACAGCTTTTACTTGCTTGCAATATGTTAGATTATATCTCCTACCATTCAGTGGATCTGCTGGCTAGAATGATGGGAGCTGGAAGAGAGTTACTGTAAAACTGTGAATAAATGATGGGCTGATGAGATGTCAGATGTTTAATTTTCAACACTATTTTCATTAGTTTTTTGCCAGAGAAAATAGAAAACTCTCTAATAAATATTCCAGGTGGTAGAGCAGAAGTGTGCAGTCAGACACTTCAAAGCTATAGCCAAAAACTTATGGCATGGTTTCACAAACAAACAAACAAAACCCTCTGTAGTTTAAAATCACTTTAAAAATTGAAACAACCCTTTGAAATTCCTCCCCAAATTTCAAGAAAAGCAAATAAGTATGTAAACAAATATCCTGGTTTTATCTATATGCGGCTTTGTTGCAATGTATCGTCTCTCCACCCACAAATCTCAGAGTCTCCCCAAAAATGTTGAGGGCAGTCCCAAATTGTTGCCCACTCCTGCTGCAGAAAATAAAGGTTCTACATTTTTTAGATACTAGCCTTGGAGAATTCAAGGAGTATAGACACAAAGGCCAGGGCAATCCCTTCTCAGTCTACAACTTTCAGGATAAAATGTAGTTCAGCAATAACTAGGATACCTCAGATTGATTCAGAATCAATCCCATGTTATGTCAAAAAGACATGAAGGTACAGTACTAAAGTAATTCTCTGAAGTATTTCTATTAAAAGGCACCAAGTGTTCATAATAAATAAGTCTAACAATTTTTAGCCAAGAAAGCAAACAAATGGATCATCAAACAAATCAACCCAGAGTTCTTACTAGAGGCACAAATGACCAGGCTCAAATTATCATACTTCAGTCACATTATGTGAAGACCTAATCTCTGAAGAAGGCTCTGATGCTGGGAAAGGTAGAAGGAAAGAGAAGAAGAGGACGGCCAGCAGCAAGGTGGGTAGACTCAGGTACATTGGTTATGGGGACACCATGGGAAGACCTGAAGGACCAGGTTAGGGACAGATCATCATGGAAAAAATCGATCTATGTGTTTGTCAAGAGTCAATGCCAACTTGATGGCATATAATCAATCAATCAATCAAAAATAATTTTAAATAACTATTTTATCAAACATCTACCTATTTATCTATTTATTTGATACTTGAGAGTCAGGTGGCATATTTAATTGTTTTAATTGGTTTTTATATTAGATTTTAATGGTTCGTTTTGTTGTACTCTGTCCAGAGTCACCTTGTGTGAGATGGGTGACCATATAAATCTGATAAAATAAATAAGTAAATAAATATAAATTTAAGAAATTATTATTATTGTTTATACCAAGCTAACCACTCAAATCTCTTAGCTATTAACAATAAAAAACACAATGAATACCCTTCCAAACAGATGTGCTTTCAAGGTTGTGTAGAAAGCCAACAAAATAAGTGTGATTTACTGATAAGATTTTAGGAAGTCCGCCTAGTAAAGATTCTCTAGTAAAGACTTTTGAAAAGTTAGAGAGAGGACTGTAGCAGGCAAAAACAAACAAACAAACAAAAAAAGATGTGGCAGAGTGTATGACACTTAAAAAAAAAATGAGTTTGCTTTAATATGCTAAGATTTTGACCAAAATCCTGCTTTTGGAAATTTGGTATTTATTCCCACAGGTTCTGCTTGTACTTCTGGAGTAAACATCAGCATTCTATTAATAGCATGGGATATTGCTCAGTTGTTTTGCTTTTTATATCTCCCAGGCGTTCATTCATGAGCAATTCTACACTGATGATTCCAAAACAGGACTATACATTCTCTACTTAGTCATGAGTTACACTTCCATATTGAGAATGGCAGATTTCTGTAGTCCTTCTTTAGGGACCAGGCAGAAAATGTTTCATAGACCTAGAGAGATTGACTTCACTACACTATTCTAAAAACGTTTACATGTCTACATAGAGTGGTTTTAAAATCAGAGAATGAATTAACATTTTAGTATCCATGCAGACTGTAAATCTATGAGCTTCATACAGAACTACACATTTGCTCTTCCATAAAAGGTTCTCCAGCATCTCCTGAAAGATCATTTAACTGTTGTCCAAGTAGCAACAGATTGAAATGAGAACCAGAATTCTCAGTTCCATTGGTGCATCTTTACTAGCAGATTTTGTTTATTTCTGCAGCTGCTTAGAATGACCATTCTTTAATTCTACAGTGTCTCACCTGCTGAAGGTCTTCTCACCACTACCAACAAAATGCAACATATGCCAGGCAATTTGAATCAGAAGTCTTCAACCATAGGAACACGTTCTCTTATACTCAATCTGTTATCTTGTAGGAAAGCTGCTGTGAGGCAGGTTGAAGCCAGTGCAAAGTGTGCTGGCATGAAAATAGTGCTTTCCCTGGGAAAATAGAAGACAACCTCCCATCCAGGTAATCCATGGTGCATAGAGAAGGTGTGAGGTGATGCAGTCAGGGAAGTGATCTGCTTGACTGTGAGTGGCTGCGCCCAGTGCACAAGTTTATGTACCTGAGCTGGACAAAAAATGACCCAGCAAAATAGAAGACATTGTCAAGAGTCAAATACTTCAGTTTGACATCTAGTCAATTGAAATATGGTGAGCATTCAGTATGGACATGACCTACTTGAAAATTCCCATGGCAACCTTTTTGCAAAAACACAAGTTTCCCTCCCTATGCAGCTGTTATATGAGAATATCTACACCATGCTTCCACAATTCCACACAGACACTACAGCTACAAAAGATAACTTCTCCCTGCCAAATCTTATAGAACTGAATTTCATAGCTTAAGTATGTTCTGTATGAACAAGCAGCTTGTTTTGTCAGATGCACTGAATAAGCTTGAGATAATTTCTATATTCAGATATCTTTATTGCAATGTATCTGGATTATTGGTTATCTTAGATTTTTTATTAAGTGATCCTTCTTGATGTAGGGGGAAAAAAATCAGAAATGATTTGATGCTGGTATTTGGGGTGATGGTCTTAGCACATATTTGTATCAACCTCTGCTATTCTGGAAAAATAAGAGAAAGATCTAAAATATACATATTTTGAAGCCAATCTTTTTATGAAAGGTCATTGGTAACAAAAACAGTAAAACTAAGTGGAAAACAGAACACCAGAAAAGAAAATATTGCTCTTGAGACTGAAATCTAATACTGAATGGAATAAATTCTGGCTTTCTTTGTGAAACCAGGAGCCTTGTGAATACATGATCAAACCAGCTTTGGCTACGGACTTTGGAAAGAGGATTCAACATTCAAGAACATAGCTAAAAAAAAAGAAATAAAAAATACAATCATAAATCTATTTAATGTGCATCCAAATAACTGAGTTTGAGGATATAAACAAGGAAGTGCTCTTCTAAGTCCTTTAAATTCTGAAGATTTGCATTTATTTTGGGAGCCAGAGACATTGTGTTCTAATAAACAAGATGCATCTGAGGGAAATTATTCAAAGAGAAGTATTTTAAGGAAAACTGTACCAAGCAAGTCTCTGTTGAATGAACTTTTCCTGCTTGCCATATGTGTACTCTTATCTTCTGATGTACAGAAGCCTCATACATATGGAAACTCCTTGCTTATTCAATTCAAAACTCCAATCTACATGTTCAAAGAATTTTACATCTATATTCATGTTTCCTCCTATGCAATGATGAATGAGAAAAGCATTCTTGGATAGGATCTCCATGTGTTCATATGATTGACTATAAAAATAAAAATCAAGAAGAGCCTTTGACATTTGTTATAGATCGTGTGATTTCTAAAAAGTTAATATTAAATATTAAAATCAACATTTTATTTAATATTTTGTAATGTTTCCTAAAATACAGTCAAAACCATACCATACTTAATCAATTTCTCAGAAAAATTATTGAGATTATTTATTCATTTATTAATTATATTTATACGGCTGCTCATCTCACACAATGTGACTCTGGGCGGTGTACAAAACAATCATAAAAACAATTTTAAAACCATTCAAAAGTACAAAAAATTAATATTATTATAAAAGGCTAAGAGAGAGCATCAGATTATAAACAATGGAGCCATCTAATCAAATTACCATTCTCTTGGGATCCCCAGGCCTGTTGACACAACCAAGTTTTAAGGGGTTTCTGGAAGGTTGGGAGAGATGGGGCCAATCTCACCTCAAGAGGGATGGTGTTCCACAGAGCAGGTACCACAGCAGAAAAGGCTCATCTCCTGGGTCCCATCAGATGTAACTCTTCACAGATGGGACCTGCAACATACCTCTTCTACTGGACCTGATGGGATGGGCAGATGTAATTGAGAAGAGGTGAAACATGTACCACTTTGGGGTCACACATAACTGCCCACAATACCACATTCAGCACTAGTTGAAGCTTCCAGATACTCTTCAAGGACAGCCCCATTACAGTAGTCCATCTGGGAGGTGACCAGAGCATGAGTGACTGTGAGCAGAGCCTCCCAATCCAGGAATGAGTGCAATTGGCACACTGCACGAAGCTGTGCGAAGGCCTTCCTAACCACAACTGCCACCTGCTCTTCAAGCAGGAGTTGCAAGTTCAGGAGGAACCCCAAGTTTTGCCACAGGTCTTTTTGGGGCAGGGCAACCCATCCAGTACCAAAGATGGCATAGTCCCAGAATTGGCAGGCCCAAAAACCCAGAGCCACTCAGTCTTGCCAGGGTTCAGGTGAAGCCTGTTCTCCCCCATCCAGACCCCCACCACCCCCAGGCACCAGGATAAGACATCAACAGCATCGCTTAATTTTTCAGGGGCAGAGATGTATAATTGGGTATCATCAGTGTACTGATGATACCTCAGCCCATGGAGATGGATGAGCTCACCCAGCAGCTTCATGTAGATGTTGAAAAGGAGAGGAGAGAACACCGAACCCTGCAGAATCCCACACAGTAGGGGCTGAGGGTGGGATCTTTCCTCCCCAATCACCACTGACTGGTATCAACCCCAGAGAAAGTAGGAGAACCAGCACACAATCCAGAAGGATATCATGGCTGATGGTATTGAAGGCCACTGAGAGATCAAGCAGAGCTAGGATAGATGCATAACCACCATCCCACTTCCACCAGAGATCATCTAAAAGTGCAACCAATGCTGTTTCCATCCATACCCAAGCCTGAATCTTGACTGAAAGGGGTCCAGATAATCCATTTCATCCAGAGTCCTCTGAAGTTGTTGTGCAACCTCTTTCTCCACCACCTTCCCTAAAAAGGGAAGATTAGATACTGGATGAAAAATGTCCAGTATAGTTGGGTCTAGTGATGGTATCTTCAGGAAAGGGCAAACCAAGGCCTCCTTACGAGGCAAAGAAACAACCCCCTCACCCAAGGAGGAATTCTCCACTGCTAAAACCCACTCACACAACACCGCCCCCCCAGGCAGCTTTCATTAGCTATGAGGGGCATGGATCTAAAGAGCAGGTGGTCAAGCTCACAGTCATGAGGACCCTATCTATTTCTTCAGGCCCAACAGCTTCAAACCGTTCCCAGATAACAGAGCAAGACTCCATCCCAGGCATCTCCCCAGGACTTGCAACAAGGCCAAAGCCCAACTGCGAACAAATTTGAGCAATTTTATCTGACAGATGCTGAGCAAATTCTTCCGCACGACCCTGCAGGGGGGTCTCCAAGCCCCCTCTACCCAAGGGGGCACAGGTCACTTGAAACAGGGCTGTAGGATGGCTATGACAATACGGGCAGAGAAGTATTGTCACTTCACTGCCCTTACCACCACGAGGTAGGCCTTAATAGTGGCTCTCACCCATCTTCAGTCAAGGTCATCCCTCATTGAACGCCAGGGGTGCTCTATATGTCTCTTCCTGTTCCATCTTCCTCAACTCTTCCATATACCATGGGGAGTGACAGGATCCACAAGAGGGGAGAGGTTGCATAGGTGCAATCCGATCCACAGCCTCTGCGGCTCTCTTATTCCAAGTGGCAACCAAGGCCTCAGATGGAGCATGCAGTGGATCAGCAGGAATAACCCTCAGCTTCCTCTGACACCCCTCAGGGCGGAACGATCTAATAGGTCACACCTCCCTGCGGTGGATAGTGGTGCCAGAGAACCCCATGGTAATCAGGTCATGATCTAACTATGACAAGGGGGACACCAGGAGTTCCCCCAATTCCAGATCTCATTGCCATTGCTTGGACAGGAAAACCAAATCAGGTATGTGATCACTGTCCCATGTTGGGCTCTGGATGACCTGGGATAGGCCCATGGCTGTCATGGTAGCCATTAACTCCTGAGCAGCCTCTCACCCCAACCCCAGAGAAGGCACATTGAGGTCCCCCAGAACCATAGGTCTGGGGAACTCTACCACTAGCCTGGCAACAGAGTCCATCAGCTCAGGCAGGGAGGTTGCTACCCAGCAGGGAGGCCAGTACAGCAGCCACAGTCCGAACTGATCCCTAGAACCCCACTTAATGAACAGGGTCTCACATCTGGCAACCTGTGGAGCACACCCCTGAAAGCCTCAAGAGACTCCCAGATGACAATCACCACATCTCCACCCCTGCCCTGGAATCTCAGCTGATGCTACACCTGAAACCCGGCCGGGCAGATTTCTGAAAGAGCCACTCCCCCTTCCAGACCCAGTCAGGTCTTGGTAATACATGCCAGGCTGGCCCTGCCATCTGTCATTAAATCACAAATGAGGGAAGCCTTATTACAGACCGACCTGGCATTTAGTAGCAGCAGCAGCCGAAAGCCAGGGCCTCTGAAGGGGTGCTGACTGAGCACAGGAATTGAGATCAGGGAGCTGGAACATGAAACTGATATAAGACATCAGGCCCATGTTCCCTGAAAATGTCCTGCTCCCAGTCTCTCACAATACCTACCCATGCCTGTTACCACTGTGATGTTCCGACCCACCCCAACCCCAAAAGGCATCAGCAGCCCTCAAACCAACCCTCCCAGTTCCCAAGGCCAGGGATCCCCCCCGTCATTAATACCATCCATCCCAGGGAAGGGAAGCTGAGCACCGGAGGCACTTCAGCCTTAGCTCTCAGTACTGCCAGGGGACAGCCTCGTCTTCTTGCCACAAAACCCAGTCATCCCCCAGGCGCTCTCGCTGGATTGATCAGGGCTCTCTCTCCATTCACACCCAGCCCCACCAATCCCCTTCCCTGCCTCTCACCCAGGACAGAGAATTGGTGCCTCAGTGGGAAACCCACAGCCAGCTTGGAGGAATGGGGGGAATGGCTCTCCTGGCTGGGGAATTCTGGGAGTTGAAGTCCACCCATCTTAAAGTCGCCAAGGTTGAAAAACACTGCTCTAGAGATATCTGAGTCCATCCAGAACCTTTCTGTTTGACACACATCAATACATTCAGTACAGTGAGTTGTCACTAAAGGATCAATACACTGTACATTCAGTACAGTGAGCTGTCATCCAGGATCCTGTTGATCCTGGATGAACGATCTGGAGCCATAGGATCTCTGTGTAGCAGAGAAAGATGCTGTAACTCCAATGGGGAAATTTGACATCATAAGCCTTTTTTGGCTTCTGTGGGAGCCTCCAAGTTTTTGTTTTTTGTTTTTTTGAGATCAGAAAGTTTAACATAAAAAAAGGGGGGGGGGAATGCAGGATTTGAATTAGGGATTGGTTAGAAAGAGCTGTTGATCCACCAGACTCAAAGCCCTCCTTATTTTTAATTGCCCTTCCAAACCAGTGAGCAGTTACATACTTAGTTCCCTCACAACAGAGAAGAAGGCACTGAAACAACAATAAAAAAAAAATGTTTTTCTTTTTAAAAGTATTTATCTCACAGCAACTATAGGTACAGTAGTATGGAGCCATGATATTTGCTGTGTTTTCCTTCTTTTCCTATAGATGGCACCAACATCTTGCAATGTTGAGAATAATTTCCAAGTTGCATTTCCTAGATGGAATTTTAATACTGTATATAAAGCAATTGACGTCTGAAAGGGGCATAACAGTTGCCACTGAGATGTTTTACCAGCCTGTGAATTTGTGGTTTAATGGGAAAAGCATTCACCCATCTAATGTTGCACAATGCTCTTGTGGATATAAAAGCAGTGCAATGTTTTCTATAAAGTTCAGGCCTGGAATTTGATAAGAATCAGCTGACTCTACTTGAAAGTTATCTTTCCAGTTCAGTGTTCCTTTTCTTTTCCCCTCTTCATGGAGAGATTTTATAGTCTCCAAGAAAAGAGACCAAAGAAATGCTGGTGAAAGATAGAGATCCATATCAGCAAACTGAGCTGGATGTGATATCTTGTGTTGAGAGGAAACTCTCTCAAAAGAATATTTGTAAGTCTGCATGAAACAAAGACTCCATCGATAATATGTTCTTTGCTGATACAAGTCAATAGCCATTTTCTCATTTTGCATCTTTGAGTTGGATCTTTACTGAGTCCTGCTAATTCTTATTGAGTATAGTGAATCTTTCTAAACCAGATTAAAATCTAAATCTAATCGATTGTCTTTTAAAATCTGAGAAGTTGTATGGATCATCATCACATTGATTGCTTTGTTTTGGCATACTTGCCATTTCCTTCCTTCCTATCACCAGTTCCAGGGAAAGGCCTTTTTCATCAAATGGATGCAGTGACTAATATCAATACTTTGCTCATTCCCACTGAAGTTAACAGGCTCTAATAATCTGGAGGGTAGATGCATACCTCCATTTTTATCACTTAAAGTACTACAACACAAATCCTGAATTCCCAATAGAATTTCATTTCATGTTAAAGACTGTTTCTAATTAAATTGGTTCGTATAGTCAGCATTTGCCCCAGTCCAGAATCAGCGCCACCCCACCCCCATGTTGGACCTCTTTAGAAGCTTTTCTACAGATGCTCAGCTGCGTCATAGCAGGAAATGCTGTAAGATACTTTGCAATATTAATGCTGGAACTGCATGATGGTGGGGGGCTTTCTAATGGAAAGAACTCTTGCCAGCCAGTCCTGCCCTCTGACTGGTCAGTTTTCCTCCTTCCCTCTGAAGTTAAGGAGCTATGGTGCCTCACTGTCCTTCTCCCATGCTTCTTAAATTGAATTTCTCTCCCCCTCTCTGGTCTCCTTGTCAAGTTGCTGTTGCAGTGAAAGTATATAATCTAACTCACTGAAAAATGTTGAGTTGTCCTTGGAGGCAAATGCATCTGATGGCATATTAAATGGAATGGCTTACCGCAAAGAAGTACATTGGCATCATTCCACTTCACTATTTATACAAATTATTAACCAGGCTATCCAAACAGAAGAAATACTGATAATCTAACCATAGTAAGGCAGACAAAGGAATTTATTCAGATTAAAAAGTCAGTAGCAGGAAAATTAGAAAATCTAACCACCTATTATTTTGCCAACTAACTTAAACCAAATACAAGTGAGTCTCAGCCTCTCCATTTGCACAATCGAGATGGAAACCAACAGTGCAATAGTAACTGGAATGTGACATGGTTGAAGCACAATAGGAATCTGTAGATTTCAGTATAAAGACCCTAGATTGTATACTTTCATTTAAAACACATATAGAAAAATTGAGAAACAAGGTCAGTGCTTGGAACACCATGACTCAAAAATTCATGTAGTTAACCATCAGGAGCTCCATCTTGGCCTTTTGTTATTCCAGTGCTGAATATGCATTCATGCAAAAGAATAAACAATGGACTCTTTACCGAACAACATTTGCCAAATCATCACAGGCTGTAAATCCCACCAAAACAAATTGTATATTCTCACTGGAACAGTTCCTTTAGATATCCAGAGAACATAAGATAGTTCTAGACATTTTCTATATAACCACATTGTGAAGCAGAGGCATTTGCTTTTTACCCCAATGAAAAAATTAAATATCAGATTGACTTCGGTTAGAAAGGGACGATGGTACGTATGACTAAGAAAGTTTGCAGAGGATGCTATGGACATATATTAGAGAGGAATGGTTCATGTGGATGCAGGTAGGTGTATTGAGAGTTAACCGGGTCCTGTGGGGTACTTTACTGAAGCAGAGACCTATGGTTGTGGTCCAAGCAGATCTGCAACCTCTACTTTGTCCTTTCTTAAGGGTACTCTTGAACACAGTAGGATATTATAGCCAACACACAAGCACTGAAATGTACATAATGGTGAGAAAAAATGTGACTTGCTGAATGAACATTCGGGAAAGAACAGAATGTTTTCTAAGTTGTTTTCCTGATGAGAAAACAAATGCAGCATGGCCATGATGAGAATAGGGAAAACCACAGTATTGGCTAGATGCTGGTTTTTGTAATTGTAATTTGATGGGAGCCTTAGCCAGCTCAGGGGGAGTTCGGAGCTTTGCAAGAACAGCAGTAATGAGGACTGTGGGTTGATGCTGCAGAAATGTCTCTGTAGCCTTTGGGGCAAAATCAGTGGCTGTGTGAAAGTACCTGTTGATGCCATTTGTCAAAATAATCTAATCTAGAGAATGCAGTGAATACCTTGCTTTCCAAATATAGCACAAGTATAGAGCTGGAAAAGATGCAGAAAGGATCAGCCAACATGATTAGAGGGCTGGGGCAGCTGTCCTTAAAGGAAGTATTTGTTTTTGGTTGTTTCTGTGTTTGTTTTTACTTAGAAAGTGAATCAAAGAGATAGAAGTATATAAATCCATATGTGGCAGAGGGAAAAAGAAAGGAGGCACTGTTTCTCTTTCTTTTTCATGATATTAGAACCCAAGATTGAAACCAAACATAAGGAGAATTCAGGGCCAATAAAAGGAAGTCCTTCTTTACCCCATGCATAGTGAAAGAATGGAATCCCACTGTCACCAGCTGGGATGGCCACCAAATTAGTCAACTTTAAAATGGGTTTAGGGAAATTCATGGAGGACAGAACTATCAGTAGCTATTAATGCTGATGGCATATGACATAAATACCAGTTGCTAGGAAACAATAGTGGAAGAAGTTATAATTCTCATGTCCAGCTTGTGAACTTTCTTGACCATTTGACCACATCTGCACAGAATACACAGAATACAGTATCAGATGGCCCATTGATTAGACTGAACAGGGCTCTTCTTATATTCTTAATGGATACACATCTGTAAACCCTTTGCTATCAAAGGGTTCCTTGACTGAAATCCATTTTTAATGGATTTCTTCCAACAGCTTATCTCTAGCACTGGAACATTCATCCTAAACTGAAGGATCAAGGCTGTTCCTTCCTACCTGTATCGTTCCATGGGTATCCACTGGAAGGCAAATGATGACACTTGCATATGACGTAATCACACAAATGCTTCAAAATGTCCTGATGCAAGTACACAGTCAAGGCATTTGCCTGATAATATCTGCATCCACATATTTTCAGTTTGTGTTATTGGTGTTTGCTGCAGATACCACTGGATGGTAATCTTAAATCTGGAGAAAATGGCTCTCCCAGTGTCTTGGTTTCAAATCACTGAGATTAATGACACCTTCAACCAAGCCCAGAAAGACTGACCTCATTTAATATAGTATTCTCCTCCCCAGTGTGTCTTTATTACACCTCTCGGAGCTATTAGACAGCCCAATACTGATGGGCTGAAAATTATTCTGTGGGTTTCACGGCTGGGTGGGAATCTCCCCAGTCCTAGTCCAACGTTCTAATCATTACACTACAAGATTTCTGCAACTTTTAAACCACTCCTCTGAAAAAAGCCATGCGCTTCCTGCAGAATAAGTGCCTGCCTGAAGCTATCTATCCCTATATACAGGCAACATTTTACTTCTGAGCTACTATTCAAGGAAGACTGCTAGAAATGCACCATTGAACTAGTGACAAAGTATGGATGTTTTAGTAATAGGACTTTGTAAGTATTTTACCAGTCAAATTTTTCAATACTCATGGGCAATATATTTCCGGAAGAAAACAGAGTTTCTTCTTTCTTAGCGATCAGCCTCTGGTAGTCAGCCTCTTGAAAAGTGAGAAGGATCAAATATTCTTGTTTACATTTAGTTCTTCCAATACAACAGAATTAGCTGTTGCAGGCAATGTACTGCCAGGGAGTAACCTCTTTTAGATTCTGCTCCTTTGCGCTAGGGGGGGCATGATCCAGCTGCCATTCGCTAATACCAAAGCCACAAGGCATCTGGCCAAGGTTTTACTTGCAAGACAGACAAGCCAGACATAATGAGGATCACGTTTAAATGACATGTTCAGTGACAAAGCATACAGCCAATTTGAAAAGTTTTGTTGTAAGAAAACAGAAGTCATTTTTAAAGAATAAATCAAACGGGTATCTGTGCCCCTGCATAACTCTAGCCAGTTGACTGTGGGCAATAAAAGGAAGGAAGGAAGGAAGTTAATGTGGCCAACTTCTGATCTGGTGAGCCCTGAATGCCTTTGTTGGCCCAAGCTGAACATGTCTGGCACTGATCCCCTCACCTGCCACACTCTGGGCATCCTTTCCCACCCAAAAGTTGCAGGGACTTAGACCTCAGTCCAGCTCTAGAGAAGAAGTCACTCAGCTGGATAGAGGAGAGAAGACACCAAAGCTCAAGAAAGTGGAAAAGAGAGGAGGATTTAAGTGAACCAACATCTCTGCTTACCTAGACAGCCAACTTAATAAGCAGGAAATGCAGAAAATTGCTAGAACTGTTAGAAGTAATTCACATGGAAGTGTCAAAGAAAAAAGACAGAGGATAAATAAAAACCAAAGGAACTGTTTCATTGCAATCCCTTTCTTGAGTTCTTACCTCAGCCCTACAAATGGCTGTATTGCACTGCAATTTCTTGTTAGGATTTTGAATTCCACTGATGTTTTCTTCGGTCTGGTAGATAATAAACTTGCTCTGCAAATGCCATGATATAACTAACATAACTTATAATATGGAGACCACCCTTGTTGATGGGAAGATTTGGCTTCTGGCTGCAATATGCATCTGGCAGCATATGATAAGGACGCCTTTCTGTCTCTTGGACTCAATGTAAGGTGCTCAACTTTGTCTATAAATTCCAGTAATATGTGGATTAAATTCTTTAGTACATGGCAGCTTTTCCCAAACTAGTGTCCTTGAGATACATTAGAACGCAGCTTCCATGGTCTTCAGCCAATAGCCATGCTACATGGGGAACACATCCAGAGGATAACAGTTTGGGAAAGGTTCACATAGAACCTGGAATCCATGAGAAGCTACATCATTCTAGGAATTATAATCCCAACTCATTTGGATGTTGAAAAGTTGGGAAAGACAGAACACAAGTACGCAAAATGTTTCAAGCTCAGAACACTTCCAGTACAGTTGGATCAGTATTGGAATGTTTCTGGTAAGGTCAGAATAACCTGGTTCAAACTGGAAAAGTTGAAAATTCAAAATGTTTTGCACATTTCTGAGACCTAACTAGATGTTATTTTAATAATCTACATTGCATCTCTCTTAATAGCATAGAGCAGTGTTTCTCAATCATGCTGGCTAGGGAATTCTGGGAGCCGAAGTCCATACATCTTAAAGTTCCCAAGGCTGAGGAACACTGGCATAGAGCAAGCTCACATCAAGATGTGGCCATCATGTGTGAGGAGGCAAGATTTAACTCTTGCTTCCCTAGTAAAGCTCACCTCTACCGAACAACTAAAGAAAGAAACAGAACCATGCATTGGTACAATTGGACACTTTCTTTTTTAATTGCAACATGGGAAGCTCGAGTAAATTTGGGAGCTTATTGGGAAAAGACTGGCCTTTTTTCCTTTCATATTTGCTTTAGAGCAGTATTGCCCTCTTTGGATAAACATAAAGATCTCATTCCTTCATGTCACACCTGCCTCCTCCAATAATTTATTTTAAATTTCAAACCACAATTAAAAACCAATTAAAGCATTTGTAAGTATAGAAGATATTCTTCTTTCCAACCTCAGTTTTTTTATACCAAGCCTGCATAATTTGTTTCCATGACTAGCAGCGCGAGCTCTGCGGCTGGTAGCTCATCAGAGGCTTTTTAATTCTAGGCAGTGAGGAGGACAGAGCACAACAGAGGTCACTTTCAACATTAGGCCTGCTATGCTGCTTTGTTTGTATAGCCAGAAGTGCAGAAGACCCAGCTTTACAAAGTTATGTCCATGAAAATGAGATGATGACCCATAGAGCTTGCTTGCATGTCTGGAGGTGAAGAGGCAGATACTTTAACAAAAATGCTCCAAAATGATTTGCTGGGAGTTATCTTTGGCAATCAACTCAGACCTAGTTCCAAAACCTCTTGGATTTTCTCTGGCAAAAACTGAACATAAGTGGAAAACAGTTCCTCACAAGCTTCCAAATGGGATTTTTAGCCATGATGTCTGGGAATTCTCTCCCCAAACCATCCAACTGACAGACTAAATGAGATTTTTTTTTTCATTTGAGATCATTTTCAGGAACCTGGTCTTGAAAAGTTCAAGAAAATTAAGAGACATTTCTTGGAGTTTGGCTATAAATGCTTTTATTTATGTTTCATAAATAAATTTATGTTTCATAAATAAAAATAAAAGTTTCAGAAAATCTGAAAACTATCATTTTTTAATACTTTAAACATTGGAGCTTATCCAGGATAGTCCAAAAATAGGTTGGCTTCTTTCTTCTGTTCATAAATCCATTCAAGCATATTTCCTTTTGACAACTAATGGATCTCAGAGTAGAATGGAGTATCTTTAAGAGTAGCTCACAAATCTGTACAAATTAACAAGGCAAATTAACATACTGTTTTCATGTAATTAATTATCTTATTTGTGAGATGAGGCATTCTCACAGAAGGCAATACCAAGCAATGAAAGATAAAATCCATCCCGAAGATGTATTATTTTTTCTAAAATCCTAATTGTTAGCTCAGCATTGCTAACGTTACCCTCAGTGCAAACTCCAACCCTTTTTTTCTACTTCAGCTAATTTGTTTTTAAGAATTTTTTTTTTTTTTTGTCTGCGCTCAGTCATTACTGACCCTGCAGTGACTGCCTGGACGAGTCCTTGCAGTTATCTTGAGTTATATACACACATAGAGAAATAATGGAGTATAAATCCCTTTATGAGTTAGTTTACTCCAACTAATAGCAAAAATGGGCAAGTGTTGACTTTTCTAGAATTTGGAGTTTGATATCATCAGCTAAATCACTATGGAATTGGAGAAGGTATTTTGCGGGAGTTTCTTCTCAATTTCCTTCCCTAACAGAATGTTGGCATCCACCAAAATGCAAAGCTTCAGAAGCCTTCTTCAGAATGGTGCACAGTTCAGTTCCATTTGCAATCAGGACTATCTCACAGTACATTTTCAGTGAGTCTTATAAAATGTCTCACTGTCCATTTTTATGTTTTTCAAGGAGACGCACTTGGCAATTTTGTAATAAAGTTATGGTGAACTTGGCTCAAATGTTGTTCAAATCAATAGAGATGCATGATGTTGTTTCTGGGTTTTTACATATAGTATGCACTGAACATGAATGATGATGACTAGAAGACTGTATGAATATTCCATAACTCACATCAAGTCTTTTCAGGAGAGAAATTCCTATTCTGACTCTTATTCTGTCATTTCTCCTCTATTATTTTTAACAAGGAATTTCATCTGTATAACTATCATGTTGATGCTTGCCTAAATTTTCATAGTTCCAAAGACTAATATTTTTACTTGCTTTTCTCATCATTCTCTTTCTCCTTTTTCCCATGTTCTTTTGGGGCAAATTACATTAACTGTACCAGAATATGCATCGGTATGGGGGCAATGGTGCAAATCCAGAACTTATTTAAGGACCTCAATCTTCAAGTTATAATTCTAGGAGGTGAAATTAAACATGAATCCTTGCTTCTTCCATGCTTAATTTACTAGTTAGCATCCTGGGGATTCGTGGGAGAGCTCTGAGTCGCATTATTTCACACCGGACTTATACAGGTAGGAAGAATCTTCACAAAAAAAGCATTTCCACAATTGTTATCCTGATGAAAAAATATTTTTGAATAGCTTTCCAAAAGTAAATGGTATCATTCTGCACCAGGTATTATCTGTGTTGTCAATCATTTGCTGTAGCATATCCACCGAGGAAGTGACATGGGGCTGAGGGAGTGGAGAAAAAAGCATATGCGTGTGTGTGTGTGTGTGTGTGTGCGTGCATGCGCACATGTATACATAAGAAACTCCTTATTCTCCAGGTGTCTTTTCTTCAGACATCCCACTTTAAATAGTTTCCATGTTTCTTTGCAAACAATGTTACATTTGCTAGTTTATAGTTTCCTGCCTAGGGGTCCATTAACATGCTTTCAAATTGCTCTTACTACTCTGTAAACTTTGGGACCCCCTCAAAGTCTCTCATATGCTTGGAAAAGTGCCTTTGAAAAGTCTTCTCACTTCTGACCCACTAGAGTTTTGTGTGGGCCTTCAGCTTTATCTTTATAAACTGATGTAATGTTTTTTACAGCCACTGCAAATCTTATCTAGACTGTCATCTGTGGGCAAGTGAACCCTGATGTGTGTAAGAAATCCATATTCCTTCCCCTTTGTATGGACAGATACAAATGAACTGCTAAAAGGATGTACCATTTCTTATCATGCAACCTCTGCTTGTGGCTGTCTTTCTACAAGACACCCAGTGATTATCCTTGGCCTATTATGTACATAAGTAAAAAAAACCAAAATGTTATCCTCATCATGCCGAGCTTTGCCTTAAGAAAACTGAGTCACTTACTAACAAAACTGAGAAATGGTATTTTGCTCTTGAGACAGAAAATTCTGCACTATTACCATAGAATGGTAATAGAATTGCTTCCATGTCCACTCAATATGGTTATGCAAATATTCATATCAAAGTTTGATTAAAACATAATTAAATTGTTCAGGACTCATTTGAATGACTTTGATGTACATGCACATACCTTTTTATATTCTAATTTTATTTGAACCCAAACTGTCCAGTTTGGACCAAACTGATCAGTTCAGACTGAATTGACACAGCAATCTAAATCAAATTGATGGATTGAGCTGGATCAAGGCCAGCTTGTATCGTCTTGCTACACAATTCTATAGCATTCTTCTGAACAGAAGCTTCACCACTTGTGTAAAATACTCCACTGTCAGGAGGGGAATATAATTAGGGAATATATTTGAACTAATTGAACAGTTGCGTTATACTCCCCTCCAGTTGAATCGTATAGCAGAAGCCTGGTAGGGCATAAGAGAAGTTTAAGTTTATTCTAGTCCCTGTCCAATCTTTATCCTAAACTCTCTCCTTTGGTGTCTTTCCAAAGTTATACTGTATCTGTTAAATGCATACCTTACTTTCATACAGGAACTCAAAGCAGTCTACATAATATAATATAATTATCCCTACATCATTCATCAGTAATGTAGATTGGGCAGAGAGAGACTGACTGCCCAAAGTCATCCAGTGAGCTTCCATGGCTGAAGGTAGACATGAAATTGGCTCTCCTCAATTCTAGTCTAATCCTTCTTATAATGTGTCTTTCTGTGTAGGTGCCATGTACAAATTAAAAAAGCTGCCCTACTCCAAATCACGTCATTGATCCATCTAGTTCAGAATTGTCTACAAACTGGCAGGCACTCTGGAAGGAGTCCTTCCCAAACCTGTCTGGAGATGTTGAGAAGAACGTGGGCCCTTTTGCATCCAAAACTCGTGCTATTTCATGGAAAAGAAGCCACATTATCAGTAAATGTCCATATTCAGATGGGGCAGATGTCTGGGTACCAAACACTGGGGCAAGCCTCAGGAAGGACTCCTTTCTTTAAGCCTGCTGGTATGCATCACAGAAGCATCTGGACAGTCACTGTTGGGAACAGAAAGCTAGATTATAAATGGCACAGACCCAATAAAGCTCTTTTGTATAGTTTATGTAGATTAGCACTTCCTGAAAATGTGGTATATGAAGGAATCCACATCCCAGGAGGAGCCTGTTTTCAATCCTCCTGTGTAAGAAAAAAAGCTGATCTCTTACTGAAGAAAAACACCCTTTGATCGGGATGACTTCATGTTTGACTGCTCTCTCATTTCTACACCTGAACTCTGAGCTGCCTGGGAAGATTCAAGTCATTCAGATTATGCAGGCATCTTCGGTAGATGGCTGTCAGCGAAGCTAAGCCTTCTAGTTTCAGTAGAAAACAGAACTTTAGCTTTATTAATTATTTCCAGAAATTCTCAAGATGAAGTGCCCCCAAGTGTATACAATGGGTGCTTACCATCTGTTGCACTCCATTTGATTCAAATGGTGTCTTGGTTACTAAGGTAACCATTTCAGAATGGGATTCTGTTTTGCATCTGTTCTGTGTCCTTAAGGAAGCACTTTCAGTTTCTGTTCCAAGAAAAAGTATGAACAGGCGGGCCACCCTGTTGTGACTTTTGTCCCTTTTTCCCCACCAGTCTTTTTCCCTGACGAGTACCAAACTTTTCTACCGGTATCAAATGTTTATTCTCTCCCATTTCTTCCATGTTATTTCCCAACTGGTTGGGCCATGTCTGATCTTTCTGGGTGCACCTGTGTGACAGCAGAGGTGACCAAGGATGTCAGTTGACCAACGGGAGTACAGCATCCATTCCTGGTCACTTCTATGAATGATTAGGATTAATGCATAGGGGCGGTCTCTAAAGGAACAATGCAATAACACGTGTATTAACTCAGAAGTAGTTCCCACTGAGTTCAATATACCTTAATCCCAGGTCTGTCTGTGAATGGGATGGCAAACCATATAAAGCTCAGTTCCCATAAGAAGGACAGGCAAAGCACTTTTGGTGGGTGGTCCAAAGGCAAGATCTAAATGTACAGGGGCTGGAGGATGGGAAGGCCAGGATGTGCAAATATTATTCATTCCATTCATCTTCATTGCATGGAAAGAATACCATACAAGTTGGAGCTGAACTTGCACCCCTCAAAATCTGTGGGAGAAATCATGAGCTAAGTCTCATTAATTTCAGTAGGTGTTAAGTGCAGGTCAAGCTCTTTTCTGGCATTAAGCCTGAACATGAAACAATAATAGGATAGAGGGCATGAGATGCTGAGACTAGATTCTCAATGTCTCTCTGCAAACAGCTTTAGGCTGTCTATCTCCAGCCTTCCATTCTGAACTGGGGGACTGCAGAAGGGATAGAATAGTCTGGGTTAGAGTTTCTCAACCTTGGCAACTTTAAGATGCGTGGACTTCAACTCCCAGCATTCCCCAGCCAGCAGGGAAGTCCACACATCTTAAAGTTGCCAAGGCTGAGAAACACTGATCTGGGTTATATACTTAGGCCAGGTTTTTCTATAGTAATACTAAGCTGAATGTGATGTGTTAATTGAAGTATTCAAGTATCAGTATGTGCAGTGAGAACTTAAGTATTAGAAGAATGAATTATGTTTAGAAGCTATTAGAACTAGAAGGCAGTAGCTAAGGCTTTATTTGGCTATTAAGCCTTGCTATGTGACATACTATTAAAAGAAGCAACAAGAAGGCTGAAGAACATGACATGCCATCTGAAGTTAAATTTAATTAACTAATTAATTCATTAATTCATTAACCAAACAGAATGAGAGAAGATCTTGGCAGAGAAGATTATGAGGGAATAAAAAGGGTCTGAAAGTTGGGGTCAGTTTTTAGAAGTTTCCATTAACTGCTGCTGTTGACCTTGACTTCAACCACTCAGCAGCACTTCTTCATTTCTACATCTGCTCACCTGGCTTCCACTGGCTGTCCAGCTAGGGCCTGCACCTTATGGAAAGATCTGTTACGTAGAATTAAGAATTGTCAAGAAGTTGCTGAAAGTAAGTCTATTTGTGAAGTGAAAACAATTTTACTTTCCTGTTTGTAACTTTTTGCTTGCTTGAAAATCATCTGTGAAGTCTTGGCTGTTTTCCTTTGTTTACTAAAAGCCTAAAGGTCTAAGAGGAACTATGGGGAGAAAATAGAAAAGTAGAGGAGTGAAAGGAGCAACCTATTGTTGATAAGACTTTTCCCAAAGCTGACTTACCAATTCACCACTGCTCAAAATGTCTCAAGGCAGTGCAATGTAAGGCCGAGGGTCTGTTGCTCTAGTTCAGTGTTTCTCAACCTTGGCAACTTTAAGATGTGTGGACTTCAACTCCCAGAATTTCCCCAGCCAGCATGGGGAATTCTGGGAGCTGAAGTCCAAACATCTTAAAGTTGCCAAGGTTGAGAAGCACTGCTCTAGCTGTAAAGGCCTGTCAGAGGTCTGATAGCTCAAGAGAATGAGACCATGACTAGACACCCCATTAACTGGGTAAAGATCAAACTTAGGCTTCTTCCAGTATCTTGTATAAGGATGATTTCAAACCACACAGTGTCAGTGTTTGGCTCAGTCCACCTGGGCTTGTAGAATGCCATTCTTATCAAGGAGGCCATGTAAATCAGTGTTTCTCAATCTTGGCAGCTTTAAGATGTGCATGCTGGCTGGGGAATTCTGGGAGTTGAAGTCTACAAATCTTAAAGTTGCCAGGTTGAGGAATACTGATGTAAACCACTGTGCTGCCTAACCCGGTAAACCTCAGTCACAAACACCATGCAATAAATAAGAGAATCTAATCATCTTACACCAACGCCAGACACAGAACCTGGACGTTACCCCCCTCATTGATAACATGGATACAAAAAGAGTCTCACTTGAAGTTGATTATGTTAGAATGACAGCAAGATTCCTTCATTGTGAAAAAGAATAAGGTAGAAGACAGGCTTTAGCAGCAGATAGCACATTTCTGGCAACAATTGCAGACAATAAGGTAACAGGATAACTAGTGGTCACTAACATCCCACTTCTTGGAGTTTCAGCAATTAAGGAATGGGTTATTCAAGTCAAAACTACATTGAAGCAGATTCTTTTAATAGTAAATATATGTTTATTGGGTAAACATTGTGATGAAGTGATTGTGTTGGACTAAGATTGAGGGTGTGAGGGGTCAAGGCCACCCTCAGCTCTGGAAGCTCATTGGGGGACTTTGGGCTTGCCTCTCTTGCTCAGCCTCACCTGCTTCACGGGAGTTGGTTGGTGAAAAGCTGAAGAGGGAATACTTTGTGTACTGCCTAATTTTGCACAAAGGACAAGATATATTGTAGATCTAATGAATAAGTAACTATGTGTTTAGAAGAGCTTTTAATTGTTAGATCTATCATTGGCAATGCTTGTGTTGGTATAATTTGGTATTTGAAGACACTTGTTTTATTATTATTTTTTATTCTGCGTTTTTTAGAAATGTGTTTTATGCTGTATACTCATAGGAATCCATTGAAATTGTGTCCGTATAAAAATTAAGTAAATAAATATTATTTTCATGCTAATGACGCCTAGCAGGCATATGAAATAGACCTGTATGCAATGAATGAAAGAGGATTGTTCCCCTTCTTTCTTATATACTCTGTCCGAAATAAGGTCATGCTGATAAACTGGGATCTGAAAGATCTCACTGTGTCATGCTTATCACAGTGGCTAATTTATATCTCTTCTGATTCACCAGAGGCAGCAATATAATTTGGGTTTTTTGATAACCTGAATCAAATCAGGCCATTTTCTGATACTGGAGATAATTAGGTAGTTCAGAAGTAGCACCTTGTCACAATATGCACGAAACCTGGGCAACCAATACCATCCAACAAACAGCGTTCATACAACACTCTAAGCAATATAACATGGTTTCCAATTTGCAATGGCCAGGACCCACAAAACAACACACTAAGCCAAACCCAAACAATTCATTTTACTGCTTAGCATGCTACACAAACCAGGCCAGCATAAGTAATGGGTTAACAGTTTGGTGTTTAGGCTTCAACTCCGTTATCAGCTCTAACAGTCTGGCCAACATGGTATTCTCCTGAGAGTTTATATCAAGTGGGTACCAAGTTACTTATTCTTGGTACAAAGCATTAACATTCCTAGGTACATGAGAAAGATTTCAGGCTTTGTGTAAAAATATAGATATTTTAATGGTGTGGCAGATATTGTAATGTCTGCCACACCACCAGCCTTCCTATTTGCAAATCATTTCCAATGCACTTTAAAACCAAACTTCAATTCCTCTACTTTAATTTTCATTACCCATAGTTGGAAATGCTTTCATCATGCGGCTCCCCGTATGCTTGTGGGTTTGGAACTTGTAATCAGCATTTTCAGACAATCATTGCTTAGCTTGTGCTGGCCAATAGTTGAGCAGAAAGAATATAAGCCAGTGAGCACTCACTCACTCACAGTATTTCCAATTTGCTAACTGATGAGTTTGTTGTCCCGGAGCAACAAACAGTGATCCTTCCTTCCTTCCTTCCTTCCTTCCTTCCTTCCTTCCTTCCTTCCTTCCTTCCTTCCTTCCTTCCTTCCTTCCTTCCTTCCACATTAATTTCAACCTCCATGCATTTGGCAACATATATTGGTGCACATTTGTCTGTTGACTTGCAAACCATTCTTATGATAGGTTGTCTGGGGCAACTGCTCAATGTTTCTAAGTATTAGCGAGGGCCAAAAAGCTTTAATATCTCCATGGCGGGGCCCAGAAGGAGAGCCTTTTCTGCCATGTGTCAGTGATCGAAATAAAGTTTCTGTCTGTCTGTCTGTATGTCTGAGTCCTTTGAAGTGAGATGTGATTTCCCAGAAAATTTTGGAAGTGTTCATGGGCTGCAAATTTGCATGCCAGCAAAACTGCTGATGAGGATTTCCTCAGATTTTTTTCTCTCTCAAGCTAAGGTGAGCTGTAGAACAGGTGGCAGGGCAGGCAGTCTGTCTCATGAGAACACAAATGTCCACAGACTTCAGGTGAACTTTGCTAGAATGCAGATTTCATCCATTACTGGAGCCTGGAAAGAGGTAATTCTGGTTTTCCAAGAGGGATGAAAAAGCTGATTTTCTGTAACTCATCAGTCGCTGGTTTGAAGTGGTATCTTGCAGTAGGTGGGAAGGGAAGAAGGACAGTGTTCAACAGTAGAGGTGTATTTTGGGCTTATCACAGCTTTGCAGCACCCTTAAAGTTTATTTTTGTCAGAAAAGTTGGGGATATTATTCTACCCACAATTCCTCCTTTAAAGGAAACAATCAGGAGGCAAAATGACTTTTTTGATCAAATGAGGAGTGTCAGACAAAAGGGTGTGCAAAACATTTAGCGCCCAAATACTGTCCTCTATACATTGATGTGGATTGCAGCATAAATGGAAAAGCCTTGCCCACAGGGTCTCCCAGCCTGGCTTCACTGATGACAGGGAGGTGAAAGGTTAACTTCGACAAGCTAATCAAAGCCATGTTAAACTCCATGTGCAGCTTTTACAGGAAGATTTTGGATGTGAATGAGAACAGTCAATGCCTTCCTGTGAATTCAAGACCGGACAAGTCAATAAGTGAAGCTATGCTGTAGAGGCTGCTTGGATTGCTTTCCGATATAAGCAGCTCATCTTGTTTGGGAGGCTAAAAATATTCTGAGTTTAAACAAAGTAAAGGCCCATTTACGGTCTTGATTTCCTCTTGCCCTGTAAATACCCTAGCAAACAAAACATAGTTGTGCAGATTTCTTCTTTTTTGGTTGAGAGGGAGATCTCATGACTCACACCTCCTCTGCTGACCCTTCTGCCCCATATTCTGGTAACAGGAAGGGGATTGGATTTTGGAGGATGGGTTTGGATTTCAAGGATGCCCTTGCTATCTCAAAAAGCTAGCAATTTATTGAGGTCACCGGGTCCCTCACATACCTTCTTCTTTGTTTTCCTGTCCTCAGGGGCAACAGCTTTGAATAACAACTCTTCTTTCCTTGTAACTGAGGCCATTAAAAAAACACTCTCCATTGTTCAAATCCTGGGGTTTGCAAGCAGTGTTCACAGCATGCCCAAGACTCAAATCATTGCATCTGTTTCACATTGTGCTGCATGGGCCCCTTTTCTTGCTTGTGTTACTTTAGACTGTAATCAAGACAAATCCCATTGTGCCGAGCATCATGGAACTTGACCTTGACCTATAATGTGATGCCAAGGTTCCTCTGGGCACAGTGCATTGGAAGGTTTCCAGGTTTTGGATCTCTGGCTGCAGAAGCATCTATGATTTGGCCCCATATAGTAGCACTGGGAGTATCGGTGACTGAAACATTTGCATTTTGGTCTGTATGGTAATGTTAGGCTTCTGCCATAAGCACCAGATGACTAAACCAAAAATTACCACCAGCTCAGTGTTTCAGGGAAGCTGGATCTGTTGGAGCAACCTTCAGATGTCACAGAGGATATCAGTAGCTTCTAGCAAAAATTGTCATCTACATACATAAGGCTGGAGATGAACTTGGCCAAATTCAGTTCCACCCTGTTTTCTCTTGAAGGTGTCTAGTGTAGTATTGAATAGTAATAGAGATAGGACACATTCCTGGAGTACCCCAGTGCCAACTGGGAAGCTCTCTGATGGTTCATGTTTGAATGCAAGTCCTGCAAGTTAAGTCAACATACGTGTGCTTTAAGAGTCCTATGATCTTGTCTGGCATTCCTTCAGCAGCAAGTGCTTTCAGATGAGTGGGTCGATGCACACTGCCAAAGACAGCTGCTAAGTTAATGAATGCTATGATGAGTCATTTGCTGCAATGGATTAATTCTTCCATGACTTGTAGGTACAATGATCTGGTCACAGCAAACCCGATTTGGACAGAAACCAGCCTGTTCTTCATGGACTGCCTGTTCTCTTTGTATCTGTTTTTCGAGTTGGATTATCTGCACAATATTTTACTAATCATGGAGAGCACACTGATCTCATGGTAGTGTTTTCACTTGTGGCTATCTCCCTTTTAAAAAAAAAAAAAAGATGAGGACTCTGATGGCTTGTTTCCATATGCTTGTTATGTCTCCTGATATCCAGATCAACTGAAAGCCAGTGTGGTATAGTGGTCAAGGTATTAGATTACAAGCAGGGAGACCCAGGTTCTAGTTCTCCCTCAGCCACAGAACCACATTGGATGACTTTGTGCCAGTTGCCCTTATTCAGGTGGTGGTTGTGAGAAAAAAAATAGGAGGAAGCACAATGCCTACCACCATAGGTTCCTGTACAAAAGTGGGATATAATTTTAATAAATGAACTGAATTAGTGAGTGCAGTCATCATAGCAAAGGGTCATCTCTTGTAATGGTATGTGAGAATAACCTTGGAAGACAGGAGGAAGAGCTGCAGCCTAGACAATGGTCTGATAAATTAAATTTGAGTCTGAAGGAGGAGAGGTGGTAAAGCGTCTTAGAAGGGACCGTCCTTAGTTTTTGGGAGAGTAAAAGTGAAGGAAGGAAGGGGTACTTTCATACTTGCAAGATTCTGTTAACGTAACCTTACAATAAAGATAAAGCTAGTCCTCCTGATTGTGCTTCTTGTCTGGACTACCTTGCAAGGTTAACATCAGACTTGCAACTGCCTGTGCTGTTGCAAGTGGCTAAAAAGTGACAATACTGTCAATGCCTTTTGATCCACTGCAAAACCAATGCATTCTGTGTGCTGGTGACCCCACAAGTAATGTAACATCATCCATTCTTCACTGTCTGGAACTTTGATTTGCATGTTGCTTGAGCCAGGCAGTCACCGTTCAGTTAATGCAGTTATCAACTTTCTATAGTGCCTCAGTTCATGCACAATTATCTCTTTCTGGCCAACATGGAAGCCGATAAGGACATTCCAGGAAGCCATTGTCAGCTGTTTCTTTGGCTTGAAGGTTTTCTGTCATTGGTCTTGATCAATAGTTAACTTTTCATTGGTGTGCTGGTTTAGGTTATCCACCAGGGCCAAACCCTCAGGTATAAACCCAGATGCAGTAGCATTATTTGGCAAAAATTTCTGTCCCCTGACTTATGTACATTAACTCTCCCCATTCATATAGATATCTGCTGGGTTGAGCATCATGGAAAAGCTTAAGAAGTTGAGGTCTTTGCCTCAAAGGAGATAACCCTGAATATCATTGGGGGCAACTTGAACAAGATACAAGATACAGAAATAAAGCAAGTTCAGGAGGTATCTATCTCTATCAATTGTCCAGTGGAGAAACTGAGAATTAGAGCTTATGTTTCAAATCATGCAGCTATGGTGACCTTCTCTGACTTGGTATCTTCCAGTTGTATGGGACTATATTTTCCAGAATTCATGCCAATCTAAAGATGGGAGCTGTAATGCAAGACATTTGGAGTCATTAGCCATGATGGTGGAAATTCTGAGAGTTGAGGCCCAACACATTGGAAGGGCAGAAGGTTAGGGAAAATTACACACATGGAATTTATAATTCCTACTGGTTAGTTACCAAACAGGATTCCCCACTCTCACCCTCCTTACAAAATAGATTGATCTTCTAGGGGCTTTGAAAGCATCAGTTTCTCATAGATTGAATGTAGCAACCCTAAGCATCTTGGAAGAGAAATGGCTGCTGATGTTGGCATGCCAGTACTTTACGGGATCTTTTTACCCTTCATTCTGACTTATACTGACTTTTAGGAGGTTGCTGTAGAGCCAAGGGCTACTAATAAACCATATGAAACAAATCAACATCTATTGTTTCTAAGCTCGATATGGAGTTGTTCACTGTGACCTGCATTTCTTTTTTTTATTTTAAATATTCCATATGGAAATATTCTGGACTGCAAGCTTCAGAAATTCCTGTCTTTGTATAAACAAAACATATTTGCTGAAACTTGCAAGAAAATGTGGAACCGTTTTAATGGCACAATGTGCAACAAATGTTTATATCACCAAACTCCATCGAAAGAACATTAATCTAAAAGCACATTAAAAAAAACTCTGGGACACAGTTTATAGACACACACACACTCACGCATACTCAGTGTCCTTGAATTCCCCCTAACATATGGGAAATGTACTTAAATCCTTTATGAATAGGTGGAAGCAAAATCAGCATTTGGGAGCAATTTAGTTAAGGAACCCCATGTAGCTAAATCAATTCTTTTTTTTTTTAGCTCCAGGGCATATAATCAGTTCTCACTAGAGAGTCTCAACCCTGCCTGTGTGATATGCTTCTTAGAGGGCAATGGGGTGGTTTTCTGATTTTGGGAAGAAAAAAGGTACTTTACACTGCCTGGTCTTTCCAGTCATTCTGCGTGGTGACAAAACCATTTATTTATTTATTTAAATTTATTGGCTGCTCATCCCCAGAGGACTCTGGGTGTCATACAAAACTAGAAAAAACATAAAAACAGTTAAAAACATTAAATCAAACAGCCCAGACTAAAATGATCTCTTAAACAAAATCAACAAAACAAAACAGGGGCCATGAAACAAACAAACATCAACCCCAGGCCTAGGACAAAGCTAGGTTTTCAAAGCTTTCCAGAACCCTAACAGAGAGGGTGCCGCTCTCATCTCTGGGGGGATGCTGTTCCAGAGGGTGGGGGCCGCAACAGAGAAGGCACACTTCCTAGGTCCCAATGACAGTGTTTAAGGGAGGGGAACTGGAGGGCTCCCATTTTGCTGGAACACACTGGGTGAGCCAAAACGATTGGAGACAAGCAGTCTGTCAGATATCCAGGCCCTACGCCATGCAGGGCTTTGTAGGTAATAACCAGCACTTTGAATTGCACTCGGAAGCCAACTGGCAGCCAGTGCTGCTTATGCAGCAGTAGTGACACACGGGCACATCGAGAGGCACCTGTTACTGTTTGCACCACTGCATTTGAACCAAATATAGCTTCTGGATGGTCTTCAAAGGCAGCCCCATGTAGAACACATTGCAATAATCCAATCATGAGGTGACCAAGGCATGAGTGACTGTCTGAAGGCTACTAGCAATGCACAGTTAATTAGATAGTTGTCTTTAACCATCACAGATGTGAGCAACTATCCCAAATAGATCCTTGGGTGGCTGGAAACTGTAAAAGCTGTAATCAAAGACATCTTTTGGTTGGGAGGGAGCAGAAACCTTTTTGAAAAGCACACTATGAGATGCACATGACTAAGATTATCATGAAGCAAAAGATCTGGGCAACTGTGTCAGACAAGGCAGAATGAGAATGTAGGTATTGGTTGATTGTAGAGGTTAACCCTCTAAGATATATTTAACTGACCATTTAGGCAGTTATATGAACAGCTATCTGAACAATTGCCTGGGGAAACAAGCATTTCTGGCATTTTTCCAACCTCTTGTAGTTTGGCTCTGTGTGTATATGTATGTGTGTGTGCTAGGAAGCATGAGGCAGGCCGCATATACACTGCTCTGGACCACATGACCAGGAGGAAGAAGGGAGGGGCCTTAGAATGGAGCAGTCACCAACTTTCTGAACCACTGTCCAACAGGGATGCGCTGGGGGAATTTTTCAGGATTTTTTTCAGTCTTTGTTTTGCCAGCTTCTTCCCTCTCGCCAAAGTTGGCTCTGTCCTGTTCACATTTTGGAAAGTTATTGTGCTAACAGAAAGACAGAGCCCCAAGTCCTTTTATATATTTTTTCCAACATACTACTGGGCTGGAAAGAACAACAAAATACCTGGTGGCATTCAGATGATAATTTTAAATTATACGATTACAGTATATGCTGTGATTTTTCTTGTATGAAATTCTGTACAATTACGGCTTATGTAAAGATTTCCGACAGAGATGTTTGGGAGAAAACAACATACAAATACAATGCGTAGCTCCTGAAGGAATAAAAGTGTTGGATTTCAACTGGGAAGAGCCAGGTTCAGGTCCCCACTTGATCATAGTACTCACTGGCTGACTTCAAGACAGTCAGTCTCTCAGTCCAATCTACTTCACAGGGTTATTGTTGAAATAAAATTAGCGGAGACTCCTAGGTATGTTACATTGAGCTCCCAGAGATAAAATGAGGATACAAATAGAATTATAAAAGAAAAGTAACAATATCTGGATGCTGGTTTCTGAGCACAAAATTGGGATTTTTTTTTTGCTATCATTTAATATATATATATATTTTCTGTGTCTTTGAGTCACTGGTGACTCCTGGTGACTGCCTGGACTAGTCCCTGCAGTTTTCTTGGCAGGGTTTCAGAAGTGTTTTGCCAGTGTTTTTTTCCTAGGGCTGAGAGAGAGTGACTGGCTCAAGGTCACCCAGCTGCTGAAAGTGGGACTAGAACTCAAAGTCCCCTGGTTTCTAGCAGGGCTGTGCCAGTCAGGGTCAGTGCTATGCTCCCAATCTATGGATAATGCTCATCCTCACCAGTTGAGGCAATCAATATTTGGTTCAGCTGCTACTCCATAGGAAATGCCTTCTTCCCCTCCAAACGCCAAAAGGCTTCATGCCTTGCCTTTCCTGCTCTGTTCTCTTGGAATAATCAGGGATATGACCTATAGATGATCTTCTAGATCTTTTTGAAGTCCAACACCCATCAGCCAGGTTCTGGCCAATATGAACAAGCAAGAATATTTCTAACCCCAGGAAAGGTAGCACTGTGGGGGAATCATCTGGAGGTTGAGTCATGGCAACTGGACTCAACCTCCAGACAATTCCACCTGAATGATTGAGAATCTTCATAAACATATTGCTGTGGAGGAAATTTCTGAGTGTGTTCCTGAGCATTCACCTGGGAAAGGAACCCAGGTATGGAAGTATGTCTTTTGGTCATTTGAGGAGCAGATTCTGTTTTAACCAGCTGCAGAAAACAAGGAAATGACACTCTTTATTAATTTAAATGGTTTTAAAGAAGTAAAACTATATCATTATGAAGAACAGTCATCAAGAAGAGACTGGAATTTTAAATGCTGTGGTCAGAAAATAAAGTTCCTTATTTCAAAGAAACCCTGCCAAATTTACAAAATGGCCCACTACTCACTATTTAGAAAACCTGGAGTGATTTAAATCTTACAGGGTTTAACATCATCCAGGTTAATCTAGAAGTTGACTTTTTATGGTAAGGATATGTTGAGCTTCTCTGCCAAGAGAAAAAAAGAAATATATCGTCTGGATAAATCAAATTGAACCTAAAATACTTTGCATTTGTATAATGATTTCACTGAATGTTCAAATGCTTAATAATTCATTAGCCTCATTTTAGCAGGGCATAAAAATGCACTTTATTTTGGTGTCATGTGATTACATGTGATCTGTCTGTAGATGCAGTCTTTTAGGAGATAACATCCTAAAAAAGGAATAAACATTTAGCCAGCAGTTCTAATCTTTCTCAAGCCTTTCCATAAACCCATCTTATAATGTATATGATTTTTTAAAAATTAAAAATTAGGATCAGTCTTCTGCCCTCTGGAAGTGTTGGACTATAACCGCAAGGGTCATGCTGTCTGGAGATGGTGGGAAAAGGCCAGGTTGTATAAGGCTATGGATGTATCATCAAGTATATATGTTTAGAAGTATATTGGTGAGTGAAGAATAAATGTGTGTGTGCATGTGTGTACTGAATATTCTCACTGGGATCATAAAAGAAGACCTGCTCTGTTGGCATCTGAGAGACCTCTATCTTTTCGAGCTTAAATCTGCCAAGTGCTGACACAAACTCTAAGATGGGATAAGCCATCTAGATTTTTATGTTTTTCAAAGCATCTGGGATTTTTAAAATCAAGAAAGGCTCTATGATTTATGGTTCTTAATTGTCTCATGCGAATGTTAGAAAGAATAGTTTATCATTGGAAGGCAACATAATGCAGATGTTCCAGCACTGACACTTTATTGCAAGGAGTATTTTTCTTCCCTCCTTTTTAAAAAATATCTTTTCTCATTTTTCTTGTATATTTTGTATTTTTTCCTTACTTTATACTTTGGAGGGGTATTAATGGGGAAAAGAAAAGCTGCAGAACTAATCTTCCAAAGTATATTCAGTGCCCTGCAGCCATGTTGGCTATGGACTCACCTGGAAACCATCTATGAAGTCCCTCTTTGATTTCATGGTGAAATGAAAGTGGGAGTGAGTATGTTGCCATGTATAATAATCTGTGTTTGAGTTTTACAGTTGTCATAACCTTTGGAAAGAACATAGAGAAAGAAGACATCAACACACAGTGTCTAACGTTAGCAGGTAACTGCCCAGTAATATTTTTCCAATTAGTCTGACCCTTCATACCTCCCCAGAAACAAGAAACTCAGCATCAAAAAGGAGAGCCAAAATGACAACACTGATTTGTTGAAGATTTGCCCATCTAATTTAAGCCTATACGTGGAAACTGAAAAATACTATAATGTAAATTGATGTGATGAACTTCTGTCAGCTCTTCAAGATAGATCAGACTAGGAATCCAATATCATGTAGATCAGTACTACATTTATTGTAAAGTTATAGTAACAGAATCCTGCAAATCTGAATGCACTTCCCCCCTTCCTCTCTTTTATCTTTGTGAGAACTGGGGAGGGCATGTCTGAGATGTTTACTCACATTACATTTTTGCTCCAAACTCATGGCCCTTTTATCTGACCATTGTCTTGGTAGCAGTGTTTTCTCCTGCCCCTCAAGGCCATTCCCTCTTCCCCCTACAACTAACAAGAATTCCCCACCAAAATAATCTATATGATCTCTCTTATAATATATACAGCATATCTCTATCTCTATCTATTATCTACCTACCTACTATCTCTCTCTCTCTCTCATTATATATGTATGTGTGTGTGTGTGTGCACACATGTTGCGCGTGATATGTATGGGTGTGAATTCTAAGATTCAGTTTCTGGGGAGCAATGTGAAAGATATTTGGGAGCATGAATACCAAAATCTCATTTTTGGCATATGTGTCATCCTGTGAGCTCATGCCAACATAGTTGGTCCCTATGTTCTAATATAATCTATATTATTAATACTGCTCCAATGCTTTCTTTTATATTGTCCTGATGACTACACATGAATTATACAAGGCTTCATGGTTATCTAGTCATAACTGATGATTTAAGAAAAGTATACAGTATCATGCTTCACTCAAAGGCTATATCTGCTATCCTGCCTCCCACTGTACACAAAAGCATTGTGATTTGATGTATAATGTCAGATTGTTAGGCACAATTTTAGCCCAACCCTGTACAGGCTTTTCTTTTTGAAGAGCGTTCTGTCTTTTTACATCAAAAGAAATATTAAACCAGCTGTCCTGTGCAGCTGATGGCTACTTCAAGCATGGTGCCCCCAAGATCCTATATCGCACTCCAGTGTGCAGTTTTGGTTATGTGAGCTCCATACTCATGAACATTTTTCCCCATATTTGGACACTTCCATTTTATTGCTTTGCATAATTTCTGGCTTGGCTATGGACCTAACTGATCTCACAGTACCCATCTTTCTTGAGAAGCTGACTAGATTTATTTCTGACCCCATTCCACTTTATAGCTGCTATTTTCTTTTGAATTGCTTTGCCTCTGAAGACCTTGCAGGTGCTCTGCTTGTGTTCTTCTAATTGCTCTACATATGCTTATATATTTTGGGTAGAATTAGGATGCTGAGAGCATGTTGTGTTGTGTGGGTTATCTCCCTATGGACAACATGGCTGACATGGAGGATGTGGCCAATTACAAAACTCCATTTACCAGAAAACAAACTGTTAGCCCCCATTGCTCCCTCTAGCACTGTTCCCTCCTCCTCTTTTTCCAGGCAAAATGGGAAACTTCCAAATAAAATCCCTGGACTACAATTACCCTGAATGTTTATTTCCTTAGAATGTCTATGGGGCCCAGCAAACCATTGGAAAACAACAACAATAACACTGCATACTGATCTTTTAATTAGCAGTGTGCCAACGTCCTCATTTTTAATTAAAAGAATAGCTTTAAAAAATAGATGGGGAGGGAAGAAAGCTTGGTGAATACCAAGAAAAGGGTCTAGGTGAGCCAGTTTTTGATGATTGGTTTAATTGGGTTTTCCCCCTTGGATGCAATGTTCTTTTAATGGTTATTGCATTTATTTTATTGTTAGCTGCCCAGAGTCACACATCAGTTGGGTGGCCATAGAAATGAAATAAACAAACAAACAAATAAAGGTTATAAGGCATTATTTCATTCTATATATGGTATTTAAACTTTTCAACCAACCTTCTATTGTTGGCTTGGAATTCTGGGAACTGTAGTGCCAACTCATCTGGAAAGCCCCAAGCTGCAGAAAATTGGGTTAAAACAAAGGAATATTAGATAGGCACCATCCCCCCACCACTGCCCCCCTCAGGCAGCAAATGTTTCGCAGCAAAGAGTTGGAGGAAAACACTGTGAATGCTACAGATCCTGCCCTTTATATTCCTAAGCTAGCTGGCTGTCTTCAGGTGCAGTCCAGACTGCCTGAGTTATGGTAGATCCAATGGCTTTTGTATATGGAATTGGAGGAGTGCCCTATTTTCCTTTCCCCAGGTTACAAAATGGCTTGGTCCACCTCTAGTCTTGGATGCTTTCCATTCTTGACTTTGGAGCTGATCCCTTGGGATTCATGGATGCAAGCTAATTAAGATCAGATGGATCTGTTCTTCTCAGGCTGATTCAGCAGTTGCATGTGGCAAAACTGGAAAGCAACAAAGATGTACCAGAGAAGCGAAGAGAGAACATTTCTATAAATAGTCTTCTCCGTGGAGTTTCCATAAGACTTCGATTCACTGAAGCTAAGCAGTTCCTTTCTGCATTCTTCCAGAAGAAAACAACATTGCTGTACACAAGGAGCTTCTGTATTGCCTACATTCCAGCTGTCTCCAAGATACAACTTTCAACTGTCTCCAGATGTAACCCTTCAATTTCTTCCTTTTTTCTTGTTTTTTAAACAGCTTATTATCCTTCCAAACAATCAAAACATGGGAAAACATTTTGGCAAGTGTCGCCCTAAATGACAGTGATGTAATGTAAAAATAGGGCTCTTACTTTTATCTCACAAGCTCTCTTTCCAAAAAAGATATGATTAACGTACAGTCCTGCCTGCATTTTGAATTCCAGAGCAAGCAGAAGACTCTGTTTTTTGGGTTTTTTTACTGAAAGACCAGGGCAGTTTGAGGGCTATTTTGAAATTGATAATGCTTATTTAAAAGCCATTGTATATGGGAATGCATTTGTTGAATTTTCAGGGAACTCATTACATAAATTACGCTGTCCTGCAAATGGCCAACATTATATAATCCCAAAGGAAATTCTTAGTACTAAAAGGTACCCCATGCTGTCCTTTTGAAAGAAGGGGAAGAAAATCAGAAATTAATAATGGAATCATATGGATTTTTAATAAGAAAAATAGCCCATTCAAGTTCAGTGGACTGAAGTAGGTGGGCTGAAAAATTACTTCAGTTGGGAGGGAAAAAATTCATAATTCTTGACCAAATTCCAGGTTTTCATCAACTCTGAGCTCTGCCCAAGTTTACAAAGAGCTATAGTATAGAAATCTCCATTCATGTGAATCAGCTTTTTATTCATGGAAACAAATGCTTCTGTTCTTCCCCACACAACACTCCTGAACAGGAGGTTATGCAGATTTTTTCTGCCTTTGATGTATTGTACATACCTGAAGCCCCAATGAGTTATTTAAAAATGTTATATGTTGCCCTTCAGAACAGTTTTCCCATGGCAACATCTAACATACCAAAAGTGCCAACACAAGTACAGAAGGGCAGAGTTTGTGCTGTGTGGGTTGCAAGGCACATTCTCCCTGTTGACGCATATAGTAGGAATCAGTTTTTCTTGGTAGTGGCCCCCACGTTATCTACTATGCTCATCCAAAGGTGCAGTTGGCCCTAATTTAGGTCAGTGGGACTTCAGACCCTAAAATGGTCTCTTCTCTTCTCTTCTCTTCTCTTCTCTTCTCTTCTCTTCTCTTCTCTTCTCTTCTCTTCTCTTCTCTTCTCTTCTCTTCTCTTCTCTTCTCTTTGGTTATTACTGATATACTGTTTCAATAATGGAGGTACTCTGTATTTGTTTTATTTCTATAAACCCTCCAGAGTCTGCTAGATTGAGATGGTCTATAAATATTGTTAAGCAAATAGTAAAACTTCAATTTAAAAATGTAGATGCAAATAGTGATTAAAAGTACAGTATGATTAATACTAAAGCATAAACAGCAAACATAGATGGATTTAAAAAGCAGCATTGAAGCATATTTGAAACACTAAATGTACATTATTAAACATATAAAATATAAATTTGCAATTATAGCATATATTTTCCTACATTAAAAAGGCTTGGAAAATAAGAAAAAAGGATTTCTTGGCACAGAACACTAAATTCTAGGCACATCTCTTGGAGAAGACCTACCAGAACCAAGGATTAGTTGTGGTTTATCTAGTAGCTATTTGCAGCACCTCAACTTGGAGAAGCACATAGAATACAGTTTCTTAAGTTATGGGCAGGAATGTAGAGGAAGAGATATTCTTCAGATACAGTGTTCTTAATCTATAGCTATGGAAGAGTCATAGGTTAACACCAGCAGAATTTGCAAAGATCTCCACTGAAGATTCCTGTTAACTTTCTTTCAAGGAGAGAGAATAGACATGAACCCATTTACCATCAGAAGTACTGATTATGTTAAACTCACCCACCACTGGAACCACATAAATGCCCTCCTCCGAAAAAATGCATTTTTGCTGTTTGTGAGAATAAATAATTCAGGGAAACATCCTGCCCAGCCCAAGGGCCCTCCTAAGCCTAGCTGCCATACAGATATACTGGTGAATAATGTTGTACATGCAAAGCACTTATGATCATCAACTATTTTGGTGGTGGGTAGGGCTAGCATTCATTAAATATGCAGAGGAAGTCATGCGATCCAGTCTTACTTTAGGCTGCTTCCTCTCCCCCACCCCACCTGGCTATCCTTCTGAGTACCTCATTCCATAATTCTCTGTTGGAGAACAGAGTAGTGTGCACTACACAATTTTCTCCCCCCCTCCTAAATTTTTCCATACCCTGAAGGATCATATTCACTTGGTATTCCTAAAGTACTTCACTTGCCAGTGTAATTGATAACTTTACGCAGGGGAAAGAGGTGCCCTCTTGTCCTATGTCCCAGGCTCAAAGGCTATACCAACTGCAAATTGTGGAGGTTGCTGTTACAACACATTTGGAGAGTATCAGGTTGAGGTTGGCTGACATATGATGACTGAACTCCCACCCCAACCTTGCCCATGCAAACCAATTCTTGATTGGATCTTGCTATTTCCCTTGCCTCTTGGGCTTGGAGAACAGCAGTCATTTAAGCATAAAAGACCAAGATAATATGTTGTCTGAAAGGAAATTTCAAAAGTATGGGTATTTTGTAGCCAAGTGCCATGGCTGATAAAGCAATGCTTAATCAGGTGAGCTGAGTCTTTTAACAGGAACCCAGGGGAGATCCTTATAAGACCTTGATACCTGAAGTGGAAAGGAGGTATACTGAATATTAATGGCTCCCACCCACTTGGCCGGCTTTGCATACAGCTTGAGAAACAATTATCTGCTGGCTTTGCAGTTCCTTAGTGTTTGCCTTGTAATAATGAGTTTAGCTGGTTCCAGGCAGATGGTAATGCAATAAACAGGCCTTCCAAAAGGTTTTGGAATAATGGCCCACTCATCCCTTGCCCATCATTCATTAAGTTTGTGTTATCAGTACTAATAGTTATTGCCCTTTACGTGAAGAAAATATCAACTGTTGATAATCAGCCACTTTAATATTACATTTTAAAATAGGTTGCAGAATAATAGACAATAGCCTTTGGCTGAATTTGACAGACATCCAATTTACCTTATTGTGATGCATCTGAATATTTAAACAATCTGCTCCCCCAAACACATTTTTTTGCATACACCTATCTCATTAATCCCTTAAAATTCTTTTAACTTCCTAGCTCTTCCTCCTTGAATCTATATTTGACTGAATTAAAATAAAATGTAATTAATTAAATTAATTAAATGCAGTTAATAGGATTATTTCCCCTGTATTAAATATTTTTCTCCCTCTGTCACATTAATTTATTTTCTTTTTGAAATGTGTATACCAACCTTCAAGTTTCCCCAGAGTGCTTTTTTTCATTTATTTTTAAAAATAGAGTTTACAGTTTTGTGGCAACTTCTAGAGAGATATTGGGGGTTTTACTCAAGACACAGAATGGGCCATATGGAGCCCTTGGGGTCAGAGGTTATCAACCAAGTTTTAGGTTCAGGCTGTAGGTTAGGTATTTAAACTCCCCTTTATATAGGTAGCGTTTATAAATCTACATGCTGTTTAATGTCAAAGATAGACACTTTTATAATGATAAACAGGAAAGCATCTTTACTTCTCCAAATATTTGAGGGTGGGGGGAGAGGGTGTCATTTCAATATGCTTATCTCAAAATAATACATAAGAGAGCCGGAAGTGTCTCCAGTTCTTTGGTTGTAAGAAAAGATCCAAGTTTTTTTCCTGGTTTCCTCCAAGATGAAAATCAGTGATGCTTTGGCATTAACCTCATCTTCAATTTGATGAAAACTAACAAGCAGACATTTTGAATTGTTATGATCATTTTTGGGAGATTCACCAGTGTTTTTGGCCGACAGAGAAGATTGTTTCCGGAAGAGTATAATATTGATATAATCCCTGATTGAAAAAGGGCAAAAATAGAATTACCTCAATACTAAACATCCTGTTCAGTTGAACTGTTGAGTAACTATTGCCTACAGAAGACAACAGTGAGAACCAAATATTGAACTTTTTTTTGTCTGATTCTCTTTTCCAACCATCTGCTTTTTTGTTGTTGTTTGTTTGTTTTTTTACACTCAGTAGGGTAGCAACGATGAATGATGTCCCTGAAGCACAAACTAAAGTCAGTTGAAAACACACTAGTTCTTAGATATTGAAAACATTCCTGCTGTGTCATATCATGGCGCCAGCATATGCTAAAGTCAAGTTTTTTCATTGTCAAGAGGCACTCACTTCAGACAGCTTTTCAACGTGGATGTGTGCCAGCCAGCATAAATAAAGAACTTGCCCATAAACAATAATTTGAGGAAGTATGTGAAGCACTTTTTTTTACAAAAATATTTGCAGAAAAGGAAGTTTGCTACAAGAAATTAAGTACAAAGTATGATTGTCTGTTTAGGACTTTCCATTGTCTTATTGATTTCTAACTGTAAGGAAAGGCCATTTAAGCAGTTCCTCACATGTTGGTATATCTGGCAACAGCAGTCACAAGAACGGAAATATTTTATATTTTCCCCATTAAAAACTCTGCACTGTCCTCCAAAATCAGGACACCGTGGCCCTTGAAATACTGCACAAAGCCTGGTATGGCTCTTGAGCCAATAGATGCTGTGCCCTCCTGCCCTAAGAGTATAGGCTGCTCAACCTAGTCCACATGAAGTTGACTAACCCAGTATAATGGCTTCCATACTGTATAAAACAAATGCAATAGATAGTAAGATTTTTTAAAAATTAAGAACCCACTAACACCAACAGAGTACTGTAACAGCAATTTAGCCAAGCTAAGCTTAGCTATAAGTGCTAAAAGAAGATAGCAACACAGATACTTAGACTTAGTACTAGATACTTAGATACTTAGATACTTAGATTGCACAAATGGGATGATGTCACTCAGAACTCCATCTTGCCAGTCACCATCCACCTCTCTTCTGATGGCAGAGTCATCTGGGAAATGGCATCAGAGAATGATCTTAATAGATGTACATGCTGCTGAAGAAAGCTGGCAGATGGTCCTTCAGATGTCCTTGGTCCCGAGTCATTCATGGCTTGGAAGAGACTGGTAACAAGTAAAGATGCTTAAAATCCTTGAGCATATATTCCCATTTTATTGGTCCTCATCAAATCCACCTGTGTGTTTCAGACCACACATTCTTTTTTTACCTGATTAAAAAATGATTACAAACAATTCAGTTTATAATTTTTCAGTTTGAGTTAGGAAACTGGCATAACTTTTTTTTTTTAAGTCACACTTCTTACTATTAAATATTTAAAAATAACAAGATCAAAATATCTTTAAAGCACTTCACTTTAAAAAAATGAATGGGAATCTGAATCTTGCTACCTTTGCCTCCAAATCTAAAATTTCCTCTTTAGCTTCAATCAAGGCTTAATCCTCATTGCTTTGTAGCTGCATCCTGATTGTAGAAGGTCTGGTAGGGCAGTTTAATTTTATCCTAGTGCTCCACCATATGCATCAATAGCCTTCATATTGCTTTGATTGCCCTTATAAAACACAAATTGATCCCTCTCTTTTCACATTTTTACCTTTTCTTTGTGATAGTTGGTGCTCAAAGTCAGACAAAGAAAAATAGCAATAGCTGGACAGGTCCAGGCAAGTAAGTCAAACACCAGGGTTCACCTAAGAACTTGGTCATGCCTTTACCTCCACAAATACCAGAACTAGAAAGCTATAAATTTCCAATTTATAACCACTGAAACTTCTGAAAAGCTTTCTGAAAAGCAGAAAGCTGCAAACATTATTGCAAGGGAATGTAAAATGCCAAGGATTAGAAAAATGAACACTTCCTCAAAAGAAGCAATATTACCTTATGTACCTCTCACTTGTGTGAGGCTGTGATGCCACATAACTGCCCTAATTGGGCTTGAGCCAAGCTCATTGTGATTGATGTTATTTCTCTTTCTGTAACTTTCCCATTTTTATTTTGTTCTTCATTAAAATAAACAATGACCAGAAACTGAATCAAATATAGGTTGACTTTGAACTTGATTGTACTTGGTGCTTCTCCATGTGCATGGTGGTCCTCTAGCACTTGTTGACATAATTTATTTTAGCAGATGAACAGATCTGTGAGAAAGACAAAGGTTTGGCCTCCCCTACTGAATTGAATGAGTTATCCTTTGTGCATCTCTCTCAGGGCTGTTCATGTAGGTGAAGTAAATAGTTGAATTTTCATGGCCATTGGGAAACAGTAATTAGCGTTAGTGGCTGTTCATAGATCTTATCAGAGGACTGCTGATTCTGTTTTAAATAAACGCTAGCAAAACCTGGAGGTAAGGTAACAGTTGTTTTATTTCTTAATCAATATATTTGAACTTCTTTTAAGAAACACAAATGCCAGTGTAAACATGCACCATGTACATAGATAATACAAAAGTATTGCACGTACGAAAATTAAAAACATATTCTCTCTCATTCACCCAAGAGAGTTATGTGTCGCTGATGTACATGTGTGCGGCCAGGTCATTGTTCTGGATTACTATAAATCAATATTTACTATTTACAAAAACAATTGTTTTCTTTAGATGGATATTAATCAGTTGAGGGGGAACTGCTTTTATAGCTGAAGCAGTCATCCTTTAATGTTATATGAATACAGAGGAAATAGAACAGTTAATGCTCAACTCTTGATTATTTTTCCTCAATTCATTGTACAACAGGTTCCCCCTCTCACCCTTGATAAGTGTCTGCTGAAACAAAGATCACAATAAGTCTCTTTACGATCAGATCACTATCTCAGGCTACAGCAAAATATACAGGAAATATTGTAGCCTCTTTAGGCGCATGACAACTTTTTTTGGGTTGAGGGTTGTAACAGGGAACAATGCTAATACAATGCAGCTGAAGAAAGTCAGTGAAATTAGAAAAAAAATGAATGGAATGTCACTCTCTCCTTTCTAATACCTCCTTTATTCTCTCACTCTTTTTGACATTTACCTTACTCTTTCTTCCTTACCAGTCAGCAGATTGCTAGAGAATAGAGTATGTTCTTACAGAACTCTGAGCTCATCACTTGCAAAGGCCTTTTGAAATTAGATCAAAGGCCAGATGAAATTAGACCAAGGGCCAGAGGTTGCCCCCCTAGCTGAGTGATTACAGGCTTCCTCTATTTTTTTTTAAAAAAGCAACTGCTTGTTTAAATACTCTACTGCAAAGGTTCTTTGATTCCTACAAAGCCTCTTGTTACTTTTAAAATGGTAGCACCCCAGCTAATGGAATAGGATTTTTAAAAACAGGTGACAGCACCTAGTTAACCTTGGCTGATCTTGAAAAACTCAAATAAGGTCAGACCTGATAGTACCTGGACCACCAGGAATCCCAGGATTGTGGGCTAGACAGGGAAGTAAACGAAAATCCCCCCAAAATACAACTTTCTTCTAGCTACTGAGTTAACTGCTGGAAACTGATATTCTCAGGAGCCGCCTTTGAAGAGAGGATCAACAGGTACAGTGCCATCTAACTCATTTCTTGACTGGAGAAAAAGTGTACAAAAGGTGTCAGCATGTTCAAAGAGTTCCAGCAGCAGAATGGGATAGGGCTCTGAAGGAATTTTTTTTTCCTTCTGTGTCAACAGAAATCACATAATAGTTTTTGATTTTGGCAGGTCAAATAGTAGGATTATTGGAACAACTGAAGCTATGACGTCCGGTGTTAGACATAACATCCATAAACCAATCAAGGAGAAGAGAATGAGATGCTGAAAAGCATAAACACTTCTATAAAACTTAATACAGACTTTTTCACCATTTGCACAAATACATTACAGTATTTTGCTAAAACCTATGGTTGCAAATAAATGCATTTACTCAAAAAACACAAATACATTTTGAATTTGTTTCAGTGGAAGATACTTTGGTCCTATCATTACATAACCTATGGACTGGAAATCGTTTTGGATTTGGCCCAATAAAAAAACACAATCCATTAAAAAAACAAGAAAGAATGTTCACAATTCTGTTCACTGTACTGAAGTCATTCCATGCCTCTAAGAGCTGCTGGAATAATTCTTATATGTATAAGAACTAATGTCTCTGACCTGTCTACTGTTAGAGAGAAGAAAAACATTCCTATTGGAGATACATAATTCTAGATTACCTGCACCTAGAAGGAGTCATGGGAGCAAAAACCCAAACAAAAGAATGCATTGGTTGTTTCAAAAGGGCTTTGAACAAAATTGATGAAGGTCCTTTGCAAGATTTAATCTGCTAGCCAGATGTCCCACAGTGAGTTTAAGAATGATATATTTAACCATACATCTTCAAATGTTTAATTCTTCTGAATAATCCATGCATTCAAAGCAAAAGTTAACTATAGTATTAGTGAACTACAGAACTTTTCTTGGGAAAGCTTGGGGATTTTTATTTCTTGATCTGACTTCATTTACATAGGAATCTTTTTGCCAAATCGAATTTACTAATTGGTTTTTCTCTCTACCTGCCTTTACAATCTGTGACTTGGGCCCCCTGTTAGAAATAACTGGATTATAGTACTAGAATATAGATATTCTATACAGATTCAACACCCCTTCTCCATTTTGACTTCTGTCTTCTCCCTGGGGTGCCATACTTCTCTATGCTTTACAATCATGATATTGCAAACAAATTTAATCAGTTCTGTTCATGGTGTAGTGTCATTAAATAAGTGGAAATTTCTATTTTGTGCCTTAGGAATTAGGATAATATTGAGGCTCACTTCCAAGGCCTGCAATTCTATGAATCTTTATAATACATTTCTTCCTATAAAATAATATATAACTTTGCTTCTTTCCAAATATTTATAATTGGTATATGGAATGCAAAGGATATATTCACTCTATTTACATATGAAATAGTGAAACTATAAAATTTCAGACCCTATTTTTGCTAGGATGCCCAGTCTACAAAAGATGGAAAATAAATACTTGTGTGCCTTACTTTCAAGAAATATTTTGAAAGGCTATTTTTGCTTTTGGAAGTACTTTCGTAGTACCCATAACATTGCTTGTCTCCCTGAGCCAGAGTTTATAAAAGTTCCTATCCTTAGGGAGATGCCTCAAGATTTTGCCATCATACAGTAGAGTTGAACATTGTGTCTTGCTCCTCTTTCACCATTTAAGCATCTTTGGCTTTCCATCTCTGCTCCATTTGGGTTTATGACTGCTTTTAATGTTTCCCATGATTTCATGAAGAATCAGTTTTTCAAAACTGAAACAATTCTTCTTCATTTACTCCTTTGGGATGGAAGGTTGCTCATCAGTTCTGAGGCAGAGATAATATTCTTTTCTGCGATCTATGTTCTGAATGGATAGAATACTGCATAGGTCCAATTATAGCTATTTGGCAATCTTGAATCCAAACTAAGGTTCCTGGTTCATGAACTGAACCTCTAGATCTGGACTCTCATTTTCTATGTATCAGTAGTCTTGTCACTTGTTAGTTGCACTCTGTCAGCCATGTCATCTCTAGGACGCCTGGGTCTGTCAAAGAAGCCACACTACAGAACAAAACAATAAAATGTAAGCAAGTTGGGAAATCAACCATTTGATTACCATAACTTCTTATTTCCAAACTTCAGGCTACCATTAGGACTTGACTATATATGCCTATGCAGATCTGGTTGTCTCCAGATATATTATATTTCCCACAATCATTGTAAGGGGGCTTCAGTTGCCATTCAAAACATGTGCACTTTTGAAGTTAAGTCATTTTGGTATATTATCTTTTTCAAAATAGTAAGATAATATATCAAACTGGCTTAAACTCAGAACTGCTTTTTTGCATGTAGAGAACTGATTCAAATGCTATGTAACTGATAAAAAGGCTACAAACAACAACAAAATCCTGTTGCATGGCATATGGAAATCCTATCACTACTACTACAAGGAGAATTTCCCAGAAGCATGGCATATTCCCAAGAGTGTTCAACTTATCTATAGAATCAGTCTTATGTACACTTACCAGGGAATAAACCCACTGAATGTAATAGGGCTTCCTTTTGAGTAGACCTGATTGGGATTCTGTTGTATATCTGAGAAAGAGACTATGATTGAATCAAACATAAGCAAGGGCCATATTGGAGCCAGTCTGGTGTTGTGGGGAGAGAGCTAGTTTGGTATAGTGGTTAAGGTGGTGGGCTACAAACCAGGAGACTCTGAGTTCTAGGCCTTCCTTAAGCATGAAAGCTGGCTGGGTGACTGGGCCAGTCACTCTTTCTCAGCCCAACCCACCTCACAGGGTGGTTGTTGTGGGGAAAATAGGAGGCAGGAGTATTAGGTATGTTCACTGCCTTGAGTTGAATGAATGAATATACATACATATATAGGGGGGAGGGGCAGGATAAAAAATATAATAATAACTTCAGCTTTATATCTCAATCCTGTGATTGGGTGCTTTGGATGGGATATACTTTAATAGTTTCATTCAGACACATACAGTAATTAAAAATAATGTTATTTTTGCAGAATGATATCTCCATAAAAAGATACTTTGGTACAAATGTTTAAGACTGGGGAATTAGCCTCTCTACAATTCTTCATCCTCCCAATCTGAAAAACACTTGCTTATGAGAGTAGATGGCTTTATGAAAGATATAATGGTGAAAACCAAGCATTCAATACTAGGAAAAACATCTTTACAGATTTCGAGTCTGAAACTTTTCATAACTGTGACCATGAATCATCCCGAAAGGCAGATCAAAACAGCTGGTGAGTCTCTACTGAGTATTATTGGTGAATTGCTATTTCATGCCAAGTTGCACTGTGGCTGATCTGTTTTCCAACAACGTGGCCAAGGGGCAGATGAAAGCCTAATGATGAGCAAGAGCCAGTCTAAGTAACTGGCTCTGATTATCTGTCTAGATGAAGGTGATAGAAAGAAATGGAATGCATTTTGTTTTAAATCAAGAGTTCTACATGGCATGTCTTAGGCAGCACTTAATGCCAGGCATGAATAACTTGTGTCTCACCATGCAGATTGAATCCCACCCATCATGCCTCTTTGACAGAATATCATCTAATCACTCAGAATATCATCTAATCAGTCAGAAGTTTCTGATTAAAAGGAAACTGCATAACATTACATTTAAAATAACCTAGCACAAAAATCAAACCTGAATTTAATACAAAAAAGTTGTTCAATTCTATACTCAAGTTTTAAACTAAATTCATGATCCTCTCAAACACTTTCTTTGTTAAAAGAAAATCCTTGGAGAAAATTTTTAATTTCTTAAGTCAAGCATAAATATATGTCATGCATTGTGGCATGTCACATATGTGAGATGGGCAGTTATATAAACTGAATGAATGAATGAATGAATGAATGAATGAATGAATAAATAAAGTTGGAGCAAATTATGAATATTTATGATCCTCTCTACACACACATATTTTATAATTTTTTTCATAAAGGAACACAGTTTTATACAGTGATTGTTGACACTTTATCTGGAAAGTTCTGGGCAGTTATCTCATAATCTGTCATATTTACTCTACTTCACTTAAGTGATTTTGCATAGTGTACTTTCATATATACATCATTCAAATCAGAATTTTAAATTTTAAATTGTTAGCTAAGGATAAATTCAGGAAATGACTCAAGATCAACCTGTTCTTTTGCCTTGTTAATTTAAGTAATTTAAATGGTCCTTTTTAAAGTTAATTTAGCTGTTACATGATAATAACAATTAACTATGTCCCAATTTGCAGTCTATATGGATTTTCTCTTAAAAAACTAAATGTCTAGAAATTATCAATAGCCATTAATGACTCATTTATAGGATTGCATTGTTACTATTATCCTAAAATACCCTATTGATTTCATTATGTATGTAACACTAATCTACTTTATCTGATATACGTAGATCACCAAAATTCTACAAAACAAATAGAATAATTAGATAATATTAGGACCAATATTAGGACATTACTATAAGAATTCAGGATGAAATTACTACAAACTCAAAATTATTTTATTTCTAATTTGAGCAGATAGTATCTAATCCCATATGTTCTAGTCTATTATAGAAAAGCTTATCAATGTATAAATACTGGAGGAAAGATTTAGGAAGAAGTTATATCTGAGAACATACGGGATCTGGTTAAAATAGCTGGCAGTCATTAATACACTGGAAAACTACCTCTGTGAAAACGCTCTTTCCAAATTAAATTATGTATCAGATGTACAAAAGTTGTGTTTTAAGATACTTTGAAAACAATTGTTTCCAATTCTCTGAAATAGAAACTTGTAAACTACCAATGACTTACTGACTGCAAGTATTCAGTGATGTAGTAAAAAAATTAAACAGAATCTACCAATTTTGAAATAAGATCATGTGCAGCTTTACAAAACAGCACACAACAGCATGTTGCAAAAGATAACCCTTGAGAATTTAGGAAGAAACAATACTAGAGATGCTTCTTTGTCACATGCTGCAGAAACTTTGCCTTGCTGGACAAAATATAAAGGTCTTGGGAATCACAGCTGATCTTTCACTCTACTTATAACTAGCCTTTAATAATGTGTGACTTTGAAAACAAGCTGTCTCTTTTTTTAAAAGACCAGCAACACTAACATATCTGTTCTCCATTAGACATGACACACCCTTCTCATATATCTGTGACTGTTTTGATGAGAAGACCAAGTTCTTTTCTCTCCCCACTCTAGCTCCCAATTTTGTTTTGTTAACATCTTCTCCATTTCAGTCCCAATACATAACATACCTTCCACAAAGCTAAGGTCAACATAGCCAGCACCAGCAGTCCAAGGAGTATGGCCAATATTATAACCCACAATGGGATTATAAAGGAAACATTTGGAGTAGCCCAAATAACAGATGTTTTTATCTGAAATGAAATATGAAAGAAATTAGTAAAGATAAATGAAGAAAAAAATTGATATTACTGAATTGCAAAGAATATATGGATAATATGTAAAAGGCAGCTGAGTAGCATTTCTGAAGCAGCAGGCTAGGAAGGAAGAAAGCATGGCACACAGTCCTCTTCTTCATTGGTCCCTCTCTGAATCTATCATCTAAGAAACATGCTTCCTTCTATCTATTGGTAGGGCTTTATTTTTTATAGATCACCAAATTAAAAAAATATTATTTTTAAGCTTTGGCTCCCTAGATCACCAGAGGAAGATTACAAAAGGAAAAATGTGTATTTCTTGAACCCTTCATAGTTCCAACATAAGTTCAATGTGAATGCTGAAAGCCTATTTGAACATGATACAGTGGAAGCAAATATTGTAGATGCAAACACTTGCATTCTGAGCATTTGTTAACACAGATGAGTTATCTGTGGTTATGGTTACATTATTGATCTATAATATACTCTAGAATATGTAGGTCTGAAAATCTGCAATTTAGATATTCAATTAATATATTAGCAGATATTCAGAAGGCAAAGTAAAATACACTGTAATCTATGAAACTGGGGAAAGCCCCCAAGCCAATTGGGCCCCCAGTTGAATGGTGCAGAATTTTTACAGGCTATTGACACCTATATTGTTGAAGGCCTATTATCAATCATTTAATCTTTCTATATTTCTTTACTGTTTTATAAGGCTTATATTACAATAATATTAAAGCCTGAGAAAGACCCCACAAGATGCATAAGCTATACAGCAGTAGCTGCTTAATGCAGACACTATAATATTAACAGCAAAGTAGGTAGAAGGCTACAGAAAGTAATATCATATATAATTCTCCCCTCTCAATCTAGAGCTATAAAAAATAGACAAGCATCTGATATCCACCAGATTGATATTCTGCACATTGCCAGAGATAAATTAGAATCCATTGTTATAATTTTGTTAGATGCTGAAAAGTGTTGATTTTTGTAATTGAAAAGTCACCCTCTGGGGGAGATGGGCAGCATATAAATGTATAAATAAATAAATAGGCCTTTGATATGGCTCAAATTGACTTTATTAAATGTCAAAAAGATATAGGTTTCCATCATCTTTTGTTCACTGAATTTCAATGTTTTATCTTTACCCAGTGGCTAGAGTTCTTATGAATGGATTTGTCTCTCAACATATCAAGTTACATTGTGGCAACCAAGAAGGATGCCCCTTGTCTCCTTACAGAAGATTGGTTCTTGAACCACTGGCTTCTTCCATTGCTCAGTCTCAAAGTATTAAAAGTACAGTACACTCAACACTGATGATATTATGGCTACCCTTGATAATTATACAATGTTATTACCAAAGCTTACTGAAATAATAAAACAATATAGTTCATACTCTGGTTATACTATTAATTGGAACAAGTCTAATTTGCTACTCTATCTATAGAATGCCATAAGAGATTAGAATTTATAATTTGTACAGACATATTCTCTCATAAATTTTGTGAATGAGAAGAGACTTTACATCTGGCTGTACAAAAGGCAAGTCTCAAATTCTTCTACAGTTTTCTCTGTGCCTTCATGGGGGGGATTCTTGGACAGCACGAGGTTGAGGAAGATTGGTAACATCTGGAAGGTACCAGGTTTTTTGGAGGAGGGGGAGATTGCTCTGTTACAGGTACATTATATGGGACTGACTGGCCTTCAGGATTTTCTATAGTTTCAGCATCCACGTTTTCAAGGTTTTCTCTGTTACCATGAGCCTTAGCAATGCCTTTTAAGACCAAAAAAAAAAAAGCTTAATAATATTCTCGCAATTTTGATAAAGAGTATTTTGCTATCAGGCCAGATAGCAGATACAGTAAGTGTATTTGTTTTGAGATATGTATTAATATAAGCAGCTGCTACCTTATATTCTGCACAGCCATATCAACCATTAGCAAATACATGAAGCAGGGTATCACCCATATCCACAGAATGGGAACTATATTATAAGAAGGACGGCATTTTATCAAACAAACACTGTCTTTTTAAGAATACTTCTGGCGTTCACAAACACATGAACACAGGAAGGGGAAGGCACAGCGCTGTCCAGCAGTTGTATGTGTGAACGTTAGGAATGGACAGATTGGCATATTTCCTGTCCCAGTTCATTACTAGCCCAGATTTATCCCTCTGCATTCATCTACATTAAAAATTAACCCACATGAAAAACATTTTTAAAATACTTAAGCATATTTTTATACCAAAGTACACATTTTAAAAGCATTTTGAGCCACAAATTGCATAGGAAAATTGAAAGGAATTAAAAATCCAAAGGATTAATTTTTGATCCACATCTATATCTTAGTAAGATGCTGTTCCTCCAATAACCCACATTGTGTGCACATGTGTGTGCACACCTACAAGTATAGTAATAAAAAGGACCACATATTAAGCTTTTATTTACAACTTATGCGGGCGTATGTTCTTCAGCTTGGACAGTTTTCACATTTTTCCATGTGGTTTTAGATTTAACACTATTTTGTGAAAAAAGAGCCAGTAATAATTCAGAAGTGTTTTATCTCTTTCTAAAAATATTTATTTTTTATTGCATTAAAAAAACTGAAATCTAGGAATGAAAGGCTCAACAAATATTTTCTGTTCATCCTTTTATCTGTCAGGGCTGGTAATACAGATGTGGAAACTTTTATAGAGATCTTATAGTATTTCTAGCAGATGCTTTGATATGTACTGGTTTATGTATGCAGTCATTGTTAAAATAATTCCTATTGCAAAACTGAAAATATTTCTTTATCATCATAAGAAAATTATGTTTACAGAACTGAATAAATGTTGCATGTTTTCCAGTATTCCCTCTGTGGGCAACAGGAAGACACTATATCAGGACCATTTGTCATATAACTCCATGCTGAACATCAGGATGATGCTGGTTGAATTTGTTTAGTGGCAGATGTCAAGGTATACAAAATCTGGACTCTACTCCTGATCTATTATTTTTCTCAATATTAAGAAAGCGAGTGGTAAAACCAAGCCAGCAGCCAGAAGAAAAAATGGGAAGAGGTTTTGATGCACCTTCAAAAGAATGTATGAGGAAACCATCCAATTTTCTCTGTTAACAGATCACAAAATGTATTCAAAAGTATAGGGAAAATATTCAGTTTGACTGTATTATGAACTCATGAAAAACTGAATGTTGGACTGTATTAATGTGTAATTTGGAGTGATGTGGTTGCAGCTAGAGATGGATCGATCAACTGGTTCTGGTCTGTGACAATCTACACATGTCCAGTTATAAACACAGACTTTTCTGTACATATTTTTAAAGTGTATCCCCAAATTCAGAAAAGTATGTGGTCCAAAACCCAGTTGTGTTCTGATGTACATGTTAACCTGGGAAGTATGAATTCTGTCAGCTAGTTTTAAAATGTGGACTGAACAAAATTCTCCAGCATAGCTAGTTACTGCTCCTATCTGATTACTTCTACAATACTCTGATTGAATCATTAAGATCCTTCATGGCACAGAAAAGCTAAAGACTGACTAACATCCACAGAGGCATTGGGTTTTTTTCAGTATGGAGAGATACTGCCATGGGAACCCACCATACTGTTTTTCACTCCTACATTCTTACAATTAGGAGAGCAGTGTGGGAAGTGATCTAGTAAACAACATGCTGCTGCAAGTGAGGCACATAGGAACCCCCCTTTTTTAAAATTGGCAGTGATGCAGCTCTGAAAACACCCACTAAGGCAAAACTCCTCCACCTTACCCTAACCCAGTTTAAACAACCCAGTTGTTTAAACAGGAAAACAGCTGCCTGAAAATTTCAGTTTCTATGTAATTCCAAAAATAAGCAAAGAATTATAGGACAAATTCTGAGGTTTTGATACACTTAGTTTACTATTCTTTTTAAAAATTACAAATGAATGAGCATACCCTGATTTATCAGTCATAGATGAAAAGTTATGGTAACATTAGATTTATGGTAAATAAGTTATTTTTTAATGCTGTTGGTGCCTGTTTATAAAACACCCCTTTCTCTGATCTTTAATCATTTTTGTTTTCAGAGGTTAGAAGATCATAAATTACTCAAACTATTCTTGTATGTTATTCTCAAATATTTAGCATTGATTTCAGTTTGAAAAAGGCTTCAGAGCAGCTTTTAAAAGCTCCCCTGAGATCAACTTTATAATTAATATTGACATGTGTGCATTCATATTATAATTCCCTTGCATAAATATATTTTAAAGAGAGCACAGGCTAATTAAAAAAAAACTATTTCTGGTTATTTATTTTCTACAAGCATCACTGAAATTATAGAGCCTTATGCATCTCCAAATGTTACCTGATTTGTTGGGTTCCAGGTGTGGTGGAGTATCCAGACTTTTGGACACACCAATAAGGCAAATTAGAGAGTTGTAGTTCAATGCCTCTAGAAAGATTATCCTAGACTATAAACAGTATCATGCTACCAATTTGTTAACAAGGAGTCTCTGCTCACAGATAGTGGGATTGGGAAGGTGGGGCAAGAGAAGTCTTGCCTTGGTGGTTTCTGACTTTCTCTATCTTGCTGGTAATATGGACCCAAGTCACTTGAGATAGACAAGCATGATTAACACTGCCAGATGACAATGCACAAACTTGCTGTCTAGTGAATCTTCTTCACAAACTCTCTTACCTGGCATCCCTTACATGGGATCAAGCTGCAACCCTTGTGGATCTGCCTTAATTCTTCCTCCATGCCCCCCCCCCCACCCATGGACAGGCCACAGTCAGCGGATTCCTCCTCAGCACTCCTTTCTACACTCTTTCACCTTGGCTTCAAGATTAAGTTTTATCAAAAAAAAATATTTTTAAATAAGGGGCTCCTGTGAAATCTCTCTAGCACATCCTTGGCTGTAAGTGTTGCACATTTAAACCAATTCCATTTTTTCAACTAAATATTTATGAGATACAGGCATAATCCATAGAAAGCTCTCTCTGTATGCATGTGTGTTTTAAATCCTACACAACTCAGTGGGGATTAAATGTCTAACCATGAACTTTGTTTTCTGGGAAAAAATAATGTCGATCAAAATGATCAACATGTAATCTATATTATTAATGATTTTTTATTAGTCAAAGTTGCTAAAAAAGAGGAAGCCTGTCTGTTGACATTATAGCCTTGCTTTTAGCCATGAGGATGGCCACTATTCTTCTTCACAACATAACTCTAAAGAGTATCTCACTTTTTCACACAGCACACAACTAATTAATGGAAATTGCTGCCATACAATGTGATGGGAAACAAAATGAGAGTGAGCTGAGCTCTACTGGACACTTTTCTTATAGGGTACTCTTTCTCACAGGGCAATTTCTTACATTCTTATATTCACAAACCTGAAAACAGGCACATACATCATACACATTGTTTACTGTGTATGATTGTGTCACTCATTTTCATATGATATCTCACTGGAGAAAGACTGAATCAGAAATGAGGAAATCTGAAAAAGAGACTAATTTCAAAGATGCCATAAAAGAAAACAAGTAGACACAAAAGTGACATGGTGGTAGCTGTATAATTGCACGTGCCCACATAGATGACCTCCTACAACATGGAGAGACAGACTACAAAAAGATCTTGGTGCCAACTGGAACACCATAGTGAAACTCTGAATGAAACATATTGTTGCTTCAGATATCAATACTATCCAGGTGAATATGAAAATGATCTAACTGGAATGTTAAAATCTAAGAACAAAATCTAAGAACAATATATCTCTGAAGGTTACTAGGTACTGGGCACTAAAAATAAAGGTGGGCTATTGCTATGTTTTACTTATGGGCTTCCTGGAAAGCATCTGGTATCCATTTGTTGGAAAAGAAATGCTGGATTTGATGGCTCCTTAGTCTGATTCAAGAAAGCTCTTACTTATTTGCATTCATATATGCAAGGTAAATGTAGAACAAGTTGAAATGAGTTGTAAGAAAATTAATCATATGAAATAGTATTGTTCTGCTTCTTTGAAAGCATTGTAAACCCAACCTGGCTTCTAGATGTGTTGGGATTATGCTCACTGGCTATGGTTAATGGTAATTCTGAGAATTGTACCAACAACCCATCTGGAGGTTGGGGAAGGCTGAGTTGAAGGAAGATTGGGAAACAAAGTTTTAGATCAATAAACAAGAGGCTTTTCTAAGTGATGTACATCAGTTACTATTGTAAATGTCCACAACTACAATGGTGGCAAAATGCATATGTTCTTTTCTTTATACTTGTAATATCACATGCAAGGACAAAGCAATACTGTAATAGGCAGAGTTTATGTTGTGACATCACAGTGTACATTTTGTTACTTGCTCTTCACCCAATCTCCCTGTGAATTTCTTCATCCACATGGCTGTTGGATTATCTTTTCTATACATTACAAATAACTCCTGACAAGATCAGGAATGCTTAGCTCCTGATTCCACTCACATCAAGTGATAATACAAAGAGAAGCAACAAAGTTTCCTGTTGAGGGTGCAATTGATTGTTCACTAGAGAAATAATGCCTGACTAGTTTTTGGTGGATACATACATAAACACTGCTTATGTATCTTTGGAAAGTAGTAGTTTAGGAACTCTGAAGTTTGTTGTACAAGCATTCTGTAAGTAGGAAAAAGAAAATCAAATCTGTATGAGGACCATTCTGACTTATAATAATGTTGAAGATTGTTGATATGAATTTCTAAACACTTTCAACCCTTACTTTGGCTCATGTAAAAAGCCTGAAGTTTCAAATATCTTTCCTGGACCTACAATGAATATTCTATTGATTGATTCCTGGAGGACAGTATATAAAAGCATAGCCAGTAGAAACTTCAAAAGAATTTCTGCCTACAACACATCAAGTTGTAGAACTGGCAAATCTCCACGAAACATGGTCAGATCCGAGAAGACATAAAAGCACTATCATTTTTCAAGGGTTTATAGTCTGTTTTGGGCATCTGGCAATAAATCAACTGTATGGAAAAATATGCCTCATGCTCAAGCAGTCCTTAAAAACACTTATCTGATCATTCTGCATATCATCTGAAACTTGTTGAGAACAGCAGGGTATCACCTGCAGGAGAAAACACCAGCGCAGATGGAGACGGTACTTAGCAGCCATTTTAAAGAACATGTGTTTTTGTTACAGAGCACATGCAGGGCAAACACCTAAGTGCCAGAATTTATCTTCATTCTTTGGATGAGCAACAAATATAAAGGATCAAAACATTCAGCTTTCTAGCCTAAAAGTAAATCATCCTTCTTCAAGTAGTATCAGTACCCACCCATGAGCTAGAGTAAAAAAAAAAACACGCTTCTTGGCTGAATCCTTCTTATCTTACAATATTTTCCCTATGATGTTTTCTCTTCGCTATTAAGGAATGGGTACTAATTCTTAGTGGCACATAATAAGGATCTGATTCTAATACTTATTTTTTAAAGTTTGAAAGACAGTAAAAATGAATAATCTAAATACATATAATTCATATATCTCTATATCTCTATATCTATATCTATATCTATATCTATATCTGTGTGGTTTGGCATATATTAGCTTCCCACTCAATTAGAAATTATGACTCTCTGAAATAATCCTTATGTTTACTCTAACACAGCAGTGAGTATATTCCAGGATTTTGTTCAATCAGCATTTTTGTGTAAACTGAACAGATTCTCAGTTCCTGGGCTAATATGCAGATTGGAATGTAGGCCCAGTTTATGGATTTCTCTAAATGTCATGATACAGTTGCACAAAAAGATATCAAAATGCTTTCGAGAATAATGCATACCATAGAGTGTCTTTGGTAAAACTGTATGTAAAATTATATATTTGGATCAGTATTGAAATTACTTTCTTCATAGGGCTATCCTTGAAGACAACTTAGAAGCTTCAGGTAGTCTAGAATGGAACCATGCAAGCAGTTATAAGCATACATACCCATGTAACACCTTGGCTTTGCTAACTACATTGGTTACTGATCGGTTTCTCATTGCAATTTAAAATGCTGGTTATTGCCTACAAATCCCTATGTGGCATAGGACCTACTTATTGAACTCATGTTGTTTCTGCCCATCCTGTAAGATCAAACAGAATCAGTATGCTGCAGGTCCCATCCATTAAATAATGCCATCTGATGGGATCCAGGTGGTGTGGCTTTTCTGTTGTGGCACTTGCCCACTGGCACAGCATCCTTCCAGAGTGTCAAACAGCCCAACCGCATTGTTCTCTAAATGAGCTTTGAAGGCCTGGCTCTTTCCTCCAGTTTTGGCTCCCTCTGTGAGGGGTTCCTATGTCTGTTCCACTGGTAAGACCACCTTTCTTTTCTGTTCTCTGATGTTGCTCTACTTCTTCAGTTTTCAATTTGTACACTGCCCAGAGTTGTTGAGAAATTGGGTGGCTTTAGAAATGTGACTTATAAGCAAACAAGCAAATGTAGCATGTGTGTAACATAGCCTTGCTCATTTTGCATTACTGCCTCATTCACTGGAACCGTTGCCCTTTCCAAGAAGGTCATATGTACTCCGGGTACCGGAAGCATATCTATCCCTGATATATTGGGATTTTTTTTCCTTATTATACGCAACTAAGAACCATTAAAATAGAAACACAACTAACATTATGATTATTTGAAAACTCTCTCAGATAACAATCTTTTAAATAGCATTCAAAGAATGGGCCTGCATTAGAAAACACAGGAAATGCTTATCTTGGACTCCTGTCTATAAATATATTCTGTCACAGTAATCAAAATTATCCAAACAATGGACATTAATGTACTATGTTTATTTTCTGTGGTACTCACAGCTATGCTTCCTTGAGGAAGTTTTGCTGGCTGAACTTTGTATGGCGTCTTCTTTACTTCAAATGACACATTTATGGAAAGAGCATAGCGGTAATTTTTCCTCTGAAAAATATGATACAGAAAAAGAGTTTTGATTAGTCTTCTTAGGCTAAGATAACAACTGAATCTTAATTTGTCCTATGATGACAGACAGTAACTTTGGGACTAAAAGATGAATAAGGAAGCAGAGGGAAAACAAGATAAAAACATATAAAACTATACACAATATGGAAAAAGTAGATAGATGTTTTTCTCCGTCTCTCACGTTAGAATTCAAAGTCATCCATTACAGGAAAAATCAGGATTGATAAAAAGATGCTTCTTTATATAACATATACTTAAACTAAAGAGTTCACTGCCTTCTCATAGGAAATCCACGAATTTAGATAGTTTAGAAGTAAGTAAATTTATGGAGGATAGGGCTATTATTGGTGAAAAGCTTTGAAACTTTTGAGGCTCAGTTGGATAGCTTAATCACCACTATTGCCTACCAAATGTTTTGGACTAGCACTGCAATATCTTCCCAACGGCCATGCTGGATGGGGCTAATAATTCTGAGAGCCAAATTATCTAAAACATATTTGCCTACCCCCAAAACAGACCACTGGCCTAATCTGGCAGAGTTTGTGGTATATCCTTATGGAGAAAATTCTCATGTTAAAGAAATAAATCAAATGTTCTTAATATTTATCTGAAATGTTCCCTACAGTATAACATTCTAGACTTCATGACATTGGAACAGAGAGCATGAAAAGTGAGATTTTACATGCTAGTCCTTTCTGCTTCTTTCTGTATGTCCCATACGTGTGGCTCTGTTGTCTCCCATCAATTACAGAGCAAAATTTGTTTTGGAAAATCCTTTCTTCTCCAATATGTGGAGAGCCAGGACAAGAAGTATTTTTACAATAAGACCCCTCACCCACTTGACAGCCCTCCTCTGAACCTACTTTGTTATTGCCCATTTTGAACTGTGATGCCCAAAACTGGATATATAGTACCAAATGGGGTCTGACCAGGGCAGAGTTAAGTGGGACAATTACTTCCCATGATTTGGACTCTGCTTCTGTTAATGTGCTCCAAAGTAATATTTGCATTTTAGCAGATGGGTCATGTTTAACTGGTGGTCTACAAAGATATCCAGATCCTTTCATATGTCCTATTGCCAAACCAGATCTCCCCCATCCAATACCTGGGCCTTTCATTTTTCCAACCCAGATGCATTTCTGTTTGTTAAATTCCCTCCTGTTCATTTTAGCCCAGTGTTTACATCTGTCCAAATCTTTTTGAATTTTCTTTCTTCCCTCTGTAATATTAGCTGCCCCTCCCAGCTTTGTGTCAACTGCAAACTTCATAAACATTCCTCAACTCTACCTTCCAACCAAATCTTTGATAAAAATGTTGAACTGCACAATGTCCAGGACAGAACCTCTGATACTTCCCTCCAAGCTGAATTTGAGCCTTTAACAAGTACTTTTTGAGTGCAGTCCTTCAGCCAACTCTGAGTCCATCTAATAGTAGTGTCATCTAGCCATGTTGTTTCATTTTATTAAGAAGAGAATTATGGGAGGCTCTGTCGAGTTCCAGATACCCTGTGTCTACAACATTCCCATGATCTGCTAAGCTAATAGCTCTAGCAAGGTAAGATAAGCTTTGTCTGACATGTTTTGTAACAAATCCACACTGGTATCTGTTAATTGCAGTGTGCCTATCAAAGTGCTCACAAATGAGGACTCAAATTTTAAGTTAAATTTGTTGTACACTGATTTCTAAATTATTATAGCTTTTAAAATATAATTATAAATAACATATTATAGACAAAAACCCACCAGCAGACAAATAACAGATAAGTGTATTTTATCCAAATCTTCTCACTTTATGGTTAACACTTATCATTATTACACAATTTCAGTAATATCTTATAATCTTAACAATCACTACAATCATAATCAAATTCTGTACAAGTTGTGACTTATACAGTTGTGAAGGAAGACACTGTAAACTCTGGAAATGAGCACTCACATAACCTTGACACATGTTTCTCTATACCACCCTAATACCCCTTACCTTTACTGCCTTGCTGAACTTCAGAATTGCCCTTCAAGGAGTTGTGTTGCCTTTGCTGGGAAATGCTGTTCTAATCCTGTCAACATTTTTTTTTCTTTTCTCCATGGATGCATACCACAATTCCACAGTGTCATCATGCTTTTGAAACGTAGGCGTGACCTGAAGAGACTTTTCAGGTGAATTCTTAGAGCAGTGTTTCTCAACCTTGGCAATTTTAAGATGTGTGGACTTCAACTCCCAGAATTCCCCAGCCAGCCATACTGGCTGGGGAATTCTGGGAGCGTGGTCCACACATCTTAAAGTTGCCAAGGTTGAAAAACATTGCCTTAGAGGGTACGGTTCTCATTTTTATCAGCTGTTCCACAGTTTTGTAACAATGGCTGACATTTCTTGAGAGACCCAGAATAATTGGCAGAACATCTGAATTATCTTAACAATCTAATCTAAATCCATACACACAAAAGTTGCAATATGATTAAAATTGCAATAAGCATACAACAGTCTACTTGGAAACTCAAACAAGTGAAGATATAAAAGATATTTCTTCTCTTCTTAAGGTATATTTTGCCAAGCAAAAAGAAACTGCCTTATTTGCTGGCACAATATACAGTACTGGTATCATAGGGAAACATGTATTGGGGGATTCCTGACTTACGCCTAAGGAAGATCTCCTCAGCTCTCTGCTACAGGACAAATTTTGGGGCTCTCTTTGGGACATTTTCAATGAGGCCAGAGTTTTTATCTCACCAGTGGTAAATGTTTATATCCCTTGGAATTTCCTGCAGCGTCAGCATGCTCCCCCATTCTTGCAGCTATACTTTTCCCCTTTGCAGCTGCTGTTCTGAGCAGGCCTCCTTCAGTTATTTTATCTCTCATCAGCAAGAGGATTTATGAGTATGCTAGACCCTGACCTTTGCTCTGGTGGGCGGAACTTATGCAAACATACTCATTCAAAAGCTCATGTGATGAGCTTCTTGCTTCTTTCTTGTGAGAAGAAATCAGCTGACCAACTCCCTTCTTCTTGATTTCAGATGTTGGCATTATTAATACCAGGCATTTAGAAAGTACAGAACAGCTTTCCAGATATCCAGAACAGCTAACAAAGGACTGAGCAATTCTCTTCCTAATATGTGGTTGCTCTTCATTTAGGTTTTTGATTCCTATCACTGACAACAGTGGCCAGTTTGGCATCACCAAAACAATGCACACATGCTAATTTATATGTACAGCAGCAGTTAGAAACAGTGGAGAATGGGGGGGTTCCCCTTTCTTCCTCTTCTTTACAACTAAAGATTGTGCAAGACCAATCCAAACAGAGGACCGTCTTTTCAGAGCTCTTCAAACATAGATCTGTCTGTTGTAAAGGGGACCATACCGTCAATCTTCCTGATTTACTGTTCATTCAAATATTACTTTGAACTCTGGATCCAAAGGCCATCACAGAGCTCACTTGTCTGAAATCCAGGACAAGTTGCATACAAATGGATAAAATGGGTTCTCAGAATTAAAGAAGACACGTTTAATGGTATTCCAATAAAATGAGGAAAACTATTTGATTTGAATGAGTGATTTGATGTAGAAAAGCATTATGTGGGGAAGAGTCAAGGATCTCTTCCTTGCTCTCTCTGATTCAAAACACCCTTCCTTCTAAAGCAGCTTTCCAAGTTTCAGAACAGCAACTGGACTACTATTACACTGTTTGCAGTAGACTCTAGTTCAGCTTTCAATGTTGCTTATCTGCAAATGAAAAGAAATCTAAACAGCACTTACTGATTTTACTCTTATTAGAATCACAGAACAGAAAGAGACATGGTTTGGTTTCAAACCCCTTGCTCTTCTAGATGACCCTCTATAATTCGGATAATACTTTTTGTCAGGTGTGTTATAAGCAGTTTTGATTTCCACTTTACTATTGTCAGTGTGCACCATTATTGACACAACCATCATTTTCAGCTTTCTAGATGGCATGTAAATAGCTGAGCATCTATTTTGGTGAAACAAATAATCACAGAGAGAGAGAGAGTCTCAGTTTTAAAATGTAATGTAAAATCCTCCCATTGTAAAGTGAGTTCTTAAGATAAAATAACAATCTCCACTATAATACATGACCCTATGTGATATTTTAAAGTTATCTCCTTTCCAAATCTTCTTTTTCTATTATTTCCAGCTACTGAATCCCACAAAGATAGCAAATATGTTTATTATTAGTCCCCTGGTATATGACCACAACAGTTTGCATTTTTTCACAGCATTCCATTTCTCTTATTTGAGGTCATGGGATCATTCAGTTCACTCTGTATAATTTCTTGATGGTTTCCTGTAGTAATAATACTGTCTCTCTAGATAGGGTTATCAGTAAATGCCATCAATGCACTCCCACCTCTATTCTACAGATGTTAATAAAAATAAAATAGATCTCACACTGGTCCTCCAGCAACATTATTTGTAACTTTCCTTCAACTTGAAAGTCTACTTTTTGACATCATAATCATCATATCATTCTTGCCTTTCTTCCTTTTAACCAGTTCCTTATCTATTGGACACCATTGCTTTATACCCAATTTTCCAATTCCAATTCTTTTCAAATCCTTTAAAACTGTCAAAATTCATTATTTTTGTTGCCTTTTACATACAGAGGACCATTGTGTGCTGTAAATGTTGGCTTTCTTATTCATGAAACATCTCTGAGGAATTAAGAACTCTAATTTTCCAGGGTTCTCAATCGCATGGAGAAGTTTCATGGGTGGAAAAGGCTCTCTACTGTTATAGCCACCTTTAATCATGAAAAGTGATGGGTATGTGTGTGTAAAACTTAAAGATAACTATGCGAAGACTTAGATGGTTTTTGTGCTAGCTAGAGTCTCAATAAAATCTGTGTATATTGGTTCGCTGGCATTTCTCTTGGGGAGAAGATATGATTTAGCAGGTAAATTAAATTAAAATACCAGATTTACCATGCTTCTCTTGTGAGCCACCAGTGCTATGTTTTATCAGTTTCTTCAATATTTTCTTTCTTTTATTTTCCTTGGCTCCTATCTACATAAAATCTGTTTAATTAAGAACCACAGCAATATCTGCCCTTTCTGATAGTCAAATTAGGAAGCAAAAACAGGCTTATGCAGAGGTGGGAAATTTGTGGCCTGCAGTCCCCAAAGCTCTTTTTGTGGGACCTGGGACCCATTTCAGTCATACTGCTAAATTTTGGCGCACACGCCCTACCATTTTGAGACAGATGATCAAAACTCAATAAACAAAGTATGGCAGAGTATTGGCTTCCTTTAACTGTAATTAAAGAAAGGCACAGCAACCATAATTTCCACCAATAGATTTACGTAGTTCATTGTTAACAACAATTATTTATTCAGTCTTCTGCGTAAGCAAGAATCTATCAAAACATGTTGTTCTTGATATTAGATCCCATAAATATTCTGACTTTTTATTTTTCCAAATATTGAATACAATTAAGCACCAGATAGAATATAGAAACTACAGTAGAATTATTTTGTTAACTGTGCCTGGGAAGGTGCTTGGCAGAACTTTGATTGAAAGAGTGTGAGAGGTAAGAATGAGCAAAATTTGGGAAAGAGTACAGGTATGCAGACCAGATTTTTGTACTTCAGTACATCACTGAGAAATGGGTGAATGTGAGAAAGAAAATTTATTGTATTTGCTGATTTAGAGAAAGTGTATGCTAGGCCTCAATTATGCTTTTGTGCAAATACAGAGTTGAATGTTGGTTACTCAATTCATAAGACCAGTATATGATGGAAGTAAAACATACTGTACATAAGAGTAAATTGAATGTTTAGCAAGTAGTTCAACAGTGATCAAGGAATAAGACAAGGATGTCCTCTGTCTTTTTGGTTGTGTTTGTGGGCAAATATATAAGGAATATTTATTGTCATGTTAGAGGTGTGTTGGCTGCGCATGTGAATGAGTGTGTACTTTTGTATGCAAACCAGGCTGTGTTGTTGTCAATGTTTTGCAGCAAATATTAAGTACTTAAGAAGTATGTGTGATAAAAAAAAGAAGAGATGAAGTTAGGAATGAAGGAATGAATGAAGGAATGAAGGAATGAATGAATGAATGTGGATTACATACAGAAATGAGTAATCAATATTAAAGAAATAAGTTGAGACGATCTGGTCATTTACAGAGAATTAATGAGACCTGAACCACATAACAAACATGAAGGAAGAGGGAAGTGTTAAGAGGAAAGGAAGACTGAGAAAGTTGTGGCTGGATGTTGCTGATAAAATCCTTAAGAAGAAAGATGTGAGAGGTTTAAAGAGCAAAAAGAGTAGAGTATGAACTGGCATATGGACATGGTAGAGTATGAACTGGCATATGGACATGGAAGAAGCAAGAATGGTTTGCAAGGACAGAAAAGTACAGTGGATTGTATTTGTATAAAATTTATTTAGCTTTATTCCCTTTCTTTTTCCTTATCTCATGTCTTCAATTTCTTTTGCTTTCTATTTCTCATGCTTTCTTTCATGCTTTGTATAACATAGCTTATCCTGAAAGAGAACAGTGTATAGGTTTGTATGAATAACATGATTTATTTATTTATATTTCAAATTTGTCACCGCCATCTCACTGCAGAGCGACTCTGGGTGATATAAAGCAAAATAATTTCCTGTGCAAAACTTCATATATTCAAGCAAGCCACTTAAACACTATAGAAAAATCCTAAATTAAAGACACATCCTATCCTCCTGACATAATCAAACACACACTCTATGATTAATGGATGAGCAGTAAAGAACATGAGCCATTTCCATAGAGCCTTTCTGTGGTAAACAGTAAAACTTCTTTCACCATTGAATGCATTCTTTTTCAATTTTGAGCCTGTCACAAACCTACTGCAGTACATTTCCTGGGGATTACTATATGCCAAACTTCTTTTAAAAACTTAAACTGCGCCTTGGGCCATTGAATCCTAACAGTTGCTTCATAAGCTCTAGGAATTCAATTTTTATCACTTAATATAGACGGAAGATGGGGAGGGACTGATGTGGGAAAAACCTTGTACAATATATCATTTCAATATGCATAGAGCAATTTGTCTGTGATGCAAAGCTATTCATACAATATTCACAGCGAGCAACAACCTGCAATTGATTCCTTCAGATTTCTCCTGAATATAGACAATCTACATTTTCCACTCTTACATATTCAGTTGACATATTTCTCTTGAGTATGGCAAGATTTAAGCTTCTAGTGCTTAAACACTCAATTTTTGCTGGAATAGTAGAAACAGTGGACAGTTCAAAATATAATGTTATAGCACTGGAACAGTTTTCCAATATAAGTTTAGTTTTTTTCAGAAATTATTTTCAGTTAGTTCAAAGGAGATTGGATCTATGACTTGTCCCGCCTACAACACTGTGGGCTTTATCTCTGAATCTTATGTGCTTATAGATGTATTTAAAGGGGCACATTCCCTAATTTGCATGAAGATATGTAAGGTATGTTCTATTAAGGATCCTAACCTATATCTTCATTTAAATGTAAGTTGGTGACTTTTTTAAGACATTCACATCAGTCATCAGTCATGTGGGGCCAGTTCTTCTTTATCTATCTCCACCTTTGGCATGGGATAAAACATTGTTAGGGAAAAAAAATGAAATATTAAGCATTATAAATTTATATCTGTATTACAGAGGTGAGGGGGTTTAGAGAGCTCCACAAACATATGGTTGTTTTATCATTCTCTGGAGTATTAGCACCCTTCCAAATGTTAAATGTATTCAATCTATTATCATACTAAAAAAATGAAAGTTTCTGTTTCAGCAAATGTGAAACATATGGGTACCTGGATTCCAAACAGCTAAGCACTTCCAAGACATGCTGAGTACAGAATCTGTCTGCATACTATCCAGACTCAGGCAGAGGTAATTTGGAAAGCACATCACCTATCAGCCCACCTAAGTAGTAAAAAGCAATTTAAGTGAGTTCTCAGTAGGCCTGTTGATGGATGACGGTGCCTGCTTTGGTCTCAATGAAGCACAACAGCAGAAGTCAACAACCCACTCCAAAGGTATAAAATGGAGGCCAAGCAAGGCATATAAGGACAAAATTAAATTGCATCTGGCTTGCAGGTGGGATTCCTGAGAGAAGAGGAGGAGAAGGAAGGGAAAATAATTGTTTTTCACAGTTTCAGTAGCCAACTCTATTGAGGAGAATTCAGGTTTCTCTTCAGATTTGAATGATCTTCTAATTGGTGAAAGTGGGTTTGCTACTAATACCATAGGACCAAGCCCCATTGCATTTGGCTTGCTGAGCTATATTTTGGGGAAAAAACTTTCCACTCAGGAACAGCAGTATCCTGGATATTCTTCTAAGGTTGAGTGGGACACAACTTTTTTTTCAGGACAAGGACTGCATTTGTCCGCTGAATAGTATTGGTGGAGGACATCCCCCATTAAGGAGATCCAAGACAAAAAGAAAATTTCATTTCATTTCAATTGAATGAAAATTATTAATATCATTAAACATATTAAATCATAAAACATATTCACTGTGTTTACAAGCTCTACATTTAGTAAGCTTCCCTTCTATGACATTAAAAAGTAAAATTCTGTTTCAAAGGCTTCATTTGTCACATCTAAGGCTTTTAAAGCTGTATGCCATCCTGGAGTTTTAGGCTGTAAACTCCTGCTCTCGATACAAACATTTTTTCTCTCTTTAAATTGGGGTTTTATAATCTGTCGTTAAGTTATAACATAAGATTGGTGTCATACTTCAGACACATTATGCAATTTTTTTTTTCTAAACTCAAAGAACTGTGGGTGGGGGAAGAGCCCCCCAGGCCCCCAGAAGAGGAATCTGTGGGCATATTGAGACTCTGGGGCTCAGGGGTTCCCCATTGCTTACCCCTATACTATACAGGTTGCCTCTTCAATGGCTGTGTATTATATTTAATATAGATAGAAAATCAATAGAAGCCATACTAGAAATGCAATTAATCTAACCAAATAAGGCTATTTCTTCTTTGTATGAATTAGAAAACTGATGATTTGAAAGTTCAGCCACATCAATTTAATGTATGTTTCTGTTAATTCAAGTTTTGAAACACAGCCAAATTCTTCCTTGTTCTTCTTGGCTTTTATTCAACAGCCTTCATTATCTTTGTTGGCTATTAGAGAGACCTTAAGCTCCTTGTTTACTCAATTTCGTTTAATCATCTCACTTCATATAGCTCCAATTTGTGATAAAATTTTAGGCTTTAAGATGACAGATTACAATTAGCTGCAAGATTGAACAGTCATCAAGTGTCATTTTAATACTATGGAAAGTTAGGCAATCATTGAATAAATCACACAAAATCAATATAAACATAACATTCATTGAAATGAAATATGCATTCTTTATTCTTAAAATAAATAATAATGGATTAAATCAAGATTATGCTTTCATATCTGAAAGGAGACGCTGTTCCATTATTTTGTAATGTGTGACATTGGACTACAGAACAGAATTCTTAATGGGAGAGGTTTCCTATCTTTTTTCCCCAAAACATTTAAAATATTTTGTAGAGAGGTAGGCAGGCAGGGAAAGGCTGCTTAAGACAACACTGTAGAATAAAATAAAAAATTCACACATTCCTTCATGAGATCCTGAAATCAACCTATCAACTGAGAGCAATTTAGGAGCAATATATTGCAAGATTTACATACTTTCCAGAGAAAATATCAATTGATTAACTGACCTGCATTTTATTGAGAGCTAGTATGGTCCAATTGCTAATTGGAAGTGAAAGTTGAAGAGCTGGGAAATCAGATCTCACTCTGCCATATTTTCAAAACTGCTTCACACACTACATGTTTAAAAATGGCACATTGCAAACATTGCAAAAGGAAAAAAAACATTTATTTCAAAATGGTAAATTTATGTTTGATTATGTAGAAATCGAAATGGTTTCTTGATGCTGCTTGAACTGGAGTAAAGTGGGATTTCCAGTATCTCTGAGAAGCAACAGGCACCTATGCTTACAGCTGCAATGTACAAATGTATTCTATGCACAGGATAGAAATACTATTAGCTTGCATTTTCTTACCTGTAGAAATGTTGAAGCCCATAAACGAGATCGGATTTTTAATGCAGCACTTTTCCCTCTTTCCAAGAGCCCCACTGAACAGGTTATCATTAAACATTCCACATTTGTGCAGTTCTATACACAAAGTAAAAAGACATCCTTTATTGAAGACATTCACATGGTCAAATCCCATTAGGGGAATCTAGAATACCAACATGCTCAGCTTTCATTTTTAGAAGAAAGAAAGAAAAAAAAAAAAGAAATGCTCAATTTTAAAAGATAGAAATAACACCAGCTTAACTTCTTGATAGATCTGTTTAAGTAAAGAAATGTCTTGTTGGAGAACTGACAATTCAAAAAAAAAAATGTCTATGTTTCTGAACTAAATTCTTGGTTTTCGTGTTAAATTTCAATTTTCTGAGTAAGCTGCATAAGGAAATAGTACTTGGGTTAATATTTAGTGATGTCTTCATAACATTTTAACAATACTCTTTTTTCCCCTGACATTTAAAACATTGTTTATAAGTCTTAATGGGATGCATGAGCTGGCATATCATGCCATCAGTATCTGAAATACGATTTGTTAAAAGTCTTAAAGTCAGCATAACATTAAGTTCCTTTTGCTATTTGATCTTGGATGTAACAAATGCTGAAAATCCACTTTTCATTACAATATGTTGAAAGTATAGTGCTGTTTAGAGAATACAAGCATTTTGCGGGATATAGTTTAGGAAACATTGACATTTGCTAAGAACACTCTGAGCATTTCAGAAAGAATCATCAGTAATGTAAATAGTCACTACATTAATTAAAACAAGGGATCGTCAGTTGGATGATGGTACATCATAGGCAACAAGGAGCCACTTGTACATATGTGCATTTATGAGTGGGTGCAAATTGTACATCACAATAAATACTGAGTTATAAGACTTCTGTGTCCAAATCCCCAAGTCCCTCAGTATAGAACTTGATACACTGGGTTTCTGTACAATAAAATGCTGTCTTAGAAAAATAATTGGAATTATATAATGCTATGCTCTGTAAATGCCAGGTTAAATTTGTACCCAAAATTATACAATATCACAGCAAATGTTTCTTCATTAAAACTGAATGAGAGATTGTCTGTGTGTGTGTGTGTGTGTGTGTGTGTGTGTGTTTGTTCAACTCCCATCCACTTCCTCAGCAGGAAACTGATTATACAGAACTTACTGAAAGGCAATGTTTTAAAGGAAATATTTGTTTAGCTTTTCTTATTTAATCGCTCTTTAATCTAGCCAAAGTGTTTATTCTCTATAATGTAGGAGCAACGAAGACATGTCTTTCTTTCTCTTCACAGTCTTACTAGATCAAAAAAGAGCCTTGTAATTAAAGGCTAAAGCAGATCCTTAAAAAAACAAAACAAAAAACAGATGCATGTAACTTAGATTGAAAGACTATTTTGTTGTGACTTTTGCAGTAATTGAACCGACTTACAGACCAGGACTCAGAAAACTGCTCATTTACTTTTCTACACTCATGGGTGGTTTGGACCTTCCCCCCATTTCTGAGTATGACCCCCTTTCCAAGAGTGAGCAACTTTTTTTTTGAAAGGGGGAGTTTGAAAAACAGTTTGACGTGCTGTTCAGAAACAAGAAAAGAAAGAAAATCAGCCAAACATTTTTACTATGCTAAAGCAAGACTTGTGGCTCACCACAAACAGCTTTCAAAAATTCTAATCATGGGCTACAATCCATGGGGTTGTGGGATTTGATGTAATCTTGGTTTGCTGTAGATGCATGTGGCTCATTCCTCACCCAAGACAGTATAGTAGTACCCCAATGAAGTGTACATGGGGAGCAGAGGGATGCTGCGATATGTAAATAGTGAAACAGAGAATAAATCATAACCTCTTTTCCCCTCCCCCTATCTCAAGTGCTTAGAGCAGTGTTGTCCAAACTTGGCCACTTTAAGATGAGTGGACTTCAACTCTGGAACTGGAGTGGACTTCAATGCTGGCTGGGGAATTCTGGGAGTTGAAGTCCACTCATCTTAAAGTGGCCAAGTTTGGACAACACTGGCTTAGAGGCATATAAAATATAAGTTGAGAAAGAATCTAGAATGTGAAATGCTACCTAGCTAAATCCAATGCAATTGAATCAAACTACTGGAAAAAGATTTAGCTCTGTTTATTTTTACTATAAAAATGCAGGTTCTCTTCTCCCAACCTACCCATATACAGAGTTTAACCACTGGGATAACCATTTATGGTTGCTGAATTTGTTTTGGCAACTTAGAGTTAGTTGTTGCAAAAAAATAACATCTTGAAGCATTATTCTGTTATGGATGAATAGGCTTTCTATGGCTGAATGATAATTGCTTCATAGATGGCCTTCCCAGAATTTAGAATTTATATTTGCTTAGCCTTGATAATCAGGATAAGAAATCAAGAACACTGATAATTTTCTGTTAATTTGTACTATAAATGGATTTACAGTTTCTTTTTTTTTTTTTAAATAATTTAATAATACCAGGTTTTAAATCTGCGTGAAATATGTTAGAAAATAGATCCAAATATAGATCTGAATTAGAATAAAGTCAAGAGGAGAGTAAAAAGTAAACTGCAGATTATATTTTTCTGTGTTTATCTTTCCCCCAACTATTATTTCTTTCTTTCTCTAAGAGAAATAAGCAAAAGAAGACAGAGAATGTATAGAAGGAACAGAGAGAACTACCCCATTGCATGGATAGGACACTTTCTTATAAATGACAAAAAAGTATTTTTAGATGTCATTATGATTCAAAAGTAGAACTGTATACAGAAATCAATGAAAAAAATTAAGATTTTAATTGAATCGAGGCTGGACATCAACTGTCCACCCAGTTCCTTAAACACAACTCCAGAGGAAGCAACCAATATGTTATTTAGAGTGAAATAATTAAAAGTAACCCTTGCTAATGCAAATTCTAAGACAACATTGTCTCTGTATTGCTGTTATCTCCATATTGCTGGCTGGAAGAGCTTGTGACCAGAAAGAATTACTTATTGCAACTATATACTGTAAATATTGCAGGTCAAGCATTGAGTAATTGAGTAAGATTGCTTACAGCAATCCAGCAATGTAGAGTTAACAATGTTAATATTGCAATGTTAGAGCAATGTAGAGCAATGTTAATATTAACACCACTGCAGGTTGGTATGAATCAGAGTAGCTTATGAGAACTCTGCAGTGGTTTCTATTACACTTACACTTCCATGTTGCATGCTTGGTTAAAAGAGTAGTTAAAAACCCTCTGACTCTATTGTATAGTACACTCTTCTGCCCCAATTGCAGATTGAGTGAAAGATGCTGGACTCAGAGAGTAGTTCATAGTAACCTGTTGTTAGAACATTACAGTATTAATATTGTAAATCAGAATTGGGGCTGAGGATAGCTTTGATTCCCAGTTAAAACTTCTCCCATACCTTTTAGATATAGAAATTAAGGAAGCCTGAGAAATAACCATTATCTCTCATTGTGTCCAGTCTTGGCTGATATAGCTAATATTATATTTGCAGATTGGTCTGAGAGTTCCACATCTTGTTGCCTACTAGTTAACTGTAAACACAGTCAACAAAGCCTGAACAGAATACATTAGTATTTAAGGGTTATTTGTTTGTTTGTTTTTGCAAATGTTCCTTCTCCTCAAAAGAACAAACAATAAAAAGTTCTTCCATGAACATGCTAAGTACAATGAGGGTCCTGCTGGCGTTACCAAGGCCAAGGTAAAGTAATCGTTCTATTCTTGTAATTGAATTGTAAGCCTTGAGTATATAGCACAAAAATATCTAATTATCTCACCAGTATTTTTGCAGAGTTCTTTTGATGCTCCACCAATTTGGCTTCCCTCCGCCCAACAGAGTGTGGGATGGAGGAGTTGCGTAAAAAAGCAGCAAGTTCTGGAGTGTCTTCTGGGACAGTAAACTGCAGAAAAGTGAAATGAGCTTTAAATCCACTTCACAATTGTTCTAGAAGATAGGTTGTTTTCAAGACATCTTGGCTTTCATCCTGACCTCTCTCTCCACCACATTAATAGCTCTTCCCTGAAAGCTCACACTTTATAATCAAACATCACCAAGATAAATAAAGGGGAAAGGAAAGAGGGGAGAAATATTTAAGTCAACTCCACAGCTGAAGTAATGCAACACAGCCCTCATAAGATAATTGCACTCAAGGTCTAAAACTGCTGCTTTCCAGAACATGAAATATTCAATCTCTAACTGAATAGGTCCAAATATAACCTATGCAAAAATAGTCAATATTTCCATGACTTTTCTTTGGAGGATTTTTATTTATAAAATAATGAATTTAGATTCAGCTTGGTTTGTTTGTAAATAGGCAGGATATGAATTTGGGGAAAAAAATTAATTTGGTCTTCTCAACAGAAAGCTGTGTTTTTCACGGTATTGAACCAATCAGAGCAAAGCATTCAATGGTTTGCACTTTAATGCTGGCAATCAGCGCTGCATTCTTGCAGAACAAGTATCTGGAAACTTCTCTCACACAAAATGAAAATGATAACAGAATCAGAACAGGTACCATAAACACTGAGACTGTTCTCCCACTGAGCTTCACGTGAGCAAAAATCCCCAAAACATGGCAGGCAGATTTTCACTTCTGTAACAGGTTAACAATAGTTACATATGCTGTCTGAACCATAAAGTTAACTTTAATTAAACTTTATTATAGTTAGAAAAAACAAGACAGCTTCCTATACTTTGATTTTGTTCTTTTCCAGCAAACTATATTATGATCAAAGTCTGTCCAGGTTCAGATGATGCACTAATTTACTGTTAATCCAAAATCAGAATGAAAATGAAAACTACTTGCAGGTCTGCTAGAGGTATGTCCCACCCAGTCTGGCTAGTAAGCTTCTTTTAATCCTTCCCATTCATATGGATCAAGTCAATATTCTTTAATTTGGAGGCACCAAGTTAAGAAAGCTAATGTAGCATGATACCCGAACAAAGCTGAAGATTTTTCAGATATTTGAAACAGAATATTTGCAAACTGTGGGTTTAAGTTGTTCTATCTTAGAATTAGAGTGGCCATCTAAATAGGCTGGACAGCTAAACACTGTGTAATTTTTCATCTAACTTAGTTTTAAAATGAGATGAAACTAGATGCCTCTATTATTAGAAAACTAATTTCAGTGTAATACATCTATTCAAATATTATGGCTGATTGTAATTTTTTTTTAGAAACTCCATGGATTATTAAACATTAACAAATCTTGATTGGGGACATTTGCTGCAAATTCCATAGGCATTTTTCATTCCAATCGTTTTCTTAATCGCATGCTTCCATACGTAACTTTTTCTTTTTGTATTGTGTTTTTAATTGTTTTAACTGATTTTATGATTGTTCGCTGCCCAGAGTCACTTGTCTGAGATGGGCTGCTATACAAACTGAATAACTAAGTAAAATAAATAAATAAATAAATAACCTCCCTTGAAGAAAAATACTGTATTAGAATTGACTCTGAGGTGGTTTAAATTTAGAAATTCCTATTTTTTTTCTGAATAACTTTGGATGTACTTTCTGCATTTGCTGAGATTATGATTACTTTGAAATATTTAAATCAACCTTTAGAAGTATTGCTTGATCAAAAACTTGGTATAATTAAGTCTGATGTGTTTGAGATGAGGCTGTAGAAGAAAAAGCGGTATTTTGCATTCACAACCCAGCATGAGCGAATATATGGTAGAGAACTGGATGCACACCTACGTATTTAGGTTTATTTCCCTTTCCATTTTAGAGTGCGAAGGACTATGCAAGCTGGCCTTGTGTGTAGTACACTTGGGTTACATATTATATATAGCACGAGAAAGGAGAAGTATGCAAAAAGAATTCTCAGCTTGGCAAGTGATTCCTGATCAAACAAGAGGAGGTGGTATGATAGTCCCTAAAATCATCCTTGGAAATTTAATGGACAGTTATCACTCCTGTACCTCAGTCTCTGATGAGGAAGATACTACTCTTAATTTGAAACTTTAGCATGATGCAATTATATAAATAGCTGCACCAAGGTACACTTGAAATGCAAAGATGGCTTTTCCATGTGGCGGAAAGTGTGACTTTATATGAAACAGCTTCCTTAGGACTTGTATACTTTTTACTGCACAATTGCAAACTAGAAAATAAATCCTTTGTACTAGTACTGATTGATAAATAACAAGAATTACCCACAAAGCTCTTCCTATGAACAGTTTGTTTCTTTATGCTGCTGGCATAAAGATATTATAGAAAATATCTATAAATAATTCTAGAATTAACTTATTGGCATGATCAAGTTTAGAAAAGTCTCAAGAGCAAAGTTTTAGTGAACAGGAGAATCAAGAAACTCTTCTCTCTTACCTTTACTTCCAAACTGTTAATTGCAGAGCTTGTTTGACACTGCAGAGGTCCATGCGTCTGAATGTGAAGGATGTAAAGAAGGAGTTCTGTTTTGCTCAACACTGGCCATTCCACATACAGGACTGTATCATTTATGGCACTTGGCCCAATGTTGTGTAACTACATTGGATCAATAATAATAAAAATTAAGCTAAAATTTTATAGCAAAGATTTTATTCACATCATTATGCAATTTTTTACTTCATCCCTACCTCAGTATTGCAATTCTATCACTACTTTTTGAAGTCACAGCTATGAACATTTCCCCAGTGCAGACTGAAGACCTAGTTAAATGATGTTCCCAAGACTTGCCTGCCTTGGGCCAATGGTCCTTCGGCCATTATTGCTGTAAGTTAACCTTCCCCAGTCCAGATGGATTGGGACTGCAACTTTTAAAAAATCAGGTGGGATTTCTGGGAACTGGAGTCGAAATATGTCCCAGAGGCCCCAGATAGGGGAAATCCACTCTAATCCCTTTTTGGTTGCTTTCTTGTACTTCTTCTCTTAACTTTGTGGTCTCCACATTCAGTATTTTTTCAGACTTCTGCTTTTCGGATCATTGCCTGTTTTGCCCCCCTCATTTAATTACTCTAATGCTTCATCAGCCTTCCTAATACAACTTTTTTTTTCTATAGCATTTGAATCTATGGTTAGAAAGACATATATAAATTGTCACAAAAAATTATTAATCTCCACTTTCTTTATAAGTCCATCATAGAGCAAGATGAGACCCTGGGATGGGGGGGAGTATACTGCTGGTTGTCTCACTGTGTGTGTGCGTGTGCCTTTGGTATCACAGAGAGTCAGAGGATGCCAAGTGCCTTTCCAACACCCAAAAGGATGCCCTACTTAAGGAGGTCATGAGATTGTAAAAAATGAAGTATTTTGTTTTGCCTTTTCAGCTGGATTTAACATAAAGGTAACAAAATCATAAATAAACAAGATGAGTGTCATAGGACACTCAGGTATTTTCTAACATGGGTGTGTAAAACCCTTCATTTCTAACTATTTTGAGTGCAAAAAATGAAACTTTATGAAATGTTCATTTCCAAGCATGAAAGAGGCTGCTCCAAGAGCTTTGGAGTGTTTCATTATTTCCACAAATGCTCAAACAGCTGAACAGAACTGCAATTTTGCATGGAAATGTGAAGTTTTATGCTTGAAATGAAACACTTTTCATGTCTCTGTCTTTTATTATTCAGTGACATTTGGCAATTTGACTATTCACTCAAAGCCTAGAAGTACTTTAAATTGACTAAAGGTCTGACTAAATTATTAACTACATTACAGGTAATCCTCATTTACCAGCCACAACTGGGACTGCCAACTCTGTGGCTAAGCAACATTGTCATAAAGTGAAATGCCATGTGACTGTGCTGACTTATGTCAATTCTGGCTGCAGTTGTAAAGCGAATCACCCGTGGTCGTTAAGTATGATGTAACATGACCACAACTTGCAATTTTCTACCAGCTTCCCTACCGACCTTGCTTGTCGGAAGCTGGCTGTGAAAGTTGAAAATGGTGATCACGTGACAGTGGGATGCTGTGACTGTTGTAAATGTGTGCTGGTTGCCAAGTGCCCAAATCACGATCACATGACTGTGGGGATGCTGCAGCAGCTTCAACTTTGAGGACTGGTCATAAATCTCCTTTTTCAGCATCATCGTAACTTTGAACGGTTGAATGAGCAGTTGGTAAATGACGACTATCTGTAGTCAATTATTACTAGTTTGTCACAGATATTCTCAGAAATCTGACAATCAGGTACAAGGGATAATTTGGGAGTAGAATACCACTTCCAATAATATAACATTACAACTAAAATGGTCTCTTTAAAGGATGCCACTACAGCAGTTATGTTATCATTCTGGTCAAAAGCAAAAAAGTAAAGTATATTCATGTGATATCAGCTTAACCACTCTTTCTAATGTTCTCAGCTCTGCAGCTTTCTTTTCCCCACTTCATATCTTATCCATTAAAGCTATTAATTTTCCAGTGTACTCAAAACAGTATCTTAGACATATTATAGTCCTATAATAAGGGGCTTCAGGAGCACAGCCTGAAACTATGATAGGCATGTTTTTAATACATGAATGTGCTGAGCTAGTAATAGTATATTAAACTTAATTCCAAATTATCAAGAACATTCAGTAAGCCCTCAATATCCGACACAAACACAGTGCTTGCCTTGTAAGATTTCAATTTATAATTTTGTTTATATTTTGTCATCCATAGTTCCCTCTGAGATCGCCCATCCTGTCCTGCCTACTGATTTGTAAATAAAAACCATATGTGAAACATCCTGTTTCACTCTCAAATTTGAGTTATCCATCAAATTCCAAAGAGATTATGTATTCATTATATTTTACTCCCTCCATAGCACTCATTTGAGCAACCCTTTGAAATGGAATGATAATAACATATATTAACATTTATGAAAGATCCACATTCATTTCAAGATGTGGTTCTTAACTGGTTTTTAATTTGCACTTCATTGTAATTTAGTTTGGTTCGTCTAGGTTGCTTGTCTTGTCTAATATGCCTAGTTTCTGGGATAAGGGCATGAATTAAATGTTAGGAAAAACATCATTTTTTACCATGTCCCAGAATCTTAATAATATTGAAGGAAGAGCTATTGAGATTTACCAACTTTGCCTAGTAAATTAAAGATAAAGGAATACAGTATAGTGCATATATGTCCAGTGGTTCAGAAAGATTATTGCAGTAGCTGTTTCACAGCAGAATTTTAGAAGAAAGAGAGAAAAAAAAATTAAATAGTCACAATCTTGCTTTCCTAGAGCAGCTCTGCAATTTAAAATAACAGATGTACTTAGCTATGAATCAGCTATGGTGTCACAGATCCAATGCAGCTCTTGCCACATTAATGCATACCAACTGAATATGGTCATGGATGGGCCTTCTTCATTTCTCATAATGCTTCTTCCCCAAACATGGCCACATTTGGTTGGGAACCTGAAGAGACAGTAGGGCTACACTGAATCTGTGAATTCTGATGCAACTTCTCTAGATATTAAGAAAGAAAGAGAATTCCTGATTGGCTCAGGCAACCAAGGCTGCCTAAAGCAAGGTTCTGCAACTGATTTTTGCCAAGATTTGTACTAGACTATAGTGGAGAATCTGTGGCCTTCCAGAAGTCTTTGGAATTCACAACAACCTTTACAACTGTCTGGAACTGAAGGGAGTATAGCTAATTGTAACCTGGATGATCACAGGTTCCTCACCCAACATCAGCAGGACAGAATAAGTAAATTAAACATGGCAAAGATACTTTCTCAATACTCAATAAACTTTACTCTTTGTGTATTATGCATAAAAAAATATGCAGTTGCTTATTAGGAAGCTGTTTTTATATTTGTTTGTTTTTAACCTCATATATATGTTCCACCAAAGGTCCAATCTCATCTTCTTTAGTAGGTTCATCTTTTGGTTTCCAGTTATGAATTGGCAATACAATTTGTGGAGGATGAGAAACTCTGAAATGGTTCATAAATATAATCACATGAGATCACTTGTTACGTTTAACAAAGGAAAAGTATTAAATCCAATAGAAAAGAATGGATAAATAAGATTCCAAATTGTAATTGATCCTCTACTGATTCATTTATATAAGTCATCTATAAGTACTTTCTTACAGATAAAGCTCACGTAGCATTTTTGAAAGAAAGTTAAAAATCTTTAGGCATGCTAGAATATTAACAGAGAAATGCTCATGATACAACCCTGCAGGCTTTATGGAAGAGATAGCAACTCTCATCTATAATAGGGGCATCTGCAAGATGGGGTCAAAATGTCAAGATGGCGGCCACAACTGTATGATTGAAACCTCAATAGTTTTTTCTATGGATCGCATGCACACCATGTAAAAAAACGGGCAGGGCTTTGATTGCACGGTTGCATTTGCCATCTTGAATTTTTTGACCTCCTTGTGGGCACTTCTGACACTAGTCTCAGATTCCAAAAAGACTACCATTTCAACATCACATACATATCCATTCATTTGGTATTAAACAGCACCTCTCAACTCTGTTGTATAGTTTAACTTTTAACATCAATGCAAATTACTAGATTACTAAAATACAGTATAGTCACTTAAATAAGAGCCAATGATCAGTTCTTGAGTTTTTAAAAAATATTTTGTAATAGACAACAAAAAAAAGCAGAATGTTTCAAGAAGGGATGCCATCTTAACTGGATATGTATTAATTCTGCTAAAAACATCCCCCTGAATGTTCCTTAGGAAACAAGGAAATGTCTTTGTTTTACATGATATGAGCAACATCTGTATTGGCAAGATATTCTTTCAGGAAATACACAGCTACTGTTAACTGTATTCAGCTATAGGATATTAAGGATATATATTATTTTTTATTCCCTCAGCAGCATTCTTCTAAAGATCAGATGATTAGATTAGATTTAGATATTTAATTAAAAATATACACGTCAGAATATTCATACTTTGCAGGATGTTATTTTATAATAATATAGCTAAGAATGATTTCATGACCCATGTGGAACCTTGGCTATATGTTCTTCAAGATGAGTTTTCCATGTTGCTGTGATGTGCACTTGAAAAAGTTTCAAAAATGGTGTGGAAATCATGTCCTGAGGTAATCCTGCTTCATGAACAGTCCCTCTTGGGTAGCCTAAAGGAACTCTGACTATTTTTCCACTAATTTAGTACATTTAAATCTAATTTATTGTGATGGAAGGCTCTTCTATGAATAAGAATGAATAGAATGGCACAGGATGTCATGTTTATACACACACAGTAAGAAAGTTGCCTGGTGCTGAATGAGCAGCCAAACTGGTAAATGTAAAGTTTTATTATATTATACAATAACATAAAAGACCTGCTGGCACGGATTCATCATACTCCATCAGCCTTCACATGACTTTCAGCTTACAGTTAAGCCAATATGCCAGTTTGCAAATATACAATCTGGCCATACATGAGATACAGCAGCATCAGAAGATGTGTAAGTAGAATTGTTTTGATGAGATGGGAAACCAATAGAAATTCTGAAAAGAAGTATCTTTTAAGGCATACCACATTTGGGAGCCAATAATCACAAATAACACACAGCCACAATAAACTAAATAACTAATTATGATTCATTTTATATTTTTGCTCAGAATAAATGTACTTACCCTCTGATCTGTACTTGAGCTATTGCACTGATGTCAATCTTAAATTCAACCAAATTACTGTTGGGATTAACTTTGTTGGAACTAAAATAAATTAGGGTAAAGCTTAATTATGTTTCAAATACATAAATCTGAAGCATTTTAACTTAAATCTACAATGCTCAGGGGTTACAGCTTCTTCCACCAGGCACACTCTAGATGGATAGACTCTCTAGATACGTCCTTGGTCAAAGTAAAATAGACAAATTAGGCATTAGTATAAAGCACTGCTTCTTAAACTTTTTGTTCTTAGGACTCCCTCCCACTTTTAAAAATTATGGAGGACCCCAAAAGAGTTTTTGTTTGCATGGGTTAGATTTATTGGTATTTACTGTATTAAAAATTAAAACTGATACATTTGTAGAATATTTATTTATTGAGTCATGTAAAAATAACAATATTAAACCCATTAGATGTTTTTCATGAAAAACCCTATATTTTTTAACAAATAAAAAAGTAACAAGAAGAGTGATTTTGTTTTAAAATGTTGCAAGTATCTTTAATAACTTGCAAATAATTTTGAGAGGGTATTGGGGGACCCCCAGGGGTTCTCAGACCACATTTTAAGAAATGCTGATATAGAACAAGAATAGGTAACCTTATGCCCTTCAAATGTTTTGGACTGAAACGCCCACAATTCCTTCTCTATTAGCTATGCTGACGAGGCAGATGGGAGCTGAGGTTCAGACAACTGGGTCTCCAGGATATGGTGGTGTAGTGAGGTAGGTTAGTAAAGTATACATATACGCATATCCATTTTAATGCTCTTCCTTCTGCATTATTGGTGGGCAGATTTCATGAGAGTGCTTATAATCACAGACTTTGCCCTTGTGGCTACGGTGTCTCTTATATGATATCCTGAGATGTGCTTTGCTCTCCCCAATTATTTCCAAATTTGAGAGTCATATCAATAAAGATAATGTTAATTATTTTTTCAGGGCCAAATATCTTTACTGAGCCAGATGACTGTGCAAAACTTTGACTTAGATGTGTTGTTCTATTGTTTTATGATAATTTCTTGGTAATGGGTTTGCTGTAGCAATATATTTTCTTTCTCTTATTTGTAATGCCAGTGAAAGACCATAATAAAGAAATTTCTTTCATTAAATACACACATACACATTCTTACCTTCTCACTTGGAGCTGGAATTGAATGCTCAATTCAGGATTTTCAAGATGCTGAACAGTAAATCTTATGCCTGCAGAAAACTACAAATTGAAATTTATATGTTAAAACTATTAACATGTGACTAAACTGTGTATACAGTGGTACCTCGGTTCACAAACGCATCTGTTCATGAACAATTCGGTTCATGAACAGCTCTGGCCGCAAAAATTTTCCTCCGTTTGCGAACGCCGGATCGGGTGACGAACAGGATCCGCGGCCATTTTCCCTCCCGTGACACATGGTCGCGGCTTCCTGTAGGGAGGGGGACTCTCCCTCCAAGCAGTAACCGTGGCCATTTTCCCTCCCGTGACACGTGGTCGCGGCTTCCTGTAGGAAGGGGGACTCTCCCTCCAGGCAGTAACTGCCTCCCCACCCGCCTTCCTGTCCTCCACGCCGGGAGTCGCGTCGAGCAAGGTTAGCTTTCTCTCTCTTCGTACTGTACTTTGTGTCATATTTTTGCGGTTTTTTAAAAAAAAAACATATGGTTCAGAACGGATTAACCGTATTTACATTGAACCTTATGGGGAAATTTGACTCGGGTCGTGACCAGAAATCGGTTGGCGACCAAATTTGGGGTCAGAACGGATTAACCGTATTTACATTGAACCTTATGGGAAAATTTGATTCGGTTCACGACCATTTCAGGTCGCGACCAGAGTCGTGGAATGAATTAAGTTCGTGAACCGAGGTACCACTGTATATGTTAAGATTATATGTCTCAGATGACCAGAAGTTAGTCAAGTGAAGTCATGTTAGTTGCTTTTCAGCAGGCATTTCAACAGATAAGCTGTTGAAAAAGGTACACTGTGGCAACTAATTCTACAGATCTATGTACGTACCTTCTGTCCTACACATCTACTAATCTTAAAAAGAAACCAGAGTTTTTAGTTCTGTTCTTCTCGAAGCAGTAAAATAATTCACACCTTGTCTATCTATTCTCTTTGTATTACAGTACTGACACTAAGGTCAAATGTACGCAACCAGAAATGTGTGTGTGTGTGTGTGTGTGTGCATGTGTGTAAGCACGTGTGTATGTTTATATGATTACTGAAATGTACAAGATTACAGTGCTGTAGGCTTGAAAGCTGATGGGATTTTAATGTTTTTGCTCCCAAACTTGCAAAACCTCGGGTGGGAACACCAACTTTAGTGATTTCGTGAGATTGCTAGCCTTTAAATAAACTGTATTTATTTATTTAATTTATGAGGTCCTATGGATACGCAAAATAGTCATATGTGCCATGGAATCCACAGGCACCAATTTCCTGGATGCACAGTATTGCTCAAAATCTTTCAATGATGTATTGGTGGTCCGTATATAGAAAGAGTCTGGCTACCTTAAATCCATGAAATGAACACTGTATTTTTTTTAGGTGTTTTACTGTATACTGCCCAGAGTGCTTTGGCTGTTGGATGGCTTACAAATAAATGAATGAATAAATCTGACTGGATAAATGCAGCATAAAAAACCACCATATCTGTACTGCCCAACTCTGCATAGCAAATGTCCCCTGCAGATTTAATAGCATATTTATAATATCTACTTCTGGCAGCTGAGTGTAGAGTTTTCTGGTTCCCTGAGATCCACTGTAGCAGACATGTACAATTCTGGTGATCTATGAAAGCCCTCTTTACATTAACCTTACTTTAATGCTTTATTTAAACATAAAATTGTACTCTTGATATATGTGTTAATGAGCAGCAGATGGTGCCTCTGGGTGGCAATGGGTTTTAATGATGGCTTTTAGTCCTTGACACTGCTAGCAATAATGGGCAAATGAGGTTCACATATGCCAACAATAAAACTCCACAGAGGTCAATGGATTTTATCTGTTTAAAGTAGTAGGACAGTTTTTCTGAAGAAAGTGAGAGGGAAAGAGGGAAAGCAAGCAAGCAAGCAAGCAAGCCCCTAGAATGCTTTCATGCGATGTTACGTCACAAGTTCTTTCATTTTTAATGTACAGATAGTCCTCGGGTTACATCTATTCGTTCAGCGACCATTCAAAGTTATGGCAGGGCTGAACAAGTGGTAGTTATGACTGGTCCTTGGAGTTATGGCCATCGCAGTGTCCACATGATCACAATTTCCAATGTTCTCTGCAGGCTTCCCACAAACAAAGTCAGTGGGGAAGCCAGCAGGAAGTCAGAAGTCATGGTCATGTGAGGTCCTCACTTAACGATCTGTGTGGTCCTTGCTTAATGACGGCAACTGGGACTGCTGGAACTGTCATCACTAAGCGACACAGTGATGTGATGTCGCACTTTACGACCACTTTACTTAGCGACAGAAATTCCAGTCCCAATTGCCATTGTAAGCTGAGGACTACCTGTATAATGAAATGAGATGGAATTTATTTGCATTGTCTATATAGCAATTCAAACAACAACAGAATACTTTAAAGTTTAGTATGTCAAAAAGGGCAGAAAGATGTCCTTGATGCTTAAACTATGCCCATGAAAACTAGAATTATTTTAATATATATAAAAAAGATACAACTACAATCCACAAGCAGAAACCGTTGTTTGATACTGAATTCTTTAAGAAGTAACATCATTTATTAAACATTCATGTTTAATAAAATGTTTTCACCTGCATGACAAATGGTTGTGAGTCTAATGACAACTTTGGCTTCAAGGTGACCGTGGTAAGCAAAACCATAATCAGACCCAACTGTCATATGTCCTCACAATACAAATGCAAAACAAATAAGATCAGTAAATTAGGAAATTTTCATGATATTTGTGCCACTTTATATGATTCTGCTGTCTTAGATCTAGTTGCATATGGCTATAACTACAAGTACTTTGAGTAACTGTATCAGTACAAACGAGTATGTGTCCACTCAGAAGTATGATTAGTGATACTTTCAGATATATGACAGGGCTGACAATGTACACCTAGCAATGGAGGTGAATATGTGTATTCAATGCTAATCAATGAACTACCAGAGGAGCAAAACAGAACCCCCACCCCCACCAGCACTGGCAAAACAGGCCACAGCAGATAAATAGAGAGCAAACCTCATCCCATTTTAGCACTGAAGATGTTACCTAGCCAGGTAATGAAACATTTGCAAGAAAAGAACCAAGCTCAGAGAACCCCAAGGACTCCAACGTATACCTAACTCTGGAGAAACCATGTCTATTGAATTCAGTGGATTTACTCCCAGGCAACTGTCTATCAAATTGCAACCTAAATCTCAGTGAAAACTATGAAACACTTGAATGCTTAAGCCCTCAAATTTAATTAATCTTACCTGGTTGCTACAAGTTGACAACAACTTGATGGCACAAAATCATTAATCACAGCAGCTGGAAAGTGTCTGGGGTCACAAATAAGCTCACCGGTGTGTTTTATCTTTTGAAATATATAGTATAATGTTGTCTCCTGTTCAACTATCAATTTCACGTCTGCAGATTTTTTTAAAAGCTATCATTCACTGACATAAATTCCCCTAATTTTGGTAGTTTTTCATTAATTCTCCAAATAATTTAATTTGCTAAAATCAACAGATATTTTTGGTTTTGCCTTACATTTGTTCCAGCTGCCATGGGGTTTCCAAGATCGCAAATCACCGTTCTAGTTTCATTTTCCATCTTATAATCACAGCTCAGCACACGTAGTGCCTGTAACCAAAGAACACCAACATGGAGGTGAAAGGTCAGTCCAGAATGTATCCTGTTGGAAAAATGAATGGCTTTCAGATAGCAAGATTGCTGCTGATTTCAAGCACCTGCACAGAAGTCCAATAACTCATTCATGAATAAGGCAAATTTGACATTACAAAAGGAACAAACCAGAGATCTGCCCAAATTTTAACAGTGCTGAAGGACACGTATGTATGCATGCATTTTGCCCCTGGTATTATTTGTTTCCTTATTGCAGGTACAAAAGGAACATGGAGAGATAACTGGTATTACATTTCACTATATCTCAAGCATGCTAGGTTGGGAAATGAAATTAATAAAGCTATCTTGCCCTAATATTCTGACAGCAGAATTGGAATTCAGGATAAAATACGATTTTGCAGATCTCAGTAGTTTAATTTTTTGTGGTGATGTTTATGTTGGAAAGCTGCTTTATCATAAAAATAAAACAGCATATAGCCATCAAACAATGCAAAAGTCAATACAAAACTTCTATAAAACTTAAAAGGCGAATGCTGCCATAATCTTTAAATTGACACTTGTATGGAGATAGAAGACTGGATGAGAAATCTGTTCAGTTTCTGTTTAATGAAAACTTATTTATTAGCATTTTCTGAACCTACAGATGAACATTAATGTAATTAGACACTCATATCCACACAAAATGTGTATTGTAGGAAAAAAATGCTTGCAAAAGGGAAAGTTAAGGGAAAGTATATATACAGATATTTACATTAGAAGGTAAGGGCTTAAAATGAACATTCATTTTTATCTGAACCTGATGTAGTAATGGGATTGAAGAAATTAAAGCTGGAAAAATGGGAAAATGAACTTGCCAAATTGGCTCATCCCCTACATAAATAGTGTATCTCAAATTAAATACATGTGAACTTAGGGTATTAATATTGAGGGATACATCTAGCACTAAATGTATAGTAAAAAACTATTATGATAGCATCTAGACAATGGCTGAAAAGTCAGGGCCACACATGTTTCTGTGTTTAGCCTAAGTACTGACAAAAAACCAATTCCAAAATAGTTTGAAATGTTGATGACTTTTCCCTCCCTGGTAAATACAGTGCTAACTTTTTGTGTATTATCTTTGGGCTTGCTCCCTATCTGGGTCATCTGAATAAATACAATGAAATAGGAGATGGGCAGGAGGAGAAGCACAGGAAGCTGTAAGAAACCAGAAGTTACATAAAATAGCCTTCAACGAAACAAAAACATTGTTGTCTTTTTTTCCTTAGCATAATTCACTGGAGAAATAACATCATTTAAAAATGTATACAAAATGCTTTTAAAAATCATAATGTGGTTGGAATGAACTGCTATGCATGTTACTAAGCAAAGGCATCTTTTGCAACCTGATGCCTTCCAGATGTATTTAATGATCATTCCCCAACGTTTTACAAATGTTACAGCCAGTGGGGTAAGCTAATTATTCCAGATGGGCGAGAAACCTGCTGGACACTAAAAAAGGTATCTGTGCATAGTTATGTCCTGAAATAGTATGCTGAAGACTCAAGCTCTATATAACCTGAGATATGACCTAAAACGGTAGCTCATAATTAGACACTCTGGGCTATATCAGCAGTCTGAAACAAACCTAGGGTGCCAATATTAATGCTGTTCTTAATAAACTGATAAGGAACTGCAGCATTCTTAAAACAGCATTCTAATAATAAATGATCTAAATATTCTGCTGCCATTAAAAAAACTGTGGTTTGAAGTCATGTCAGGTTGCAGAACTGTGCACGTGCATTTGGAAAGAAAGACTTAGTCTGTGAAAAGGGGGAAATAGTCACATGTTTGGCTGGCAATTCTACTGATCACACTGGCATATCTAGAAAAACATCCAATACCTATAACACCTGGAAAGCTTTATGTGCTTTTATAGTTTATTTGTAATTGTTTTTATGTATTTATTCTTTTTAATTGTTGTACGCCACCCAGAGTCACTTTGTGTGAGATGGGTGGCTATATAAATATGATTAAAAAAAAAAGCAATCTGTTTTGGGTTGTTTTGTTTTGTTTTAATAGCAACACATGGCTCATTTTACAGCTCTGAACAGTAGCAAAGCCTGACCAATTAGCACCAGAATGATCTGGAATTGTTTCAAGTGGAAACAATTGAAAAGTGGGTAAAAAAGGGATGACCGAGAAAAATGACTGGATTAATTAATAAAGTTGTAAACTTTACATCTGGCAAAAAGGCTTTCATTACAATGATTAATCACTGATCAATTTGTATTTCCCCAAAGATCAGTGAACTGAGTGTTTGCTGTTTTAGTTTCATTGTTTTCAGAAAATATTACTCATTTGTCAATATTATTAGCTGGAGGGGAAGATGAAAGATTTTGCAACAAATAGTTTCAGTGCCAATCTGGAATGTTAATTTAGGTTAAATGTTGGGGGCTAGCAAGTGAGTTTTGGATATACAAGGTTAGAGATTTCAAACTCAAATAAATGGTCTAGGAGACCACATTTGATGTCCAGCAGTTGCTTACTAAACCTGTTTATTTAAAGGAACCCATACCATACCATCTCACAGATTTCAAAAATTCAACAAGAAATAATTACAGGAGCTTTGGAAAGCTACAAGCTCTTAAATTCTCACAGAATCAATAGGATAACCAGTAAGTACTGTGGAAACATATGATTGTTTTGCAGAAAGCAAGTACTTCCTCCCACGTACAGCCAGCTATCAAACTATACAATTGGGGAAGCCACAAAAGATTAGAGCATGCTCATCATTTTTTATATCTATCTCAAAAATCTATTAAATGAGAGGATAAATAATCAAAATACGCCCAGTTGCACAAAGTCAGGATATTTTAAGAAAATGGGTTTACAAACACAAGGCAAAGCCTTTTTTACCTTAAAAATGAAACATTTAATAGCATTACAGTAGTTCCAATCCTGTCTGTTGTAAAACAGCCCCCCCCCCCCCCCCAGTTTTATATCAATAAAAAAAGTTTAGATTCAGTTGAATCATCTTTTCAGGATGTTATTTCCAACACAACAAAATTTCTTTTTTTAAAGAAAGAAAATGATATTGGCACATTCTGTTTTCCTTTTTGGGGTATCATGGTTTGAACTACTCAAAATGAGGTTCATTATGTGTCAACTTTCAACCATTTGTAGTGAAATAAAATGATATATTCCTCTTGCCCAGTGGTGAATACATGAACCGTTTGTGCACCTAGGGGATAGAATTTCACTTGGCTGTTTCAAAGCACCTCTGCCTTATACTTGTTATATAGTATATGTGCTACATCTATATCATATAGTATATTTATATCATATAGTATATGTGCTACATCTCCCCTGCTACACCTGCCCTGCTCCCTGCTGAACAATGTTACTGAGAAGTTTTCATAACCCACTTCCCACAACCTCAGCCTTCTGTTAAAGATTTATATTTTCAAATATCTGGGCCACATTTTAGGGTTGTGTGAACCTTCAGTTCAAAGATTAAATACCAAAGTGAATCAGTTGAATCACCTTTTCAAATCCAGTCTTTGAACTGAACTGCCAAAATAATTTTACACACTAAAGCAGGTGCTTTTGAAATAATAGGAGGATCTGATACACATTTTTATTCAGCTGAACTGAATCTTCAAATTGAACTGATGATTTGAATCAATCATACAAATTAAATTGCAAATGTGAATCAAACCAATTATTGAAATTAAGTTCTACTATATATTGACTGAATTGATATAGATCAGTTTAAAACCCACATGCAACAGGACAGTTGTTGGGTTCCCCCCACCCCATCCCCAAATGTTATACTTTTGTGCAGATTTTGGTTATGCAGTCTCCAGTGGAGAGAATAAAACCCGAAATGAGTGCTGGCCATTACCTTGTTATTCCGCTCAACACCTGTGTAGTCTGCTTCTGGGGGTATTTTTATATGCAGCTCAGCTTCATAGGCACCTTCTCCTTCATTTCTTGAATTGATTGTAAGCATGAGATAGTTTTCTTCCCCAATTACAATCTGATCCCTATCTCTATAAAAAAAAAGTTTTGCAAAAGAGTTTCAAACAGAGGTTAGAACTATTTCTGAGCAGATTGTGATCTAAAACACCAGGTGTATTCCACGGATCGATCCAGCTGTGTTACTACTCCACCCATAACCTGGAAAATCCCATTCAAAACGGACTCTTTCATCTGCAGTACATAACTTGCCTTGGCAGATAAACATTTCAAGATAATGTTCCACACTGGGTTATGCAATGTGTGCCCAAAGTTCCCCCATATATCTTCCTTAGTGCTCTGTAGCCTACCTGTCCCTTCCAGATGTGAAAAATGATGCTTAAATGAAAATACTGAAGTAGGAAGCTGGTATACTGGAAAGGGAGGCATCAATCTCTAGAATCATATTTACTTGCAAGAAGGTCTTTGGGATGCATATAACTCCCGGAAGATGATAAAAGGCATTCTGAGGTGCTAGATCACTTCTAGTAAATGGTGCTTTGTGATTAGCCATTGGAGTAATTGGAGTGCCTTATAACTAGGCAAGTCTTCCCTGGAAGCGATTATCTAAATCTGCCCCCGCATGATCTCAAAATGCTACATCTCCTTCCTTCCTACAGATCTGCCTGCCCGGATCTGATATGTCCTGTATTTAGTCATTGGATGGAACTATACAGTGGTACCTCAAGATACGAACGCCCCACCTTACGAAAATTTCGAGATATGACCAGCTCCGGCCGCAAAAATTTACCTCGACATGCGAACTCCGCCTCAAGCTATGAACCGGATCCGCGGCCATTTGCCCTGCTGCCACGTGGTCGCAGCTTCCTGTGGGCGAGATCGCGGTAGCAAGGAGGCTTGCTCCACGAGGCAAATTTCCCCATAAGGTTTAATGTGTCAGCTGGTGTTGCACGGCTAGGAAATTCCCCAGGCACGCTTTAGTCAGTTTCACTGCTCGAGTGCTAGCGCAGAAAGAGGAAGTGCTAATGAAAGGGCCACCTGGCGCCTCTTCACTAATCTGAGCGCGCGGGGGAAAGGCTTTCCTCACGCGCACCACGCCAAGGGCTATGGACAAAGGAAAGAGTGCGGAGTTGAGGAAGAGGAATCAGTGCGGGGGGGGGGAAGCTCCCGCTCCTGGCTGTGCGCGCCACAAAAGCCTTTCCCCCGCGCACTGATTGCTTTCACTGGGCTTTTGTTGGTGCACCAAGGGGGAAAGGCTTTTGTGGCGCGCACAGCCAGGAGCGGGAGCTTCTCCCCCACACACTGATTCCTCTTCCTCAACTCCGCACTCTTTCCTTTGTCCATAGCCCTTGGCGTGGTGCACGCAAGGAAAGCCTTTCCCCCGCGTGCTCAGATTAGTGAAGAGGCGCCAGATGGCCCTTTCATTAGCACTTCCTCTTTCTGCGCTAGGGCTCGAGTGGTGAAACTGACTAAAGCGCGCCTGGGGAATTTCCTAGCCGTGCAACACATTGAACCTTATGGGGAAATTTGCTTCAGGATGTGACCAAATTCGGAGGGCGGATTAGCTGTATTTACATTGAACGTTATGGGGAAATTTGCCTCGTGGTGCGACCAAATTCGGAGGGAGGAACGGATTAACCGTATTTACATTGAACCCTATGGGAAAATTTGCTTCAGGATGCGACCAATTCGACTTGCGATCAGAGTCACGGAACGGATTAAATTCGTATCTTGAGGTACCACTGTACTGAGAGTCCCCAGAAAAAAAGAGTGAATTAATTTGACTACAAATCATAACAAAATAGTTTTGAGTGCCAGATCCTGTCACAGATGGTGCCACAAGGAAGATGGCACAAGTGAGTGAAAAGGCACTCCTGGGGATTGTAAAACCCAGGCTGGTTAATATAGGAGAATGCAGTCTTTGAAATCACCCTTTGACTCACCCTCTGGGGGAGATGGGCAGCATATCAATTTAATAATAAATAAATAAATAAATAAATAAATAAATAAATAGTTGTTAGCGGCAGCATGTGTATGTGTGTGGTGGTGGAGTCAAAAAAGTGATTGTGATTGCATGGTTATGGCCTCTAGTTTGATGATGATGATTATTTTACAATTGCAACCCTCTCTCCCTGCCCCACCCCCGCCCCAAGGCTATTAGCTATGAATGCTGGGATCTAAGCTCCTTGAAGGAAAGGCCACATATAATGAAATGAAATAAACAATAAACAGAAGCAAACAGTTCCTGGGAATAGCAAGGTAAAGATGCATTCAAACAGTGGAGACAGTTACTGGGATATAACTGATTGTACAATGCCATGCATCTCTACAGAATGGTTCTGAAGCCTATCTGGCTCTTCTAATCCATTATTGTGCGAGCAGACTATATGGTATGAGGCTAGAATTGCAGCAACAGAGGCCAATGCTTTCCTGTAACCTTTCCTGTGACAAATTCTGAATGAAAGCAAATACATGCAGCTTTGCTCTAATGAAGCAAAGGGTTTACTCTCTTGCTTAAATAAACAAGGTTTGAAGAAGCAAAAACATACAGAGGGGATTTGGATTTTGTAACTGCAACAAACCTTTGATGCTGTACATTTGACAAATTGCAAAAAGTAAACTGAAGACTAAAGTTAGCTCAACATGCAGCACTTAAAATTGATTTCTAATTGCAGGCATGCCCTCCCCTACTACTCTGTTATTGTATTTTATACCCCCCCCCCCCACTTTTTAACGAACACCTTTATTCCATTAAGTGCAATACGCATGTTTACTTGTTCCAACTTACGGCATAACGGAAAGTCTCAAGTCAGGAATGCACACGTTGTCTTCTCCGCAGTCCACAAGAATGTATGCCTAAATTGTCCAAAACATGCATTGCTCATGTTAGGGCTGTTTGGCAGGAATTCCAGCCATTTCCTTTCCTCCATTTTTGTTTCTTTGATAGCCATTAAAAATATCTTCCCAAAAAGATTTTGATCCTTCCAAACCCTGATCTCAATACAACAAGCCACACTCGGTTACTTATATGTGTAAAGCCAGGTTATGTTCTGCATTTTGGGTGTGTATACATATTTTTTCCATTCCAAGGCAAGGAATATGCTCTCACATCTTGTAAATGTTAGCTAGGACTACAAGAATGAGAACTTTTTGAAAATGCAGTTGGAAGAGGGTAACAAATTTAAGGTTAGTCTGGTTCAATTAATTCACCACAATGAACTAATTTGGCTCTTGTTGCTAATGGAATGCTGAAACTGCTGAGTAGACCCATCTTATAGGATAGACTTCATAACATGATAGAATTTGCATGCAAAGACCCATACCTGTTCCTCCAGTCTGTTTTCTTGGTAGTAGTTCAATACTGGGTTCACAAGTAATCCATCTGAAAATGTGGATTCATCCAGTCTATAGTTCAAGCTAATATTGATTGGAGACAATTTATCTCTAAATTCAGTTTCATCCTGCAGGATGAATTAAATTATAGGAAGCTAAATTTTGATATATATGCATCATCATACTTAATAAATGTACAAAAGAATTTTTTAATCCTTATTTCAATAATAAAACAATTAATATTCCAGTCCTATGACTGTCTATTTAGATGTTGGGATGACTTTCATTGGAATCTACTTTTTCACTAAAATAAATATGCATATGATCAGAGGCTAGGACTTTTAAAAATACAAAGAACAAGTTATTAATCAAAGCTTCTATGACACTTTGCCTCTGTGCATTCATACTTAAGAATTAGCTAGCTAAATTTATTTCAGAAGTGATACAATGGTAAAAATATTGGACTGGGGAGATCCAGATTCAAATCCACACTGAATTATGAAGCTCATTAGATAGCTTCATATCAGCCACTATCTCAACGTAACCTAGCTTGTGGAATTGTGCAAAAAAATATGTGTAGGAACTTGTATGTTCCCTCAGTTCCTGGAGGAAAAAGGAAGGAAGGAAGGAAGGAAGGAAGGAAGGAAGGAAGGGGGGGGAGGAGAGAGAGAGAGAGAGAGAGAGAGAGAGAGAGAGAGAGAGAGAGAGAGAGAGAGAGAGAGAGAGAGAGAGAGAGAGAGAGAGAGAGAGAGAGAGAGAGAGAGAGAGAGAGAAAGAAAGAAAGAAAGAAAGAAAGAAAGAAAGAAAGAAAGAAAGAAAGAAAGAAAGAAAGAAAGAGTTGACAAATATGTGGTCTTTCAGGTGGTTTTGGATTGGACCTCCCAACATCCCTGACTACTGGTCAAGTAGGGCGGGGAACGGAGGTCTAGCCCATTTCAGAACAAACTTTCACTGCTAGCCTGTTATATAGACAAACATTAAATGCACTTCAGCAAAAAAAAAACCCTGGAGCTTCTGCGAATCTAAAGGGCCCAACTGATTCTACATTGTCTATAGCAAATACATTTATTTCTGTGCCCTCTGAAAAGTTAACTGAAAAACTATCTTCCAGAATTAGGAAGATAAGCAACACCAGCGAAACAGAATTGAACTCAGCTACTGAAACTGAATACATTTCATGTTCTTGCAACATCTCCAAACACTATTCATACATTTGGGGTTGTATACATGAGTATTATAACTGTATTTGCTACAGCTGATATAAGCTGCACTAATCTCATCAACTCTGATATCAATTATTCTTCACATATTTTGTGGATTTTCAGATGTGTTTAGGTATTTTATATTTGCACATGACAGCCAGTTATACTTCATTTCAATATCTGACATCTCTCAATTGGCATTTCACAGTTCATACAGAAAGAATTTACTATTTGATAGTTGATATGTTCTAGTGTATCTTAATATTTTTCAAGATGCTAACTTCTGGGAAACAATTTTTGCATTGATACTTGCTGTGATATTTTGTTATGTGACAAAAGGTTCTGGGGATATATACTAGAACGCACACTGATATTAAATAGTGTTATATTAGATTTCACCACTGCCAACTGTGAATTGATGATGCATTTCCATGTGGTTTGCATTGCAAAAAAGATGATGGGCAATAGAAATAAGACAATATTTCATGAGCTTCAAATACTGCATTGTAATTTGAACAATCAACAAGGAATCTATTGAGAAAAGATTCAAAACACAGAAACAATTTCTTTGACCTTGGCCAAAATTTTGAACACTTATAAACAAGGGAAAGGAAAAAATACACCCCAAATTTGTGTGATCTAGATACATGCAAGTTTTTCTTAATGCCATATGAACAGTCCAAATAAGAAAGTAAATGGGATCAATTTACACCTTGAAACAGATAACATGCAACTCATCCTACTGTTTTTTTCCTTATTTGTTGAGTGTTTCAGCAGGTATGGTTATCTTTCAACTATTTAAAGTTTGAAGGAGAAAGTTCTTGGAAATGATTTATTATCACACATATATTCTAAAGCCATACAATTAAAAATGCATCACATTTACAAAATCAATTACATTATTTTAATTGATTTTAGCTGTTTACTCATTCGTATTCAAACAATATTCAGAATAACTACCCAGAAAGTATAATTTTCTTGACCAGCAAAGAACAAAACTTACTCTAAGATAAACCACAAAGTTCCTGCAAGTGAGCCAATTCTGTGTAGTTAACGTGAAGGAGAAGACATGCTGTGACTGATGATAATCAAGGAAGAGAGTCCTCTTAACAGCTCCTTTGGTTTTTAGTGAATCTAACTGTAGTTCAGCTTTCAGAACTAAAGAACATTAGGAAACAAAATGTTGTAAAAGGCAAATATTATCATCCTTCACATTCTGCTCTGGTTTTAGAGAAAGCTGCTGTTTTTGCAGCATCTATACATTCAACGGATCAACCATCTTTTTCTACAAGTAGGATATTTCTTATGGGATTGTAAAGAAGAAAACAAAGACTGTTGTGAATTCTTTACTGTCTTTTAACCACAAATTCACCACATCAAAACAAAAATGTATAATACTTCTACAATACTCTCCCAAGTAAAATGGTGTCAAGTTTTACATTTTTGACAGACCCAATGTCTTCATTGCAGAACTGATACCAGCATCTACGAATTCCCACAAAGACAGCCTTGGTTGTTTCTATCCTCTTTAAAACATTATTTAAATCACCAAATACTGTGAAGAAAAGTGCTGGGTTAAGTGGCAACAGCTGTCCTTATCCCACAGAATGGCACCTAGAGGCTTTGAGAAAATGAAGTCAAAGGAGTGCAGTTCAGGCAAACTGGGAAAATGATTGCTGCACTTGCCCTCATCCAATGCTCAGATTGTCAGGGAAATGCCAAACTCAGAAAGTGCCACTACTCTTCCTCTCATGCCCCCTATTTTTGTTTGCCTTCTGTGGCTACCTTAAATCTTCTATAATCTAGACCAGGATTTTTTCAAATTGAGTCCAATGGAACCATAGGTTCTATGAGAACTTGATGGGATTCTGAGACTGTAGAATAAAAGTTCACTTGAACCCAGACGACTTTCTATCACTAGAGCTTTGTCTCTTGATTGGAGGTTCCAGGAATTTTTTTTTTAACTAACAGGTTCTGCAGCCTGAAAAAATTTGAAAAACCCTGCTCTAGAGCAGTATTTCTAAACCTTTCTAAAGTTGCTGAGGATGAGAAACACTGCTCTAGACTCTCCTCCTTAAAGATTCCAGTTTTCTCTGGAAACTACCATCAGCCTGAGGAAGACTCAATGTCCAATGAAAAACTAGTCGCTTCACCTCAGGGACAGCTCTCAGCAGCCCAAACTATGCCATGCTGGCCTGAGGGCACAGGCCTTCTCTCAACTTCAGATGCCATACCTTCTCCTGTCTTATAGCCAAGTGAAAATATGGACATAGCTGGGGCATCTTTAAAGACTTTAAAATCAGCAGCTAGTAGGAGTGGTATCACTGAAGCAACAAGCCTTGCCAATCTCTGAGTCCTTTGTAATATATGGTTATATCTACTTCCAGCTGTGCTAGGAAAAGCAGCAACCTCAAGAATATCCAAATATTGGGGAAGAGTATTTTTAAATGGTATATGAATCAATTACCTCTGAATAAATACTAGCTCTTAATTCATAATCATGTTACATGGGCTTAAGTTTTGTCTCACTCTACCAGGTTTCTCACAGCACAGGGACTGAAAGTATGTACACAAATACATTTATTTATTTATTAATTTATGATAGAACAGTTTACAAAAAGAAGTCTAAGAATAGCAAAACAAATCCAACCAACCAAAACAAACAAAAAACTCAAACCAAGAAGAGCTAATAATGAGTACTGTACTTGATGACCACCTAAAAACTTCAACCACACATTAACCAGGCAACCAAGTGTTGTCGCATAGCATCAACAATGCAAGAGTTGAATTAGCTGCCAGTTGGTTTCCAAGTACAATTCAAGATATTGATCACCTTCAAAGTCCTACATGGTTTGGGATATGGGTCAGCCCATTCAAATGTGCTTGCTGAGATTCCCCATTTTTTGTAAGGTATGTTCAGAGAAGATCTGAAGGCCAGCATTCTCTGCAGAAGCTTCCCTCCTGTGATTTGCCCTCTCATCAAATGTAAGATACACACATTCACTTTTAATATTTAGGAAACTTTTAAAAACATGTTTTTTCCAGGATGTATTTGAGGACTGATGTGGGACTAGACAAAATACCTGCATATAGAATGAATTTTCTTATTGATGGATGATATATAGTGATATAATTATAATATACATTAACTGTTTATTATATTTTTATGGTTTGATATATTTAATACTTTTTCTTTGTATTATTCTGTATATGTTGCTGCTTCTGAGCTGCTTAGAGTGAAAGTGATTAAAGAAGCATAAAAGTCATTAATTAATTTAATGGACCCATTTTGACATTTAAAAAGCAACAATAAAAACTAATACAATTGCTGAAGATTAAATGTCTGCTGAAGGAGAAGTTCTTAACTTCTCATCTTAAATATTTGCAGTGAATATATCAGTTGCCTCTCCCTTGTCAGTTTATTCCACTGTTAAGGGGCTGAGATTGCTCTTTTCCTTTTAGATCCTTTATCCTCTTATGGGCAGTGTTATCTGGAAAGAACTCTGAAGAAGACCTTAATAAATGGAACAAATAATAGTAGAAAAAATGAAATAATGTTTCAAGGACAAGAGTTCTCCCATTCACTTCAATTGTGTTCTTGCAATTAAAGGTCAAACTAGTTATGATGTTAACTGCCTGTGTTTGTCACAATGACATCTTTTCTTGACATGGCAGTAGCAACTTACGGAAGCAAACCTTTGGAAGAATTGTGTCAGTGAGAGAATCCTAAATTCTCCTACCACCTGTTAGTCTTCCTTAACATGGTGGTCTCCACAAGTGTTGGTTACAATTCCCATAATCCAGAACTTGTATGACCTTTAGTCATACATATTGGAGAGTTATGGAATTTGAAGTTCTGGAAGATTCTGGGCTGAGGATGGTTGACTTAAAGGTTTTATCATTGTCTGTAATTTTAAACATCAAGCATGCTTGTTATTTGCCATCCTGGCATTAACATCTGGTTTTAAGAGTGTTAAACTGTGCAGGTCATAAAGACTTTATTTTTTTTAAAAAATAAAAACTTTAATTTGAATTAAAATCCTCAATGTTCTCATGCAAATTTTCAAACTCCCTCCACAAATCCCACAACCTTCAATGCTAACATGCAAATATTAAAGAAGACTTACCTATTTTATCTGAAAAACCTGGACTTTGAAAACCTGCACAGACTGTTACAGTAAAACTGTAAAGGGAATGGGAAAAAGGGAAAGCACTCTTATTGAAGTTCTAGTGAACATTTAAAAAAAAATCTCATCAACATTTGTTTTCTTTTGTCTTCTCCCTTTATAAAACCTGCCATAAAAAACATCTTGCTCAAACAGCTTTCTTGTTACTGGTTTATCAATCTTCCCATCTTCACTGCTTAACTAAAGGAAATCTAATTCTGAAAATTTTCTAAATTACCTTTCTAGACACCATTGCTAAGTAATTATGTTTTCTAAACCAAGGATATGTAATCTGAAGCTCAAAAATACCAAGGCTTATGCCCAGTCACCTAACAAAATCTGTTTCCAAAATGCAAAAATTTGGTTGTGATTTTTCACAATTTTTGCTGAAATAACAATTATGGGTACACAAGCCACTGATGGGTTCAACAAACCTATTTTACATATCTTAACCCTTCCCACAACAGTAAGAAATGATAGCTCACCTCCTTTAGATGTTACCCCTTACCATCAGGTCAATTTTTTTCTCAAAGACACATATTATGATTGGCTTGCAATTTAATTGGTCTGTGGTAAAGTTGGCCTTAGCTTCCAGTTCTGATCACATTGAGACATTAAATATTTTATATATCCCATTTATCTGGCCATTGCCTAGTCAATGTTACAAATTAAGTCATAATCTCATAAACTGAAGATCATTTCAGCTGTGACTTTCCCATGTATTATGATAATATAAATTTTAAATCAGCCTGTATTCAAATGGCTTTCACAAATACCTATGGATAGATGGTTAAGTCATTATACTTCCCCCACATACATGTATGTGTATATGCATTTTGTGCCACAGAATTACAATTTCCTGCTAATTGATACTGCTTATCATCTGTGACTTGACCTTGATAGTAGTCTATGTGCTCCAAGCTAAAGAAGAAAAACAAAAGCCATACACAGCACATTATGCCAGCTTTACTTAATCTATCACTCTCCTGGAGGGTATATATGGCTAGGAAACAGGGGATACAAGTTTGGGATGGCTGTTTTGTGGAAACTAAATATTCCAAGTATAGCAGCAAAACACTCCATTTATGAAGTGTTCTTAGATGTCAATAATTGGGGGAAATTGTAAGGTATATATAAGCATTTCCAGTTTACCAAATAATGTCATCACTATCACTATGATGGCAAAAACTATTACATTATTAAAAAAAAAAAAAATCAGAATTGCAAAATATTTAGAAAAGTCCTTTGAGTAAATAATAATACATGAATCATTCATTTTCAGTCCTATGCTACTTTTCTGCAGGCATAGCTCTGTCAACAAAGCCTGGAGTCAACTAACAGATGGAGCATTCAGCATGCTAAGGTGATTTATGCTTCATCCAAAAAACATCCATATAGATAAAACATGTCCTACTAACATGTACTAGAAAAAAAGGAAAACAAAAGGAGCAATCCACTGCAGGTATCAAGAATGTGTCCATGCTATAGTCTTACTGAAAGTAACAGGACTTAAGACAATTATGACTAGCTTTTTCTGATGATTTCTATAGGACTAATGCATCGCTAACTTAACTTGATTCAACTCCCTGCTTACTATTCCATCCAAGCTTTAAATAATTTTTTTAGGATTTCTCTGTAGATAAGAAAATAAAACTCACACATTTTAATAACAATTTCCCACTTGGTTTAAAACAATATTTTCTTTATACTAGACAATACTTTTATATTAAAATTCAAATCTTTAGACTTCTTGGACTTTTTCTGGTTAATATGATTTTTCATTAATTTTATCTTGAAATGTCAATCAACAGGCATTTTGCACAAGTTGCACAGCTGGCCAAGAGATACAGAAATCTATCCCATGGGGTAGAGGAAATATTTGTCTCTTGGAGTTTCCCTAATAATTGTTTGCATATGTATAACATGAGGTTATAGCAACTACAGAGAAAAATTACAGAATAGAAAACTAGCAGCTGCTCTTCAATCATTTGGGGAGACTGGATTAAATTTTTTTACAGTAAGAGTTAAATCTCCAGGGCATTGTATTTTATAATATAATAGTCCAAACTACAACCATCTATCAACTACTGCACTCATGTAACATATGCACTTGTACATCTATGAGAAAATCACATTTAAGCAATCTCTTTCCCATAAAAATCTAGTTCCAAAGTGATAGGAGAAATCAGAATGTAATTGGGCCTCGCCTACTTATGCAGGAAAATAAGAGAGAATTCTGAGATGGTAAAATGAAATGAGCCACATCTAGCTGTGGTCTCTCACGAATTAAAATCTTTGCAAATTAAAAAAAAACCAGTATGTCATAGAGATATATTTGAAACCAGATAGCTATCTGTGCACAAATATTTTGATTTTTTAAAAACATAAATTCATATTCACATTCAAAAATGTGATTTTTTTTTAAAGTGTAAATCCACCAATCTGGAATGGAGCATTCCATCAATTTTTGACTCTACTATTATTTCAATTTGCTGTGTGTAAATTGAGCATCAGTATAGCTTAGCCTTCTCCAATTCCCTGGACTCTAAATGTGTTGGATTTCAGTTCTTATAAGGCTATGCTGGTTCTGCAGTAGGGTTATCTGTCCGATAAACCTGGAGGGCACTGGGTTGGGGAAGCTTGGTACAGAGTTATGATGTAGACATTTCTTGCTTCAAGATAGGATTTCAAAAGATCACAATGGCTGGAGAGTACATTTCATATTTTCTTCTATAGAAGTGGAAAAGACCAGATGGGTCAATAAAGAAGCAAATAAGCACAAATAATTTAACTATACTCTTTCATGTTTCAAGGGATAATACATCTGTCCAAAGTTTGTTGGTTGCTTAAAAATTCAAGCACTGATTATTATTTCTGATGGTGCTGGAGTATAGACCTATTCTCAGCACAGTGGAGAGTTCAGATCATTAGACTTACATTTAAGCTTCCATGTACAGTATGCTCAATTTCTACTAACTGTGATGAAGGTGTCTTAAATGTTTCATTTTCTCCACAGGGAGTTTTTTGAAAAACAGATTCTGATCATGACATCATAGGATTTGCACAAGGAGATTTTATTGATTGATTGATTGATTGATTGAGCTTCAGTTCAAGCACGTACAAATTAGGATCACAAACTGCCCTGTGCCATAATGTGGATTGTTTAGTTTTGAATTAGCATAGTCACAATATATGAATTCAGTGAGAAAAACCACTTTGCAAACAAATCAGGAAAGCATGTCTGCAAAATGTTCTTCATCTTCAACTTACCAGGCCACCAAAGTCATAGAGCCAGCAAGCTGACATGTTTTATTTTCTGGATTTACAATCACTGGGGAGAGCAGAAGCTGAGCATCTATCGTCACAACTGGTCTTGCTCTGAAAGGGGAGAAAAAGGAAACCAAAACATGTTAAAAAAAAAAAAATAGAAGAGAAGAGAAGACAAAAGACTATTTTTCAGTTTCTATGGATGTTCATGATATCTAGGAATACAAAAAATATGAGTAACGCTTTATGTACACAATAAAGATTCAAAACACCAGTAGGGACATATATACAAAATACCCATATCAAGCTTAGACAGATCTGTCTACAGGGATGATGCACAAAACTCTGCTTTCAATGTTAATGATTCACTCATGTCTGCACATATGATAGCATCTCTCTCTGATCTCTATTGATAGCAGTTAGCTAAATGCTCTACAGGAAAAGGTGCACAAGTAGGAGAAGATTGTTGTTCTCGTTACTAAGATTTGAAGCAGCAGGGATTTATTTTTTACAAATAAACAAATAAAATGTATGCATCACATTCCAACAAAGTTCAAAGCCAAACCGTAAGGCTGCAGTTCCCAACTGTGCACCACAATGCCTCAGGGTGCCTCAGCAAACTCACAGGGGCGCCACAGGATAACACAGTGATACCTGACATCTGTCAGACACCACACAAACTATGAGCCTAAGGGCACCATGAAAAATTACTGAGACACTAAGGGCGTTGTGAACTGAGAAAGTTTGGGAACCTCTGCCATACGGTGTTACTTTATACAATTCTAACATGGCAAAATATAAAACAAAGTTAGTACAATCTAATGCATATTTACTCAGACATGAACTGAGTTTGAATGATATGCTGTAGATTACAGGCTTAAATCCATTAAATGGAAAAGAACAATTTTATCAAAAAGTATATCACCTCAGCGGATCACCTGAGATCAGTGGAATTTAAGTAAATCATGAAGTCTGATGTCATGCTGAATGACATCTGAGGAACAGAAAAACTACAATGTTGTGTTATAAAATAACTATTTTTAAACTAAGTGTCTGCAGTGATGTCTGATGTTTCTAAATACAGGTTTGCAAATAAAAATTGCATCTCTCATAGATGACTCAGTAGTAATCCAGGTAGAGGCATCAAGTGTGAAATCCATAAGAACCATGGATTCCAAGGCCTACTTCCTACTTGCTGAGCTAGACAGTATGACCCAGATGAAACAAGCAAACTTCATATTCTGAATTCTTTGTTCCTCTCTTTTTTGCTCACTTATCAGCTAAAAGCAGCAAATGCATGCTCACTATGTAAAAAATACATAATAATGCCCTACAACTTAGCACAGGGGGTCTCAAACTCAAATTGTCATGAGCACCCATGAGGATCAGTTAATTAGCCCAAGAGCTGCAACACTGAAGCCTTTTCATCTATTGATACAAAAATCTCTAGCAATTAATACAAAATGAAGAAAATGAAGAACATTATGGTATGCCTTTAAATGCAAATTAATTAAAATTAAAACCTTGAATATACAACAGAGTTATTTCATATTGGCCATTTAGGCTGTGGTGATGGATGTATGGTGAGAGTTTACTTTCCTATTGCCATCAGAACTGGGGCATGGTGGATGGATCTTGCGTGAGCAGTGAAGGCACCGGCTCTGCGGAGAGAGTCCAGACCCGTTACAAAGTGGAAGCATGGAAACTCCAGACAGATATATGTCTGCCTGTGATCCTACCAGAGCTGTGCCCAGCCCATTGCTCTGCACCAGGCTTGGGATCCTGTCACCATTCCCCATGCTGGCTCATCCTCTCTGCCTGAGGCAGTCTGGGAGGCTAAGGGAGCAAGGTCATCACAGCCAGAGCTTGCTCTTCCTTGCTTTGCTGATCCTGTCATCCTGCTCCTTGCTACTAGTGGTGGCTGAGAGCTGAAAGCCACTGCTGCTCTCAAGGATTTTATTTTATTTTATTTTATTTATCATATTTATATAACCACCAATCTCACAGACTGTGACTCTGGGTGGCTTACAATAAAAAACTATAAAATAGCAATATTAAAAAATCAACACAAACAATAACATATTATTAAAAAGGCAAGGAGAGAGCATCTGATCTTACAGACAATGGAGCCATCTCATTAACTCATCATTCCCTTGAGACCCTCAAGCCTGATGACACAACCAAGTCTTGAGGGAGTTGCAGAAAATTAATAGAGATGGGGCCAGCCTCACCTGGGAGGGGATGATGTTCCACAGGTGGGTGCCACGGCAGAAAAGGTCCGTTTCCTGGGTCCTGCCAGATGTAACTCCTTAGCGATGGAACCTGTAACATACCTTTTCTGCCGGACTTAATGAGGCAGGCAGATGTAATTGGGAAGAGGCGGTCCCTCAAATAGCCTGGCCGTATGCCATGAAGGGCTTTAAAGATCAAACCAGCACCTTGAATTGGACCTGGAAGCAAACTGGCAACCAACACAGAGATGTAATGTGTGCCATTCTAGGGGCACACGTAACTCCCCGTGCTGCTGCATCCTGTTACCAGTTGAAGCTTCCAGATACTCTTCAAGGGCAGCCCCATGTAGACCGCATTATGGTAATTCATTGAGGAGGTTACCAGAATATGAGTGACTGTGAACAGAGCCTCCCGATCCAGGAACGGGCACAACTGGTGCACAACACAAAGCTGTGCAAAGGCCCTCCTAGCCATGAGTGCCACCTGTTCTTCGAGCAGGGGTTGTGAGTCTAGGAGAACCCTCAAGTTGCACACCGGGTCTGTTTGGGGCAGTGCAACTCTATTCAGTGTCAAGGATAGCATAGTTACAGAACCAGCAGGCCCCAAAACCCAGAGCCATTCAGTCTTGCCAGTGTTCAGCTGAAGCTTGTTGTTCCCCATCCAAATCCCCACAGCCTCCAGGCACCAGGCTGCAACGGTGGCCAAAGGAGCACGTACGTGGGGAAGAACAAATCCAAGCCCTGGCACCTTGATGCAGGGCTTGGAGTGTGGCGACTCCCTGGTCTGGCCTGGCCTAGCCTGCCCAGGTGCTGCACTGTTTCTTCTCAGTGTAAGGGAAGATCTGTTTTGCCTGGCTGTCAGAGATCTGTCAGCTGCTCTTCTGTGTGTGGTGCTTCTATTCTTCTGGACCATGGACAAGGTGGCACTCTTCCCCTGCCATTCCATCTCTGGAATTTGCTCATGCCTTATTTGTTACACTTATTGATATTGGCAAGGAGGAATGTTACTTTCTTTTGGGGATATCCTCAGCCACAAAGATTCAAATTCCCTGCAGGGTTTCCTCTTTCCAAAGTATGATTGCAGGCTGCAGAAAATGACTTGGAGGGCCTAATATGGCCCACAGGTTTGAGAACCCTGTTCTGGAAGCAAGCACTGGTTGATTTAGCTTACTTAAATGGCAGGTGCTTGACTGTACCTTCTGGATAGCCAGTGCAGTAGTTTCTCAGATGTCATTTGGGGGGGCCTTCTGAACCTTACATCCTCTAACTGGGCTTAGTTATTTGCTCTAAGAGTGCCACAACACCTATGGCTATCAGGCTAGCACTTACTCAAAGTCAGTATGCAGGGTGACCAAAGCATATAGAGCAGTTAAATTTTACTGACTGAAGAGACCAAATTTTTAATGTGCGTAAAACTAGGTCTCAACAGTGTAATGTTCTTTCTCAAACATACATACAGAGATATTTTGCTCTTTTTTAAAATCACGTTTCATCTTGTGATTAATATGCAAGAAGAAAGGAACCTTTTTTCAGATTGTTCTATGGTATAAAGTAGATGATAGACCTTAAGCCAAGTGGCCAAAAAGCCAAAAAGAAGAAAGGTCATCACAAAAAGAGTAGCTGGAACAGGCATGGCTATAATAAGTGAATTAACTGTATTCCTTTCATTAACTCTTTTAGAAGAAAATTATGAAGAAGAAAGTGATAAGCAAGTATATGGTTCATTTTCCTTCCAAATCTATAAGCCTTAATAATAGCACAGAAAGCAGACTAAGAAAAGTAAATGCAGCAGAAAATAGCAACAGTAGGTAAGTTCTTCCATGCTTCTTCCAAAATCAATTTAAATGTTAAGTCATCAACATGATTTTTTTTCAAATATACTGCAGTTTCAGACTGTAAACCTCCCTATTATATAACTGTATGTACAATCATTGTTTGATGATTAGGCAGCCTTACAAATCCAATAAATTCAGTTGTATTGCAAATATTCCAAAGTAATTGATCTGCTTCTACAAAACAAAGAAATATTTGGAATGATATGAGCTAGGATACAGTGTGAAAGAACGGGCTTATGAAAGAAGGGATCTGCAACGGCAAAAACATTATACATATGTGGGTTTTTTAATTAAAAAATTAAGGGTGGAGATAGTAGGAGTAGGAATTGCATACCTGTAAACAACTACTTTTCCGGCTCCAAATGCACCAACAATTAGATCTGTGGGGAAAACACGCATACACATACTTAGAACAGAGGGGACGTGGTTAGAATAGTAATTACAACTGATATTATTGATGCTGAAAATGAATGAAACTACTTAATGTACACTTATATTGTGGAAGCATAACAATTCACAGAAACATTCATTTTTCTAAATTTACTTCAATTTGGATTTCATTCTCATTTTTTTCATACTCCTCTCTCCCATTCCTGCACACACACACACACACACACACACACACACTTTCAAACAAAAAAGTAAGTGACAATGACCCAGCTCCTGCTTAAGTATCAGAATATCTTTTAGCTCTCTTCATTATATTCCAGCACTTCTTATCCGTACTCTTTTCCATGCCCAAACAATAATTATACATTTCAGTCAAACAAAGAAATCAGGCCACAAAAATCTCCTTGTGGTAGATTGTCTAGACCACTAAGTTGGCTAATATGTTAGCCCAAATGGAGGTTTGGATGTTGGAGAAGAATTTGGACAAAGATCTGTAAATCTAATAATGGATAGAAGACAACGTAAATATTAATAGTGCAGTATTCTATGTGCTGAAATAATTATATTGGTTTTAACATAATTATGTTTTATATAATTCCCTCTCTTCTTACTATTCAAAAAAGGTACAGCATTTAATAAAACAATAATATTATTTAAAAATAATTATTAGGAATATTCAAAACATGCATCTTCATGTCTTTCATAAATGTGGACAGTTCCACAGAAAATCGACTGTTTTCCTTCTTTAGCTTGTTCTGGCTAAGAAATAGCTTTAAACATCCTGAGTGCCAAAATCATTAATGAGTTTTATAAACATTTTGAATTCTGCAAAAGAAAATAATCACAATCAAGTGTTCAAACTGTCTACATTATCAGAGGTTTGGCAGCACTGTTATCCTAAAAATAGATAAATGTTTTCGTGAACACTGTCGTATTTCTTCCTAGAAAATACCACAGACAGAATTTGCTAGCTGAAAGCAAAATGTTTGACACACGCAGCATATTTTCAACAAAATAAGAGATTATACTACTAGATTAAGTATCTAAATCTTTTCTAGCAAAACCTGAAGAAAAACTGCACACCATTTTTAAAAAATGATACTATTTCATTTTCTAAAGATTCAGCTTTTATTTCTTATTTTAAAAAAGAACAAATCTTTGTGGCTTTGATTTAAAGGAAAATCTATCAAAAACATTTTTAGAATACAGCTGAAATTCCACAGTGTTTTGCATTTGATATTCCATCTTTGAATTCCATGTGTGCATTTCCACCTCCTAAGAGGAGCAACCATGCAGAGAAGAAATAATGTTGATTGTTGCCTTCTATGGTTATGACTGAGTCTTTAGAAAGTAATGAAATAACCATAGACACATTTCTAAAAAAAAAGAGGGCTGCCAAGATCTCTAATACTTTGTAAAGATAAGGAAGACTTTTAATCATCTGTTTTGTCTCCCGCTGGTGAGTAAAGGATCAAAATGAGCAGTAATCCTGAGGGGACCCATTGTTCTCTAAGGGTTATATTAGCCACAGTTGTTTGGGGGGGGGGTGTGCAATGATAAAACATCTATTCGCTAGCCTGGGCAGATGTTGTTACACAGAGTTTGATATAAACACCACTGTATTATTTTAAGATGTAACAGAAGTAAGAATTTAGCTTACTTTAGCTGTACTCAAAATAGTCAAACCCATCGCACACTGGAGCCTAAAAAGATGCTAGTTTATCACGTCTATTGCTTCTTTGGATTCAGGCTATAGCAGTTATAACATATTCATTACAGTCTTCTGAAAACTGGAATTATATAGCACTTTCTATAGCTATAAATTTAAGGACAGACAGACAGACAACGGGAAACAACTAAGCTATGAACTAGGTTGCACTGAGCCAGCTGCCAGCGACTGACTCTGATCACTTGTTTGCAACCAGCAGATACAAAACAGCTCTAATTCCTTGTTTGATTTCCTTTTCCATTCTATGTACCGTTGTTTTCAATAACGCTTCTGAATGGATTCCATAAGGGGAAAAAATGATCTCAACTGAAAACCTGGTAATTGTAGAACTGCTGGCATTTAGCTGACAAACTCTCTTATCACTTTATATATTTCAAAACCCTGCTACTAAAATGCTGGAAGGGTTCCTGTTATACATCTTGATGCATGTAATAGATGAGCTATTAGGAATACTGTTATTGAAGGAGGATTATTCTTTTATGAAGTTCTTTTAGTTCCCATTAGCCACAGCTGTTGCTTTTGTATTGTTAGTCCAGCTAGCTAGCAGCACCTAGTTGATCTCGGTTGAACTTGAAAAGTCAAGGCAGGGTTAGACCTGTTAAAACTTGAGATCAACTGCAAATCCTGGGCCTATTGGCTAGATTAAGATTTAAAAAAACAACAACTAAAAGAAGTAAGTGACAAACCACTTCTATATTGTTGCCGAGAAAACCACATGAATATGCCTGTGAGGTCACCGGATGACAAGGCTAACCTAAGGGAGATTTCAGATTGTTGTTTATTAATATATAAGCATATATATATAAAAATTCAGAGTTGGTGCAAACTTATTCTGTGCTATAAAGAAACTGTGAGCAATTACACTTATACATGACATCAGTCTTGGTCAGTGTTTCTTCAGTTAGACTACACATGGGGGGTAAAAAGTAATTAATGTTGCTACAATGAAAGTCCACATCTATACTCATCACGTGGCATTGCCCAAACCATCATTAATGACACTGAATTTCAAGGATAGAGCAAAATATATACTTCCATTAAAAATAAACCAACTTATGGCAAGACAAAATTGGACATTTCTCTAGGCATCACATAGGCATTATATAGCATATCCTGCTTGATCTAACAAACCTATACACTAGATTTAAAAAAAAAAAAAGGATCTTTTGCTATTTAAATTCACATTAGCAGTATTAAACAGATGGGCACAATGAGTATATTACAGGGGTTCCCCATCACCACCACTGCACATACAGTTACACTGCGCCTTCCATATGTCTGGATTCCACTTTTCTTTGGAGAAGGGACTGGCTCAATGTCTTTAGAAACCTTCCCCGCCCCCCCGCCCCGGCATCTCCTTAATAATTATTATTTTCTGCCCCATAGTGCAGCCCCAAATGTAGCTTTAAAGCACATACTTCTCTGTATCAAAATTTATACAACAAAAGAGGAAACCGGCTTATGCTGATCTGATTCACCCAGCCATGATCAGTGACTGTGTTTATCCAAGCTAAACCATAATGAGATTTGTTTGATTTTCATATTTCTATCTACTTTTAATTCACTGTATTCAAAGATCAATCTATCTTCTAATACTTTTTCATGCAGGACTTGTACTTCCTCTTCCTGTAGTGAATGTTTTACTCCAGATTTTTATTTATTTCCTTTTCTTTCCAAGTTTTACTCCAAAAATGGTCTGTGAAAGTCTTTCATCACCCTTATGTACTTCACGAATTCTCTCAAACTTTCACCGTAAACAATAAATTGACAAATTGCCAGTCACTGTTCTCATTCTTTCTTGGGTCTATAACTTGTCCAAAGACTTTCTGTTCAATGTTGTCTTGTTCCTACACAGCCATCATGTCATCTAACATTAATGCTGACTCTCTGAATGCAGTTAACCAGCCACATGTGGTCCTACATTACCAAGTGACAGACAAACCACACTTGAACAACTATTAATGAGAATGTCATTTGGAACCTTGCCAGAAGCTTTGCTAAAATCAAACTGGATTATATGCACAGCATTCCTCTTGCCCAGTAAAGTAGATATTTTGTCAAGGAAGAAAACTAGATCTATGATAGCACCTCCTAATATATCTTTTAAAGCAAACAAAACAGGATGATATGGTAGGAATGTGTGGTTGAGTCCAAATCTATTCTGTGTCTTTAAGAAGTATATTCTAGTATTACTAAAAATCCTACAAGTTCTCCAAGTATATAGATTTTTTTTCATGAATTACACATGTACTCTCAAATCCATTACAGGTTTACCATCTCTAGGATGTGGGGGTGTCTTGGATCAGAGCAAAATATTGGAGATAAAGTTTATTCAATATCTTTATTATTTCTAGCTCTTGCAACTATTTTTGGACTAACTGGGAAAATCCAACAATGCATAAAGATTCCAGGCATCTACCTTTTTATACACAATGAGGTGGTCTATTAGTGGTATTACTTTAACCAAGGAATGATGTTACTCTAAACACATATATCTCCACTTCTATGTTTACATTTTGTCAAATGAAAAGATTTGATTGACCCATTACGTAACATACTGCTGAATCCCAAGTTCCATTAATCCCTGTACAAACAGTCCTCTATATGGAGACTGGAAATATTCCAAGAGAATCTCCAGATGTGATTTTTATCAGCCAGTCACTCTCCTAATTCACACGATTTTATAGGAGATCCAGATGAGCTTGCTTCAATGTATAGCCTGTTTATATTTTCCCACCACTTCTTCCATCATCATCATCACCACCACCACAATTACCGGAAGATATCCAATTAAGGTAGAAGTGATGGCTTAGTTTCACAATGCCTTTTGATTCGTAATGGTAGGAGTCAGATGCACCCAAAACACATCTTCTGAAGCCTTTGTAAAGATCCCAAAGAACATGAAAACACCTCACATTTTATTCTTCTTTTCTTCTCTTTTTCAAAGTCAGTGCAGATGAGAACACAAAATTACAACTTAGCCAGATGGATGAAAGTAAACAAAGGGGACTGGGGAGAATCACTGAAAGCAGGCCTAAAACACAAACCATCCCAAAACATTAGCACAGTAGGTTAACAGAGCACAGTGGCAAAGATATTCCAGAATGCTCTTCCAACAATGTCCCATTAATTACTACGGGACGCATGCCAGCAAAACGATCTACATCTTGGATAACAGCAACTCTACTGCGTATGTTATGTTACAAATGCTCGAGAGTTTTCTCAGACCCAAGACAGAGAAATGTTGTGGTCTGCTGTTTGCTGATCCCAGAAAAAAGTAGTGAAAGTGGTGGGGAAATGGATAAAATCAAATTAAAATGAAGTTGCATATTTGGACTACAAAGGGCATTGGAACACTGCCCTAAGATGGACAAGCTCACTTTCAATAAAGACCAAAAGCTCCAGTAATGAAGCATTGTTGATAAATACCAGATGACATCAGTAAAATATTGATTGTTCAAGGATAAACATTAAAAAAACAAAAACAAAAAAACAAACCCAATGGAAGCAGCCCTATTGGAATCACGTTAAGCCTTAGCAAGCAAATAAAATTGTTTGCCATACTTTGCCTTCTGTTCTTAAAAGCCAGCCTCTTAAAAACAATCGTATTTAAAGGGAGGGATCCTGATATGCTTTGGCTCAGACTTCTCCAACCAGGAACCCTCCAGATGTGTTAGAGTATTATTTCCATGATCCTCAACCTATGCAGACGCTGGGTTGTGGTGGCTGACTGTGATGGAGGTTGTCTTCCAACGCATCTGGAAGGACCCTGGTTGGAGAAAACTATTTGAAATGTTTAAATGTATGAGACAAATGGATTATAGCTCAGTTTAATTGATTTCAATTAAACTATAACACTACTAACTTAGTCTGGATCCAACCCAACATTTAAATAATGGTTTTCCTAAATGCTCAAATAATGTTGTTATAATGCTGTTTAGAAAAGCCAGTATTACTATTCTTTCTCTTCTATGTGGATCTCTCATGCTAAAAGTCAGATGTTTGCATTAAGCCATCAGATGAGTTAATAGTTCTTGAAATCTTGATCTTGTTGCTTATTCCAGCCATCCACAACTTCATGTTTTCCAGATGTTGGGATGATTCCCACCATCCTTGACTCTGTAAGAGGTTATGTCTATTTGAATGGTACCACCTTGAAGAAGACCGTCTTAGCCAAAGCGCTATACAGTAAACCTTGGATTTACTGGATTTTAGTTTAATGGACTTCAGATACAATGATTTGTTTTCCATTACACATCCATAAAATCCCATTTGTACATCCCTCCCTGCTCCAATAGTCTGTCAAACTGAGGGTTTACTGTTTTTGTTTTCAGTAGTTTAGTATAACTAGGAAACCTACAATGTATTTAGTCCACAGCAGATGGCAGTATCTGGCCAAACTTGACTAATCATGAAAAACTAAGCAGGGTTAGACCTAGTGAGTACTTGGGTGATATGGCTCTAGGGACTGACAGGTCTGTACACCAAACTGGGAGGTTGAAAAAACTTCCCAGAAGAAGGCAAAGGCAGACCACTTCTTTACTGTTCTCAGGAAATCTATACAGACATGTCCATCAGGACTCCAGAGTCTTCAACTTCAAGGAGACAACATATTTAAACAATTTTAAACCCTACAATTACAAATAGGGCAATACTATAAATGATTTAATTACTGATCACTCTATTTTGCTTTATAGTGACAGCTTTACCTACATCTGTGTCTATATAATCACTCTGGGAATTTTCATCATTAATTTTCATCCAAGATATACAGGAGGAATTCTTTCATTTAGTTTTTGGACAGGAAACAGAAGAGTTAATATCCTCTCTTCTTCTTAACAATTCAGGTGTTTTATGTTAATGTATACATTGTTGCAGCTATGAGATTCAGATAGTATCTCAAAACAGGAAAGGAAGTATCTGCTTTGTCCAAATTCTCAGGGAAGCAAAGCTAGAACTGCACACACAAAAAAGCCTAATCTGCATTTTTGACCTCTGCTCTCCAAAAAGAACAGGCTGAGAATGATGCATTTTCCAGAGAAAGAAATCCCCCCTCTGGTGGAAGAACGTTACCTGGGTAATCATTCTTATCTATGTCTGAGTCTCCTCTCAGTGTAAATCCAAATCCTGCAGGCATAGATTGGGAGGCCCATAGGCCACTGAGAATCTGGGAAGGGTTAGGATTTAACCCGTTTCTGGCTCCGTTGTAGATGAATACCCTCCCCCTTCTGTCTTCTCCTGCAAATGGAGCACCTATGGCAATATCTGCAAAACAGCAAGGTCAAATTGCACTGTTAGAAAGGCCACTGAATCAATTCTGTATCTTTTGTTGTTGTGCCTGCCCTATAGAGCAGCATTTCCTCTGAGGACCAGATGGCCCCTCCCTGCCTGCCTTTTGTAAGACCTGGTTCTTTCCCCAGGCACTTGGTCAGGCAACAGGGTGAGCCTATCTGGTCTGAATGTTTTGGGTTGTTGAATTGCCTCTGGCATAACCTGCATTATCTCTTCTAAATTATTTTATTTAATATTGCTTTTTGTTTTACTTTTATGCTACCCTAAGTCACGTGTCAAGAGGGCAGCTATATAAATTGAGTGAGTGACTAAATAAATAAATAAGTGCTAAGTTGACATGGGCAGGAAATGTTTCAGCTTGTGCTGTGCAGAAAAAAGGATCCTGCTTTCTTCTTCTACCAGTTCTTTTTCAATCTGATGAGAGAATTTGTGAGCTGTTCTTGCACTAATTTAGTTATCAGCTAGCCAAGAGGTATGTGTGAATATCCTGTCTTTCAGCATACAGTTCTCTCCCAGTAGTCTACAGGTTCCCTGGCTTCCCATTCTTCATTTAAATTCCAAGGGAAGACACCATGAAAAAGGCCTGAGAATCAGGTAGAAAAAAAATGTTTCTTTCAGAGGAAGAAAACTTTTGAGATTGCGAGGCAGTTTTTGGCACAGCGCTAACTTCAGCTAGCTTTGCTTTCACAACACACTGATGTTTGGGGCAGCATTTGAAAAGATCCTGTTCTCTGTGGTTGGAACTGAGGCTACCTTCCTCCAATTTAATAACAATTCAGGAGGGGATTTAAAATTTCTATCTTTTCTCAGGGTTTTTAGTACAGAGTTTTTTACATGGCTGGTTTTAACGACTATCTTTGTTCTACTGAATTTTAACTGAATTTTAGAGATTGTAAACCACTTAATTGCCAAAAATGAGTGAGCTGCACACAAATGGGTAAATAAGTAAAATAAATAAATACAAAAGAGCAAGAAACTGTAACTGGAATCTACTTCAAGAATAATGGTATAGAAATGAGCAGCTATCACTGCTGCTGCTACTCTTCTCTGGACTAAAATTGTGGCAATTCCACCATTCAATCCATCTATCCATTTTAGTGATAGTGCAACATCCTTAAGTAATGATGAGGGATGTAATGAGTGGGTTTACATCATCATACCTTCATTGTGAGCAAGAAAGTAGCCTATCAAGAGTTCAACTTTTGACAATCCCTGCCTCTACATAAGTATGCTTTAGAGTGAAAGAAACTTTGGTACTGAACTATAAATCCCACTAAGTTATTTATGTGCACCTTACCTTTATATCCATCCTGATTGAGATCTCCCAGAGGTGCAATGGAATTGCCAAATCGACCAAAAACCTCAGTGCCAGACAGTGTCTGTGCTTCTTTGAAGTACAAGGCAGCCTCTTGCAGGTACAGATAGACCTGCCCAACCTCCTTGGGGTTGCTCTCAAATTCACGTTCCATAAAGAGAGGAGCACCAACCAGGATGTCATCCATACTAGAGGGGAAGAAACAAGAAGGAGGGTCAAGACTGACATCCAGATGGCTCCACTCTCAATAAATGTGCTTGATTTGCAGTAGTATCCATGGGGAAGGACAAGGTAGAGAGAATGACTAAATGCCCTGCCCATTTTGTAATTGCATTGTGATATCTCATGCACGTAAAGCAGTAAGATCCTGCAGACACCCATATAGCCTTGCATTGTGCTAAGATTTGATAGGGCTAGATTTCTACCCATTGGGAAGTTATCTGGCCCTGTTCCAACATCCCCTCTGAATGTTTCTTATGTAGAACATCTGGACTGCACAGGGGTCACCTGTGAATCAGAATTAAATGGCTCGGCAGTACCTGCTTTTGGGGCAGAACACTGCTGAATCCCTGGTAGATGAAAGGTTTACCCTTTCTTAGTTTCCCTCCCTTCTGGTTTTCGTATGTCCTTGCATCAATGCATGAATTCAAAATCTTAGGCTGTCTGTGTCACTGCCTCTGATCTTTGCTAGAACTTTGTTTTTCCAACTCCTCATTCAGATAACAAAAACAATGATGTCAATTTCACTTCCATTTGTTCTCTTCTCTTGTTTCCAGCCTGTCCTGAATTGTTCTAACAATGCACAGGGAGCTATGTGTCTTAAAACATCTGTTTAGAGTAGAAATTTTTAAACTTGAGAAACATTTCTGTTTGTCTGCATTTATAAATAGCCTTGTTTCTGAGCCAAGCTCAAAAAATGGGATGGGAAATGAAGCAGCAGCTTTTCAAATGTAACAGGGCACTGCAATTCACAGTAGTGCTTAATGCTGTGCTACAAGCTGTGCCTGCTACACATAGCTTCCAGTCAGGAGCTTAAAAAAAGTTAAAATGGCTGTCATGACTGTACAGTTGTGGCTGCCATCTTGACCTTTTTGACCCCCAGCAGATGTCCTCATTTCCAGTGAAGGAGGCAATAGACTTCAATGCCAGTTGGTGAGAAACATTACCAAAAAAGTGAGTTAGGGCACCCATGTCCTTCTTGTCTGCTTCCTATTGTCATCCTTTTTGCCATGGTGTGAACAGAAGGTGGGACAAGAAGGGTGTTTGGTCTGACCAAGCATCAATATTCTGTTCTTTCACTTCCACATCTCTGTACTGGTGCAGCATTTGTATACCATAAATCGAGAAGGTACTTATACCCACGCACTGACCAGGAGAGCCCTAATTATTTCCTTTTAAGAAAAATCACATTCAACAAGCACATGCTGGCCACCCACAGATATTTTATGCAATTCTTTTGTGTTCTACTGGGTAGTTAGCAGCAGGGATATGGTGCAGCATCTGGGGGTTACAACCAAAGTACTTAAAGCTGTGACATAATATGGGTGATGCATTTTTACTAGACATTTGGTTTCAGCCCACATAAATAAATCTCTACCATTTCTATGAATCTTGTGCATAAACTATCATGGCTCTGATCACAGGTACTAGTGCCTATTTAAAACAGCACTAATTCCCACTAACTGTACCATCAATGCAACCATGCAGCTATTCTAACAAGAGTATCACACATTGAGTTTTTAATGTAAGGGTTGTATGTCCATGACAGAACATATGCTTCAATTTCAGATTTGGAGTCTGGGGCATTTTGTCTGAGAGACAGTGTGGTGTAGTGGTTAAGATGTTGGACTGGGAGGCTGGGTTTCAAGTCCACCCTCAGTCATGGATGTTCATTGGCTGAAGTTGGGCCAGTCACTTCCTCTCAGCCCATCCTGCCTCACAGGATTATTATTGTGGGGGAAAATGGGAGAAGGGGCACTGTGTACATTGCCTTCAACTCCTGAACAAAAGGTGGGATATAAATATAACAAATAAATTTACATGAAGGAAAGATGTACATTAGTAACCTTCTGTCTTAAGTATCATGTTAAGCCAGGGTGAGGGTGGGGGCAACTTTCAGCCTATGGATCATATGCCTTCCCTTAGCCCCCTTCTGTGCCTGTCAGCCCTTTGAGGTAGTCCAGACAAAAAAACCAACCATTGAGCACTAACACTACTTTTATTGTAAGGTCACAGTAACAGAATCTTGCACATGTGAAAGTACCTCTCCCCTTCCTTACTTTTACTCTCTGAAAAACGAGGGAGGGTCCCTTCTGAGTCGCTTTCTCTACTCCCACCCCTCCTTTGGACTCGGATTTCATTTATCAGTCCATTGTCTAGGCTGTGGCTCTTCCTCCTGTCTCTCAAGGTCATTCCCCCATACCATTACAGAGCACCCTGAATATACTTAACTGTGATAAAATGCTTTTTTACAGTATTTTTGGCATTGTAATTCAATAATTCACATGGAAGCGAACTATGGCTTAATACACTGTGGGAGCCTAGCCCAGATGTTTCTGACTTCCATCAGCACTTACCAGAACTATGGGAGCTATAATCCAAAAGATCTGGAGGGTGCCAGATTGCTTCCCTCTAATGCACACAATGCAACCAAACTTCCTAGGATTTTGAGAAATAAAATCCTGTCTGGACCCATCCTGTTTTGAACAGCAGGTGGGGTAGTGGTAAAAGGCCTCAAAAAACATTTTCTCCATGTCCCAACTATTCTCAAAGCTATTAAAAGAAGCAGGTCTTTTATCTCTCCCTTCTATCCACTCCCATCTCCAGCTGTGGAAAAATCCCTTACAAAATCACAAATTTATTCTCCAACTCCAGCTGTTTCTTAAAAACTACTTGTTTTTGAAAGCTTGTCCAAGTCTGAGCAAATTAGGAATCAACTGATTGAACTGGGAACTAGTTACAGCAATAGAAAAATTCACTTGAAAAATAAAGTGATCTGCAATGACTAGGATGAGGAAATTTATAATTCAGTTTCTAATTTTGTTGGGAATGCAATAGTTTTTAAGGTAGCATTTTACAATTCAGTATTTATCTTTGCATTTTCTAAATTTTATGTCCTGAAAGATCAAAACTGAAATAGATCATATGCAATTGTCACTTCAGAAATCAATCTAAATTCCATAATTATATCCTTGTTTCAGTTACAAATAGTCAGCAATACAACTGTAATATAGGTCCTATTAAAATTAAAATACTCTAATAATTCCCTCTGCATAGCAACACAAACAATTTTAAGATGGTGAATTAACACATCTGCTGGGGGAGCACAGAAGAATGTACTCAGCTTACTAACACACTAAACTAAAATTCTGAAATAAAGTAAAGGGAAAATGTTTCAAACAACATAAACAGCCAGGGAACTGTTTGACACTCACTCAGCTGTAGTTCATGTACCATTCCAAACTTCAATGGGGCCAGGACTGTCTTACAAAACAGATTAAAGCCAGAAGAAATGTGTGTGCAGAGCAAAGCTAAAAGGTACCTCTATTTTCATGTTAAATTCAATTTTATTTGATTCGATTCAGTTCAATATAATTTATCTGGTTGTGATGTACTCAAATGGAGCTGGAAAGCTATTATGAGCTGGCTCTTCCCCCAGGTGTTGAGCTAAAGTAAGACTGGAGCCCAGTGGGCTCCGAGGTATAATTTTTGTTGTTAGTGTTCCTTTTCATATTTTATTGTTGTTGCTGTGAGACACCTAGGGTTGTTGTATATAAGATGAGCAGCCACATGTCTTTTAAATAAAAAAAAAAAGGTTATTTCTCAAATATTTAACAATGTCATGAAAAATTACAGTTTTGAAGAAAATTATGAAGTGTTTGGGGGACCACATCAAGGCTTTAAGACCAATGAAGCACTGATGGTGGCCCTTCTTGTTTACAATAATAGAGTTTATTGCAATCTATTAGTGCAGAATAAGAATTTGACAACAATAAAGCTATCATATAGGGAAAAGAAGTGTCTATTTGTACTTTAAAACAGGATCCACAAACTGGGAAAACAGAACACCTAGAAATAAAATAATATAAAGAACAATCATAGATTATTTCCTTTTGGTTTGTCAGAAAATTGGTGTCATCATTTTTAGAATGTAGAATAATAAATTCTGCCACTATTGATTAACATTAGGAACTTTAGGAAAGGAGATTAAAATTAAAGGAGTTGTATTAGAACTGATCATATACAAGTGAGTTACAAACTTTTTCAAGATAATTAGTTTTGGCTGGCCCAGAATACCCCCCTGGACCAAACAAACAATTTAAGAATACTCCATAGAGTTGTTGTGAAAAAAAAAATAGGAGTGGGAGTGCCTTGAGTTCCTGAAAAAAAGAGAGAGTCAATCAATCAATCAATCAATCAATCATGTTTTGAATCCAATTGAAAAGCTTAGATTAAACAGGGTACAATGATAAAATAATGCACTGGAGTTAATAAGTTGCTATTAGCAACTTACCCATCATTGTTAATGTCTGAGACTGCAACTGTATATCCAAAGTAAGATGCCATCTGTTAAAAAAAATGTCATTTTTTTATCAGCTATCAGCAAATTTTCATTCCGTACCATTCCAAATAATGTTGGTTTCTGTATATTGTGGAACTTTTCCATACTGTTGCCAAAAAAACAAAAACAAAATAGGGTGTATTCATGAAGTTACCAGGAGCCAGCTCAGTGCGAATTTATCTCTACCTTTCATATTGTAACCTTTAATTGCTGTAATCTGTATCTTGAAATGTAGAATAATTGTGTAGAATGATCAAAATTTATTACCTGCTCGCCTGTGAAATTCTGAATAAAGGTCAGATCTGTGGAATTTATGATTGTAACCTGGAAATGAAAATGCTGTCAGACATGCCATAAATGGTTATATTCCAAAATCATTACAGGGATCTATTTTTAAACTTGCCCTCCTACTGACCTTGGTGGATATAAAATAAAGGAGAAAAAAATGGCATTGGCATAGGAAGCCATTAAAAGCATGTGGGTGGTTGCAGGACTCAAATTAATATCTTCGCCAGGTCTAGGGGACATCAAAGGCCCTGTTCTCAAACGAAGCCATGATGTATCCACATTCATTTCTTTTGAGAACTATAGTTCTAAGAAATGTCTAAAGTCTTTATTCTCAGCATTTCTTTCAATTTTTTTAAAGCAAGAAAAACAACTATCTTTTGGCCTTCATGGGAAACCAACCAGGGGCATTTACAGGTAGTCCTTGTTTAGCAGCCACAATTGGGACTGGCAACTTGATCATTAAGTAAAGTGGTTGCTAAGTGAAACTGCAACTGTGCTTATGATCTTACTTTAGCTTTCCTTTCCTTTACAGACCTGCAAAGGTTGTACATGCAAGAATTAGTCATTATTTTTTCATCACCGTTGTAACTGTGAATGGTTGCTAAATGAGGCAGTTGCTAAACGAGGAATACCAGTATAGGGAAAGGGGGAGACAAAAAATCAAGATGGTGGCTAAACCTTGCAATCAAAGCTCTGCCCTTTTTTTAACATGTCTTGCATGTGCGATGCATATAAAAAAGGAATGGAACTTTGATCACCCAATCCCATCTTCCATCTTGACTTTTTTGCAGTCCTGCCCCAATGCTGCTGGAACCACCAGAGGAAAGGAGGGCGTACAACTGCTGGAAAAAAAAGTCCTGCTATCTGAGTTCATAGCATGCTAAACAGCAAATCCAGATTAGCAAACACATTCCTTTTCTTTTTCTAAAATGTGCTACTCAAACAAACTATATTACAGCTTAACTTGATGGCCCGGCTCACACTCTTTGCTAAAACAATGACTGAGCTCTCATAGCACACTAAAATCCCAAAGCACCCAACCCCATTTTACCCTAACATGTTTGTAAACTAGGCTATTGCTATAAATCCCTGGATGTATCTAAAGGAGCAGCCTGGATTATAATCTGCTGCACTCTTTGTAATATCTGCAGCACAATCTAATTTCCCACTTTATTGTTATAAATGACAAACAATTGTAAACCTTGACTGAAATCTTTTAAATTGAGAGGTTAAGGAAGGAATGGAATAACTATTTTATAAGCATTGATTTCTGTCTTTCACAGACCTGTTTAATGCTAACTGCTAAGATGAGGGGATACGGGAAGAGAAATAAAATACTTGGTAGACTACATACATAGCCAAAGTTCTGTGCACCTCTTGGAACTCCAGCTACCAGCTCTGAAAGAAATGAACAGGCTGAAGGTTAACTTAGTATAATATTTGCTCACATAGCCATTGCTCAGAAAATGCTAGCCATTGATTTTAATATTTTAAGGGGATATAAGTAACATTTGGAGAGGGATATAACTACCATTAAGTATATTATTAATATTCATATGTGTGTGAGCTGTTTGACATAAACCTTTTAAAAGTCCAACTTCAAGAAGCCCTAGGATCAACGTACAAGATAATAAGTTTACAAGAGCACACTGTGATATAAATATACCCACATACACATTCACAAATCTTCAGTTCAAATAATCTGGTATTTGATGGAGGAGGAATACTTGTTGATAAGCCTTACTGAAGGTCAAACAATAAGATACAACAGGCATTCCTGCTGTACCACTTCCTGTTTTTTAATTTAATTTAATTTTATTTTATGGGAGGCACCTAGGTATATTTCATATGGAGATGTGACGGAATGGAATTATGAAGGCCAGACTCAGGGAGAAAAACATTTTCTTTCATCTCCTGAGGCGTGAGGGAGAGATAAGAGAATGAAGCTGGCACCTTCCTGAGGAATTCACAATGTTGTGGCTGGCATTGCTTGGGAGCTGGGTTTCAGTCTGGGAAGATTCTTGCTAGAGGTTGTAGCTAATAAATATTGCTGGACTGAATTTACATGGTCTCTTGGAGTTCCTTGGGCTAGGCCTGACAGGAGGAGAGGCAAGCCTAACCCTGTCCACCACTTCCCTTTTTTTCTAAAAGTGCCACTGTAGGATTATTACAGTGCTTAGTAGCAATGAGGCAGAGGGGAAGAACAAAAGTATCCATTCTCTGTGCCGGTGTTTCTCAACTTTGGCAGCTTTCAGATATGTGGACCTCAACTCCCAGAATTCCCCAGCCAGCAAGGTAGTTGAAGCCCACACATCTGAAAACTGCCAAGGTCAAGAAACACTGCTCTATGCACTGTGGTCTTTATCTGCATCTAATCTCCGTACACTGAGAAGAGATACAGAGCAATCGTTTAGCTTAGTTATCATACAATCAATTGGAAGAGTACCAAAAATATGAAGCCTGAGGCCAAACCATACCACTGACTTTTAGACAGTATCCATGAGAGAAATTGGTAAGAAGAAAAGAGATCTACATCTACATCTATGTGGCTCAACCCCAGCTGTCCCCATCTGGCAACTACAACTGCTATCATCCCTGCACTAAGAATAATGGGAATTGTAATCCAACACACCTGGAGGCTATCAGATTGAATAAGGCATTGATGACTTTCAGAGCTTAATCTGGAAATCTGCAAAATACGGCTCAGGATGGGAATGTCAATATGATTAGTAGTTTCCTTACACGTCCGGAAACTCCAAAAATTTTTATATAGAATCTTACTCAAGGGAAAATTCCATAAGGACCCATATGGACGATACATTTATAGATTATACAAACCTGTAGCACAGCAATTAACATAGAATGCTTAAAAATCATCCATTTTCATTTGTCTTCCTATTGTTTTTACTGGCACTAATGCTGGGTATAATACCTTTATAATACAACACAGTTTTTGGTTCATGCAAAGGCTTATGTGGATACAAAACCACATTGCATTAATTGGCCACAAGTAACTATGCAGCCTTACAATTTAAAATTAACGATTTTCTTATTTTGAGAAGGAAAGAGAGTAAGGCTGTATTCTAGCTTGGACCACTGAACTCACTTTGGAGGAGGTATGCACTGGACTGCATCATATGCATACAGCTTCACTGCAAGTAAGTAAATTACAGTCCAGACGTCTCTTAGTAGCTTCTTACCTTCATGCAGATCTCCAGTAAATTCACCAGCAGCCACTGAGTAACCTGTTTAAAAACAAACCTACAAAGATGAAACCTGACAAACAATCTACGTCTAAAGAGATAAGGCTAGCCAGATCTATCCTCTTCAATTATCTCTGTAAGAAAAACATTATAGATTGGAGTATATAAGGCCAGGGAGTGCCAAATAATTTTTTAGGATCTTAAGATGAGACTTCATTACATGGCTCAGAAGCACAATACTTCTACAGAATGAGATGTAGTTTCCTACAACTAGGAAAAAGATTAACTGTAAGTATATCATAAGATAAAATATTAGTGTGTGAATACTTTTATCATTCACCTAGTGATGTAGTGTTTCATTGTCACCATGGATGCTTAGTTCCACCATCTGACATTTATGTACACTCCTTTCCAAGGAAGCTTCTTAGAGCACAAATCAGCCCAACACACGATATATATCTGACATAATGTCTGAAAGTAAATAACCATTTCCCTCAAGCAGGATATTGTTTAATTAAAGATTTGGGAGTGCTGTCCAATTTCCCATTTGCCAAATGCTTCTTTACCTATGTTCCTGTTCTACACCCAGAAGCTCAGTATTTCTTTACCTAACTTGTCGCAGTCTGCAACATTTCCATCCTTTTGGCAAGTAGATTCCTTGTCTACCTCACAACTTTTATCTCTTTTCCAAACTGGGCATGCAAAGGATTCCATTCCTATATACATACATCCCTGCCTAATTCGTTTTGCTGAGCCAATCCCCAATCAGGACAAAATTGGGGGAATTCATGCAGTTTGGAGGAGAGTCTAGGATGGACTCTGAGTCTAGGACTGAACTGGAAGTGTTAGTGCACTATGTAGAATAAACACTGCAACTTATAATAGCCAAACAAGTAATATGTTGATTATTACTTTTATGTCTTATGCTTTTATTTTTTTCATATTTTATCTTTTTTATTGTATGCCTGTATATGCATACAGAAACATAAATAACATATATATACTTATCAAGTTGTAGATGTAAGAGCAATCATTGAAGGCATAGGGGCTGACTTGGGAGATTTTAGCTCTTTCCTCATCTGTTTTTCTTTGTCTTGATTATTTTTTATCTGCCATACTGTAGGTGGTAGTATAATCAAGGGCAATGCTATTTTCTCAGTTCTCCCTATCCTTTGATCCTTTTATATTCTTTTTTAAAATGATTTTCAGTTTATAGAAGAAGCTTCTTGTTTCTTGGACTTCTTATATCTTTGGCTTCACCTACAATGAAGTCTGATTTGATCTCCACTTTGTTACACCTTCAGTTAGCTGCTTGGGCCCTCCATGCAATTCTGCAGTGGTTTCCTATGCTAGTTTGTTGAAAAAAATCAAGAGAGTCTTGTGGCACTTTTAAAGATTAACACACACATTATGATATCAGCTACCATGGGCAAGAATTCACTTCTTCAGATGTCTAAAATGTTAATTTAAATGTCAAGCATACTAAGGATAGAGGATAGAGACAATAGATAGTGACGTCATAAAAGAATTAAATGCATAAAAGAATTAATTAATTAATATTAATTAATTAAATATTTAATTAATTAATAATTAATTAAAAGAATTAAATTAAATAAATAAAAGAAGTATAGACAGCAATAATCAAATTATCAAAAATAGTCATTCACAAAAATAGTTTTTGGAAAATAACACTGCCATTCTATGATGGTGAACTAATTAACACATCTAGTGCAATAGAAAGCTTTATCTCAATTTTAAGTTACAGGTATTAGAATTAATCTTTTCATGAATTACAGGAAAGCTGCTGATTATAATGAACATGGTTTTTAATTATGTATACAGGTAGTCCTCGCTTACTGTCTACCTCGTTTAGCAACTGTTCGAAGTTACAATGGTGTTAAAAAAAAAGCTTTGCAACCAATCCTTACATTTATGATCATCGCAGTATCCCGCAGTCACACGATTGCCATTTGTGCGCTTTGCAACTGGTTTGTGACAAGCAGAGTTACTAGAGAAAGTGGAAGTAAAATACAGTGGTACCTCAAGATACGAATTTAATCCGTTCCGTGACTCTGATCGCAAGTCGAATTGGTCGCATCCTGAAGCACGTTTTCCCATAGGGTTCAATGTAAATATGGTTAATCCGTTCCACCCTCTGAATTTGGTCGCATCCTGAAGCACATGTCCCCAAGAGGCTAGGAAATTCCCCAGGCGCGCTTTAGTCAGCCCTAGCGCAGAAAAAGGAAGTGCTAATGAAATCTGAGAAAGGCTCCCGTGCGCACAGCCGGGAGCAGGAGCTTCCCCCCCACCCCCCGCGCTGATTCCTCTTAATTCCGCGCTCTTTCCTTTGTGCATAGCCCTTGGCGCGCGTGACAAAAGCACAGTGAAAGCAATGGGGGGGAAGGCTTATGTAGCGCGCACAGCGGAGCGGGAGCTTCCCCACCCCCGCGCTGATTCCTCTTAATTCCGCGCTCTTTCCTTTGTGCATAGCCCTTGGCGTGTGCGCGACAAAAGCACAGTTAAAGCAATGGGGGGGAAGGCTTATGTAGCGCGCACAGCGGAGCGGGAGCTTCCCCCCCCCACTGATTCCTCCGTGCTGTTTCCTTTCTCCATAGCGACAAAAGCACAGTGAAAGCAATATCAGCGCGCTGGGGGGAAAGGCTTATGTCGCGCGCATGCACAGCCGGGAGCGGGAGCTTCCCCCCCCGCGCGCTCAGATTTCATTAGCACTTCCTCTTGGAAGCCGCGACCACGTGGCAGCAGGGCAAATGGCTGCAGATCCGGTTCGTAGCTTGAGGCGGAGTTCGCATGTTGAGGTAAATTTTTGTGGCCGGAGCTGGTCGCATCTCGAAATTTTCGTAAGGTGGGGCGTTCGTATCTTGAGGTACCACTGTAGTAAGTAATGGTCATGTGATGTTTTGCTTAACGACTGCGGTGCTTTGCTTAACAACCAAACGGGAAATAAGGTCGTAAGCCCATTGTGGTAATGTGATTTTCCGCTTAGTGACTGTGGTCCTTAGCAATGGAGTTGCCAGTCCCAATTGTGGTTGCTACGTGAGGACCATCTGTATAAAAATATTCTGATGAAGTGTTTGAATGAAAAGGATTTAATTACATTTTTAGTATATATATTTACTGAATTGACAGTTATTGTTGGAGTAAGAACAGGCAAAACTCCATGTTTGCAGAAGCATATATTCATAAGAAAAGTTGAGTTGATAATGCAATATTTTGATTTATATTCATAACAGTGGAAATCTGTATAGGTGTCTTATAGATCTGGGCCTCTCCTGCTTAATCAGAGCAAATATTTTCTTATATCAGATTTCTAAACAAGATCAATGCCACAATCAGCAAAATCACCACATAACTTACCCAAATAGTTATCATCATATATAGATGGGGCCACTCCAGTTTGCTTTTCCTGTAAGAGTTTCCTTAGAATATTCTTGAATGAATAATCTGTGATAATTTCTGCAATGCTGCTGGTGATAACCTGACCTGTGATTCAAAACCATAATAGGTTATCCTGCAGGACAACTAGAGAAATATAGGCAGCAATTAAAGTTATGTTAATAAACCATCCATTTTTATGAAGTAATTAATATTAATTGATAGGAACTGTAAGGAAATGCAAAACAATTGCTGATAGCTTCATAGTCTAAATAAAAAAGTAAGCATGAGAAGAAAGAAGAATGGAGGGAATAGGGAAATTTTGCAAAAACTGCGGGAAGTAAACTAAAGGTTTTTGTTGCTGTTGTTGTTTTTGCTAAGCAGCTTATACATGGCTATAATAGAACAGAGATGGAATTTGTAGGAAATATTAAAGAAAGGACTATATGCTGCCTTGATATCCTGAACAGAAAGTGGGATATGAATATAATAAAAAATACAGTTTGATTGTTTCATCTTAGTTTTTCTGTCTTCTCTTATTTAGAATTCCCCAAATATGTTGGAACACAACTTTCAGAATTTTGAGCCAGCAAGTTCAACCACCCACTGATTTTGATAATCCAACACATGCAGTAATCCTCTTGGATGGGGAAAGATGCATTACTGAAAAAAGAGTTTCTTGAAAATATAAGACACCAGTGTATTTCATGTAATTAAGAAAACAAAAATGTAGGCATCTATCCAAGATCCAGCTCTAGGCAAACCATGTAACTCCAAGCCAGTGTCACCATGTTGTTCTGAACTTCAAAGACTTTAATGAGCTCCATTCTCTCAAAGATGTCTCCACTACTAAGTCTTGCCAATTAATCTTCTCCATGCTGTGAACTACCAATCAGCAATAGTAATTATAGCAAGAACAATGTACTAAGAATTTTTCTACACATATGCCTAAATTTATCCTGCATGTATAAGGAATCTTTCTCCAGCAGCTGCTGAATAACACCCACCTTGGAACTGGGGCAGTGTTTTAATATCATGACACAAAAACTATTCTAGATTGAAACATATTGGTATTTTGCTTTTTAAAATGACACTACTGCACAATGAATAATGAATTCATTATTATTATTATATTATTATATAATTATTATTATATAAAAATTAATAATAATAATGATAATAATGAAAAAGCGACTTGTTTCAATTAAACCTAGAAAACAGTGACTGTGTGCAGTTGGATTAGCCAGAGGGCAATGCCTTGGGGGAAGGGGGAACCTGATGCCCAAGGGCCAGATGTACCTCATCCCAATTTTGTACCCCTTCCCCAGTTCTTCTTCCCACAACTGCAAAAATCAGAGCTCTGACTTCCTGTGCTTTGAAAAGAAGACCCCCCCCCAACTGATGTGACTCTTAAAGAGGGTTACTATAAATAATTTACAAAGAACAATCCCACCTCTCTCCCCAAAACACTAATGAAAAAAAGAAATCCTGCCTTGCTCTTTTTACATCATTGGTCTGCCCACCGTTGTCTTCCTCCCACAGAATGTTAAGCTGGCCTACCCTCTAAAAGTTGTTGTCTTACTTGCTTTTTGCCTCTTTGTCTCTTAATACCAAAAAATAAATAAAATTTGGTGCATGATCAGGTATGTCTTTTAGTCATCACAGCCTGTAATGCATTTTCCTTATATAATATAATTATCTTTATGTATCTTGGCAGCATGGATTACTGATATCAACCAATATGGCATCAACTATGAGAAAATGGATGGAAAAATTTTAAGATGTGCAAATGTTGATAGAAAAGTAGCAAGTAGTATGCAGTTTGTTTTGAGTTTGACAAAATGAATGTTTGTCAAAAGAAGTAAAAATGGCTAGGTATAACAATGTGATTCTGCCCACTCAGCTGGGGGAACTGAGAGTTGGGTATGTCAGAAGAACCATAGAAGAGCTGAATGCAGTGGGTGGTAAAACAAGAAGAGATAGGATCAAGAATAAATTAATGTGGACTGAATACTATACCAAGGAGCCAGTGTGAAACAATTACAGAGAGATAATTTGGTCATACAGATAGAATGAATTAGGAGTGAATATTAAAAGAAATATGTGAAGGAAGAATGAATGGGTCAAGAGAAAGGATGAGTCTGCTGAGAACACTGAAGTTGTGTGGAGATGATAACATCCTCAGAAAGAGAGAGGTGAGAAATTTACAGAAGAAAGGGCAATGCATGAAGCAGTGAATGTAGTGAAAGCAAGGATGGTTTGCAAGGATAGAAAGGTAAGGAGTGAGTGGTGCTGTGTAAACTCAATTTAGCTATATTTCTTTTTCTTTTTAATTTTTTGGCTTACTGGTTCATACTTACTGGTTCATACTTCTTTTCTGCATTCTACAGAATAATGTTTACCCCAGAAAGGAACAGCATGATTGGGATGTATGTATGCATGTATCTACTTCTACAGATGTTGGAAAATAAAAGGAGTAAAGAAGGATGGAACATGTTGAATGGAGATGACAAGAACTGAAGATGGAAAGTGTAGCAACTCCTGCCCTAAAAGGCACCTACATTATCTTGGTATAACTTGTATCTCAAAATACATGAGTATAACATGAAAAGGTGCATAGGAGCATAAGATAATAAATTTGTTTGCAAGTCTGAAGAATGTAGGAACTATCAAACAATACCAAAAGTCTCAGCTCAATCTCTAGCATAGCTAGGAAGAGCTGGCAAAGTTCTAGTCTGAAGTCCTGGAAGGCAATTTATATGCAGTATCAACAGTCTAAGGATAGTTGGACCAAACAGTTTGATTTAGGACAGTTTCTATGTCTTAACTATACCCACGGCTAGCAGAGGGGAGTAGAATTGCAAACAGTAACATCAGAAGTACATAAAAGAAAGGAATTACAGAAAATGATAATTACCTATCGAGAGTGGTCATTTGCAAACAGTTGGGGTGATTTATCTTGTCTACAACACAGCAAAGTGCTATCTTTTTCCAGGCCCTTTACTCTTAAAGAATAGAATAGAACATAAAATGTTCCAAGAAGTTCAGAGTATAATTCAGAGTATAATTCTGAATGCAATCCAGACCATGTCAATTTACAGAGATACAGAAGAATGGATTAAAACTTGTAGTCCTTTACAAGTCATATGTTGTGTGTGTGTGTGGGGGGGGGAGATTATTCTCCAGAAAGTATGACAGATATTGCATGACAGGTTCTGCTAATATTTCACTTCCATTTTCAGAGCATATTTTGCTAATGAAAAAGATGAGCGTACCTTGCCAGTAAAAACTGCCAGGTCCTCCTACTATGAGTTCTCCATTCTGTACACAAAACAAACAACAGCAGCAATAACACAGAATTAATAATATCCACCAAAGACCAAAATCAAATACATAAAAAATCATCCAAACAACTAATATTAATCAAATAATTACAATTATAATCAGGAGAAAAAAATATAAGACACTCCCCACTGCTTGGCTGTCACTGAGCACCACTGCCAAACCTTGTGCTGCCCATACTTGCTGGGAAATCAAATCCATGGATGGTCTTTGCTGGCTGGGAATCCTGGGAGACATAGTTAATTGTAACTGCAGAGTTCTAGATTAGAGATATCTATGCTATAGCATATGCATTATTCCAATTAGGGCCACTGCTAGAAGGGGTAGTGTTGATATTTCTATGGGAATGATAGAGATATGTTGAAGAGTAGAACTGAAGTGAATGCTGTGAATTTTAGTGTCCAAGAAAAAATGAATTAAAAGAAAGCCATAAATGTTGTGACAATATTGAAAAATGGTACAGCTGCAGGTATAGATGGCATAACTGAAGAAATGCTGAAATATACATTTGAAATGCTTCTGAAGTAGCTTTGCAACTTGCTTTACATGTGTGTTTATACTCTGAACTGTGTCTAAACCTGACAATTGGAAGAATGTCAGTATTCTATTCAAAGCACAAAGTAGGATGCAAAAATTACAGGAGGGGGGTTGTTTTGCAATGTGCACCTGGGAAGGTGTTTTATGGAATTCTGATCAAAAGGACAGAAGAGGTGACAAACTGACTGATTTATTATTCACACTGACAGACTGCTGCAAGGCAGTGGGAATGAGATATTTAAGAAGCATCATGTAACACAAGAAGAGAAAAGAGTCAAAACAGAAATGAGCACTGAAGCAATGTGGATTGAATACAAAAGCGAGTGACCAGCATGAAAGAACTAGATTTTGATGGTTTCGTTATACAGAAAAGATATATGAGGCTAGAACTGTACAACCAGTTCATGAAGGAAGAGTATAGAAGGAAAAGATTGTCTTTGGATGAATTAATGAGATCCTCAGAAAAAATAGAGGCAAGAAGTTTAAAAGCCAAAAGGTATATATATAAAGCAGTGTGTGAACATGGTGGAAGCAAGGATGGTTTGCAAGAATAGAAAGGTCTGGAGTGGTATAGTGAATGGTGTTGGTATGAGTAAGTATTAACATGCCTTTTCTTTTTTTCTCTCTCTCTCAATTTTTTGTTCCCTTTCTGTGATTTGTATAATTGTTTACCCTGAAAGTAAACAGTGTAATGGGTATGGATATATGTAAATATGTTCTTTAATTGCTTATAATTCATTTTAGACAGATAGCCCTATGGATACAAAGGGAAGAGTACATACTGAAATAATTACAATAACAACAACAGTAACAGCAACAACTGCAACAACAATTGGATTCCTGCAATGTGCTGTACATGGAGCTGTCCTTGAAGAATATTTGGAAGCTTCAGCTGGTACAAAATGCGGTGGTGTGAGCAGTTATGGGTGCCGGTCATTTGGCACATGTGACACCTCTGCTCTGCAAGCTGCATTGGCTACCAGTATGTTTCCAGGTGCAATTCAAGGCACTGGTGGTTACCTTTAAAGCCCCTTAAAGGTTGGGGCTGGGTTAGTTATGGGACCATCTTTCCCCAGCAGTGTCTATTTGTCCTGTTAGATCCGGCAGGACAGGCATGGCCCGGGTCTCATCTACTAGAGAATTCAATCTGGCAGGACCCAAGAACAGAGCCTTTTCTGCTGTGGCGCCCATCCTCTTGAATATCATCCCCTGAGATTAGACTTGCCCCGACTCTGCTGGCCTTTCGCAAGGCATTAAAAACCTGGCTTTGCCATCTAGCCTGGGGCCCTGGCAGTAATGGTGAGTCCATTTCATGGTTGATTTGAATGTGGAACGTTGTGAATGTTCTCTGCAGTTATTCTATGCTCTTGATGGTTTTTTTTTCATTGTGGTTGTTTAATCCTGTTTTTATTCTGTTTTAATTGTTAGCCACCCAGAGTCATGTATATGAGATGGGCAGCCATATAAATTTATTAAGTAAATAAAAATAAATAAACAGGAAAGCCTACCTGTGCCATTACTGCTTAATAGCAGCACCCAGCTAGCACCACAAGGGCAGTAAAATGTCTCCATCATCTCATCACAGCTTCACCCAGGCCTGCTTCCACCAACAAACATCAGCTTGTAAGGACATGGGTGAGGGGCTCAATTTCAGCTCAGGATTGTAGCCAGGAACTGTAGTTATTGCATTATGTTTTTGTTTGAACAAGGACAACAGACATTAAGAAAATGTTGTTTTTACCAGCCCTGCCTCTTGCCAAGAATTCATTTAATATCACTGATGGATGAATAAGGATCTTGTCAACAAAATTGCCTGTTTTTATTAGGACTGTTAATCAACTACAGAATCTGTAACTGATTAATCTCTTCCTTCAAGAAAACATATTCTCCCTTTGGTGCAAGAAGAAAATTGCACGTTTCCCATTGTTCATTTGGATGCCTGCCTAGGATTAGTATAAGAACCGGGGAAAATGCCAGTTTTGTCAAAGTCTTTGAATGAAACTTGAGTTTTTAGGAGTTTTGAGATTTTTGAGACTCAATACAATCTACATATTATGTGTGTGTGAGTGTGTTTGTGTTAGTTATATAGGTACAAATATTTTTGAGATGGGAAATGATGAGTTGGAGGAGAAGGGTGCATATGAGAGTGAATGTGAAAGTGATTAGAAAATCCAGCAGCCAGTCAACCACTGTGGATGCTCACCTTATAAAAATCTAAGCTGAATCCTGCTTGACAGTAACCTTGCCCCTCAGGATCTGGGTTGTCTGAAGGTATCAAAGGATGAACACTGAGTTAGTTTTATATTGTAAATTGACTCAAATATTATCATAACTAATAGGGGAGGGTTTTCCACGAGTTAACAGGCTGCAAATGTAATCTCTTTTTGTGCTAAAATTTAGGCAACAATTTTTAGATGAGTTCTAGGTCCAAAGTAAAATAAGAATGGTGACAATGAAAATGATAATGATAATACATCAGCATCCAAAGCCAGAACCAAAACCAGTGCGTGAGTTTTGGAAAGGAAACATGAATCTAAGCAACAAGTTCATATTTGGAAGATCCAAAGATGAAGATGAAATCCTTGGTTTGATTTGTTTCTACATGAGATTAGCCTGAGTTGGAGAAAGGACCTTGGATTGCCCACATTTCGGCTGCAGTCCATCCTAGCCAGAGAGTGTGCAGAGGGGCCAGAACAGTCAAGATGGCAACTGCAATCACATGATCAAAGTACCACTCCTTTTTTACTTCTTTTTTGCATATACCATGCAGATAAAATAGAGGCAGCTGCTATTTTGAATTTTTGAGCCCCTTCTGGATGCCCCTGCCTCTGTACATTCTGATGTAAAAATTGTCTTTCATATATGACTGACACCTTCACCGGTGCACTGAAGAATGATAATTAGGAGGCCTGCAGGAATTGTGCAATTCTCTGTTAATTTAGCAGTCTCCCATCCCATGCTGTACAACTTCCTTGTTCACAAATGTAATTATCTTAGCACAAGTTCAAGCAGTTAACTGCTAGTTCTACAAAAAGAGACAGAGAGAGGGATGGCTATATCTGGAGGGATCAGCTGCTTTTAAAATTTGGCTTCTGCTTATCAAGGTCTGTTTGCCATATTGAAAGTTCTTTTAAATTAAGCCAGAGTTGACTTGTCATCATTGCAGCACCAGCCTCATCATTATCCTTTTAATGAAACATAAAAGCTTCCCAAATGAAAAAAATATATGTATAATTAAGTGGCTCTTTGTAACCAAGGGCTATTGATTCAGAACTGCATGCCTAGGCTGAACACATGAGATCACAGATAAAAATTGTTCTACCGAGTTCAAATTGTACGACCCAAAGAACTTACTGTTACGACAAGGAGAATATTCCACATAGGTGCTGAAATTCTGAACAGCAACATAGCAGGTGCCCACTGGGTCTTTTTCAGGAGCAGCCTTCAGAGTTCTCCAATGATATAAGGGAGCACAAGCCTATCAAAACATAAGTTGCACAACAAAAAACTTGAAGGTGTTTGGGTTAGGTTTACAGTACAGTAATTTGTGTTATACCAGATGTATTTTTTATAAATCCAGGTTACTGCTTTCCAAAGTATTGACATTGCCAGGACTCTCAGCAAGACGTACATGTTCCCACATCTGCTGCTCTTTTCCTTGCTCTGTTCTATCCTCCATTCTGCTCAGGTGCAATTGCCCAGTTGACTGAGAGATCCAGGAGCTCTCCCCAACTCTCATCTTGTTGGCTGTCATACTCCAAACAATTATAATTTAAAAATAGATTAGGCAGTGGGGCAGAGTTAAAAAAAAACCAAAAACCTCTGCCTGAGCCCCCAAAGAGCTGTTCTAATCTATATGCATTCATTCATTAGATTTACATCCCATCTTTTATCCTGAAGCTCAAGAACCATACATAGGAACTTGCCCTATGGGACAGAGCTATGCTATGAAATAGTGACTGCTCCAAAGCCACACAGTAACATTCCATGGCTGAAGCTGGGTCTCTCCAATCCTAATCTAACCCTAATCCAACCATGGCACCACATTGCCTCTTTTAAGATAGATCATCTTAACTCAACTGGAGTCTTTAGATGTTTATTTATCTAGAATATTTGTCACTTATAGGTAATACTTGGGTTACAACCACTCATTCAGTGACTGTTCAAAGTTACAACAGGGCTGAAAAAGGGGGATTTATGACTGGTCCTCAAAGTTGTGGCCATTGCAGTGTCCCCATGGTCACACAATCCCAATTCAGGCACTTGGCAACTGGCTTGCATTTATGACAGTTGCAGCACCCCTGTCAGGATTAGCCCAGGAAACTCCAGGAGACAGTACAGATTTAATCCAGCAAGGTTTAATGGCCTTTCTCCCGTTACAGAAATCTTCTCAGAGTGAGAGCAAATTCCAGTGTCACCCTCCCAACCTCCCTTGCATTCTTTAGGGAGGGTTCAGTCTCATCCTCTTATCAGTTCCTCGTTGCTCTGGCGACGAGAGTAAATTCTTAACCCCCCTGGTCCTGATTCTCACAACCCCACAGTCATGTGATTACCATGTGCACCCTTCCCTGCCAGCTTCCCACAAGCAAAGTCATTGGGGAAGCCAGCAGGAGGTCAAAAGTCGCTCTCATTGCTTTTTCTCCCAAGGAACTCCCAGATGGCAGGGTGAGCGCAGGCCCCGGGCAGGCAGGCAGCCACCTGCCTGGCTGCACTTGCGCCAGGTGGTAGCATGTAACCCCCACCCGGCCACACTCATGCCACACTGCAGCACCCATGCCCCCACCCACTTGCACTTGCTCCTGGCCATAGCATCTACCTGCGTGCCCAGCCACACTCGCCCACACCACAGCACCCACCTGCATTTGCACCACATCACCCACCCCCACCTGCCCACACTCCATAGCACTCACCTGCCTGCCAGCCTGCTTGTGAGCCGCCTAAGGAAAGGCTTGTCGTGACCAGGCCCTGTGACTTCCTGCCAGCTTCCCCATTGACTTTGCTTGTTGGAAGCTGGCAGGAAGTCACAAGTCGTGGTCACATGAGGTCCTTGTTTAATGACCCGCAATCATTGCTTAACAATGGCAACAGGGATTGCCGGGATTGCCATCGGTAAGTGATGTGGTCATGTGACACTGCGCTTTATGACCGCATTGCTTAGCAATGGAAATTCCAGTTCCAATTACCATTAAGTGAGGACTACCTATACTGCCTTAATATCTCATGGTGATTCATGTTAAACTAGAATTTTCATTGCCCCTACCCTTATCCTCATGTGCTATGGATGATAGGAACTCTAATCCAGCAAAAATTCTGAAGGTCCTAAAGTTGAAAAAGCCAAGGACAAATACTTCGATGCTCTAAAAGTCATGTTCATACAAGGGTTCTTTGACCTGCAGGGTTAGTATGGATTCTGATATTAAGCAAACAACAGTAAATTAGTAAAACTACAGTATGTTACTATACAATATTTGCACAGTACGGAAATAGAGGCACAGATAGCAAATCCAGCATCGCTACTGCTTTCCACATTTTCTGATCTTTGAACGGAGCCTCTCTGGGGAAATTTCCTGGGCTTGAACAGAGACACTACATGGATAATTATATGGTGTAACTGGTGACCAATAGGGCAATTTCTAGCCTACTGTTTTAGTCTTCTTTCTCCCACTAAACTTAGGTAGATCCACAGACATTTTATGTATGAATGAAAATAAACAACTATTACTGCAAGTGAGCAGCACAGAGCCTTAAACAGCTTTAAAACAGTAAAAGCATATGACAGAAAATTAGGTCTCAAAAGACTTACTAAACAGAAGCACTTTTAACCTGGCCAGAAAACATTTCCAAGAAGACAATCACATTTGTGGCAAAGGTGCTTACTGAATGCTTCCTTTTCTCATTCGACATCCAACGAATCTCAGAAGGCAGGAGCATGAAAGGAGGAAGTCCTTCAGTTGCTCAAACTACTTAGGGCCTCAAGATTTAACAGAGCAGTTTTGACTATTCTGGTTAAAAGAAAATATAGTGAGGAGCTTTCCTAATTTGCAATGTTGTTTGATACTGTCTTTATATAAGAAAAAGCCCTGACTTGCTAACAGATTATTGTGACCTCCTTTCCCGCTTGAAAAATCTGATAAACATCACAGATCATTGATCAATAGATTTTACAGACAGCTATCTTATGCTTCTGCAGTAAACTAGGGATTATCATTACCAGCAAACAAACTTCTTCAACAATCCCACGGCCTTTTCTTCTAGCTTTACCTTCTCAACGAAGGCCTTTTTTTTACAGAGGTTAGTGAGTTACAGCTAGAGATATTGTCCAGTTAGGATTGCAAGCTCAAGAAATGCCTTAAACTGTTACATATGTTGGCAGGAAACCAGACTAACTAGGGGGCTTGTTTCTTGGGTGTGACTGTGGATATTGCTGTTGGATACATGACAGCCGCCTCCGTTGAGATGAAAACAGTAGGAAAGGAGCCTGGCTACCTCTTCGGAATGCCTCTGTCTCCTCCACTTATGGGTTGGGCCCCCTTTTGGTGGCTTGGAATTCTTCTTAAAGAGATGGCTGTTATTTTGGGGATGGATGGGATTCTGACCCTTTCCCTGGATATTTGAGATTTGGGTTTTTTATCTTGTTTTACCATTTATTTTAAGCTGGTTTGATGCAATTTTTGTCTCAAAAGGGAGCAAATGGATACTTTTGATTATTACCAGTTAAGGACAAAGAAGGTTCAGTAGGCACAAAAAGGGGTTTAGGACATGTTCTGTTGGTATAGTGCTACATAAAACTATCAGGATTTTCTCATGGGAAGAAGGTCATCCTGTTAGCTATACAAAAACAGGTGTCTCTGCGGAACAAAAACATGTATTACAAAGGTATCATAAGTGTCCAGTTCTCACTCAAGCCCAGAAATTCTTACAACTCAAGGAAACAAGGGGCATGGAATAATAATATGTTGTTGCAAGTAGCTCCTCAACAGGCTGTAGTTTACTGCAAGAGACATACAACTAAGGGTAAAGATGTGTGCTTGATCTTATGCCTTGGAAGAAAATGGCCCCCTTGCTTGACCTTCATGGTTGACAGCTAGCAAAGATTATTTCGTGACATTCTATGCACGCTTCACTTTGACAGTCATTTTGTGTAAGGAAATCAACATTGCATTTCAAAAAGAGGAAGAATGGGAGAAAAAAGGAAAACATGCAAAGGAAGGTAAATCAGTTTGGAATCTGAGAGTTGGGACTGCTTGGAGACTGCTGGGAATTTCATGTGCCAACTAGCTCTGTAACAGGATAGGTTGATGTTTTATTCATCACCTGCTTTATGTCAAAGTCCTTTTCTAGGGTTAACCACATGAATGAATATTTCAAGCAAGGCATTTCCTTTAGATACACACTCCCATTTAGAAATAATTCAAACCATTTTCAAACAAATCCCCAAGACAACACTTGCTGCTTCATAATTGCTTGGGAAAATTAAGCATGACCAAATCCATAGTTCACAACACGAAATGTTTTGCTGTCCTTCCTAAAGCTTTGCATTAAATCCTTCTACATTAGCTGCTAATGTGAAATGCCTGCTCTGGTAAAGAAACCATCACTAGTGACTTACAACTTAATAAAATTGCTCAAAAGAAAACAGACTGTTAGAGGGTTTCACCTGGGGATTTCCATCAGAGCTTGTAAATGCTCTGCACAAGGATTTATGAAAGAAGCTTCAGGTTTAGAGCCAGAGCTCCACTGATTAGTAGAGCAACAGTTCTGCAACTGTGAGGAACATTCTCCAAGTGAGGTAATGCTAAGCCAGGATTTATTGAATAAAACCACAATTGCTATGGTTCACACAATATGTTAAGCATAAGTCATAGTTTATAAATTGCAATGGCTAGGTTCACAAAATGCATTGAGTCAGCTGTTTGCTAAAGGAAACAAAAGCTGTTTTCTAATCTCTCCAAGCTATTTCTATCATCTTATTAGCCAGACTAGTTAGACAAGTACTCTCTGCATCACTATCTAATCACCAAATCAGTGCAACTTTGGGACAAATATCTACTGAAGGACCATAGAGGGAGGGAATAAATTAGACTTACTGGGCTGCTGAACATGTAGACTTTAGAGTATTCACACCAGGACTATTAAAAAAGAAAATTCTAGATGCCAGAACATGTATATATATTAAATATATATACAAGTTACTCAAGTATGCGTTTAAGTCCTGCTTCATGTTCCTTCAGACTTTTTTCTTCTCCTTCCTCAAAGAAGTGATGGACATATAAAAGTAAGGCAGCATTCCATGATCAACTCAGTAACTCAATCAGGGTTCCTCTTTGCTTGCAGGAACTCTAATTTCACCCCAGTCCACTGAAAAACAATTGACTAAGCTTTTTTTCCTAAGCTAGTCATTAGCAGGTATGCCTTTTGCTTTAAATTGGCCAAATTAAAGCGGTTACTTTTTCATTAATAATTTTTGAAAATTAAAAGCATAAACACTATAAAATACAGAATTTACAAGAAATCAGACCAGTGAAAAAAATCAAAATCAGTTGAAGATAAAGAATAAAAATTGGGAATGTATGCATCTACATATGCATGTGTACATAGGCCACCTCTGATTTGGCCTGACCCAAATAATACTCTTTCCCAAAGTACCAAAACAAATTCAATCTTGTGGTTGCTGGACACCTCTAGATTTTACTAGTGTTTTAAATTATTCATGTTTGTAATTGTGTATTACTTTATTTTTGTGAACAGCTCTGTGAGTCTCCAATGAATATTAAATAATAACAAGGGTTTACGTATCTTGGATTCAGAATGAAATATTTCATTCAGACTTTGGAGCATCTGCCTGCATCCTGACCTGGAAATTAGACTTTCTGAGAGAACTCTATGTTTTTATGCCCCTCAGTACCTACATTTAAAACATTGTTTTGCAGACTAAAGGAGAAGATGCACACTTTTTTTTTCCAGAACAAGGATTCTACTTGGCTTTTCAGTAGCAGGCTGGTGGCTATACTACAGAAAGTAGAGGGCGGGGGGAGGCTGAATAAAGAGCTAGGTAGGGACATGACCAAAAATAAATTTGATTGATTTATATTCAAGAGCCAGTTTAGTATAGTGGTTAAAGCAACAGGCTAAAAACTGGGAGATTGTGAGTTCTAGTCTCACCTTAGGCACAAAGCCATCTGGGTAACCTTGGGCTGTCTGTCTCTCAGCTCTAGGAAGAAGGCAATGGCAAACCACATACACACCTAAATTCAATTAAAATAACTAAACACAGATAACATATTACATTCCCTGTAGTGAACCATTTTTCCCTTCTTGCAAAATTTAATAATTTTTTGGAAACGCTCCAGATCCCTTGAATTATTTTTAGAAACAAATAAGCACATGTTTTTCCATCTCTTTCAAGAATAATTTCAAACCCAATACTAGGTGCATACGTGAGAACAGTGGGATTCCTTATATACGCCTGATTGGAGACCTAAATAGGTTTGAGAGGCAGCTGTGATGGGTGGCTTGAGCAGGGAAGTTTCTGGAATGGAGCTTCAAGGTTGCCGGGAGGGGGAAGAGAGATTCCAGGGGAAGCACCTCCTCAGCCCCCATCCAGAGTGGGAAAGTCAAGAGAAGGAGACTGGCCCCCCCTAAGGGCATCATGGCTATAGTTGCTGTTGCTGGGGAATTAGAATTAGTCTGACGAGATTCTGTCTATTAGGTGTAAGCTAATAAAGGAGCTAAACTGTTCTGGACTGTCTCGCTGTTGTTCTTGGGCTGAACCTGACAGCAACTAAAGTACTAACAGGTGCCAAAATCTCTGTCCATAGTCTTTTTATAATGCTACCATGAACTATGGAATTGTGTGAGTTAAACACTGAGGAAAGCTCTAATATTACAAATTAGACTTCTGGAAATCTTTTGAATGCTGTCCTAACTTATTTTCAATATACAGTTTCCTTGAAACATGCTTTATTTTGGTCTGCTAAGTCTTCCATGTGTGTGCTCATCATGGATATTGCTCTGAAAGTGTAATGGATGGCATGAATGGGGAAGATTCTGGAATGGAACTTCAAGGTTGTCAGGAGTGGGGAGAGACATTCCAGGGCAAGCGCCTTCTCAGCCCACAGCAAGAGTGTGGGAAGACGAAGAGGATGAGGCTGGCCCCTCCCTCAAGTCTCACGGGTTATAGCCACTAGTTGCTTTAGCATAGGTTTAGCCTGGCAAGATTTTGTTTATTAGGTGCGAGCTAATAAAGGAACTGAACTGTACTGGATTGCCTCATTGTTGTTCTTGGGCTAAACCTGACAAAAAGGGCTATTTAGCAAATGACTACAATTTATTACCAAGCTGAATTTCATAGCATTTAGATTAGTTTACAAACTACAAACCTACTCTTGAAAATTTAATTTAGAATATAGATGTAATGGGAAGTAGGAATAACCTTGAGGAGGATGAGCCACAACCAAGACAATGGTCAGATAAAAGAAATTTGAGTCCAAGGCAGAAATGTAATTTGAGAAAGCACCTGAGACCCTCCCAAGTTCTCAAGAAGATAAAGGGAAGGAGGGGGGAAGCGTATTCAGACATCCAAGATTCTGTTACTATAATCTTATATTAAAAGTAGTATTAGTATTCATAACTTTGGTTTTCTGGTCTGATCTACCTTGAAGGCTGATGATAGGTTAAAAATTTATCCTAGGATATTCTTCAAAAATAAAGTTCAACATTAAAATCCCATATGTGCACACACATACAAATACGCTACAAAATTATTTAGATTGATAAAGACCTCCCTTTATTTATTTATAATACATTTATAGCCCACCACAATCCATTAGACTGAAATGATCTTGACAGCACACTCCCTAGGGCTGGGAATTGCTTTAGATACCAGTTGTACAGCAAGAAGGATGTAGCACCTTCTTAAAGCTAGGTGTGTCTTTACCCAAGATCATGCAGCAGCTGCAAAAGACAGCTATACAATCTTGGAAAAAAGAGGTAGTTCCTTTAAGGAGCTGCAGACGAGCATATCTTCTGTTTGCCTAAGCACATTTTGCCTTCATACCTGAAGCATTAACCCTAACCCTTATATTGACTATTTCATGACATTTTGGCTAGTCTAATAAAGGCCAATAATGGAATTTGGAGCTTTTTTCTTTATGAATCAGCATAACAATATTTTTTAAATAATTAAACACATGTCCTTTGAATAAATACAGTCGAAAAAGAAGTATCTCAAAATAATAACAATAACAACAACACAAAGGTGTAAAAACTTACTACAACTTTTCCTTTATGAGTTCTGATTGTTGCTCCAAACCACTGATTTGATTTAAATTCAAGAGGTTCTCTTGTACCATTGATTTTGATTTTCCTGTTGTCTGTAAGAGAGAAAAATGTCTGTCTTTACATTTACCCATGATGTTACGAAAGGAAAGGAAAGGAAAGGAAAGGAAAGGAAAGGAAAGGAAAGGAAAGGAAAGGAAAGGAAAGGAAAGGAAAGGAAAGGAAAGGAAAGGAAAGGAAAGATTATATTCAAAGTTATTTTATTTATGTTGCTATTTACAATGAATTGGATCTGGATAAGATAAATCTAATTTTTTACCACTGAAAATATTGTGACCAGTTCATCTTTATTAATTCATTAATTCATTATTTCAAAAGAATGTTTATTTGCCTTTTGAGGTAGACTAGGTTAGAAAACCGACACCACAAGTCCTATTGGAACTCTATTGTTATAAGGTATGATAACAGAATCTTAAAAGCACGGCAGGCATTTTCTCTCTCCTAAAGAAAAGCAAGGTGGGGGCAATCTTGAGTTTTTTCCTCACTCCCTCCTGTCTATCTGTGGTAAGCTGTTGCTTACATAGCAACTGTTGATTTCTTTCTTCAAGTTCATCTTTGTACTCCTCTATACCCCTGAAACTCATCTGCAGCCAACCCAATCACTGTATTAACTCAATATGCTTACCATTTCATTCATTTAATTCATTTAATCATAGCTTACTCAATTAGGCCCTTTTGGGGTTTGCAGGAAACATTGACCCATAGCTTAACCCCTTGGACTGGATTCTCACAACATGCTAGCCTAAAAGATGGTTCAGTGGATAGAGCAAACACAGACAATACTGATAAATATATATTGCTGAAAACACTAAGATTTTTTCCAATATTTACTAAAATTGTAAAGATAGACTTTCTCTAAATCATGATTTTGATTTGATTGATATGTTCATGTCATTTTCTTGGCAGATTCTCTGGAGGATTCCTACCAAACTCCTATTCTGGTTGCTTCTAACCTCAAATAAGTCTAGCCGAGTTCTGCCACCTATTGAGACAACAAAGGAACTGCTATTGAAAAAACTTTTTGTATCATTTATCCTCATTCTCCAAGCTTTAGACTCAGGCCAAAAGGTTTTAAAGTGCTGGGGGATACCTAGAAAAGTAACAACTGAGCAACAGTTCAAATTTAAGTCTTCCAAACATACGAAAAGTTTCATCTGATCATAGAAACTCTGATGTGGCCAAGAAGCTCCTATAAATTCAGGTTTTCTTGACCAAAGAGTGATGCACAGCAGACTGATTTTTCCCACCAAAAAAGAAATGAAGTCCATGTGCATTTTGCAGCACATACTGAGCAATACATCATGGTAGGGAAATACAAACTAAGGCTTTTATATACTTCAATCCCCAGTGTGCACACATAATCAAAACAGCAATCAATTGCTACAGTACAAAAATACGTGAATATTCCAGTGTCATGAACTGAGGTACTTGGTATCTCTGACCATATTTAGTTTAGATATACTAAACTAATTGGGAAATTAATGTAAAAAATAGTAAAAAACCCATCGAGATAGGAGATTCAAAATGCTACTCAACTGTGATTATAAATAAATACATTTCTAAGAAGACACTTCAATATTTTCCCCTCTTAGTGACGAACTGTGACAAATTATACATTTTTATTTGACCAGCATAACTTCTCAAACTCTGCTGTTCCATTCTGACTACCAGACAATTTTTTGGGGACCAATACTACATGTGTACCATACTGCCACAAGAGACAGCTCTGCAACACTGTTTTATATACACGTCACAGCTGTCATCATAAGAAAAACCATCTGTGTAAAAGCTCAGCCCAATTATAATGTATTTCAGGTTGTAATAAAAAGCAGTCCTCCCTTCCTTTCACCCTCCGTCTTCTGAAGTAAACTGATTTCCCATATGTTCCTAAGCTGTGTTCCTTCTTCACTAGTCATTCTTAATGAACTTCTCTATTTATCCCCCCAAACAGAGACAATACTCCTGGCCTTTCATATCTGGGTAGTTCTGCCTGGTTTCTGGTTCCTGTCAAGGAGTTCACCAGATCTACTCTTGTTATTTCAGCTAAATAAAAATAAAAGCATATACATTGTGAAAGGTGAAATTTGAAGTTTTTTTCCCCAGTGTCAAATTATATTATCAGCATTAGCAAAACAGCAGAGTATTTGGTACAGCTTAATACACTATGCATTAAACACACAGTATATTTTAACTAGTTAGATCTAATTTACACAAAGGTTTCTCAGTCATTGAACTAACTCACTGCCCACTTCTGTCTCTCCCATATCCATGACTCACATTCACCACTTGTAACGTTCAACATTACTGACATTATTGTGCCCTCAATACAAAGCAAAGAAAGTGTGCAAAAACAAAATGGACGGGAACAGGTTTAAAACAGGTCACAAAATGAAGCTTCCATGAAGTTGGTATTGAAGGGAAATTTCAGTGTTGCTCCCAACGCAGCAGCATGGAGGGAATGTACTGGTGGAGAGCCTCTCATTACGAAGTCATGGAAGTGCAGCAAATTGTTAATTATTTAATTTGTATTTATTGCCTGTGTTTTGTCAACTTGTGAGAACTGCAATCAGGTGTCAGCGACTTGTCCAGTCAGCGCTGTTGCCCACCATCGTAAGACAGCATCAATCCTTTATCTCAGATGCTGATGGATCAGGAAAAATGACAGATAAGGTCAGGTCCCTGTCAGATTCCTACTGCCAGAAAGGTCCAAGATGGATACCCCCCCGTGATAATGCTGTTCTGCAAAGTCATGAGTGTAAACAGTTTGGACGTGCATCCCACTTTATAGTACCATTTCCTTTCCTTACTTTTTCTCCTCTGTCTTCTTATATCTTTCTAAGGCAGTGTTTCTTAAATTTTTTGCTCTCAGGACTCCTTCCCACTTTTAAAAATTATGGAGATTTTGTTTGTATGGGTTATATTTATCAATATTTACTGCATTAAAAATTATGCATTTGTAGAATATTTATTTACTGAATCATGTAAAAATAACAATTTAAACCCATTAGACACTAACAAAAATAAAATATTTTTCATGAAAAAACCCTTTTTTTTTTTAACCAATAAAAAATAAGAATGAGAAGAGTAATGGACTTCTGGGGAAGCAATGGTGAACTGAAGATGGCCCCGCTGAGCATGGAACCGATGACCCCAGTTCTACTGGGGACCACTGGGGACTACTGGGAAACTCCTTCAACTAAATCCTATAACACTAAGCCAAAATATTAACAGGGCAACACCGATGATCTCTTTAACATTCTCTTTAATTGCCATTTACCTTAGCATAGAGATAAACCAGTCCCAGACAGCCAAGCACAAATCACGCTATGAGATTTTCTTAAGACTTCCATTTCTTAAAAAAAAAAAAAAAGTTTTTGCCAATTTTTCCATTGACATTACCACACTACCAACTTAATAAGATCAATAACAGATTTCTTTTGTTTTGTTTTACAACTTTTCTGCCCAGCAGAAAAGCCTAGCAAAAGCAACCTTGCTGATGTTTTTGCTTGCACAGATGGCAGAGCGAAAAAAAGCTATGTATGCGAAGCTTAAAAGGGTACTTTGCCTTGATGAAGCTTCAAAGCATACCTTTAAAGCTCTCAGATGAAATGAAGGGGCTCCCACTTTGAAACCTCAGAGTGGGGCGGCCATTTCCCCTCAGTCTGTCCATCAAACGAGGCTTCTGTGTCTTGTTAAAGTGAAAATACCTCACTGAAAAGATCACAGAGCATCCCTTCAAATAAACTGCATAAATAACATTAACATTAGCACATGATGCAAGAGCATGCACAGAAGGTGTACATAAACCAAAGCTCAACAAACCAGCCCAAAGCAACACAGAATTTCTGAATTTTTAAAAGCTCAATGGCAATAGGACATTCAAGCTGAAGAAACAAACCATAATTGCACGGAGGTTGTATCTATACCACCTCAATAGCATTAGCAACACTCATTTGTAAAACACTATAGCACATGTGCACCAGCACTTCTTCATTATCTAAAAATATGAATGTTATCTTCTCCTTAATAAAGTTTTTTTTAAGAACATATTTTTGGCAGGCATACTGTTTTCTTCTTCTGTATGCCCAACGGCCTCACTGCTGCTTTTCTTTCAACACTCCATGCCCATTTGTCTAACCCAATAGCAACTGGGACGTGACTGGATCCATCTGCTATATTGGCTAGGCTAGAAAAAGTAAACACACACAGACACACTTTCTCCACAGCGGCCCTCAGAATGAATGAAACTCACAAAATATTATCACTCCAAACAGCCACATTTTGTTTTGAATTGTAAGCAAAAGACTCAAAACATACATACTGTTTTGAGCATGCACACTCAAAATGTCCACTTCAAGGTTGAAACATTTTGCACATCGCCTTTCCCCACTTCTTCTAGCTCTGCCCTTTCTCCTCCCTCAGCTGGGCCTCTATTCCAACTGCGATGTCTAGCCATCACCAGGAGGCTCCCTGCTCTATACTGTAATCGGGAGCCTCTGCTGAGGTTAGCCGTGCTAATTCAATATCAAGAGTCACATTCATGAGGTGGGCAGCTATATAAATTTGATAAATAAATAAACCTAGATCTGCTAATTCGTTGAGTCTCTGTGCCATCAACAAACAGAATTTCCCTATTACTACAAAGTTAGAAACAAAGATCAGCGTCAGGAAACAGACTTTGTATGCAGAAAGCTCAATCTCTGATATCTCTAGCTTCAGGCTGCTGTATCTAGGCTGCAAAACTCCAGTTGACTGCCAGATGGCAGCAAAGAGTCAGAGCGTGCCAGATAACTTTGCTGTCATTTAGTGGATTATCTGGTAGCCCTACTCTAACCAAAATGATCAACTGGGAGATTCTAAAAATCTGGAGAATTTCTGCTAGTCTGAAGAAAAAAGACTGAACAGACAGGCTGGGTTAACACATCATAGTAAACCAAGGTTTATTTATTGTGGTTTATTGAATGAAAGCACAATCAGCTGGGTTTGCACCCAACATACAAAATCATAATTCATCATTATCAGATCCCTCAAATGTATTGCCTGTTCTTACAAAACTACAAGCTACTGATCCATGTGATTTCCAGCCTTGCAGCTTCCTTAGGAGTATGTTCCTAAGGGATGACACCAAAGTGACAAAATGTGCATTGTGACAGCACAATGCAAGCCCCACCCTTCTGTATCTGTACCACAAAGTTACACCCACGTATGATGCATTTCATCATTCCCTCACCCCCACACCTATGGCTGCTTTCTTTAGAATGTCACATCACCTGTCAGGATAAATGCTTGATCTCTCACAATGTTGGCGATATGTATGTTTTAAATGAATTAAATAAATAATTTATTTTATTATTTTTGATGATTGTCGAATCAGCAACCCAAAGAGACAGCTCCATCCCTGACTCTGTTGGCCAGAATCAGAAAGCAGAACCAGCACTCCCTGCCCCGTGTTCCCATAAAATACAGGAAATTCAGAAGGAGAGAGTAAAGCATTAGATGAAGGAAAAGGCTGTTTCTTCATTGATTAGCCTTTGTTAAAGCAATCCAGCTTTATAAATTTAAAACATTTTTTGAACACACCACACTTAGGCAAAACAAATCTTGTCTTAGCATGATATATATGTCAAGCCAGTATCTCCTATAGTCTTTCCCCAAAGGAAATGGAATATTATTCACTTGGTCATTGCCAGCAGCACATGGAATTGTGAGATCTCATTGATGTCATCCACTTTGCCCTGGACACAACCACAGAGACAACCACCATTCATGGTCCCCAATACTGCCTTCTTTAAATGCATATTTCAGGTGAAAATGGAAAAGGCATACACTTCTAAAATTATATCTTTCTAATAAAATATCTGAAACTTACATTCTGATGGGACTTTAAGGCATCACCTTTTGAAATGCACCATTGAGTTGCTTGCTTGCTTGAGGGTGCAGGGCTTAAAAAGGTTAGAAATACCCTTACCTCTCTGAAAATTAATTTTCTGCCAAAAGTAGCCTGGAACTATTGAGCTCAGACCCAGAATTAGCCCAAAGCTCCTCTTTTACTCTTTTTAACATTCCATTAAAAAATGGTGGTCCCTCCAGAGCAGAGCTGCTGGACAAAGCAGAAACCATCTTCTCCAAAATGCGTCTGAGCCATATGATGTTCTAGGGAAATTAAGGCAGCTGTGGATGCTGTCATCTCATCCATACCTCTCTTCAAACTCTGTGCTTGTTGCACTGGTCAATCAGAATACATTCACTGTAGGACTGCCACCTAACCTGTTTGTGAGAACAGAACAGGATGGAAGGCGGCTTGCTGAAATCTACCTTAAACTTGATCCTGGCTCTGGCCCTGGCCCCAAGACCAATTATTTTTATTTATGATATTGAGATTCTCATTCTTTATAATTCATCATAAATCAGTGGCTTTCTTGACCCCCTTGCTAGCTAGCTTATTTCTTAAAATACTCATAGAATTAGAGCTGCTTCACACACACAGCTGAGCGAGGTTTCCTTGTACATACAAAATGTATCAACCATATGTTCCATCGTCAGCCACAGCTGTAGCAAAACTTTCCTACATGGAAGCAATTTCTATATATGGCAGTCCTGGTGCCTATAATGGTCAGTGGGATCTATTAAAATACAGTAACTAATTACTAGCAGAACTTCTACGAGTCCACAAATCTATAAACATATAGAAATAATGGAACACAGCATGTAGGCTGCACTCAATTAGTCCCACCATTTAAAAAAAGAGGCACAGGGTGAAATAATAAAAATAAAAAATCATCCAGATCTCAACATCTTATCTAGTTATCTAGTTATTCCAGATGTCAAGGTATTCTCCTTGAGGCCAGTAATAGTTTTACTCAACACAATATCAACATGAGATCCAAAAAACTGCAGTTGTACTAGAATATCTTCTGTAGCGGTTATTTCTTAGCCTACAAAGCCAGTTTATCATTTTTGGCAGAAGTGAGCAATACCAGGACTATCTATGGACGCCAGAACCATTTTTTAAAAATAGCTCACGGTCCTTTCTCAGACAGATTACCAACAACTGGTGGTACATACTTCTCCACTTTGAGGTAGAAAACACATCGAAATCATAGCATAAATTGTAGTATAAGCCAATGTAGGGTAGTCACTAAGTTGCTAGAGCAGAACTGGGGAGACCCAGATTCAACTGCAGCCCATGCCATGGAATCTCACTATCTCCCAGCCCAGCTACCATAAAGGTTTGTCAAAGGAAAGCTTTGGGCTCCTGGAGAAAACATGGGAGATAAATCTGAAGGAAAGAATAAAATAGAGTTAATATAGTTCCAATAAGAATTTCATATGGGAAACCAGAACTGTCCCCAACCACATGCGTGACACATCCCAACTTAGTTTGCATCATGACTCCACCCACCATGGTCCTCAACCTCTGCAAAAATGCTAAGTGTGGCCTCTGGCCCCATCTCTGGCTTATATACAAGGGCGCCCACTGGAGTGGGGTTAAAAAGTCAAGATAGTAACTGCAACCATGCAGTTGAAGCCCCGCCCCTTTTCTAAGCACCCGGGGACAGGGACAAGGATACACCTTAAATTCTGAGCCCAAGCAAGATAGCTTGCATCTGTTTCTTTCCTTCCTTAAAAGGTAGTTGATAAAAATGTTGTTGTTGTTGTTTAGTCGTTAAGTCGTGTCCGACTCTTCGTGACCCCATGAACCATATTGCACCAGGCCTTCCTATCTTTCACTGCCTCCCTCAGTTTGCTCAATTTCATGCTCATTGCTTCAGTGATGCTATCTAGCCATCTCATCCTCTGCCGTCCTCTTCTCCTTTTGCCTTCCATCTTTCCCAGCATCAGGGTCTTTTCCAAAGAGTCCTCTCTTCGCATTAGGTGACCAAAGTATCTGAGCTTGAGCTTCATTATCAATCCTTCCAATGAGCAATCAGAGTTGATTTCCTTTAGGATTGACTGGTTTGACCTCCTAGCAGTCCAGGGGACTCTTAAGAGTCTTCTCCAGCACCACAGTTCAAAGGCATCAATTCTTCGGCGTTCAGCCTTCTTTATGGTCCAGCTCTCACAGCCATACATTACTACTGGAAAAACCATAGCTTTGACTATGCGGATCTTTGTCGGCAAGGTGACGTCTCTGCTTTTTAATATGCTATCTAGGTTTGCCATAGCTTTCCTCCCAAGGAGCAAGCGTCTTTTAATTTCATGGCTGCAGTCTCCGTCTGCGGTGATCTTGGAGCCCAAATAAATGAAGTCTGTCACTGCTTCCATTTCTACCCCTTCTATTTGCCAGGGATTGATGGGTTCAGATGCCATGATCTTAGTTTTTTTAATGTTGAGTTTCAAGCCAGCTTTCGCACTCTCCTCTTTCACCCTCATCAAGAGGCTCTTTAGTTCTTCTTCACTTTCTGCCATTAGGGTGGTATCGTCTGCATATCTGAGGTTATTGATGTTTCTCCCTGCAATCTTAATTCCGGCTTGTGATTCTTCCAGCCTGGCATTTCTCATGATGTACTCTGCATATAGGTTAAATAAGCAGGGTGACAGTATACAGCCTTGTCGTACTCCTTTCCCTATTTTGAACCAATCGGTTGTTCCATGACCGGTTCTAACTGTTGCTTCTTGGCCTGCATACAGATTTCTCAGGAGACAGGTAAGGTGGTCTGGTATCCCCATCTCTTTAAGAATTTGCCACAGTTTGTTGTGATCCACACAATCAAAGGCTTTTGCATAGTCAATGAAGCAGAAGTAGATGCTTTTCTGGAACTCTCGTGCTTTCTCCATGATCCAGCGAATGTTGGCAATTTGATCTCTAGTTCCTCTGCCTCTTCGAAACCCAGCTTGTACATCCGGTAGTTCTCGGTTCACGTACTGCTGAAGCCTAGCTTGTAGGATTTTGAGCATAACCTTGCTAGCATGTGAAATGAGTGCAATTGTGCGATAGTTTGAGCATTCTTTGGCATTGCCCTTCTTTGGAATTGGAATGTAAACTGACCTTTTCCAATCCCGTGGCCACTGTTGCGTTTTCCAAACTTGCTGGCATATTGAATGCAGCACTTTAACAGCATCGTCTTTTAGTATTTTAAATAACTCAGCTGGAATACTGTCATCTCCACTAGCTTTGTTGTTAGCAATGCTTCCTAAGGCCCACTTGACTTCACTCTCTAGGATGTCTGGCTCAGGGTCAGTGACCACACCAGCATGGACATCAGGGACATTAAGATCTTTCTTGTATAGTTCTTCTGTGTATTCTTGCCACCTCTTCTTAATCTCTTCTGCTTCTGTTAGGTCCCTGCCTTTTTTGTCCTTTATCATGCCCATCTTTGCACTAAACGTTCCTTTGATATCTCCAATTTTCTTGAAGAGATCTCTAGTCTTCCCCATTCTATTGTTTTCTTCTATTTCTTTGCATTGTTCATTTAAGAAGGCCTTCTTATCTCTCCTTGCTATTCTCTGGAAATCTGCATTCAGTTGCTTATATCTTTCCCTTTCACCCTTGCTTTTCGCATTCCTTCTTTCCACAGCTATTTGTAAAGCCTCATCAGACAGCCATTTTGCTTTCTTGCATTTCTTTTTCTTTGGGATGGTTTTAGTTGCTGCCTCTTGTACAATGTTACAGACCTCCGTCCATAGTTCTTCAGGCACTCTGTCTACCAAATCTAATCCTCTAAATCTATTCATCACCTTCACTGTGTACTCACATGGAATATGATCTAAGTCATACCTGAGTGGTCTAGTGGTTTTCCCTACGTTCTTCAATTTAAGCCTAAATTTTGCAGTAAGAAGCTCATGATCTGAGCCACAGTCAGCTCCTGGTCTTGTTTTTGCCATCTGTATAGAGCTTCTCCATCTTTGGCTGCAAAGTATGTAATCAATCTGGTTTCGGTATTGACCATCTGGTGATGTCCATGTGTAGAGTCGTCTCTTGTGTTGTTGGAAAAGGGTGTTTGCTATGACTAGCTTGTTCTCTTGACAGAACTCTATTAGCCTTTGCCCTGCTTCATTTTGTACTCCAAGGCCAAACTTGCCTGTTATTCCGATTACTCCTTGACTTCCTACTTTAGCATTCCAATCCCCTATGATGAAAAGGACATCTTTTTTTGGTGCTAGTTCTAGAAGGTCTTGTAGGTCTTCATAGAACCGGTCAACTTCAGCTTCTTCGGCATCAGTGGTTGGGGCATAGACTTGGATTACCGTGATGTTGAATGGTTTTCCTTGGATACGCACTGAGATCATTCTGTCGTTTTTGAGGTTGTACCCCATTACTGCCTTTCCCACTCTCTTATTGACTATGAGTGCAACTCCATTTCTTCTAAGGGTTTCTTGCCCACAGTAGTAGATATAGTGGTCACCTGAATTAAATTCACCCATTCCCGTCCATTTCAATTCGCTGACTCCCAAGATGTCGACGTTCAGTCTTGTCATCTCATGTTTGACCACATCCAGCTTGCCTTGGTTCATGGATCTTACATTCCACGTACCTATACAATATTGTTCTTTACAGCATCGGACCTTCTTTTCGCTTCCAGATACATCCACAGCTGAACGTCCTTTCGGCTTTGGCCCAGCCGCTTCACTCTTTCTGGAGCTACTTGGAATTGCCCTCCGCTCTTCCCCAGTAGCATATTGGACACCTTCCGACCTGAGGGGCTCATCTTCCGGCGTCATATCTTTTAGCCTTTTAACATTGTCCATGGGGTTTTCTTGGCAAGGATACTGGAGTGGGTTGCCATTTCCTTCTCCAGTGGACCACATTTTGTCAGAACTCCCTGTCATGACCTGTCCGTCTTGGGTGGCCCTGCACGGTATAGCTCATGGCTTCACTGAGTTACACAAGCCCCTTCGCCACGACAAGGCAGTGATCCATGAAGGGGTGATAAAAATAATCAGGTTTAAATACTTCATCTTCAATTTTAAAGGAAAAATTGGCATCCTCAAACCTCTGGTATCCCAAAGCAGTGAGAGAATATTATTTTTCAAAAGTTCTTTTGACACTTAAATCTTATTTCATACTATATCTCTCACAGGGCCTCCTCATCATTGTTAATAATCGTTCCATGTAATTAAACCTCTGGAGACACATAATACACAATCCTCTTTCCCTAAACAGTACCTGGATTTTGTTACAACCAGCTCTGTTTCTGGACAAACTGACTTATCTCAGCTTTATATTTTGCCAAGTCCCTCCTTGATTCTTGACATGGGGTCCCTACTTTGAATGGAAAGCATAACCTGTACTTTTTAATGTACAACTCAGCACATACCAAAGGGATCTATGAGCAGCATTCCTCTGGTGCTGTGGACTTCAGCACTAGAAGGAGGATACAGAAGAAACAGTTCTGCTCAAGTTTTTTCAGGTACATCTTTAAGGGAAGAATTTGGACATCATATTGAATCATATTCAATAATTTAGCATTTTGCACCAGGGAAGATGATTCATTTTAGGTTGCTCTCTAGCTACCCCTTCTGGCAGATCAGAGAATGGCAATATAATTGTAGCATTTTTTGAGATTGTGTTTGTTGCCTAGAATGATGATATACATACATTCAACTTACAAAATAATAAATCTAGACCAAGAAACGTATCAGCTTATTACACACACACACACACAAACCAAATTTCAGTCTGAATAGATCTTTTTTTGTTTCATTAAATATATCATTTAGACTATTAGATTATACTGAAAATATGAAATGTCTCAAATATCAATTCCTAGGAAACAGCAACAGCGGAAGATAATAGAACCATAGAGTTGGAAGGGGCTACTGAGCCCAACTGTCTGTTCTGGGCAGAAATCCAAATTAAAGCAGCCCTACAGATGGCTGTCTAGCCTCCACGTTAGCATAAGCAAAGTCTGGAGAGCCTGGATAACTGGTTCCATTGTCAAACTGCATTTACTGTAACATTTTTTTCCCCTAATACTCAACTGGAATCTTCCTTCCTGTAATTCAAATCCATTACTCCATGTCTGCACTCTGGGACAATGGAGAACAGATCGTGGTCTTCTTCTTTGTGACATCCTCTCAGGTACTTGAATAATTTTACTGTATTTTTCCTCAATGTTCTCTTTGCAAGCTTAAACATTCCTAATTCCTTCAATCTCTTCTTCAGTGAACTCTGTTCCTAATCATCTAAGTATCTTCATTATCCTTCTCTGAACCTGCTCCAATTTATATGATTCTTTAATGTTCCAGATTGCCTTTGTAATGGATTTATAAGGTCTATTTTTCTGCCCAAGGGGTTCCTGGAAGTGTCTACCTGGCTACTGTGTGGCTCAGGATACTCAACTAGATAGGGTCAGCTTTGATGCAGCATGTTCAAATCACTAATGACTGCTACTGGACTGAGTTAGTATTTGCACTGTATAACACTTTGGGATGGCAGAGTAGTGTTACCCTGGGGGGCAGCAATACCCCCACCCTTCACAAATTCACCCAACATGAGACTGTGGTGAGATCTTACAAGATTTGGCTGAGATTGTTCAAGTTTTTGGTGATTTGCGTATATCCTAATGCAAGAAAAAGGTGGCTGAGCAACTCCAAGGCAGAATACAATCATTTCTAATTGATGTAAGACATAAGTATAACTGCTATTGTTTTTTCAAGAAAACCACTTGTAGAAAGTTATCTCCTTCCCATTGCTGGTCCGCTGACTACATGGCTGTTATTATTGGCAACAGGACTGAGAAACTCATCCAAGTCTGCTGTGCCGTTTCCTTGCATGGAAAGATTAGAAGTCCCATATACAATCCAAAAAGTTAACATAACCAGGGACAGTGGAGAGAAAGCAACAGCCTCCCCTCCAAGTGTGAAAAACCTTTCAAAGGAGTCTTGTGTTCAGCATTTAAGAACAAACTGGAAATGGGGTCCAAAATAGGAATGTGATCCACAGTCTGATATTTTTATCTTCTTGCCTGCAGCTGTTCTGTAGTCTGTTTTCAAGTAATAGCAAAGTTTAAATGATTTTATTATGCAAAAATAAATTTACTAAAGAAACAGAATTTATTCTTTAACATGTATGTACAACTTACACCAAATTTCTGCACCTGAAATATTCTGTTTTAATAGTATTCCTCTATCCTCCTATATACTTTTTGTCACACCCAGAACTTTGATAAAGGTAATTCCAAGTCTTCTGTAAAATGATTGTAATATTTGAAGCACTCACTTTTAAATTAAAAATTTAAAGCAGTTGGATTCCATTCCTAACCTGTACTCTTTCCCAATATCTTTTGGGGTGCAGAGGATGAGAAGACGTAGGGGAGGACTAGAAGGTGATATAAACTTTCAGAAGCTGTGTTCCATTCTGCCAAGATTATTTGCCCAAGTACCTCAGACTAATGGTATCACAAGTGGGATGTGAAGATTGGTCTGAATCTAATCCATTTCATTGTCCATCTTGCAGGCAGAATTCTGTTTCTCAGCTGTTTTATGTCTGGATTTTAATTGTGAATGGACATATTGGCTTGTTAATTTATGAGCATGAGTTTATTTTTAAAGCTTTTAAGTGGTCTAAACTCTTGGCTTATTACTTTTATTTCATAAGGTGGGACTCGACAGCTTTACAGCACTTCCAAGAATTAACATGCAACTGTGTAACAGGGTTGCCATGAAATGGGCCTACTCACAAAATGGTTACTATGGTGGCATTCCTGTAAAGTAGCACTGGCAAATGATGGTTTCCTTATAGCCTTCCTTTCCCATTTTTATATTTATTTTTTAATTAAAAGAACCTTTAAACATGGAGTATAGCACATCAGAGAGCTTGACAAATGCTATCCTTTAGGGGAGAAAATGGTGGTTCGCTAAGAAGCAACATAAATCTGCTTTGGTGACAGGGCAGCAGATACTAATGGCTGCTTCTTTAAGATACCTCTTTGCTAAAGAGATTTAGGATTCTCCATGCCACATCACAAAAGATAACTCCTAGTTCAGATCACAACCAGAGTAATACCCACTTATTTCCAACAGATAAAAATGATATACAAGAATATAGATAAGCTTTACATTCCAGCTGTCATGTAGAATCTTCTTCGTTTAATGTCACCACCCTTCCGGTAGATCAGGGGCTTGCAGGATCTACTTTGTTTTTGCTAGAGCCCCAAGACACACCAATTGGAACCAGATTCAAAATGGTAGCCACATATGCTTAGCATTCATGAGCAAGGTGCTCCTGAACATATATTCAGTGCAAGAACTTGTTTTGGGTCCAGAACTGAGCTCACCTTCCTTTCACACAATTCATTCCTGATCTTCCCTTTAAGCTTTTTATTTTTTTTCCATATCAGCATTTAATCTAGGGGAGGGGAGCCTTTTTGTCGACACACCAGTGAACAGCTGAAAGGAGGCAGAAAACTTTATTAATCCATGGTAGCTCATTCAAAGCTTCACCAATGATTCCTCCTCCTCCTCCTCCAATGTCTACCTCTACTCCTGCTGGAGGTCCCAGATTAACTTGCTGAGAAAAAAATAATTATGTATTAAAAATCACATTGTCTCCTGATCAAATGTGGCTTCCACTGTGACCTCTTTGACTTACTTTTCTTCCCACAGAGGACTTTGATGCCACATTGAAAAGACTGGGAACTCTGCATAGGAAAACATAAATGTCTGGAGGCAAAAGACCATTGTTTCTTTGTGAATCACTAACAAGAGACTGTGCATAATTTCTTAAGATTTAACTCCATTGTCTGTCAACTATTTCATGTGCTGAGGCAGAGCTAGTAGCAATTATACTACCAGTTCTTTCTGGCCCAATTTATCCTTCAGGGTTTGCTTGCCAATAGGCAAATTAAGCTTAAGATCCAGCCTCCTATTTGTTCCTGAGGGAGGTCTTTAACAGGAGATATTGATGTACTCAAAAGATAACACCTTACTGACTTCGTTTTTTTCTTCTAGAGAAGTTCTGGCATCAAAATGAGTGTGGATACACTCTTGCATTCACGAAAGCACCAGAAAAACCGATACTGAGCTTGATGAATCATAGCTGTCACTTCTAACAATCAGATCTGTTTAAATGAAAGCCTTTCAGTTTTAATGTTTCAGAAGACACTAGCAATAAATGGTTTTTGAGGGCCATACAGAGAGAAACAACAGAAAACATAAACAGCGCAAATTGTTTCAAATGTGTTTTCCCTTTAATTAAATAAGAACCATCTGTTGTAGGGGGAGGCCTTTGAATGTGATCCATATTATTCCTATGTTAATTTCCATCCAGCCTCCATTACTTTGAGAGAAATATGCATGCAACCCTGGGTGCTTTTATGTTTCTACTGGACAGAAGACTTCTTACTGTATATAGAAGGTTGCTAAATCCCAATGTTATGCACATTTTAATTTCAGAAGCCAACATGTATGCAAAACTTGAAATCAAATATCTTTTTAAAACAACAACAAAACAAAAAGGAAATTAAATGTGAACAAGAAGACATGAAAAAATCAGAGGTACAGGGATATAAAGAATTCCATCATGGATCTTTCTGGAAATAAGTATTTCTCTCCTAGTACAGGCTAAAACTTATTTTTTCCTTTAAAAAATTCAACTTTTTCAAATGTACAACTTAGCTGGGGATGGATGGATGGCCAGACAGACAGACAGACAGACAACCTGCCATGTCTACAAAGAAGTGGGAGTACAGGTAGTCCTCACTTAGCAACCACAATCAGGACCAGCAACTCTGTCGCTAAGCTCCATAGTCGTTAAGTGAAAAATCAAATAACCATGACAGATTTACAACATAATTTCCCATTTGTTTGTTAAGCAAATCGTCACAGTTGTTAAATGAGACATCATACAACCGTGATACCCAGCTTTATATCTCCACCCCAGGCCTGGGACAATGCCATGGATGTCCTGTTCCAGTGCCTGGAGGCTGGGCGGGCCTGGATGGGGCACAACAAACTTCAGCTCAACCCAAGCAAGACCGAGTGGCTTTAGATGTTTGGACTTTCTGGTGCTAAGGATTTTCCATCTTTGGTCTTGGATGGGGTGGCACTGCCTCAGACAGACCTGGTGCGCAATATGGAGGTCCTCTTGGGCTCATGGCTCCTGCTGGAAGAGCAGGTGGCAGCCATGGCTAAGAGGGCCTTTGCACACCTTTGGGTTGTGCACCAGTTGCACCCATTCCTAGACTGGAAGGCCCTGCTTACAGTCACTCATGCTCCTGTCTGGATTAGTGCAATATGCTATACGTGGGGCTGCCTTTGAAAAGCATTTGGAAACTTCTACTGTTGCAGAATGCAGCTGCATGAGTAGTAAATGGTGTTACTCGGTGCATGAGTAGTAAATGGTTACTCGGTGCATGTAACACCACTACTCTGTGAGCTGCACTGGTTGCCAGCATGCTTCCAGATACAATTCAAGGTGCTAGTTGCCACCTTTAAAGCCTTTCATGGCTTGGGACCAGGTGTCCTGAAGGACTGTCTTTTCCCATTTGTTTCTACCTATGCAATCTGGTCTGGCAGGATGGGCATGCTCTGGGTCCTGTTGGCAAAGGAATGCTGGCTTGCAGGCCCAGGAAATGTACCTTTTCTGCCATAGCACCCATCCAATGGAACATCCTCCCTCCAGAGATCAGGATGCCCTGACCCTGCTGGCTTTTTATAAGGCTCTAAAGACCTGGTTATATGCCCAAGCCTGGAGCCCTGAGTGCGTGAAGGGTCCTGACTGTGTTAACAACCATGGATTATAATGTCCTCCTCGGCTGCTGTATTTTAATTTTTGTTATGTGATAGTAATTCGTTTTATGATTGTTCACCATCCAGAGTCACTTGTAGTGAGACGGGCACCCATACAAATTGAATGAATGAATGAAGGGAGGACTGATTGCAAAGCTGTTTTTTTTTTTACACTGTTGTAACTTTGAACAATCACTAAATGAGGCAGTCAGTAAGTGAGGACTACCTGTATTTGTTTAGAAGATGTTTCCCTTGCAGCACTTCCTGTAATGATTGGGAAATGCACAGTGTTTGAAGCATTACAGGAGAATCAATCTGTGGACAAACAGCCCCATACTACTGTGGATATGCAAGACATTTTTACAGTTAATAAAAATAAATATACACATTTTCCAGCTGCCTCATATGTCTCCCAGAATAAGTCCAAATCCCGGCCTATTGCAACTGGTCCAGCTATTTTTTCTCTAGAAGTGATATTAAAAATCTAAAAGAAAAACTGGTGAACTAAAAACCTAACCCCTAAATGGGCAGATGAATAGATTTCATTCAACTCTAATCAGGAATAATCAGATATCTTGGTTAAAGTGGAAGACATACAAGTCCACTACCTGGGCATCACGACATCACATTATTTCTCTTGAGACTCTTAAAGACTTCTGCCCAGGGCGCATACATAAAACATCCAAGAGCCGTGTCTCCTCTAGAGAGCTACTGATTTAGATCAGACAAACTGACAGAACTAAAGGGAGCATCCAATCTGCTCACACCTGAGACAATGATCAGTGACTGAGTTTGGCTGAACACTTCCATGCAGAGGGTGACACAGAAGCAATTTACTCACTTGTATTATCAAAAGGGATCTGTTTACACTCAGTGGCTGGCCAAGGGCAGTAATAGACAGCTCCTCCTTCCACTATGTCTGGCTGGGTTGTGTTGGCTTTAGGAGCTCCAACTAGGACACTGACTCTGCAAAAGACACAAGGGAAAAGCAGTAAGCACGAATCTGAAAGAGTCCGAGCAAGTTGCTTTGTTGACAGAGGTCTGATTCCAGAAGCCTGTGTCCAATCTCTGATAAAAACCTTACACCTTTGTCAAGAAAAGAAAAGAAGCAATCAAAGCAAGAGCAAAAAACTCATTTCTAATCCCAAAGACTGTCAAATGGCAAAGATTGTCAAACGAACATCTATGGCACTCAATAAACACTGAAGAACTGTGTTTTTAGGAGGTGAGCAGAAATATCAAGAGCTAAGAAACCATGTTTTCCCACCATTTCCCTGGGCATTTGTTTGCTTATAGAAGGCCAGACACAGCTCATCTTGAGGTCAGGTCACTGGGTTCCAGGCTAGTAAAAGCTCCTGTCCCACCAGTACTCTTTATTTCATATATTACTTTTTAGTGATCAAGTTGAAGACCTACTTTTGGCACAGAGCTGCATGATTACTTGTCTTTTTCAGGGCAAATGTGTGCTCTTAAGGAAAGAGAAAGAGGCTTCTACATAATAATGTAGAAAGCATTGATAGAAGATGCTAGACAGAGGATTCAACCACTCCTGCTTTTAAAGGCACTGAATTTTTTTTAATGTTATCCCAGAAATGTTCCAATCAAATACAACTATAAGGATTAAATGATCATGGAGACCTGAACATTGTCCTCAGTGGGTGAAATGTAGATTCAAAGGGCTGAAGATGTTGAATTACAAATTGGGAAGTCCCCAGTTTAAACAGCTGCTATGAAGACAATCAGGCATCTCCCAGCTGTGTGGATTCCATTTCCCAGAATTCCTCAACAAGCATTGCCACTGCTAAGAACTCTGGAAGATATAGTCCACATATATAGAGGACACCCAGACTGGGAAAAGCTGCTCTAAGCAAGCCACTCTCTTTCTCTTAGCTTTAAACATTCCTTCCCCACTTCATCTGCCACACAGAGGATATAACATTTTACAGAATGGTTATAAGGATTGTATCACATAGTTGGTAGCTGATCTTGGCTGATCTTGAAAAAGCGAAGCAGGGTTCTGATCTGTATTGGATGGAAGATCATCAGGAAATCTTAGGGCTATAGACTAGACTGGAAAATTGATAAAGGCAAGGGCAAACCACTTCCATATGATTGCCAAGAAAATGACATGGGTGAATCAATTTAGTAACTAGGAATCCAGTTCAACTTGGAGACTTTATGTTTTTATAAGGATTATAATTAGATAAAATTGTGAAGCTCTTTGAACAAATGTTAGAAAAATGTTGCATATATTACTAACTATAATTAAACTACTATCATTATTATTATACACAACGTGAAATCACAGCTGCTACTTCTTTAGCTGGTGTTGGGCTTCATTCGTATCGAGTTCTTCCCAAGAACCTAGAATGTCATAGTGCAGTGTTGTCCAAACTTGGCCATTTTAAGATGAGTGGACTTCAACTCCCAGAATTCCCCAGCCAGCATGGCTGGCTGGGGAATTCTGGGAGTTGAAGTCCACTCATCTTAAAGTGGCCAAGTTTGGACAACACTGTCGTAGTGTATTGGCATAGTATCTGTGCAGATCCAAGCAGCGTGGCCTTTTGTAGTTGACAAATGGACATTTTGTCAATGTGCAGATGTTCTATGTGCTGTCCAAGGCTTTTTGGTATGGCACCCAGTATGCCAATAACCACAAGGACCACCACTGCTGGTTTATGCCATAATCTTTCAACTTTGATTTTCAGATCTTGATACTTTGTGATCTTCTCTAATCCTTTGTCTTCTATTCTACTATCCCCTGATATTGCCACATCAATCATCATCATCATCAACATCTAAAGGATACAAAAGACCTCTTCCCTTAACTGGTCATGAAGACATTAACATCTTCTGGGATCCATCCAGTCCATCCAATCCATGCCACCAAGTTTCGAATTAGGATATAATCTTCAGAATCATCCAGATACCTGCATGATTCATTTCCCCAATGTTGAGAACACACTCTTTTCTACAGTCCATGTCTGCTCCTAAAACTTGGGATGCAACACCATTCGCACTTCTGCATCCTCTATCTGTAGTATCAAATGGTGAGTTGTAGGTGTAAATGGGATGCCACAGAGCAAACACCACAAATATACAAATAGAAGTTCTCCCTCTCCCCACACAGACTTAATTCACGTGTACAAGGATACTGGTCCATCTATCCACTTATGAGACATAAAGTAGTTTAGGGTAGAAAAAGCAGACAAGGCATATGTACCAATTTGGCTTCACCCCTATATTGATCTCATCAAGCCAATCTCCTCATTCATTTTAATTACAACAATTCAGAGTTTGCAACAGAATGTTTCCTTGATGTCTAAGGACAGAGCCCACAATATACCTACCACCAGTAGAAAACAACTTGCTTCTAAAATCTGAAACTGGTAATTTGACTTCCTACCTAAGTAAAATGGTAAAAAGTGTTAAACTCAATTTCTGGTAATTTCTTGGACACATCTAAGGAATTTCCCTGGCAGCCATGTGGAATTGGTTGGTCACTGCATTCTTCCAGACTTCTACGGAATTGCATTCTACAGCCATGAGCCTTCCTGGTAATCTCCCTCTCAAAACACCAAGTCCTAACCTGTTCTGACCCCTGCTTAGCATTTTGTGGGATCAGCTGAGGTTGTCTCAATGCTGCCACCTGCTGTAGTCCTGCTCAGATAGAATGAAGGTAATCTTAGGCATGTCAAATTCCACAGGGGGTTGAAGCAGAAGAAATCAATTTTTCTTTAAAGCTTTTATTTAACTCATATAAAGCATTGATAAACTGTTCCTATCCAACTTCATAGATGGAATGTATAGCTCTGAAATCTGTATGCTGAATCTGGGTTATCTCCAGATGTGTGGGGACTACATCTCCCAAGATTCCCAGTCATGTGGCTGGAGAAAGCCGGTACAGATCTTTTTGAGGCTAGGTGGTCAGTGCATTTTCAGGAAAGGCTGTATTAGCCTGAAATTTGAACCAAACTCGGAGAACACCAAGGACTCCACACTCTGAAGAAGAGCTTGAAGTGGCTTGCAAATTAACATCAGACCAAACAGCTCATTCATATATGTTCCCTTATGACTTTCCTACTTTGCCGAATAGCAGTTTTATGGAGTTCTACTGACTTCAATGAACTCATATTAACTGAATCTTCTCCAGAGCAAAGGGGTGTGTGGGTGACTGGATGATTCCTGCTCAGGCCCCAGCCCAGCACACTACAGTTCAGTTAAAAGGTAGGACGTGCTGGATTTGCATCCATTTTATTGCTGTGCAATCAGTATTGTCACTAAAATTCACAATAATTTATCAGAGCACTCATTAAATTCTTTGGCTCTCTGTGCGAAAGATGAAGGTTGGTTTGGATGGGGTTGCAAGCCCACCACTTCTTCACTATGAAATATCTTTCCAGAAACCCCACTGCTTTAATCTATGGAACCCCCATTAACAACAGAATCTGTATATCTCTACTCAGAATTCAATCCCACTCAGAATTCAATCCCACTGAATTTAACAGTGAGGAATCCTAATTATGTAGGTCTTAATTCTCTGCTACACCATTGCTGTGCACATTTACTTGGAAATATGTTTAACAAGGGAGTTGTTTCCGGGCAAACCTGTGCAGTTCTGCGCTGTACGGCCGGAGTCAACAGGCATTATGATGAGGTGGCAGGATACAAATGGGAAATTATTTGTAACTTCATTTTGATCTTTACACTACATTTTAAATGTGACTCTCTGTAACTCTCTTTTTCTGCTGATGCTGAGTGCTGTTATCTCTCTCTTCGTTGGCACTTCGCTGCCTATGCACAGGATGGAGCTGGAAAAAAGCAAGTGTATATATCGCCTCCGCATAGCAGTCAGCCGACCTCCGCTCGGCATCTCCCGGGGCTCAACTGCGCTGCGGCTTGCGTGGATGGATCGCAACGGCCGAGATCCATCCTCCTCCCGCAATTTCCAAGCGAAAACGAGCAAGGCGCATCCGCGCGCCCATCAAAGAGGAGCGCTACTTACGCGTTCGGTGCAGGGCTGTAAAAATCCAGTGCGTAGCCGAAGTAACTGCCATCGGGGCCGCTGTAGACGGCGAGCTTCTCTTCGTCCAGGTTGAAGGCGCGCAGCGGCCCCGCCAGCGGCGCCAGCAGCAGAAGCAGCGAGAGGACGGTGCTGTCGCCCGCCGCGCGGCGCCTGCACCAAGCGGGCGAAGTCAGCAGCGGTGGCAACCTACGCCGCCGCCTCCACATCCTCCTGGCAGCGGCTCCCTCGCTTCGTTTCTTTCTCCCTCTCTCTCTCCTGGGTCTGAAGCAGCCAGCCGGAATTGGAAGCCGCCGCCGCCGCCGCGAGCCTCCCAGGGCTACCTCTGGCCGCCGCCGCCGCCCCCGCGTCTCGCTCTGGCGAGGGAGGCGCAAAGCCGCTCGCCTTCGAAAGTTGCAGCCAGCCGCGCTTCTCTCGTGGCGCCCCCTGGTGTCCTTCACGCGGGTGAGATTCTGGAGCGGCGCAAGAACCGGAGGGCAAGGCTCGCTTTCAGCGGGGAGGGAGAAAGGCAGGAGGCGATGAGACGGTCCGCTGTCCGTCGCCCCTGGTCGTGGTTTTTTTAGGCTTCTGTCTGCCCCCCCCCCCCAGTGTTGGACTACAAACCCCATTATCCATAGTTGACACCAACTGTGCTGCCTGGAAGTGATGGGAACAAAGACCTCCACCCCATTTTTTTCTGCAGATAACAAAACAGGCGTGGCACAAGCACAGGCAGAACTCGCAGGGTTTAAGCCATAAATGGTTTTATCTCGGTTTGCTGACTAAGGCACAATTGGCTAGATTCACATAAGGTCCTAAGACAAAGGAAAACAACACATCACATTTGACCAGTATGAGTGAATCCAGCCAAAATTACTCCCATTTATCCCTTGCCATCTCAGATACCCAGCATATATGCTTGGATACACAGGTGGGCATTACCTTATCAGGACCTCCGGATTCAATTAACATGCAGGCTTTAAAGTTCTCCAGAAGTCTTCATCAGGCTGGGTGATACGAAGTGCCTCAGATGAAGGAAAGAAAGAACCCAAATCAGGCCAGGTCTTCTGATGTTGCAGTTTGCAACTTCAGCTGACTCTCATTTGGTTTAATGAAAGAAAATTTTGTTTTTACAGTGTCCTCCAACCAGAGGTGTCCACATGGTATGGTAAAAATAGTCAAGATGTTGCCTGTGCTAGTGCAATCAAAGCTCCACCTGTTTTACGTGTGTTGTAACACATGTAAAAAACAGTCATAGCTTTGATCACACTGTCACAGGCACCATCTTTTTTTTTTTTTTAAACCATACTCTGCGGACACCTCTGTCTCCAATGGAGAAGAGAAATTCTCATGAACCAGGGGTTCAGTAGTGTTCTTGCACTTATTTAATTAATCTGTGGCCAAGATATGTAAGTATGAACATCCTGTCTTTTGGTGATCAGCCATCTTTTCAATGGCTTTCTGTGTGTCAATTATATTCCCAGGAAAGACATCATAAAAGAGCTACTCCTGTTGGTGCCACTTTTCCCACTGAGTCCTGCGCTCCACAATTTCTTAGAAAATTTCTCCTTCCCCTGGAGAAATTCAGAGACATTGTCCAGTTAGTTGCCCACTAATTTCAAAACATCATTTGTGCTCAGTTCCAGTCAACAGCAACAATAGATCATGTAAGTAAAGAGATGTCAGGGCAGATCCTGCTGTACACAGAGATGCTGACTTTACTCCTTATTTAGTTATATTATTAGAGGACTGTTACCTTATAAAGCCAGTCACAATTTCAAGAGTTTATTCACAAACCCATATAAGCCACAAGAAAGAGGCTTATGTCTTTGAATAAGTGGACATCAAGTCTGACAACAGATGGGGCAGTATCCAGAAATTGGTAACCATCCATGTGAATCTCGCAGGTGATTCCATTGTTGACTTTTAAGATGGGTATTCTCAAACAAGGGATAATCCAGCAAAAACAAACTGATTAACATTTCTCAAGAAGTTTAATTCTATCACTTATGCTTTGAATTGAGTAACAGATTTTTATTCCTAAAAATGTGGATTTATTTAACAATGATAAGCTACCACTATCGTGGTGGATGAAGCTAAAAACTTATATAGAGCAATATTAGGTGTCACACAGAAAGCAAAGGGTGGTACTCCATTTTTGCTATCAGTACTCATTGATAGCCTGATCCTATTCTCCATGAATTTGGCTAGGTCTTTTTTGGAACTCCCTTTGATGATCCCTGTAGCAATTGTATCCAAATGAAGTTTTAACTGATCACAATTGTCTCTATTTCTTTTATTTTATTCTTGTGATGTCCTCATTCTTCTCCTGCTCTTTCTCCTTCCTACCCTTCTTCCTTCTACTGCTTACATGCATGTGCATTTCTGGCACCTTAACAGGGGCTGCATGTTTCTGAGGAAGTAGAGCTTGAACAAAAAATGAAGGACATTAGCCAGAGTGGCCAGTAGGTAATCTTCCAGATGTTGTTGGCTAGGACTTCAACACCTGGAAAGCTGTACATTGGCAGCTTTGGATTAGATGATGATGATGATGATGATGATGATGATGATGATGATGATGATGATTTCAAATTGTTAGTAGTCTCTTAGTCATTTACAGCTACAGACCCTATTTAGTTGTCAAGTTGTTTCCTCCCACTGTCCCATTCTGTGACTATCCTATTCATCTCAGTTCCTGATAAGTACCATGTTGAGTGGTAAGATCTGAAGTTAATGCTTTTTTTGTTAATGCTTTACATGAACGAAAGTCTCAGACCAATGGGAAATCTTCTTAAAGCAGGATTCCCCATTGTATGGGAAGCTCGAGTGACCATGAGTAGACCTCCACTTCAGATCTTGTCACTCAGTAGAGCAAGGGGGGAAAACATTGGGACATCCCTCTTGCACATGAGAACTTTCCAGGTTTAGACTGAACAAGAGGCAGGATTCTAGTCAAGGTTACTGGCCACTCTGGAAGCACTGGTCCTGGCTGTATTCTGCATTAGAAGCACATTTCCCACCTTCCTGTTACAGCTTAGTGCAAAATGAAGAAACATGACCCAAGTCTGTTCCCGTGCAGACTAGCTTATCCTGCAATATTGATAAGACAAAATTAATGAAAAAGCAGTAAAAAGAGAAAAACTGAGTAAATAGATACTTAAAATAAAACTTGGAGACCATGTATGGTGCATATATAAACAGCTGAATGTGCTTACTGAAGGCAGAATAACTTGGCCACGGCCAGCGACTACAAAAAAGATTGAATTTATTTCAAAGGTTAAGTGTCCTGCCCTGGGCTGTCATCACCAACTTGTTGGGGCTCACCATATTTTACTCTGAGAATCTCCCATCAGCTGCAGTGTTAACTGATACATACTCATGATAGTTGTAGGGCATTTTAGGGTGAAATTAACAAATCAACTTCTCAGAGCAGAAGAAGCAGTGTCACAGACCCTCTCAAAATGAGGGGGGGGGGAGATTAGCACAACTGAAACAAAACAAAACACATCTTCATCTGAATTACAGTTGTTAACTTTTTTAAAAAGTGGGAATAAAAAGAGCTACTTTGTGTAAAACTCATGCTGAAAATTAAAAAGAAAAGAAAAAGAAAATCTGCGTGTATTCTTAGTTCAACAAAAGACTTGGAGAAAAGACAATTATGAGGTTATATGATAACCATCTTGGAATATTTGATAGGCTGTTAAGAGAGGATAGAAGACATTTCTGCAGTTCCAGAAAGTAGAATCCAAAGCAATAGACTCAAGTATAAGAAAAAGTGATTAGACTAAACATTAGAAAAAACATCTTGGTGGTATCAGCTGTTTGAAAGGAAATGGACTGTCTAGAAAGTGGTGGAATACCATTTTGTGTTTAATGCAAAGGCTGGCTACCCCATTGAAGGTCTATTAATTATGAGTTTCTTGCATTAACAGGAGGCTGGATTCAATGACCTTTGAGTTCTCTTCCAAATCTCTGATGCTAAATCTATTTATTTATGACATTTTTAGATTGCCTAGCAACAGCAGTACTCTGGACAATGTACAAATAGAAGCAAACATATAAAACCACAATATAATTATAATGAGTGCATGAAATAAAACTGGCAGGCCAGAGTGAAAATAATGTAGTATATAATAAAACAAAGTAAAAGTGTCACCAGACAATAAAGCAATGTAAAATCTTAAAACCATCCTAACAGTTCTTAAAATGCCTCGGGCCATGTGTGCATATATCTAGAAAGTCGTATTCACCTAGCACTGAGAAGGTAATAAAGTAGGCAGATGTTCAGAGATGGTCTATTAATATGGAGATAGATAAGCTTTCAGGTAACTTATCCCCAGTTGTTTAGGGTTCTAAATTAGTACATTAATGGACTTTGGGAAGAGAAATCAATCATTTTTATTTATATATTTCGGCATCCTGTTACCTTATTTCTTACCCAAAGTCATAATGTTGACTACAACATGGGAAACTACCACTTTGAATTCAAAATCATCAGTTTGAGAAAGGTATTCACTCTCAGCCTTTAATCTGACCCTCAGCTGAGATAATGGAAAGACAGATCAATACGAATCCAGATGGGTAAGGTTTGATTTGTGTTCAAAATCTGGTTCGCTTTTTCACATCCATTGCAGTCTATACGGGTGTTCGTTTCATTGATTTTTGTTGTACTTTTCTATTCTTTGTATATATACTTGTTTTGTAACTTGTAATTCTTTTTCATCTTTTTCTTTTGTAAATTATAGTAACAAAAACAATTTTTATAAGACTAAGAAATGGACTGGCAGCCAAAACAGATGGCAAAGATTTTCTAATTTTTTTTCTTCTCAGAATACATTAAATCGCTTTAGGATTTATTTTCCACATACTTATATTGAGCAAGGTGGCAGACGTGACTCACCATGGGTGACTACAGGGTGCAGTAAAAAAGTCAAGAAGGGGCCGATGACGATGGTGAGGTCAAAGCTCTGCCTGTTTTTTTATGCGCCTCACACACACCATGCTCATAAAAACGGGCAGAGCCTTGATCGCATCGTTGTGGCAGCCATCTTGACTTTTCTGACCATACCCTGCAGACAATCCTGCCACTTGCACAGTTGGCCATCCCCCTTGACCGACTGCCCCACTGTCTTGTCTGCAAAAGGGTTTTCTCATAATGCTTCCCTTGGGATTTAATTGAAAGAAAAAAGACAGTTGCAGAATCCAAAGTAGGAGATCCACACACATCCTTTGGCTATCTTATAGCTAAGAAATCCACACCCCATTATGAAAATTACCCTGAAATTATTCTTGTCTTTGAAAAAACTTCTGAAAGCAATTTCTTTTCCAGTAAATTCAGTGAGAATGGTGGAAGGAAAAGAAAGAAATGTTCTATTGTACCATTGCAACAAATTGGAAAATTACCCAAGCACGGTGATGTATGTAGCTATTGGAAGGGACCGGAAGAAAACGTGGAAAAAGCACCAGCCACTTCGTATGCCAATGGATACTGTCCACTTTCTTGAGCAACTGACCCTAAGCTGGTGCTGCCCAGTTGTGCTGGACTGCAATATCCACATCTACATCCCTTAAAGCCGGAGAACCTTTTGACGATGGAATTTGTGGTCCAGCAAAGTTGGGACGGGTGTTTTGAAGAGATATTTTTTTCAAAGCATATTTTTTTCTTTAATTTTTGTTGTAATATTTCTGGGGTGTGTTCAGGAAAGCAGGAGAAGCAGCAGGAGGCCTTTCCTGCAAACAACCCTTTCATTCTTCTAAGAAAATAAGCCTATAATTGTGATATATGGAGAGCAGATGAACTTGAGCCTCTATCGCTCCAAACAGGAGGGAGAGGGCAGCACATCCAAATAAAGCAGGAAAAGAAACAAGGCACCCCCCCCCCCGCCCCGCCCCGGGGAATTACCCTAATGACAATTGTTATCGCTGGAAGGAAACTTTTCCCAGCAAGGCCTGGGGGTCTCTGCAAGTGGGGAAGAGCGTGAGAGGGGGGAGGTCACCAAAAGAAGGAAGGCCTGATCAACAGAAACAGAACCTTTCCCTACAGAGGTCTGAGTTTATTTTACAGGGCGCTTGCCCACCCAGAAGAACACACAAACACAATCAAATCAAGATCTTGGCCCTGTCTCTGACCTTCCCTTGCAAGTTATGGAGGGAAGAGAGCCACTTTATAACACAAACAAGAGAGAATTCTTCTATCTCAAGATTGCTAAAGGATCTTAAAGTGTCTAAAGGATGCTTAAAATGACCCCAACTTGATCTTTGTGGCCAAATGTCATTGGGAAAATACTTGGTTCCTTCCGTTTGGATATTTTCTACCTGACACTCCACACTTCCACCACACTAATCCTGCTCTTCTACTTCTCTACTTGTGTGGGGGAGGCAGGAAATTGTATTTTTTGTTAATAGGGAGCACTGCCTTAGAGGCAGGATTAGCCACTGAATGGAAAACAATTGGGAAGAGGGAAAACAAAAGAAAAAAGGAAGCACCCTGTGTCCACCGCACCCATAAATGGCCGAGGAGGGAAGTTAATGTGCTACGAGAACCCCGAGCTCAGTTAATTAACCCCCAACCTTTGAACTAAATGGTATCAGTGTTCTCCAAACCCAAAATCTTTGGGGATGAATCTGATCCTTTTGTGTGAATTATTTACCACAAGGTTCACTGTTTATTCCTCAGTGCTAGAAAAGCTGAAGTTTGAGGAAGGTCCCATGGAAATGGGGTTTCTCTAGGAACTCCATTTTTTTTTTACTCCTCCCATGGCCACAGGGGTGAAGGGAGTGGAAAAGGGGCAGAAAGGGATAGGTATGGGTAAGATCCTCTTGACTCAAACCAAGGATCACTCACCCTGATCATACCGTTGGAGATTTTTTTTTCTTATTCTTTTTCCCTCTTATTAAAGTTAAAAAGTCAGGTATTGATAGCCTCCCAGACCCCTTGGTGATGGATGGGGTACCTCATGACTGATGAATGACTGTCATGGCACGATCCGCTTCCTCAGTAAGATGGTGGAATAAAGATACCCACTGTTCTTTTCTTCTTCTTCTGATGGCCGATATTGGTAGTTTGCTTTTGCTTTAATTTGGAAATACCAAATGTAGTTGTCCATCAATGAAGATTTTATACCAGCAATACTGATATTGATTTCCCTAGAGCAAGGGATCCCACAGGTGGAGGGGTTTCTTCATACAAATCAATGGAGTACGATTTAAATTAATTTGGATCTCATATCCATTATTTCTGGATTGTTGTTCAGTCATGTTTGATTCTGTATGACCCTTTGTGCATTTTGGTACCCAGTTCAACTTGTCTTGCACCATCTCTCTACCACCACCCCTCATCCCACTTTTGTTCAGCTTCTATAGTTTTAAAGTTTACCCATTCCCCCTTTCTCCTCCCTGGAAAAGCCCAGTTCCACAGATGACTTTTTCCCACTCTTATTTTTTTACCAGGTGAAAATTTAAAAATAAAGTGTTGTTTAAAATACTTAACGTGTACAGTTGTAGTCTCAAATAGAAAGTATTTGTCAAAGCATTATTAAACTGGGGCTGTAATCTGTCAGTTGCCAAGAAAGATACAAAGCACATAAACAAATTGGCAAAAAAAGGAAAAAAAAGCCCCTATAAACTAGAGCCAAAGAATATAATGCCACTTCATAGTCATAAGACTGATGTTTAGGCTGCACATGCCATCAAGTTGAACTGGTACTTCAATGTTTCAACAGCCATAGCAAACCATGTGCTAAAGCTCCTAGCCATGTGATCTCTGAATTTCCAGCGCAAACCAAACATACAAGGGTAGGGCAATGTCAAAGATATTTAGCAATAACACGTGTTTCAAAATGGTATGAATCTTAGCCAAGAAAAATCTGTGGGCCCTTTATTGAAACAAAGTAAACAACTTCTCCACCTACTATATCCTTTAGAAGGCCATCTGTCCATCTGAGAAGGCCCATACTAGATTAGCACATGTCAGAGTTACAAAGATGAATCCCCAAGTTTATTGTTCCTAACCAAATGATAACACCTTTTTTTGTACTAAGATGCATTTCTGCCCCTTAGGAAATTCAGAGGAAAGTCTGACGAAGGTGTAAGGCGAGTGATTCAGAGCCAGTACAATTAAGGGTTGTCTGGAAAATAGGAAAAGCCTAGAAGATAAAACTATTCCAAGGAAAGTGGGAAGCGGTTTTCCTTGTAGTGGGAAGGGGGTTTTCTTGTTTGCTTATTTTAATGAACAATTTTATGAAAGATCAGTGCTGGTACCGAGTTCATTAAGCTTTTGCAAGAACAACTCCATGGATTAACAATCAAACTTTTAGTTCTAACTATAGAAGGCTAAACAAAGACTAATATCGTTTACCCAATCATGTTTCTTGTTCTCAAAATGATCAGCAACCCTCAGGTGACTAGAATCTCATTCATGACCAGAATGACTGAAGGCAGCTCATCTTTTCCACTGAAGGGAACAGGGAAGCTGGTTTTTGTGGGGCATGAAAATATGACTAAATGCTTAACTCAGTGTTGTCCAAACGTGGCGACTTTAAGATGAGTGGAGTTCAACTCATAGAATTCCCCAGCCAAAAGTGGCCACGTTTGGACAACACTGGCTTAACTCTAAGGATAGTGCCAAAAAATAGCAGTCATGAGCCTTTGCTACCATGTTGCCCCAGCAATTAAGTTTACACGGTACTAAAGAAAATAATTCTGTAGAAGAAATTTAATCTTTAATTAAAAAGAAATACTTGTCAAGACTCCACGTGACCAAATTACGATACTTATCAAGGAAGAAAATAACTCATTCGTTATTGAGCAGATTATTTTTTTTAATTTAGACTTTGCTAGATAATAAATAATACACTATACTACTTGAATAACAGATGTACTCATGCATGTTAACATGTACAGTAGTGCTGTAGGCATATGTTTATTAATACATATTGAGAAGAGGTATTTGGCAATAATAATATGAACAACTTCAAAAATCACAGCGCATTTTTTCTGCTGTTATGTTCTCTTTTACATTTCCTTTATACAACTCTGAATATTAATATGCAAGTTTATTTAAATCCTGTTTTGTCTAATAGGTAAACTCTGAGAATGGTATAACACCCAATAAACAGTATTTCTCATTAATCATCAGCCATACTTTAAAAATCATCATTTTTGTTTCATTTTCAAAAAGCTACATAGATAAGAGTCAGATTTTCAGAGGAAAAGCAGCAGAGATGTTACTCATCTAAGCATATTCAGTGCAAATATCAATCTAGTCCCCAAACTATCATAGTATAGGCCACAACCCATCAGATAAGTTCCCCAGCAGAAACCCTCCTGAAATAAGAACAATATAAGAGTATCACCTCGTATTTTTATAGTTCTTTTTGTTTCAGTGGGGCATGGACATGGGGACTCCCAAAACAGGCTGTACCCTAAGGCAGTATAATTCAAATAAACCATATGGCTGAACAAGTGTGAAACAAGTGAATACTATGATATTTAAGACAAACTTAATCTACTGTGCAGATGCTGCCTTACTAGATCATTTCCTTGTTCTTTTTAGGCTGAATGAGCAGGCTTATGGGTGAGAACTCACATTTTACCTATACTACAATGGCCAAACAGGAACTAGTTTTAATACAAATCAATTCAATGGTTTAAAAAAAAAATTCTAACACTGAAAAAGTGTTTATTTACAATTTCTCAGTGACACCAGTGTATAGTCGCAAAGTATAGTTTGTTTGTTCTGTTAATTAAATACAGTCAGCTGCCTATCCCACATTCGTTCAAAACATTAGATACAGGAATACAAAGTCTCTTCTTAACATCAATTTAATGAAGGGGATCGATCTGTAGTCCAAAGTAGTTCTATATAGGGCCATTTCGTCTGCAAACAGCGCTTGACTGGAGTATCATCAGTTTGTAGCATTGGGTCTTCAAAGCCCATAATTACTGCTGTACCTTCCACATACATGACCTGTCAAAATAGTATTATCACATTTAATCCTATATAAATTGAAGTAATAAATAAATAAATCCACAGTTGCAAATAAACATTATAGAAACAGCCATTTTACATTTATAAGATACTTCAAAAGCCAAAGCACTGATACTTTATATTTCTTATTAGCAATGTGAAAAGATGTTAAGAGCTCTTAAATAGTTTTGTCCCTTACCACATGAGTTCTATTAATTGGAAACAAACCACATACAGCTTTGTCTTTAAATCTGAATTTGATTAGTCCTAAGTATCAAAATGGATGCATTATCTCATATAGCAATGGTATGTCCACTTTCTTCATGTGGCACCATCTCATATAGCGATGGTAAGCAATCTGCAGTCTACATGTGGCCATTTTTGCAACCCCTGAAGCACCCAAGAACCGTTGCCAATTTGGTTCTTCCCCACTGTCACTAGTCAGAGCCCACTGGCCACCTCAGTCCCCATCTTCGCACATGCCCTGGTGGCCAGCTGGTTTTTGAGACCGATCAGAGGCTGAAAACTGATTCACTGATATATAAAAGCAGTAAAACAAGTAGCAACATGAATACTAACATCCAAAAAATTGACAGATGAATGTCTTAAACACAGTTACCAAGTCCACATCCACTGCACTAAATGGAACTGTAATTCACACAATGAACCCCAGAAGAAAAATGCATATAGGAAAGAGGATGATAAACCTTTTCATTTTCAATTTAATTTTAATTCTAGATAGTTTTTAACAGATGGATTTTATTGAAGCAAGGAGAAATACTTTGTTTTTGGATTATGTGTATTTTATTTTGTTTCTTTACTGAAAACTGCCTGGATTTCTTACAAGTGAGCAATATATTCATTCACACAACTAACAAATACAAAAGATTTCATTGGGCTAGAGTCTCTTAGTACTAGTATTTTTGACTGAAAAACATTCTAGATCAGCAACAATTCAGTTAATATCCACGGCTGCAGAGAGTTTGCTGAACACTGGCTTAATGCATCTATTTCCATTTCAAATTCACCATAACCTCATAAACATACAGACAAAAGTTTTATCCCACCCATGCTAGTAACGTCACTGTGCCCTGGTTAAACCTCTGTGGTCCTTGTACAGGCGGAAGGGGCAGGGACAGAGAGGGTATGGCTTCTATCTGAAAGATTGCCTGCCCCACCATTCTGCACAGAAAGAGTGTTATATTGTTTTCATAAAGGAAGTGCAAACCTCCATTATTTAGATGCAAGACCCATGCTGACCTGAAATGCAGAAGGATGCAGAATGCCAACATTTATTTTCAAATTCCAGAATTTCTGTATTAGAGCCTGTGGGGACTATCTACTGCAAAGTTGGCTAAAATCTACTACTCTCCTTTTCTAAGGAAACAGCAGGCCAGTTATACCTGACATTCTCATACCTTTTCATTATAGTTAGACTGCTTCAATCCATTGTAGTGGTATACAGTGAATGATTCTTGAACCTTTGAGTCCTAAGAATGAACATAAGGCAATCAATCTCAGGGCATAAACTAATTCCATGCAGCAGATTTCTTTCATTATTCTGCATTTATACACTGTTTTGCTTTTTATTACAAATGTACTTCCAATGATTTATAGCAAAGTAAGATTGTAATACTATGACATTTACTAGGAAGTAAACTTCACTGTGGAAGGAAAAAGAAAGGACGACCAGCAGCAAGGTGGATGGACTCAGAACAGTGGCGATGAGGGCACCTTTTGGAGACTTGAAAGAACAGGTTAGGGATAGATCGCCATGGATAAAATCCAGGATTGTCTGGAAATTCATCATAAGAGCTAAAGCATCACAGTAAGCCTTTGCGTTAGCACTGGCTCCATTGGTTTCAGAACTGAGATTTACTCAACATCTATTTACAAATGCTCTATCATAGGAACACACAAATATGGTGTTATTACCTGTTCGGGGAAAAATTCTTGAAGAAAGGGACCTAGTAAGATGATTCCCAGTCCTTCTGGATCTAATTTTGTCTTCATGAGATTTACACTGATAAGATGAAACACACAAAATATGGTACATACATATTTTTGCATGACTAAATGCTATACTTTTAACTGCCAAAAACAATCAAATGGTTGTACTTAGAATCTGAATAGCAAATGCAAAGGAATGGCATTTTGTTGCCAAAATAAGGTTATTTATAAATCTAAGTAATGTTATTTAAAATCAAAGCAGCAGCAATAATAGAGACTCCATGCCTTATTAGGTAAAGTTTTTTTTTTAAAAAAGCTTGATATCTACCTACTGAGATTATACGTGAGAAGACTGCAATTACTGCAAACATTTCTCAGCATTAACACTTCCATCATCTTTCCAAATGTCTTGCAGAGACCAGCCCTGATTTTATGTATTTGGCAAGATGCAACAACAGGACTTAGTATATACTAAACTGTAACAGGATGGAGAAAATAATATTGAACCTATCTACATAGTATACTGTACATTCAAACTCCTTGAAAGGTGCAGTTTTCTTAGATAAGTGGTATTCTCCCATTGCATTTAGTTATTTATTTACTCACTCAGTTTATATAGCCGGCCATCTCACTTTTACGTAACTTTAAGTGGCTTATAGTAAAACAGATAAAACACAAAATACATAATATAAAACAAAAATAAAAACACATAGCAGCCGTACATAATCTAACCTATCATCCATACAATCAGGAAACGGGCTGTAACCCACACCCAGGGCCCCAGGCTCAAGCACAAAGTCAGGTTTTCAAGGCCTTATGAAAGGCCAACAGAGGCGGGGCCAATCTAAACTCAGGGGGAATGATGTCCCAAAGGGTGGATGCCACGGCAGAAAGGGCTCTCCTTTTGGACCCTGCCAGCTGACACTCCCTAGCTGATGGTACCTGAAGCATGCGCATCCTGCCAGATCCAATAGGACAGGTAGAAATAATTGGGGAGAGATGGTCCTGTAAGTAACCCGGTCCTAAGCCATGAAGTGTTTAATGGTGATGAACACCACCTTGAATTGCGCCTGGAAGCACACCAGATGCCAGTGCAGCTCACAGAGCAGTGGTGTTGCATGTGCTGAGTAACTGGCACAAGTAAACGCCTGCACTGCTGCATTTTGTACCAACTGAAACTTCTGAATACTCTTCAAGGGCAGCCCCATGTAAAGCGCATTGCAGTAGTCCAGTCTAGGGGTCACAAGGGCATGAGTGACCGTGAGCAGGGCCCCCCAGTCCAGGAACTGGTGTAACTGACGCAGAGCCCTAAGTTGTGCAAAGGCCCTCCTAGCCATGGCTGCCACCTGCTCTTTGAGCAGGAGCCATGAGTCCAGGAAGACCCCAAGATTGCACACTGGGTCTGTCTGGGGCAGTGTCACTCCATCCAGAACCAAAGATGGAAGGTCTCCGGAACCAGGAGGTACAATAACCCAGAGCCACTCAGTCTTGCTTGGGTTGAGCTGAAGCTGTTGCCCCCATCCAGGTTCCCACAGCCTCCAGGCACTGAGGAACAACCTCCATGGCATCACTCAGGCGGCCTGGGGTGGAGATATAAAGCTAGGTATCATCAGTATACTAATGATACCTCACCCCAAACTGTTCGATGACCTCACCCAGCGACTTCATGCAGATGTTAAACAGGAGGGGAGAGAATACCCTGAGGCACCCCACAAAGGAGGGGCCTCTGACTGGATCTCCCCTCCGTTCTCAATACTAACTGGAACTTACCCCAGAGGAAGGAGGAAAACCAGCACAATACCATGCCATCCACCCCAACTCCTGGAGCCAGTCCAGAAGGATACCATGATCAATAGTATTGAAAGTTGCTGAGAGATCAAGAGCAAGGATGGCATCCCATCCCACTCCCACCAGAGGTCATCCAAGAGTGTGATCAATGCCATCTCAGTCCCATACCCAGGGCGGAACTCTGACTGAAAGGGGTCAAGATAATCCGCTTCTTCCACAGTCCTCTGAAGCTGCAATGCAACCACCTTCTCTACAACCTTCCCTAGAAAGCTTGCCAGTGGATTATGCACATTTTTGCTAAGTAACTCTTGATTTGAGTAATTCAACTATCTGACACATGTTTTGGACTTGAATATTAGAAATGCACTCTTTCACATTATTATAAACAAGCAACATGACTGTCTCAACTAATTACTCAACTCAACTCACTAATCATCTAGCCTAGCTTATTCACAGCACATTTGCAATAGAAAATGGATGACTGACACATAATTGTACAGTTATTATGTACAAGACAGCATCAAGCATTTCTTCAAAACACACATTTAATGCAATGAAGGTAGCCTTTTCAAACATTTTAATTTGGGTTAAAATGAACAAACAAGCTGGGAGCAGGACCAAGTAGCTCCCTTATGTAAGTGATATACCTCCAATTTCATAGTTTCAGGCACATGGATAGATACTTGTACTTATAACCCCCCGCCTCGTTCTTTCTCTCTTGTAGACTACTTCTGAATTCTATCATGAATGACTGTGCTGGTGGGAAGCTTCATAACCATAAATGGAGAGGAGGTTATTAGAAAAGGCTTCTTTACATGTGTGTCTTTATTTTAGCCCCAAGGAAGGCTAAAGCCTCTTTGCAAAACTAAAATCTGAAATGGACAATCATAAGCACAGGCAATTTATACTTACTATTCAGGATCTGATACAAGATCCAGAGCCTTCATTACATCTTCTAGAAGAGTGTCTGGTATAAAGCCATTATCTGAAGAAAAAGTACTTTAATTAACATAAAGTAGTAGATTCCAACATAATGTTTTTGTTGACTGATTAGTGCTGATACTTCTTGATTGGGAAGCAGTCAACATTTATTTATATGTGGATATGAAAAGCAGCCTCATTAAGGTGCACTCTTGCATGAAGTTGTCATTTGGGGGATTTTTCCACTTTTCTAATACAATACTCTGGGCACAGTAACTATGTCTGTTACTGCATCACAATCACTGGCCTAATGCCTTGAAATGATGGAGGTTTCAAGCCTAAAAACCATAAATTGGCATCTATATACTCTTAGATCCAGAGAATCAGGGACAGTTTAAGGGAGTTGCAGAATACAGAGTTGTACTGGGTCCTGTAAAAGTGCAGACTGCCTAATCGGGGTACTTCTCAGGTCCCCCCTCCCCCTCCCTGATCTGCCTGCTGCCCAAACACTCTGCTCTGCCTGAGCAATTGTGCATGTTCCTGCCTTCCTTCCTGATTGCCTGAGGCCAAGCAGTCAACAGAGGAAGAGCAGGGCAGGGTGTATGAGTGATGACAACAGCAGATGATAACTGGCTATCACTGAAGGACATAAAGAAGCTGCACTGTTTTCCTGCCTGCGGTTGATCTAGATGTCCCCAGTCCAGCCTGCCTGCCCAAGGCTCACTGCTTTGGGACAAGGAGAGCTTCCCCTCTCAGCATCTGATAAGGAACAGGCTGAATGCCAGACATTCACTAGGTGGCAGAAAAGAGATACAGAAGCTTCTAACTTGTTTAGATTTCTGCATCCCAGCCCTGAAAGCCTTAGGAAAAAAAAATTAAAAATCCTGTCCCTGTGTGTGTGTGTGTGTGAGTGTAAAGAAAAAGAACAAAGTGTATGTGTGTGAGAAAAGGTAGTGTGTGCATTTATTTGTTTGTTTATAGTACATTATGTACTGCACTCCTCCGGAGGGGAACTTCAGTCTGGCCCAGTGTCTGAGGAAAGAGCCAGGTTTTTAATGCCTTTCTAAAGGCCAAGGTGTATGTGCAAGCAGATTTAAAAAAAAGAGAGAGAAAGTTGTGAGTTTCAGAAAAAACGTGTTTGTTACTTAGCGTGAATGTAAAGGGAGAGGTACAGCGTAGCATTTTGTTCAGAAACAATATAGATTTGCTAGCTTATCCAGAACACCAAAATGAAAGACTTTATTTAACTCAGAATGGTTAAAAGCACACACATTTATCACAAAGAACAAAAAGGATGATCCTGTGTAAATGTGACGTGGACAATGGCAGGAGAAAGGTGCTCTGCAAAACTTTACTAGACAACCGAAAACTACTAGACGGTGCCAGGAAAGGGCATCAATATCAATACCAGTCCTATCTTCGTTTTTCAGCACTACCACCTTCCTTTCTCAGGATATGTTAAAGGCCACCCTAGCCCTGTGGCTGTCACCAGCCCTGCCAATGCTCAGCTATGCTGCTGCTGCCGCCAAGACCTGTTGCCCTGTGAGGTGGGCGTGAGAAACATGCTGCTCTGCCAGGGCTTTTGCTGAGGAGCAGGGAAGGGCTGCCTGCAACTAGCAAGCCCAGCAGGTACAGGCAAGACATCCTGTTCCTGCCATCCTACTTTCTGTCTTCCAAGCTGGGAGACAGAGAGGCGGCAGAGGAGAGGGGGCATTATTTGACAGTATGAACAGGCATGCTGACAGAGGTGACCCAGCTGACATTTTATATTTGGACTTTCGAAAAGCTTTCTGACAAAGCTTTTACTAGGCCCTCTTGAGTAAGCTTAGTAGTTGTGAGTCAGGTCCTCTCATGAATAGGTAACAAACTAAAGGTCAGGAAACTGGGTTGGAATAAACGGTCACTGTGATATTACTTAGTAAAAAAGATTCTCAGGGTCACTAATATTTCCTTGTTTTCTTATTCAGGGTTCCTCAATCTTGGCAACTTTAAGGCTGGCTGAGGAATTCTGGGAGTTGAAGTCCACCCATCTTAAAGTTGCCAAGGTTGAGGAACCCTGCTCTTATTTATCCTAAAATGAGGCAATTGCTACAGCACAGAGAATAGAAACTAAGTAAAATAGTCTTTCAAAATTAGAGTGGTAGTTTCTTCTAGATACTTCCTGTTTAGTTCAGATTCTGTAGGTGTGCAAGAATCTGTCTGCAGTGTTAATCTATGTGTACAGCAGATGTGGGGAGAACAAACCTGGTGTTGCACTGGGCCTCAAATTCCTTTCACTGGCCCTGATCTCAATCCCACAGCAGCAATTACTCAACAAGGGAAGTTGTATTTAAAGAAGCAGGATACAATCGTACCCAATAACACAGGAAATAATGGATATAACATTACAAAAAATCCAGACACGTTAAATTGCCTTGAGAGATAACTTTACTGATGAAATTAATGGAATTTTTCACCTTAACCAATGCATGTAGGAAGAAACTCAGTGAGACTTACTTGCAGGTAGGCCACTGAAATCCCCCTAGATTGCTTACCCTCAGGGTCATATGTTTGAAAGACTCGCCTGGCCTGTTCTGAAGGAGCTTCAGGAGCAACAAGAGCCAGATCCTGAAGAGAAAATTCCACAAAATTTAACTGAATCACACTGTCATAACTGTAAGGAGTATGTTTCATAAATGAAACATAACTTTCTAGAAGAAACCATGAGAAAACTCCGTGACAAATCTGTGTTTTTACTACAGAAAAACAGCATGAGGTGTTTATACAGACTATCCAGATCTATATAGAAAAGATCTTCTGAAATGAAAGATAACATTGGCTTGACCTCAGTTACCATTCCAAATGGTGGTTAAAGAAGCTTTATGAGGTTTGCTATAGCCTTCTACATAAGCCTACAAACTATATAAGTCTAAGAAAACTTTGTTAATGTGAAGGGAGCTGATGGAGAAAGGAAGTTCTGCTCTTCCTCTATGTTTTCGACATTGCATAAAATAGGGACCTTCCTTACTGGCCACCCAATTTGTTTCTATGTGGTCACCCTCTCTCTCCTTCTACTAGCTTCTTCATTCACCTAAATAGAATTCCATAAACTGTCCTGCATACGATTCCTTGTAACCTATGGCTATCAGGAAAATGCTTGAACAGAAAATTACTTTAATGGGATCTTTTAATAAAGCATAGTTTGCAAACCTACCAACAATGCAGTATCACAAATGATAAAGATGATGAATCTTATATCTCAAGAGCTCAATAAATCTAGGGGATGATTGTACTGAACAGATAAATACCTTCAAATCCATGATTTGGCCTCTAGATTAGTGTACCAATAAATGATGCATAAAAGTTTTTTGCAATTATAGAAAACAATTAATTTTGATTAGCATGCATGTCATAATGCAGGTAAAATAACTTTTCCAGTTTTGGATCTAGAGAGTGAAGCATGTTATGGATTCTCAAGTTGCGCTTTTGAGATTTTCTAACAATTTTTAATGTGGTTAATGACTGTTGGGTTCTTGGTGCCTTCTGAGCTCATTTGTTTTCTTGCAGACATTTCATAACCCAGCTAAATAACATCATCAGCGCAAGGGAGAGTGGGGTTTGCTGGCTGTTTATATATAGCAGCTTGCCCTGCCTATCTTGATGGCGGTGTGGCTTCTTCATTGACAGTTCCTTGATTAGGTATTGTTTCTTCCCTGATGCTTTATCTGGTGCCATTTCCTGCTTAATGGCTCCTGTTGGCTCCTGGAGGGGATGTGTTCTGGGCTGCTTGTTTCCTTCCTAGGCTTTTGATTGTATCTTGGTATGTACAGTAAATGCTGGTTATCTCTATGTGTCTATTGGTGGCTGATTTGTGTGAATGCCAACTTCCAGAAATTTCCTAGCATTTTTTGATTTGGCTTGATCTAAAATGTTAACAGTTTCCCAATTGAAACTGTGGTTGAGTCTGTCCATGTGTTGCGAGATTTGTATTTGTCAATGACTGCCTGTGTCCATGGTCCTTCTAACTCCTACTCTTGCCTGTACCTATTTCTCCATCCCTACAAGCAAATTTCAGCTCTCCAAAAATGTAAGAGCATGGAGATTCTAATGCTATTAGAAAGACCATCTGTTAACATAGCAACTCTTTTTTGAGCCAAGTATAAAAGAAGGATCCTTTCACCAGCCCTATTTTATGCCTGTGACTGAAACATGAGAACTTCTGAAGTTGTCAGTTATCCTAAGAGGAGAAGAGAACAGTAAAGGTATGGAAAAGGCAGCCCTGGCAGTGTTCCTTGTTCTGCCCAAAGCAACAAACTTAGCAACCAATTCCTATGATGGGATGTGAGAAAAACATTTCAAACAATTCAGGCTCTTGCTGTATATCACAAGTGAAAAGAGTTAGCATCTCAACACTTTTCTCACACTATATTTGATACAGAAAATGTTTGCTCTCCCTCATTGTAATTTAATGAAGTACACTTTTGTTATTGCAAATAATAGAAAAGCAAACTATTCATTCACTCTGGGCAGCAGTAATATTTATTGATGTGTAAACCTCTCCCAAATGTATTTTATCTTCCAAATCTCCAAAACTCCTGCCAAACGCAAGCACCCAGGTTATGCAAATTATCAAAATACACCCTAAATTCCTTAGTTTCCATAGAAAGAAATCCTATTTGTTGTTTATGAATTTTTTTTTCAAAGTACACCTCATCACAAAGACAAAAAATATAGTGTTTCACTCTTTAAATCATATAGTAGTCCTACTACACCATTTTGCTCCTATTTAAATCTAGTTTTACTTGATAATACAAGTTTATTTTAGGAACCCATGTTTACCCTGGAAGGCAAACACACATACTCCATTAGTATATTTTAATGAGGATTTCTCAGCTGTTTTCATTCTTAGAAATCAAAACCAGCATATGCAAACCCTACAGCAACAGTACTGATGATAGAATTTCCTGGATTTTGTTTTAACAAACCATTTTAAAAACTTTCTAAATTCTGTTAATCTAAAAATAGAACAAAGCTATATACAATTACAATTACTATACAGTACTTATCAGGAAACTAAATTCATATGTGTTCCTCTGCTACATAGGTATTAATCCTCTTTGGAGAAGGTACTACACAGCCCAAAACTAACAAAACATTTAAAATTCTGGTAACAACAGTGTTCACTTCAGGCTACAGATTAATTTAATATACTGTAAGTGTGGGTATACAGGTGAAACTCGAAAAATTAGAATAGTGTGCAAATGTTCATTTATGTCAGTATGGCAACTCAAAAGGTGAAACCAATATATGAGATAGACGCATTACATGCAAAGTGAGATATGTCAAGCCTTACTTTGGTATAATTGTGATGATTATGACGTACAGCTTATGAAAACCCCGAATTCACAATCTCAGAAAATTAGAATATTACATGACATCAATAACACAAGGATTGGAAATAGAACAATATCGGACCTCTGCAAAGTATAAGCATGCATATGTACTCAGTACTTGGTTTGGGCCCCTTTTGCAGCAACGACTGCCGCAATGCGGCGTGGCATGGATGCTATCAGCCTGTGGCACTGCTGAGGTGTTATGGAAGACCAGGATGCTTCAATAGCAGCCTTCAGCTCTGCTGCATTGTTCGGTCTCATGTCCCTCATCTTTCTCTTGGCAATGCCCCATAGATTCTCTATGGGGTTCAGGTCAGGCGAGTTTGCTGGCCAATCAAGCACAGTAATCCCATGGTCATTGAACCAGGTTTTGGTACTTTTGGCAGTGCGGGCAGGTGCCAAGTCCTGCTGGAAAATGAAGTCAGCATCCCCATAAAGCTCATCTGCGGAAGGAAGCATGAAGTGCTCCAAAATCTCCTGGTAGACGGCTGTGTTGACCCTGGACTTAATGAAGCACAGTGGACCTACACCAGCAGATGACATGGCTCCCCAAATCAACACAGACTGTGGAAACTTCACACTGGACTTCAAGCATCGTACATTGTGTGCCTCTCCATTCTTCCTCCAGACTCTGGGTCCTTGGTTCCCAAATGAGATGCAAAAGTTGCTCTCATCAGAAAAGAGGACTTTGGACCACTGGGCAACAGACCAGTTCTTTTTTTCTGTAGCCCAGGTAAGACGCTTCTGACGTTGTTTGTTGTTCAGGAGCGGCTTGACAAGAGGAATACGACATTTGAAGCCCATGTCCAGGATCCGTCTGTGTGTGGTGGCTCTTGATGCACTAACTCCAGCCTCAGTCCACTCCTTGTGAAAGTCCCCAACACTTTTGAATGGCCTTTTCCTGACAATCCTCTCCAGGCTGCAGTCATCCCTGCTGCTTGTGCACCTTTTTCTACCACACCTTTCCCTTCCACATAACCTTCTATTGATGTGCTTTGATACAGCACTTTGGGAACACCCAACTTCTTTTGTAATTACCTTTTGGGGCTTTCCCTCCTTATGGAGGGTGTCAATGATGGTTTTCTGCACAACTGTCAGGTCAGCAGTCTTTCCCATGCTTGTGATTCCTACTGAACCAGCCTGAGAGACCATTGAAAGGCTCAGGAACCCTTTGCAGGTGTTATGGATTCATTAGCTGATTAGAGTGGGACACTTTGAGCCTCGAATATTGAACCTTTTCACACTATTCTAATTTTCTGAGATTGTGAATTTGGGGTTTTCATAAGCTGTACGTCATAATCATCACAATTATACTAAAGTAAGGCTTGACATATCTCGCTTTGCATGTAATGCGTCTATCTCATATATTGGTTTCACCTTTTGAGTTGCCATACTGACATAAATGAATATTTGCACGATATTCTAATTTTTTGAGTTTCACCTGTATAGCAGGATAGAAGAACAGTGACAGAAATACGTGTGCAAAAAGTTCTGCACAGTTTAACACCTTTTCAAATATATTTCCATCTTATTACAGCTGTCATAAGATGGAAAAAATAAATTTAAATTTAAACTTGTTGCTAATTCAGTATAATTTAAGACTATACTGAGTTTAGGCATGCCAAACAACCTCAGTCATTTAGATCAAAGTAGCAGTTGCTATATTTAATAAGAGAACTATTCATGTTTTATATTTTTTACAACTTCATTTCTTGTTAGTGAAATAAGAATACAATTTTTTTTTAAAAAGGAACATGGAATTAATTTTATATTTCAATTATATAGCCCTTCTTTATGGGTTTGAGCCAGTTTAGTTTTAAACAACATTTAAATACAGGATATCAACAATTATCTACTTTTCAATAAAGCCAGTATTTAATAATTACGTTCACACTGTGTTCAAAGCATAGTAGCTTAATCGAGGTCTATGACCATAGTAATATAATTTAAATTATTCTTCAAACCTACTGGTAATTTACAGTACAAAATCCAGATTGCTTTAAAATCATCTAATTGCTTCACAAACAGAGCAGCACCTGCAACTCACTGATAAATATCAGGATTGGATTTAATATTCTATTATTATGTTGAGGGCCTTAATATGCTTGGGCAAAATTAAGATAGTTTAATCTGAAATTATGTTTAATAATCTGAACCTAGGTTGCATATTTCATGCATTTCCTTTTTGACAGGTACAAATTTAAATTGTAAAATATTCAATTAAAAAATAACATCCAAAACTACTAAATTAAACACCAAGACTAAAATTTTAAAGTATTCTTATATGCTGTCCTTATCACTTTTCTTTTAATAGAGGGTAATAAAATCATTGTGTATATTGATATACACATTTCCACACAAGGAGACAATGAAGTGAAGAAGAGATTCTTCTTCTGAAGAGAATCAAAGACTTGTTTTTTGCCACTTCAAGAGACAGCATGAAATGAATTTGCGAGGTTATTTAATTGCACTTGTAAATGAAACTAAATGCTATATACAAGAATATATGCAACGTAGGTGGGCAGTCAACAGCTGTCAAAGCCATTACTGTCTACAGGATGATCAAATAGCTAACAGGCGACAAACAGACTAGTAAATTTTGTCATCCATATAATTGCACCAGTATCCATAAAATTTCTATTTGACATATATTAAGATGCTTCAAAGTCAGCTATAAAGCACATAGCAGAATACACAAATCCAGTTAAATGTGAAAAGATGGATGTTTTGTTTTGAAGTCAAAGAATGTAATACAACAAAACCCATACTAGTTTTTTAAATGTACTTTCAGTTCTTTGGATCCTGGATACAAAGAATAGTGTGTTTATAAAAAACAGCTAAGGACAATATTGCTTTCATTTCTCAAGTGGTACAGAAACAGATAGTTTGTATCACATACTTTCCTCTCTCTGTAGGTCAGCTCTTATTTGTTCATGTTCAAAATGATACAGCTTATTCTGGGTCACAACATTTCATATATTTAAAAGTAGGCAATCTTATCTTCAATAAGAAACCACTGTTTATGAGACTTTTTGAATATTGTAGTTCAAACATTATAGTATCTACGCCTACTGAAAATGCAAAACATTTTGCAGTTATTGCATGCAGAATTAATTGCTAAATCTTGAAGGGAAGCAGATAGAAAATAGATTTTTCTTCAAAAAGGAAAGAATTTGTTCTACCTCCTAGATAATTCTATTTTCATGGTCCATAGTCAGTCATGGGCAGTAACCTTTCAGACCACCACATTTAGAACATATACACGTTAAGTTTAGTTAGAAAAAATGTACAAGTGCTGAATTGAATGATACCGAAGTGGTAATAGTTTTGCTTACTGTTCTAATCCTGTCTTGCAGGGAATACATCTTATTAAATAGGCTATAATGTAGTTTAAAGTTTGGTTTTGATCATGAGCATTTGTATCTGAGCACGTGTATCTTTAATGCTAAAAAACAACTGGAAGTTCTTTAGCTTTCCTGGAAATTCAATATTTTTACTTAATATTTTCCTCATTCATGTTTCTTGAACTCCCTTAGCCTGATGCTTCTGTTATTTTTATTTTTCTGCTGTTCATTCTTAGCCCTTAAAAAAAAAATTCAGTCAGTTACTACAGATTTGATGGGAGCAGAATATGATGGGATATTTAATTCAGGTGATTAGAATCCCTGACAAGATTTAAATAATGTTGAACAGAAGTAAACTCCATCTCTTCAGCTCATCAAAGACCAATTCAATACAAGCAACAGCCATTTCTTGTTTCGATGAGCTGTTCTGGAATAAGTCAGAACCACCCTTTATTTCCACCACTGAAAAATCACAGATTACAATACGTGTAATACAATATAGAACTTTCTAAAAATACCCGTGTATGGATATATTGTTGTCAAAACAGTATTACAAAAGGTTTTTGTTTCCTTGCCATACCAAACAATCAGGAAAGTTTTGAAGATATTTCAGTCATAGCAAGCCACATATTTAAAACATTCTGTAAGTCCAATAGATTTAGAGAAATATGTTTCATAATGTTCAATATTACCAATATGTTTTAAAATACACAACACCATTGTATGGAAAAACTATTATATTTTAAGAGACATTCGAACTGTAAGACTCAAATAGGATTATTTGGCCCTGAATGTTGAAATAAAAAAGGAAGGAATCCCACCTTGGCAAAGAAGACTGTGAGATGTGTTTCACTGCCAAGTATCCAAATAGGGAACTTTGGAGACTTCAGATAGGAGCCAACCTAAGAAAAACAAGAACATTAAAATGAAACAAAACAAAACAAAAACAATGAATTAGCACATTTCTAATGGAGTGCATAATGCATATTTCTCCTTCAAAATATTACTCCGTAAACAGGATTCAGAGTACTCTTAATGAAAAGAACTCTACATTCTAGATACTGGTTTTGTAACTATGTCTTAACTTATATTCCAAGGCAAACACTACAGATCAAGGGTGAAAACCAGTGGTTGCTTAACTTCTGTACTAAAATATGAAACAAATGTAAAAACAGAGACTCAGTCTGGCATACGGTGAAGGCATTATATTATAGGAGGGAGGCTCAAATTCAGGTCTGATCATGGAGCATACTAGGTAACTTTGAGCCAGTCTTTCTAACAGAGCTCTATGTAGCTCACAGAATTGTTGCTATGAGGTTAAAGTGAGGTGAGATATAAGTGTCAGGCTGATGGAGTGATTGCACTGGAAGGGGAAAAGATGTTTCAGAACACAGTGGAATACTTGTATAGCACCTGTCAGCGACTCCTTAAAACAGCTGTCTTTTCCCTGGATCATGCAGCTACCCTCCACAGCTGCAATACAATCTTGGGAAAAGACATGTTTGGTTTAAAGAGTTGCCAACAGATGTATATGCATGCCCACATGTGTTCTAAAATACATTTTCTGCTCTGCATTTGAAGCACTAGATAGTCGTAATAAATGTAATAATTGACTGCTGATATAATAAAGAGTTAAGTACACAACAAAAATTTCAATTTCCACTCAGGAATATTCTGATCTTTCTCTTTTATCTGACAAAGCATTTTGCTGTATTGTTCATTCACATTTCTAACCACTATTGTAGCACTGAATGCTTCTTTTAAAGAAGAAAATTGTAAATTTAATATAAATATATATACATTTATAAATATAAATATAAAACTAATTTTATATCATATTTATCATTCATGCTCACATGACATACCCAAAGACTAAAAAAAGTCCAAATATAATCCTGTATTAATTTGATGAATGTAGGAATAAAAAAACGTGATGTTAGTCTGAATGAAATAAAAGTATATGTTTAAGAGGTGAATCGGACTAACTTGGGCATCAAGTGTTGATACTTCACAGAAAACTACTGAATTATCCACAATAAAGTACTGAATGAGCAGAATGTTTGTGGATAAAGATAAAAGGTTAAAGCTAGGAAGGCAACACTGCAAGACAAGTTTATAGGTTATATAAAAATTATATAATTATCTCTTATATAAGAAATTTAGGGTGACAGTGGACAATGCTTTCATTCATTAGAGATAAGTAAACTATTTTTTCAGTAGTATAATTCATCCTCCATGCTTTTATATGACAGGCTTTAAAAAGCTTACCTTACAATATCTCAGAGATTCCATAAGTGTCAAAAAACCAACAGCTACTTGTTTATGAATTCCAAGTAATTCTGAAGAGACAACATCCCTGTATTAATTATTCAAAGCTTTTCCTTATTTAAATCATACCGTGACATTTTGCTCCATATTAACAAAATGAATGACAAACAGAAATACATAGGAGTAATAATACAATTGAAAGAAACTATGATAATAAAACATTATTTCTTCCTTTTAAAACGTTTTTATCTTTAATAAAGGTAGACAAATATATAGTAACTGAAAAACACTGTCTGAGAAGAGCTGCACAACTGAAGGATTAGAGCAAATTCTTATGAACTCAAGAAACACTGCTAAAATATGAAAGAAACCAGGCTCAGCTGATTAAAAAAATTGTTGTTGTTAGGCAACTTCACAGTTTTTGAACACACCAAGCACATGAGTTGCTCTTGAGTGAGATGGGAGGTGACTAAATTCAAAATATAAATAAATAAATAAACAAATAAATGAATAAATGTATTTGGAGGTGGAATCATATGTATGCAGGATCTCAGTAAAGAAACTCATACATGTAACCCAGAAAGATTTTAAAAAATAAAATAATAGGGCATGACTACTATTTGTCAGGGCCTGGCCTTGGAAATTGTAACAGAGGACCCAACAGATAATTGCAGTTAACTCTTCATCAGCAAGAGCCAGAATTTTAGTATTAGTCAATATAAATTTGAAGTTTGTGGGGTTAACTCAGGCTTTTAAACAAAGCAGGGATATAAAATTGCCATTTGGGGGGCATCTTAACCAAATCCATATCTATAACTGATAGCAATTGATGGTCTTACCCATTTCAGTAATGTTTATTTTCTATAAAAATCATTCTGAGTTGTCCACTCAGTATCCTAAAAGGTAAGCTGTTTTCTCAAAAATGTATTCCTTTTCATGGCCTATAATATGCATCCCTTTTTGTAGGAGTCTGCTATTTAAATCAGGCAAAAAGATACTGTTGAATAACTCCTTCACAGCCTGCCCCAAGGACTAATATCAGAGGGAATCCAATCCTTCCTCTTAAATCCCACGTATTGATAACATGTATTTAGAGTGGAAGAGTCATTTCAGGTTACTACTCGCACAAGTTCCAAAAGTCATTACCTCACATATTTGGCCACAATCCAAAGGTCCCTTTCCATTATCCAATCGCTGCAGCCAGTTAGCATAGACTATACTGAGGTAAGTGGACCACTGCATGACTTTATATACCAGTCTGTTATGCTCCTAATTTTCATCTTCTCCTTTAGATATTATTTAACACTGTCAGCAGAGTCATTAGCAAAGGTTAAGATTCTCAAGCTTTTTTTTAACCCAAATTCTGAAACCCATTTCACTGCAGATCCTCGCTTAAGGTTTACCATACTGCTGACCAACAGCTTAAGAAAGGTGGAAAACTGATATAAAAATGGGGTTTTAAAAGAGAGAGAGATGAATTTGCTTCATCACATTTAGTTAAGAAGGAATTACATAGTTCCTGCACTGGCCTGTTTACACTATAGTGATGCATAAAAGCACATGATAAAGAACCAACAGTCATAGATTTAAAACAAGGGCGGGCAATCCACATGCAACATTAATACCACAGGTTTGTTTTCAATCCCCAGAGCCTCTCTAAGATCATGCCATCAAAATTAAGCAGCAGAATATGAGCAACATCAACATCATTTCTTACTAATAATCAGTGAAAATGAAAAGAGATAAAGAATACCTATCGAAATTATAATGACCAATAAAACAATAAGGATGGAAAGAGTCCAAAATGCTAGCCCTGTTCCAGTTTCAGTCCTGTGCATCTAAGTCTCTGGCTTAAAGACTGAAAAGACACATGCATCCCACAGAGGTACATAGGTGCTGCAAGGGATGAAACTAGGAAAAAGGCGAAATTGGAGCAGAACAGATAGTGAAACAACTTTAAAGTGATTTTATCATGTATACATTTATGTATAGTATTCAACTTCTTTGCTCACGAAATACTGCTTGGATACTATACAACAATATAATATTTTTATTAGAAGAGTACAGTAAATGTTATTTTACATCCATTCTGTTTCAATTTTCCCACATTGTTACTTCAAGCCCTTTCTCCCAAAGATAAAACCTAGAAGCACATTACATTTTTAAGTCTTCCAATAATAATTCACTTCTAAGCAAATTGCAACACATTACAATACATGCAACATCCACTTCTTGAATGGTTAAAAACAAAAAGTGACTCGGGGATTAAATTTTCATTCTGGTAAGGACACAAGCATAGATTCAAGGATAGAATCTGTTTACATTTCTCATTAGTATACTGTCACAGTTTGATTGCAAGGATCTAATTTCAAAATACTTAGCAGTGAAAAGCTAACACTTTTATATGCTTACACACAGTAACGATCAAACAACAGTTCGTTATCATCTGATGATTTTGGAGAGATATTTTTATCTTATTCTAAAAGCCTGCAGTAGTTTTTTTTTTTTCCCTTTAGGGGCTACTGCCATCTTGTGGATTTAAAAAAGAAACAACTACATCTATTTATTGGCAGGATAATCTAAAGTCCGAAACACAACAGTGGCTGAAAAATGAACAAACGTCTATTTATATTCCAATACAACAACAAAAATCCTGCTAAAGAATGCTCGAACTGCTAAACAACTGAACGTATCTTACAGGTTAGTTCCAAAAAGACATTTATATTTGCTTTATTGATTATACAAAAGCTCCAGTTTGTATACACTATAACCAATTGTAGATAGCTCTTAAAAACATGAATGTACTGGATCACCATTGAAGAATTTGTATGATGACCAAGAAACAACATTTCAAAAGCAACTAAATGGTTTAAAATTGGGAAAGGAATGGAACAAGGTTATACACATCCACATATTTATTTAATGCATATATAGAATATATCATGTGAAATACTGGAGTAGAAGAAATAGATAAAATTGCTGGGAGAAACATCAATAATGTTAGCTATGCTGATTAAGTCACTTTGATGGTTGGAAGCAAGATAAACTTAAGGCAACTGTTCTTGAAGGTGAATGAACAGAGTGCGAAAACTAGTGATGCTAAATACAGGTGAAACTCGAAAAATTAGAATATCGCGCAAATGTTCATTTATGTCAGTATGGCAACTCAAAAGGTGAAACCAATATATGAGATAGACGCATTACATGCAAAGCGAGATATGTCAAGCCTTACTTTGGTATAATTGTGATGATTATGACGTACACCTTATGAAAACCCAAAATTCACAATCTCAGAAAATTAGAATAGTGTGAAAAGGTTCAATATTCGAGGCTCAAAATGTCCCACTGTAATCAGCTAATGAATCCATAACACCTGCAAAGGGTTCCTGAGCCTTTCAATGGTCTCTCAGGCTGGTTCAGTAGGAATCACAAGCATGGGAAAGACTGCTGACCTGACAGTTGTGCAGAAAACCATCATTGACACCCTCCATAAGGAGGGAAAGCCCCAAAAGGTAATTACAAAAGAAGTTGGGTGTTCCCAAAGTGCTGTATCAAAGCACATCAATAGAAGGTTATGTGGAAGGGAAAGGTGTGGTAGAAAAAGGTGCACAAGCAGCAGGGATGACTGCAGCCTGGAGAGGATTGTCAGGAAAAGGCCATTCAAAAGTGTTGGGGACTTTCACAAGGAGTGGACTGAGGCTGGAGTTAGTGCATCAAGAGCCACCACACACAGACGGATCCTGGACATGGGCTTCAAATGTCGTATTCCTCTTGTCAAGCCGCTCCTGAACAACAAACAACGTCAGAAGCGTCTTACCTGGGCTACAGAAAAAAAGAACTGGTCTGTTGCCCAGTGGTCCAAAGTCCTCTTTTCTGATGAGAGCAACTTTTGCATCTCATTTGGGAACCAAGGACCCAGAGTCTGGAGGAAGAATGGAGAGGCACACAATGCACGATGCTTGAAGTCCAGTGTGAAGTTTCCACAGTCTGTGTTGATTTGGGGAGCCATGTCATCTGCTGGTGTTGGTCCACTGTGCTTCATTAAGTCCAGGGTCAACACAGCCATCTACCAGGAGATTTTGGAGCACTTCATGCTTCCTTCCGCAGACGAGCTTTATGGGGATGCTGACTTCATTTTCCAGCAGGACTTGGCACCTGCCCGCACTGCCAAAAGTACCAAAACCTGGTTCAATGACCATGGGATTACTGTGCTTGATTGGCCAGCAAACTCGCCTGACCTGAACCCCATAGAGAATCTATGGGGCATTGCCAAGAGAAAGATGAGGGACATGAGACCGAACAATGCAGCAGAGCTGAAGGCTGCTATTGAAGCATCCTGGTCTTCCATAACACCTCAGCAGTGCCACAGGCTGATAGCATCCATGCCACGCCGCATTGCAGCAGTCGTTGCTGCAAAAGGGGCCCAAACCAAGTACTGAGTACATATGCATGCTTATACTTATAGGTCCGATATTGTTCTATTTCCAATCCTTGTGTTATTGATGTCATGTAATATTCTAATTTTCTGAGATTGTGAATTTGGGGTTTTCATAAGCTGTACGTCATAATCATCACAATTATACCAAAGTAAGGCTTGACATATCTCGCTTTGCATGTAATGCATCTATCTCATATATTGGTTTCAGTTGAAACCAACTTTTGAGTTGCCATACTGACATAAATGAACATTTGCACGATATTCTAATTTTTCGAGTTTCACCTGTATATATATAAAAAATTCCCCTCTCATCCCTATGGGTGGTACGTGTCTTCCTCAATCTCGGGTCCTCTACCAGAGGCCTGGGAGTTTGAGGGTTCTGCGCAGTATCTTAGCTGTTCCTAGCACTGCACTCTTCTGCACAGAGAGCTCAGATGTTGTTCCTGGGATCTGTTGGAGCCATTCTCCCAGCTTAGGAGTCATGGCCCCAAGTGCTCCTACCACCACTGGGACCACTTTGACCTTTACTTTCCACATCCTCTTGATTTCCTCCTTCAGGCCCTGGTACTTCTCCAGCTTCTCATGCTCCTTCCTGATGTTGCTGTCACTTGGCACTGCTACCTCGATCACCACCGCTGTCTTCTGGTCTTTGTCTACTACCACGATGTCTGGTTGATTAGCCAGTACCTGCCTGTCCATCTGGATCTGGAAGTCCCACAGGATCTTAGCCCTGTTATTCTTCACGACCTTCTGTGGAATCTCCCATCTGGACTTGGGAGGGTCTAGCCCATACGCTATGCAGATGTTCCTCTACACAATGCCAGCTACTTGGTTGTGCCGTTCAGTGTATGCTGTTCCTGCCTGCATCTTACACCCTGCCACTATGTGTTGGACTGTCTCTGAGGCCTCTTTGCACAATCTGCACCTTGGGTCCTGTCTAGTGTGGTAGACCCCTGCTTCTATGGATCTGGTGCTTAGTGCCTGTTCTTGTGCTGCTATGATCAGTGCCTCAGTGCTGTCTTTTAGTCCGGCCCTTTCCAGCCACTGATAGGATTTCCCAATGTCAGCCACCTCAGCTATCTGTTGATGGTACATCCCATGCAGGGGCTTATCTTGCCATGGCACTTCCTCTACTTGAACCTCCTGCCTTGTTTGCTGCTGCCTGAGGCATTCTCTCAGCAGCTCATCTTTGGGTGCCATCTTACTGATGTACTCCTGGATACTCCGGGTTTCGTCCAGGACAGTGGCTTTGACAATCAGACCCCGCCTGCCCTCTTTGCGGCTGATGTACAGTCTCTGGGTGTTGGACTTGGGGTGGAAACCTCCGTACATTGTGAGGAGCTTCCGGGTCTTCACATCGGCAGCCTCCATGTCTTCCTTTGACCAGCTCACTATACTGGCAGGGTATCTGATGACTGGCAGGGCATACATGTTGATGACATGGATCTTGTTCTTCCCATTGAGCTGGCTCTTCAGGACCTGTCTTATCCTTTGGTGGTACCTGGATGTTGCTGTCTTTCTTGCCTCCTCCTCATGGTTCCTGTGTGACACCAAGGTATTTATAGCTGGTCTCTATGTCTGCTATGTGGCCCACTGGTAGTTCCACTCCATCGGTCTTAACTACCTTCCCTCTCTTTACTATCATCCTGCCACACTTCTCCAGTCCGAATGACATCCCAATGTCCTCACTGTAGATCCGTGTCAGGTGAATCAGTGAGTTGATGTCTCGTTCACTCTTAGCATACAGCTTGATGTCATCCATGTAGAGGAGGTGGCTGATGGTGATTCCACTCTTGAACTTGTACCCCTATCCAGACCTTGTGATTATCTGGCTGAGGGGGTTTAAGCCTATGCAGAGCAGCAGTGGGGACAGTGCATCACCTTGGTATATGCCACACTTGATGGCCACTTGTGCGAGCTGTATCCAGTGTTGTCTTCCACAGTCCCATTGAGTGCTTGAGGAAGGTCCTTAGTGTCCTGTTGACTTTATATAGTGCCAGGCATTCACAGATCCATGTGTGCGGCATTGAGTCATAGGCTTTCCTGTAGTCAATCCAGGCTGTGCTCAGATTGGTCTGCCTAGACCTTGAGTCTCGGGAGACTGCCCTATCTATGAGTAACTGGTGTTTTGAGCCTCTGGTGTTGTTCCCAATGCCCTTCTGAGCTGTGCTCATGTACTGGCCTATATGATCTTGTAGCTTGGCAGCTATGATGCCTGATAGAACTTTCCATGTTGTGGGGAGGCAGGTTACTGGCCGGTAGTTGGATGGTGCTGTTCCTTTGTGAGGGTCTTTCATGATCAGCACTGTCCTTCCTTGTGTTAGCCAGTCTGGGTGGGAGCCTGCTGCTAGCAGTTGATTCATCTGTGCTGCTAGGCGTTCATGCACTGCTGTTAGTTTCTTTAGCCAGTAGGTGTGGATCGTGTCCGGGCCAGTGCTGTCCAGCTTTTCATGTTCTTGACCCGCTGTTGGATGTCTGCTACTGTGATGGTGACTGGTTCCTGTTCTGGGAGACTGCTGTGATCTGCTTTCAGGTCCCGCAGCCACTTTGCACTGGTGTTATGCGTCTTCTCTTTCTCCCATATGTTCTTCCAATACAGTTTCCACTGCTGGTGGCTCAGCTGCTACTCTGTGGTTGCACTGCAGTTGGGAGTACACTTTGGATGGTTCTTTGGAGAACAGGGCATTTATCTTCTTGGCCTCTGCTTCTGTAGTGTATCTCCTTAGCCTGGTAGCCAGTGCTGTGAGCCTTTGTTTAGCAGTCTCTAGGGCTTCAGATGGAGTCAGGCCCATGTATTTTTTCAGTAGCCGAGTCTTATCCTTAATCTCCACATGCTTCTGTAGTTCCACCAGCTGACTCACTTCTCTCCGAGTTGCCCTGATCTTAGCCTCCAATCTCATTTTCCAGGGTGGGTATATACTGCTGTTCTTCTTGATCGTGTAGCCAAGCATTTCCAGGATTACAGCGGCTGTAGCATATACCAATTCATTGGTATCAGTTATGGTGGTAGTAGGGATTGTCTGGAGGGCTCCGTTGGCATCTTCTAGCATACTATCTGATGGTAATTTTCCACTGAGCCTTGGTAATCGGACTTGAGGGTTGACTGTAGCTAGTTTATCCATGATCTTATGCTTCATATCAGCTGCTGTGCTCTGTAATGGAAGGGGTGGCAGTGACATTCCAGCTTCAGGTGTTGGCTGCACATCTGCTTGTTCTTCCAGGTCTGCTTGAGTCTGGGTTGTAATGTGGAGTTGGTCTATCTCAAGTTGTGAGAGCAGCTTCCTCTTCACTATGTTGAAGCGCTGGGTAACTAGTTGTTTCTCAGTTAGTGTGGATGTAGGCCTTCTGTCTATCCATAGCTCCCTCATACATTTCATACATCCCCTCTCATTAGGTCTGCTATTGTAGTAGCATTCCATCAATTCCAAGTTTTCTTGTCTCGTCCATGTATGGTTTGTTTCAGTAGCCCAACTTAACATCAGATTGTCCTGGTTCCCCAACATCTAACGCAGACCTTGTTAAACCGGGTGACATCTGAGCCGGCATGACTCTCTTAGTTCGTGTCATATTTTGAGGTAGGCAGGTGAAGCATTAGGGGGTCTTTGCCCAAGGACCCCTACTGGTAAAGTAGGTACCAGCCGGGATTTGAACCCCGGTCTCCTGCATCAAAGGCGGTGTTCTAACCACTACGCTATCCAGCCGCTATCCTACGCTATATATAAATAAAAACAAACCCTAAGATTATGTCAGAGGCAATACCAACCAAATACAAATAAATAGAGAAGAAGTTAAGTAATGGACTTTAACTTCTGAGGCTAAACATTCAAAGGAACAGTGACCACAGCCATGAAATAAAGAGATATCCACTACTTGGGAGAAAGCCTATGACATATCTATACAATATATTAAAGTACACAGACATCACACTGACAAGGATATGTATTATCAAGGCCCAGTTGTATCATTTGGTTATGAACAACTGATCACAAAAAATGAGAGTGCTGGAGGAAATTGTTAAAAATATACTAGACTGCAAGAAGAACAAATGATTTAATACTAGATGAAGGAAAACCAGACTACTTGCTGGAAATGCTACTAATGAAGCTAAAGCTTAAGTATTTTGGAGAGATAATACAAATGCAAAAGTCACTGGAAAAGACTCTGATGCTTGGAAAAATCAAAGGCAATTGAAAAAGAAGTCAATAGCAGACATCATCATCACTAATGATACAACTATGTGCTTACAGGAACTGAAAGAAGCAGTTACTTACAGTCAGTCATGGCAAAATGCTGACCTTGGGTCACAAAGCAACTGAATTATTGCACATTAGAAATCAAACATCCTCCCTTAGAAAGTCTCAGTCTCAGAGATGCTTTATCCAGTAGCAGCCTACCTTTCTTTCTTTTTTTAAATTGCTTGTACCTAACGTAAAGGGTATGAACTTATTTAGAGTAGTTCTAGCATTGGTCTAAATAGCCATTTGGTTGGGAGCCCCACTTTACAGGCCTATTTTTTGAGATCAGAAAAAAAAAAATGTTGCATCAGATGTTGGCAAGAAAGTGGAATGATTGTTCAATGTTAGATTTTCTCCTTTAAGATCAGAGATATCTCAAGGCTATAAGATCAAAATCTTATAGGATGAACTAACTGCATCTTTGGAAGGAAGGAGTCCACAGCTGTATGTAGTTTGGCCTGGTATTTTAAGCTATTTTCATCTGGCTAAATTATTATTTTAATCCAATTTTAGATGAAATTTAGATGAAATCCAAAATGGATTGAAATAACAACTCAGCCAGATGAAAATAGCTTAAAATACCAGGTCAAAGTGAAAAGTCAGGGCACCATCATGAAGAATCCACTGGTACATACAAATGTAATATAGAGGTTTAGTAAAATCATGGTTTTCTATGTTCTGCAATTCCTTTAAAAACTTTGAGTTCTATTACTATTTCTAGCATTTAAGCCTGAAATAAAATCTTATGGAGAATCATTTTATCAATAACACCTGATTAGAATGTTGTGGAAAATAAGCTTAATTGCAAACTTGGAGGGATATCAGTAGGAAGTACTCATTAAACGGAAAGAAACATACAATCATTCCAATAAAGACACAGGATTAATTTATATGAATTGAACACAATTCAAAGGCAATAAATATGTTGCCTTTATTCAACATTACTATAAGACAAATCAAATATAAACTTACTCATTCCTGAGCATTCCCTGTCTCCATCCCAGACATTAGATACTGCATGTCCCGTCAACAGAAGATTAATTAAACTTTGGCTTAAAAGGTAGAAGAAAAGATTTTTGATTCATAAATAATTGCATTTTTGCCTTTTACAAAAAAAAAAAAAAGTTCAGATGATATTATAACTAGTCACTTAATTCTATGTTAAAATACAGTATCCTGTGCATACACCTTTTTGGATAGCTAAGACATTCCTTTTAGATTACACGGGGTAAAAAGTTAACTTTCCACACAATATTTAGATCAAGTAATAAATATTATATAAAAATATACATATTTCATATATTTCATATCAATTTATTGATTATTAATTATTATATAATTAATGCTATTTCTAAAATTGCATTTGTTCAGTCACTAGTTTAAGGAAGATAGAGTTAACCAAACTTACCTTCCATGACCATAAACAGGATCTATCAATGGTTCGGTTGAATCTTCAATTTCATTTTTTATGTTTTCAATACCCTTAAAAAAAATTACAGGACAATAGCCACACATTTGTGCTAAGAAATGTATTTTTCCCAAGTTATGGAATTTCTTTAGCATGCATATTTAATATGTTTTAATTAATCTGAGATTTTTTCCATGCACAAAAAAACTTGCAACTGAAAATTCAGACAAGTGACTTACCTTCTACTTTTGTCTATTTTTCCACATAATAAATTAAATGCCAATACTTACTATCCTATCCAATACCCTCTTTTGTTGTAGTGTAAAATTAAAAGCCACTTTAACTCACTTCAGAATACTTCCTTAAGAAAATCTTATAACCCCAGGCTGTATAAACAAGAACTAACAAAACCTTCATATTATTAGGCAAAGACTTAAATTTCAGCATATATATTGCTCTTTAAAATACAGCATATATTATTCTGATCCTCTTAAGCTGGAAAAGCACATTATATATTAAAAAAAAAAAAAAAATCCTTGAATCTCTTCTCTCTAACCCCCCCCCCCCCGTTATAATCATTTCAGAAATAAACATAAGAGAATCAGCAAAAGCCAGAATCTACAACTTTTTAAAAAAATGTACTCGTGCTGGTAGCCTAACTCCTATAATTTAATAAAGCCATTTTGGAGATTCTAAAATAAAAGTTTATTCAATTTCTGTTTCTAGACTGTCGTAATGCAATTCATTTTCTTTTAAAAACACACCTTAGTGAGTATCACAGAATACAGAAAAAGTAGCACTCCAAATTTATTTGTCCAGACTGCATGCTGATTCCAAACTGCATCTTTGAAATCAGAAAAGTTGGCATATGAACGCTTGCTAAAGATTAAAAAAAAAAGCCAATTAGACATTCAGAAGCCATTCAGTACTTGTGATTAATGTATTTGCAACACAACTAAGAGCAATTGTCTACTGGAGAAAAACAGTGGTTACAGCAAGTTTACATTATTAGTTGTGTCAATATAGCAGAATGGATCAAAATTTTAGAAGCGTGTTTAAGATTTCACATCTGAAAATATTTCACACAATACAAACAAAATGGGTATCTTATTAAAAACCTCTACTGTTTATATCTATTGTAAATTGATTTATGTATGTATGTATTAATTAAATTTACAGGCTGCCCAATTCACAATGACTTTAGGCAGTATACAAATTAAAAACAGATCCAATACAATAGAAATTAAAAGGTACTTTCTTCCTAACCTAGCATCTGGAGAAACAATCAGGTCTTTGGGGCCTATTTAAAGGATGTCAGGGTTGGAGCAACACTAATCTTACAGGGTACACTATTTCAAAGAACAGGTGCCATGACAGAAAAGGCCCATCCCCTGGGCCCATCAGATGACATGATTTCCAAAATGGGAACTAGAGCCTGCCATTGGGTCAGATCTTACCAGATGGGCAGAAACAGTGGGAGAAATGCAGTCCATCAGATAGCCAGGCGTATGCTGGAAACTTATTGGTAACCAGCACACCTCACACAGCAGAGGTGTTACTGATAGACAGCATACTATGCAGGTAATAGCATTTTATCTTATAAATTATTTTCAAATTTGTAAACCCAACCCAGCTATTGGACAAAATCGCTTCAATACAGAAAACTACAGATCCAGAAGGCTGCACACTTAACACCCTTTTCCATCTCTGTTTCAAAAATTAGTATAAAACCTCAGGTATTACTTCCCACTATTCCTAACAGTGTATTTCTTTCTGGTCTTTAAAAAACTAGGTTGCATGAGCCTAAGCAGGTTTAACCTTGATGTTCAGCCACATGGGATAAAACAATACTAAACTTACACCTTAAAATGTTAATTTGGACTATAAAATAGAATATTTTAAATGTTCCAACATGTTACTTACTGAATTAATGCATGAAATCGTTCAAAGCCAAGCTCTTCGACAGCCAAGGCAGCTATACACAAGAGATACTTTTCAGCACTACACACGGCAAAAAGTGACACAAGAAACACACAGCAAGCTGGAATACTTTCAAGCTTTTCATAACTGAAGTTCAAACCCCCACCCTCTTTCAGTACAGCTTCTAGTATGTTACATTGTACAAGCCAGTTTAATGTAATCCATTTGGGTCTCCATTATAAAAATAACTGGATGCACAAGCAATTAAGAGTCAAGATTACTAAGATTACAAAACCACTGAAGTTCCAACAGCTTTGCAAACTACTATGTCAGATTGGCATGAATTATGAAAACTGCTGCAGGAAAGTCATCAAGCACAAGCATAGTTTTTCTAAAAGGACAACTGACATTTGGATTTCAGAGCAGAATTAATGTAAGAAAGCTGTATTTCTGTTCCATTTCTCTCAAGTTGTTTCACTACAAAACAACAAACTAGGAGCATGTATCTTTTAAGAAATGCTTTGCCTTTTTAAGAACCAAACAGTAGAAAAACATTCAAAATTTAGTGCCTTCCCAGATTCAGACGTTTCATCAACTTTTCTCATTGTTTGAAGGAAAAATTGAAGGGAGCTTCTCAATATAATTTATGCCTAATCAGTTTAAAAGTTGTAAGTGGTAATAGGTTTAACTTAGCTACTGAATTTCATAAGCCGTGAAAATAAGCAATTTAGGCTTAGGTTAGTTTCCCATAGCAGTGCTGTATCTGTTATAATTACACTAAACATCAAGGAACGATTGCAGATACTGAATTTTATAAACAGAATTCTACTTCTGATAACAAAAAGAAACACAGCTGCAAGTCAGATAATTAGCTCATATTTAACAAAAAGGGCATTCTCTTAAAATTAGTCTACTTGATTAATGTTAGTGGAAAAATATTACATGACGCTTTGTGTAATAAATGCTTTTGGAACAGTAGCTAGGCATAAACAATACACCTTAATGAAATGTATCTACTTTATTTATTTATTGCATCTGATAAAAATGTAACATCATGAATAGTCTGAGAGAATAAAGGAAGTATCTGAACCTGTGACCCTGCATTATTTTAGTCAGTGGATGACAAATAAATCATTTATGTCTGCACAACCTAAAGTGAACAAATCAAGCAATCATATATCAGTTACTGTCACCAATTTCACTGAGCCTGAACTAAGTGCAATAGTATAGAAACAGAGAGGAACACTGGAGAGAGGAACGTATTATAGAAATCAAAGTCTTGCATGAAGCAGGAGAGCTTAAAGTTATTGTAAGATGATTAATAATTTCATAATATGCAGAGACAGGTATAAATATAAGAAATGAAAAATCTCAATTTTTATTTTTGCAACTACCAACTCCAGTACATTTTACTAATAGAATAAGCTTCATAATTAAATTTTTGTTCCATGAGAAGCATGTAGCAGAACAAGGATAATAACCACTTCTTCTCAACTAATCCCTTTAAACTGGGAAGAAACTATAAATCATAAACATATTTTCTATAAAAATGTCACTTGAAACAGAATATTCCAGCAATTAGGAACAGAAGCATGTGAATAGGCAAGCTGATGCTCACCAGTTTCTTTTCTCAGCACCCCATGTCATGTATCATGGAGCATTGATTTGAAATGCCACCACCTCTGAAGTGTGTGCGGGGTAAGGTATTATCATCAAAAATGGAAAACTATGAAGTCCCTGGGTTGTATTCAGTAATGTCACTCTACTGACAAAATTTATCAGAACAATGCCACTTCATCTCAAAGAAAGCCCCCTTTAACTCAAATGAGCCTTAATGTGTTGGATTGATATAAATGGGCTGCATACATCATCTGTGTTACTAAGTAACATTAACGCAAAAAGAAAATCTTGTGGCACTTAATCAATTTACTATATGAATAAGCAGTGGTCCTCTTTACTAGAGTATTTGAGACCCAGCTAAACAAAACTGTATTCTATTTAGATGCTGTGCTACATTTTTGTTTCCAAATAAAATCTGAGTTACAATGGAATGGCCACATATTTAAATTTTCTTTTTAACATTCCTGTGCTAATGTAAGTCTGTGGTCCTATATGTGAAAAGATGATTCTTTCTCTAGTGCTTTCTCCTCAGGCATCAAGTATTTTGCAAAGTAGTTAAAAATGAAGATTTAAGGAAATCATTTAAAGCTTTTAGAATCTTATCAAAACAGATTATTCTGTTAGTATAAGATGATTAGCATTCTTCATGACAGTCAGTAGCCAGAAAATAAAATTATTCCATATGCTTTATCATTCATTCCCATAGTAGGCTTTTTAAGGCATTAAATATTTTAGTGGAAAGCAAATTACTGTACAAAAATTAATGATACATTACTGACTGTACTGTATTCAGCTAAGTATGGATGGGTACATTAAAGGTCTCTACATTCTAGACAAGATGGGGATACTTCCACAACAGCAACTTCTCTAAAAACATTCCACCTAACAAAACAGATGGCAACATGAGTATTTAGTTCCTCGCAATTCCATTATAACTACGTTAAGGCAGAATAAAAATGTGCAAAACACGGGGTGCCATGGTCTAGCCAATAAATGTTATAGAAACTGGATGTATGAAAAACATTTCAAACTGGAATGTACTCATTGTCCCATTCTGACTTTACCAGAAGCGGTCCACTTCTGAAACACGCCTTTCCAATTGAAAAATAAAAGAGTGCTTACTGTAAGGTCTGGAATGGGATGTTTGGGGTTGAAATATTTCTGCTTGAAATGTTTTACACACTTCCAATTAGATACCAATGCTATGGAGACAAAAACTAATATGGCTTTAGAAAACAACAACAAAAAGCTTAAGTCAAAATGTTACCATAAATAATATTTTTTAAAGAATTACAGTATCAGTAGTGTTACAACATTCTCTTAGCTGTACCTACAACAATTAGGTGCAAGTCAATAAGAATTTAAACCATGCTAAAAAGGTCAGTTAAGTTTTTTTAACATCAGGGGAAAGCTTAATTTCTCAATGTATTTTTGTATTAATATAAGAATACAATTTTTATTTGCTTATTTTGAGGATGTTTTAATAAGAACTTCAGAGTAGCACTAATTTAATAAGAACTTCAGAGTAGCACTAATTAGACTAGAATTAGTCTAGAACACTTCTCTAGAATTCTCTGTAAATTAAGTAATATTACATTGTAGAACAAACTAGCCTGCAGGTATCTACTAATAGACTGATTTTATACCAGGATTGTAAAATAACTTGGAACTAATGAATAAAATGAATGGATTCCTTCCCATCACAGGAAGGATTAAGTGCAAGTAGAAGAAGCAATTTCTGTGGATTTCCCCCCTCCCCGCATTTCTATAATGAAGCTTCACTTTTGAGTGTCTCATATGCAGATGTTTGCTCAGAAATTGATTACACCAAAAGGAGTAGATTCTAGTTCCCAATCTATGAGCTTGATTTAATATTATAAGTGTATCCATATCTGCATATTATTGATGTATTGCTAAAGTTTTAGGTTATGCACACAGCACATCAAGCGTAATATTAGAAAAGATAATTTAAGGTGTTCAAGAAAGAAAGAGAAGGATATATCCTTCAAGATCACATTTACAATCTACAGATTCTTTAGATTCTTTTTAAAAAGTATTTTTATGCAATTATGAGTTACCTGACTTATTTGGACACAATCTGATTCAGTCAGAATACTGACAATACAAATAATGTAGCCGAATTGTATTTGTACTGTAGTTACCTAGTATCATAAAATTAGGCTTAAAAATATTTTTCAACTACTTTAGTTCTATCAAACTTAGTCTATTAGTATTGGGGTAAAAAAAAAAAAAAAGGAACAGAAGTCAAAATGATCTGCAGAACCATATTAAAAACATATATCTTGAGAAATACATTTTGTTATGCAAAGCATAAAGTATTGTTGAATCGTATTACACAAAACATATCTTACATGACTGTTCCTCTTGATGGCTTGACTCTGCTGAGCTTTCAGAAATATGAGCAGTATCCTCTACGGTTTTTCCTCTTTGCCATGTTGCCAGACAGTATGATTCTGAATGGTCAGAGCTAGCCAGTTCCAAAATTTCACTTAGTGTATGACAAAGGAGATTTTTCTGCTCTTCCTCTGAAATATTCAAAGTCAAAACAGATAGATTTTTGATCGGGTACTTGCATGCAAAACATGTAGCAACATTCTTTATGCCATCTAACACTGAGTTTTGCTCAAATCCCAGCAGGTTCAAGGCAATTTAGGAAAAGAACTGACAACCAATAACTTTGAATCACATCCATTTCTTGGGAACTACCTAGTACTTTGTCAGTTCAAATTTCTAAGCTGTTTAAATATTGGGCATGACAAGAAGGCACTTGGGAATTAAGCATTCTCATTCTGGTTCACTCTCTCGTTCAGTCATACTCTTCCTGTTGGCTCAGTTGACATATAAATCTAGGTCAGAGCTACAGGAATCAACCTTGGCATACCCTGAACTCTTGCATTTCCCTCTACTTCATCTTTCTCTATCCAGTATAGTCAAGAAGAAAGGCTGTTAGATTAAATAAGTAAGGAATACATTGGTTTGGTCAGAACTGATCCAAACTGTAGTTAGACATATATAATATAATATAATATAATATAATATAATATAATATAATATATCTAACTATAAGGGAAGTGTATTATATTATATTATCTAAATATAATATAATATAATATATCTAACTGTAAGCAAGAGTTTGTCTTAACTACTTGTTAATTAATATATACAATATGCAATGTGAATTGGACCTGTTTACAACTTATGTTGCAGTAACAGCCAGGCATTTTTATCCCTTGTGAATATAATAATCAATGAGTCCTAGCACTGCAGTTAGAACAGAAGCATATATTGTAGAATTTCTGATGCCTGCTTATTTTATATGTTGACTCATTTTGCAGAATTTGGGGTTTCCTGTTAAGGCTTATAAATTTAAATTTTATTTTTAATTTTAATTTTACCCGTCTATTTTTAAAATCATCAGCAAATGCATAATTTGCTCAGAATTATGCAGATTACTGAGTATTGATTGTAAATAATAATTAACTATTGTTTTGTTTAGCACATCACAATTTGCGGGCAAGTATGGCATCACAACCCTCTTGGAGATGTAGGTTTGTAGTTACCTTGACACTGTCTCCAGGTAGATTTCTCACAAGTAAAAAGCTTCTTCAGAAGGAATGCCTTATATTAAAGACAATATTGACATATCAGAAATGTATGATTTGATCTTCAGTGGTGCAAAGAGTTTCCATTTTCATTATTGGTTTAATATTTTTTTGGAAAAGGGTTATAAATATTCCCAATTACTGAAGACCTTTTCCCCTATGCAAAGATAGAATTTACTATTTTAGCCCCATGTCATTTAACCATTATAGATATCTGAACATATCACAGTATATTTAACAAGATTCTATACAAAGTGTAATCCCTTTGGTCATACATGCTACCCTAACTTTGAAAACATATGTAGCATTTTGTGTCAAGTAAGGGATTGCAGACCTACCCCTATTCAAAAAACTCGTTACTTTATTGGAAATCAAGTGCTGTTGAAACCTGAAGAACAATGAATTCTTAGATGTATATTTTCATCTGACTTAAACGTTGGTAGTTGTAGTGCTTAATGCATGTTGTATTATATGAATATTGTAGACTACAACATCTCAAAATACTGAAGTTTTAAATTCAGTATTACCTACACAGTGTGGCCTTTTAACATAAATCCAACCAATAGACAGTTGTTTATTCTAGATGATTTAAATTATCAAGTAAGCCAAGTAACAGTAGTGAAACATATCTTTGAGATTTGTCTACTTTACTCGGATCTCAGTGTTATTACCTGAACTGGTGCAATTACAGCACAAGGTCCTCCTTCAAATTGTTCTAATGCAGTAGGTTCTGATTCACTGAACACAAACCCTGACGAAAGAATCAAAATTTTGAGTTAGCTATTTCTAAGAAAAAATGTTCATTAATAAACTTTAGAATACTTTTGATAAAGTATATCTATTCCTTGTCAAACTCCAAAGTGTTCTTCAATATTCCAAGTCTCAGCCTAATCTGTAAGTGCTATAACCAATGATATTCTTCTTCATTTGCTACCTATATTTATTTTTATATTCATCTTTTCTGAAATAAAGTTCATGCAGGCTGTTCTAGTTCCACTCTGCAGCATATACCAAGAAATCCTTGCTACACTATGTTGATTTAAGGAAATAAACAAAACAAAAGCCAGCGTATACAATCAAAGTATGTTCAGCCTCTTTAAACAGCTGTCTAAAACAGTACAATGTTCAACAGTTAGCAAATTCCACTTGAATAGAGATATAATGTATAATAAGCTTCAGCCTTAAGCACTCTACAGTTTGCTCCATTTTACAGGTAGTCCTTGCTTAATGACCATTTGTTCAGCGACCATTCAAAGTTATGACGGTGCTGAATGAGTGGTTCTTACGCCCAGTCCTCAAAGTTATGGCTGTTGGAGCTCCTATGTGATCACACGATCAAAATTTGGGAGCTTGGCAGCCTGCCCACATTTACAACTGCAAGGTGCACTTCAACATTTTCCACCCGCCTATCTCCTTCCCATCTCTGCCCTTTTGGCCACCTTGCACTCTGCTGTCTCTGCCAGCCTTGCTGCCCCATGCGCCACTCACCCTGCCACCTGCTGCCCCTGATGCCCCTAGCTGACCTTTGCTGTCTTCTTCCTGGACCTGCTGATGAGCACGTCCTTTGTCCAAATTGCCTATGGCCTTCTCAAGAGGTTTTGGAAACCTCAGAGCCTTCCAAAACCTCGCAAGAAGGCCACACGTGCTTTGGACAAGAGGCAGGAACAGCCTCAGGAAGAAGGCCTGGCATGCCCAGCAGCTGCTTCACAAAGTGCAAGGCAGGGTGTGCCTCATCAGAAGCAGCAGGAAGAAGACAGCAAAGGTCAGCTGGGGATGGCAAGGCCAGCAGAGCCAGCAAGATCAGGACAGCAAGGCTGGCAGGGCCAGTGAGTGCAGGGTGGCAAGGTCAGCAGGGCCATCAGGGCCATCGACTGCAGGGCAGCAAGGCCAGCAATGCCAGCAAGTGCAGGGTGGCCAAAAGACTGAGGGAGAGATACAGGTGGAGGGAGTTGAAGCACCCTTGTGGTCATAAGTACAGGTGGGCTGCCAAGCACCCAAATTTTGATCATGTGTCTGCGAGGGTGCCACAATGGCCGTAACTTTGGGGACCAAGTGTAACTACCATTTGTTCAACACCGCCATAACTTTGAATAGTCGCTGACCAAATGGTCGCAACTCGAGGACTACCTGTAGTATACATTCTATTACGGACTTCACTGGACACAATAGCAACAAATTGTTCTTACATAGAGACAAAGAGCTAGTTTTACCTGAATCCCAGTAGCCTTCCCCTTTGGGTGAGTAATTAATACAGGTAGTCCTCACTTACCGACCACTTGTTCCTCTGTGGTCACATAATCACAATTTGGACACTTGGCAAATAGCTTGCGCTTATGACAGTTACAGTGTCCCATGATCACATGATCGCCATTTGTGACCTTCCCTGCTGGCTTTCCAGGAAAAAAATCAACGGGGAAGCTGGAAGGGAAGGTCACAAGTCGTTCTGGTAACCCCCCGGCCTTCTTGCGCACATGCCATGCTATCTACCCCCTGACCTTCCTGTGCTTGTACATGGCCTGTGCCAGGCCTCCCAAGCCTGCCCCCAACCTCCCAAGCCTGCCCCCAACCTGCAAATGGCCTGCACCAGCCCTCCCCCCCCCACAGCACCCTGTACTCCTTACCTGGGATTCCTGCCACTTCCCGCTTAATAACCCATGCGTCTTGGGGTCAGAACAGCAACCAGGACTGCTGGGACTGTTGCTAAGTGATGCAGTCATGTGATGTTGCACTTTATGACTGCATCGCTTAGCGACAGCAATACCAGTCCCAATTGCCATTGTAACCCAAGGACTACCTATACTGTGATACTGAAACACGAAAGAAAGGCCTTGCATGGTTCATGCTGTTCCAGGCTGGATATTCTGAAAGTATAGTACTGTCAGCTAAATCCTATTGGTCAACTAACACAGATGTGAATAAATATGCACTATACTCACAATACTCATACTTCCCAATATATGTCTCTAAACCACAATGCTTTTCTAAAGAAAAAGCATTTAAATTACTTATGCTATCCCTTTATATATCAACATACCTTAGCTCCTTCAAGACAAAAAAAAAACAAACAGACTATGTATACACCTCTTCAACTAAACAAAACAGAACACCATCAGTTACTGGCATCCTCATGTTGCTTAGCTTATGATCACCAGCATGTTAAACTACGGTCTATTAAGCATGGCTTAATGAATCATAACTGCCTGGCTTTGCACAACATACTGAACCACATTTTACAAACCACAATGTCTGGATTCATATATCTAGCCAGCAGCAAACAAGGTAAACCATATTCTGACTTAAGATATTGAATGAACCCAGTTAGAGGCTTGAATTTTTCCAATCAAACCAATTCAAAAAAGAAGTACAGAGTCTGTCAAACCCTGTCAAACAAATATGACAAAGCAGCAATTGAGGATAATATATCCACACTTACATCTTTCCCAGAAACTGAGCACATTCACAACAAGAGATGCAACACAAAATCGCACATACACTTTTATAAAGGACAGAGGAAAATAAAAATATTCAATAAGGGATACTGACTATACAAGACTGAATAGTGCACTATTAACAGTAGTAAAAATGTATTAATGAGACATAAAAGGGAACATTTGAACAAAAACTGGAATACCGATCTACAGTAAAAACAAGGACAGCTTTGTAACAGCTAGGCTCTCTGATTCCACAAAGGTAACATACCCATAACATATGGGTATAAGCACTGTCAGTAAATATATCTGCAGCAATCATAAGAGTTTTTTTAACTGATGAAACCTCATGGCCAGGTGAATAAGAAGCAGCATCTTCCAACAGTAAGAAGGCTAAATATGTGTTTTACTTAAAACAGTTCGAACTTGAGACTAACTTCTGGCCTAGCACTGCTGTATTGTTTCTTCAGAACATCTGTAATGTAAAATAATTATGTCACTGGTACAGATTGCTATGTATATCAGCTTTAGCTGTTGATGCTTTTCTGTAGCCCTATTGGGAAATTAACTAGACACAACAACTGTACAATTGTTCTTACCCATGCAGAGGCACCCAGGATTATTTAAGACTGTTACTACTGTACTATGTGACTGCTTCCTAAACAGGTTATACAACTGTTAGCTATAAATTTTGTTCAATCTATTATTGTTCACAACACTTACTAATTTCTATTTTCTGAATAGCCACACATTTCCAGAACTAGAGACATTACCAACTGAAAAATACAGATTGGATTCTATTCAATATAGTAAGCAACAGTTTGCCAAATAAACAATTGGTGGTTCACACAAGATGCTAAATCAAAACCAATTACAGCACATTATAGTTGTGGTTAATTGTTTTTCCCCCGGTAATTGGATTTGTACAACAACATTAAGATGGAAAGATCACAAAGACCAATTCAAATGTTTCAGTGAGAGCCCAGATTTCAATATTACTCCCAAAGCCAATAAGTCTATCTACTATAAACAACTCTTTCATTGTCTCTCCTTCACAATGTTCAAGTAACTAGTATAGACTCCAGTAAACTATTTGTGGTTTGTACTTTTGAGAACTGTTACTATTTGGTTTTCAACCAAGAATACATGAACGTCCAGATTAGAAAATCATTATCAACAGATTAATTTGTCAGTTTTCTACATTCATTATTCATTAACAAGTGACTGATATGCACAATTAGCAATACCTGGGCAGAACTATCCAAGGTCAAGCTTGGAGCAGAGAAGGTTGAAACAGGAATCTGACACTTTGTGTTTCAAAAGCCACTAAAAGACTATCAGATCCTTAGCTTAAGTAGTTCTTAGAAGCCAGCCTCTCCACAGATCAAAACATACTTCAGATTTCTAGGTAGCAGCATCAGTTTATGTAAGGCACTAGAGAATTTTCTATATGCAGAAATACACCAAAGAAGCCTAGCAGAAGAATGAGCAATTATTGGATTGGATTGGATTATAAGGGAGCCAAAGACCTTTAATTAATACTTGTTATGCAAACAAAACAAGACAATAAGAACAGCAATAACAGGATTAACTATGTTGAAATTAGCTGCATTGTTTATGTTTAACATTGGTGAGAAAACAATTCCTCCTCTGACTAAACACAAAAGCAACAGAGCAGCGGGGAAGTGATCTGCATCAGATCTTCTAAAGCAAGAATATAGCTACCCTGCATCAATACAACTTTTTTTTTTTTTTTGGCAGGATAAACAGTTTCCTAACTGCATGATGTAAGCAAACATCCCAATCCCAATATAAGGGAAGGAGAAAAAATATTCAAACATCCACTCCAATTACAGTTCTGTTAGTATATTTGTCTCTCTCTTTTGCCCACTTTGAAAACAGGGTCTGGAAAGGGCAGAATACCAAGAGATATGAAAGAGGAGTGGTTAGAGACAATACTGAAAACTGAGAAATGGAGGAGGAAGGAGGAAAGGAAGTCGGCTGTGTAGGAAGCATCCCTCGCTTCGTCATCACGCTGTAGTAATTGACAGGACCAGTTTTTAATACCATAGTTACTGCCTCACCTTTCCTGGAAGGCATCGAAGAGGGAGATTAAGAAATCCTGAGTCAAACATAAAAATGGTTGTAAACAGAAAACATAAATGGAACGGACACACTTTTCTGAATGAAGAATAAATGGGATTTTTTGGGGAGGGGGTAAGAAGGGGAGGCGGAGCGAGGAAGAAGAGCACGAGGCCAGGGAGACACGAGTTCGGGCTGGGTAGAGACCGAGGAGGGCGGGAGGTACCTTGTGCCCAGCGGCAAAAGATGGTATCTGCGAGGCCCTGCGAGCCGGGCTTCTTGCCCCATACCAGGTGGACGACCTCCTGCCCTAATTCAGCCATGGAGGCGGTTCCCTGGCCGGGCGGCACCCCGCGACGAAACCCAAAAGGCGACCACTCGGAGGCGGCGGTTGAGGGGCGACTGCCGAGCCGCTTGCCTTAAACATGGGCGGGAGGCAAACACCGGCGGGCAGGCGTGGCGTGGCGGTCTTCGCGGGCGGCGAGAAGGAGGCGGCTCCTCACCCTACGGGGCGCAAGGCCTGCGGATGAACAAGAAGCGGCGGGCCCTCAGCAGCGAAGCCCCGAAGGAGACGCGGTCTCAGGGCGTTTCTCCGCCGCGGTGGACAGAGGAGGAAGGCCAAGATCGGCAGCGGGCTCTCCGTACGGAGGCTTCCTCATGCAAACAGCGTTGCAGCCCTTCCTCGACCCCGGCGCGCCTCCCGATGCGCTGGAACTACATCCCCCAGCATCCACAGCCGGAAAGGCGCCTGCGGATTGCGGGAGGTGGACTCCCAGCCCATCAGCAAGGGCGCCGGGAATGAGGAAAGGCTGGTGGGGGGAAGGGTCTATTCCACACGCCCCCGAATCCGCCCCTCCAAGACTTGGCGATCATCCCCACCGCTCCAACCTTCCCCGTGTAGGAGGCGCCTCTATTGATTTCCACCGTTCGATCGACGGCATTTACCCACCTGCGCGCTCCGCTTCTCCTCACTTCGGACTGATTCACTCTTTTCCTCAGGCTTTCTGCTAACATTCAATGAAAGGCTCGTGAACTACGGGTGTTCCTCATTGGAGCAGCCCCTGACGAGCAAGCGTGTGGCCGAATCGGGAGTGGACTTCGTAGACTTCTTTTCCCCGCCTTCTTAGGCTCCTGGATTCGAACTCGATCGGAGTGAGGCGGGGAAGAAACTCCGTACACGCGCCATTGAGAACAGGCCCGGGTGGGATCTGATTGGAGAACATCACATGACAGGCACGTAACTAACCAATCACGAACGGGAAGTGGGCAAAGGAACCGGCTGGAGTGGGCGGTGTTCGACAATCAAAGGAAGGAAATAGAGAAAGGGCAGAGGTGGATGGAAAAAGAAAGAGAGTTGCGTCCGGCTCTCACTTCCGTTTGAGCTTTTCTATGTAATGACATAGAGATGGAAGATAGGACTGCACACAAGGGCAATCTGCCGCGACCCTTCGATTTCCCTTGAAAAGATTGCAAAAGGGAGGAAAAAAGAAGGCAAATTCCAAACACTAAATAGACACGTAACAAACCTTTAATCTCTCTTAATAAAAACCATTAAGAAGGCCTAGTTTGTTAATTTGATCTAATGTAAAATCTTAATGCTAATGGAAGCTCTTCTGTGTGGACAGAAGGAAATAACAAGGCAGATTGTGGACAGTAGGAAACGATTAACCTGCTCTCCAACAAAGCAGAAATCACACATGCCAGGGCCTGCTATTCATTATTTAAAAATATTTAAGATAGATTTCATGAAAAGGCAATACACTGTAAGGAATTCATTATTTTTTAAATTGCATTGACCTCTGTAGGGTTGAAGGACTCACGAAGATCTGCTCAGGCATCTTGAGTGATCTGGAGGGTTTTTGGAGGGCTCCTGTGGAGTTTCCTAGAGATTGACAGGCAGCTCTGTTGATTGCCTGGTTGACCTCCTGCATCAGAAAGTGACCTGGGCTCTCAGTCAGATTGCCCCTGGTGATTTCTCTGTGTGTGTGTGCCTTTGGTTTTCTGAGGGTTTCCTGGAGATGAAGGGACAAAAGTGATGCCTGGAGTATTGACTGAGGAAGACTAGACATGAATCAGATTGAACATGGCTACAAACTCAGATTTAAGCATAGACCTTGGCAATAAGAAAGGCAAAGCATCATTTTATCTCCCTCGCTGCATTGGAGGGATGTTAGCCAGAAACTTTGTTTAGTGTGACTCCTTTTTAAGGAGCCAAGAACAGGTAAAAAGAGTCTGGTTGCTGTGATAATTTGCATAGCTATTTGCCCATAAATTTGCTCAGATTCACCAGGTCTTGAATCCTCATGGGTAGAGTCAATATGGGTGACTGAGACAGCATCTTGCCATGTTACCTGGAACTCCTTTTGGCCTATGGACTCTGAGGAAGTTGATGAGGTGCTTTCCAGCGTGATTTCTGCCAGCTGTGGGTTTGACCCATACTTCTCCTTGATGAGCTGGATCTTGGAGGTTTCCAATGCCTCACTTTAGCAGAGGGCTATGGCAGCATCTTTGAATGAGCTGTGGTTGTCCCCTCTTTATAAGACTCTCTTTGAATCTAACTTTATTTGAAAATTATTGTCTAGCCTTTTTAGGGAGGGTTGTTGAGTGTGTGGTGTGGTTAAGCTACAACATGTCCTAATGGAAACAAATTATCTGGTTCCCTTTCAGTCTGGTTTCAGACCTAGACGTGGGACAAAAATGTCTTTGGATGGTGGTGTGATACAATTTTGCAGGCCTTACATTGGTTGTCAGTAGGTTTCCAAGTGCTGGTTTTAACCTTTAAAGCCCTATATGGCTTGGTACCTAGATGATTTTGAGACCATTTCCAATCAAATTCAGCCCACCTGAGGTGTCTCTCCCAGGAGAATCTGGTGGTAGTGTCCTATTTCTAGGAAGGGAGGGAGGACTGCAGCCTGAAGGCATTATTTTCTATACTGGTTTAGGTTCTCCCCTTGGAGGTGAGATTGGCTCCATCGATAATAGCTTTCTGTACTCTTGTTAATATGGTGTTCTGGAGGGCTTAGAGGTGAGCTGCAGCATTGTGATTTTAATGTTAATTTATTTTTAATTTTTTGTGTACATTTTATTGCTGCATTTATAATACATGCATAATATGAGGATTACCATATTTGGATTGGATGATCATAAGATGGCAAACATGGTTTCCTGTGTTCTGTGTTGCCACCTAGTGATCTTATAGTTTTTGCAGCTCAGATTAGGTAGTCCTAATAACATGCAAACATGTTGGGGCCATTCCTGCAGCATTTGTTTTAATGGGTAGGAGCGATGGGCCAGACAGAGTGCGAGATCAAGAAGTAGTAAGAGTTTAGAGGATTTAGCTCTGAGTGTAGTGAAGGCTGCTGTGTAATTGTGTTAGTAAGATTCAATTTTGTATGGTATTTGGAGAGAGGTCTTTCATATTTTACTTTGTAATGTAACGGTTCAAAGGGATTTTGGAGATCATTTAGTCCAACCCAACCTACTGCCCAGTGCAAAAATCCATTACTACAGTACTCATTACTACAGCATCCATTACTAATACCGTTGACAGATGACCATCCAGACTCTGTTTAAACACCTCCAGCAAAGTGGAGTGTCAAAGTGAATCTACTATATTCCAAGTCAAATCTGTTCCACTGTTGAACAGCTTTTCCTATTAAGACACTTTTCTTGATAACCAACCAAAATCTATTTCCTTATAGTTGAGATCTATTGTTTATTGCCCTATATTTTGGAACAATTCTACCTCTGAACATATATTGAAGACGGCTATCACTTCTCCCTATAGTCTTCTCTTCTCTGAGCTAAAGATGGGCCATCCCTTCAAGCATTCCTTGTAGCCTTTTCCTTCCAGGCTCCTTACCATCATGGTTGCCGTTCCTTGGACGTACTCTGTTTTGTCAATGGCCATTGTAAAAATTGTACCATTTTATTGAGAAGCAACAACTTGCTTTCAACAACTTGCTTTCATCTTGATCCTGTACTTTAATTGAGGCAGCCTAGGATTACACTTATTTTCTTTTCCAGGTGCATCATACTGTTTATTCATGCTCAGCTTGTGATCCAGAGAAATACCAGATACTTTTTTTGCATGCACTGGTTCCCCCCATCTTATATTCATGCTTTGGATTTTATTTATTTATTGAAAAGATGTGTATAGCCGCCGTCTTATACCATACAACCCATATAAATTTTGTTATTGGTACAAAGAACTTTGTAATTGCCCCTGCTGAGATTCATCTTGCTGGTTTCTGTCTGTTGTTTCAGCTTGCCAAGAGCTTTCTGAATCTTGATACTGACTTTTAAAGTGATTGCTATCTCGCGTATTTTGTTTATTGATTGATTGGATTGGATTGGATTGGATTTAGGCACTACCTACTCTGAACCAACTCTGGGTTGCTCAGAATACTGTATAACAAAACCAGATAGAATCACGTTATAAAATAGATAATAGATAGATAACAAGATGGGGGATCCGGCCAATGTACAAAGCATATCCAACAAGGGGGTCCATCCACCATCTTTGTGTCATCTGCATATTTCATAATCATATTTATAAATACATTGAATGGCACTGGGCTTAGAACATACCAGTGCAGTATACCATTCAGCACTTCCTCCAGAGCTGCTAATATATTTGACCAGCTGCTATCATAAATTAGGCAATACTGGACATGATGGGAAAATAGACTTAGTTTGTGCACTGTGCTGTGGTTTGATTAACCATAGTTTATTGACCAAACTTCATCTGGCTCAGTTTGTTCAATCCATTAAGCCATAATCTAGCCTTATGGCTGAAAACCATAAGGACTAAATTCATACAACATGTGATTCTTAATTCAAGCAGAATGTATTCTGGTCAGTGACTGTCAATCCTTTGAGTAGGTCAAGGAACAGCAACACAAGGACTATTGGAACTCTACTTTATAACAACAGAATCTTGAAAGCCTCACAAGCAAGGAATGGGGGTAGTGAATGATGGTAGGGATTGCAACAGATGGCTAAACCTGCAGACTCCTTTTGCATGTCTACATAGCCCTATTTTCTGGGACTTTATCATAAACCATTCAAGATGCCCCAAATAGAGCACAAAACCAGGATAATCCTGGTCCACTTAGGATTCATAGTAAACCCAGATGGAATTCAGTCTCACTGTCACTAGGGATATATTTAATGAAAATATTTCTATCCTACCTTATAATCCAAGGTATCTAATTATAAACAATACAAAATCACTATAAAATCCTTCAAACTATGAAAAAACGTTGTCTTTCCAGTTCATGGTTTAGGACAAATAATCACAAAAGTGTCTAGGACATCCTGAACAATATTATCTTCTAGACTCAGACACTTCATAGAATCAGAATTCCAGAATTGACACATAGCAGACTTAGTTATTAAAACTGGATCTCTGTGTACTGTTTCAGAACACTGCTTCCTTGCAAATGTGTGTGACCATTGTGACTTGATTCAGCTTTGTGGCTGAAACGTTCTTATAGTAATGGCTTGCAAACATGTATAAAATAAGTATAATGTTAAACATTATAACAATATCACATTTGGAATGTTGAGACAATGGTGGTGATGAGAATCAGGATATAAAACTTATATTTATTTCTTCCTATGTAGATAGCTTGTGTTTTGGAAGTAGAGTTTGGTATAGACAAATAGAAAATAATTAATCTAGGAGCAAGAGACTAGTCCAGGAAATGTGTGCCAAATGGAGCAATCAGCCCACATATTGGCCAGGGAAAGCAGTAGGGAATTGATTGTGGAAATATCAAGACCAACCAGGTCAACACATAAAATCTGTGACAAGTGAGGGTGAGCAATTTGCTATGTTGAATAACACACCCACACAGCAGAATACGAAAACAAAAGGAACGGGACTTCAGTCAGAACTCAGAAGGACAGCACTATGAAGAAAAATCTGAGAAAAAAGCCAGGCTCATCTAAATCTCTGCTTTTCTTCTACGGGTCTTGGAGGCTAAGAGGAGCGTGGCAGGGAAAGGAATTGCAATGGCTGGAAGAGGATGGAAGCTATTTAAATGTTGCGTGCTTGAGAGAGAGTGAGGGTAAGAGGAAGAAAGCATGCAGAAATATTACAAAAGATGAGAAAGGTTGTTTATGCCTCTTATTCCACCCACTGTCCAAAATGATTGAGTTTTAAATGAGCCCTTAAAATTATTTTCTGCAAAAGTAATTGACATTCACCTTTCTTATTATAGCTCAAATATTATCATTACAATTGGGTACTTGACAGCAAGGGAAAAAAAGCCTTTGGACCTTAAAAAGGCATCAGATAATTCGGTGAGCAGGAACAGGCTAAGATCTAACCATTACTGCTCTTAATTGTAGTAACTATGTGACCTGCAGAGAACATAAAACTTCCTATTGATTTTGCTTGCAGCTTGCATTAGTGGTAATCATCTTTTATCTAAAAGGAATGAAAAATAGAGCAATTCATAGCTCTGTTTCTATGGAAGCTCATAATTCTAATTACCGGTAGAACTTTTTTTATTGCTTTTATATTAAAGCCAATTTATTTTTAGCTCCGAGGCAAATTTTGGATTTGATGTTTGCACCTGCCTTGAACTAGGTATTTGAATTATATGGTTGTAAAGAAGGTGCTGTTATTTTATCATTGTCATCATAATCTTGCATTATTGAGAACACCCATCAGCTATGTGCTCTGCAACTTTCAAAAAGTATAAACTTTTAAAAGTCCTTGTCCAAAGTTTATGTATTATTTTATTTCTTAAGAATATTAAATATAAGGGAAAAGTGAAGCAAATTAGGTCCATAGGTTTCTTTTTAAAAATACAGGAGTGGTAAAACAAGTTTCAACAGTAAAGGAACAAGCAATCAAGAAATACAGCGCAGACCAGCACTTGGTAGAGCAGCCATGAAGGCCTTAGAAAAGATATTCAGATGCCATGATGTGTCTGTACCTACAAAGATCTGAATAGTGCAAGACATGGTATTCCCTATGACATTCTGTGGAAGTGAAAGTTGGACTTTGAAGAAGCAGGATAGGAAGAGTATGGATGCTTTTGAACTTTGGTGTTTTGGGAGACTCCTGAGAATGCCATAGACAGCCAAGAAAACAAACAAATGGATCATTGAACAAATCTGAGTTCTTACTATAAGCACAAATGACCAGGCCCAAATTATCCTACTTCAGACACATTATTCAAAGACCTAGCTCTCTAGAGAAGGCTCTAATGTTGGGAAAGGTGGAAGGAAAGAGAAGAAGAGGATCACCAGCAGCAAAGTAGATGGACTCAGTTACAGTGGAGATAGGTGCACCATTGGAAGACCTGAAAGACTAGGTTAAGGACAGATTGTCATGGAAAAAATATATATGTGGTCACTAAGAGTTGACAACCTCTTGATGGCACATAATCAATCAATCAATCAATCAATCAAAACAAGATATATTTCTAATATGACTGAATGTGATTAAATTTTACAGTTATTGGAAAAACTTATTATCATACAGTCTCCTTTTTTTCCTTAACCATTTGTTGTCAGAGAGGTCCTTTTCAAGGAGTTGTGAAAGGCTGATACACATACATCTGGTATTATATCCATGATAAATTATCCTAATTCTGTTCGTTTGTTCTTTGAGTAGTGAAATTTTCCAAAAGAATCTACAATTCGTAAAGAATGAAGCAGTGGAAAAAGGGATGACCCACTTCCACAGTTAACAAAAGTGCAAACATTTCCACTTGCATAGCTAGCCAGGAATTCTCTCACACACGTTTGACCTCACAGAATCAATGGGATTCTGTGCTATTGATTTCAATGGATGGGAAGTGTCAGTTATAAATTCTGCTTTCTCATGCAGAAAGGCTGCAGCATAATTTTAGAAGCTACTCATGAGTACTTCTACTTGATGATCAATATTTACTTAACATAGCCAATAATCAATGCCTCAGTGGTTAATAATAAATAATTGGAAAGGTATAAATAAACTGTCATCAGGAAATAATCAGGAAAGGGCATTTTTATCATCTCGTTCTGCATTGAAGTATGACTGCAACTTGGATTTATGTAAGAAATATGAACATGGCTAGAAAATGTGTACAGTATTTCCTATTTTGAAGCATGTAATTAACAGTATAGAGCTAATAGAACTACATTGTTTGTGGGGGGGGGGGGTTTGGAAGGAGAGCTGATCTCAGGGGTTGACAGATGCATTAGCAGGAGGCCTCCAACCAGCTCCTGGCAATACTGCACCTATACTACTATCAGTGCCTGCTCCCTGAGCAATGGTACCTCTTGGTGAGCAGACAGGGGTAGATATTGAATGGAAGCCTTTCTTCTGTCATGCCCTTTCCAGATTCAGCAGCAAAAGGAGTATCCTGTCTCCTAATTCAGAGAGAAAGAGCCTGAGACTCCAGGGCCACACAGGGAGCCCTGAAAACCTTGAGGGAATGTGCCAGCCCAGCCTTCCCTCTTCTTTAAATGCATGACTAGAAAATAGTCATATTAACAATGATTACATTTCACAAAAGGTACATGGAATGATATCCAATATAGTTTTTGTCCTGGTGCAACTCATTCCTTTTTCGAAAGCAAAACACTACGTTTGACAGCTGGTCGCACAGGGGTGTCCACAAGGTGTGGTTAAAAAAAAAAAGTTGTGGCTGTGACAGTGCGATCGAAACTCTGCCCATTTGTTATGTTCTGCCCATAGCCTGTGGACATTCCTGTGGTCAGGAAATGCTGTGCATCGCTGCCCTAGTGATACTACAGCTTAACTTTTTGTGTGGAACAGCTGGGAGTCATGGACAGCTCTGAAAACAGATTCCTGTGCTTAGAGTTCTTTAAACTTTAAATGGATCTCATGATTCTAACCTACAACCAAACAGATTTTGCTGGACTCTGAATTCAGCCCTCTTTGCACAAGTCTTCTAAGTCAGGGCTGCCTACAATACTAATAGCCACGATTCTCAAGGATTTCAGCCAAGAGATGCTGAAGAGTGAACCTGCAAACATTCTACCAAAACACTGTGGTATTTCCCTAATACCACTGGCTTTATTCTCACAGTGAAGCAATATCTGTAGTAAATGTTCATGCAGCTGTGATATTTCTAGCTTGGATATTCATTCTTAGAACCTATTTAGTAAAACTGTAGTTGACTCACAAACACTTTTTAGATTAATATCTTCATAGGCCAAATAAAGCTCCAAGGGTATTTGACACAGTATTTGTGAGAATAACATCGCCAGGTGTGACTACAAAGTTACATCAGTGCAGTTACACCCTCAAATTACATTAAGGCTAAATAATTTGTAAAGAAAACACCCCTGTAGCAAACTCCATAGCATGAAAAATATTTGTTGCCGGATTCCTCACGAGAAAGCTATGCATTCCAAGGGAGATTTGTACATTTCTCCATTTTTGATGAAATAGCAATTTCTGCTGGGGATGTAAAAGAAAGCTGCCACAGATTTCTATGGTAATGGTTTTGCAATATCTGCCAAAATGAACCTTGGCAAGATATGGATAGTAGTACTGAACTACCCTTAGTATCGGTCTTTCTCTGGTCAGCAAGTGCAAAATTTGTTTGTGAGAGATGTCTCTGAAAAAGTAGTATGTTTCTGAAAGTTGTGTATAAATGGTGGTCTGTATGTAATAAATTGTTATTTTGCAAGTCTGCATTATAAAAATATCAAGAAACGTGTGTTAAAATATTTGCACTTTTAGGAAAATTGTATAGAAAAGTATAGTTTTAAAAAATCTGAAGGGAAAAGCACAAAACCAGGAGTGGACCTGAACACTGCCTCAGAGAGTAAAAAGATGCCAGCTAACACATTAAGTAAAGTTCTCCAAATTCCATTATTGTAAAACTTGAAAGTGAGTTTCAGTTTAATTATGAATCATTCTGTCAACTACAACTGTCCATTAGAGGGCACTGTAGTCCTTAACATATGCTGTAATAGCAAAGGTTGCTCTTATTTGTTAAATTCGGCACAAAATCCTACCAAAATACAGTCTAATTATAGATAAAATTTTAAGTACGAGTGAGAGACACTAGTTTTATATTGGCAAAGGACCTGGCTTGATACATACACAAGGGAAAGAATTCAGTGATGATTTTTAGCAGCTCTATTGCCTAAGTGTATTGCACATAATAACCAGGTTCATCTTCCAGCTAACTGTGGGTTATTTAACCACAAGTTATGCAATGAGCCACAGATGGCTGGCTTGGCACATCACATTAAATTACGAACATATAGACCATATTATGGCTTTCTGTAAGATCAATAATTGGCTACTAAAGGCCAAACTTTACATTCACTTAACATCCATCATTTATTTTTTATAGAAAGCACCCGACATCTAGAATACAACATACTCCTGATCTGGATTAGAGCACCAGCCTAATTTCCCATCAAGAACAGTTCCCACAACTGCTATTAAAAGAGTCCCATTAAGGGCAAATAATTGGCTGATACATTGCATTGGGGTAAAACTTCCCTCTCAACTCCTGGTGACTGTATGTACAAGTGCTTGAGGACAGTCTGGAAGTGATTTGCCATTGGCTTCTTCAAGGAAACTGACAGGGGTGTGTGTGTGTGTGGGGGGGCTTTTTAACTTTTCAGTCTAGCCTACAGCCTTGGGTTATCTTGGTGGTCTCCCACCTAAGTACTAACCAGGTCTGACCCTAGTTGGCTATTTCTTGATCAGCCAGATCACCAGTTTTGGGAAAGACTCTGTCAAGTCTGATTTCATTTAATTTTTCAGTTTTTCAAATATCTAAAATATGGATCTGCGTGCACATTTCTTCTAATATATGCATATTACTTGTACTTTTCCTAATCTTCTTTTCCCCAAGCAATTTCCCTAATGTGTTTGTGGTACTTTTCCTAAACATAGCCATTTCTACATGCTTATTTTTGAGTAGCAAACTGTATCATTAAAAACTCAGTACACACACACAGGTAGTCCTCTCATAGTGACCACTTGTTCAGCAACTGTTTGAAGTTGTGACACACTGAATGAGTGGTACCTACGACTGGTCCTCAGTGTTCTGGGCATCACAGCACCCCCATGGTCACATAATCACGATTTGAGCACTTGACAACCAGCTTGCACTTATGACAGTTGCCGCATCCCATGGTCACGTGATTGCCATTTGCTACCTTCCCTGCTGGCTCCCCACAAGCAAAGTCAATGGCGAAGCCAGCAGGGAAGGTGGTAAGTCTCTTCAGCTTTCCTGCGCTTGCACTGTGCTGCGCCATCCACCCTCTGGCCTTCCTGCACTTGTAAGTGGCCTGCATCAGGCCTCCCAAGCCCTCCCCAAGCCTCCCCAACTCGTGTGCAGCCTGTGCCAGCCTTCCTAGGGCCTCCCCTGGCCTCCCCCCCACACGTGGCACCTCCCCCACTCTTCATCTAGGACTCCAGCCACTTCCCACTTAATGACCTGCATGTCTTGGGGTTACAGTGGCAATCAGGATTGTCATTGCTAAGCGATGCGATCACGTGATGTCACACTTTACAACCACATCGCTTAGTGACGGCAATCCCAGTCCCCTTTGCCATTGTAACCTGAGGACTACCTGTATCTACCCATTCTTTTATGTGACAGTTATAGTATATTTGCATACAAATTCAGATTATTTACTGACTATATTTCTATCTTGCTCTCCCTCTGGAGAGCTAAAGGCAGCATACCTGAAATCTCCTTTTTTAAAATCTCTAAAATAACTCTATGAATAGGTTGAGCTGAGAGTGATTGACCCAAGTTGTTCAGACCTTGCTCACCTGGGACCTGATTCTGTGTTTTCCCAGTCCCAGTCCAGCATTCTAGCCATCATTCCGTATTAATTTCTGTTCCATGCTTATCTTGGAGTAGCTAGTTTAAGAGGTGAAAACTTTGATGTTTCACTGAATACTTCATCAGATGGAATAAATATTTCATAATCAAAAGGCTTTCTGTTAAAGTATTTACTGTCTAGTGGTTAAGGCACCAGGCTAGAAACCAGAAGACTGTGAGTTCTAGTCCGGCCTTAGGCGTGAGAGCCGGCTGGATGACTTTGGGCCAATCACTCTCTCTCAGCCCAACCCACCTCACAGGGAGGTTGTTGTGGGAAAATAGAAGGAGGAAGGAGTATTAGGTATGTTCACTGCCTTAAGTTATTTATAAAAATCATAAAGGTGGGATTAAAGAATATCTAGAAAAAACAACTGGAAAAAAGCATGAAACTTGTAAGTTAAAACACAGCCAATGTTCATTCAACGTAAGCAATAATCACCTTTTCTACACTGGTATATGTATTGTACATGTTTACACCAGAGCTGTTACACATCAATGCTTTCCCTTGATTTTTCAGTTGCAATTATTTTTCTCTGTAAGGCAAGGAGGTTATATAACCTAAGATTCCAGGGTCATATCAGCCCCCTCCCAAACTTGGGTGTGATTCCCGAGTCCCTGCTAGAATTGCCACAAAATTTTAATATGTGTAAAATTATAGGGAATAATTTATTAGCCATATTTCATTAATTGAATCAAATTAAAATTAAATCAAATGTCTACCTACAGTTTTATATAGACCATTAGCTGGAATGTGGTCTCCAGGATGCCACTAAATGCCAAATGCAACTCTTGGCTATATGTATTTTTTACTCCTAGTAGGGTCTTTCCCTACTTATGCTTTTAAGTGAGTTCTTCTCCAATAGGTATTTGGTGTTTGGGAAGAGTACGATTTACCACTCAGAGATAATCTATGGGCTCCTCTACTTTCTTGTTAAGTGTTGTAGGAAGTTCAATAGTGGTATAACTTGAACATCTTCAGAAAGTTTCATGTGGCTTGTGGGTTCTCCATAAATAGGCTAGAGAGACTACCATAGATTAGTTGCTGCAGGTAACACAAAAAGTGGAAATGAGTTTGATAAATGGACATAGAGAGATCCATACACAAGGTAAATAGTGGATATAAAGACACAGACAAGATCAAGTAGAGTGATTAATATGCTTTTGTCAAAGTATCAGTCTCCTAATGTGGTAATATACAAATTAACAAAGCAGTTGTTGAGGTAATCATTGCTCTGTCAATGACCTTAGCTTTAGTGGACAACTCAAATAAATAGCCTCCACCATAATTCCAAATATCAGAGGTTGTGTTGGGATGTAGAGAAAATGAATTATAGAATTGGTAAGGTAAGGCACCATGTTAAGTTAGCTGAATATGAATGCATATTTTGCTTAACTTGGGGTTTTGATTTAGTTGAAATTGTAACCTGTGGACTAGCAGTGCTAACTTTCTAGCTCAAAAGATATTTGTGAGGCATGTCAAGCTTTATCTTGTGAAGTCACCAGGGATGTAAACTAAAATCCTCCACTATTACACATTTTAACCTTATGAAAGTTTGATTCAAATGCTTGCTGATCTTTCAAGGCCTTGTTGATCTAATAAAAGATACAATTGCACCAATTCTACTTCCAGAAGATATTGTTTTTAGGTTGGAATAAATTTCATTCTAATATCTTTTCCTGCCCTCCAAGAAGATTATCAGCAACTGGGAACTAAGGGATTTAGCAAAGAAGCCTGTGACTGCTGGACGGCAACTCTGTTATTATGACGACACAAAAGGAAGAGAGTGAATGGATGCTACAGTGATATTGTGGCACAACTTATTTTGAGATATCCTGGCTGTTCTATGGAGAGTTGGTGAGAAAGAACCTGACATTCAGATATTCCACTGGGTGAAAGAAAATAGCTGGAGCCAAAATGCATTCTACTGAATAGCAGAAATCACAATGCCTATGAAGTGTATCAGTGCTTTCATTGTTATTTTGACCTAAAGAGCACCCTGGCATAGTGTTATCCAACACTGAGTACATAATATAGAGTGTGCAAGTTGACTTTTCCTCTCTCTTCTTCACCAGAATGAGACAGGAAAGAGAAATCTTCATACCGTGTTATCATACCTTATAAGTAACGTTTAAATCATGCTTTCCTATTAGCCTATGAAAATTCATTTCACAACCATCCTATCTCTTCCTGCACAAATTGACTTCTTTTAATAGCAAACTCAGGAGCTGAGTGTTAACAGCACTTAAGTAAAAAAAAAAAAAAAAAGAGCTACTCAGAAACCTGAGAGAGACACCAGTATATGTCAGGGATGCCTTAGAGGGAAAAATAAAAAGGGGTGGGGGGAAAGCCCATTGTTCACCAGTCACAAAATGTGGAGTGTTAGTTGGGGAAAAAAAAAGAGAAGAAAATCAGGGTTTGATGAAGAGGTAAATAAGGTGGAGGAGCCGTGCCTGGAGGAATGGTTGGCTGGTAGGAGGAAAACACATCATCACATTTTGTTGGAGTCCCCATATGCTTCATCCACAGTTCATAGTGGCAACATTCATGGAAGATGATCCAGAAAGCAAATTACTGGTAATCAGAGGGAAGAATCCCATCTGAGGAACAGATTACATCTATACAGTAGTGGAAGGTTTCAGGTGCCACCTCTATCGTTACAACAGGGATGGAGAACACCTCTAAGACTCTGGCGAGCTGCTGCTAGTCAGAGGAGACAATACTGGTTTTGATGAACAAAGAGATGGGGTTCACATATCGTTGTTAGAATTACTTCTTACCAGTTCGTTTCTGAGCTGGGATGAAAGAGGCAACAGGCAGTTGCATGAAATTAAGTTCTTTATTCTTCACCCAAGAGCAAAAGCAATGATAGCAAGCTGTTAGGTGGGTGGCTGTGCTTGACCCCTTCCCCTTAGCACAATATATACATTTCATTCAGTTCCTCCTTTAGAATACCACCCCTTACTCAGTCACCCATTTCCCACCTCAGTAACATTCCATATTAGGAACTTCCTTTCTTCCCAGAGTCTCTTTGACCGTTAGTCAAACACCTTTTCCCAAGGAAAAACTATCCTTGGAATGTACACCTTATCTTGTCTCTATGGGGACAGCTTCTTCTCTATCAAGGTTAGTGAAAAAGGCCTTCAAACTTGAAGAAAAGAAACAGGATACAGAAATCCTTAATGAAAGTCTAAATCCCTCAATACTAAATACTATTAAATACTAAGAATGTGTGTGTGTGCGCGCGCATGCAAATACTAAATATGAAATATATGTGTATGTAATTATATAAAATCTTCTATCATCATGATGAGCCAAATGTAGTTTGTTTGACTTTAGCTTAGTGATCTGGGTTGCAAAACTCTGGATGAATAGAAGATGGCAGTGAAGACTTATTTTTGTGCTCCTTTGTGTTATCTTGTGGTAGTCTGTATTTTTGCAGCCCAAATTTGATAGACCTAGCTTAACAAATTGTGTGGAAACAGGTATTGTGATGTGTAAACTAGTGTTTAAAGTTTAGTGTGATATATGAGTCCAGCTAATTGTGACTAAACTATAGTTCAGCATGATGCATGTATCCAGTCATAATTTGAACTGCTGTCAGCGTTCTAAATATGTCACCAATTTCACTAGACTTCTGCGAACTGATTTTCTTGCTGTGTCATTAGAAAGTTATGGATACTGTGTCAAAGTGTTTTCTACCCATCCTTAAATTGGCAAAAAACTATACTACCCTGAAATGTGCTGTCTCCATTGCTGATCCCTATCCTGTCTCAGTTCCCAATCACTGCCAGTGCCCTGTGTTCTTTTTAAGGTTATGGGTGGAGAAAACCTAGCAGAATTAACATACCTTGAGTCTGCATGCAGATGGTGGCAGAACAAGGGTGAAAACACATGAAGGGAACCCCATGGGGCACAAGTCTAAAGATGAGGTTGCTATGGCATGTTCGTGAGCAGTGAAGTACAAGTGGGGAACAGCCCTGAATAACATGAGCCAGTTCCAAAGCAGAAAATGTGGATCTAATGCTGGGTTTCTCAACCTTAGCAATTTTAAGATGTATGGACTTCAACTCCCATAATTCCCCAGCCAGCTGGCTGGGGAATTCTGGGAGTTGAAGTCCATACATCTTAAAACTGCTAAGGTTGAGAAACCCTGGTCTTATGTATCCTGCAGGGCATAGCTACTGATTAATCAATTCTGCATAAAGTATCAGTTTACATAAGAATGCAAAAAGGATTTCAGGATAACCGTTTAACTTAAGAAACAAGTAAGTCATACATTTACATGGAACAAAGGCCAGTTCTAGCTGGATGCTGGAGAAATGTTCTAATAGCAAGAAAAGTTCAGCAGTGGAATATATGGTGGGCTCTCCTTTGCTGGAGGTCTTTAAGCAAAGGCTGGATTGCCATCTGCCAGGGAGTTTTCATCTAGATTTCTGCACTGAGCAGGAAATCAGATTGATGGCCTAAATGGTCTTCTAGCTGAATGATTCTACCATCAAGAAAAAGTGGAAGAAGTGTTGATTGTCTGCCCCATTTAATGTAAATAAGGCACTACTATAGAATGAATTAAACAGAGAGTGATATATAATTTGGGGGCATATATGTAAGAATTTTGGCCTGGGAGAAGTACAGCTCTATTGACCCATTCTGGCTATTTTCATTTTAGTTGCATAGAAATCTTCTGCTGTTCCATTTGTTGCCAATAATTATGGGTGTGCAAATGTATACTTTTGTAACTCTTGTAGTAAATCTTTTTTTTAAATAAAAGAATGCTTTTCAAATACAACTTTAACTTTGCCTTGTTGGACTTTGACAACAATTATGATTATATCAATGGAACGTGTTGCCTTCAGTCCTGAAACTGGTCACTTCTGAACTTGGGAAGCTAATAGGAAATCTGCATAAAATTCTGCTATGAAGATCTGGGCTACAGCTCCTGGTCTGATTTTTTTTTTTTTAATATAAGTGATAATGATTGCAGGAAACTTTGTTTTCCAAAATGCATTAAAACTTTGTAAGAACTTTGTTTCTCCCTTTGCTATTTCTTTGTTTGTATAAGTATTTGCATTTATTGTTGTGCAGAGCGCAGTAAAGCTTCCAAAAACTCTGCTCTCAGGAAAACTACACATCAGCATGAGAGCTTGCAAAATACAATGTCCATATTTTGCTCTCCAAAGAAAATCCAGCCAGAAAATATATACTAACTGGTTTTTATTGATAAAAATGCAAAACTTCATAAAATACAAGTTGCATACAAAATATAGGAAATAACAATAAAAACTTCTTCTCATAAAACTTAGCATCCAAGACTTATCCACAACAAAGTCTCTAGCTAAAAACTCTCAGAGAAGAGGTACACTACTTGGTTATTAGTTACAACTACATAACCCACAAAACCTAACTACATGATAGATAAAACTGTACATGACTGACAGGCTGGGCATCTAGCCCTCCCGTTATATTGCCAGCATGTACCCCCCCACTGAATAACTAGCATACACACGCCAATAGGTGGCAGTAACTAGCAGTGTACTTGCACAACACACAGTCACAAGTTGTTTTGTTTACATTAAGCTACATACACTAGACATAGTAAGTTGTTGTACAGATAATGAGATGAAATTTCTTCCCATGAGAAAATCCTGACATTTATCTGTAATTGTACCAGACGCTTTTCAGCTCAGTACTTGAGATAGTGTACAACTTGCAGCACACAATACTTGTGCAGTAGCTGCCCACCTTCTCACCTGCCCTCTTGAAAAGTAAGTTAAAATTAAAAGCAGTAGTTTTAAGGTTGGATATGGTGAGAGATGGTGGATGAAGAAGAGAATCTGCTTGTGAAAAAGAAGAGGGTAGGTGAGTGAATAGGTGGAGGTTAAGTCAAATATGGTTTATCCTCTGGATGGAATCACTTTCTGTTCTGACCATACTTTCTTGCAGACCATACTTTCTTGTACAACAACTTATTATGTCTAGTGTATGTAGCTTAATGTAAACAAAACAACTTGTGACTGTGTGTTGTGCAAGTACACTGCTAGTTACTGCCACCTATTGGCGTGTGTATGCTAGTTATTCAGTGGGGGGGTACATGCTGGCAATATAACAGGAGGGCTAGATGCCCAGCCTGTCAGTCATGGAATCACTTTCTGTTCTGACCATACTTTCTTGCTCCTGAAACATTCCATAAAATCCACATTAAGCCCCCAACTCCAAAAAGGTTATGCTCCCATAGGATATGAAAACACCAGGAGCATGTTCACCAAAGAAAATATTTCAGCCATGTCTGATGGTCAGTGAGTCCAATATTGGGCCTAATTTAGTCAATCAAGGCCAACTCCAAATTTAGCAGGTCTTTAGGACAATATTCCCAGTTCTTCCTCCTCATTCTCCTCCTCCCTGTTACTGATGCCAGTGTGCTTCCCTTCTCTTTCTGGGCCCAATCAACATGACTGCCCAGAAGGAGAGAGTCAGGTTAATGTTAGGTTTTCTTCCTTGTTCACTCAAAACGGTCAGGCAAATAAACAGCAACTGGCAAGAAAGAGGAAGAGGAGGAGACATGAGGGCTGTGTGAGTAGACAGTGGCCATTTGGCTGATTAAGCATAGTGATATTTAGGAGTGTGTAACTGGAAAACAGTTGAGATGAATGAAAGCTGAAAAAAGAATTCAATCCTGATACATTCCCATGTGTCCCTAGAGCACTGTTTCTCAACCTTGGTTACTTTAAGAGGGTGGACTTCAACTCCCAGAATTCCCCAGCCAACATGCTGGCTGGGGGATTCTGGGAGTTGAAGTCCACCCATCTTAGAGTTGCTAAGGTTGAGAAACACTGCTCTAGAGCAAGTGCTTTAGCAAATGCCCAATTATGCAATCCACTATTGTTGCTATGTTATTCATGCCTGCAGTTTTTCACCAATTTTTCACCAATCATTTCGTCATATGTTTGCCTACCCCTACCATTCTTTCAGCTCAGGTCAGACTGGAAAACAAATCCCAAGTGTTGTTCTCACTTATCTTGATCTAACAAAGAAATACAGAATGTTTTAGGAGGGAGAAACAAGACTGTAACAATTTTTTCATCCTGCATTTAAATTTTCTAATTTTATTGTTTCACTAACTTTTTTCCCTTGCCACATCATATTTCTATGTATAATTTTATTCAGATGTAAATGCTAGTTATAAAATATTACAGGCTTGTCTGGGAAAATATAAAGCTAGCATAGGGCAAAATCATCTAAATCATTGCCAAAGCGCTCTATCAATTTCTAACTTTACTTCCATCAACTAGAATATTATTTGTCATTCTGATCTTGTAAACTAGGAAAGAATCAAGGATAAGGATTTATTATTGCCAATAAACAAAAATATAGTGAAATCTGGCAAATAGTAGTTGAGATAATTTAGTAACTTCCTTCAGTTCAGCAGATATCAAAAGTACAAAACACCCCAAGTGGTACATAAGACATTTTAGTTCTTGGTAAATTTCTCTTTGCTGTATATACAGTAAAATGGAAATAATGGTATAATTCAAGGAACAATTCTCCTTAAAATGCAAATCTGCAGTTTGTTAGAATAGTTGTGGTCATGCTGTGCAAAAGCAGAAATTGCTATTTTTACTTTGAAGTAAGAGGCACAGAATTAAATTTTAAGTTAAATCAAAATAGTCCATTGTTTATTTCTGTGATTTCTGGGTTCTTCCTAGAATTTCTTATCTGCAACAACAAAAACATAGATTATCTATATTTTAAAAAGCGTACATCAAAAATAAAATAACATAGTGCATTTAAATAAGGCCGCTGCAATGAACTTTATCTAGGTCTGCCTTTAATTTTTTTTATACTGTTAATTCACCTAAGAATAATGATCTGGGTGGATTACAAAGAAATAGATAGTTAGAAAGGTTATAAAAGATAATAGTAAGCACTGTATGTATGTATGTATGTATAATGCTTAAAAACTAAAGTTTGCATGGGATGTAAAATGTTAGGATACTAGGAGGACTAGGCATTTGGAACATATTTCACAAATGCTACCTAAGGCCCATTGGCTACCTCTTCATTTTCAGAGACAATTTTGGATGCTAGTTTTAACTTAGTCATTCTATGTTATAAAGCAAAGGAAGAGCCTGGGCAAGACACTGTGAAGAATGCAGTGATAGCTTTTTAGACATCTTCAACATAGAACTGTATAAAATGGTATGGTTGGAAGGAGTCTTGTAGACCATCTCTTCTAAGTGCCTGCTGGGTAAAGGTAACCCAAAATGGAGCACCCCTTGCAGATGGCTGTCTAGTCTCTGCTTGAAGATCATCCCTCCAGGTAATAGATCACTTTGATTAATGGCTCCTACTATTACGAAACCTCTTCTAATGTTCTGTGGAAATCTCTTCTCCTGCAGCTAAAGCCTTGAAACAGCTTCAAAATTGAGACTGGTCAGCCTCTAATTAAGCTCTTTTCTCCCAGAGACACCGACCCGGAAGAGGATTTTCCCACTGCTTGGGAAAACGGGAACAAAAACAGTGCACAAATGGTTTGGGTTTAGTTTCATTTCGATGAAACCTGTCATTGATAAAAGAGAGTTCAAGCTTCACTAAACCAATTAAAATGTTTTTGCCTCAGGAGATAAATAAAAACACATGATAGGGCTAAAGCAGAGTGGAAAGTGGTAATCAGTACAGTAGTTCAGTATTGAACAATATTGAACACTGTAACAATAACACATAATAAATCATTTTGAAAGGTGGATTCAATATATTCTTTTCCAAGGACAAACAAAGTATACTCCTGAGGATTGAAACGAGGCCCTCCATTGCTTTTATGATTCATTTCAAGAAGAAATGGCTAAAAGAAAGATTTTTCCTTCTTGTGCTGCACAACATTCCTTAATGCTGTGCCAGATGCAGGCCAATCTGTCACAAGGCAGTGAATGTAGTTAAAATGAGAAAGAGAAAGTATTGTGTGCATGTTGCATGGTGCGTGTACGAGAGAGAGAGAGAGGGAGAGTATGGAGGTTTATAGGTCTGTGTGCACGTGTGTATCTGTTTGCATGCATCTCTCTTTCTCCCCCCCCTCTGTCCCACGGTTGTGCAAGGAGCATGATAGTGGCACAACAATACTATTGAAAAAAGAAAGAGGGTTTTTGTCTTGTATGGCATTTCATTACTGCATAACATAAATCATGCTGCCCTAATCAATGACTTTCTACCAAATTTTGAGGAGAAAATCTTGGGGAACTTCTAGAGAAGGAAAGGGCCGGGGAATGTGTATAACTTGTGGACTATGCTTCTTTTAGGAAGACTCTTAAAATGTGGGAGTGAGTGGGTAAACCTAAAGAGCACTCTGTTTCACACAATCGTGGCTTAGCTTTATTTATGTATTAATTTAGCATATTTGTATATTTATATCAAGTTTGTATGCTATATAGGCAGGCATCAACATACCAAAGCAATTATTTATTGTATCTGTATGCTGCTGCTTCACGAAAAGTAGCGCTCAAGACGGCTGGCAATAAAATAGAGATAAAATGTCCAAGGTATAGTTAAAACATTATGCACTAAATAAAATCGCAAGGAAAAAAAACTCATGAGCCTTGTATGGTCCATTTCCCATAAAAATGAATGGTTAGGAGTAAATATTTCCAAGAAGACTCTCAATAAGTACTTCAGAGATCGTGTGTGTGTGTGTGTGTGTGTGTGTGTGTGTGTTTATTTCAACTACTTTCTATTCTTATTTCAGCTGTTTCAGTTCTTATAAACAGAATAGCGATGGGTTAAGATTTAGAATATTTTACCCTTTCTTCTTCTTTTCTAACTTTTAGAGGCACTTATCACAAGGAATGGTGATCAGGGCATGAGAAGGCAATAATTTGTTTGTTTTAAGATTATACGTCAGTTTATGACTATGCAAATTCAGAATATAGTGTATCCCATTAGAACAGCCACAAATAGAGTAAATAAAATCTTCCTTGGATTGAGCTTAATTCCTGGAAACTTTCTTGACAAGGAAATTCCACATCTCCAACACTCAGATCAGTCACAGACATCTTGGTGGTGGAGGCCAGAAATGAAGGATGCTAGGAAATAGTAGAAGATCGAAGGAGAGATATAGAAGACATATGTCAAGTTCTTTATAGTAAAATTTTGGACAACTCTTGATTATTATTACAGAGTTTGCTCTTGAACTGGATTTTTCCACACAATCTCAATTCCTATAGGAAATACCTTTGATTTAGCTTTAGGTCCCAGCAAGCAACAGTTTTCATCCAGCGATAACCAGAAAAAAGTTGTTAGGCAAAGTTAGCCTTCATTGATTAGTGCAAAACCAAAACATTTTTCTGTCCTTCATAAAAGGACATCCAAGGTCAAGTGCCAGGAGCACGATCTGACAAGGTGTCCCAAAAGCCATCTGTCAACCAGATTTATTTTAGAGTTCTGTTTCTGTTTTGCCAGTCTATTCAAGTACAGAAATATTTACACTTACACATTGAGTGGGAGGGGGGAGGTAACATGAAAATCATAATTAACACCAATTGTTGCTAATCAGATTTTCACATCCAAGTTAAACAACCAAGTGCCAATAGGCCCTTAGTAAGGATGACCCCAAGAATGAAGAAGGAGATTCTTAAAGGCCTTTCTCTTCTGCCAAGCTGTAGCACCAGCCACCTAGTCTTAAGATGGCAGAAAGCGATACTGGCACAACTGTTGCTGTTCCCATTGCTGATCCATTTCCCTCCTCTACTGCATCTCTTCTGAGCAGCTGCTGAACAGGGCTGTTCTGATTTTTCTGTATGCCGCTCATGATAGGGCCGGCTTATCCTCTGGCTCTGTGGCCCTCCCTCTTTGATACATCACCAATCACAGCACAGCAGCAGGATCTGGGTAGATGTGATATAATAAACCAGTGCTATACCACCTGTGCCTATTTAGCTTCCTTCCTTCTTCCATAAAACCCAAGAAAAATCAAGTGAGAACCATGAAATGACAAAAGAATCATGAAGGTAGCTGAGTTGCTAGCAGTGGTTCTTGGAAAAGAACATATTGTGATTTCTCTACCTTTCTTGTCATTTCACGGTGAGAGTATTTCAGCCTTGTGCAAACCAGGAAGGGCCACAGAGGTAAAGCAAGCTACCATGGTCTAATGCTGTTGTACGAAACTGGTCGACTACCAGCATAGCAGGTGGCATAGCCACTGCTCCAACAAGTTATTTACATTTAAATAGCAAGGTAAAATCTTAATCAAATCAAGCTCAAGTCCTGGTGACCATCTGGATATTCCATATAGAGGTTTTTGGCAATTATATGGAAAAGTGACCGGAGGATGGAACATCTGATCACAGTGCAATGTGATCACACATCTGCTGCTAATCTTGGAATTTCTCCAAATTGTGAGCATTGTCAGTAACAACCAGGGATTTTTGCAGGAAGTGGTCACAAATATCAAGACAGCAACCCCAACAGTGCATATTTAAAAAACAGGTGGAGCTCTGATTGTACCATCGTAGCAACCATCTTGACTTTTTTTGACACACCCTGAGATACCCTTGGTAACAACAGACACAAAGCAACTCCCACTGCTTCAGAGAAACAGTCCTTCCCGCTTCTGGAGTGCATGCTCTACTGTTCTTGCACATATCTGATGATGCCTCTTGTTCCAAACTTTAGCCTGCATTTGAAAAATAATGTAAAGTCTCCTTCAAGTCCAATGCAAATCCTGTATCTAGGTAGGGGTTTGCAGGGGGTGGGGGCAAAAATGCACATCAAATAATTTTCTTAACATTGCAAAGTCATTAGTGGCATTTCTGTACCTGAGGTGCTACTGTTGAAACCAAACACCTTGCTGTAGACTTAAACTGTATGAACATGGTTGCCTAGAAATTATGGGAATGGTGGCAGTCCTTCTCTTAGACACAGTAAAGAAGATAACTCAAACAGAAAATGCTGGAAAGAGAGAGACGGTAGCAAAATGTTAGATAAGCAGCGATGCTAGGGTGCAATTCAGCATATCCAGTCCCCCAACAAAGACTGCTATCTTCAGACCACAGGTGCTGAAATATGATTCATCTGCTAATCTGATGAATTGTGGTGTGGAATGGGATATGTGCACACAGAATGGTCGTTTGCTCCACACAGCAAAAGATCTTGGGTGGGATGCTGACCAGAAATCTCTGATAAAGATCTTCCCACACCTCAGAAGACTGTAACTGACAGAACTACTGGGGAATATCATGGAAGTTGAAGTAGCATACAATCCACTGGATCTAAGTTCTAGCCTTAATAGGGGCTTGAGTATGCATAAACATGCGTGCTTTGATTAAAGCTGTCATTGTTAACTACATACAGGTGACCACCCAATCTATGTTTATTGAAAAGCAAGTCCCGCTGCATTTCTATAGAATTCCTCCTAGGAGAGTATCTTGTTTAAGACTAGGTTAGTAAAGTAGCTGGCTTTTAAACAATTGCTTGCTGAATTAAATTTAGTTCTGCATTTCTAGAAACCATAAATATGGATTGTGCTTTTTAAAAAGGTTGAAAAGAGTGATCCAGTCATCTTAAATTAAAACAATCCAGTCATCTTAAATTAAATTAAATTCCACCCCCCACTGCCAACCAAGAGGGGTGGTGGAATCATGCAAAACGTTGTATATCAGGACATGACATAATGTAACATCCCCCTCTCTCACTTTCTCTGCTCTGAGAGCTTAAGAGAGTTGGACTGTTGGAATGGTATAAACAGATTCTATACATCAATTCCCCTTCATGGATCACTGCTTTGTCATGGCGAAGGGGCTTGCGTAACTCAGTGAAGCCATGAGCTATACCGTGCAGGGCCACCCAAGATGGACAGGTCATGACAGAGAGTTCTGACAAAATGTGGGCCACTGGAGAAGGAAATGGCAACCCACTCCAGTATCTTTGCCAAGAAAACCCCATGGACAATGTTAAAAGGCTAAAAGATATGACACCGGAAGATGAGCCCCTCAGGTCGGAAGGTGTCCAATATGCTACTGGGGAAGAGCGGAGGGCAATTCCAAGTAGCTCCAGAAAGAGTGAAGCGGCTGGGCCAAAGCCGAAAGGACGTTCAGCTGTGGATGTATCTGGTAGCAAAAAGAAGGTCCGATGCTGTAAAGAACAATATTGTATAGGTACCTGGAATGTAAGATCCATGAACCAAGGCAAGCTGGATGTGGTCAAACATGAGATGCAAGATTGAACGTCGACATCTTGGGAATCAGCGAATTGAAATGGACGGGAATGGGTGAATTTAATTCAGGTGACCATTATATCTACTACTGTGGGCAAGAAACCCTTAGAAGAAATGGAGTTGCACTCATAGTCAATAAGAGAGTGGGAAAGGCAGTAATGGGGTACAACCTCAAAAATGACAGAATGATCTCAGTGCGTATCCAAGGCAAACCATTCAACATCACAGTAATCCAAGTCTATGCCCCAACCACCGATGCCGAAGAAGCTGAAGTTGACTGGTTCTATGAAGACCTACAACACCTTCTAGAACTAGCACCAAAAAAAGATGTCCTTTTCATCATAGGGGATTGGAATGCTAAAGTAGGAAGTCAAGGAGTAATCGGAATAACAGGCAAGTTTGGCCTTGGAGTACAAAATGAAGCAGGGCAAAGGCTAATAGAGTTCTGTCAAGAGAACAAGCTAGTCATAGCAAACACTCTTTTCCAACAACACAAGAGATGACTCTACACATGGACATCACCAGATGGTCAATACCGAAACCAGATTGATTACATACTTTGCAGCCAAAGATGGAGAAGCTCTATACAGACAGCAAAAACAAGACCAGGAGCTGACTGTGGCTCAGATCATGAGCTTCTTACTGCAAAATTAAGGCTTAAATTGAAGAATGTAGGGAAAACCACTACACCACTCAGGTATGACTTAGATCATATTCCATGTGAGTACACAGTGAAGGTGATGAATAGATTTAGAGGATTAGATTTGGTAGACAGAGTGCCTGAAGAACTATGGACGGAGGTCTGTAACATTGTACAGGAGGCAGCAACTAAAACCATCCCAAAGAAAAAGAAATGCAAGAAAGCAAAATGGCTGTCTGATGAGGCTTTACAAATAGCTGTGGAAAGAAGGAATGCGAAAAGCAAGGGTGAAAGGGAAAGATATAAGCAACTGAATGCAGATTTCCAGAGAATAGCAAGGAGAGATAAGAAGGCCTTCTTAAATGAACAATGCAAAGAAATTGAGGAAAACAATAGAATGGGGAAGACTAGAGATCTCTTCAAGAAAATTGGAGATATCAAAGGAACGTTTAGTGCAAAGATGGGCATGATAAAGGACAAAAAAGGCAGGGACCTAACAGAAGCAGAAGAGATTAAGAAGAGGTGGCAAGAATATACAGAAGAACTATACAAGAAAGATCTTAATGTCCCTGATGTCCATGCTGGTATGGTCACTGACCCTGAGCCAGACATCTTAGAGAGTGAAGTCAAGTGGGCCTTAGGAAGCATTTCTAACAACAAAGCTAGTGGAGATGACAGTATTCCAGCTGAGTTATTTAAAATACTAAAAGACGATGCTGTTAAAGTGCTGCACTCAATATGCCAGCAAGTTTGGAAAACGCAACAGTGGCCACGGGATTGGAAAAGGTCAGTTTATGTTCCAATTCCAAAGAAGAGCAGTGCCAAAGAATGCTCAAACTATCACACAATTGCACTCATTTCACATGCTAGCAAGGTTATTGTGAGAGTGTGGGCAGAGAACGGCCAGGCAAGGGGGGTCAAGCATGTACTGTTATCCCCCGAACAGCGAGGGAGAGATAAGAGAATGAGACTGGCCCCTCCCTGAGGAATGCTAGGAGTGTTTACGGATTGACCCTGGGAACTGTTCTCAGTCTGGGAAGATTCTCTGTATAGGCTAAGCCAAATAAACCTTGCTGGATTGAATCTGTATTGTCTCCTGGAGTTTCATGGGCTAAACCTGACAGTTATGCTCAAAATCCTACAAGCTAGGCTTCAGCAGTACGTGAACTGAGAACTACCAGATGTACAAGCTGGGTTTCGAAGAGGCAGAGGAACTAGAGATCAAATTGCCAACATTCGCTGGATCATGGAGAAAGCATGAGAGTTCCAGAAAAACATCTACTTCTGCTTCATTGACTATGCAAAAGCCTTTGATTGTGTGGATCACAACAAACTGTGGCAAATTCTTAAAGAGACGGGGGTACCAGACCATCTTACCTGTCTCCTGAGAAATCTGTATGCGGGCCAAGAAGCAGCAGTTAGAACTGGTCACGGAACAACCGATTGGTTCAAAATAGGGAAAGGAGTACGACAAGGCTGTATACTGTCACCCTGCTTATTTAACCTATATGCAGAGTACATCATGAGAAATGCCAGGCTGGAAGAATCACAAGCTGGAATTAAGATTGCAGGGAGAAACATCAATAACCTCAGATAGGCAGACAATATCACCCTAATGGCAGAAAGTGAAGAAGAACTAAAGAGCCTCTTGATGAGGGTGAAAGAGGAGAGTGCGAAAGCTGGCTTGAAACTCAACATTAAAAAAACTAAGATCATGGCATCTGGACCCATCAATTCCTGGCAAATAGAAGGGGTAGAAATGGAAGCAGTAACAGACTTCATTTATTTGGGCTCCAAGATCACCGCAGATGGAGACTGCAGCCATGAAATTAAAAGACGCTTGCTCCTTGGGAGGAAAGCTATGGCAAACCTAGATAGCATATTAAAAAGCAGAGACGTCACCTTGCCGACAAAGATCCGCATAGTCAAAGCTATGGTTTTTCCAGTAGTAATGTATGGCTGTGAGAGCTGGACCATAAAGAAGGCTGAGCGCCGAAGAATTGATGCCTTTGAACTGTGGTGCTGGAGAAGACTCTTAAGAGTCCCCTGGACTGCTAGGAGGTCAAACCAGTCAATCTTAAAGGAAATCAACCCTGATTGCTCATTGGAAGGATTGATAATGAAGCTCAAGCTCAGATACTTTGGTCACCTAATGCGAAGAGAGGACTCTTTGGAAAAGACCCTGATGCTGGGAAAGATGGAAGGCAAAAGGAGAAGAGGACGGCAGAGGATAAGATGGCTAGATAGCATCACTGAAGCAATGAGCATGAAACTGAGCAAATTCAGGGAGGCAGTGAAGGACAGGAAGGCCCGGCGCAATATGGTTCATGGGGTCACGAAGAGTCGGACATGACTTAACGACTGAACAACAACAACAAAAATACATCAATTCCCGCAACACCACTGAGTATCAGGACTTGAATAGCTACTAAAAGTAATGTGGTATGTACAGTCATCTAAACTGCAATGGTCCACGATTTCAATTCTGGGTAGAGGGTCTGAACCCCATAGAGTAAGATCTGGCTAGGTAGGTCTGATTAATCCCAATATAGAGCAAAACTGGTCATGTACTGCCTCCTGGTGGCCTGTATGAATTCAGTAAACACTAGAAACAAAGGAATTGAATTCAATCTCATCCTGTTTAAACCAGGCTGACTGGTCCTAAATGAAAATGTTATTGCTACACCACACTGGCTCTCCTTTATGTCTCTTGGGGTTACCTTTTCTAACCATGAGCCCTCAGATGCATTGAGCTATAGCACCCTCACAGCGCTGGCCATAAATTGCAGTCCAACACAACTAGAAGGTATCCAAAGACTACTTAGAGCCATCACTCACTCACTGAGGCACATCCTTCCAATTGTCCAATATCAGCTTTTCTGCTCAGTTTTAGGATGGAACCTAAAGTTAGGAATCTTTTCCAAGAATATAAAGCACTTTTCCAGGTCAAGATTGCACATTGGGGTGGCATGCCAGTGGCCACCTCCCCAAGGTGAATAGGGCTAGTACAAACAAGGGGCAACTTCAGGACACCTTTCCAAATAATATTTAATATATCCTTAATTAATGTGATTTACTCTGCATGCCTTAATAATGCCTCCCTTTGGAACCATTAAAAATGATAGTTCAGCAGCCATCTTTGGAAAGCCTTTGGAGGCTGAATGCAAAGCTTTATGGTTAAGTCCAATTTTGTTTTCCTCCTACTTCAGTCTACTATTTGGGGGAGGGTGGCCTGTGACACACCATTCACTGGCCAAGTGCCAGTCATCTTTCTGTTCAGGAAGAGAAGAGTGATACCTCTCCACTTTTATGAGCTGTGCAGTAGAAGCCATTTTGACAGATGGCAGAAGACGGTCCTAGTTTTTGTCTTGTTGCCCTAGTCTTGGACAAGCACTGTGCATTCCCTCCACCGCCCGTCTTTCTGTTCCTTGCCAATGACCCTTCTTGGTTCAGGAGAAGAGGCAATGTGGCCCTGGCTCCTAACCAGGAGGGGCAGGTTGACAGAAGAGGCCCCCTTAGGCTCTTTTGTTTGGCTTTCACACTGAACATCTCTAAAACTCTCCTGGAGGTATAACTTTTCCAAAAAGGTGAAAAAGAATGACGTTTTGAATTCACCAGAGCATAAGTATGTACCTAAAAAACAAGCAACATTTTTGTAGATGGCAGAAATGTAAAATATCACATTTCAGGTGTTATGGAAAAGCCTGGAACTGCTGTTGTACTATACAAGCTTTACTATTCCCAATTAATTGTGGAGGAGAGAAAAAAAAAAAACCTCCTCCATTAGTAGAAAAGTAAAAGGTAGCCTAGCACTAATGATAATAAATTGCAGCATCCTTAACAGAAATGGCACAATTCTTTAAATTGCCTTTTGCCTTGCAGCATCAGAGCAGCTGAGCATAATTTATACCCCCCCCTCCTCAACACACAAACCTCTCTCATTTCTTCGTCTTCGTCTTCTTCTTCTTCTTCTTCTTCTTCTTTTTTAGTTTTGTTTTGCATGATGACATGATATCTAGTTCATGCAATATCAGGGTAATAACAATGATATTCTAATATTAATGCATGGAGAAAAAGTATACACTGTGATGAATAATAGCCCCATGTTTTTGGATCTCCTTGCCAAGTCATATTAAAATGACAAATAATTGCAATTGCTTTGCAGAGGAATGAACAGGCTCTGTAGTCAAAAAGCACATTAGGGACCAGGGGTGTCCATTTGTTATCCTTTGTCAGGAAAACATGGTTCTTAATGAAAGAGAATGAAGGGACACTGATTGAGGATGGTGACACTAAGCCTCTTTCTCAGCAAGAGCCCTGACATGGGTATTAAGAAGCAAACTGAAAGGTTAAGACACAACTTTGGAACTTGAGAATCTGAAATAATACAACTCTTGTCATTTGCCTAAACTGCCATTTAAAAAATGGCCAGTTAAAATGCTGTGGCCAGCTGCCGAAGGTCGTGATGGACAGGCAGCAGATTGTAGAGGCAACAATAAATGCCCTTTGAAAAAGAAAGACAAAATATGTTTTTAGAAAGAGGCTTCTGCTTTCTCTACATGCTTTATTTATTTATTTTTCACGTTTTATCCCAAGCTACTGTCTTTCCAGCTAATACCCTTAGCTAATAGCTTCAGCCAAGGCACTTTTCCTGAGTATTAATGAGTATCTTTGGGAGATCTGATAGTTGGCAGTAGAAGTCAACCATATGGAACATCGTAAGTCATTGGGGGCCCAAACCTTCAAGCTAGTGATGACTGGGGCTGAAGGAAGTAAACACACACCAATTTAAGATTATGGCCTTCAGTTCCTGCAGCTTTGTAATTCCAGTCCCACCCCATTTGCTCTCATCTGGTTAATGCCAGCTTGGTAAACAGTAAGACCATCCTTCTAGATTTTTCCTAGCTTGGTCCTTTCCTCCCAGAAACCCCTTTACACTAGCTGCATGAACTCCATATGCTATGCAATATGGATTAGAAAACACACTTGGGAGGTGCTTGGTTTCTCTTGATTCCTACCCAATTGCCTCCCTCCCTCACTTCTCAGGTGGATCTCTTTGTCTTTTCATTGAAGGTCATATTTCATCTGAGGCCTTTCCTAGAAAGCTAGCCAGTGAGAAAGAATTCAGACACCTGAACCTTTACCTCATTGCAATCACAGCAGGTCAGTGCCATATCCTAGGTCAATCTCTTTAGCTATCTAGTCAATTCTACTAGCAGTTACAGCCCACAAACTCAAAATTTTCTCCCATCATCTGCTACCTGTTCCCTTTAATCAGAAATGCTGGAAATTAAGTTTGGGAACTTCATCAAAATGAATGATCTTCATCTCGAAGACTTTGCAGATCCACAGAAAACTGAAAGGGAATGTCTGTGTGAGAGAATATAAGGAAGCACACAATGCCACATGGAATCACAGTGGGAGTAATACGTGAGGCTGAAGTTATTATAGAGAAAATCATACAGGCACAAAAAAACCCCAACGTTTCTGTGATTAGACTTTGTAATGTATAGAATTATTATAGGTCAGAAAAACTCTTGTGAAGATTTTTTTCACTCTCTCTAGTGAAGTTTTCTTGACCACAATAAGAGGACAAATTGTTCATAGATCTTATGTGGCACTTCTGATACAGTATATTTTCTGTTCTGTAATTTTCATGTGCAATGCTTTTCTAGAAGAAAAAGAGACAGAATGCCAATATCTTGGTGAATAATGTCCTTATTTGTCTTGTTTATAGTTTGATCTTTCTGGACATTCACCCTCAGACTCTTAGTTCTAACAAGACTAAAATGGAAGATCCAGTAATGCATTTTGGACTCTATAAATGTAGAAGTTTATGAAGGAACTCAGTGACAGAAAATGGAACATCTAAAGAATGAAAAGGTAGGAAAATATACTTTAAGTAATACATACAGTATCTTTGTATGGTGTAATTTAATTTTGATCAGTAACAGAAGTGAGCTAAAAAAGTAATAAAGATCTAATTTTGCTTAGGTTACAGTACAAAGCCTTTCTCAGCATGCTTCTCTGTAGATGTGTTTGGGTTAACATTTGTTATGCCCCAGTTCCGTTGAACAAATCATTTGCTAAGAAAGATGGGCATTATAGTCCAACCTATCTGGAAGGAGGCAGATTCAGGAATACACATTCCTGGGAGTAGGCCCTATAAGATTCAGTGGGACTTACTTCTGAGAAAATATGCATAGAATTTCATTATAAAATAATTTGCATTGGTAGTGTCCCATGCTAATTTTATTGACAGTTATCCACTAATGAATATAGTTCTCAAGTAACTATATATAGGATTACAACTTTCATTCTGTTAATGGTGTTACAAGAAATAAAATATTGGGAGAAGCAGATTACAGGTAGTCCCTGGGTTAATAATGTCTGTGTTACAAACAACCCACAGTTAAGAACAGAGCCTATTGTAGCAAAATTTGAGTTAATACACAATGATTCAAGTTAAATACACAATGGTTTGAGTTAATTACACAATACTACTGATACAGTTGTTGTTGTTGTTGTTCAGTCGTTAAGTCGTGTCCAACTCTTCGTGACCCCATGAACCATATTGCGCCAGGCCTTCCTATCTTTCACTGCCTCCCTGAGTTTGCGCAATTTCATGCTCATTGCTTCAGTGATGCTATCTAGCCATCTCATCCTCTGCCGTCCTCTTCTCCTTTTGCCTTCCATCTTTCCCAGCATCAGGGTCTTTTCCAAAGAGTCCTCTCTTCGCATTAGGTGACCAAAGTATCTGAGCTTGAGCTTCATTATCAATCCTTCCAATGAGCAATCAGAGTTGATTTCCTTTAAGATTGACTGGTTTGATTATACAATAATACTGTTCTGGCTTACATACAAATTTTACTTAAGGACAGATCTTGGGAACAGAACTCGTTCTTACAGGGACTACCTGTAATGATATTTGAACCTGAAGAAAAATGTCAACATGCAGAGGATGAAAAACAAGAAAAATCCAGATCAGGTCTGGATACCAACCAGCAGAGATAAGAACTGTCATGCAGCAGATTGCAAGGAAACAATCCATCAAGAATAAAACAGATCCAGAATGACAGCTTCCAGCAGCAGGTCATGCAACAGTCAACAAATGGCTTAGGTAAGATAGAAAGACATGCAATGGATGCTGCTGGCAAAGGATTCAAAAGAAATCTGTAAAGGAATTCATTTCAGAGGCATTGTCATTTGTGCGCATTACCCCCAATACCCCTTATGGACTTGGCCAATTTGTAGTGGGGAAAATGCAAATATGTGAGTGCATGTGTGTGACATTTAAGCAAATTGTATCCAATAAAAGCTTTTGTAGGTTAACTGAGATTGTGTGATATGAGTTCCCATGAGATTCCATTCTTGCATAAGATCCTGAACCCCTGTATCGCCACTGAAAGTGTTTGAGTATATCCATGAATACTTCCCCACTCTACCTTCTCCACAGACTATTCACTACTAAGCCTCAGTTGCCCTTATCTAGCTCTAGGTGTGTTAAGTAGATCTCAGGGGAGGTGACCTGCACATGTGTCTCACTGGGAAGTTTGAAAGAGAAAATAAGAGAACTATAAGCGGGGATAACATTGTCCCGGGACATTATGTCTGTAGAAAGAGAATTATTATTGCTGTCCAGGGTAATTGGTTCTAAAATCTCAAACTGTATATATGTGAAAGCCTGTATAACTGGAGGAATTCGTAGCCAGCTGATCACTACCTGCTTTATCACAACTCTGACTTGCTGTAAGTTTACTTTGAGCAACAAAAATATGAGTCATTTCATACCAAAATGAGTCATCGGTCTCATAGGATAGTCATAGGTCCAATGGCTGATTAGAGGCTGAGTTAGCAAATAGCTCCCTTGATTTTAGCCTAGAGTAAAACAAATATTCAAAGCATGAGCACAACGCATCATAAGGTTAAATGGGCAAACCCTCCATAATGACCCTGTGGGACTTCTACTAGTGTCACTGTGAATGTTCTGTGGCACAGAAAACTTGCTCATTTTAAACTGAATTCTTTGGGATCCTGGAGTTTCTTAGAACTTTATCAGAGATTGCTCAGTGAGAAGACAATAACAGATAGACTTTCTGAAAGACAAGTTGAGTACCACTAATAATCTTAATTCTGCATAGACAAGAATTGGGGAATAATAGCCATGTTAGGGGAGAAACTTTCCATTTATCCTAAGAGGCTGAGTCAATGAGGTGAATGAATAAAACCTACATCTTTTGGAATAAAAATATTCTAAAAATATTCTCCATCAGGATGCATAACCATTCATGAAGAGAACAATCAATGAGGGGGGGGAAGTTGGAAAATTATGCATTATATCTTCAGATTTCACAGTCAAATTCCAAAATTGGTGGTGACGTGATGTAAGAAGGCTACATATCTGCAGTTTTGCCCTGATGCAGTAAATAGGCATAGAAAATCAGATTGTTTAGTTTCTGTTCACTTTCACCTTTGAAAAATTGGAATCTTGCGGAGGCTTTTTTTCCACTGAAGGCCATTTTCACTTGTGGGCAATTTGGGAAGTGGAGATAAATGGCCAAACTACTGCAAGAGGTAAATTGTTGGGTGCTACCTGCCTGCTGGTTTTTTGAAGGGTTGAAATTAATGAGGAGAGGGAGGAGGCAATTTGCAAAGGATGCATATTGGAAGTCAAGGGCATCTGCAGGAGGGATCAAAAGAGTCAAGAAGGATCAATGCCCTACTTCTTCTTTACATTGCAACACAAGTAGAAAAAGTACCAGGGCTCTGATAGTGCAGTGGCAGCCCCCATCTAGACTTTTTTTACTCTCCCAAGTCACCCATGTTGGAGATGGGCCAGATGAAGCTAGTCATGGGTAGAATCTGAGCCACTCCCTTTGGGCCTCTCTCTCAGACTTACATATTCTCTCTTAACATCTCTTACCAGAAATTAGCCGCCCAGAGTCACCCGTTGGGGGAGATGGGCAGCATACAAATTTGATAATAAATAAATAAACAAACAAACAAACAAATAAATAAATAAATAATAAATCTCAACTGTTGGCTTATGGAAAGCTTATGAAATTTAAGTCAGGGCCATCCCTGGTACCAGGGAACAGGCAGACTCCAATTTACAGTGCTATGTGAATACCTTTGCTCATTTAACAATTGATTTGTTAAAAAAAAATTAATGGATTTAAAGTTTTGTTTTTCTATTAACTAAGTTGCCAGAAAAAATGAAATACAATATTACGTAAGCAGCCCTGACACCTTTAGTACCTGGTGGGCTAAAAAGGTTAAGGAAATAATTAATAACTAGAATAAACAATTGTAACACAGTTATACACAGTGTTGCTAATGCTGTTGAATGGTTGTGTTTTGATGTCTTGTGCCCTTTTGCTATGTTGAGCTTCTACAGCATATTTTAAAAGGCCAAGACTCGACAATCCATCTTGCTCTGAGAAAGTTGGTAAGCTTTGCTCTTGTCCTCTTGTACTGATGAGATTCTGTTCTGTTTAACTTTTGCTGATGTGATGTAAGCTCTTTGTTCTGTTGTAAGCTTTTTAGAATATTTGCTAAATGTAGAGCTTTTCCCCCCCCTGTTGAATTATATATGGCTGGTTTTATTGCTCATTGGCTGCTGATAGGAGTCAGCAAGGACTTCCATCCCACCTTCCTTTGTGGTGCTGGGGTGAAACACCAAGGCAGATAGGTTCATCTTACAAAACAATCATAATATTCCAAGTTTTGTTGCATCAAAATGCCCCCCAGTGGGAACATGCCAACAGAATCTTTTCTTTGAATGGGGCTGTTTTGTTCCAGGCTCAAAACAAACAAGTTTTGTGTTTTTTGTGAACATCTGAACAAAAGTCAGATATGAACAGTAAACCGCCACTAGTAAAATATTAAGAGCAACAATGCTGTTTTTACTCAGAACACCATACAGACTCTGGGTTACTGAGTAATTTAATTTAAGGGAAGTTAACCTAAATATGTGCATAGAACTAAGACAATTCTCATTGAGGTTTTTTAGTACACTACACTTAGAATTTGTCTGGTATTTTGAGCAGTGACAACTGCTGTTATGAAATACACATTGGTGAAGCATCTAACATACATTCTTTCCTCTTTTATTGGTGCTACTCTATCTGAAATGGGTATAAACTGAGATGCTGGGGACACGGTGCCATCTATCTCTTTCCTCTTATTTCTCCCACGCCATTCTCCTTCTCTTCTGCCCTTTTGCCTGCTTTAATTTAATAGGAAAACCCATCGCCAGATGCCAGGCAGATAAATGTACTGAAACCCTGCTAACGTTTAATCTCTTTATGGATAGATGCAAATATTGCTGTCAATGATATCAGAGCCTGGTCCAGCAATCACCCAGGAAGCTGCTCATCCATTTTCCTATCCTGTGCTCATTACAATCAGTCACTGAAAATTGCGATCCAGAATATTCGTTCTTGACGAAAACAATAGAATTAAGCCAAGCCCAGCTTCAGAAAATTGCTTTCATATTCAAGCAGTGCTACACACATGCAGACACCTTGCTGATGATTTTACTGCCCTGAAGAAAATATATTGCTCCTGCCAGAAACCTGTCTTTTGGTGCTTTGTCACATACAAGTGATGATAAAATTCCAACAGAGAGACTTCTTTTTAATCTTACAGGTCATCGTTTGTACTCTGGACAATTCTCCCTTTTGTCCTCATTTAGTCTAGATAAGAAGAAAAATTCCTTTTAGTTGCCTCCAAACTTCTTTGAACCACACTAAGTCAGAAGTATGGCTGACCGTGTTTCACCAGTGGTACTTTTGTGTTATTGCCTCCATCTGTTTGGCATGGAGAATATTCTTAAATTCGGCTATGCCAGTTTTGACTTTCCATATTTGTTTAACACTAGTTCCTATCAGCACCAGTCAGTATGCTTTATGTTCAGGGATAAGGGGATTTGTAGGTGCAGCGAAATTCGCCAAGTTTGCCTTGCATTTACTATCCTGAAGCAATGTGTGAATTGAATGACAATTTACCAACCACTCTTTTAATGCCTAAAGAATGCTTAAGAATAATACTAAGAATATACAAAAAATAATTTTAACCACAGTGCTGGAATGCTGATACCTAAGAACAGTACAAAGAAATAACTAAAGCCACGCTTCTGGAAGTAGAAGGAAGAAGATAGAGGAGGAGGGTGGAACCGAGGACAGCCATCAGCAAAAGGCTTTAGCAAGCTTAATATGTTAAGTTATAATGCCAGCTCTGAATAGAGGCATTCTTCTTTTTCAGTGGCACTTATAATATTTTGTTGGAAAAGTAATTAGTCTGAATTCAAGAACACAACCAATCACCTACTCTTACCTCGATCGTTGAATTCATCTAGGATAGATTTACCCCTGGCCATAGGGGATCCATGAATGTATACTAAATTAGTGTCTTTCATTCATTCCTGTCTGCAAAGAACAAATTATAATGAAGACATAATGTGATCGTGTTGCCTTTTACCTGGTTAGATGATTTGTCCATCTAGGTCATTAAGCCCCCAACGTAGGGTCTTCTAAGTGTCCTTTAATACATACTTTCTGGAAAGTGAAGCTTAATACATCTAGAAGGGACTTGGTTGAGAAAGACTAGATTATTCTACTCTACTTTGACTACTAGGGGACCCTTAGCCTCAGGTGGATGTTTCTCACATCACCTTCTATCTGAGATGTGATCCTTTAAATGAATTGAACCAAGGCCTACTTGCTTATGCTCCGACACTTAATTCTGGTCCTTCTTCAAATGACAGCATAAGAGTGAGCTTTTAAGAAATGTTATACCCTGCCAGTAATTAAACAAAAATGTTTAAAATTTGATCAAAAAGCAAATAGCATCAAACATGCTATAAATATAGCAGTAAAACCCCAATAATATCAGCTTCAGTGATGGTAGCATAAACAAAATAACTAAAGTTGTTCTAACAGTGTCAAAGACATTATCTAATAAAATCAGGAATCCCTGGCCTGAATCTTGATCCTGCCATGAATTCATCTGATCAGTTTATGTAGCCTACCTTCCTTGAGCCTGAGAACCTTTTTCCATAATATGTGGAATACTGTAGATACCTTCAAGGATCTTGTGCCAAGTGGCCTTCTAAATGTATCTGTTTAAATGTTGCTGAGATACAGTTCTGGGGATCTCCATCATTGGCCATATTCAGCATCTGAAAGACTAGGTACCTGACTTCTCGATTGTTATGGGATTACATGCACACAAAATATATACATTGCTTTTAATGATTCGTTATTGTTTAATTAAAACAATCACACTGTTAAAGCAAAGACTTTTGTGAAATGGCAAAACTTCCTAAAGGAGGCCTCCGAATGGATTTTTCTGAAAATGACCTATTTACAGTATATCCCTATATAAAACACACAAAGTTCCATCTAATTATTCCAAGCACCCCTGCTAGGCCTCTTGGATTTTCCTGCCTGTAAAAGTCATTCACCTAAAAAACTCAACAACTGCTCTGATTCAATACAACTAAAGTATACAATAGCCTTTTGATTGATGTAATTTGTCAGCCAGTGATGAGTCCACTTCAGTTTCATGCCAATGGGAAATAGATTTTTTATTCAGAAGAAGACAGAGGAGGAGGAGGAGGACGTATGCAGAGGACATAACTTAGAAGTTAAGATATCAGGTTCTAAAGCCAAATTAAGGGGGAACAAGTTAAATTAAAATATTTTTTAAAATGGAGATAGACTTCTGAGTTCTGACCAAGGTGTCAAAAAATGCATTATGGCATTTCTTAGCTCTTGTTTTAATAATGAGTGGTGGTGTTTTTTTTTTAATCCAGCTGCACATGATTTAGAACTTATTAGATAAGCTTTCATTGCCAGAAAACTGGTATTTGTTTCTCCTACCTGTAAGGTTATTCTGTTAAAAGTAGAAAAGATTTTAGAAGGTATTTTCCCAGATGTTCAAATTATTGCTTATCTTACACATAGATCATCGGGTTTCTTACCTAGAAGGCTACCAATGCAATTGTATACATACTTATTTGGAAGTAAAATTGCACTAACTCAATGGATCTTTTTTTAAAAAAGAGATCTATTTCTTATTACATGTGAAGCTGTTGAAAGCTAAGAGAGAGGTGTCATTACCACACTAATTAATTTTAATCCAGTTTAGAAATGTAATCTTGTATATGGGTGTGTGTGGAAATGAGGAATTATTCAAACCTCTTGGCTATTTATGAAAACTAATTAACATCTTCCATATCACTGGGTGCATTTTCTAATCACTAGTTATATACTGTACGGTATATACTATATATGCTGTACTAGTCAACGTGTGACCCATTGGGTTCATGTTTCAGAGATATTTCCTTACCTAAACACAGAAACAGAATGACCATGGGTGGGCAAAAAAGCAGTGGGAGTGGGAGTGACTTCCAACTTCCTGCTAGCTTCCCCATTGTGTTTCCTTGTGGAAGCTGGCAGGAAGCATTAGAAATCTTCCTTCCTTCCCTCCCTCCCTCCCTCCCTCCCTCCCTCCCTCCCTCCCTCCCTCCCTCCCTCTTACTTTCCTTCCTTTCCTCCTTGTGGCACTGAAGCAGCTACAGCTTTGCCAAATTTCAATTCCATGGGAGTAATGGGTTCCAGATTTTGGACACATTCTGTAAGTTAGTCCATTTGAGGTACTTTAGTTCAAAAATTGTTGCCCTATGATGCACCGTTTTGCCTAATTGAAGGTTACAGACAGACAAAGAGACAGAATTTTAGTAGTATAGAGATGTTTGCTGTTAATTTACATCTCAGTTAAACTCATTTCAATAAAAAGAGAGTTGAGGACTTGAGATACCTTATAATCGTTATTCGCATTTAGTAATCAGCACTGACTGCCATCCAGAAAGACCTGCTAAAAGCAATGTCATTTGAGTTCTTTTTCCATCTTTCTTTTTCTCAGCACTCAAAGGCTAAAATTCACCTCAGCAAAGGAGGCAGTTTACCCATCCTTTGATCCTTGCTAAGTGAAATGACGGGCTCAGCCCAATTGTGATAGAAAAATAGGTAGGTAGGTAGGTTGAGTAGAGTTCATACAGTAGGATGGAGCAGAAATTTTTATTTAAATGCAAAATTAATTCTTTTTTCATTTTCAGGCCAATTCATGAACTGAAACTTTCTCCAAAGCTTGCATTTTAGTTTGCCAGTCAAAAATATGGTGTACTGTAATGAAACTCCTGGAATACATAGTAGCAAATCAGGGATAGGCAATCTTTTGGGGCCCAAGAACCACACTTAACATTTGGGGGGATCTGAAAGCTACAAAGTGGGTGCAGCCACATCAAAAGGGTGGGAGGGGCAGGATTTTCAGAGCAAGATTGGGGGAGGTCCCTTCCTTTTTTAACAGTGATCTATTATTTGGGGCTTACTCTATAGCTTCTCACCTAAAATGACAGGAAACTATGCTATCAGTTTCAAGCAATTATGATCAGAGGGAGCTCTAAGGGGCTGCAAAAAGGGGATTCAGCCTCGGAGCTGCAGGTTGCCCATTCCTGAGGCATATAATGAACAAAAATGCATGATGTTAGCAAAAAGTGTATGGAAAAACTGTGCACATTAGGCAAAAGTGCAAGCACAAACAAGTGCATGTGCACAAAAATACATAAACATTTTAGAGCAATCTATTTTTTAAAAAGCAGATGTTCTTCTTGTGCCCTTTATGACATTCTGCTCACAATAATATGGATGAATTTTCTCTCCCATTGAAACGATAAGCTATCGTTAGCCTAGTGAGCCCTAGTTTTAAGGAGAAAAAGCCTTGGTTTTTGCTTTCCAATTTTTGCAAAAATACAATTAAAATGCATTGCACGGTTGAATTAAAAAAGAATAGTATGCACTTTGAACAAGCTGTAGCATTACAATTCTTTGTAGAAAAAACAGGTGAATAGACTATTTTATGGTTATATATAATTTTAAACCATAAAGCAAGAAATGATCATAAACCACATTGTAAGGCTCTAACTCAGAAGTGATACAGAGAAGACTATGTGTTAGAAAACTTTCAAAGTTGCAACAAACTCCTTTCTTGACAAATAAAGTAGAGAAGTAAAAAAAAAACAACCTTACTAATTGCAATATTATACGGCCATATAATGCATGAGTTTTATATGATTTGCTTCTAAAGCTTAGTTCTGAGCCTCTATATACTATTGACAAACAAATATAATACTTTTGACTAGCTTTGTGGGCCTCATATGAATGCTTTTAATTGGGCAAAACTCACCTTTACTTGAAGACTGTCACTCAGTGTCTGAATATGAGCAGACTAGCCTGAGATATATCAAATATAATGTTGCCACATCATTCTAACTCATTAAAAGGCCTATATAATTCATAGATTTTGCTTCTTGTTACTCTGGGGCACTGAATGTATAACAGTTTAATCATCAATAAACAAGTTGTGATTGGATGTGATGTACACAAATTGCTGTGTATCTGCTTCCAGACAAGGTATCATGAGATTCTACAGATACAGAACAAAGGATCCAATGTATTTGCATATGCAAATACTTGCATGATGTCAGATGCAAGAAAATGCAACCAGGAAAAGTTTATTTAAAAAAAAAAATCTGTCATTCACTTAGTGGAAGATGGCTTTTACCATTGAACGTGGACATAAGCAAAATAGAAGTCTTTATACTTCTAATTACTTTAGATCTAATTACTTTATAATGATTTCAGTGACTTTGCAGAAAGGAAAATACATAACCTTCCTCCCATCTGAACAAAAATTTTATACAAAGAAAAATAGGAAAATTCTTTACAGGTAATCCTTGACTTATGACCACAGTGGGACCGGAATTTCCATCATTAAGCAATGCGGTCATAAAGCGAGATGTCATGTGACTGCATTGTTTAGCGATGGCAATCTCGGCACTCTCCATTGCTGTCATTAAGCAAATTCCACCAGTCGTTAGCCAAGGATCCACCCCAATACAAGCCATTCCAGGCTTGGTATCTCCCAGCCTCGACCCTTGTAAGGTAAGGGACTGCCTCCACTCCCCCCCACCTATCTGTCCCCCCATCTCCACCCTTTTGGCTGCTCTGCACTCCACCTTGCCGGGTGGCAAGCAGCCTCAGAACTACATGCTCTGGGGCTGCTTGCCACACTGAGGCTCAGGGGGTTCTTGGCCCTCCTTCCCTCCTTTGCTCGCTCAAGAACTCTCCGGGAGCATTTCTGGAGCTAAAGGAATGTCCTGGGGTGCTTCCAGGTGCTGAAGAACTCTCCAGGGGTGCTTCCAAGGCATGCTTTGCAGCTCACATTGGAAGGTACTGGCCATTTCTTCTTCCTTCTGCAAAGCCCCAGAGCCACAGTGCAGCATGAAGGGGACACAGTGTATGTGTGCAAGTGAGCTAAGAAGGGAAGGAGGGCATGGTGCATTCAAGCAAGTGAAGAAGGGAAGGAAGGCATGGTGCATGCAAGCAAAGAAAGGCTGGGGTGGATGGGGGAGATTTATCCAAGCAACTTGTGACATCCCCTGCCAGTTTCCCCAGTGACTTTGCTTGTGGGAAGCTGGCAGGGAAGGTTGCAAATGTGGAGTCCTTGTGCTCTCTGAACTTGGTTGTTTGATTGCAAATGTTTCATTACCCAGCTAGGTAACATCATCAGTACATAAATCAAGCAGAAAACAATATCCTAACCAAGGAACTACCAAGGAGAAAGCCACACCTCCACCAACACTGGCAGGGCAAGCTACTGTATATAAACAGGGAGCAAACCCCACACTCACTAGCACTGATGATGTTATTGTCAGGTAATGAAACATCTGCAATCAAACAACCAAGCTCAGAGAGCAGCAAGGACTTCACAATTCAACCCTGAGCTACATATATTCTCTTCTAAAGGTTGCAAATGGCGATCACGTGATCATGGGGTGCTTGGCAACTGATCGTAAGTGCGAACGGGGTGCCAAGTGCCCAGATTGCAATCACATGACCACAGGGGTGCTGCAATGGCCATAACTTTGGGAACAAGTCATAAGTCCATTTTTTCAGCATCGTCGTAACTTTGAACAGTCGCTGAATGAATGGTCATAACTCAAGGACTACCTATATTTTGAGGTTATGGTCTAGCACTTAAACACAAGATAATGATGCAGATAGGTGGAATCTGGATATTGAAGGGTTTGGGTTTTTTTTGGTTGGGGGACTGAAAAGGATTTTTAAAATCTTTTTTCTAGATGTATTAAACTGATTTGGTATCTTATATATGGCATTTCCTGTTTTCCTTGCCAAAATTTGGGTACTTTGTTAGATAATTTTGAGCCTCTGTGTCCACAGAAAGAGGTTTGTGGCTTGAGGCCTGCCCACTCTTGTCTTAGAGTGAAGCTCTGAAAACACAAGCCAAGGTACGTAATTGTTAGGAATTTTTTTTTTAATGATTTTAATGAATAAACAGAAGTACATGAAGGTAATGGGAAAATAATGGCACTTTTAGGATTGAATTACAGAATTACCTGATTTATATGAATTACTAAATTCAAGAAACCTTAGATTAAGGCTTTTCAGGTAACATTATGGGATTATGGGCTTAGTGGGAAAGAGAAGTAGAGAGAGAAATACAGAGACAATGTTCTGTCAAGTCTCAGCCAGGCTTTTGGAAATTTGGTGAAGAAAGACTTTCCCATGCCATTGCATAGAGCTTGCATCGTTTACCTAAAGCTGTTTCTGGATGCTACAGAGACACCCTTTTCATAAATTCCTAACCGAAGAGATTGTAAAATGTTTACCTAGCACAATGTTCCATCCCAGATTCAGCTTGGCTGAAATAATCTTGATGATCCTGATTTAAAATGTCCAATTTTCTATATGTAAAATGCAAGGCACAATTGAGCACGGTCAGGACAATTTGTCTCTGGAAAAGACACACAGTTTCTTTTCCTGCCTATTTTTTATGTAGCTTTCTGAAAAATAAATTCCCGAATAAATGTTGCTTGGAATGTAGATGTTGCCTCTCTACAAACAAGAACTGCAAATTATGCTAGGACTTGCCAGTTTTATCCCTTATAAACACGCATTCTCAATCTGAATATTTTACCGACCTGTTTTCTGTTTTCATCACACTTGTATCACAAATGTAGTTCTCCTGCTAATATCTGAAAACCCATTGCTTTGAAATTTCCTTCTTGAATTAATTTAACAGAGAAACAAAAAATATTCCACCAAGTTCAGATTGTTCAGTAACCTCAAAAAACTGCTTCAGAATTCTGTGATGATTCCTGGTAGCTGATGAAGCTAAAGTAGATAGAAAGTTGAAAATGACAATAGACAGCACTGAAAAAATTGAAGGTATTTTCATCCTGAGCCACATTTTAAACAGTAAACATGGTTTTATGTTTAGTGGCAAATGCCTAAGTCTGACAGCCATCCTGTTTAAGATTTCTCCTGCCCATTCTCTAAAAGTCTTGCTGTTTCCATGGGACCTGTGTAGAGTTTGGCATCGGGTCTCACTGTGTCCACATGACATTCCTGAAGATTTATCTTCCTCTGTTAAATGAGCCATTAGATTGATCTTTTTTAGTATCATAGTTCTTCATTCAGTCAAATAAACCATATTTTGATTACCACCCTGGAAAGATATAAATGCTAAATACTGTTTAACTTTATTTTATGAGATGGAATAGTATATATTTTTTTCCTTTCTAGTGACCTTTTATTGCCTTGTGAATAAAAAAATAATTTACCAGGCAGAAATAACGGCTAAAGGAAGATGCGATTTATGAGCATGTCAGCTCCACTAAAACCAAAGGATATAACATAATGGCCTCAGAATAAAAATAGTGGATTATCTATTTTGTTTTTATTTTGTTTTTTGTTTTAATTCAGAAGAAAGATCCTGGTTTGGGTCCAAAAAATCAGAATACACTCATTTCATCATCCAGTGGGAAAAACACACATATGTTTAGTATTCTCTGTGCTCATATCTTTGTCTGCTAGCCTGATGATGGGGTCTGTGAACTTTTAACCAAACCTAGGAAGGTTTGTGAAATAAGAAAAAAGAAAAGATTCAAGTGATTCTGAGTTTTAGAACATTCATAGAGATTATCATGTAAGTTCTACTTTTCTCTTTGCTGAAGTATAAAAAGTTCTAAAGCAATTCAGACAGTTATGCCATGCACTGAAGTCAGCATAAGAAAACCTATCTCTAGACTTCCTTAGTGATTAATCCCACCGAATAGGATTGTTTTTCAAGATGGGATAGGTCCTTCCTGTGCTGATGTATGCTCAGGGAGATTCCTTCAAATGAGGAGTGAGGTTGATTAAGTCATTTCTGTAGTATATCTCTGTCCGTGTTGATGAGGAAGTAGTTAATCTTATGTCCTGTGAATTTTTTGCAATAGAATACACAACCAAATACATAACAATACCCAATTGACTACCAGCCTATCAAAGAATACATAGGACACAGTCATCTCAAGATTGCTTCAAGAACCCTATAAGGTTTCAGCCCCATGACTGGTTCAGTATCCTATTCATACTCCTATATTGTATGGATTTGCAAGCAGGATAAAGCATTTCTTGCTACCACTTGACACAAATTGCCAACTTTGTAGTAAATGTATTTGCTGACAATAAGTCCTACCACTCAAAGATCAAGGGCAGCCCTTGGACTGAAAAGATTGCACATCTTTTGTTAAGTCAATATGTTGCAAACAGGCTTAATGTCTACTACTTTAATTCAAACTAGTGTTATGATAGACATTAGCAAGTGATGATATCTGTTAAAGTATATAACTTAAAGCACATCTTGTATTTGTTTCACTACTGTGCAGCCTCTCTTGGGAAGAAGGGAAATCTGTAATGGGGAGAGAGGAAAAAAATAGGGGAGAGAGAGGTAAGAAAGCATGAGGTGGGAATGTATACTGGGCTTTGAAGAGGAAATAGGGATGTATCAGAGAAATTGAAGAATGGAGGGACACCCTTTCAGTGTTATTTGCAACTCTGGATTAACATTACTTAACCATAAGGCATTGCATTTAGAACTGTGACCCAGACATTTCTTTCAGATACAGCACAACTCAAAATTTTCATCTCAACAGGAGTTTCTCTTGAAGTGCACAATATTTATTTCATATATTTAAAATTCAGCATGAAATATTTATACATGTATGAATGTATAATATAATGTATAATTTAATTATATTCTATAATTCATAAGGAGCTATTTATTAATTTATTTAAAGTGTACATTTTAAATACAATGCACAAATGCTCAGCCAATTTCAGATTTCACTGGGCATTCCAAGATGAAACATGAAAGAAGAGCTATGTAGAATATTGAAGCATGAAGCACAAATGTTGCTAATGAATGCACAGAGATTCACCTAATTGCTTCTTTCTCAGCACTGAATCCAAGAACTCAGACTGGGAGGAAACTGTGCAAGACCGTTTCACCATCCTTCCTTCAGTTCTTTGGAAAGTTTGGAATTCAAAAGCACAGAGGGCAAATGTTCAGTTACCTAAACTGTGGATATGTAGTTAACCACAAATTCTGGTCTGGCCTGCAGCCATGGCAAAATAACTTCAGTCCAGTTGTTTTTTTCTATTGTGATAGAACCATGATTAGAAAATGGTCCTACCTTGGGAAAGGGAAATTGGCTTGTATCCACCTAATGCTAATTAGAATTAATTAATTGGAGAAGAGGTTAGATCTTTAAGACAAGCATTTGCTTAGGGATCCTTGCTTCATGAGATGCAATATTCCTACTTCAGATAATACCTGGGGCCATCAATGATGCTTGAGACATCCTACAAATTAGGATCAAATTATGTCTTTCAGATAGGTAGATACTACAGCCCCCAGAATTCTTCATGGAAGCCAACAGACAGAGGGTCAGAGGTCTTAATACAGCTTCCCCAAGCTTGGCCTTTTTCATGTCGCAGGCTTCTGGATGATATCTAGTTGAGAGAGCTGTCCTAAAGTGTCCCTAGTATAATATAATTCTGGGGCAGAGTAAGAATGAAAATATGGATGCCCTGTATTTTCTCATGACATCACAGAGCTTCACTATATCAGGAGAAATCTAGAGTGTTACAGGAAGTTTAAATAGCAGCTCTGGTCTGCCCTAATGGTATTTAACAGTACAGTTTAAAACCTTATTTGGACCCTTTGACAATGCAGAAGGAAATTAAACAATTTAATGGCAAAGTAGGATGAGTATTAGTCCTAATAGCAGGCTCCAAGGTACAAAGGTAGATGGGAACTGTTGTAGTCCACTCCTGCTAGGGGTTGTCAGGAGCAGGGCTGTAGGGTGTGCTTGAAAAAAGTCAGAATGGCAGCCGTGAAGGTCCGATGGGACCTCTGCCTGCTTTTTATGCGCATGAAAAGCAGGTGGAGCTTCAATCATTCTGTTGCTGTTGCCATTTTGACTTTTTTTACCTTATACTGTGGCGACCCCTGTACAGTAGATATACAGCTGGCTGTTATGGGAAAACAAGATGTTGGACTAAATTGGTTTTATTTTTAGAAAGTAAGGGAGATGACCTGGACAGAAATATTGTAAGAACTGATACCTACTAGTATAGTTCTAGTCTTCCTGTGAAGTTGATTTCCTGATCTGGTCCACCTAGTGGGGCTGACATTATTTGAATGCAGCAAAAATCTTCTTAAAAATACATTACGACACATGCTATGCCTTTCCAAATCTTTGGAATGTGGACCGTCCTGGTTCACCTCAGGAAGATGTGTATGCTCCTGCATAAGTCCAATAATAATTGAATAATTTGAAATAATCCAAAAAGCATTTCATGCATATAGAAAGTAAGATCAATGGCTTTTTTGAACTGCAGTCTTGCGAATTCAGATGGTTAATTTTTATTGGTTGGTATGTAACTAAAAGAGCCAGTTTGGTGTAGTGGTAAAGACACCAGGCTAGAAAATCTCAGCCTGTCACTCTCTGTCTGTCAGCCTGTCACTCTCTGCTGGGCCAGTCATTTTCCCTCAGCCCTAGGAAGCAGGCAACAGCAAACCATTTCTGAAATCTTATCAAGAAAACTGCAGGGACTTGTCCAGGCAGTCAACCCTGACTTGGAGGCACCAAAATACTACTACTACTACTACTACTACTACTACTACTACTACTACTACAGAAAAGTCTGGATAGTGGACATTGCAATACCTGGAGACAGCAGAATAGAAGAGAAAGAACTGGAGAAAATCACAAAAGACCTGCAAATAGAAGTGGAACGACTATGGCAAAAGAAAGCAAAGTTAGTACCAATAGTAATAGGCACCTTGGGTGCAACCCCAAAACATCTGGAGAACCACTTGAAGACCATTGGCGCTGACAAAATCACTACCAGTCTATTGCAAAAGGCAGCTTTACCTGGAACAACTTATATCCTGCAACGATACCTTTAACACCATCAAACAACAACATCTGCCCATCCCAGGTCCTTGTGAACAACTCAATAGGTGGATAAAAATGTCAAATCCAGTCTAAACATCTGGCTGACTGTGCAACCAACAATAATAAAAATAAGAAATAAAAAAATGTAATTAAATTATGTTGCTAAAATTATATAATTTGGCAATGACTTTATTCTTTCTAGCTTTGGACAATTATTAGAAACCCTTTCTCACTGATCTGCTTGAAATATATTTTTTTTTTTCTTTTGCAGCCATGAGTAGCTTAAAAGAATTCTCCCTGATTCCTAAAGCCAATTCTTAAGCTAAAGCTGCTTAGGGATCTCTGTGGTCCTATCAGCTGATTTGGTCATCAATCACTGAGCCAAGTTGTTTACTACTCTGATCTCTAAAAGTAGGATCAATGTACCTCATTCTTTAAATCTGAAGCTTATATAAGAGAAAATGGCAGAAAAGATCATTTTTAAAAAGAAGGTCATGCCTTAGTTCAGCCTTCTGCAGATTAGCAACCTCCAAATATGTAGCACTACAATTCCCATAATTCCCAAGTAGTATGGCCAATATTTTCCCATTCATGTTGTTAGCTGATTTGTTACTGCAAAATTTTGGAAAAGTAAAATAAGCAAGATGTCACCTGCCGGACCTTAAACTCAGCCTGGAGGAAACTGTGGCCAGAATGTGTTGCTGAACGTGACTTTGAAGGGTCTGATGCAGAGGTAGTGGAGGAGATTGTGTCCATGGGCAAGAGCATGGGTCTGGTTGTCGATGATGCAGACATAGAGGAGCTTGTTGAGGACCATGAGGAAGAGCTGACCACGGAAGAACTTGCTGAGCTCCAGAGTGAGCAACAGAAAGCGCTTGGTCAGGAGCATTCCACTGAGGAAGAGGAGGACGGGGAGGAGGTGAGCAGTGAAGTGATACAATCCATCATGGTGAAATGGAATGAGTGCCAGGATTTCCTTGAGAAGCACCACCCCAACAGAACTGTGACAACCAGAGCGTTGAACATGATGAATGACAACGTTTTCTCTCATTTCCGGAGGGTTATGCAGCACAGGAAAAAACAACTGAGTTTAGACAGGTTTTTCCCCAGAACTGAGCCTGCAGCTAAGAGGCAAAGAAGAGAGGAAACCCCTGAAGGAGATCTCCCCGATGTCCCTTTGGAGGGGGACTCTCCCTCCAAACAATAACTGCCATCCCACCCCATTCTCCCTCTTCATACTGTGCTGTACTGTACTTTTTTTTCATGTTTTTGTGGTTTAAAAATAAAATGCATATGTTTCAGAACTGTTTAACTGTATGTATTTACACTGAACCTTATGGGGAAATTTGCCTCATGGTGCGACCACATTCGGAGGGCGGATTAGCCGTATTTACACTGAATCTTATGGGGAAATTTGCCTCGTGGTGCGACCAAATTCGGAGGGCGGAACGGATTAACCGTATTTACACTGAACCTTATGGGAAAATTTACCTCGAGTTGCGACCAACTCGAGTTGCGATCAGAGTCACGGAACAGATTAAGTTCGTAACTCGAGGTACCACTGTACATATTTCATTGGACCAACAAGCTTTGAAAATACCTACAACTTTTAAAAGGGTCAGGACTTCTTGAGTCTGAGTCCTGGTAACTTCACAGAAAGGTCCATGGAGTTTTCTTGGCAACATTACAGAAATGGATTGGCATTGCCCTTTCTGAGCTATTTGCAACTTGCCAATCTAACTTCAGTACGATGGTATCCTTTGGTAATCTCACATCCAAGTACTAACCAGACCTGATCCTGTTATCTGATGAAACACAGCAAAGCGTTGTTAGCTGTGTTTTTCCTCATAAATTACTTTGTGCAAATTTCATTGTGAACAGAAATAAGGATAAGGGATATTTAAAATGTTTATATTTCTCCTTAGGATCCCATATTTAGTTATGTACATGCCTAGGTTTTCTTTACTTTTCCTTGAACTTGCTTTTTCATAATTTATTTATTTTTAGATATACATATTCTAATATATATATATATATATATATATATACACACACACACACACACACACATACATACATACATACACACACACACACACGCACACACGCACACACACACACATTCTAATATATATATATATATATATATATATATATATATATATATATATATACAGGTGAAACTCGAAAAATTAGAATATCGTGCAAATGTTCATTTGTGTCAGTATGGCAACTCAAAAGGTGAAACCAATATATGAGATAGACGCATTACATGCAAAGCGAGATATGTCAAGCCTTACTTTGGTATAATTGTGATGATTATGGCGTACAGCTTATGAAAACCCCAAATTCACAATCTCAGAGAATTAGAATATTACATGACATCAATAACACGAGGATTGGAAATAGAACAATATCGGACCTCTGCAAAGTATAAGCATGCATATGTACTCAGTACTTGGTTTGGGCCCCTTTTGCAGCAATGACTGCCGCAATGCGGCGTGGCATGGATGCTATCAGCCTGTGGCACTGCTGAGGTGTTATGGAAGACCAGGATGCTTCAATAGCGGCCTTCAGCTCCGCTGCATTGTTCGGTCTCATGTCCCTCATCTTTCTCTTGGCAATGCCCCATAGATTCTCTATGGGGTTCAGTCAGGCGAGTTTGCTGGCCAATCAAGCACAGTAATCCCATGGTCATTGAACCAGGTTTTGGTACTTTTGGCAGTGTGGGCAGGTGCCAAGTCCTGCTGGAAAATGAAGTCAGCATCCCCATAAAGCTCGTCTGCGGAAGGAAGCATGAAGTGCTCCAAAATCTCCTGGTAGACGGCTGCATTGACCCTGGACTTAATGAAGCACAGTGGACCAACACCAGCAGATGACATGGCTCCCTAAATCAACACAGACTGTGGAAACTTCACACTGGACTTCAAGCATCGTGCATTGTGTGCCTCTCCATTCTTCCTCCAGACTCTGGGTCCTTGGTTCCCAAATAAGATGCAAAAGTTGCTCTCATCAGAAAAGAGGACTTTGGACCACTGGGCAACAGACCAGTTCTTTTTTTCTGTAGCCCAGGTAAGAAGCTTCTGACGTTGTTTGTTGTTCAGGAGCGGCTTGACAAGAGGAATACGACATTTGAAGCCCATGTCCAGGATCCGTCTGTGTGTGGTGGCTCTTGATGCACTAACTCCAGCCTCAGTCCACTCCTTGTGAAAGTCCCCAACACTTTTGAATGGCCTTTTCCTGACAATCCTCTCCAGGCTGCGGTCATCCCTGCTGCTTGTGCACCTTTTTCTACCACACTTTTCCCTTCCGCATAACCTTCTATTGATGTGCTTTGATACAGCACTTTGGGAACATCCAACTTCTTTTGCAATTACCTTTTGGGGCTTTCCCTCCTTATGGAGGGTGTCAATGATGGTTTTCTGCACAACTGTCAGGTCAGCAGTCTTTCCCGTGCTTGTGATTCCTACTGAACCAGCCTGAGAGACCATTGAAAGGCTCAGGAACCCTTTGCAGGTGTTATGGATTCATTAGCTGATTAGAGTGCGACACTTTGAGCCTAGAATATTGAACCTTTTCACACTATTCTAATTTTCTGAGATTGTGAATTTGGGGTTTTCATAAGCTGTACGCCATAATCATCACAATTATACCAAAGTAAGGCTTGACATATCTCGCTTTGCATGTAATGCATCTATCTCATATATTGGTTTCACCTTTTGAGTTGCCATACTGACATAAATGAACATTTGCACGATATTCTAATTTTTCGAGTTTCACCTGTATATATATGCCTGCCATTACAGGGGAGAAGATATTTTCATATATATATATATATATATATGTATGTATGTATGTATGTATGTATGTAAGAAAATATCTCCTCCCCTGCAGAAAAGCATGGCATTATTTCTGGGACAACAGGAATTGCATCCATTCTAATTCTCTTCTAATGGTTCCTGTAAAGCAGTGTTTTTAAAACCTGGGAACTTTAAGATGTGTGGGCTTCGACTCCCAGAATTCCCCAGCCAGCATCTTAAAGTTGGTAAGTTTGAAAAACAATGTGTAAAGCATAAGAATGCAATCTTTTTCAGGTCTCAGATGGCTTTTGAATAACTGGTTTAGGTTGGCCAAACATTAACACATGGGTTGGGGCAAAAGGAAAGAAGTGGCATGGCCTAGACACAAACTAACTTAATTTACTTATTTTAAAAATGTAATAATAAGCTATAGGGCAGGTTCACAGAGCTATTATCTCAAACACAATGGCTTCCAAGTCTCTGCAGGGTCAAATCTACAATCCAGATAGAATCACTTGGAAGCACCAATTGTATGAAATGATTCCTCCAGCTGTAATGGTAGGCATATGCTTTCTTAGATTTGTGTATTTTTGTAGCCTTTTTAAGTGTCCATCTGTGTTTATTTATTTCATGTATACCTTGATTTTTCTCAGAGAGGGTAGGGTGGTATACAGTACACTGGATAGAGAGAAAATGACTAGCCCATAGTTACTCAGTAGCCTCCATAGTCAAATGAAGATTTCAGCTTGGATTTCCCCAGACCTTACTCGCTGTACTCTTTTGTAGGTCTCATTGTAAAAATAAGAATCATCAATCCTGGAAGAAGGACAGCAAAATTGGGCACATCTTCCTTAATGTTGACTACAGCCAGTAAAAAAAGAATACCATTTAACCAAGGCTAATTGATGATGGTCACAGGAGATGGTACACCCTAGCTAGTATTAGACGATTTTGAAAAAGCTAAGGAGGGCTCAACCTGATTATTACTTAGATGAAAGAGTACAAGGAAATCCCACAGCTACAGAATAGACTTGGAAATCACCAAACATCCAAGATGATAAACCACTTCCATCATGCAGCTAAGAAAAGAACATGCATGTCCATCTAGTAACCAGGAGTAGAACTTGACTCAAGGGAGATGTTCCCTTTACCTTTAATTTGGAATGAGAAGTGCATTTTCAGTTACGTGTCTGTTTTGACAATGCATAAATGACCATCCTAATGAGTAGACAGTAACGGTTAATTCCTGAACATGCAAGCAGTTTGTAATTTTGTGCCCCAGATGGTAGTTCATATAGCACTTGTATTTCTGCTTACTATATTCTGATTTTATCATTTATTTATTATTTATCCTATTTATATATCCTCTTTCTAGTGAAAGAGGCACTAATCATACACAAATATTTCACAGATATCTTCACAGCCATCACATCAATAAACTCTCTTTTTTAAAGGAAGAGTGTGTGATACTCAAAAAGCTGAATTCTATTTGTGATGGTAAGTTTTTCTGAGCATTCAACTAAATGCAACATTCATACATCTGTGATTATTAACCAGTTTGAATTCAGTGAGCATTTGCTGTGTCTGATAGAGAGGACTTTTACTTTTTCATTTTGCCAAACTTTCTGTGAAGATGCAAAAGACATAGAACATCTTGGGCCTACTTGCTATTCCACTAATTTAATCCTATAATGATGATACTCTTTTCTTTTTATGGGGCTAATGTGTTATATTTTATTAACTTATGCCTTCTCTTCCCTTTGATATTTTTCCTGATGCCTGACAGTATTACAGGTTTACTGTTCGAATGCTCATCTGCTATATATTTCATATTTCATACTCCAAAAGGAATAATTTATAGTAATACTCTAAAGGCCACTGCTCCTCTTTGTCAAGAGAAAGGAAAGGAAAAAAAGGGTTCAATTGAAACTTTCTAGGAGAAATATATGCTGAAGAATAAATAATGTCCTGTAGATCACTTTTTTCTATCTACAAGACATTATTTATTGCATATTGAATCAGGATAGTATTGTCGGTGAGGTGATCATGGAATCATAGAGTTGGGAGGCCCTCACTCCCTGCACAGGGCAAGAATCCCAATTCAAGCCTCCCATCGCAATCTGCTTGACCTTTGACCTTAACCATAGCTGGCTCCCACCTTTTTTGCTGTCATACTATTCTAACTGCTAAGGAAGTTTTTTAAAAGATATTTAACTGGAATTTGTCTTTCTGTTCTGTACTCTGGGAAAATACAAAACAGATCTTGGAATTCTTTTCAGATACTTGATAATGCATAAAAATTCTCAGGGCTAAATATACCTTCGTGCTCTCCTCATGGAGTTTAGTTTCCTATCCCTTGATCAAGTGTGTTGCCCTTCTTCGGATGTGCTCCAATTTGTTTAATCCTTTTAAAGTATGTTGCTGCAAACAGAACACAGTATTAGAATATTGGCCTGACCACTACAGGAGATCATGAATATCTGCATCTAAATATATGGTAGTCGAAATTCAAACATACAAGATTTTGGGGAAATAATAGTACACTTAGCTCTCTTTCCTGATAGTTGCCCATTTAATAAAACATCCTGATATATAATAGATATTGTAAATTCAATTGCAAGATGGTTATTAAGAAGATGATGTGATAGCAGGTTACAAGTGGTAATGAAAAAGAGACATTTAGGATTCCAAAGATAGATATCTGAAGTCTTATACTAGTATTGTATATTTCCTGGCTTTATAATATGCAAGGTCACCTCCTATAGCCTGTATCCAGAAAGGTAATGCATTACCTTACAAGACATAATAGTAATAATCAGCTGTACTTTAAGAAACTAATCCATACTTGGTGTCAGTTTCTTTCTTTAAAAAACAAATCTGATCTTTCTCTATAAAAAAATTCCAGGCAAGCAAAATTCCCATTTGATAATGCTGATTGTACTCCTCTCAAGAAGCAATAATTGAAAATAATTAGGTGATAAAGGTACTGAGTGGTTTTTTTTTTTTTTTTTTGATTACAGCAAATAGTGATAAATAGAACTCACTGGAGTTGCTTACATTAACAACTAATGTGAAATGGTCAGTCTAATTTTTATTTATTTATTTGTCTCTCCCTGTCTCTGCTGCAGGGTTAGGGAACAGCCTATTCCGGATATTCCAATATTAAAGTGATAATTTGGGAGGCATGATTCTAAGAGCAGATTGGGTCTTGGACTACAATCGGGGAAACTCAGGTTCAAACCTACATTCAACCACAAAAGATCACTAGGTGACTTTGGACAAATTGCTATCTCTCAGGTTGGCCTCACTTACAGAATTACTATGAGAATAAAAGTGATATTTATGTCACCTTGAGCTCCTAGAAGATTGCTGGGATATAAACTAAATCAACTAAATCAGTCAATCACTCAATCAATTCATTGGGTGCCAGCTTAAAACAACTTTTTGTAATCTTTTGTGAATGATTTCTCATAGAATTTTGTTTTTACTTCAAGGCTTGATACTACAGTTTGATGTGATGTTCTGTGGGTATGTTTTTTGTTTGTTTTACCTAGCACTGAAAGGCCAGGTAAGACTATTCATGCCAGTTTAGTACTCTGTAAATTTCATGGTTGTATAATTTACCACCAATTTAAAAATGGGTGGATATAGTAATTTAACTCAGTAGTGAAGAGAGGCCCATTGTAGCATTCTTAATGTCTTGTCTTAGTTTGGTGATTGGTATTATTTTTCTGCTTTAGCACCTTGGCCCAAGGGCTTTATCATCAACAGTCCAAAATCAGTAAATGCGGTTATGGAATCAACAGAGTCTTAATCCCAATCTAGTCCAAGATTCACGTCAGGCAAGGTATCTTTCAGACAGCCAAGATTAAGTGGACAGAGCAGAAGGCATTGTCAGCTTCAGAGGTAAAACTATGGAAGTACATACAACCAGAAATTGTTTTAGTGCCTGAGTGCTATTTAGTTAAGTTGTTACATCCTGGGAGTTCCAGTCTCCAGTCCTCCCCAAACACAACCAGCACCTCTCAGACATGAAAAGGGACTACTGTCAGTGTAAGTCCTGAATAGATTATCTCTCTCAAGGTACCTCTTCATGCTATTTAGCACTTCTCTGGGTCTCTGGATTTTGATAAAATTGCAACAGTATTTTTGCTGCCTGCACAACTGAAGTTCCAGTTTTCAGAGTTTACATAATTTTGGTGTTAGGATCTTCCTTCCTTGGAGTCTATCAGGTACTCATCCTGCCCCTGCTCTGATATGGATTTATAGGATTGCAGCACATTTACTTTGTTGAGTGCAAGTTTTGCTTGCGAAATTCTCTGGTTGAATCCCTGATATCTTCAGCTAGAACTGGAAAAAGCTGTCTGAAATTCAGGGCAATTATTCTGAAAATTTGAGACTTGTTCAAAAGCAGAATCTGATCAGTCATGAACAAAGAAAACTCACTGTTCTGTTTAGATCAGTGGTTCTTAAACTTGGAGTAAACTGGAGTACCCAAAAGGGTACTTTGGGCAGATCTGGGGGTAATGAAGCAATTTGTAATTGCTTGTTTGTGAGTTGAGGACCCAGTCTGAGACTGACGCTGCTGAGATGCTTCCATAAAACAACGGTCTATTTTTTGTTGGGGGGGCGGGGTAATGATATTATTTGAGACAGGGAAAAGTGATAATTGGGTTGAATAGTTTAAAACCCACTGGTTTAAATCAACCTTCTTCAACCTGTCATCCTTAGCCCTTGATGGCTGGGGCTTTAGGACTTTTAGTCCTATTATAACTGGGAGGCACTATGCTGTGGAAAGCTCATCTATGGTCACCTTGGCTTAATTGCCATACAAAAACATTTCTGACAAGTATACTGTGAGACAACTGACTTAATTGCAGAAATGGACTGTCAAGTATTGTATTATCATAGCATAGCATATCATGTCATATTTGCAGGACTGCCTCTCCCTGAAAATATCTGCCTGTCCCACCAGGTCAGATAGGGTAGACACACTCCAGGTCTCTTCCCTTAAATGTTGCCATCTTACAGGACCTAGGAACCGTGCCTTTTCCATTGCAACCCCTACCTTAGGAAACACCCTTCCCCTTGAGATCCGGGAGGCCCGTACCTTTTTAACCTTCCAAAAAGCACTGAAGACCTAGCTTTTCCCACAAGCATTGGGATAGGGTGAGATTGGAGTGGGAGGAAAGTGTTGTGGGCTGAAACAGGAAGTTTGGTTGTGGCACCGGGTTTTTCTGTTTTTGGTTTTATTGTCTGTATATATAGTTTCTAATTCTTTGTTTGTAAGTCACCCACATCATAGATTTATATCATGCCTTTTCTCCAGGAGCTTCACAGACTTGCCTTTGATCCTGAGAGGAACTGCTTCCACCCATGCAATGACATTCTGTGGCTGAGAGTGGACTTGAATGCAAGTTTCCCCAATCCTAATTCAACACCTTTAGCACTACACTGCAGTGACTTCCTAGTGTGTTATATTGGTGTGTTTTCCATATTGGAAACAAACATATTTTTTAGTTTTTAAGTTTCTTCACAGTTGGATTGTTTCAAACCAATAGAAAACTGAAAGAATCAGAATACTCACAAAATGAAGGTGGTTTCAAATGTTGTATAAAATCAACAGATAAGCAACTAGACAGAAAGTCCAAGGTAGATATATTCTTCGACTGAAATTATCTGCATCATACTGTGTCTGTTCCACTTCCAATCTTTCAGAGGCTTTTAATTTATCATATGTATTCTATTGAGCATCGGGTTGAGAATCACCCGATTTGGATGATATGGAGGGGTCCTGCTTCACTTAGCCCAAATCCAAATCTGTGAACTGTATCTGGTATTAATAATCAGTAAATGTATATATTTACTGTCCCCCATTGTAGGGGAGATCGGCGGGGACAAATCAAATAAATAAATAAATAAATAAAATGAATATTTTTTCTCTTTGAAAGAATTGGATGATCTTTTCAGAATAGCTGTCTACTACATGGGGATGAAGTGCAGCAAATATCTATTATGTTAGCCAAGAAAAGCTTCAGACACTACTGAAAAAGTACCACCAGTTCAATGAAACAGGCATTCAGTAAGATGGAAGAATAAAAATATTGGAAGCAAAATCTGACGAGATGTAATCCACACATTTACAACTCTGTCTATTCTCCATGCAGAACTTTGGAAAGTAGAGTGTTATCATGACATTCTGTAAGCAGCATGTAGAAATCACACATGCATTTAATTGGTAGCTTTTCAGATAATCTCCAAAATGCATTTTCTCCATTTTCATTCAACTGGGTTCTAACTGCTACATACGAATCTGCTGTATGACTTGCAGCAAAACAAAAGGAAGGTTTTGGAGACATTTCTTCATTCAAAGCAAAGCACTCTCAAGCATAGTAAAGTTTGCATTCAATTAGCTTGAGATGGCTAAACTGACTCTTTGATTAAAAAAAAAGACAGTATCTCTGTTTATTGCTGATTGGAAACTCCTTATAGACTTTTTGCATGAAACAGAAAAAAAAATGAATTTATGATTTATGGTTTTGATGATTAGACAGGATAGATTATAGAAAGAAGAGAGTTTGTTGTAACTATAGAGTAAGAGGTAAATTTAGAATTGTACTTATAACTGCTGTAAAATAGATCAGAAGCCACTTCTTTGTATCTTTTTTCTTTCATTTTCTTTTTCTTTCTTTTTTTCTCCCTTTCTTGCACTTTTAGCTTTCTCTTTGATTTCTTCCTTTTTCTTTTCTTTTTCCTACTTTATATTAGTTTGTATTCGTTTTTATCTTTCTTTTTAAAAAAATCTTAAATAAAAAGTTTTATATTTTATATATATATCTATATATATCTATATATATAAATATATATAAAAGTTTGCATTCAATTAGCTGAAGACTATTTGCTTCTCAAAGCTAAACTGTTCTGTTTTGCTGAGCTGGGTCATTGGTGGAGGAATGCAACATCCATCTTGCAGCCTCCTTGAGTCAGGGCCTTTAATTAATGACTTGGGAGTCTGCTTTATATTTTAAGAAAGATAAAATCTAATTGTGGCTCAAATTAGACTGTCTAATGAATGTGACAACAAAGCAATCAATCAAAAGATATAAGTAAAGAATGGTGACTATATTAAAGAAACTTCTTGTTTATTTTGCATAAGTATCTGAACAGATTGTCACTCACTATATTGACGCATACTTTACTGGAATTTCAGTCAGTTAAATTAGTGCATCTCTCAGACTTTGAACAAGCCTTTTGTGCAAGTATATAAATGCAGTATACAAAGAAAATACAAAAAGCATAACTCACGAAAGTAAACACTGCTAAATCACAGTAACATTAATGGAAATGTCTTTATATTCTAAAATTGGCCATATTGAATTGCCTATTGATATGCAGCATAATTCTTGTGTTATATTAAAGTCATTCCTATCCAGTTCAAACAGTCTATTTACAAGCCAAAGTACATGGTGTAGAAGAGCCTCAAAATACTTAACTTTTCTTGCAGGATAGCATAACAAAAGGTTAAACTGCTAAATCTGTTTACTTTTCCTTGGTGTCATTGAGGGGTTTTGGTTTTTTTTTAAATCTAGCCGGGCTTTAAGTCGCATGCAGTGACATTTACTCCATCACCCTCAGGTGATTTTACATTATAAGGTTTCATACCATATTTAAGGTTCAAGAAAGACCTGGCATTCTTTATGTTTAAGAGAGAGTGACAGTCTTTGCTCTGTCAATTTTTTACCCCAAATATCCTCTTTCTTTCCTGAAAGTAAAATGGAAGGAGTTGCATTGTATAAAATATCAATTTCACAAGCAAAGCTTTCACATGTATTTTAATCATAGCCTGAAGGAGGATGAAAAATGAATTATTTAAAGTACTATACAAATGAAAACATAAATAAAAATATGGTAGGAAAACAACGCAATAACATAAGGAAACTTTTTTTTTTAAATCCAAAACTTAAGAGCCAGGTAAAATCGTATAATTGAAAGTAAACTTCCATTAAAGGCCTAAGGATATTGAACATTTTTCTTGGTGCTTGAAGGATAATGATGATGGCACTAGCCATGCATGTCTGAGAGAGTGTTTGGGCACAACCAATGAAAAAGCCATTTTTCTGAAAACTGTCCAATTAATCTCAGAAGTCAGATAAACAGAGAAAAGGATTCCTAAAAACAATCAGACCAGTTTTATATAGTTCTTTAAATTTTACAGGTACAGACTTTTGTAGGCCTTAAAGATCAAGAAGTTATACACATACATCACAATCTTTGAGTGATTATTCACAATTTACTTGCCACTCCTGACTTAGTAATATTCCTGGAAGGTGCTTATTCTGCATGGAGTAATAATCATAGAGTTTTCTAAGTCCAAAAGCTGGAGAGTCTAGGGCTCTATGGGCATTGTGCCTTACATGGATTCTTAAAATGTCTGGCTGTTTGTACAGTCCAGTCTGGGCTGTAAGTGTTTGAAAAAGTTTTGGAAGAAGTCCTTCAGAACAGTGCAACACATCATTAAAAATTTCATCCTTTTTGGGGGGGGGGGGAGTTTGAAAAAAAGGATGTAACTGCTTTAATGAGTCAATCCATTAAAGCAGTCACATCTTTAATGTAAATCATTAATGAAACCCCAGGATTGTGTGGAAGTCTGAAAAAAATACATTGCTGCTTTAAAGAAGTGTGCTGATATGCTCCAGAGCATTCCTTCAAATCATTTTCAAAGGATGCAGAGCCCTACCATTTATAACTGATTTCTTAATACTGGAATCAGAGTAACAGTTACTTTGGCTTTTATTCTTTTGAGGCAAATGGCAGCTTTGGTGAGATGGGACAGTGCTTTTGACAGGAGAACAGTAAAAGGAAAAGTGCTAAGGCCATTGCCCAACACTATGACGCCAGTTTGATTTCGAACTGTGAATAGACATATAATATATCATATAATTTGATGGTCCATCACCAAGTTTCAATTATTTATTTCTAGAATTGTTTAGTTTATTGATGATCCTTCAAAAACATCCTAAAGGGAAAGGAAGTCCTGCTATTTATTTATTTATTTAGGTCCATCTAGGTATGAAGTGTTTAAAATGTTTCTATAAAGGGATGGATACTGTAAAGTCAAAGGAGAAATTGTCCCCAAAGACTGACATTCTAGCTTTAAGCGAAAACTCTATACAATGGCTGCAATATTCAACAATGTCCACTACTGAGCAAAGCTGTAAATAATCATAGAAAGGAATAGGTCACTATTGATTCTCTTTGGGAAGGAAGTAATTACTATTTCCCAAACATGATCCTGTTTTCCTTTAACAAGCAACAGAGGAGGGGAACAGCAGAGATATTAGAAGGACAGGCAATGGCAAGAAATGGCAGACGGGGTAGTAGATGTTATATGTTTTGTAATATCAATCTGTAAAATAGTAGCTTTGGGAATAAATGCTTTGAATCAGCATTAGCAAGAAGGAAAGCGTGTTAGTCACGTGAGTAAGCAGACAATACATTGAACACTGAGTAATCAAGCTTATAGGAAGCTGCAGCGCTGTTGCACTCAGGTGTGTTTCAGAAATTCCAGGAAATGACAGTCATCTGTGCATTTACATTCAGTATTTACATGCCATGTTGGAGAGTTCAAAGTCATTGCACGTTTGGTCATTTGAGAAGTCCTTGCAACAGTCTTCCTCAGTCGGCTGCTCTATTTTCTGTTGCCATTGCAACATATACTCTCTGAAAGTTAAAGTAAATTGCTTTATAACAAAATTGTTTGAGTCATTATGTGCCTTCCACACACACCTAATAATCTGCTTAAAGTTGGGGATAAAGATCACTTGTGAGATTTGTATGTGATCTCCTACAGCACATTTACCATTCTTACCTATCATCTCCCATATTGATGTTGGAATAGAGTTTGACAAAATACTACCCTGTCTCCAAGATCTTACTGATGCTTGAAAGAGAACTTCCATTAGTACTAGCTTGGATCTTTCAATTTAGGCTTCAGCAGAAGTTTTTATGGAGTTAAACATTTCTTTCCATGCACTACAATCCTAATAAACTCTTGCTTACAACTCTTATTAATGTTTTTAAAGCACAGATGTGGCTGCTAATTGTAACACTAAACTGGGAACTTTAAAATCATGGTTTATTGAACACACCATGGTGAGTAGGTTGAGAAATAACAGCAAGCTGTAATGAGTGAGTTTACACATCATAAACCAAAAATAATCCACACAATGTTTAGTTTAGCTCGGGGAAGTAAGTTATGCTGACAGTAATAGGATTGTGCAGTGATCCAGATTAGAGGGGGAAAGGTGCTTCAATAAGGTGCCTATCAGCATTAACTTACATGAAATGCTGTTTTTTCTGGGATCATGCATGAACCCAAGAAAAGACGCAGCTACTATGTGAGCTCCCCAACATGCTATGGATCTATGGACCTCTTCCCATTCCATCCCAGATCACTGCAAACTTCTAATAGAGAGACATTTGCCCACGTCTACATGCATTTGATTCCAGGTTGCTTAGATATTTTAACTCAGTATTCCGTCCTCTATACCATACAGAATATGTTAGTAAAATTGAAAATTATTATATCTGTTTCTTTTTTATCTTAGCTACTAAAATGTGTTTTGCTTTGCTGCTATTTGCATGTCATATACTGCCATGATTCACAACTGTTTCCTGGTTCCTCAGTATTCATTTCATGCTAATAATTGTTGATATTAAACAAAATACACCATGGCTTTGGAACAAATGATCAGTGTCAAACAAATCACTTTGCTGACAAGAAAAGAGATATGGGCAATATTAGTATTTCAAATTCTTCAGGTGAGGATGTGAAGAATAAGATTAGGATCTAAAAGAGATTTGATCGCCGTCATCTCAACAACAGGATTTTGACAGCTAGAATAAATAACTTCTCAGGAGCAACTTGTTAAACTGGGTTAAAAAAGGGATGTGTAATGATATGGCCCTCTCCAGTTTCTCCTCCCAATCATATTATAGTTTATTACTCAGCTGAACTGTACAGCATGATTCAGTTTGCAGTTAACTAAAGGGATGGGGGGGTCACACAACATAAAAAACTCATATCTCCTAGCAGGATTCTGGCAGAAATTGCAGATGGAAGAGGAAGAAGCTGGTATCAAGACAATATAAGAAGGGGAAGCTGCTTTATACCATTATCCAGTATTGTCTGCTCTTACTGGCACAGATTTCCTATGCTCTTCCATCTGATCTGGTCCCATAACTCAAGGTCCTTTAACTGAAGAGCCTGCAGGAATTAAACTTGGGACAGAAGGAGAGTGTTTTAATATCAGTATAAAAATGTAAGAATCTTGCTGGATCATAGGCTGGATTCCAATTTATTTGCAGTTTGCAAACCTCCTTTTTTCAGGTAGGCTTGAAAAAACATCAGTGTGAAACCCAGGAGAGTTACCACCAATCAGTGCTGATGATATTGTTAGGTTTTGCAGCTCTGGATGCAAAACGTTGAGTAACAACTAGATGGTAGCAAAAAGTTAACGGTTTTTTGTTGTTGTTGTTGTTTTTGCTCTCTTTGATCCCATCTAGTGGCAGTCTGAATTTTTGCTGCCCAGATCTGAGTGCCATAATAAGGGAACTAATATTCCTGTGTGGTATAAGGCAGGTTCCTCTGTCCCAGAGGGAGAAATGTGAACTTTGGATAGGTTGGCATCAAGTTAGCCAATTCAAGGGAGAGGATACAATGCAGGAATATTTTAGAAAGAGAAATTAGAGGATCACTTCAGTGAACAAGTAACATATTCCCAGCTGGAGCCTTACACTGTTGTAATTATGGAGGAGACAGTAAGAATACCAAGAGGCCATGGTGAGAAAATATATTAAAATTAGACCATTCACAATTGCTCTGCTCTCAGCAGAGTAGCTTGGCGTGCTTGATTGGGATTTCTAAACAGCATGATCTGAATTCAGTCATTTTTTTAAAAAACTTTTTTGAAATGCTGCTCATGCTTCATTTGGGTGTGAGTGTGTGTGTGTGTTTTAATGTATTCTTCCTCCCAATAACTGTTGACAGATCTAGCCCTGTAACCATCTGGCTCATGAAGTAATGAGATCAAATGAAATGAAACTTGGGGGGAAAATTAATGTTCTTTCCCCAATCTATTAATAACTGAAAAGTGTTGATTTTGGTGACAGCCTGATACTTGATTGTGAAGCACATTGGTTAATTAGAAGAATCATAATGAAGGTTATATGAAAATGTGTATGTCCCTCCAGAAAGAAAATAAAACAAGCAATTCTCACAGGCAGAAAAAATGATCACCAAGAATTTTAAATATGAATAAAAAATACTTAAGATAATTTGCTGTTCACCCCCTTTGTTGTTAATTTACTCAGAAAAATGCAGTTGTATTGTTACAAAGAAGTTGCTTAAATTGTCTTATGAATCAAGAATTTACGAGCTTATTTCTTTCTTTCCTTCACATCCTCCCTCAACTTTCTCTGTCTCTCAGATCTTGACAGCTTACTGATGTCTGAGGTGTTGCTTGGTGACAAAATCGAACTGGAGCCTTGACCTAAAATGGATCCTAATACTTTCCTTTTGGCTGTGATCATTCTGGGGGTAGGGTGGGGGAATTCATTCTGTGGTAACCCACACAGATCTATTACCTGCAAAATGTTGCTCATTTTAAGTTTGTCAGTCACAAAGCACGGCTCTGTAAGAAGATACAAGCTTTTGCTTTACACAGTAGAAATCCTTTCCTGATTCATTCTGGGCTAATATTTTTGGGGCTGGTTCACACTATGCACTAAGTCATTGTGTGCTTTATGATTACCAATCTCTGGCTTGTTGCTTATTACTTTGTGACTTCCTCAACAAGCTCTTGGTAAGAAAATCACAGCTTAGTACAATAGATGAACCAGGACTAGGAATCATCTTGATGGGGCCAGCAATTAGATAGTAGACACCCTACTATCCTTGGTACCCTTGGAAGCACCTGCAAGGGCACACAAGGTTATGCACTAAGGGCAGGTGTGTGCTATGTGACCTATGGCAGATTTCACACCAGATCCAGGAGTGACTCTTTTTTCTCCAGAAACTCAGTAGCTAACTTCAGAAGCTTCAAGGACACAGTATGGCTAGATAAGTCGGTTTTACTGTATATAGAAAACACATTATACAGTACATGCACAGAAGACCGTCATTCTGTAGAGCCTAGGAATCAAACCATTTATTCCTTTGTGCGTCAGAGTCAGGGTTTAAATCCTAGGTTCTTTCTCCTCCTTTTTCACATCAAGAAATTCTTAGCACTCTTTTCCTAGCTTTGAAGGTTGACATCTGCTCTGTGTTTACACAATGGCTCCATCTGGCCTCATTTCCCACCTCGCAAGCTTCAGCCCTTATACTTATTAAGCCAAACACAATCTGGCTGTAAATTTGATACTAAGTTTGGATAGGACTTGAGGCTCAGTTCACATACTGTGTTAAGCTAAACGACTGAATCCTATATTTCAAAGAGATTGAAATATAGGTTTCTTCTGACTGTGCATTGGGTCCTATATGGTAATAGTGTCTTGAATATAAATTGTGATACCTACCATATACTCACTGGGTTTATTTATTTATTTAAATTTATTAGGCATACAACTCCATTGGACTGTGGGCGGTGTACAAAACTAGGGAAAACATAAAAACAGCTAAAAACATTGAATTGCACAGACAGCTCAGACTAAAATAACCTAATAGACAGCAAAAACAACAAAACAGGGGCTATTGAACAAATAATAAATAACCCCAGGCCTGGGACCAAAGCCAGGTTCTCAAAGCTTTCTAGGACCCCAGGAGAGAGGGTGCCGTCCTTATCTCTGGGGGATCCTGTTTCAGTATGTTATATCGTGCTAATCCATAAAGCAATCTATTGGGTTTGGATTAATGTATTGTATTAACCAGCCATTGTGGTTTATAAGCTATGACTTAGCCATGGTTTGCTCAACCATGGTTTGCATATTTGGCAAACCATAGTCAACCATCTTTGCTTAGACCAGTGCATGAATGCAATGACTCCTACAGTATTCTCAGCCTGTTAATGCAGGTGATTCATATGAATATGCTTTGTCAGTGAAGAGCTTCTGCAACCTATAATAAATATTGGAGTCACATACGGTTTCTTGATCATCTGGAGGCTGAGTTGGTGGCCAATGCTATAACTAGATTTTTAAAAAATTCTTCAGGCAATGTCTTCATAATTTTAGATTATCTGGGGAATAGTTTTTTGATCCATAGATAAGTCTGGCCATTAGAAACAATTGTAAACATTTTGCTGCTAATGTGCAAATGGTGTTCCCCTCTTGCAAGTTGAAGTCTATAAGAACCAAGTAGTTTCGTAATGAAGCAGAGAATCCCACATGAACCTGTTCCCCAGTCTGACAACAGAAGACATATTAAAAAATCAAACTAGTTGCTGCCCTTTTATGACCTCCAAAGTCAACTGCTTGGTACAAATGTCTAATGTTGGAGCCAGCTACCTGCTCTAATCCATTTTATGGGAAGATAAAATCAGGGAGGGACTTAACAGAAAGTATCTTTTCTCAGAAAACGTAGATTTCTAAAATGTTCACAATGTGTGTGAACAAAGATTCAGTTGCAGGATATATTATACAAATCATAAATAAATTGCTCTGTATAAGATATCAGATCTGAACCGCTTTTGATCCACAAGGTGGTGCCACTATGATAAACATTCTAAAGCAGAATGATTTTTTTTTTAAATTAAGATTACATGTCACAATGATCATTTGTATTCAACAGTGGATAAAGTCAATCTGGTGTAGTGGTTGAAGTGATCGATTAGGAGTGGGGAGACCCAGGTTCTAGTCCTCTCTTAGTCATGAAAGCCAGCTGGGTGACCTTGGGCCAGTCATTCTCTCTCAGCCAAAAAGCAGAATCAGGTTCTAGCTAGCTGCAGGGAGACACAGAGACGACTTTGGAGAAACTATGTGGCAACAGTTACAAAAACTTATTTTAAGCCTGGGAAATGAAGAAAGCATTAAAAAGAAACTTAAACAGACTCCACCTTAATTCTCTGGGGTATAAGAGGGAGGGAAGGGAGAACAAAGTCAGTCTTTCAAGATTTTGTTACTCTAGCCCAGTGTTTCTCAACCTCGTCAACATTAAGATGTGTGGACTTCAACTCCCAGAACTCCCCAGCCAGCATGCCATCATGCTGGCTGGGGAATTCTGGGAATTGAAGTCCACACATCTTAAAGTTGACAAGGTTGAGAAACACTGCTCTAGCCTATACAGTGGTACCTCGGTTCACGAACTTAATTTGTTCCGTGACTCTGGTCGCAAACCGAATTGGTCGTGAACCGAATCAAATTTTCCCATAAGGTTCAGTGTAAATATGGTTAATCTGTTCTGACCCCTACGAATTTGGTCGCCAACCGATTTTTGATCACGTCCCGAATCAAATTTCCCTATAATGTTCAATGTAATTAAGGTTAATCCATTCTGAACCATATGTTTTTTTTTAAAAAAACCGCAAAAATATGACACAAAGTACAGTACGAAGAGACAGAAAGCTAACCTTGCTCGACGCGACTTCTGGCGTGGAGGACAGGAAGGCTGGTGGGGAGGCGGTTACTGCTTGGAGGGAGAGTCCCCCTCCCTACGGGAAGCCGCGACCACGTGTCACGGGAGGGAAAATGGCCGCGGATCCTGTTCGTAACCCGATCCGACGTTCGCGAACGGAGGCAAAATTTTGCGACCGGAGCTGTTCGTGAACCGAATTGTTCGTGAACAGAAGCGTTCGTGAACCGAGGTACCACTGTATCTAGAAAGTAGTAAAGTAGAATGCTAATATTCTTGTGGGGTCTGTTTCCTGACCTCAAAGGGCTAACACTGGCTAAAGAACAAATCCCTGTTGTTGGCTTTGCCATATGAACTAGGCACACACAGTAGAAACAAGTGGACCCTGCTACCAAGTGGGACAAATGCTGCAAAGAAAAAAAAAAGATAAAAATGATAGTTATTATGCAATTGGTTTTGATCTGCACAATTTTTAATGCGTGATGCTTGGATCGAGAGTCCAAGACTGATATTATGGGGATGTTTTCTAGGCATGTCATAGTTCTAGCATAACCTTGTGCATGGGAACTCAAAACGAACCCCCCATTTTGTTACTAGAAACAATGGATGGTAGAGCTGGAAGTTACCTAGGAGATCATCTCATCCAGAAGTACACCGTTTAAATTTTTTTTAGCCGGGCGACTCACTTGTTCCTTGAGTTGTGTGCCAAGAAACAGACTTCAACAAACTAGTCAGAAACAAACACTGATTTAATTCTATCCTAATTAAACTTAAGCTATATTTTAATGACAGATGATGCTACTCTACACATAGGACAAGCTCTTTTTCAGTCATATGAACAATTAGAATTCACTGACCTCTGTTGGAGCTGTTGGGGAGAGAGGACATCCTCCAGAAAGCTACAAGCAGTCCTGGGCCCCCTACTGAGTGCATACAATGGAGCTCAACCCCTTTCTCGGTGCAGGATTTCCAACAAAGCATGCAAATCTGCCTTTCTGACAGAGGGCCACCCAGGTTACTCCTTCAAAATATTCTCAGCAAAGCAGAACCCACCTCCTGAGGCAATCTGTTTTGCTGTTAAATAGACTGTACCATGAGGAAGTTTCTCCTGATAGTGAGCCAAAATCAGCTTCCCTGCAGTGCAGTTTCCATCCCTTGGTTCAAGTGCTACTCTTGGAAGTAAGAAACAGAAGCTTGCTCCATCTTTTGCACGACAGCCCTTTAGATATTTGAAGACAAGTGCCAACTCTTCCTTAATCTATTTTCTCAGAGGGCAACATTTTCAGCTTTTTCAACCATTCCTGGTAAGGCTTGATTTCCAGCTTTTTCCCCCAACCAAGTTGCCTGTCTTTTTTGACTCGTTTCACTTGGATCATGTTTGTTGTAACCAAAGTGCCCAGAACTGGATGCACTGGTACTCAAAGCCCCTAAAATATCATCAGGCTTGTCAAGAATGGACCCCCATATTCCAGAATGGTTTTGTGCATCTTTGACACACTGAGCAATACTTTACAGTAGATGCCGCCAAACATCTGAATTCCAAGTCACCATTAAAGTTTCAGGGAGTCTAGCACATTTCTGTTTTATCCACACACTAGACTAATTGATAGCGTTGTCCTTCTCTTTTTTACCAGCCCTCACAATCCTCTAATCCTCCTTATATTTTGAAGCAGCCTTAATTCCAAGTAAATTTAGATCAGTTTACACTGGGGTAATTTTCAGCATCCAATATTTCATTGTCCCTCTCTGTTTCCCCCTCTTCCTTTTCTCTTGACATTTTAAAGCCACTGTTTGCTTACTAAGCATTTGCTTGCTCAAAACCTGGGCAGTAGACAACTTTGGTCTTTTCGCATGTGCTCCAGGAAAAATGTTATCTAGGGTTTGTAAAGTGTTATGCCCTCATATAAAATTCCAGTATTCCAAAGTGCTTTTGAACATAATACCACCTTACGTGCAGTACAGTACTAGAGGATTGAAGCTACATTCACTTAGGGGCAAATGTGATTACAAACGGGGCTGAAAATTTCATTGATTTCTCTTGAAAATGCCCAGCCTATAATCATTTCCATAACTGAGAGTGTCCACAGTGGAGAGATTAAAAAAAATAATAATTAAGGCAGCCGCAACGGTGTAGTTGAGGCCATACCTCCTTTTACATGTGTTGAATGTAAAAAGGATGGGGCTTCATTTGCACCATCATGATGGCCATCTTGACTTTTTGACACCCCACCTCTGGGCACCCTCCTGGCCATAGCTGGATTTTATCAGAGTACCCCTTCTGGTTAGTTTAATAACCTCCTCTGGACAGTTTCACTATGTAGATAGAAAACCTTCCAGGTTGATTTTACTTATATTAGCCAGCTTTAAATCACCTGAATTAACAGAAAGCTTCTGTACGCTTCTCCCAAACTCAGAGCTCCCCCCCCAACTTTTAATTTTTTTCCAGAACTGTCCAAGAATTCACTAATTAAGTTGCTTCTTGCAGAGGGGGGTAGGCTGGTTATGTCGATTTAATCTTTTCAGGAGAGAATGAATGTTCAGGAAGTAATTCATTAAAGGCTTGCTGAGAGCCATATAGAGAAAGAAAGCAACAGCCTGCTTTTCGGAGAGAAGAGGAACTTTTATGTCAAGCCAAGAAAGCAAAGGAAAAGGGGGAAAATGCAAAAGGTGGAAAACCAGGGAAGGCAGCAAGGGCCCTTCCAATGACTGGCTCTGCCGGAGGTCACACCCGAGTGCTTGCGTTGGAGTAAACTGTGGTTTGTTCAACCACGGGCTGTGAAGAAGCCAGAGGGTACTAAACCATGAATCATTGTTTATAAATGGCAATATGCTAACAGAACGCACAGTGGTTCCGCATGGTATGTGAATCTAATCCAAATGGCTATGCTTTGCAGGGCAAATCAAGTATCAGAAAAAGAAACCCCAAACATCACGAACTTCTCTCAAGGTCTACTCTCACTATGGCCATTTCTCAGCTAGTGACTGTGGAAGATGTCAGTAATGGGGGAAAGAGCTATGCCTCATTCAGAGATTTTCCTGTCCTCATCTGTAAAAGGAGGGCTGTGCTGCTGTTCTGTTCTTTGCACACTTACCAGTTCCTTCTTACATCAGCCGACAACTCTGGATGACCTACATAGTTGAATTGCTCACACACTCTCAGAATGTGGTTGGCTTGTTTTTGGCTTAGTGTGATGGTGCAAATGGGACCAATAAAAAAAAAAAAAAGCATTATTTGTGGGCTGTAAATCACAGCCGGAAGCCATGATTCGCAGTTGTTTATTAACAGCAGCTCTGCCTTAGCCTGATGTGTGAATAGCATGGCTTATTTGTGGTTTCCTAGCTTCTTTCAAGGTCTCTAACCAAGCCACAGAAGTACAAGCCAAGAACAGCTGAAGAAGGAAGGGAAAGCCAAGTTGGAACAGGTCCAAATGATCCATAAGGCTTCTGCTTCTCTGCAAGGCTCCCAGGGAGGCTCAGAATCTAAATTTGTGAATGGAGAAATGGATTGGGCTCTTTCACAAAAGTTGCAGGATAGAGTCAGGAGTCCCCTTTCTAAAACTACACAAAAATAGGGTCCATGTTAGGAATCCACCTGGGAAACCACTGTTTGGCACTGCGCAATTGATGGAAGATGGGTTGCAAGTGCAAGAAGCAAGCTGTCAGGCTAACCTTGCTATACGGCAACTGTTTATAATTTCATCATTTTCGTTGCTGGAAATTATTATTCTGTAGCCCGGTCAAGGTTGGTGAAAAGAGAAGCAGAAGGTAAACATCTCTGGGGACTAAGGCTGCTTATTAGATTCAGAGTAAGGAGGTGAAATTTCTCCTTGGCAGGTGTAGGAAGCACCAGTACCCTTTCCTATGCTGACTTCCTTCATTTTTGTAATTAAAGCCTCATTTGAAGAGCTCCTGCTGTTTCTCTCTTCTTCTGGAAATGCTGACAGAGGCTTCTTTGAATAACTGTGACAATATTTCTAACACCTCTGCATTTGTTGTTACTGTTGTTTTTTACATATATCAAGTGACAACAAATAACAGCATCTCCCTTTAAATTGCAAATCCATTAAGCAGAGGGAACAGAAAGTCCTTGGATGGCTTTTCTTCAAGTTTATAAGGTCGCTGCTGGAAACAGGAAGTCTCTTCTGTGGTTCTCCTTCTTGAAGAAAGCAAATTACTTGCCCCAGTTCATTAAAAGGAAAAGAAAATAAAGGCAGAAGGAGATTAAGGCTTTCGTGAAGAACAATAAACACCCACAATTGTTCTCTGATCATACCAATGATATCAAATATTTTCTTTTGCTTTCTACACTCGTATCAAGTGTAGAAAGGATGCAACAATCCATCCAACTGTTTCATGAAAAGGCAGGAAATGAGACCTATATTAAAAATAGGAGCCTTGGTAAGGTTTCAATGACTCAGCAAAAGTGCCCAGAAATAATATTTGCAGTTTGTATCGCTCTCAACAGTGAAATATTAGCAAGAAATGCCACCTGCTTTGATTCTCACATCATTAACACTCTCTTATGGTTTGCTGCAACTTTTGAAGCATGGAACTCTAGATAAACAGTAGACTCCAATGTTACTTTCAACAGCCCTGGTCAGCACAGTCAATGGAGTCAACTGCTTGAAGTTGGTGGTTCATCAGTCTGGGCAGGCCACAGTTTTCCCCCCTCTGTAATACGAGATGCTATAGTCAGTGAGCAATCAGTAACAGAGTAGAAAAGTGGTCATACATTGGACCAGAACCAGGAAGAGCCAGGCTCAAAACCTCATTTGACTAGAACTTTATCAGTTGATCTTAGCCCATTACCCTTTCTCAAATTTAGTAAAATCATGGGGAGGGAGTACAGTCCTGTGGGAAGGAAGAGGTCCACTGTCATGATAATTTTCATCAAGAAAACTAGAATATATAGAGATATAGTAAATAATAAGCATAAGGATTATATCTGATGGTGACTTTCTGCTTCCAAGACTATGCACCCAATTTTTGTGAACCTCCTCCCATGTTATCTGTGCCATGACACTCTTTTTCAAAGGACCTCTCAGTGTTCTTTTTAGAGCTCATGAACAGTTATAGTGCTAGTTAGGGAAATTTAATAGAAATAAAGTGCCTTGCACAGACAGAAATAATTGTCTTAGACTCAAAGTTATCACTGTATAGAGCTCAGTTTTTGGTATGTATGTATGTATGTATGCATGCATGTACATATTTCATTTGTATAGTATCAGATCAACTACATATTCACAGTGGTTTATAACAGTCTTAACAATAAAAGATCTGCAATCTACAATCAAAATTTAAAACTCCATGGTAAGAATATTGCTAAAAATAATAAAAATAATCAGAGCAAACTTAATGAATGCACAGTAAAAATACATATTATATTGGTAATAATACTCAAAGAGAAGAGAAGGCTATGACAAAATACCCACCAAATCCTTTGGAAAAGCTAAGTAGCTTCAGGAACATTGAAAGAGATGGGGCAAGACTTAATTCTAAGGAGAGATTATTCCCCAGGGCTGAGACTGAAAAATGGCACCTCCAGGCCTTAATTTCCCTACATTCTCTGAAGTAGAGTATATGCAAGAGCTCCTCCTGCGAAGGATGTACTAGACATAGCAATTCAAGTAGAAGAAGGTAGTCCTGCAAGTACTTAAGCAATCATAAGATGTTCTGAAAGTTGTTTCACACTTTCTGTTGCTATGATTGTTTAATCATGGTTTGTTAACTATAGAATTGGTTGGGGCCACCCAAGATGCTAAGCCCTAAGTCAATATGGGGACAGTTTACAGACCATATTACCTGGATTTAAATGACACGCTAAGCCACAACCAAACAAGTCACATTATGGCTTGGTCCAATGTGTAAAGCTTGTCTGTGTGTATGAACTAGTCTTTAATGTTTCCCTTTGCTTTAGAGGAAGACAGTCTTGAGGCTATTCTTGCTCCATACTCTACCAGAACTAGATCTATGGGACTGAGGGGAAATACACACTGCAAAATACTACAGTGTGTTGCCTCCCAGCCAAGAATCTAAGTTAATGGCCTAACATAAAATGCTGACTGCAGGACTATTCTTTTCCACTAGTAATAGCAGTGACAGAAGGTCTGCTACCTATTTACCTAAAAGAGAAGTTATGAACCTCTTGCTTTTGTGGCTGAAACTTAGCAAATGCTGGAGGGTCAGCCCTGGATTTCTGATCTATTGTTCACACTGGAGGGTTCTTTCTGTTAAAAGTGCTATATATGCTCAGCCTTTCTAGATTTTATTCCTAAATTATACAGGGCAGTGATAAGATTGGCAGTTAAAAATAATTGTATATGATGATCTTGATGATGACTTTTTAATTTAATTTAATTTTATTTTATTTATTTCATTTTATTATCACCCTCATTTTCTGCAGTATCTCTTCCAAATAGTTTAGAATCATCCTGTGGATTTGAGTGTTCCTGAGAGAATGGCCAGGAAAAACATACTGGCTAATACAATTTAAGAATTTATTGACTTAGTGTGTTTTTATTCAACTAGTTTTAGTCATGAAGAGGCTTTTCAACCATACTGTAGCATGTTGTGAACAAATGATACACTGAAACCACAAGCATGCAATCAAATGTTGATATTATTTCCATAAAAACATGCTCCAGGAAAATGTAGTTAGGAGAGGAGTAAAAACAGGTCAAGAAAGAGGGCTGAATTTCCACATCTTTCCTCTTGCTCTTCAAAACCTATTCGAACGGTCCGCCCCCGGCGCCTGATGGACCCGCACGGGTTCCAAAGGGAGCTGGGGGGTGTTCCTGAGGCCTTGCTGCACGGTCCAGCGGAGGCTCTGGCCGCAGCCTGGAACAAGGAGGCGGCTGGGGCCTTGGACAGGATCGCGCCTGTGCGCCCTCTCTTGGCCCATCACTCCCGGCGCTCCCCGTGGTTCACGGAGGAGCTGAGGGAGCTGAAAAGGGCTAAGAGACGGCTAGAGCGCCGCTGGCGGAAAACGGGGGACGAATCAAACCGAACATGGGTTAGAGCTGCTATTAAGGCCTACCTAGTGGCGGTAAGGGCGGCGAAACGTCAATATTTCTCCGCTCTTATTGCATCCTCAGAGTGTCGCCCTGCAGCCCTGTTTAGGGTCACCCGGGCCCTCCTGGGAAAAGGGGGGGCGGAGGACTACTTGCAAGGTCGTGCAGAGGAATTTGCTGAACACCTGATGGATAAAATTGCTCAGATCCGTTCCCAGTTGGAAGCCAAGCGTGGAGTAGGTCCAGAGGAGTTGCCCGGGGAGCGTTCTTGCCCAGTTATCTGGGAACGGTTTGATCCTGTTGTCCCTGAGGAAGTGGACAGGGTCCTCGGAGCTGTCAGTGCGACCACCTGTGATTTAGATCCGTGTCCCTCCTGGTTAGTTAAATCTACCAAGGAGGTGACCTTAGGGTGGGTCCTGGCGATGGTTAATTCATCCTTGCAGGAGGGGGTGTTCCCGAAGCCTTTCAAAGAGGCTTTGGTCTGCCCACTCCTCAAGAAGCCGTCGCTAGACCCCACCCTTCTGGACAACTTTCGTCCAGTCTCCCACCTCCCCTTTTTAGGGAGGGTGGTAGAAAAGGTGGTTGCGCGGCAGCTTCAGAGGATCCTGGAGGAAACGGATTATCTGGACCCCTATCAGTCAGGATTCAGGGCCGGTTATGGGACAGAAACAGCATTGGTCGCACTTCTAGATGATCTCTGGCGAGAGCGGGATGGGGGGAGTGCATCCATCCTTGCTCTTCTTGACCTCTCGGCGGCGTTCGATACCATCGACCATGGTATCCTTTTGGGTCGGCTGCGGGAGTTGGGGTTGGGTGGCACAATGTTGTGCTGGTTCAGCTCCTTTCTCCAAGGCCGAACCCAATCGGTGTTGATAGGGAGCAAGAGGTCCAGCCCCCGGCCCCTACTTTGTGGGGTGCCACAGGGGTCAGTGCTTTCACCGCTCCTATTTAATATCTACATGAAACCGCTGGGTGAGATCATCCGGCACCATGGGGTGAGGTATCATCAGTATGCTGATGATACCCAACTATACATCTCCATCCCAGGTGCCCTAAGTGATGCTGTGACTGCCTTCTCGCGGTGCCTGGAGGCTGTGGGGGCCTGGATGGGGGACAACAGGCTTCAGCTGAACCCTGGTAAGACGGAGTGGCTGTGGATATGGGGAGCCTCAAGATCTAGGACCTTGTCATCGTTGGTTCTTGACGGGGTTGCACTACCCCAGACAGACCCGGTGCGTAATCTGGGGGTTCTCCTGGACTCACGACTCCTGCTCAAAGAGCAGGTGGCAGTCGTGGCTAGGAGGGCCTTTGCACGACTCCGTGTGGTGCGCCAGTTACGCCCCTTCCTGGATCAGGGGGACCTCCGCACGGTCACTCATGCCCTGGTCACCTCTGGGTTGGACTACTGTAATGCACTCTACATGGGGCTACCCTTGAAGAGTATCCGGAAGCTACAGCTGGTGCAGAATACAGCAGCGCGGACAGTTCTTAATGCCCCTAGGAGGGCACATATAACACTGCTGTTGCGCGAGCTGCATTGGTTACCGGTTTGTTTCCGGGTCCAATTCAAGGTGTTGGTTATTACCTTTAAAGCCCTTTATGGCACAGGACCAGGTTATCTGAGGAACCACCTCGCCCTGGTCACTTCAGCCCATCCCACTCGGTCCAGCAGAAGGGGCAGGTTGCAGACCCCACCAGTCAGGGAATTTCGATTGGTGGGGTCGAGGCAGAGAGCCTTTTCTGCTGTAGCGCCCGCCCTATGGAACATCCTGCCTCCTGAGGTCCGGTGTGCCCCCTCCCTCATGGCCTTCAGGAAAGGTATTAAATCCTGGCTCTGCCAGAGGGCCTGGGGGCCAGAGGGGGGCCCGCACCTGTGGAGATGGCTGGTGGAATGATGGGTTGTCTCCCCCCCCAGCATCTTACAGGTTTTTTAAGGCCATAAACCAGAGGAGGTTTTTTAGGGTTTTTAATATGTTTTTAATTATTTATAGTTTTTAGCCATCTCGGTGAGAGCTGTGTTTTTATTGTGAGCCGCCCAGAGTCACCCGTTGGGGGAGATGGGCGGCATACAAGTTGAATAAATAAATAAATAAATAAATAAATAAATAAAACCTTCCCAGCCCCAGCTGCTTATAAAAATGCATTTACAATGCCCAGAGCTTTCAAAACCTGACCAACCACTAGATGGCAGCATAGAAATACACACCCTCCCAACTCTGCGGCCACCTAGTGGCCCTCCACTGTTTTGCAGCCCAAATCCAGGAATCTTTAATGTCCTGTATGAGTATGACAAGGGGAAAATTGTAAGCATCTCAGAATCTATTGCCTCCAACTTTAGTGCAGTTTCCTATTTTCTTTAAAAAAAATACACCCCTAGGCTTCATTACGTATATGGATATATGACAGAATTTTCTGCAATGTTTCCTCCCTATTATTAAAAATTGTATTCAGCAATACTTGGAATCTAATTAGATTGATATGGAAACTAAATTGAGCACTATTACACATAATTTAGCAACAAGACCTAGGTTGTCACTGATTTTACATATTAAGCATCCCAGTGACATAGTTTTCATGGATATGCTTGAGTGATATTTGTATTTTTCAAATGCATACCTGTCATTTTCATACTTCATCTTTGAAAATGGACAGTGGGGACACATTGATTTTGCTTAATGTTATGTGTGAACCCCATCATTGTTGTTTATAAGCCATGCTGTATGGCTGAGTGTTATGCCTAAATGGCCTCTAGAATCTATTCACTAAATCATTATTAAAATAAATAATAGTTTAATTTTAGGAGTGTTTGAATACATGAGATTCTTGTGTGGAATGAATGTACCTAGTGATCCTCTCATTCAGTGATTTCTTAAAATTACTTCTTCAAGTCCTATAGGACAAAATTTATTAAGACAGAGATAATTAATTGGATTAGCTAGCAGAATCATGAATTAATGAAAGGTATATGTTAGATTTTAATTAGAGATGATTCCTTATAAAGTATTGTTAGAATCTGATGGCATCCTATTTGGAATACAAAAGTGGTATATTTCATGATTCATTCATTGAATATACTAAAAATAGTTTTTCATATTATATCCTATTTCCTGGATTTTATGAATCAAGAATAACACATGTCTTCATTACATCTTCTTGGAGAAGCACACCTGTACTCAGGATCTAAGTATATATGATGGTGTCCACCAAACAATAATCTCTGGTACCCAATTACTTTGGAAAATGAGTAGTCTAGATCTCTGTACATTTGGCTCTTAGTTCATTCTGGAAGCAACAAATTAGGAAGACTTGGCAATGTGAAAAACTAAATTTGCAATGCTGATTTGGGTAGTCAACCAACTTGCTCATGGGATGAAGCCATGATAGAATTTTCCTTTGGCCACTACCCACCTGAATGCTAGTGTGACCATGTGTTGTACTGTAGATCTCTAAATGATTGTTGCTGTTTTCTAGCTTCATCCTACCATTTTTGAGGACCGGCTTTATATTGCTTCAATAATGGTTAAAGACCCTGTCAGTTTTCTAGTGAGGAAGAATACTAAGACTGAGTCATTATTTCCAGCTCCTGTTAGCCACAATAGGCAAAGAAGCCCCTTTAACAGTTAATTGAGCCTTATTTTGTGACATTTGAAAATGCCTATATTTTGTGACATTTGAAAAGATATATAAGTTGGAATGGAAGTACTTCTTCAAGAGAATGGTTCCTTGTTACAAGAGTTACAACTTGAACAAGTTTGATCAACAACAAAAGATTGGCTCACAATCTTGCAAGAAGCCATTTAAAGTGACTGAAGTGCTTGTTCTATGGCTCTGAATTACTACATCACACATTCTCACTCTGTTTTTCTAGAATTAAGCTATCTTGGCCATTTCTGCTGGGACATCTGCTTTCAGAAAGCATGGAAATAAAAAAAGAAAACCCTAGATAAAGGTCTCAGAAACTTAAATGAAATGTAAATAAACACATTAATTAAAATTAATGGCAACATATTAACTTTCCAAAAGCAAAATTGATGAAATTGCTCTTCTCCCCTCTTCTCCATTCTCACACAACAAGCTTGCTAAAACATATCTGGTGATACTTGATTAATTATCACAACAAATGAATGAAGCAGGGAGAATTGAAATATTTCAGAAGAGTCACCCAGAGAATTTTGCAGAAGGACAGAGGTGTGAATTTAGAACAATGGCCAGCTTCTCCGCAGAATTATGAGAACATAATTCTATCAATGCTGACAGGCCTCCTGAAGTAACAACAGCTGGAGAGTTGCAGTAAGAATTACTAGTCTTTAATTTCAGAATAATTTCAGAATTGGGGATTAAAGTTGCCAGTTATAGAGCCAATCCAGATAATCTCCATCTGTAAAATCTATATAAACCACCTGTGATGGAGTGGAATTATGAAGGCCAGGCTCAGGGAGATAAACATTTTCTTAGCTCACCAGAACAGCATGGGAAGAACAAGAGGATGAGACTGGCACCTACCTGAGGAATTCACAATGTTGTGACTGGCTGACTTTGGGAAGTGGGGTTTCAGTCTGGGAAGATTCTTGCTAGAGGTTGTAGCTAATAAACATAGCTGGACCGAATTTACATGGTCTCTTGGAGTTCCTTTGGCTAGGCCTGACACCACCTTAAGGATGAGGTCCAGTATGAGGTCCATACAAATAAGAATAGTAAGCTGTCTACTTAGAGAGGGTATAAAGAATGAGATCCAAAGTAGCATCTACTGATATCCCTTTGTATCTGCTACTGACAGCCAGCTCAGAGTAGCTCTAAAGCATAATGCACTGCACATACAGTCACCTACTTCATATCCTGCTAAAGAGGTTTGAACATATGGAGATTACCTATGCCTGATTAGTTTCAATAAAGACAGACTAGTTGCATGGTGCCTCCTACTAGTCAGTAGCAATTATAACACCCGTCTAACCTGTCATTCCATTTTCCTGAGTTTTGCCCAGTACGCTTGTTTGCAGTGAAATTGAATTATTGTAGACCTTCCTTTAAAGATATTTCCATGTTGTTCAAAGCAGAGGTGTTACAGCAGCATACCTTTATGAACTTTTAAAATGACATATAGTAACAGGAATATACTGTATGTGTGGTCAATGATGTGGTTTGTGTGTGTGAAAAAGCATGGAATGCTTGTATCCAAGCGGCATGCTCTGGGACTCAGATTAATACACAGAAGGGCAACATGCCTTTAATTAGTGGCAGCTTTGGTCTGTCGATCATTACCGTTATCAGTTTGGGAATCTTGAATTGCAGTATAATTCCAAAGATCCCCAAGAAAATGTAGCAATGGGGAGAGGTTCTGGAAAGGACCTGTCCTTTTCATTAATCTAGAGCCAGACATGCTGCATAAAATGGCATTAAATTATAATAGACTTGTAGGAAAATTACTTACTTACACGTAGCTATGTGCAGGAATGATAAATGTGCACCAAAGGACAATGAACCAAGGACAAACACAGTATAAGTCTTTTAGTGAATTAATGTAATTGAGCACTTCAGGACTGTTGGAATTTCATTGAGAGATGCTGTATTGTGTCTAAACTGGTAACAGAGAACAAATGAGCAGAGAGGAAAGAGGAGAGGGAAATATACATGGCACATTGCCCTCACCTGCATTTTTTTTTTCAGCTGTAGTTTTTGTTTAAGATGACCACCACTTGATTTGTTCTTATCACAACCACTGTCTAGTATACGAATGATAAGTGTGAGAGAAATAAAACTGATATTGGTAAGCAAGAAGTGGGCATGATGGGGGGAAATCTCAGTTTAACCAACAGCCAGATCTTGTGCTCTTCTGCTATTGGGAACAGAGAATAGGAAATGGTACAAGATGACACCCTCTTTCCCCAATCTGTTGCTCTCCAGATGTTTGGCAACTGTTGATCGTGGGACTGCAATCCAACACATATAGAGGACATGTCATTGTGGAAGGCTGCAGTACATCTTACTTAGACTACTATATTTTTGCCCTTTGTTCCTGGGCTGGGATCTGTAGAAGGTTTTCTTTTGGTAAAGTAGAGGAAGTAGAAAGGAAGAATAGCCAAAACTGCAGAAGATATTATTTAACTAGAACCACCTTTTTGAGGCCAATGGGTACATTTGGTCCCTGAATGGGTGATGGATATCATTTTCTCAAATGTGGGGGGAGAAAGAATCTCATTTAAATTTAATTTAAAAATTAAAGTTGTTTTGGTGTTCTCTGAGTTTGGCTGTTTTCATGCAGGCATATTGTTATCAGACTAGGTAACATCCTCCATGTACCACTGACGATGTTACTTAGCCTGTTAACAAACTGATGATGTTACCTAGCTGGGTAATGAACTAAAATTAAATTAACAGCTAACGTATGTTTAAGAATTTCCTATTCCTTTTGTGGAGGTAGCTCCTTTTCAGAGTGACTGACTGCAAAATTAAAATAGATGGACACTGTCCATTCCTCTGTAGGCATTCCTATTTATACTTATTGACATATTATCCATATATTTGTTTGCTTCAAACTACACAAGTCATGCTTTAATACCAATAATTGTATTTTGAAGTCAAACTGTTTTCTTGAATGCCCATGTAGACCTAGACAACTGTGGAGCATAAGAGCTGCAGTTTGCCCTTAATTTCATACAGCTTTCTGTTAGTATCAGCTCAGATTCCTAGGAAGAAGAATGACCAGGGAATGAAAGAAAGAAAAAGAGGAAGGAGAGAGAAGTTGCAGTGCAGACTTTAGCTCCACCTTCAGCAGATGACCCCAGATTTTTTTTTAAAGGGTCCCACTCCTTCATTAAAAAGGAAACACCATTTCCAAAGTGGTTGAGATCGACTCATCTCAGACCAATGAATCTAGCTTGTCTAAATTCCCCCAACTAAAACAGAGTTTTGTGAAGCATTTTATTTATTTTTAATGATATTCTACCTTTTCTCTAGGACAGTGTTTCTCAACTTCAGCAACTTTAAGATGTGTGACTTCAGTTCCCAGAATGGCTGGCTGGGAGTTGAAGCCCACACATCTTTAAGTTGCTGAGGGTGAGAAACACTGCTCTAGGAGGTTAAGGAGGCATGTCCAATAATCAAAAGAAGAAACAGGCTGAAAATCCTGTTCTCACAACAACAAACCTATGAAGGACATTGGACAGAAGAATAATATCAGGCCCAGAGTTAAGTATTGAATTCCAAAGCTGAGTCCCTTGTTTTCTTTATATAGCAGGACAAACCACCTTCTCTGGATCAAAACCCGCCTCTGTATAGCCATTGCATTTGAAATGATTAAACATTCGGATGTGATTTTGCCCTATGTTTACTTACTTTGTTTTAAAACGTCAGATGTTAACTGTAATTCCCTGTGTATTCTGAAAGCTTTGCAGGAAGAGATTAATTCCCAGGGTCAAAACTGGGTGGCTTTTCCCCACCTTTTATTTTGATGAGTGAAGACATCCTTACTTGAAAGATCAGCTTCACCTAACTGTACTTTGCTTGAGTATTTTCAGAAACTATGGAGTATAAAGGAGTAATTAAACCAGTCTGTTTCTACAGCACATTCTGTCTGTTTCTTCTTTTCATTATTAGATGTGATGTCACATTTGCCTGTGTGGCTTCCTGCAGATGGCACAGAAATTTTGCAGTCAACTGGAGAGAGTAAACTAACTGTCATTTCAGAACACAGCTTTGCAGTTTGTTTCTTTTTTCTAATGGATCCGATCCTACTTTTAAAAAAGGATTCTGTGCTTTTTTTCAACTGGCATTGTAACAGGGAAAGATATGAAGTTGGAAAATCATTTTAAAGAAAAATGGTGGCTGAGAAATTGATGCAATGTGGTCCTCTAGTTTGATCAGAGCAGAAGCAGGCCTACTGGGGTGGCTAAAACTTTCAGAGCTAGCAAAGGTCCAGGGCAGATTCCAGCCTTTTATCAATCTGGATCAAGAGAGTTTGCTTTTCACATTATGGATGTGTAGCCCAGTAGAAATCTGGTATATTATTGTTGGGCACACAGTCAGCCGGATGTTTAGACTGGATTTGGCATTTTTATCCACCTATCGAGTCATCCCCAAGGACCTGGAATAGGCAGATGTTGTTGTCCGATGGTGTTAAAGGTATTATGGTTGGTCACACAGTCAGCCAGATGTTTAGACTGGATTTGGCATTTTTTAAAATTATTGTTTTATTATAGTTATTATTAGTGTTAGCAGTACAACATTCTGCCCCACGGGTCTTTTTCCATTCAGCTTTTCCTAACACGTGGAGCTTCTGAATGCAACTTTCTCAAGTGTATTCAGTTGTTATGTAAATTCTTTGACAACTTTTTTTTTAAAGCACACACATTTCCCTGATGTTTATCATCATACAGGAATCTGCAGTGTACACTTTTTAAAAATATATTTTTTTCTAATGTAACGTATTTCACTGTATGTGTGTGTGTAAAATGGGAGGGTTAAGGTTCTCTATTTATGCTGTTATTTTAGGGTAAGCATTGACTACCCCTCTGAAACCATTGCCACCTGCTAAGGAGCAGAAAGAAGACAGACCTAACAGTCAGAGAGGGCTCAGATGACAGAGGCTCCCCTCCTGTCAAATAACAGGGAATTACAATCAGTAGAAGGAAGAGGATGGGAAATGCCATTGCAGAAGAGGTTCTTGGAGAGCAGGAGTAAAGAAAGCCACTGACATTGGTGAAGTTTTTTTTAAGAATTATTCTACCCTTTCCATTCTGACATCATTGTCTTGGGCTCCACTTGTTTGCTCTCTTTCTGAACTGCTTTAGAAAATACAAATATAACATTTGTCTTACATTTTGCACATGAGGGGTTTGAAGGAACCTACAAGGCCATTTCCAGTCCGCAATGCCTATCCGCTACAGCCTTTTTTGGGTGTCTTATTTGAAGAGGTGGGGTGTCCTGCATAAAGGATCAATAATATTTTCAGCATTGTAATCCCAACCAAGAGTCCCCGTGTTATAGCAGAAAGCTGATGCTCTTTTTTCTCTCCTACTTCAGAAAAATTAACTCTGTTGCTGAAAGCCAATTTGTTCACATCAAGCATGGTTAAGGCAGATCCTGCGGAAGGCTCAATCAAAATGGCACAAAAATAAAAGGTGAAATATTTACACAATCTGAAAGAACGTTTTACCAGATGTGGTGGACGTATAAAAAAGAACCCTCAAAAGTACTGGAAAGAAATACACCGCACAATTCAGAGAATTTTAGAAACCAAATTTGAATTGAAACCACATTTTTTAAATTAGGCATAATTTCAGGACATATCACAATTTACTAGATATATGTTGATGGTGGCAAGGATAAACTTAGCACAACTTCAGAAGAGATACGTTGTGGATGAATTTAATTTGAATTTAAACATTTAGAGTATGTTTTTAAGAGGAAAAAGAATTGATTAAAAAACTGAAATTAGAAATATATGAAAATTTTAAATGTTTATAAATACTGTACATTAGTCAGAGGACAACAAAGGGGAAGTTAGAAACGAACTATTTATTAAATAATATTTGTAGTAGTTTTTCTTTTTAAATCTTTTTAAATCTTTTTTTCCTGTTAGGTGTTTTATGTTTAAATAATAAAATAGTGGAGATACTGATACCTTTAAAGCTCAGAGATGTAAAAAGAGCTTTAAAATTCTTATCCTTTTTGTTAAAAATAACTTAATGCATTCTGTTTTTATGGTTAATTCTTATCAACGATACAGTATACTGAGCACTAACTATATAACTTCTGGAATTTCTCTATTCACTTACTGATATTATATCTTTGCATGATTTTTCCCTTGTTTCTGTTCGTTTGTTTTTTTGCTTGTCTGTTTTCTTTTCTTAAAAAAATATTAATAAAAAAAAGAACAAAATGGCATGAAAGAGTGTACAATATAAGCATTTCAACTGAACGTTTCATTAGGCAAGCTATAGCAAAAAGCAGGAAATGGAGAAGACCAGACTTTCCAAAATTGGTATGTCAGCCAGCCATGAACTCTGCAATTTAAAATCAATCTCATGAAGGAGATTATAGATCTGGTGCATGAAGCTCTGGTAGATACTGTCAGTGTTCGGGTTACAACTCATATTCAGGAACAAAAAATAATGGCTAACCCTCTAATCTTCCCTTCCCCTAATTCTGAAAAAAAACCAAAACCAAAGGCTGTTCATCCTCAGGGTGTCTCCTGAACTAACAAAGAGGATAGATAGATAGATAGATAGATAGACAGACAGACAGACAGACAGACAGACAGACAGATGATAGACAGACAGACACACAGATAGAATATAGTGTTGATATGAATAAAACTGCAGCACGGTTTTAGATTCAGAGACGTCTGGTCTCCTTATCACTTGGTTAATTAGGTTCCTATCTGATGGCTATTATTCTAATGTATTTCCATAGGTACATAAGCTTGTCCCCTTCTTCCTTTTTTCTTTCCAAACATTCCCAGGTTGCTCTACCCATTTCAAGGAGCCCTAGGTTCTCACCTTAGCCCAATAATTGCCAGTTCCCATTTGATTGCTATTCATGTGATAATTTATTCTATTTTTCCAGTAAACAGTATAATGTGAGTACTTTCAACACCCTGGAACCCACTTATTATTACTGTGTGCTCTGGGATTTAGTTAGCAATTATAACATGTGTTATTGAAGTAATAATGTATATGAAAATCTTCATGTAGATAAGCATGTGTGGTAGGAGGGTATTGATACAGGATGAGCAGAATCCCTTTGCTCTTTGGATCTGCTAGAAATTTTCCTTGTTATTTCAAGGTTCAAGCAGGGCTCAAAAAACTTCTTGTGATTCATTCTTTGATATAATTCTTCCTGATTCTCCCACTTTTGCAGATGATCCACAGATAAACTCTGAATTTGACAAACATGTTTGATATTTTAAATGGTGCTCCACCATCCACCCAATCTGTGTTTTTCTGTTTTGTTTGCCAACTATTCCCTTGAGAAAATGGCACTTCTTAAAAGAGCACGTAAAACCTGCAACTGCACAGAAGCAAGGGGATCTTAATTCTTCCTTCTCAAATCCTCTCTTGACTAGTATTAAGTCCTGAGATGAACCACTCTCTGACTGCAATAATGGCTTAGATCAAGGAGTGGATTTGTCACATGTATATATTACACTCAAGCTGGAAGAATCCCTCCCTGCAAGTATACTTCCATTTTTATGAATTCTGCTTATTCAGATATCTGTGGATCTCCTGTTTTGGACTGTAGACTCCACAGTAGTTTGAGATGCTTTGGGATGATAGGAAATGTAGCCACCAAATCAGATTGCCTGTCCTTTTCCACTGTATAATATGATACACCCATGCCCAATTACCAGGCACCAATACAGTTGTGGTGTTCATCTGATAGGCTATCTGATAATGTTATGACTCATAAATAGTATTCATCATGGATGTTTATAACCCACCTTTCTACTGAATTATCCTCAGACTGGTTTATAATCTAACGCTATAATACATGCAAACACCAGAGCCAGGTTGGTCCCTCTTATTACCGATGTTTTTCCTGGGAAGTGAGGTACGAAGACAGATTTCCAGTTACTTTACTCCTCTTACTGGGGACAAAAAGCCTGAGAGTGCTTTCCTCCAGTTCTGCAATCCCAGAGCGATGCTGTTATGAAAACAGAGTTAGGAAAAAGAAAATATACAAGGTCCCCATATGGTCCACCGAGACCTTCATGGCAGTGAGCGAGTGCTTTCTTATCTCTCTAACCAGAAACTGATTAGAAGGAGAGGTAAGTCTGAACTCTTCTATTAGTTCATACATAAACTGACTTACTCCCACATTTTTTCATCCTTAGACCAAAAATGCTTTTTGTTGTTGTTGTTGTTATCAGTTAACAGCTCTGAAACACAAACCACTATGCCACATTTGCTTGCCAAATTTGCACTCTCTTTGAATGGTGGGATTCTGCTGCAGGAAAAAGTGCAATCTATACATATCTTAATTAAAGATAATAAAGTTTAAAAAGGAGAACCGTCTGGAAAGAAAATATTAAAATTAAATATCTGCCCCATAATTTGAAGCAATGGTTTTGGTGTTTTGTTTTTTTTAAAAAAAAATTGAAATAAACAGCTTGCTGCAAAATCAAATATGCTTCCCTGGGGTCTTGTTAAATTGCTGAATGTAAATTGCAATTGGAACTGACTATTAAAGATCTTGGTAGAGTAGGTTAAACATCTGCTCAATTTATTACAATTTTATTTGTACTTTAGCTGTAACTGGCGCAATTAAGCCAATCAGAGCAAGCGAATCAAATCTAATTTGCTCTCTAATGGACTAAAAAGGGAGGAATGAATACAGTCCTACTAGATCCAAATGATTAAATATGTCTCTAAGGGTATTCCCTCCCTTCATCTCAGTCAACAAAAATCAGGGAGCTTGTGTTATAATTAACCACTTAGGAGTGAGGTAAACTAGTTTGAGCAGGGATTCATTTTTCATAGGTTTTCAAAAAGATACACAGCAAAGAGCTGTGAATATAATGAATTGGATTCTTCTGCAAAATTGGATAAGTTTACATTTCTTGTAAAATCATTTGCTCGCTATCCAGATTGCTAAATGGCTGGGAAGGAAATAGGCATATGTTAATATACAGCTCCTTCTTTTCATTACTTCTGTCAATCACAAGGGCAGCCTGCATACTGTAACAGGCTGGGGGGGTTCTCTTCAGGGATTCCAACACCCAGCCATGCCCTTTTCCCGAATACTCCATTTCCACTCTAACCCACTCTCTATTCTGGGGTCCTTATCTCCACTAATCTCAGCATTCTTTAGTCGCTGATTACGTTCAGCCTTCGTTTTGGATTTCTGGACTTTGCTCTTGTGATGGAATGGAATTATGAAGACCAGACTCAGGGAGGGAAACATGCTCTTTCGTCTCCTGAGGGGCGAGGAAGAGATAAGAGGATGAGGCTGGCACCTCCCTGAGGAATTCACTCTGTTTGGACTGGCTGACTTTGGGAACTGAGGTTTCAGTCTGGGAAGATTCTTGCTAGAGGTTGTAGCTAATAAACATTGCTGGACTGAATCTGCATGGTCTCCTGGAGTTCCTTGGGCTAGGCCTGACATCAATCTTCCCAGACTCAAACCTCAGTTCCCAAAGTCAGCCAGTCCAAACAGAGTGAATTCCTCAGGGAGGTGCCAGCCTCATCCTCTTATCTCTTCCTCGCCCCTCAGGAGACGAAACAGCATGTTTCCCTCCTTGAGTTTGGCCTTCATAATTCCATTCCATCACAGCTCTTTCCTTTAGTTGTTTAATTGATTTTGGGTTTGTTTGTTTGTTCTATAAATAGGGTCATTTCTCCAACTCTGCTGAAGCCTCTGACTTGGGTGTGCATGGTGCATTCTTGGTTGCATACGGATTGGCACTTTGGAAATAAAGTTATTAATAATAAGCGGCCTACCCTATTTAAGTGTAGTCTAGATGGTGGTGTGTGTGTGACAGGCTGGAGAAGGCTGCTCAAAAGGATTCTTAAGTTTATTTGTAACTGAACTCAATGTTGATCTAATAAGTTGTTTTAGATTGTCAAATGATAATGGAAAAGATTAAGGGAGATGAAAGGGAGACGACCACCTAACTTAGAGAACAGAGTTTAATTAGTCACCCTTTATCTGACTCTGGGGAAGGCTTTCAGGATTTTCTACTTTTGTTTTTGCTGACCACCCCATTTAAAAAAAAAAAAAGATGGATTCTGGTCTCCCACACATCCCCAATAGGACTGAAGTGCGGGACAACAGATCTGGGGCCAGAGGGAAGGGGGTGGTCCTACAGAGGACCAGCAGAACCAATTGGAGCGATAGGTTTGCTGATATGGGGCTGCCTACTTCTGGTGCATTGACATTCCACCAGCTGGGGAATTCTGGGAGTTGAAGTCCGCATATCTTAAAGTTGCCAAGTGTGAGAAACACTGATCTAGAGGCTATATAGGTAAGATTGGAAGGGTCACTTCTAAAGCAGACTACTTAAAGCTGGCCTTGGGCTGCCTTAGTTGCATGCGGACGCATTGTCTGAAAATCATTAGTGGGCTATGCTTGTGCTGGAATAAAAAGACTGGGTGGATTTGCTTTATATTAAGACCTCTGTCAAACTGCCCATGTGTTTCCAGGGGGGGAAAATCCTACATATAATCTGGCATTGCTATTAAATGATAAATGTCAGTGCAAAGCCAAAGCATTTGTTAGAAACTGAATCATCCCAAAGAAAGAAAAATATGTAAGCATCCATACTATTTTTTCAGGCCAAGCAGAAATGTAAAACAGTTGCCTTCATGTTCCCCCCACCCCCACCCCCACCCCCATTTCATTTTCTGCAACATTATAATTGGAAGCCAAGCATGGACAAATTGCCAAGGCAAAACCAAGATGTTTATTTTCAAAGTAGCAAAAACCAATTTGTAGTCACGATGCATAATTAGCTAACAAGAGAAATAATCCATGTTATCCTTCCAAGTGCACATTATGCGTGCGGCTTCAAAAACATAGCACATTTATTCTAGGATTTATTTGTTTATTTGAATTATATCTCGCTTTTCTATGCTGGCAAGTACTCAGGAGGACTAAGACATCTTTTAAAAAACCGAAACAGAATAGAAAAAGCAGTATAATCATGCACTTGATACCGTACATAAAAATTTTAAACAACTTGGGGACAGTTGAAATAACAAGTGCAAATAGAAATGCTCTTTATTCACATGTACAGCTTCAAAGCAATGGGATCTTTTTGCTTTCTTGTGAATTAAGTAGCTTGTTTTAATGACGTTTTAAAGAAAAAATGTGCTTCGTTTGAAGTATGCCTCATTCAATTCTATGAAACTTACTGCCAAATAAATGTGCATAGATGGTTGCAGGTTAATGCGCACATTATAAAACTACATTAACCTGCTGTGTGTTTATCATTAATATTGTTTACTATACATTTTATAATTCTATAATATATTTACTGTTCATGATCCTGGATAATGGAATGAGAGCTGTAGAAAAACGATTTAAATTAAAATAATTAATACGAGGGTCTTTATTATTGATACAGTTTTAAAATGTACGTGCCTGATCTAAAATATGTTGGCCTTCAAAAGTCTATATTATAAAGTAAGATGAAAATGATTTCAATAAATAATGGGTAAATAAATCATGTTTGAAGGTACCGGCATACATTGCATATGCTACACATATGAACATCTAAGACAGTGTTGTCCAAACTTGGCCACTTTAAGATGAGTGGACATGGCTGGCTGGGGAATTCTGGGAGTTGAAGTCCACTCATCTTAAAGTGGCCAAGTTTGGACAACACTGATCTAAGAGAAAAAGGTTGGACTAGGGTTTTCCCTGGGATACTTTTATTTCTCCCACATGCACAGAATTCTTTTTTAATTTATTTATTTGGTTAGGGACCATTCCACCATACTGGCCTTTTAAAGATTTTAAAAGCTATAAAATTGAGACATAGCAATATCCATGAGAGCCATTTAAAACCACTGCAGGCCTACACCCCATTAATACCAACTTCAGAAATATTAAATTTCTAGAAAACTATCTCGCTCACCTGTAAACCTGAAAAGCTGGAGTAGTAAAGCTCAGGAAAAAAAGTCTTTCTGTCTGTCTGCCTCTTAGGCCTGCTAATACTAGCCCTTGCCCAGTTATAAAATCATATTAATGAAGTTTTTTAAAAAAAAAAAACTTGCAAGAACTATATTGCTGTAGTATAACATTTAAGAACAATTAAATTAAATACAGGTCGTCCTTGCTTACCTATGGTAACTGGGACCAGGAACTCCATCGCTAAGCGATGTGATTGTAAGGTGCAACCTCACCTGACCACGGCAACTTACAATGGCAATTTCAGCAGTCCCAGTTGCCATCATTAGGTGAATCCTATACAGTTGCAGAGTCCTGTGGTCAGGACAGTGAAGGTTGCAAATGGCGATCATGTGACTAGGGGATGCTGTGATGTAGTTGCAAGCTGTTTGCCGAGCACCCAAATCACAATCACGTGACTGCAGGGACACTGCGATGGTCACAACTATGAGGACCTGTCGTAAGTACCCCTCTTTCAGTGCCATCGTAACTTCAAACGGTCACTGAGCAAGTGGACGTTAAATGAGGACTACCTGCATATGAATAAGCTTTTGGGTTTTTTGAACAAATGGTTATTTGCATTTATCAGTTGTGACCCTACTTGGGCAGCAGGACTTAGCTACTGTAACTCGTGCCCTTATCACCACTTGGTTAGACTCTACTTGGCGCCGTCCTTAAAAACTACTCAGAAATTACAATTGGTCCAAAATACAGTGGATCACATACTTTCTGGCCTCTATAGTTAGGAGCATATAACACCAATTTTGTGGACCTTGAATTGTTTGCCAATTGGTTTTTGGATCCAGTTTAAGATGCTGGTTTTTGATTTGGCCACCCCTCTTGACCAAAATGGAGGATATTGTTGTCACTGTGCTACATATGGCTTAGGTAGATAGACCTTCCTTTAGCAACACGTTAAAATCTGTTACAATCATGATTAGCTTTACCCATGGGAAGCTATTTACATTTTTTTTAAAAAAAAGACCTACAAAAATGTAAGAAGTGGAACAATCTGCCAACAATTAAATTAAACATATTTCTACCTTTGGTTGGTAACACTCTGTTGTTTCTCCTTTTTGCTGCTACTGTTTGTACCATTCAGAATTTTCATATTCTCTCTTAATGAATGAACAATCTGTCTGCTTGCTAAGTGCAGTCTCAGCTTTTGTTTTGACCATTCTTCCCCAGCTGTGCATCTTCTGGATGTGTTACACTACAACTCCGTTATCCTTGGATGGCTGTGCTGATGGGCACTGTAATATAACACACCTGCATACGGTAAGGCTACTTAGACCTTTATTTTTAAAACCAGGACTTTTAATGGCAAAGGTGTTTGCATGGCATGGCCAAAGAAGTGAAGATGGTGTCCACAATGGTGCCATTTTATGTGCGTTGCATATAAAAAACAGGGAGAGCTTTGACCACACTGTTGTGGCCACCATCTTCACTTTTTTTAACCATATCCTGTGGACACCAGTATAGTGGCTGGTATTTTCAGGCCTCTTTTTTTCCCCGTATGGATCATTCTGCTTTTTTACTCTCATCCCAAATTACTCTGTTTAAACAATCCTGCATTCACACATAACACGAAGGGCCTTTCCCTACTATTGAGCTCTTCATCTATCTTTGAAATGGCTGAAAACCATTGTGGCATGAAATGTATTGCCCTCTTGCTGATGCCTATCCTGCCTATATTGCCTCTGTTCCTAGTCACTGCCAGTCCTCTGACTTCTGTCCAAGTAGCAGGTAAGAAAGCCCAATAGGTTTTATGCACCTTAAGGCTGCCTTTGGAAGGGAGAAAATATATCTTTAATCCTGGTCCAGCTAAGAATGGCTCAAGGCCTTCTCGTTTGTGGGCTGAGGATGAGACAACAATAACACCATGACAGCATAATGAGATCATGCTATAGTTAGAGGCAAGTGGGACATGGTCTAAGCCAGAGACTAATATTGGTTTACAGTTCACACTAAGAGGAGACCTGACTTACTGCTTGTCCCATCACCAGTAGATTCACTCCCTATTTCCTTGACTGCAGGAAGAGATGTAGCTTCCACCTTCTCCCATCCCATCACAAATGAACCCCCATGGTTTGAAGTTCTACTTCACCACCGCTGTCCTCTATCCTAAACTGTGTCAAACCCTTTGAAGCAGATGGCCTGCAATGTGTCCTTCTGATGTAGTGACAACCTCAGCTCTGGTTGGTTACAGTACCTAGCATGCTCCTTCACCTCCAACACCTGATCACTGCTCTATGCAACCATTTTATCCTAAGCAGCCTGGTTGCTGTGCTTCATGCTGGTCAGCAGCTGCCATTTTTTATCTTGTGGTTGATCCAACAATGGATCAACTATTGAAATCCCACCCACCCCAAGAAGCGTCTCACTCCATTCAACCCTTACATGCTTTTGTTTTCTGTCCAGGCTAGGTAAAGCATGCTCCCTTCACTTTTCGACCCCCTGCCCACAATACTGCAAAGCTCCCTTTCCTCCCTGCAACATGGGCATATTGGAACGAAGCTACATGAATGCTCCTTCGCTTCTTTGAAGCTGAACCTTCAGTTCTTTGCTTGAAAGTTTCCATGGATCGACAGTGAAACACAAGACTGTAAGAACATTCTGTTCCCTTTGCTTTCATCATTACAGTATCAAAGCATTCATGATACAATAAAGGGAAAATAAAGAAAGAACAGAGTTTGCATTACTGTCAAAGGAGAGACCCTGGGAAGGGTGTGTGAAGACATCCACTTGTGCAAACATCTAGGAAAGCAACAGAAAAGAACAGGACTAGGGAGAAGTGAACAGCCCCCAAAAGAAAAAGATGGACAGTAGGATACCCACCCATACTGGTGTCAGCGAAGGATGGGAAAAGCAAGAAATGGGGGAATGACCTTCAGGTCCAGTGGTGGCCATAATCTGGACTGAGCATCAGCCTGGTTCCATTGCCAAACCACTGAATTCAGCCAGGAGCAGCACAGAAGAGGAGCAGCTTTTGTGGCCATGTGGAATTGCCCTAAGCCAAGCCCCCAAAATCATATTATGGCTTAGTATGATACAAATGCCTAACACTGTCTCATTAAGACTTAAATATTCTCCTCTTCCACTTCTGTAAATTTATAACCTTCTTAAATGCATCATCAGCCTTCTTAGTTGTTAACTGTATGTAAAATAACCCCTTGATTTTTCTTCTCAAATTTGTTTTCTATGAATATTCTATTCTTCTTATGGCTTCCTCCACCATCCTGCAGTTCTCTGATTCCTTCCCTCTCTGCTAATTAAAACAACCCTGCCATTGGTTTGGGTTTTGTTTTTGTGTGTTGCCTGTTGTGGTATAGTGGACTAGGATCAGGGAGATCCAGAAACTGGCAGAGTAACTTTAGACTAGTTTCAGCCCAGCATGTATCCCAGGACTCAGGATGTCAGGGTGGGGTGGGGTAGGCTGTCCAAAAAGTCAAGATTGCATTTGATTCCCCAGTTTTCTACATGCATCACATAAGCAGCAGTCTAGAAAATGGTGGGCTTTCAGTCTCATGGTTGCCCCCATCATCATTACATTTTTGACCCACCTTCTCCTGTTGGTCATCCCTGACAGAGTAGCTGTTGTGGGAGGAAAAGGAGAGGGCACTGTCTTGAGGTCTTCAGCTCCTGAAGGAAAGCCAGGAAATAAATCAAATAAATAAACTTGACTTGGAGTTTATATTTCAAAGGCAAAGGGAAAGTCAGGGTGCCCAAAGGGAGGGGAGTCACAAATGTCAAGATGGCAGCCACAACTGTGCAAAGCCACGCCCTTTTTTTACAGTCTCATTAAAAAGGGTGGGGCTTCAATAGCATAGTTGTGGCTGCCAGCTTGACTTTTTTTACCCCTTCCCTGTGGACATCCCTGGGGAAAATATAATAGATGGCCATCTTACTAAGCCTTAGCAAAGGCACCTAATTATGCAGCATGATGATAGAAAGTAATAAAGGTATTCCCCCTCTGTTGCTGAGAATACTTATTTGATCACTCACAAGGTTTGGCAGCTAAGTACTTGGGTGTCTTTAGCAATGCATTTGCTTTTTATAAGGCAGCACATGTTCTAGAGAATCTGTACAAATTAAGAATAATTTTTGTCCTTCTTAAATACATGGGCCAGAATCAATGGAGTGCTGGAGCTGGCTCATTTCAGAGAGCAATGGCCATCGTTCCAGAGAATCAAACCAGGCATTAGGCTGTAAAATAGGCCTACTTATCTAGACTTCAATTGTCCTGTTCATCACTACATAACTGCAAATGGATTCCAAAAACTCTCTTTGCTCTCATGTAATAGACATCTGAATTTTTGCAGCTTCAATATGGTAGGCCCAGGACAAAGTGTTTGTACGAAAGCAAAGCTAAAATGGGCAGGGCCAGATAGGCTGCATAAGTAATAAATGCAGAGTTCCAGAACAAGAATGGAACTTGTTCGTTAATTCATTAAATTTTACATGTTTGGGATGGCTAGGAATACTTTAAGAGATGAAGATGAGGGTACAATGTGAAAGTTAAGTGAAAAAATGTTCTGGAAGTTACTCTGCCATTTTTGATCTATGGAGTCTGCAATAATATATATTGTATATACAGTTTTTCTTCATTAAATGCTGGTGACATAGAACAAGAAATAAGCTGTCACAACCTTTTTCTGAGCCTTTTCCATAAGCATCCTTTTGGACACTCTTGGAAATAGAAAACTGGATAAGATGATCAATGAACGGCTAGAGATTATGATGGCTTTGGATAATCTACAGTATCAGAGGCAGTATTCTCTAAATGCCAATTGCTGGAGAACATATCTGGAAGGGCTATATCACTTATGGGTGGTATTGGTGGTGATATTCCTATAGGCTGGTCACAATGGGAAAAGCCTTTCATTCAATTTAGCAGTACATTATTTCATGCTCTTATGATTTTGGTTTGACTCAAGCAAAATGAGTGCCACAGTATGTCTTTTTAACACAAGTATGATTAAATATGCTCCCACTGAAGTTTAAGAAACATTAGCATGTGTATCAAAGCCTTAAGCTTTGATTGAAATAAGTTATTAAGCACATAAGGGAACCCTGCTGGGTTAGACCAAAGGCCTACTGAATCTAGCACCCAGTTTCCCACAGAGGCCAGAGGCTCTTGGAAGCCCAGTACAAATAGGACACAAAGACAACTAGTAATCTCCAGCAACTGCCTTTTGAGGCTTGATGGAGCTATCATAGGTACCTCCAGATCCTGCCTTGTTGGATTAATCATAATTTTAAATCTATACAAATGTAATATGAAAATGCCAAAACAGTCTTCTAAAATGCTTAATGTATCAGATATTCCAATTAGTTATTTCATACCTCCTTATACCCCTGAACATCTAATTTACTGTATTCTAATAGCCATTTATAATGGCCATTATAGGCTTATTGTTTGTGTAAAAAGCACTTTAAATCCTCTAATGCTGGAGGGCGTTCTGAAACACTTTTGCCTATGCCTAAACATCAAAAGGTGTTTTGACTGATGAACTTGCACTTTTTGGCAAATAATACTTATACTGCCACCTCTAAAATAATAATAAAAAATCATAATTTAATCCTATTAATCAAGCTACACTCTCTGCTCAAGATCTTCAACAGGATTGCTTTACTATTTTAAAGTTTTGATTAAACTTAATTTGATTTGGTCCTCTAGCATGAACACAAAGAATAAACTGAAGTTGCTTTCTTGTTGTATGCCATGCGTTCTGTGTAGCTAATACTGTCAAGAAGGAATTTCGTATTTCCCAAGGTGGTTGGATCAGAGCACCATCCCATTTGTAAGGTATGCCAAATATGACAATTCCAATATGGTACATGAGAGCAGGTTGCAAGCTGACAAGATTTGTCATTTATTAACCTTAGAAAGAAGATGTGTTTTATGATTGAAATCTAAAAAATAAAGTTCTCCTCTACCCTGACAATTGAAGCTTCCATTGAAACTATCCAGAGAAAGCTGATTTTCAACAACTTAGTAGCCCCCAAAGGCATCAGTTCAGATTAGACAGCTATATTCTACCTAGAGAAGACTCCAAATTCATCAGTTAATTTTATTATTATTACTGGGATGATTCAGATTTATTAATATATACCAACATACCATATGTGATTCCTTATACTCCTTGCCTTCATGTATCAATACTATTTTGCCTAACTAGACTTCCATGATTTTCCCCTCCCTTTTTTATAATAATTTTCAAAGTGGTATATAATGTCAGAATTCCATTCTGTACAGCCATATCAGTGATCTTATCTTTCAAAACAGTAACTCCTTATGCATGTTGTGAAATATCAAATATAATGAGCACATACTTAGGATCATAAATCAGGGAAATTATAATAGTAAAATAATTACTATTATTCCTATCCCAAACACTGAACTTACTTGCTTTAAAACTTTAGTTGTATTGTACATAGGAAAGGAAGACAGGAAGCAATTTACAGTTCATTCTTATGGATTAATTGGACAAGCTAAAGATTCTTGCCTGGACAATTTTTCTTCCTGAGCCTACACATTCAAACCTGATAGAATATCTGAAACTCTGGTTGTCAATGGTTACTAGGCAGTTCTTTGATGATTTTGTATAAACAACAAAATCACAATTAAAGATTACTGAAACTCACGCTGCACAGAATAGGTTAGACTTCTTAAACATGTTCAGTATGAAGAATGCACATCTGGGTTAAAAGAATGAAGTGCTGAAAAACCTGATGGTTTAAAGCAGCATTTCTCAACCTTGGCAACTTTAAGATGTGTGGACTTCAAGTCCCAGAAATGCAAGTATATCCAAGACTGAGAAAAGAGGATGAAGAACATCAATTTTATCAATGGTTGAAGTTGATAAAATAAAACTATTTTACTGTGTTCTGTTATTTGTGCTCTTAAAGCATTCTTGATAGCAGTTACCTTATGCAGAGCATATGAAGAAGATTACAGATTGGTCCCAAATCTTTCCAGAAAATATTGGGAAAGACTTCCACCAGAAATTCTGTAGACCCAATGCAATCTTCTCTGACCTAATGCCTTCCAGGTGCATTGGGATAAATTTTCCAGTCAACATGGCAAAAGAACCTGCAAATTTGACATTATGAGAGTTGAAATCTAATGCCTCTGGAGGCAATATTAAGCTAGAGGGATCAACAGCCTATCTTGCTATAAGCAGTTTCCTATGTTTCTATATCTGAAATAAATAAGGCCCCACATTTGGAGACCAGAAAGAACGAGATAAGAGTAGAGTAGAAATAACTGATTTCTTTAGTTTAAAAAAAGCATTTTTTTTTTTTTGGTGATTGGTAGAAAGGAGACATATTGATTAGAACCAATATTTTGAGATTAGCCAAGCATAGCTTGGTGCTACTATTATCTCCTTGCAGTTCTTCCCAAATTAACAAGTCCCTCCTGCATTCTTCCCTTTTGTGGGTGAAGAGACCTGCCTCCTTGCTGGTTCATTGGATGGCTTGTAAGACGGGAATCAGAAAGTCTCTGCTCTGTTGTACACAGGGACATGTTGGTTCTAACCGAAAGTAGTTCGGTTGTTTGGAATTGTTATAACCTCATCCCATTCATCTCAATAAATCTTGTTTAGGAAAACAATCACTTTCAGTTTAGGTAGCTGCTAAAGCAGCTGACAACACATTGGAGCATCCCCTCTGCCTGTCTCTTCTATGCCATCTATCCATCAGCCACTTTGGCTTGGATGCACAGCTTCTCTCTAATATTCTGCCTCCACCTATTCCTAGTCTCCTGGGGAAGGCGCATTAGGTGCTCTCTCCTCTGTTCTACACAAACTTTCATAGCCATTGAGGCTGTTTCTATAAGTATGCATGAGTGAAGTCCAAGGGTTAATGTCCCACCTTTTGAATGAGGGGACCCTGGGAAGCAATTCTGGGAAGCAGTTCCAAGAAGCCACGCAAACTAGGGAGACAGTGCTGAGCTAGGTGAATCAGTGCTGTAGCTCATGATAAAGCAGCAGCATTGCTTATGAAATCATCATTCCTGCTACTTTGGGTGTTAAAAGGCTCTCTGAAGATCAATCTGAACAGCTTTTTGAGACACATGGATTCCAAATGTTCCCCGTGAGGGGAAAATATCAATATAGCACACAACACCCTCAATGGCATTTGCAATAGTTGATCTTGCTAGCCTAGCTGTGAAGCTGCTGGTTTGAGGGAGAAGGGGGTAAGTGAGTATGAGTGTCTGTGGAGAGAGGATATAACAGGAAATCTTTTCTGTTATAAAAAATATAGCAAGGTGAATGGAAGCTAGACATTTCTTAAGCAACTGTTTAAAATAGCAATGAGAAATTCATGGAATTCTTCGTGTAATTTTTAAATCATCCTTTTAATTAAGTTCTGAAGAACAGATGCAGGAAGGAAGAAAATCATTGCAGCTGTTGATGCTTTTTTTAAAAAAAGCATATTCTCTTTATTGTAGCATTAACAGGTTAGATAAAATGTTGAGAATCAATAGAAAAGCATATCCCAGTGTTTTTCTTTCCTTCAGTTAATACCAAAGGAGGCTGCTTGGTGGGTAGAATCCATTAGCACCTATGAAGTGCTCAGACACTCTAAAAGATCAGTAATAGCCTTATATACAGAACCGAAGAGGTGGTGACATGGGATACTGTTACCATGAAGCAACATGATCACATTCCATTAGGGAAACTATTTCACCTCCCATCATTGTTTTTCTGTGTTTCTTCTTTTTTCAATAGAAAATAATATATGTAGCTCAGCGTTGAACTGTGGAGTCCTTGGTGGTCTCTGAGCTTGGCTGTTTGCTTGCAGATATTTCATTACCTGACTAGGTAACATGATCAGTGCTAGTGGGTGTGGGGTTTGTTCCCTGTTTATATACAGTATTGCCCTGCCAGTGCTGGTGAGGGTGTGGTTTTGTCCTTGGTAGTTCCTTAATTAGGGTATTGTTTTCTGCTTGACTGTTTGTCTGGTTAATCCTGCTTATCTGGGTGTTGGCTGCTGGAGAGGATGTGTTCTGGTCTTTTCGGTTCCTTCTTAGCTTTTTTATTGTCTCTTTTGAATGGTGTGTAAATGTGATTTATCTCTATGTGTCTATTGATGACTGATCTTTTGATGGGTTGATCTTCTTTTAAAAAAACCAAGGAAATGCTTCAATCCAAAATGTGGGTACTATTTCGTCTTTAAATAAACAATAGAACAAAGTATTGCTGGGATGTTTCAAATAATTATTCATCAGGATGATTAGTGATCCTGCCATCTCTTAAGGAACTTGTTACTAAAAACTAAGTCTCTAGTGGGTAAGCTGAATGCAAGAAAATTCATTCATTCATTCATTCATTCATTCATTCATTCATTCATTCTCTCTCTCTCTCTCTCTCTCTCTCTCTCTCTCCATATTTTGCTTTGATGGAAAAAGAAAGTGGAAGATGCTACCAGACCCACACCCAAAGTGCCTATGAGATGGAGATAGTGTAAGACTAATATACAGTAACTATAAGGAGGCATTTAGAGGGCATTCCTAAAGGTGTATTGGGGGCACTCTTACTATAATTTCTGAAACTATCACATCCTAATGTCATTGTTTTACCATGATGTTCCCAAGCTGGCAGAAGTTTATTTACTATTTACTGCCAAGAGTCCTTAGTATGAACAGTTATGGGACAATCAATTGCTTAATTATTTACAGACACATTTCAGGATTCAAATCACAAACCTCAGTATTAAATAAATGGCTAACAAGTCCTTAATTACAGAGAAATATCTTACTCTAGAGATAAAATGAATGCTTACAGCTGCAACTGACATGCTGATGGTATACGTTAGCTCCTAGTTATGTTGCTGCCTATATTAATAAGATACTTGATGAAAAAGCCATTGTTGATGCATTGTATAATAACGTACTATAGCCATTTATGTACCTTCATGACTATCATTTATATGCACATCTTGAGCTTGAGAAGCTATATGCTTCTGTGATGGAATGGAATTATGAAGGACACACTCAGGGAGGCAAGCATCCTCTTTCGTCTCCAGAGTGGCAAGGAAGCGATAAGGGGATGAGGCTGGCACCTCCCTGTGGAATTAACTATGTTTTCATAGCTACTGTGGGAACAGAGTTTTCAGTCTGGGAAGATTCTTGATAGAGGTTGTAGCTAATAAACGTTGCTGAACAGAACCTACATGGTCTCCTGGAGTTCCTTGGGCTAGGCCTGACAGCTTCTGACCCAAAGAGATGAGAGATGAGATATTCTCTGTTTCCAAGTTTGCTATAAAACAGGTATATTCATTTTACAGATGGGGAACTAATATTAAACAACGGTAACTTGTCCAAAACCAGGATGATCAGAGATGAACCCATACCCCAAAGTTTCAAGTTCAATATATAAGCCCACAGTATCTGTCAGTGTATTACCAGACAAGATGATAAGAATGAGTATATAGCCCCTCTTTCTAAACTTAAAGCTATGAATAGTTTTATATTATAGTAACTATCCTTACGTTTGCCAACTGTCATCACATTTTGATGACATAGCGAGCCAACACCTTAAAGCAGCCGCAACTCTTTTTAAGGCTCATGCAGAAAACTGAAAAAAGTCACACTGCTTTAGAGAATAGCAGAGTAGGGCTGAATGATGCTTGCATGCGGTCCAAAGGTCTTCTCCAAGCCATTTCTGAACTACACACAACCCCAGGATACCCTAAAAGGAATTTGCATATTTCTTGGGAATATCAGAAATACAGCTTGTAGTTTCATTATGTACTACAGTAAAACAGTGTTGCCTACCATTCTTTAAATATTTTATTTATTTATTTATTTATTTATATTTTAAATTTAGTCACCGCCCATCTCACTCAAGAGTGATTCTCGATATCCCACCCTTCTATCCAAGCAGGGTATCCATGACAGTGTAAGACAGTCACAAGAAATGCACTTAATGAAATAAAAGCCATACAATTTGAAACATAACTAAAAATGCTCTGAATATATAGAAAAGAAACCAATTACAAATGAATGTGTATGTAACAGCTGCATTGTCTAAAATTACCTTGTCTTCTCATGGTTTGAAAGCAATTGAAAGCTATCAGATCAGTGCTTGTATGTTCTATGTATAGGCAGTAAAATATTTATGAAAAATTGGTCCTGTTTTATATATGTTAACTTGAAAAGAATGAATTTTTGTCTTTTTTCTGTAATGCATCTAGAAAAACCTACCAGCTTCAAAGAAGTAGAATAATTTTTTCTAAGGCAGTAATGCAATTCAGAAAAGATATAAATGCTTCTCACAGCCAGATAGAACTGTTAAATAATGCCTATGATTCATATACAATATATTCATCACATATGGAAGGACTTCCATATTGCTCTGCCAAATGCATTTGGAGTGGAGGCAAATCAATTAATGGTTTATGACTCAATGTAGACTAAAAGCAAAATTTTTTGATAATTAACACAAAATAATATTAACAATAAAACTCTCTGCAGGCATTTGAACCTCCGTCATCACCCACTCATTCTGGCATAATTTCATCCATGAAATATTTGTGTCATTTGAGTTAGTAATATCTTCCCATATTTCCACTGCAGGCTTAACTTCAGTTTGTCATCCGGTAGCATTCATAGTTCATCTGTTTGTCAATTTTTAAACATTTCTTTTGCAAAGTAAGAAAATGCTTACTTCTGAAAAGAGAGAATGCTTGGAAGTCAATCTACACATTATGTGGAGTCAGATGGTAGATTGCAATGGTAAAATTCTGGATTCTATCAGATGAAAAACATACCAGCATAAGATAGCTGTGTTGGATCAAATCAAAAGGCTCATGTTGCCCAGAAGTCTGTTTCTATAGCAGCCAACTAGAAGTCAAAAGGAAGGCAGCAAGACAAATCTGAAGGCAAGAACATTTTCTTATTAATGGCCTTCAATAATGGGGAATATGTTTTTTATAATAATTTTATTAAACATTACAGTTAAACAGATAAAAACTAATACAAACTATAAAAAAAGAAAAGAATAAAAAGAAAAAAATAGAAAGTGCAGGAAAATAATAATAATATAGAAAGAAAAATAGAAAAGAAAGAAAAAATAAGAATATAGCAAAGAAAAGAAATATGTAAAGACGTGACTTCCCCCTTTGTCAAAACAAGTATAAACAATTTTAACAACTTACCACCTTCTCTTAAAATACAACGAACAATCTTCATCCCATATCTCATCTCTTATCTATAAACAGATCCTTAAAATCTCGTTATTCAGTCCTGGTTAGCAAAAGTCCATTAAGGGTTACCAGAAATAACAACGTGTCCATTTTAACCTTGACCCAATAAATCCACTTTATATTCCTTCCTTTTAACAATCTTTAATCCCTTCAAATAATGTCCTAGAGCTTGTTTTCTTTTCATTTTTTCTTTGTCCCTTCTCACAAAACCCTTCAGAACTTTAACAGGTTTCTTTAGTAAATCCAACATAAGCAAGTTATCCAAGTTGCTCTTTTGGATTGCCATTTGTATAACTCTTTTAATTATGAAGACATCAGCTGGTTTCATTTATATATCCAGAGTACCATCTTTTTCCATACAATTTTTATAGCTTATCATTTTTAAATCAATTTTCAGATTAGTCTCAGACTTGTCTGGCAAAATGTGTTCCTCTTCCTTAACATCTGAACACAGTCTATCTATAACAGCAGACACTTTTAAGATTTATTTCTGGACTCATTGCTCACAAATATCCTCCGATATGTTCAATGTTGAAGTATTTTGCTCCATTCTGTGTTCATAAATCAAATTTAAGTGTTCTTTAATTGTAATCTTTAGTTCCTTCTGGTTCTCGCTAGTGTCCAATATTCAAATTCCCATCCTATCATGTTTTCTTTTATGAATTCAAAACAACAGCATTTTCCTACAGGAAGAATTCTTATGATTAATTTCAAAATCTGATTTCAAGTCCATCTGGACCCTTAGTCCATTTATAACTTTCCAAAATCACCTTTTTGCTGTTTATTCCAAAAAGAGAGGGTTTTAAAAATATCCTTAAACTTATCTTTAAAGCTTCTTTTGCTAAGGATTAAAGGAAACTCACCTTGTGCATATTATAAAACGTGTCAATCAAAAGGTTCTTAATAGTTGAAAAGCAGTTAAGAAGCAATTTCCAAAAGTGATTAAGAAATGAGGCTTGACAGAACTTTGTGTCCATAAGGCTACATTGTGGCTGTGAGCTTGGTGGAAATCCTTCAATTCTCAGCCACTCAACTCACGAGCAGAAACCTCAGTTCCTGCAGTTTACTTACAAGGAGCAGCTGTCTGGAGTGCAAGTGGGTGATCTCACAATCTCTCCTTTATCTGGAGAGACTTGGCCAGCCAGAAATCTCCAAGTGGCCACCAGTCTCACTGCAGTGCCATCTCCGCTCCTTCAGAGACATCTAGTTCACCATGAATCCTCAACAGAAGTCCAAGGGAAATATGTTTTTTGGATACTTCATCTATTAAATAGTGTCTTATATGTAGCAATTTAACCTCTCCTTGGAAGCTTGCTTAGACTTATGGCTGGTCTGCCTGACCAGCTTGCTCCAGCATGAATATGAGCCATGAAGTGCTTCTGAAGGGCAGGAATACACAACATTGCCCTCAACCTGCTTCCAGCTCATCAAGAAGGCACCCTCTGCCCTTCTTTTTCTGCCCTGCATCAAAAGTTTTGTTGTCTTAACATTGCTGTGCTCCATTTCATTGTAGACCTTGCCCCTAGTTGGGTGCACTGTGGCAGGAATGCCCCATCCTCTCCAGTATATGGACACTGCCATCCCCCTTTTTTTAGTTTTTGGCAAATTCATCAGTGGAACAGTTAGTGAAAAGCTGAGTCTCTTCTTCTTCCTCTTCTCTTCTTCCTACCCACACTCTCCTCCTTTTCCTCTGGAACAGTGAAGTAGTGGGCCTTACCTTTTTTTACCCAGGTGAAAGTATTGTTTCTTACTTTGTTTTGCCATCATCCTCTTTTAGCCTAAGAACTGGGAAAAGAGTAAAACTGTTGTCTTTCCTTTCCCTTTCTCTTTCTCGTTCCCTTTCCCTTCCTTTTTTGACCAGTTCACTTTTGGATGCACCAAGTGGAAAGTACAATGGAAACTATGCCCCGTAGACCCATCCACAAAAAGAAACTGATTGGTGCTTGCTTTCCTGCCATGAATGGGATATATAAAGAAACAGGGGAATCCACCAACAGGGGCCTATGGTAAACATAATCCGGATAGAACATCAGGCCATCCCTGTGGCCAAGGCAGAAGAAGGGATGGAAATCTGGAAAAGGATTTCTTAGGTCAGCTTATTTTCAAACTGGCTTAAGCCTAGGGGTCGAGCAGCTTAAGACTACAGTACAGAAAATCTCTTTCTTTCTGGTGTGTTAGTTTAGTATACAAATGTGGTTTCTAAGATGTAAAATCATTTTCAACTATAGAACTTCTCAGTCTATCATCTCATGTGTTGCTGGAGACTGTGATAACTTCTTCAGCTTGGTAGCTTTCAGATACATTGGCCTTTAACTCCTATCATTGGATAGCATAGGAAATCTGTTTGCTGGCAGACAGTCCAAAGGGAATACTTTAGTTGATATTATTAAAGGCTGCTAAAAGGTGTACCAGGACAAAGATGGTTGCACTTCTTCCATGTCCTACTATAAGTCATCCATGAGAATGACCAATGCAATTTCTATTTCCAGGCCACTTTCTCCACAACCTTCCCCAAGAAGGAGAAGGTTAGAGATAGGATGGTAGTTATTCATGACTGGCCTCTTGAGGAATAGGTGGACCAGTGTCTCCTTCAAGGCAACCAGAACTTCCTTTTCCTCAGATAGGCATTGATTACTGCCTGAATCTAGCGGCTGGTCTCATTCCTGGATGTCTTAACTAGCCAGATGGGCTGTGTTTAACTTCACATGTGGTGCAGCTAACATACAGAGAACCTTGTCCGCTCCCTCAAGCTCCACTGGCTCAAAGTCTTCCCAGATGGCATTGCAAGATGTTGCTTTTGTTATCTCAGTAAGCTCTAACTATTCAGCTTCCAACTTGGAATACATGTGAGTGACCATGAAATATTTGGCCAGCCAACTGTAACTCAGACTAACTCTTCCAGTCAGTTCTTCCCTAAAAGGTTTTGGGACAGTTTGAGTAGTATTGTTGGTTGACATTCTGCATATGCAATAAGGTTAGAGAAGTGAGTTCACTTCACTGTCTTTATTGCCACAGAATAGATTTGGATTTGAGCTCACACCTATGCCCAGTTGTTTTTCTTCTTGTTTCTTCTTGTTTTCTGCAATGCTACTCCAGACATCTCTTCTCCATTTCCTTTTCCACAGCTTTTCAGAGAAACAAGGAGCCCTTGAAGATTGACAAGGCTCCATGCAAAAGCAATCTTTTCTAGTCAATAGAACTGCCCTCCAGATTATCAGAAAAGTCTAGTCTATCCCATCTAAAGGGCACCTATTTGAACAAGGCCAAAGACTATGCTGGCTCAAAATTCTGCGAGTCATATACCTATCAATATTGGAAGAACCAGTTTGGAGAAGGCTGTTTTATTCTATAGAAAAATCAATTACATTTTTCAAACAAGTCCAACTTTAGAAACAAAGTTTGAATTGCCTTTTTGTACCTATGTTACAGGAATAGCCAACCCATGATCTGTCAGCCATTTGGTGAGCCCTGTACATAAATGTGGTCCTCCAGTTTGAGATTGTGCTGCTAAAATTTGGCAGAAAAATCATGGATTTTCAGCATTAAATTTGTATGTTTTTTAAAAAGACAAATTAAGGGTGAGAATGGGAGCAGAAAAGTGTTGGGAGGCAAATCACTCCTATTTCATTCTTAACTGTGCCTCCTCCACTGAAATCACAATGTTCAGCTGATTTCAGCCTGTTATCAGGTCCCATTCTCATCCTACCATCTCCATTCTCCAGACTCCCATTTCTGATCTCTAGCTGTCCCATTCCCACCTTTAAAAATCTAAAAAGGCCCCCCATACTGGCTCTACACCTTCAATGACATCACCACATAACTAGATGGTTCCACACAAACCCATGGAAGGTCTAGAGGCTGAACTGTGGCCCCAGTCCTTCAGCTTCTTCTTCCTTCAATTCCCAACATTGTCTTTTGTATTCTCAAAGGCAATGCAAGCAGTAGACTTTATGCATATCTAGGTAGCTTATGCAAAGTCTTCAAGAGTCCAAAGCCCATGGTAGTAAATAAAGGTAAGTAATTTTAGACCCTGGAAATATTGATTCATGGGCTGTGTTTTTCTTTTTTGTATGTTTTCTTTTTTCCCATAGCTATGTGAATTCCTTTTACTGGTTGAAAAGCAAACAGCTGATATGTCTCTCCTCCCCACCTCTCCAACTTTCCCTTTTTTCCACATGCTACTTAATGATCATCTCTAACAAACAATTTAGAAAACAAGCTATGCACCAAACTTGTGGGAAAAAAGAACAAAGCTCTCTGAGCATGTGCAGTTTCCCATTTTAAATTCTCTTAATTCATACTACATCATGACTAAAAAATACCCTACCATCCTTGCCCTGAAACTGTTCAATGACAAACAACATTTTGCTATTAAAAACTGTGTTTCTAAAATAAAAATAAGAAAACGAGGACATGGAATCATGAATGCAGATTGTTGCCCTGCTGCCTGATTACAATGTGTTTTCAGTCTATGGAAAGAAAGTATACAGAGGTAGTGGAAGTTGGTTTTGAAGAAGTCAAGTACATGTGTTACAGACTATGTGTCCCACCACTTTGTCCCTGCCTTATTGCTTGCCTCTTCTATTTGGCTTTGGGGATCCCGTAAACTCTGAACCCTGGACTTCAGCTTCAAGGTCCTATCCAGATTGCATCACTGGGCCCTAAATAATGCACAGCTTTCCTTTACTTCAAATGTATTAGAATTCATGATCTGGAAGGTAAAAGATGGCAGAGATGCTTGTTCAGTTTTTGAACATCTATGTTAGTAACTCTGCAATACAAAACTTCTATTTCTTTTTATGAGCGTGGGAGAGTGTGAATATTTCTAGCTCTTAGAAGTGAATGTTTTGGCATGGATCAATGTATGAAGTGTTCCTTAACGTTATTCTGAAATGTTCAACTTTCCAGAGCTTATTACTGGACTCAGATTTAATTTTCATTGAGCATAGTTGCAAATTTAAAACAAGAGAAACTGTCCAAATTGCAGTCTCTCGCATATTCAGATGGTAAATAATAACAGATTTCATAAATGCACAGAATGTGTGGAAGAACCTTATGGGTCATCTAGTATAATTTTCTGCTCAGTGCGAAATTACCCCCAACAGGTGACATCCAGCCCCCTTTGAAATCCTCCAGAAAGGGAGAATCTACTATGGCGCTAGGCAGAGGCATGTTCCACTGCATAACAACTCTAGCTATCAGAAAATTTTGCCCAATATTCAGCCCATCGGTCCTTGTCCTTCATTCAGTTTCAGCATAGAAGTAGTCTTTGTCTTCTTGAACATGACATTTTAGATATTTCTAGCTACTTCCATAGCTCCTTTACCATTCTTCATAGGGCTTGGTTTCCAGAGCCTTTAATATCTTGATAACTTTCCTTTGAACCTGCTACAGTTTTGCCATATCCCTTTTCAAGTGAGATGCCCAGAACTGGATACTGTACTCCTAGGGAAATCAAGCCAGTGCAGAGTACAATGAAACTATTATCATCTATGATCTGGAGTAGTGTTTTTAACAATGTAGTGCAAGATTGCATTACCTTTTTACCTGCTACATCACAGCTCAGCTGGTGATCAATAGTACTCCTAGATTCTTCTCGTGGGCACAGCTGCCAAGCCATGTCTTTGCCTAGGCACTTGATTTTTGTTAAACAGATGCAGAATTTCATTTTTATTACAGTTGAACATCATCTTGTGACACAACATTGAAGCCTGTCAAGATAATTCTGAAGCATGATTTTTGGGCTCAAAAATATTAATCCATCCTCCAGGTTAGCATCTTCTACATATCTGATTTCCAACCCCCTTCCCCACATGTTAAAAAAAAATAATAATGTCACCAAGAAAAGTTGTTTGTGAGGACAGGCTCATAGGAGTTATGAGCTTATAGTAGGTAATCGGAAGTTTGTGGAGATGGTAGAGGTCTGGTGACTGGCTGGAAGTTTTTCGGGTTTGTTCAAAGTTGGAAGCCAGTACAAGAATTATCAAGAGTCAGCAAAATAAGAATTCCTTGAAAGTAGAGTTGCTTGACAGCCTGTGTTTGACTAAGAGCTAGCTGAGTTTGCACAACCAAGAGATGCAGTTGCTGAAACAGTGGTGGAGTCAGTGGCAGGGCGGAGGCTACACCAGCAATGCTCATCAGCCATGCTGTGTTTGAAGCACTGTTACTTAGCAGCAGTTTTGATGGCACAGTGCCAGTAGTGGACCTGTTCTTTGCCCAGAGAGCAGTGTTGGCAATGTGGTGAGGTGTCCATTCAGTACTGGCTGCAAGGGACTCTTCTGAGCTGTGTGGTGAGGATATTGGTGACTGGAGGAGAACTGACCTTGGGGTGCCAGAGGATAAGGACATCTGGAAGCCAGCACAAAATGGCAATGGGAGCTGAAGAGGATCAGGGGTCTGTTGTTTATGCCCATCCCACATGCTCCAATAGTGCATGTGGGCAAACTCCTGGCCCCTTCCCCGAAACAATGCCATCTGATGGGACCTCAGAGGTGTGACTTTTCAGATATGGTGCCTGCCCTATGGAATGATCTCCCTCCTGAGATTTGACTGACCCTGTCCCTGTTAGCCTTCAAAAAAGACTTTGAAGATCTGGATGCTCCTTCAGGGTCAGGGCCAGAATGTTTGGTGAGCATGTCGTGGGCAGTGGGGTACATGTTGTTATGCCCTGTGTAATTTGTTCTTGTTACTGATTTTTATTGTTGTTATTGTTAGGACATTGTGATATGTTTTTATAGTTGTATACCATCTAGAGCTGCATTTTTATGAGTTATAAATCTTTAGATCAATAAATATTTCTCTTTTTCTTCTCAGTTTTTCAGGGAGCTTGCAAATCATCCATACATCCTCTTATTGCTGTTGCTATTTTAACTCATGTTTCTGCTGAGTTTCCTGTACATTTTCCAGGATCTCTGGTCTCTACTCAGCTTGCATATTCCTTAGGCCAGTGTTTTTCAACCTTAGCAGCTTTAAGATGGGTGGACTTTAACTCCCAGAATTCCCTAGCCAGCATGAAATGGCCAAAGAGATAAGTTATAGATGTGGAGTACTTCCACTTGACTTAACCAGCCAGTCTAAGCATCCACCTACACTTGCCCATCCCTGCTCCACCTCACATTAAGGAGAGTGATTGTGTTTGTTTTTTCCAGCAGCTGATGACACAGAGAAAGGGAAAATGAAGCTAGGAAAATCCATCACTTTTCTTAACTTGTTCCATATTAAAATGATACAGAGAGCATCAGCAGTCAAGAATGACGTCAGTACAGTTTATGCCAGCATGATTTTCTGCTGACTTACAGACTGAAGGAAAGCACTTCCAACACAGACATTTGGCTGTGTCCATATATGCTGTCTCCCAGGGTGTCTGACATCTTCAGTCTATCAACTAATTCCCCTCTGTTGGTTAGAATTAGGTAGGGAAGTTTCTGGAGTGGGCTTGGAGGGGAATTATCTGAATTTTAAAAAGGGGCTTCTTCTCAATTTTCTCCCATCATGGCAGCTGATCAGCAACACCACCACAAGGCTTCAGCAAGCAGTGGCTGAGAGCAGGAAAGAAGATGGTGGAGAGCAGAAAGGAAGCCAAAGGTGATAGAAACTACTGACAAGAAGAAGAGATTTGGAGTAGTTGGGCTGTGGTATATAGGAAGCTGTTGCAGAGCTACAGAAGGAGAAAGGGGAAGAGAAGAGAAAAATGACAGCAGTGGCTGTTGTGAACAAAGAGGATGGACTTTGGCAGCAAAACAAACATGGAAGAAAAATGAAGAGAAGATGAAGGAGAAAGAGGATGTTTATGAGAGGACAAACGTGGAATATGGTTTGGGAATTTAGTTGGATTGTGGAAGGACAGGGAGAACAATTTGTTTTGTTAGACTTTGTGGTTTCAAAATGAGAAGACCAAGAACATTATTATAGTGAAGTAAATCAAAACTGACCAATCGATCACTGTCGAGCAGAGGGCTGGTTCATAGATGATGATGATAGATACAGAAAATTCACCCAGTACAACAAACAGCTCATCTGAAATTCCAGATTAAGGGTCTTGTTGGTGGGAGGGAAAGAGGCCCAGTATTTCAAGAGAAAATATGAATGGTTAGTTGTTAAAAACAAACAGGCTATAATGTTTATTGAAACAGTTATAGTTGAAGTCAAGGAAAAAGCTAAGCAATCCTTGAGTACAAAAAATGAAGAGACTACTGTATTTGGTGGGTGTAAATGGAAAATCCAGAGAAAGCCCCCAGGCCTCTCTAAAGAGAAAAATGGGGAGAAAAAAAATCAGTCTCAACACACATTTTAAAATGAAAAATATTTTTAAAAACTCAAAAAAGAAGTTATTGGTTTCACTAACTGACAGCATTAACAGAAAAGAGATGGACATTTTGATCTACATATTTACTGTAGTTTACAGTATAGTAAAGCAACATATTTCAGATATTGATGCTGCTTTTGAATTGCAAAGACAAATAGAGTTGATAGCAGCAATTGTCTTCATTCAAGATTTCCAGCAACTCATCTTGAAATATATTGAGAAAGATTATGAACAAAAATGCAAAGATGTACATCAATGAAGCATCAGGCATAGCTAAAAAGTATGTTGGTAATAATTTTCCAGTGTGAATTTGATTCAGCAACTGAACCAATGATTATTTTTATTAATCTAGTTGAATTTTCTTCTACCACAGCTGAGAATATACTCAGCAGTTCAATTGAATGTTTAATGCTGCACTGTTTTGATGAGCAATATTTGTCAAAAAAACTCATTGCATTTGCTTCTGATAGTGTCACAACACTGAGCAGAAAATCAGGTGTTTCCCAAAGCCATAGTGAACAATTTGCAAATTTCATCATATGGCACTGCTTAAAGCACTGCTTGCAATGACTCCAGATTATATGAGCAACATTGAGGAAGTAAATTACTTCTAATATTTTTGGACAAAATCTACTCTATTTACTGTATCATCAATAATAAAGTGGAAACAGAACTCCATGAAATTGAGATTTAGAGAGAAAAATTATTAAATTTAGATGAAGCACTATGTAATTTAAGAACAATACTTGCTGTCTGCACGGCATATCCAAGCAAGAAAAACATTCTGTAAAGCTAAAATGCGAGTTAGCTCTAACAATTGACAAGTTGTAAGACATTTCCATGCTTTGCAATCAAATCTTATAAATTTATATTAAAAAACCCACACTTTTAAGATGCACAATTAGAGTAATGCAAGTCTAAAGGAAAGTACTGGTAAACACGAAGAGCATGTTTATCAGTTAGTCAAATGCAAAACTTTCAAGGGACTATAATTGAAAAATACTGTTCAAGGAAAACTCCATCTCTTTTGAGGAAAATAAACATATTCAATGTGCAATTGTCAATTTCACAGCCAGATTTTTAATCAACAAAACATTTTATTTTTAAACTAGAATTGATGAACATGAAAACCACAATGAAGAGCTTTTCATTCTTTTCAGATTGTTGGATCTAACTTTGACCAAATGCTTTCATTGTGGTTTGAAGATAAAAAGAAATTAACACATTTGAAACAGCAATCAAAATTTGAAATCAATCTTAATGGCTTTGGGGTTTAGTGGATATAAATCAGAAATCATAACTATATATTCTTATTTTTTTACCAACAATTGCTAAAGCAATTTTTTTTAAATACAAAAGCTGTTAGCAGTACAGAAGCAGAACAATTATACCATGTGAAAGAAGTAAGTTAAACAGTTGGCCATGTATCAGATTTAATGACCATCAAAATAATAGAATAGCCTTGGCATTTTGGGATGCGGACCCTTTGTCAAAACTTTGCACCAGCACCATCATTTAGCAACTAACAGAGTTTGCCCCAAAACATTTGAAACACCATCAGATAGGCTTACTATATTGAACCTTTTTAACCAAAACAGTTCATATCTTTCAAAGTGCAATAGTTATGTGTGGTCTCATGTTACATATGTTTAATTTGTGAGACTGAATATTGTGTTTTATGCATTTTATATAGATCCTGCAAGCATGTAAAGAGCGAGAACCCTTTGTTTAACAAATTGGCAGCATACTCTTGAAAACAGGTCAATGATAGCCAGTGTACTTGATTCCCTTGTTTCTTCTTTCATCTTCTGAAAAACAAAATGAATTTGTCAGAAAGGTTGATCAGAAGTCTGCTGGACTTCTTACTTCTAGCTGAGTTAATTTTGCAGCAGATATTGGGGCAAAGTTTCCCATTACCACTATAATTTGTCACTTGAGAAGCTGGTCAGTGACTCAGAAAGGCATTGTCTATATCTTCTGCCTAGGCAGTGGCTGTAATATACTCTATAATGAATCAATGTTATTTCATACTATTTTTAAGCAAACCCAAATGCTTTCAAAAGGACTTCCATATTTAGGGATTTGAATGTCTTCATAATTATATGGCTTCTTTATACAGAAAGACAATCCACCTTCCTTTTGGCTGGATCTATTTTTTTTCCTTTTTAAAATAAATTCAGTGCAAGCAATAGAATAGATGCTTTTGGCTCATAGAAAAGAATTGGCTTTCTAAATAATAAGCCTATCTTAATATATATGTCATTCAATTATTAAGGTCTATACATTCAGATATATACTCATGTATATGTATATGTATATGTATATGTATATGTATATGTACTGTGCTGTATCTTTACCAAATACTTGAGAAAAAAATCTTTAATTGGTGGAAAATATCTTGCAATGTTTTACTGTGTGCAGAATAATTAAGTTACAAGGAGAGCATTCTTCCAAATAATAGAGTACATAATAAAACTGAATGGCTTTAGAATGTTAATTGCCTTCTCTCTTAGATTTCCAATGCCAGGGGTCTGAAACAAATAGTACTTAACCTTTTGAACCTTGGATGAAAAGAGAAGTAGATGTTTGCTTTTGACTGTCATGGTCTTTTCCTGAGCTGAATCAATAAATACACTCTTATAGCTTTAAGTCATGATTCTAATTAGTCAGCCACTTGGGTCCCATTTACAATGTAAAATCTAAGTCCAATGTAGATTGAAAAGAATTCAACAAGCAGTCTGAACCAATGCCAGCTCAATAAAATAATTAAAACGCCATCAGGCTGTTAACATGCTCTCCTCTCTGCCTGCCTGCCTGCCTGCCTGCCTGCCTGCCTATATATATATATATATATATATATATATATATATATATATATATATACACATACATATATATTCTCACATACACACATATAATACACACACACACATACGTTCATATGCGTGTACATCCTCTCTATCTCAAATGTCAAGCTGAACTTGAATTTATAAAGAAAAATATATTTTGAAGTTCTGTTGGCTGAAATAAATTATCAGATTTAAAATACAGATGGAGATCCATAAGAAGGCTCATGAACAGCTCTGGAGATATGAAATTTTCATTCTTACAGAGCTGTGATGTGAGTGACATGAAGAATTAGACTTTTCTCTAGGCACTTCCTGGTGAAGCGGAAGAGAAGCCTGGGTGGATGAAACATCTGTTAAGGATTAAAGCCATTGCAGCAAAGGATTTACTGATCTCTGAGAGATTCAGAGCTGAAAATACAGAGCAGAGCAAGGAATGGAGAATTTGGAATATGAATGGAAGATCGCCCATAATGTTTTCTTGCCTAAGGAGAAGAATACAAGGGGACTCTTCCCTCCCCCCACCTCCAGGCACTCTTTTCTCCAGAAATTAATCAGATAGGTCAGTTGTCTACTCAGAAAAGCCATGATCTCATAATCTGATTACAAAAAAACTAACTCTAGTTAATACCTTGTGTAAGTGGGCAAACTATGGTCTGCATACACTTTCTGAACCTTTTTGGAAGGGGGATGAACCCATTGAAAAAATATTTTTTTAAATATTTTATGAATAGAAGAGAATATATGTAGTTCAGGGTGAACTGTGGAGTCCTTGGGGTTCTCTGAGCTTGGTTGTTTAATTGCAGATGTTTCGTTACCGGACTAGGTAACATCTTCAGTGCTCGAAGGGAGTGCCCTTCAATGCCCTGGCACTGAAGATGTTACCTAGTTGGGTAACAAAATGTCTGCAAGAAAACAACCAGCTCAGAGAACCCTAAGGACTCCACAAAATATTTTAAGCCTTAAAGAAGCTTAAAAAATGAACCTGTGTCCACCCAAGGCTAAAAAATCAGGAAAATTGTGAAGAGATGTAGTCCCACCCAGTGAAGTCCTTGTTGCTGGGGAAAAAAAACCCAGAAAAATAAATACTTTCTGGCCAAATTTAGGCTGTTAGGAATCATTTACAAAATCCCTGTTTTATACACGTCTACAATATTTGCTAACCCCCCCCCCCTTTTCTGATGAAGAAGAGAACAGTAATCCTGAGAAACAGCAGTGATTCAGGAAACCAATATTAGTACCATGTTTGAACAATGTGAACTGCTGATGGATGACTGTGGTGTACAGAAGTACAATTCCACAACTGAGATCAATGCCATGAGAAAGCAGTTCTATCGTTTTGCAGTAAATGTCATCTGTGTACGATGTAAACTGAGTAGAACCTGAGACTTCACAAACCTTGCTTTGTTCCACTCTGTGGTGATTCTGCAGCTATTACAAATGTAGTGATAATAATGATCACAACTACAACCACCACAATAATAATATGAGGCCACAGATGAAGATTTAAATGAAGAGCCAGAAAAAAAGGTTTAAGTATTCCTGGAAGGTAGCTTGCTTAATACTACCAGGATTATTGCAAATGAACAGGCTGAATGCCTGCATCGACCTATAAACAAGACACTTGAGATTTATAGGCCATCCTAATCTGTTAGGGCTTTTAGGATGGGGGTGAGCAATGCAGTATTGCCCCATTGGTCGGTCCCAAGAGATGGAGGGAGCCGTATCTAGTATGATTCAGAATCTGAGATAGATAGATAGATAGATAGATAGATAGATAGATAGATAGATAGATAGATAGATACCAGCAGCAGCTGCAGGGGCAGAAAAGGGGGGGAGGATGAAAGAAGCATCATGCACCATCTTGATGCAAGCCCTGCCCCTTTTGTACATATATTGAGATGCTGCACTCATGTATGAAAGGCACAGAGCTTTCCCTTTGACAAAACCATGTCTGATACTTTTTATTCAAGGTAGTACAAATGACCCACTTAGATTAAAAACAGTTGGGTTTTCTCATACATTCCCATTTACCAGGCTATTGACTTCAAGGAACAGGAGAGGGGGAAAAAAATCTGCATAGGATGCAGTGAGAAGAAAGTAGAGGTGGATTTTTAATCATTGAATCTGAAACTATGAAACACGCTTGGCATCACCCAGTCCAGCTCTGTATCTCACTGCAAGGATCCTTCAGTTATATCCTGGGTGCCATATACATAGGTTGTTTTAAACCATGAAATGGCCCTTAGTTTGGTCTTCTTTTTAGATATTCACTGATCATAACAAACTTTTGTTAGATGTAGCACACCACACTGACACACTGCTAGGGTCAAGGATAATAGCAGCTGCTGTCGTAACCCAATGCTTTCAATCTTATGCTTGGGAGTACACCTATTAAGCTTCCCAAGCCTATAAATTGTCCTTATTGTTAGAACTCCAGCCAAGCACCCCAGAGTCCATCTGAAACAAGGACAAAGTAAATTGCAGATCTGAAAAACTTAAAGCAAGAGATGGCTCTTTATGCTATCATGCCGTAGCAAGCCCATTCTGTCCCCCAGCAACCATAGCTGGATCGGAAGAAGCTTTGGCACTCTGTGTTTTGAAATAATTATAAAGACTTGATGTGTAAATGTCAAAATGAATGAAATTTAGCAGAAAATGCAGTAGAAATGACCAGATCTCCCTATTAGCACTTGCTGTACATCTCAGAAGACAGCTGATTCCCAGTTCTATATGGGTTCCAGCATCCAGTGATTTATTGGGTAATTCAGCATTTGCCAGTATGTCTTGTGCTAATTAAATGCATCGCACTCTATTCAGAAATGTCACAATTGATTTGTCTTCTGCAAGCACTGACTTTATTTCAATCTTCTAAAAAAGATTTTATGAGCCCCAGATAACTTAACCTGGCACATTCATCTCCCAGGGAAGCTTCTCTGTGTAAGGTTAGCATGAGACGAAAAAACCAACAGCCAGTGTAGATGTCCTGCTGGACAGCTTGTTTATCGTCAAATGTTCTGCATCCAGCCCTACATAATGTATAGGCATTACCCATTTTATAATAATCTATAAAAACCTCCAAATGAAGCAGAAATGAACACGTGCTACTGGTAAATTGCATTGGCTGACAGAGCTGGCAAACAAGATAACTTACAGTCAGTACAAAATACGTTGATTCACTGTGTTGCGGTTTAATGTGACAATTAATTAAACAATAAAAGTGGAAATAATCAGAGACAAAGGTTTGGATCTCAGCTTAGTCATACTTATTTATTACAATTATTTATATCTTGCCTTTCAGTATAGCAATCCCATCAAAGCAGCTTACTGACAATAAAAACAATTCTAAATAAAAATGCAATCAATATTCTTTCATTCAGTAAATAATTATAATAAACAAATAAATAAGTTCTGCCTTTGCTCTGATTCCCTGGTGTAGGTGATCTTTTATTAACAACTGCTCCTCTAAATTAAAATGTACTTGGTGCATGAAGATCCATTATGTCATCACTCAGTTTCTTGTCCTTCTACTAAATGCAGTTGTGTGAATCTGTCAGCCCTTCAAGGTAGACCAGACTAGGAAACCAAAGTCATGTAGACCAATACAACTGTTATTGTGAAGCAGTAACAGAATGTGTGAACTAGGGAGGGCTTGTTTGAGACATCTGCCTGTGTTACAATTCTGTCCTGGACTCTGGTTTCTTTTATCTGACTGTTGCCTTGGCAGCAGATCTTCCTCCTGTCCCTCAAGGCCATTCCCTCTACCTTATACATGATCCTAATTTGGAATGTGAAATCAGAACACAGGGAAAGGAGCATCTAATACTTTTCCCCTTTTCTGCCCCTGCAGCCCAGCCCAAGTCCATTCCTAGAGCAACCTTTATCCATGGAGAGAGCAAAGTAATAATGGAGGTGGGGGTAATTTAGATCAAAGATACTCTGAGCTGTCCTAATCAAATATGGCTCTTTGGGATATAAGGGATTCCAGTCAAGGCTTTCCTACATCTAAGCCACCATTAAACTGAGAGAGGTGATCACCTAAGGAGGAGATCTTGGGGAGCAGCTCTGTGTGCCCCATAACTTTTAAAAAGCTGCCTGCCCACAATGTTGACATCATCCAGCATCTGTTTGTGGATTAGAGGGGAAGGAGCTCCATCTTATTTTTCCCATCAGGTAGCAAAATACAAAACATTTGTATTGTTTTATTTTAAAAAGCATTTTAAAAATTGTATTGTTAGGATGAAATTAAGTTTGTGTTAAGCCTCAGTGAAGTCAACGGTTCAATTTAGTGTCACAGTTAACAATAGTTTTTATGGTTAGCGGTAGGTAGGATTGCATTTATATTAAATCTAAGAATGATTACTAGAGTTAGGATAAATATTTGCATTGGTAATAAAGTAAATTTAGATTTAGAGTTGGGGTTCCACAAGGTCTGTGATCAGTGTTAGGGTGTGAGAGTCAGGAACAGGGGGGTCAAGAATTTACTCTCGTCGCCCGAGCAACGGGGTACTGATAAGAGGATGAGACTGAACCCTCCCTAAAGAATGCAAGGGAGGTTGGGAGGGTGACCCTGGAATTTGCTCTCACTCTGAGAAGATTTCTGTAACGGGACTGAAGCCAATAAACCCTGCTGAATTGAATCTGTACTGTCTCCTGGAGTTTCCTGGGCTAATCCTGACATAGGGGGAGGGTTAGCTTTATGGTGTGCTTTTATGGCTAGTCATGAAGGTGGGTTGCTATTGGGAGTGAGATCTGAGATAATGCTTAAGGTTAATATTTGTATTGGTATCAGAATGAAGTTATGATTAGGGCAATGTTTCTCAATCCCAGCAACTTTGAGATGTGTGGACTTCTGGGAGTTGAAAGTTGCTGAGATTGAGAACGCTGGATTAGGGTTAGGCTTGCTTGAGGTTTATAGTGAATTTACTGTGAGGGTTAGCATTGGGGTGACTTTTTGTGGTTATTTATGGTTATGTTATGGTTATTCAAGTTTATGTTATGCTTCAGAGTGAGTTCTGGGGTTCAAGTTATAATAAGTATTTCTATTGGCATTTGGGTGACATTAGGGCTAGGCTTTCTTGAGGTCAGTGATCAAATTGATTGGGTTACCATTCTAGTACCAAACCATATATTTAATTGCTATTAATTAAACTAAATTGAAAAAGAAGGGTTACCTTTGCCTCAGGAAAGTGAGATGGCTGTCTCAGGGAACAGATTTGGGATCTCATGAAAGTGAAGCAGTTGTTAATTATTTTCTATATTTAATGTGTTTTATTACTGCTGCTAGGGATAGAAAGACATACTTGGAGGATTTATGTTTACGTGCACCTTGACCACTTGAAGGGTGATAGAAGGCCATTTGCTACTTCTCCTCAGACAACAAAATGTCTGGGGCCTGTGGTACACTATATATTTTTTTAATTGTCTTTCATTGGAACTTGTACCTCAACTTTCCAATATCTTCTTTCCCAAGTCCCCTGAAATAAAGCTGCATCAAGACATAGCTATTAGCCCTTCGAGGTAGGCCAGGTCAAGAGACAGACACTGTAGGGATTCTTGGAATGCTGCTTTTTTATAGCAGGGTATAATGATAGCATCTTGAAAATCTGCCCAAATATCTCTCTGCTTCTCTTGTACTAAAAAATCAAGGTCGGATTATTCTGAGTTTTTTTTTCTTGCTTGCTTCAACTTCTGGACTATGCAATTGTTTCTCCAAGTCCCCCCTTAACATTTCTTTCATAACAAAGTCATCTCTAAATGTCTTTACAGTATCAGGGCATTCGTCTGGAGTGGGATAACAACAATAATCCCCAGTGAGGCACTACCTTGACGTGGTTGTGGGGTTTGCATGCTCCAAGGAGGATGAGAGCTATGCCAGAGGTTCAACCATACTGGACAGGTCTCATCAGAGGAGCTAGACGAAGAATGTATCTCCCATAAACAGTTTACCCAAATATATGAAGACTGAAAACAAAGAAATAATGATCTACTATTACATATCAAGTCCAATGGGAAGAGGATATCTGAAAAGAATGCACCAGTTCTGGAAAGAACAACATCCAGAATCAGAAATAACAGAACAGAGGCTAGCAGATCAACATTGATTTACTGTATAATATGAAATAAAGTATTCACACAAGTAGAATTGGAAGTACTGCAAAGGTCTACCCAAGGTAAAGAAATCGAAGCTTGCCAGAAGTAGCTCAGACTGTAGAGGCAAACCAAGGGGAGTTGGCAGGAGAGGAAACCAGCATTGCTACTGAATCATTTTCATTCCCAAATCAGGCACCTTCTCCTCTGTCTTCTTCTCAGAAAGAACAAAGTCCACTAACTAAAAAACAAGAGGAATTGAAACAAAGAATAACTGAGCATCTAGAACAGCACAAAAACAACAGAATAAGATTGCTTGCATTGAAGTTTGTTACAAAGAAATAGCTAGCACAAGTATCAAAAGATGCCAATATCGTAATATCAAATATAAGCACCAGCTCACTGCAGGAAACAAACTAACTAATGTACAGCATGGTTGCTGTTATAACTGAAGATCTTGGATGCAAAATCAACAAACAAGAAAAAAAGCCAAACAGTGCACCACCAAAACAGAAGATCAGGTTGGAAAATAAGATCAGCATGCTAAAATCAGATGCAAGCAAGCTAGAACAGATGAATGAAAAGAAGAACAAGAAGACCAAAGAATACCTGATCAAGAAATATCACCTAGAAACAAGGAAGATCAAAGAAGCACTGGAAATAATAAAGCAAAAATAACAGCCATAGCCAAGAAGTTCAGTAGATACAAAGCTCAAATTGTACAATATAGGCAGAATCTCCAATTTCAGTCAAATCAGAAACATTTCTACCAATTCATCAATGGAGAGACTGCAATGAACCACTCAATACCTGACAAAGAAGAAACAGTACAGTTCTGGGCGTAGCTATGGGACAACCCAAAGAAATACAACAAGAATGCAGCTTGGATAAAGGAGGTGGATAAGAATAAAAAAGAAGCTGAAATGAAAGAACTTGTAATAACAGCAGAAATGGTGGAGAAAAGGGCAAGGAAGATCAAGAATTGGTCAGCGCCAGGTGAAGATGAACTACATGGTTTTTGGTTGAAACATCTGACTGGTCTGCACCCACTCATTGCCAAGCAGTTTAACAACATACTGCAAGGAGGTGAAATTGAAGATTGGTTAACATCTGGCAAAACCTACCTGATAATGAAAGATCCAACAAAAGAGGCAGCAACAGGTAACTACAGGCCAATTATATGCTTACCAACAACTTCCAAATTGCTAACTGGTGTCATAGCTGATGCAGTCCAACAGCATCTAGTTAGAAACAAGCTCTGAGCAGAAAGGAAACCACCCAAACAGCAGAGGAACAAAAGATCAGCTCTTAATTGACAAGATGATTTTGGAAAACTGCAAGAGAAGGAAGACCAACTTGAATGTAGCTTGGATTGATTACAAGAAGGCATTCGACTCCCTGCCACATGACTGGATAGTCAAGTGCCTAGAAATAACAGGAGTCAGTAGAAACATCAGAAGCTTTGTGCAAAGATCAATGGTGCAATGGAAGACACAGTTGCCGGTCAATGGTGATAGACTGGGAGAGATTAATATCAAGAGGGGAATCTTTCAAGGAGACTCACTATCACCACTACTGTTTGTCATTGCATTGATTCCTCTGTCAACAGTACTGAACGAGTCAGGCCATGGCTACCAAACGTCAAAAACATCTGCCAGGCTATCCCACCTCCTTTATATGGACGATCTGAAGCTGTATGGAAAAACACCCATAATAATATTGAGAGTCTCAATGAAGAAGATGACAGCTGGAGAAGTGGATCATTTTTTAACACTCTTTTCCTCTGTTGCGGCTGTGCCATTCCTATGACTGCCACTAGCCTCCTTGTTGTCTTTGGCAGTACCCCCTTATTGACTGCACCCAGGGCAGACCACCATCCCCACCCTGCCCTTGGTATGCCACTGGAAAGAGGGTCAAAAAAGTCAAGGTAATAGATTTGATTACAAAGGCAGGGGCATAATCTTGCCTTTCTTGACCTCAGCCTGTGGACACCCCTGGATCTGTTCATCAAAATTAATATATATTTCCCCAAAGTGAAAAAAAAAATACTTTTATTTCTGTTATCCATGACAACACCAGACTCCTGTGGTGAGTGGTGGGAGCCTTGGGCAGGATTTTGCAAAGTCCCTTTAGGAGGGGTATCAAATCGCAGATCCACTCTTTGGAACTACTCAGACCATTTCTGACTTAGCAGACTTCTGAGTTGAAAAGAAACCACAGAACATTAAATAAGAACTACTTTATATAAGACACAGAATAAAATGTTTTATTGACTAAGAGTCAAGAGGGGTTATATAATATAACCTAGAAAAACAGTGCATGGTTGCAAATGTAGATTTTTACTGAAAGTTTAAAATGTGATGAAGAATGTGTGTGTGTATTATTTTTTCAATCTGTAGTCTACAAATAACTGAAATCAAAGCCTGTTTGTTTAACCCAAATAAAATGTGGTCCACATAAGGCTTTTTTTCTTTTGCTCTCAGAATAGTTCCTGAAAATCCTCCTTATAGAAATAAATGTGTTTACTTGGATAATAGCCTCAGTACTGTTTCTATAGTAAGATCAGAGAACTGCTGCATGTTTGATCAAATAAAATCCTACCTAGATATTATTTTTTTCAGGAGATAGTAAAGTTTACCGTAATGCAGTGATTCGGCTCACTGTTACCCTTTGCTTTCAACTGGTTTCACTTATGCAAAAGACTTTTAAGGTCATAGGCAGGGACAAAAGAGGAGGCAAGTGGTTTGACAGAAATAAGCCCTTGAGTTATTTTCTGTCCCCGCAGCAATAATAATGACAAAGCTCTGCTTTTTTTGAACTGGAGCATTGGATAAAAAAAAAAAGAAGCCAATAATAGTTGCCTCAGAAAAGATGCAGAGAACTTGAACCAGTTAAGTTCCAAGCTGAAACATAAGGGCAGCACTTTGAAGAAAGAATCTCTCTCACACACACATATACACACATACATACACACACACACACACACACACAAACACATACTGACACACAGAAATATATATAAACACACACACAGTGTTCAACGCATCAGAACATTTTTAAAAGGGTGGATCCATTTAAAAGGCACCCCCATTAAAAGCTAGCCCATTTAATGCTGTCCCTCTTTGTCCTTTCCAAAATTCCTTTTAAGGCCAGTCATTTACATACATAGAAGGAATAATACGCATAAAATGTGAATGTGTTGATTTATACATATGTGTATAGATTTAGAATAATCCCTATAATTTAAAAAAAAGAAACAGTGGAGATGAAGAACAGAATTTGAGTCACCTATTAAGTTATCTATTTAAGCCATCCTATTTCAGTCTGCAATCCAGATGTGAACTGATGATGGGAAACTCAAAGCTTTCATTTGTACCTTGTGTGAATCTACTGGTATAGGACTTGGCGGGCTATACGGTGGAAGGACTGAATTCTTAGGACTCAACCTAAGACTTAAACCAAGACTGGATCACAGAACCCTGCCAAGAGAGGGTATTTTCAAGCCGATTCCAGTCCTTTCTGACAGGCTTTCCAAATAAAAAACAGCTTGTTAAAATAGCCCATGAGCCAATGTAGTAACTCAGCACTAGACTCTTTGTGCTAAACAGTTTCTGGGGAAAGAAGGTAAACTCAGGTCACTAGAATGAAACTTCTGGTATTACTTTTACCTTTCTGCCTCCCTCTCTGTAGGAATATAAGGAAAGTCCACCATCAATTCTGCTGGAAGTGAGTCTGAGTGCTCTACTACCACAGAGTTACAGTGGATTGAACACTAATGTCAAATAATGTCTAGCTAAGATAAATCTTTTCCTACTCAACAACTTTAAAAAGCCTGAAACAAAAGGTACATTACTGAAAGTTGCATGTAGATAACAGTAGTTACATTTTAAAGTTTATCATGGAGGAATGCTTACTGAAAAGTTTGCATGAAGGACATACATACTTCAAAGACTAAAACCAGAGTAATTTGGCTAAATTAGGGGAGGATGGCTAGAAACTAGGGAAGAGGCTCACCAAGACTCCATATGGTACAAAATTACAAATGTAAATGGTCGGGAAATTTTCTACAATAAAAGAACAAAACTATAGGAAAAATGATGATGATGGTGATGATTTAACAACAATGAAAAGAAATTGGAATTCTGGTCCCCTAATGCAAACAATAAAGCAGATGGGATTTTTAACAACTGCATATTTCTATTCTTGTGTCCCTTCAGTTTGGTAGCAGATGGCCCATTGCATAGAAGGTGACAGTCCAGAAGCAAGAGGAATAGATGCCTACTGTACACTTTTTCATTCCTGAATTGCTTCTCATGGGGGACTTGATTTTATGTATCTCTCTGGAAGGGACTGTCTAACTGAGCAAGAGCCAGCAAGCTTTTGATGACTTTTTTCTCCCAGGCTTCTTCTATAATTTGTCTCTTGATATCATGCAATATCATCTCTAGATTGATTGATTAGTGTCAATCAATCAGTCAGTGTCGACTCTTAGCAACCACATAGATAGATTTTCTCCATGATGATCTGACCCTAACCTGGTCTTTCAGGTCTTCCAACAGTGCACCCATCGCCACTGTAATTGAGTCTATCCACCTTTCTGCTGGTCTTCTTCTCTTTCCTTCTACCTTTCCCAGCATTAGAGCCTTCTCCAGAGAGTTAGGCCTTTTCCTAATGTGTATGAAGTAGAATAATTTGAGCCTGGTCATTTGTGCCTCGGGTGATAACTCTGTGTTGATTTGTTTAATGATCCATTTGTTTGTTTTCTTTGTTTTCTCAGGAGTCTTCTCCAACACCAAAGTTCAGAAGCGTCAATACTTTTCCTATCCTGTTTCTTCAAAATCCAACTTTCACTTCCACAGAGTGTCACAGGGAATACCATTCTGATTTTTGTATCACGGCACCTGAATATCTTTCTAAGGCCTTCATGGCTGCTCTACCAAGTGCTAGTCTGTGGTGTATTTCTTGGCTGCTTGTTCCTTTACTGCTGATGGTTGATCCTAAAAGACAGAAGCTACCCACCACTTCAATATCTACATTACCAATTCTAAGGCTGGTGGTTGTACCTGTTGTCATTAGTATGGTCTTCTTTATATTTAATTTTAATCCCATTTTTTCACTATGCTCCTTGACTTTTATTAGTAGACCTTGCAGATCCTTTGCATTTTTGGCTATTAGAGTAGTGTCATCAGCACAGCACAGGTTAGAATCTCTAGACTAGAATATCAGAATTACAGCCATATTGGAAATGAAAGTTGCTTACAGCAGTGTTTCTCAAACCTGGCAACTTTAAAATATGTGGACCAACTCCCACATTCCCCAACCAGCAAGTTGCCAAGGTTGAAAAACACTGGTTTATAGTGACAAAATATACAATCAGAAAACTCAGTTCCCAGTTAGAAATGAAAGTTCTAGTTGCAGTCAGCAGGTCATTGAAATAATTCCTGCAGCATTAGAAGATAGAGAATAGAACAGATTTTCCCTCAGTTGGGAGCCTGCAAAGGAAAGACAGTATGTATATATTTTTGCATGTCCAACTAGAGTTTCCAAATGCATATCCTGAAACAGAAGGCAAAGCAGTACTGTTTCTTCTTTTCTATTTAATAACTAGTTGGTTTCTACTGGACAGAATATCTAAAATTTTGTCTTGGGCAATCTGAATTTTGGTCCATGCTCTCCCTGTTTTTTGGAGTGGAGCACACTATTCAAAAGCTAAATGTCATCCTTGACCTGAAAAAGGTTCAGGAAAAATGAGAGAGAGAAGAAAATGAGTGGGCTGCAGCAAGACAGGGGTTTATGGAAATGATCTTGCCAATAGAAATGTGCATTGTGACATCAGAATAGAAACTCTGCCCCTTACATATTTGGGTGCGATGTCATGATGCAAGTACAAAGGGGCAGCGTGTATGTCATGACATCATAATTCATGTTTTGTTATTTTGCTGTCATTGAGGTTGGGGATAGACATCTATGCAGAGGGCTTCTTCAGAATCTTGAACCAGTACTAGGACAACTTTAGTATAATTCAAATCCTGATATACAAAGCAAATCAATAACTTATTCCCCACTGATCCTGAAAAAAAATGTTTATTTCATGGGGAAATTCCTTATATAGCAGCAAGCACTATCCCCATCATTTAATAGGCCTGTGGCTTTTGTCAATAGGGAGGAGGGGGAAAAATCCACACTCCTTGTGATGGTCAGCAGTTGCCTGGAAGAAATATGAATGAGACTTGAGTTCTCCAGCCAGCTGGAAAACAGAAATAATTTCTTAGAATAAGGCCTGGTGTTTTTCCACTTGCTCTTGCAGGGAGTAATATGATAGACAGGATGAACAGAGGAAGGTCAAAAGGTGATGTGGGAAGAGGGTAGAATGGATCCTAAAATGTTTGCATCAGGCAATAACTGAGGAGTGAATCAAAATAAGCAGAGGAAACATGGGGTTCCTGGGGCCATTGACTGCAACTGGTGAGGCACAGACAACTAGAAATCCCTGTCAGGTCCAGGAACTTGCCCCTTTTTTTCCACCTTAGAATTCTAGGCTAGGCCTGATCTTGTGAGGCACCCAAATGGTAGATACTTAGCTCTGCTCTGTAGGTGCCTGTCCAGCTATCTCCTGTTGGTTCAGCCACAGCAACAGTCAATTCCATGTCTAGTAGATGAGGAGGAGGCTAGCTATCACTATGTTTGTGTAGAGCAATGCTCTGCTTTCATGCAAACAAGTCTTCCTTGCAGGAAAAGGCTTGTGGCTACCAATTGGTCAATCTAAGAAGTTAGGCTGCAGAGAATTGTAGAACAGCACACCCAGTAATGCTGTACTTGCAGGACATCCAAGTAATGAATGTCCTGCAATGAGCAATGAGATTGCCCTCCAAGGCTCCTACCAGTTGTGATCCTATGATGTTGTAACTCTACCCTCTGGTCCTATCAGGTCCCTAGAAGCATGATCATTAATAAGAAAAATAAAATATATTAATAGAAATAATTCTTATCCCATAAAAACAGAGTGAGGGAGGTTAGATGAGCTTTCTATATTGCACAGAAAGGAGATGGAAGATCCAGAATTATGGCTGTGTCTGGGAAGCTGCATTTTGGAACTTGTTGTTTCTGGCCTATACATGAGCAGGGGGACAAAGACCAGAGCAAATGAGCATTTCCCCAGACAACTGCCATTCTTCCTTTAGTAGATGTACAGCAAATTTTGGAAACATATTATGTATGGTATTTCCACAGCGAATGGCCCATGTTAAATAAACCTGCAATTTAAAATAGCTCCATTTGTGCTGCTGCTTCTCTTTCAACAGTGATTGCCCAGCATGTAGAAAATATTCAACGCAATTGAGGGGAAAAAAATACTATCGCTAAAGACAATCAAGAGAGAAAAATTATTTCTTTATTCTCATGGAAAGGCTACCCTGCCTCAGTAAGGTCAATGGATGACAGATAGACCTGTGTGACAGTTAAGACACAGGCTAGCAGTTAGATTGCATCTCCTGGGAAGTTCACAGAATCAGCTCTGTGTCCTTTACACAGCCCTAATGAGCTTACCGTGAAATTTGCTGAACCCAAACATGCAGCAATTTCACAATTAGGAGCTGAAAATGTCAGATTGTCTTACATATTGTCACACGTTTGTTTTCATGATTTTTGGGTCCTCCTTAATTCTCTTTTTTAGTGTGTATACTCTCATTTCTTTTAGGCCAGAGGAAATAATAATTAACAGACAGGCAACATGTCACGGAAGGCCTCTAATCATAATTAATTAATTTGGAGTTGCATAAGTTCTTAAACACATGATGCATTAATTTAGCCTAATTATGTATCTAACTCAAGAGTCCCCAGATGGCAGCTATAACTGAGCATTAATTAATTTGCTTGCTATACTTATGGTTAACAAAACCTCGCTGAAAAGAAGAACTGTGGGGAAACTTTAAAAAACACCCTGACAGCTCTATCAAAATCCAAACCCACAAGAAAAAGCAAAAGTAAGAGCTTTTTGTAAAACTTACTAAGCATACTTGGTCTGGTCCCAGGAAAAGACAGCATTTATCTTTAAAGAAGCTTGACTCTGAATTAATTCCTTGCCCTCAATTAGCTGAGTTTGGGAAAGTTGGGTATTCTCTGATTAAGACAATGATCTGAGGGCAAATACACTGTTGTGATATACAGGTAATTTCCTGGTTCTAGAATTCTCTGTTCTAGAAGCCTACCCAGTAAAGAGGATGCCCTTGGTGGAGATATGAAAGATCCATTATCAAGGCAATGAATAGATAAACACTGCTTCAGCCCAGATGAGTGGGGAGGGTTATGAAAATGTCTCAGATGCCTCCTCTCTCCCACCTGCCCCCAAATTCACATGAATATAAAAGAGGGAGGAGAAGCACATTCAGCCTTGCAAGATTCTGTTACTATAGCTATTCTTAATCAAAGTAGTTTTAGGCACATGTAGCATCTCTTTCTTGGCCTGGTCTACCATGTAAGGCTGACAAGAGGCCAGATACCCTAGTGCTATCTGTACAACACCAGGCAAAAATGGTTTTATTCTTCCGGGCTTTCGAGATTTTCATTGCTGTATCGTGAGTTGTTTACTCATTCATTAGATTTACAACTCACTTTTCTCCTATAACTATAGTTGATTATATGGCATCTCTTTTTCCAATTGCTGTCCACAATGGCAACCTTCTGGGGTACTGGTGGTGGGGGGACTCAAACCTGAAACTTCCCAGTTCTAATACAGCATCTTAACCCCTATACCACACTGGTTATCACTGGTTTCCAGCTGCCACTATCATTTTAATTGTATTTTGTAGTCAATTATTTTGTTTTTTTAGAGCAGCAAGCATAAAATGCCAATTGCTAGGGTGCAGTGGTGAACGAAGGCTATCCCTCCTTGCCCTATTTGCAACCTCCCTGGAGGCATCTAGTCAACCAATATGTGATGCAAAATGCTGGGTCAGATAGATCTTTGGTCAATGCAGCAGAGTTCTTCTTTTGTTCTATTCTGACATAAATTGCTTTGGGAATATGACAGGAGGACAGTAGAGGACATTTTTAATATAACATGAATACTATATAATCATGGGAAGGTAGAAATTTGCTCATGACAGTGACAATTGTTATGCATAGATGCACATTTAGAAATACTACCAAACTGTTACTGACAGTTACGAGTCACCAACCTTTTCAGCTTCATCATGATCTTGTGCAATGGTCTGAATGCCCAAATAAATAAAAGGAATAAGCCAAATTGCACTTAAACCCAGTGATTTCCCCTAGAGATCTAGTATAAGAATGCCAAAAGCTTGTGTGTCTAGTGACCTTGTGATTGTTTAGCCATTAAAAAAATAAATAAATTCAATAGTTATTATTAATGAGGAGGAGGTTATTGGTGCCATTTTAGGGTACAATGGATTGCGTGTTGCTTTAACTAAGATTTAGATAGGAATTATAACAGTGGGAAACAGTGTGGTCTGGTGATCCACTCAGGCTGCTTTCTAGATCCTAACTTTCTGTTGTTGGGCCATGTCAAGAAATCTTTTTTGGTTCTTGTAATTAGAAAAAAATAATAAAATAGACTGAGTTCATTTTTCAAGCAGCAGATGGAAGTCAAGCAGAACTGACTTCAACAGCCCTTCAAGCAAAGAGCTGATCTTAAAGAAGAGCCTTTGGACAGTCTAAAGGAAAGAAAGCCCAACTGCCCTCTCTTGCTAATATTGACTAGTTTACTGGGATTAAGCAAAGAAGCTGTAGTAGCAAAAAGAAGCAGCAGCAGGAATGAAAGCTGACGAGGTGGTTTAGCAGGCTTCTTCAATGTGTATCCTAATGCCGACTATTCCTTGTTTTCCACCTATGTTTTTCTGCAGGTGTAAGTACTGGGCAAGTCCCTGCCATTTTTAAATAGATAGGCCAGGTAGCAATTAGTAAAGAAAGCTATTTGACAGAAAACTGGGTGGCCTGATCCATTATGATTTATATTACCAGGAAGAGCCAAAGACAAGTGAGGCAGTAAAAGGTAGGCCTGTGATTCCAGCTTTAGGGACTCTGGCCAAAGATGCCACATCTAGCTGACTCTGAATTCAGTGGCTAGACTTCAGAATGGCAAGCAACAATCCTACACTGGGAATAAGATGCTTCAGGACTGCCATTACATATGACCAAAATCAGCATTCAACGAGCAATGCCTTTTAATGCACCTGTTGACTTCTATGTATTGGGATTATGACTTGTGATGATTTGAGAGGATCTTCAGGGCTCACAGGTACACCTGAAATCTATTAATCTGAAATATTTTAATCAGATACCAGTGGCAAAAGAATCTTTTCAGGGTCATGAGGATTGACTCAGGATGGGGTGTGGGATAACTCTGGCTCCTCCTCTTCTTTGACATCTAAGGATTCTGAGTCTGTACCCACTACATTTAAGAATTGCCATTGGTCAGAGTACATAAGACTGGGCTGCAAGATGGACAAAGGGTCTGATCTATTAATATGTATATGGCAGTTTCTGCCAGCCTCACTAGGCAGCACAGACCAGAAAATCAACTCCGTAGGAAGACTAGAAATACTTTTATTGAGATTGACTATAATCTTGCAGGTCTAACCAATTGAATTGTGGCTAACCAACTGAACAGTTAGTTCACTCCTTAAAGATTAGCATCACTTTGCCTATAACCATCAAATCTAAGTAGGTCACTCTGCAACAAGTGAGGAGGCTTAATTATGCAATCGTTTCATCACTCCATTGTTCGGTACCTTGTCAGTTATCTGTCAATTACATCTTTAGTAAAGGACATGCTATTATACTCCATAATAGAATTCTTAATATCGTTGACCCACTAAAACAAGCACAAGATAATAAATAATTTACCATGACCAGAACTACCGGATCTCATTACAAGTTCAGCAAGACTTTACATGGTCCTCAGCCATGTAGAAAAAAAGAGTGGGATACCAGTAAACTTGGAATTCATGAGAGAAACCTCTTAATTTAACATTTATTTGTTTCCAGTGCCATGCATCAAGGTAAGGTTGCTATATTTAATTGCTTGAAGCTTCACCCAGAACATCTATGAAGTTTTTTCCTACCTTGTCTTCAAATCTTTCTTCAAACTTTAATATTTCTAGGAAGTCTTATCTAGGATGGCCAAAAGTCCAATTTATAGAAGAATGGAGCTTCATTTTAAGGTAGTCAGTCCAAGGCTTCCTGTGACTGAAGAGTTATTCTCTTACAATGAATTATAAGAAAGCTGAACAGGAGACTTGAAGTCCCCATAACAAGCCTTGCCACATTCTTCCTCAGTATAGTGAGATGAATTGTATTCTACTTAAAATATAGTAATTATATCTCAATTTACACCTCTACACATATATCAGCATATGCACATTTTATGCAAATCTACCTATTTCTTTTCTTTTTCATCTTAGCTGCACACACATCATTTAGTATTTCACTCTGCTTTTCTTTACCTGTGCTGAGTTTAGACTCTGTAAGGTTCTGTCTAAGATGTCTTCATGGGAAGTGCATCTCCTTGTTGCTGTATCCACTGCCTGTTTGCTTGTACTTTTTTTCCTCTGTCCAATCTGAAAGGTAGAAACAAGGTGAGGGAAACTATGATTCTCATCTTTGACTAGACTATGATCTCTTCCTTGAGGCTGTATTAATGTGCATTTCCATAGCCCTTGAGTTGGCAAAAAATATGCCAGCTAAATTTGCACTGTCCCAGAGTATGCAGTTCATCCTTACTGTTTTACTGCAGGAAGATTTAAGGGCAGTGGTTGGTGGATTTCTCTGGCTTTGTTTCCCCTCTCTCCCTGCATCACCAGCCAATGGTAAATGCATCACCAGTCACTTTCTTGATGTACTAAGTGATTAAAAATAGGTCTAATGCTCTTTCAGAAGAATGCTCTACCTGTACAGGTAAGGATGGCTCTATGGAAGCCAGATGTGTGATCTCTCTGGCAGTCCAAGCCAAAATAGCCATGGAGGGCAATGGCCAGCAATCAGAGGGAAGAGACATGCCCAGAGCAGCCAAGAGTAGCCAATGGGAGTTTGGCAGATCTCAGACCCTGTATCATCACCAGCACTGACAATGAACATTCATGTAGCAAGACTTATGTTTGGAGAAGAGGAAAAAATATAGCTAAAGCAGAACAGCTAAAGACAAATGTAAACTGTCTCTGTAGTGGGCTGGGAATGAAAAGAAGGCTGATCATGAGGACATATCTTGTAAATAACCCATGGTTAGTGTGGTGTGAAGATGAGTCCTATAACTCATACATTATGTTTTCACAGGAACTGGCATACTCAAATCATCAATGAAGTGTAACACCAACAACAAAAACATGGGAAGATGAGTATTGTGTACAATCATTGTTTATCATAACACGAAGTAGCTGAGATAACTTCTGAAGAAGACTACAATATTGTTGATTATTAGAGGACCAACACTGGTGTTTGGCCTATGGGCTTTGTTACTTGGCTGAGATAAATGCTTTGAAAGTAACAGTGTATTTCAGCAAAATGAATTACTGAAAAAGCAGAGGGAAGGAGGTGGATGGAGACCATTCCATCTGATGACTGAAATTTGTTCAATATGATATGAAACTGAGTGCATCTTGCCTATAGGGATAAAAATCCCTGAAATATCTCTCTTTAAAAATTCATGCATGTTTGTGTCAGTATTCCTCTCAAGAAAACAAAGTTAATAATGAGAGAAAAAATACACACGAGCCCATGTTGCGGTGTCTTTGAAACAAATCTTTGCGTAATGCATGCAAATCTAACATGCTGAAACTAAATAAATAGAAGTTATTTCCCACTGTGCAAGTGCTGCTGAAGTTTTCCCATTAAATGTGAACCAGATAATTTAAAGTTTTTTAAGAAGGATACACCTTCTGATCTAAGTCTCTCATTCCATGCTGCTGAGAATCTAAAATAATATGGGGCAAATTAAATGTTCTAGAAAGACAACAGTCTTTGGAGATGGTATTACATCCAATTTAGTATCTGCCTGACCAGTTCGATCTGGCAGGGTTGGTGTGGTCCAAGTTTCATCAATTAAACAATGCCACCTTTTGGGACCCCAGAAGCACCTTCTCTGGAGCAGTGCCTGCCCTCCGGAATGAGGTTCCTCCCAGGATTTGAATGGCTCCCACGTTACTGGTATTTCAAGGGCCTTAAAGGACTGGTTTTTCACCCAGGCCTTTGGAGAGCATGACTGATGCCTCTTTCTTCCTTTCTGTTCCACTCTGGGTTTATTTTCTTTGCCATTGTTGTTCTTTTGTCTTGTGCTGTTTTTGTGATTTTTTTGTATTGTTCTTTATTTTTAAATGTTTTAACAATTGTAAACTGCCCAGAGTCACTGAAGGTTGGGTGGCATATTATTATTATTATTATTATTATTATTATTATTATTATTATTATCATCATCATCATCATCATCATCATCATCATCATCATCATCAGGCATGGAATGTTGCAAGTACACCAGACAGTTGAAGAATAAAAAGGGGCATTAGAAGAATATCCGAAGGACAGTGAAGAAGATGCACTGAAGCTAGTACACCATGAAGGCTTACTGAATACCAAAGAGACCAAACTGGCCTATAAGAAATAACAAATGAAGAATCGAAAAGAGACATGGCAAGGCGAAGTATTACATGGCCAGTACACAAAAAAACTAGCAGGCAAAGCAGATAATAAACAAGACCTGGCAATGGCTAAGAGCAAGAAAGTTGAAGAAAGAGACAGAGGGGCTAATTCTGGCTGCCCAAGACCAAGCCTTAAGGAGAAATGCCTATAAAGCCAGAATTGAGAAGACAGCAACAGACAGCAAATGCTGCCTCTGCAAAGAAGTTGAAGAAACAGTGGACCACCTGGTTAGCTGCTGCAAGAAGATCGCACAGACTGACTACAAACAATGGCATGACAAAGTAGCAACAATGGTGCATTGGAATAGCTGCAAAAAATACCATTTGCCTGCATGCAAGAATTGGTGAGACCACAAAACAGACAAAGTAATAGAAAATGAAGAAGCTAAAGTGCTCTGGGACTTTAGAGTTCAAACAGACAAGCACCTGCCACACAATACCCCAGACTTAACAACTGTTGATAAGAAAGACAAAAAAATCTGAATAGTGGATATTGCAATACCTGGAGACAGCAGAAGGGAAGAGAAAGAACTGGAGAAAATCACAAAAGACCTGCAAAAAGAAGTAGAACAACTATGGAAAAAGAAAGCAAAGTTAGTACCAATAGGTGTCTTGGGTGCAATCCCAAAACATCTGGAGCACCACTTGAAGACTATCAGCATTGACAAAATCACCATCAGTCAATTGCAAAAGGCAGCTTTAGTTGGAACAGCTTACATCCTGTGACGATACCTTTAACACCATCAAACAACAACATCTGCCTATCCCAGGTCCTTGGGAAGGACTCGATAGGTGGATAAAAATGCCAAATCCGGTCTAAACATCTGGCTGACTGTGTGACCAATTGTAATAATAATTTAGTATTTAGTACTGTTTATTCTGACCTGCAAAGGCTTTCAGTGTACCAGTGGCTACCTGATCACTAAAGCAGGGCACAATCTATATTGCATCCCCTTTTGTTTCTGAGGCAGTGCCAGTTATTTTTTTAAAATACCATTGCTGTTCACTGGGCACACAGTCATGTGGGTAACACAGTGTCTGCTGTTTCTCATGCAAGCTACTGATGCACAGCAATTGTGGAAGCAGTAAGCAAGATTTAAAAAATTGCACGTGTTTTATCTTTTTGTTTACAGCATGACTGAATGCCAAAAGCTACATGTATCACTGCAACTGTAGGAGAAGTAGAAAATTCCACTGACAGTTCAGCCTGTGCAAGAATGTACAGTTGTCTCATCTGACTGCACCAGAGTACAAGAAGTTTCATTTTAGTTACCTTTTTCCAACTGAATTTTTTAAAAAAATCAGTTTTAACTTCCTCTCTAATTGTGCTATTTCAGGTTGCTTTAAAAAAAATGTGGCAAGCCCATGTGTTCCTTTGCAGTTCTGCAGGAATGTATGTTTAAAAGAAGGATTATGTAGTTGTTTGCAACTATGAAGTTGTATAGGTGCATAGCAGGCAAGAACTGGGGAGTAGTGGGGAGGAATAATTGCTAATTTCCTGCTTGCAAAGGAGAAAGTGGGGCAAAATTTACAACACCTGATATGGGGGGATTTTTCTGTCATTTTCTAGTGCTCTAGAATTTAACCCCCAGTTCCCATAGGTTTAATGACTCAGTATCCATGGTTTTGTTATGCATGTTTGAACATGGAATCATAACCCCACTGGATGAAGTCCACTTGTGACAGGTTTTAACATTACTGCATCCTTGGATATTACTTCATATGGTTGTGTTGGTGTTGTTTCTTTCTATTTTAGGAGTGTGTGTATGTTTACTTTGGAAGATAGCTAGTGGTTCCTGATCAATTCCTATATAACAACTTTAAAGGGTTTCTGAAATGTTAACATATTGTGCTTGTGGCTTTCTTTTTTAGTGAGAATTCATGAAATACAGATTCACATTCCTGAAGATGAAGGATTCATCTCTGTATCTCTTTCTGAAAGGGTAGCAAGGCATGGAAGGCTGAATTGTACCAAAACTTCAGATGCTCAGAGTCTGTGACATTTCCTGCCAGAATACATTGAATTTAATAGATCCCATGAAGCCATCGCCTGTGATCCAGTGAACATTTAGCATGCTGACACCTCTTGAAATAAAAATCTCCCTTGCCCACAAAAATAACTGTTATCTGCATCATGGAAATTGTTAAGAATGTTTAGAAAGCGGAAAGATCACTTTCCATTTAAAAATCAAATAACCCTTCTAGACAGTGTACAACAGGGGTGAGAAACTTTGAGGGGTTCTGGGTTACACATCTTGTTGATGGGTATGAGGGTCAGAGCAGGCAGCATTAACAGTTCAGAGTGGATGAGACAAATCGTATCTGAGAACATAGTGGGATTTTCTATTCCATTGTATGGAGTGGGGGAAGGCTTGGCTTCCTTGTTTCTGTTTTTTAAAACTGTGTTAAATCTTTTTTTGGAGTTGCACTACCCACGAAGAGTATAGGCAGGAAACAGCCACTGATTTTCAGCAATCATGCTGCCCAAACTTCAGAAACTTTGGAAGTTTCAACAAACGGGGAATGTAGAATTTATGCCATGGGAGAGAACACTGGGCAAAGGGCAAAATGTAGTCTACTCTTATAAAGGCTGACTTTAACTTAATCCCTTTTAAATTCAAAGAAGTGACATTAGAGTGCCACCTGAACATCGCATGCATGTTAGAGAATTTGTACATTAGGCCTAAGTCTACTAATTATGAGTGCATGGGTGTCTGCAGGGCATGGTCAAAGAAGTCAAGATGGCGGCTGCAACAATGCAATTAAAGCTCTGTCTGTTTTTTAATGTGTGATGCATATAAAAATAGGCAGAACTTCACTCGCACTGTTGCAGCCGCCATCTTGATTTTTTTGACCACATCCTGCAGATACCCCTGCGTGAGTGTCTGTCTGCAAATCAAAATGCTTCCATGTAGGGGAGGCGATGCTCACGCCATGAGACCTGGACTTTAAAAAAGAGCCATCTCATTCTTTTAAAAACATGTTTAAATGGATACCAAATAAGATCATGCTGAAAATGTATGTCTTCTGATCCTAATACTAAAAGCTTTCAGGGAAAGCAGAAGTTCTCAGTAAGCCTTAGAGCAGGCATCTCTTACAGCCTTTTGACACACCGTGTTCCCTAAAATCTGATTTATATTCCCAAAGGCATGACTACTCTCCCTAAGCAAAGTTGCCATCCGCATACTTTTTCTGAAATCAAATATAGATGATGACATTTTATTTAAGCAATTAAATGCTATTAATTGCTTTGGTATTCACAGGAACAATAATAATTAGCTCATCCAAATAGAAGACGTCCTTTCCCTGAAACACATGGATTGCCAGGCAGATTCCTAATCAGACTTGATAGAGAAGCAGATGAAATCTCCTGGGTCAAGCCTCACATTTTTCCTTATGAAATTAAAGTGAGATAACTTTGAAATATAAAACACCTTCAAAAATCTGCAGATTTTCCTTTGGATAAAAAAAGGCAGGCACTTTGGTTTAATTGGTAAAAACAAAATGGTTTGCATTGAAGTTTGGGCAAGAGAACCTAAATTATGAAGCTAAGATGGATGTGTCATCCCATTTGTTTGTTTTATACCACTTGCCTACTATGTCTTTGGAAATCTGACAAATGTTGAATATAAGTGATATTTAATTACCCAATTAATTTAATTATTCAGGTTCAACCCTTACTTTTCAGCTCAGTGGAGTTATTCTCTGGGAAGCAGGCATTAGTGGAAAACCCTCTTGAAGAAGACACTCTGCTTTGTGTCTCTACTACGATCCCACTGATTGTAGGAGAAAATATAAGCAAAGTCACTGGCACTGGGGAAAAAACATAGGGGGATTCTTGGATTAAAATAATGAATTCTTTCTCTCATCTGTCTGGTTGCCTTTGCCTCATGGAGGGGTATCACTCTGAATGCCAAAAGCTCGATTTTACAGTGGTATTACCACAGTACAAGCAGCACTAGTAACAAATGTACTATCTTCACTAACAAGATCCCAGTTTGGCATTCAGATATGCTGTAGCCCAAGATACTATTAACCAGAATTCACCACTGAGCATATTTAGTCCTCATTAGGCTAGTTGTTTTTATAAATATCTAATGAGCAAGTTTGCAAACCTTGGACTTTTCCTGAACATCCTGATGCCGCCCCCCTGCCCCCGCCCCAGTAGTACCTTTTTGGCTCCAACCCTACTGATATTTACCCCGAGTTGGCTGTTAGAATTGCTGTTGTTTAATTATTTACTTACTTGGGGCCTGACACCTCTCTGTATCTATTTTCTTCTGCTATACTCTTTTTTCCCCCCGTACATCATTAATGTAGAGAAATCACAGTATCTTTATATTATTATACAGTGATCAATATTACTGTTAACTTTTTAGAAGAAGAGTTGCAGTGCATTAGAGGACAAGCCCTTCAGAGGCCAACGTCTAGAAAAATGGCACGACTTCTATTTGCTAGAAAGCAGGAATGAACAGCTCGTTATGCTAATATTGCATGCTAGAGGTTTGTTGTACAGTCTTCTGATGCATCCATTCCTGGGCATTATTGGATATAGAATGACTGTGCAAGGTGAGCGTTTGATGTGACACACACTGGCATTTCATTTGCTCCATCAGTGTTACATGCAATTGCTACAGCAAAGTGCTAAACGCAGCCCTGCCACTGGTCATACTGTAGCTGCTCTTCAGATAAATAGAGTTAAATCTCTGGGGCAGTTAATCTGACACTTTTCATGAAAACTAAATTCACACCATAAAGAGGCAAACAGGAAAAATAACCCAGCCTGATTTTAAAAAATGATGCTGAGTTGTACAGAGCTGTAAGAAAGTAATAAAATTGGGGAAGCAGCTCTATTTTCAGAACTGCTGAAAAGATGTCAGACTAGCACTCTAAACAAAACTAATTTATTCTGCTAATGTTCGTAGACGGACAAAGGCATTCTGAAAGGAAGCCCATTTAAATTTAGTGGTAAGCTTGCAAAGTCTTTGTGGAACTGGAAAACAAAGGGAGTGGTCTGCCTTTTGCAAATAATAGCAGAGATGGATATATATGTGTGTCTTTGTGTGTGTACCCACACGCACACATTCGCGCATACTGTTCTTGCTATATGTGCAATAATTGTGTTTCTGTATCAGCCGCATCCTTAATAAGACACAACAATTATTGTTACATGGAGCTTTACTTCTTCGATCAATAAAATTAGAAGAGACAGGCAGCATTTTAAGGCACTTGGTACAATTTACTTTGACATAATATGGCTTTTCTGGAAGACTGTGGATAAAAATACATGTCCTGCAACAAATTCCCATTTTATTTTGGTAAGTTGCCCCTACTGCTTTTCAAATTACTGATTTTGGAAACTTTACCCCAGAAGAAATGTGGGTCAGCTTTACAGCACAGGATTCTAGTTATCATTGTATGTAGTTTTGGTTCAGTCCTCTCTGTTAGTCATCTCAGTATAACCCAATTAGATTTTCTTTCTCATATATATATATATATATATTAAACTCAGTATGTATCTTTTTCATCTGCTACTGTACATGGGTACCATAATGTGTTAAGCTCACAAATTATATTCATTTTTTAAGGCTGGTTGTACTGTTTTTGAGCATTAATTTGGTCTCAGAGGTTTGACAATCCCAGCTGAATGCAACATATCACACACTCATGAAATAAACAGCACATCAGGCATTTGGTGTGTATTATGATTTAAAACAGTGGCTCTCTACCAGTGAAACGTACCACAGAAGAACCTCAGAAGCAGTCAGTTAATTAAAAATTAAATTAAGTCTTTAAACCATAACATACATCATAATTATATAATGACAGAATACTTGTAAACAGATAATACTTTCGTAAAAAGTGAGTTTTTTGTTCCTATTGTAGGGGATAAAGAAAATAGTGGGAATCAGGGAAAACACTGATTTGAAAGATTTGAGGCAAAGTGTCTTCTGCTCTATTGGCATTATTATCTTCACCCACTTTCTCCAGATCAGCACCTAGCCAAACCACCTAAGAACACATATAAAGCTGCTTAGTGCAATGTCAGGCTATTTCTCTGGCTGGCAATAGCTCTCCGGGGTCACAAAGTATCACCTTTTATCTAATTATTTTTTACTGGATATGCCAGGGCTTGAACTTGGAATTTTCTACATATAAAATACATGCACTACCACTGAGCTATTACCCTTTTGGACATTCCTGGGGTTAACAGACTATCTACTCATCACAGTTGTCCTGCAACTACCTCCATACTGGCAAGTCTGGGCAACAGCTACAGCTGAGGGAACAAAGGGTTTTTTGCTCGGTTTTTATTCTTACTTGCAATAACTTTCACTTTAGAGTACTGCTTCAAAATAACAAAATATTGCAACCTTACTAGCATTACTATCAGGACTACTACTTATAAAAAGGATAGACAACTAGAAGCTTAGAAGCATAGCCTGCACTTAATATATCCCTGATTTCTAGAATTCCCACCACCACACCTACCACATCACCAGGCACCTTTGCAACAATTTTCTAAGCAGAGACCTAGGAAAGCATTTTCTTTAGTTGAGCTGTTCATTACTTTGGAAATAGTTTAGAAAAGGTATTTAGATCATGCAGGAATTTAAATGTAACTGCACAGATCTTTAAAGTAGCTGCATATTTTCCTGGGCTCATGTGGCTAACGTGTACTCCTGAGAAAAGATGCAGTTGCCTTAAAGAGTTGCAGAAGGTGGTACATTTGTTCTTGTAGGCCCTCCTAAGCATCTGTTTGGAATGAGAACTGAAACATTGCCCAGCCCCATTCTTTAGTTCTCCTTTCCTGGACAGAAAACAGTAATACGAGAGTGTCTCTCCCCAGTGGTGTCTACCCGTTCTGTAGGTCCACCAGGAAAGGCATGCTCTGGGTCCCATCTGCTAGAGAGCTACATCTGGTGGGACCCAGGAATAGAGCCTTTTCTGCCCTGGTGCCCACCCTCTGGAACATCATTCCTCCTAAGATTATGGTTCTCCAACTCCGCTAACCTTTTGCAAGACATTAAAAATCTGGCTTTGCCATCTAGCCTGGGGCCCTGATAGTATGGGTGAGCCCATCTTATGGCTGATTTGAATGTGGGACATTATGAATGTTCTTAGCAGCTATTCTATGCTTTTGGTATTGTTTTTTAAACTGTGATTGTTTTATCTTGTTTTATTTCACTTTTAATTGTTAGCCACCCAGAGTCATGCATATGAGATGAGTGGCCATATAAATTTATTAAATAAATATAGAATTGAGCCTAATTCTTGTCTCTAGTAGGTCTGACAGCTACCTAGCAGTGGGCATGATGATGTAAGAGAAGGATAGTATATATTTGAAAATGGAATCACTGAATGAAGGGATCTGTCAAAGGCTTTGGTAAGTGCATTTCATACTGCGGGAGCGGAGTTAAACAGGCCTTTGGTTGAATTTCAACCCAGGTAGGAATGAGCCAACTGGTGAAGCCAAAGTTGCTGGCCCTTCAACCCTTGCTCAGTTGAAAGGTACATATTTACTGTTAAAAATATGTTGATGGCTCCTATTTATATCATTCATTTGTTGCCAAAACTCATGCTCCTATTGACCAATGTCACACGTGAAATTTGTGATAGGCAGTGCCTAGAATATTTCTTATTGGCCGCTTTGTCTAACAACAAAGAAACAGAGTCACTTGGTTGAGATGGGTGGCTATAGAAATTTAATAAATAAATAAATAATAAATATACTTGCTATCCTGAATCCAGGATCTATCTTCCAAGGAGTGCATGGTACTGGGTGCTGAAGACCATGCTTCTTTATTCCAATCAAACCACCAGATTCCTTGTGCAGTCTTAGCCACTTGCTACAATTTACCTGTCTGCAGTCATCAGTACATAGAGCAGCACAGTATAGATTTCATCCTTAAAATACAACAACCATCACACTGTTTCCTTTTGGAGTAAGCAGTGTTGTGCAAAGTGTAGAAAAGGTGTTAAAAAACCCACAAGAATAAACAAAAGAAATTACAGACATGCAATAAGAAAAAAAGAAAGAAAATATAACTACTGGAAATCTAGTTTACCCCAACATAATTCACTATATTTCTCCATATATTTCTCTCTTTGCAAACCATCCTTTCCTCCTAGGACCATATTTATATACCACTCCATACATTGTCTTTTGTTCTTTAAATTTCTTGACTTTTTTTTTTGAAGATCTCATAAATTACATTATATTGACCTCAACCACACGTTCTGGTTGTGGTCAATTGAGGCTTTCACAAAACAACTGCTAATAAGACAGTGAAGGTGTAGTTACCAGTTTTAGTCATATCCATGCCATATGCAGCATTTCCCTGCTAACTGTAAAAACAGTGTTTTGGCACAATTTTGGCAAGAAGCCACAAGTGCAGCCAAAATCCATTTGTCTTCCAAGCATGCTTATTCCATATGGGTAGTACGACCACAATTGGGACTTGAATTTCTGTCGCTAAGTGATGAGGTTGTAAAGTGAGATATCACATGACTGCATCGCTTAGCAACAGAAATCCTGGTAGTCCCAGTTGCCACTGTTAACGGAGAATCGCAGGTTGTTAAGTGAGTACCCTCCCTTTGTGAGAAGCCCAGGAGTGTGGCAGAAAGGGGGGTTTTGGGCACTGCAGCTCTGGGGCTGCTTTTTGATTTTTTTTCTTTTTCGCAGTGCAAAGCCGAGCCCCAGCCTGGCCCACCAGGGCCTCATCAGCAGCAGGAGCAAGAAGATGGCGAAGGTCAGCTGGGCTGGCGGAGTACAGGGTGGCAGGGGACCAAAAGGGCATAGATGGGGAGAGATAAGTGAGTGGGAAGGAGGTGATGCACCTCTGCGGTTGTAAGTGTGGGCAGGCTGCCATGTGCCCAAATTTTGATCACATGACCGCAGGGGTGCTGCAATGGCCATAACTTTGGGCACGGGCCATAAGTCCCTTCATTTAGCACCACCGTAACTTTGAACAGTTGCTGAACGAATGGTCGTAAGTTGAGAACTACCTGTACTAAGCAAACTAGGACTTGCTTTGCAAGCCAACCTATTGTCGCCTTTATCTCACCAACTAGGAGATATATGCTGTGTATTGACACACTCAAGATGCACAGAAACAAAGAACATCACAATTAGAACAGAAACAAAAATCTTATTTTCTTTGTTTCCCAAGGGACCCGATAGGTAATAAATCACAGCAATGGAGCAGCTGTATGGGTGATTGTTTTCAATTAAAAGAAAATAGACCTTGCCTTTCCTTGTCTGAATGTACATCTAACAACACATTAAATAATCAGGTTAGAACTCCTACTTCCAAACAAACTTAGAAAAAAAAATGGAAAGCTCTCCATGAATATAAAATAGAGGGATGAAACATTTTATGTATAACAATATCTGAAATCAGATATTTATTAGCAACAAATTGCAATGTAAACATATCTAAATGACATATAGCCCAATCCTATGCATGCTTACTCAGAAGTAAACAAAAGGATTTTTTAAAGAAATGTTTTAAAATAAAATAGATATAAATATATCACAAGAAATACAAGTGGACTTACTCCAAAGTAAATAGAAGTGCAGCCCAAATTTACATATTCTCACGGATACTATCAACTTGCAATGCTAATAAGTTAAACACATGAAGAAAGCCACCCAATTCAACAGATGCTCTTGAGAGCCCTGCCAATTTTTGTAGTTCCTCATGTTATTTCAATATATTTTTCCCGCAAGATGAATATTCTAATTTTCTCTGGATAGGTTTTACGCAAATATTAGAACCCCCCACCTTTCTCTTTCATGATCTATCAGACTATATTACTGAACATTTTCTAAAACATACCGTCAGTACTTTACTGAATTTAGTGCTGTGGAGTTCCTTTAGTTATATGATTTAAAAGTAATTTACAGTGTATTAGTCACAAAATGGCACTAGAGTTCTTTGTGGTTTAATGTCAAAAAAATATTTTCTTTTGAAGTTGTTGAATCAACTACATGTGATATTAGGCACTTGATAATCCTAAATAGAACTGGATACATGATACATGTATAAGTATCTTCCTACAGTGCATTCCGTCCCCTCCCCCAAAAAAGAGATAATAATGAAATTACTATTTGTTCCAGGAGAGAAGCTTTCATCCAGGAATACCACAGATTTATATATAGGAATACATTTGCTTCATTTGAACAGGAACAAACAATCTGTGCTGAGTGGTAACTGTATGCATATGCATTTCATATGTTTGTCATCTGTTTTCTCTTATCAAGACCTAAAGATATCACTTTTAAAATTTTTGGTTCTTTCTTACTGAAGAATGAAAAGGTACCAGACGTATCTGTTAATATTCTTAATAAGAAACTTATCTGGAGATTTTTATATTGGTTCTATTTTTGACAGTATGCACTTTAATCCAACTGCTGGGAATATATTTCTCCCTATCATCCATGTTAAATCCAACAAACCTTAGACTGTTCAATGAACATCTAAAGGTCAATCATTCTCTCTTCCCTTGCCTCAAAGCAAACTTAGTGTGTTAAATCTTAACTTTGTCAATCTCCTTGGATTACATTTTATAGGAACAAGGTACAAAATTTTAAGTTATTCTCTGAACTTCTCTGGAATAATTAACTACAATTTACCACAGTCCTAGAATACCATCTAGAGAAGTTTTACATTCTAGTTTATTTAATGAATCATTTACATCACTTTTGAAATTTCGCATATTAAACATTAATTATATTGAAAGGCTGACAATAGTATTTATAAGTTTAATTTATGCTGCATATTTTATTAGTGCATGAAGGTTCTAACTAACCTCACAAGATTGAGATGAAGATTTGAACACAGGAAAAAATGTTGCACAAAATAAGATGGAATCCATCAAACCCCTCTTTGGATTTTTTCACCCCTCTTCGTTCTAGAGAACGCCATTGAGTTAAAAGATTTGCATTAACTCAGTAGTTAATTCTTGATCTTACAGTATTAAAGATCGCCTATTCAGATTCCTCTTTCAAATGTAACATTTACTCCCTCACTTTTGTGGGTCTATTATAAAGTGGAACTACTGGAGGAGAAATGTATAGAGGAAGAAATCAAAGCAGCTTCTTCTAAGGGAGCAAGCATTGTCCAATATACACAGTCTGGTATCAGAATGCAGGAGAATACAAGAATGGTGAAATCCACATTCATAATTGTGCAGTAGTTATAATTACACTGATGAGTGTCTATAATTATGCCATTATATTGTTGGGCAATAGAAGGATGGGAAAGAAAGCAAACTGACAGGTTGGAGTGCAATTGTTTACCCTTGCTTCTCTAACTATAGTATCACTTACAGTTAGTCCTCAACTTATGACCATTTGTTTAGCAACTGTTCAAAGTTACGACAGCACTGAAAAAAGTGACTTACACCGGTCCTCACACTTACTACTGTTGCAACATCCCCATGGTCACATGATCAAAATTCGGGTGCTTGGCAACTGGCATGTATTTGTGACGGTTGCAGCGTCTCAGGGTCATGTGATCACCAATTGCAACCTTCCCAGCCAGCTTCCAACAAGCAAAATCAATTGGGAACTGTATGATTCATTAACAACCATGTGATTTGCTTAATGACCACATGATTCACTTAATAACCAACACAAAAATGTTGTAAAATTGGGTATGGTCACGTGATGCCTTGCTTAATGACTGCACTGCTTAACAACAAATTTTCCGGTCCCTATTGTGGTTGTAAGTCAAGAACTACCTGTATGAGCTCAGTGGCTTCTGTAGGGATTAAAACAGAGCAGATAGTGGTTGCAGCATCATGGTCATAGTCCTGTGCCTTTGTATATGCATGCAACTTCAATGTGTATACAAAAAAGTCAGGGCTTCAATTGCAATGTCACAAATGCCATTATACCTGTTTTGACCTCTCCCCCTCCAGATGCCACTGTACAAGATGCTATCAATTACTAGATAATTGTAATTACCTCAAGTGAGACTATTTCTGTCCACATAATTTCACTCTAAATTGGGAAGAACAACTTAGAGAATGGGCTAATGCAAAAAGTTTTAGTTTTATTTTCTATCTTTAATGCAATGAGGGGAAGGTGTCTTAAATTTAGGATTACTTTCCTTCAAGTAAATATTGGTGCACAAAACACAGTCTGTAAGATTACAGTTACAACTGCACCAAAGCTTCAATGATTTGCATAATGATCAATGCATAACTTTGGGTTTTTCAGACAGAGGGATAAAGTAAATGCAAAATTGTGCTGCTTTACCTACAAGGTCCCCACCTATCCTCACCCAAAAGGAAGTCACCTGCATATAAGCAAATGTGTTTGCAAAATTATTACATCACTATGTCTGAATAATGCCCTCTTGTATGTAATGAGCTCTTTTTCAAACTGATCTGGGGATACTTGAAAGAAGAAATCATGATGTAGGCAGTGACAACTTCCCTTTTCCCAAACTTGGAGATGTTTTCAGGATTCCAAAGCTACAAGGTCGTTTCACAAATCCTAATGGTGCAACCAGTTCACATACTGAACATCTGCATTACAGCCTAATGGGTACATCTGGCACTGAATACAAAATGTACAGATCTGTCATATGTCTCTAAAGATTCTCTAATGCTAGGATGGACATCTCTGCTCACAGACAAATTTTCTTAAGCCAAACTGGGTCAGCCTGGCTTGTGGGAACTTGTCTCTGAATGTTTAGAGGTATGGATTTGCCCTTTATCTGTTATGCATTTACTATGGGGAAATAGAAGTAACCCAAACAAAAAGAGCAACATAAATTGTTGATATTTTTAGATATCTACTCAAAGTTGCTGAATGCTAAACATTTATGTAGAAGCGACTTTACAAGACTGGATAGTGTCTTAGAGTAAATGTGACTGCAACTGCAAGGATTATGGAATGAGCTCATTCCCTATTTATGTAGTATGTAGTCACAAAATCTGCCAAGCATACCTACATATTTCAGACCGCTTTGAGTGCTCCCTGAATAGAAAGGCAGGATATAAATCAAATTAAAAAGGCAGGATATAAATCAAATTAATTAAGAGGGGAATTCTGGGAGTTGAAGTCCACACACTTAAAGTTGCCAAGGTTGAAAAACACTGGGCTATAAAATGGAAATAATCGGAAACATGCTTCTAGTTCTTCATTCCAAGATTCCAAAAGCAAAGAAATATCTCCATTCATGTCTCTTATTCATGGGTTACTTCATTATCCCTTTCTGGGTTTGCACGATAAGCTGAACTATAACCATGCAGGATCCATACTATGCCAAATTACAATTGGCAGGTTTATGGTTCAGTATATTATGCAAACACAGGTAGTAGCTGTCAAAACATGGGATAATCAAAGCCAAAAGACCTTCACATAAGCCTTACACTGTGGTGGAAGGAAGTATTAATAAAAGGAGTGTTTATATTACTTTGGAAGCCTTTGAGATAAAACACAGTACCTAAATAAATGTTTATTTGAGTCTTTTACTTTTGCTGCTTAATAAAGAAAAGAAACCCATGCAGAATCTGTTGTAAATACTAAGATAATATAGACATTACTTTGAACAGGTTGACGGTGTATATTTCCCAGTATTTCAACCCCACATTAAGTCTTAGTAGGAAAAATATTTAAGTAACATAGTTTTGAAACTATAGTATGTGAAACAAAATGACAAGTGAAATGGGGCAATTAAGCACAAACAGCAGTATCCTTATTTACTGTGTGCAGGGAAGTTTAAGAAAAGGGATAGATGGATGCCCTTGGCTTGACTTGCCTGTCCACTCAACAAACTTCACCATCAAGCAGGAAAACATCTATCAAACACTTGTCTTACCATGGAATGGGGATGGAGAAGAGGCAAGTTTTGACCAATGGCTAAACCTGCAGTTTCAACCACCTGTCAAAACAAGCTCCTAGCCTTTGAACCCCAAACTGGGAGAAGAGGCAGAATAGGGGGGACTAACTGGCTCCCTCAAAATCCCTAAGTCTCCAATCCTACAAAATCATCCACTGGAATAGAAGTCTGATAGGTTCGAGTCCAGCCTTGCGTTAACAAGGTGAGCTCTTGTTTCTATACCCGCAGCTTCTGCCAACTCAGCAGATCGAAAACATACGTGAGTAGATAAATGAGGACTCTCACTCCGGTGGAGGAAAAATGCTGGCAGCGGCTCAACAGAGAGAGACGGGACAAGTTGCCGGTAAAAGCGCGAAAACCGCGCTCGTCCGAAAAAGGGGCGCGAAGCAACGGAAATCCCGCCTCCTGTGCTGCCAGCTGGGCTGACGCTCTAGGAATTAGGCTCTGGCAAAGTCTAATTCCGAAACTAGAAAGATGCAATTGCCTTGAAAACCGCTAGGGGGCGGTCACTGCAGGGTCAGTAATGACTGTTAAGCAGATAAAAAAAAAAAAAAAAGGTGATTTGTTCCCTAGGCCTGGCAAGGTGGCAAGTTGAAAGAGCTGAGGATTGCAGAATGCAGCAGAGGAGAGACCCACCACACCACACAACCTTCCAACATGTTAGTCTCCTAACGCTGATAGGTACAGGGTACACATTGTGATGATAGCTATTCTATTAACAGCTGACAGTCTATTTTTATTTTTAACATCTTTGCTTATTATTTTTTGTTTTAGTTTTGTTTTATACTTTTTAAAATGTATTTATTGTTTTTTAACCCTGTTGTATGCCGCCCAGAGTCACTTGGAAAAAATGAGATGGGTGGCTAATAAATTGTGCAAATAAATAAATAAATAAATAAATAATATAAGGTTGTGCCTTTTGCATCCCCGCATGCCTCCATACAGCTGATAGTTACAAGGGTTGGAGTGAAGGTAATGTTGTGTGCCTCCCAGTGAACTATGCAATATTCCTCCATGACTGTCAGCTGTTAAGTCAAGTAATTTTTTAACATGGGTTTGGTGCTCTTCTGAAATAGCATTAAACTCATGTTTAAAAGAAGAGCAAATAATAGCTGACGGGTAGAGGATGCATGGTAAGTGGGACAGAAAGAGCACCTGATGTCTGTCAGCTGTTGTTCTGGTTTCTTTTGAACATGGGTTTAGTGCTAAGCCTGTATTTGAAAGCATTCTGACAACAGCTGTTTGGCAGGATGTATGTGTTGAGCCATAAAGTGGCAGAAAGAAAGCTGATTCTCTCTCTTGCTTCAGTGCTCAGTCCCCTACCAGCATTGCTGGTTATGGCTAATCAGGGTCTTCAGGACTGGCTCAGAGAGTCTGCAAGTAAATGGGGAGAGCCTAGTTTTTTAAAAAATGGACTCCCCCCACTGCCCCATGGAGACAGTGTCCAGAAATCAGAGGGGACTGGGCATGCCTGCACTGGGCTAAAATGGACAATAGATGCTGGGCTATCCCACCTCTAGGAGTCAGCTGACAGTACCACCAACCAAAAGACCAGTGAGGTATGTCAGACTGTACCCATAGTAAAAGCTGCTGTGACTTGCTACCTACTTATGCAGAAAAACACTATTTTAAAAACAGAATGTATACAGACTACTAAGATTAGGTTGGGATGAAAGTGACATCATGAGAACATGTCAGAAACGGTAAGTTGCCAGGGTATGCTTGTGCCATGGTTAGATGAAATTGGAGAAATGTGCCAAATTTATACAAGGCACCAATCCAAAACAAAACAAATCATATTATGTCTTAGGATCAGGTCAGTGAGGGTGCTTCCAGACTGCTTTTAATCCTACCAACCAGAAGAGATTGTGCAGTTGTCTGAACTTTTTCTCCTCTAGAAGTTCACAGATGAAGAATCACAACATCTGGGGACACACCTGTTTCTGTTGCAACCTGTTTAAGTGTCTGGAAATGGAATAGTATATAACCAAAGTCAACAGACAATACATTGAACGATAAAAGCTTCATCTGAAAGGATGTCAACTTTCCAGAGTGAGATGAAGTGATTGCACTTGAAATGCATCTCCAAAATGGAATTTCAAAATAATTCAATTGAGCACATGCCTGCATCACCGACAACATATGATGGAACTGAAACTATACATTAGATCTGTAATCTAATACTGATTTACCTAGAAATAAATCTCAGTGAACTCAGTGGGATTTAGTGCAGAATTTTTAACACTATAAGGACCCAAGAGGAGAGCAGTCTTGTGAGCTGCTTTTCTTCTCACTGCATCTGCAGCAACATGATGTTTTGAACACTGTTTTCTTCTCCAGTGGAATTAGAAGTCCAGTAAGCAGGTGCGTGTGGGAAAATGGAAAGTATTGAAACAGTTTGGGGGCTTATGTTAATTTACTAGTTTTACTGCTTTGAGCAAAAAAATACATCTAATGATTTCAAACACTGAAGCATCTTTTGGATGAAACTCTGCCCTCCACGGGCTTGACCAGTTGCCCCTCCTTCCCTCTAAAGGATCTGGACATCGTGTTGAGAATGCCACTGGCAAAAATGAGTCCTAAAGGTCCTAAGTGTAACCCTAGGTACGCTTGGCATACTTACCAGGAAGTAAGCCACTTTAAAATCAATCCCTATTAAGTTCTGAGTAAGCATATAGAAGTCATAAAGTTAAAGACTCCCTTGGATTGGGGTGACTTCTTGGAAAGGCCATGCAGCTTTCTCGGCAGCAATGGAAAAGCAATTGTTTTGTTGCTGCTGCTGTTTGGATTCCCCAAATCTAGCTTAAGAGTCCTGGGATTTCCCACCGGTCTCTCATCCAGCCCTACTAAATTTTGGGGTTATCCAGAGTGATTAGACTGCAAATCCTACAGGCCACTGGGACTTCTGGAGTGACATTTCTCCAGAGGATAAGCTTTCTAGACCAGTGTTTCTCAACCTCAGCAACGTGAAGAGGTGTGGACTTCAACTCCCAGAATTCCCAGCCAGTTGGCTGGGGAATTCTGGGAGTTGAAGTCCACACCTCTTCACGTTGCTGAGGTTGAGAAACATTGGTCTAGACAAAGGTGATATTGAGTCTGAAAATAAATTCACAGCGGGTTAAAGTTTCCCTCATTTATCGAACATACCCGGGGGACGGACGGACACACACCGCCCTTCGATTTCTGATAGGCCTCTCATATTCCGCCTCATCTTTAATCCAGTGAAATGCCAGCCAACGAAGCGCGACGCCGCGCCACCTGGGCCCGGCCTAGGCGGGAGGCGGGGTTGCATAGGCGCTCCGAGGCCCCCTTCCGCGGGAGAGACGCTGAGTCCGCGGTGAGAGGCGGGGGAGCAGCGATCGTCTCCTCCGACGCCCTTGGTAAGAACGAAACTAACCGGGCGGCCGACTAACGGGGGACGCGGCCTCCTTCCGAACCACCAGCGGGGCCTCGAGAAGGTCTCGAGAAGGCTTGAAGAGCCCACGGCCTAGCCCCGACGAGTCGCCGACCGGCCCCCGCTTCCTAGCTGCTTGGTAAGGCAGTGACTCCCCCGAAGTCCCTGGAGCGAGGCCTTGGGCTATTCGCGGCAGGAAATAGCTGGGTCAGCGCAGGCGAGAGCTTTCGACGTCGCAGAAGCAAGTTGTTTCGAAGTTAATCGCTGGATTGTACTTTTCATTGCCCTTTTCTGTGCCTTTAACTCCAGAATGCTTAATCTGAATTAATGAAAATCCCGAGTTCTGGGTTTGCAGATAACACATGATGATTATCTTAGTTATAACTTATATAACTTGTAAGTTATATAACTAAGAATGCTTATGTATATATACTTGATGTATCTTTAGCAAATTTATCATTGGAATTTCTGCTGTACTTCAAAAAGGCTGGGCAGTTAATTTTCAGAACTTTGCCCACTGTTTTCCAAATGGGTGATGAAAGTATGTTCATATTAGTAACTCACACTGAATACTTTTTTATTTTTTAAGCCTTCAAGTCAGTGTTGTCTCTTGGCAACTGCCTGGACTAGTCCCTGCAGTTTTCTTGACAAGATTTTTGGAAGTGGCTTGCCATTGCCATCCTCCTAGGGCTGAGACAGTGTGACTGGCCCAAGGTCACCCAGCTGACTTCTTGCCTACAAGGGGACTAGAGCTCACAGTCTCCCCCTTTCTAGCCTGGTGCCTTAACCAATACACCAAACTGGCTCTCACTTTTAATTTACAAATGTGGTAAATACAGATCAACTTTTGCAGGGTGATAAATTTAGGGTGGAGAAATTTGAGCTGCAAATATCTAGACAGCAAAGCGGCAGCAAAGAGATACAGAAAACCTCATGTTTCTCAAAACATCTTGCAGCTCTGGTCCGCTAATATTCAGAAAATGCAGGGAGCAGCCAGTTAAACACACATCCCTCCCTACATGTTCATTTTAAGAGCATGGGAGGTCATTCTCAGTTTTGGCAAATTATAAGGTAATGTAGGTGTAGGTGCCTTTGTGAATGTCTTATTCTCCCCATTTTTGAAGGCCTTAACTAAAAGTTATACTGGAAATTTTAATCCAAAATTAGTATTTATTTACTGCTTGAATTATTCTATATATCCTACACTGTAATAACAATTCTTAGTGTGAACGTCTGGTCAAGCAGTGGTGTCTGCGGGGTTGGGGGGCCAAAAAAGGCAAGATGGTGGATGCAGTGTCTGCCATCTTGACTTTTTTACCCTCTTTTCATGTAAACACTGCTGTGGTCAAGAATATTCTTTAGTAGAAATCTAGTGGTAAGAGACTAGGGACAAGTGGATCTCCAGCCCAGCAAAATCCCATTTGCCCAGCAGTGGAATGCTGCTTGGTAAAATCCTTGTCTTTCCTATTTGAACTTTTTTTTTAATTGCTTGTGCAAGATCACAGTTCTAGTTACCACATCTTACATGTATTCACAGTTGGTAACTACACTAGTGTCAGTTTTCTGAATTAGTACTTGTGTTGATACTTGGTTTATCACATGAATGCTTCAGTCATTGACCCATTCTTGCAAACCAGCTGTGTCTTACCTCTTATTACTTGGAGATTTCTACTTAATAATTTTGACCACTGCAGTATTTATGGGAGAGGAAGGGGAAGGATAGGATTAAAAAAGGCAAGATGGTAGGTACTGCATCTGCCATCTTGCCCTTTTTGCGGGAAGGGAGGCTGAGGCAACAGGTAGATTTTCATCAACTCACTCTTGGCCTGTGGGGTTGAGGTGGTGAGTGGGTCTTCTAACCTGATTGTTAATGTACAGCAAGCTTAAGTAATCTGAGGCTGTTTGATGGACCACCTTTTGAGAATCACTGCTCTAACCCTTTGCTGCCATCTAATGGTTGTCCAGATTTTTACAGCTTGGATATAGTAGTCCTAGTGGAATGCTGCTTGGTAAAATGGCAGGCTATTTAGTATATCAAATGAGAAATGAAGCATTTATTAAGTTTTGCAGAACTGATAAGAAATCTAGAGGAACAGTGAATGGTAGAAGTTTGCACATAATTTGCCAGGGTAATACATTTGGATATAAGCACAATGGCAAATTGCCATTTGGCAAATTATCTTATATTGATCCACTGCTTCTTACCTATAGGTAGTCCTTGACTTACGACCACAATTGGGACTGGAACTTATGATGCTAAACAATGCAGTTGTTGAGTGAGTCATGCCCAATTTTATGACCTTTTTTGCCGTGATTGTGAAGCAAATCACACAGTTGTTAAGTGAATCTGGCTTCCCCATTGACTTTGCTTGTCAGAAGCCCCCTGGGAAGGTTGCAAATTGCAATCATGTGACCCTGGGATGCTGCAGCTGTCGTTAATACATGCTGATTGCCAAGTGCCTGAATTTTGATCACACAACCACAGGGATGCTGCGACGGTTGTAAGTGCGAGGATTGGTCATAAGTCACTTTTTTCAGCGTCATCGTAACTTCAAACTGTCGTTAAATGTATGGTTGTAAGTTGGGGACTACCTGATTAATTTTTGCTGCTGCATTGTTTGCCTTCTGACACATTCATTGCATTTTATCTCTACTACTACTATATAATATGGCTATGTTGATTTCTGATCAAATTTGATAAATAAGTACACATTTGATAAACAAATAAATGAATAAATCTGAGTCGTCATTACTGGATTATGATCCTGGAGTGAGGGTAGAGCTACCAAAACTAAGCTGAAAGAATCTGAATGACCACAATATGTATTGCTTTGCTACTGCATTTTGCAGTCCAATTCTAGTAGTATTAGTGAAGCCTGTATAACTCTTAATTATATGAAAATGAATTATCTTGTAAGCTAAGAGGAATTAGTGCAGACAACTTTCATCACAAGAGGACTTAATATTCATCAACAGGAAATATTTAGATAGGTATATTGGCAGCGACAGCTGATGGAAGGCAAAGGAGGGAAGGTGCTTGAAGAGGGGTAGGTGGGTCTGTGCACTGGACATGTGGCAAAAGAGGAGGGGGGCATTGTCCATCCACCTTGTCCTATTTGCTCTATAAAATCATTCTGGGATCTGTTTTGTTTTGGCCAAAATCCAAACAAACAAAATGTTTAGGGCTTTGTTTCTCCACTGATATCAAACAGTTCTGGCGGAACCTTTGGACATGATAGCTTATGTTCCACTCAAAAGATATATTCCGTTTCGCACATAGAATGCTATGGTAAGAGAAGCTAATGGGAAAAGGAGCTCCAGATAGGTGGGAGTTCCTAAGAAAGGAAATACTATAAACACAGTTGCAGTTCCCATGAAAAAGAAAAAAAAATGGATAGCAGAAGCAGCTATTGAGCTTAGTGAAGGACGTATCGAGGAGATGATACCAGATCACCAAGAAAGAGTATACACGGGTCGTCTGGATTTGTAGAAATAATATTGGCAAGCTAAATCTCAGAGTAGGCTGAGGTTAACAAATGATGCTAACAGCAACAAAAGATTTCCTTTAGCTATGTTCAAAATAAAAGGAAAAGAGAAGTACCTGCTTAGTGAGGAGTGCAAAATGTGAACAGGTAGTAAAGGAGGAACTGCTGTATAGCGATTCCACTATTTCAGTGTTTCTCAATCTCAGCAACTTTAAGATGTATGGACTTCAGCTCCCAGAATTCCCTGGCCAGCATGGTGTGATGCTGATGGGGTAAAACAGACTGAGACTGAATCCTGGCAAGATGGAGTTACTGTTGGCAGAGAAACTCTCTGATTCTCTGAGTAGTTCAGCTATTGCTCTGGACAGGGCCGCACTGCCTCTAAAAAAAGCTCACGTGCAACTCTAGGATTCCAGTTTCTTGCTGGAACAGCAAGTAAAAGCTATGCTTCCCAGAAGGACCTTTGGCCACCTTCAGCAGTTATGCCCATTTCTGGAATAGGAAATGCTGAAAACAGTGACTCAAGTTTTTGTCTCTTTCAGTTAGACTACCGCAACACACTCAAAGTAGGGCTGCTCTTCAAGGTAACCTAGAAGCTGCAGCTGGCCCAAAATGCAGCTGCTTGTTTGCTGACCAGCTGTAACTGGTTTAGCAGAACAACACCTATGTTGCAAGAGCTGCATTGGTTGCCAGTAGGCTTCTGGGCTGAATTCAAAGTGCTGGTTGTAACCTGTAAAATCCTGTATGACTTGGGCCCTTGCTACTTTGGGGGCTGCCTACTCCAAGTAGAATCTTCCTGCTCCCCTGAGCAATCTAGCTGAGAGAGGTTGCTGTGGATCAAGCGGCCAGGATCTGGAGAATGGCATTCTTGGTGGCACCCCTACCCATTGTGGAACTGCTTGTCCAAAAAGTTAGCTCCTGACCTTTTTATCTTTTCATAAGCCAGTTGAAAGTGTCTTCTTCCACAGGGCATTTGGTGAGGGAGATTTTAGGTGAAGATAAGTTTTAAGGCTTTAATGTGATTCTGATGTTACAAATGTTTTTAATTTATGCACATGTGAAGCTGTCTAGAGTTCCTTGAGAAGGCAACCTACAACTAATGAGAGATAGGGGAAAGCTACCTGCATTTTTGTTCAACCTCTCTCCGCAAAAAAGTAGGCATTCCACTGGGAAATTGTAAACACTACAAAAGGGCAGGATTGAAGCTTGACACTGGTAGAGAGATTGTCAGGGAATGTTTACTTTAAATGAATTTAAGTCTCCAGATCAAATCAACTGCATCATATGGTACTCAAGGAATTAGCTGATGGCTGAACATTTATGTATTCTCTTTAAGAAATCATGGATTACTAGTGAAGTACCAGATGACTGAAGGAGCACAAACATCCCTATCTTCTAAATGGGGAAAAGCAGAATCCAGGCAACTGCAGATCAATCAGTGTGACATTGATACCTGGCAAGGTTCTAGAGTGGATCACAAAGAGATTGTTTTGATTGATCAGTGTGGCAGTTACCAGAGCTCAGTTTGGATTTGTCAAGAATGAGTCTTCCTAGAGTAACCTCATCTTATTTTCTTAATCAGGAAACTTCCTTATGGGCATTAAATGGGTTTGAAAAATGACAGAGTAATCATCAGTGGTTAAGAGCCAGTTTGGTATAGTGGTTAGGGCACCAGGCTAGAAATGGGGAGACTGTGAACTTTAGCTCTGCCTTAGGCACAAAGCCAGCCTAAATTACCACTCAGCAAAAGTTGATCTGTATTTACCCCATTTGTAAATTAGAAGTGAGAGCCAGTTTGATGTAATGGTTAAGGCACCAGGCTAAAAACCAGGAGACCTTGAGTTCTAGTCCTACCTTAGGCACAAAGTCAGCTGGGTGACCCTGGGCCGGTCACTCTTTCTTAGCCATAGGAAGGAGACAATGGCAAGCCACTTCTGAAGTCTTGCCAAGAAAATTGCAGGGACTTGTCCAGGCAGATCCTCTGGGTGCCACAAGATTCAGTCCTGAGCCTCTGCAGTTCAGCATTTGTATTAATGACTGGGATGAAGAGATGGAGGGAATCTGAGAACATTTACCAAATCTGAAATGACACAGAATTGGATGGGATAGCTAGTATCACAAAAGAGAGACATACAATTCAAAGTGATCTCACAAGGTTAGGAAATAACAGAATGAAATATAATAGACAAATGCAGTGTTCTTCACTTAAGAATGATAGCACTCTTTAAGCATATACTTAAAAGGATGTCATAAACCTATTCTCTTTTGTTGAAGAGCGCAAGACATGGAATAGTGAATTTAAGTTACAGGGAGGCAGATTTGAATTTAACGTAAGGAAAAAAATACTAACATTAAGAGCAGTTTGACAGTGGAACCAATTTCCCAGTGAGGTGATATCCTCTTCCCCTTCACAGGATGCATTCAGGCAGAGGCTAGATCACCATCTGTTGGGGATGCTTCATTTGGAATCCTGCATTGAGTGGAAGGTTGGACTTGTTGGCTTAAGTGCCCCTTTAAACTCTGAAATCCCAGATGTAGATTTAGAGAATAATTTGAGATGTATTGATTAAACATCAGAGTGATCTATTGCTTTTCTTCTTTTGTTACTAAAGTGGGAAAAGAAGTGAAAAAAAGAAGAACTCCATAAAGTAGCACCATGCGATTCTGGATGTGAATGAGTTTGTCAGTTGTAGATAGCCATACACCAATACGCCAATCACCGCTATAAGGTGTTGGCAGTAGCAGTGTGTGTATATAGTTTTTTGGGACAGGAGAACATTGATCGTACTTGATGGGCTAGGGTTCATGTTTCACAGCTTTACAAAATAGAAGGGATTGGGTTAAAAAAGCTGCATTTGCTGCCAACCATAGCATCTTAATTGATTTAAAATAGATGACTACCCCTCTGTACTGGAAAAAGTGACGTTTGAGGGTTTGACAGCTTTGTTGCAGAATGTAAGTCTGGTAGGTGAATTATGGACAAACTCTGAGTCACCCAAAGATGAATGGTAGCATGATGAGCAAAGTTGTTTGCCATTATTAATGATTTGGTAAGTATATAGCCATATGTCAAAAACGTTGTGTTTTGAGACCGGTGCTTCCATTCTAGCCAGCGTTTAGTTTCAGGCACCATGAGAGTTGGTGATGCAGATAAATTGAAAAGTTACAGCCTTGACTCTTTGATTGAATACTGTCCTTGTGGATAACATTGGAAAATAAGTGTCATGACTAGACTAGATATATACCATTCTAATTTAAATGTGTATAGAGAACTAGGCATTTAAAATCAATATGCCATGACATCAGATTAAGAGCTGTTCTGATATAACTTTATTCTCTATACCTTGCTTTGGCAAGAAACTTAGAGGAAATGATATTTTAGAATTGGAAATCCATGAGGAGGAGGTGTTGTGCAGAGTGCAGCAAAGGTCCCAAAAATCCTGCTCTCAGGAAAATTACACATCAGTATGAGAGCTTGCAAAATGCAATATCCATAGTTTGCTTCTCCAAAGAAAATCCAGTCAGAAAATATAAACTAACTGGTCTTTATTGATAAAACTGCAAAACTTCATAAAATACAAGTTGCATACAAAATATAGAAGATAACAAAGACTTCTTCTCTTCTTAGCTTCCAAGACTTAACCACAACAAAGTCTCTAGCTAAAAAAACACTCTCAGAGAAGAGATACACTACTTGGTTACCAGTTAAGACTACATAACCTATAAAAACCTACATGATTAACTATACAAGACGAACTGACTGAACAGGCTGGGCATTTAGCCCTCCCGTTATATTGCCAGCATGTACATCCCCACTGAATAACTAACATACACATTACAGTAGGTGGCAGTAAAAAGCATAACAGAATCACAAGATTCTTTGTTTACATTAACTCATAGGATAATCTCGACACCTGTTTTTGTATAGGGAACCGGACGACCTTCTTCCCATGAGAAAATCCTGATAGGAGGAGGAGGGGGAGGAGGAGTTGTTGTTGTTGTTGATATTTTCCATAAGGGCAGTCTAAAAACATGTTCCTGTAAAGCAGGAATTCCAGAGTTTTTAAACTTGGGGGAGGCTAGAACTGCTGAAAATATGTTTATAAATAAAATACTGTTGGATGGTTTGACATTCTGTAATTAAGGTATAGTGTGTCTTTGAAAAGAATTAACAATTTTACAGTGTTAGTATTGAATGTATCAGATTAAGTGTCTAGTTGTCACCTTGCATTGATTTGTATAGCAACATTTAGAAATACAAAAGAAAGTGGATTGTGCTGATAAAAATATGGATAGGAACATTTTTTTAAAATCCTAGGAATAAATGACATAGGATTTAATTTACATGCAAGACTTTGAAAAAAAAAGTCCTAGGTGCATCATGCTTTACAGAAAATAGAAGCAAAAGGAAGGTCCTTCTTTAAGTTTGAAGTCTTACAGTTTAAGCAAGGAAGTATTTGTTTTCCTTTTTACAGATACAAATACATCTGCCTTAAAATGCAGTTAGTTTACTTATTTATTTAATTACTTTTTTCCTTCCCTTTTACTGGTGAGTATTCAAGGAAGATACAATTTAAAATTTTAAAAACAAAAATAGAATACAAACATTTAAAACCTCAGATTAAATTAATACCAAGAAAATATTTAAAGTTTAAAAGCCTGGCAAAATAGATTTATCCATATTTTCTAAACATGCAGAAGGCAGGGATTGAATGTACTCTTGAGGAAATGCTGCCCATAATTTGGGAGCCACACAGGACCTCCCCTACATGCAAGAAAGATGGGCCTTTGACAGTGTTGAAACCTTCAAAATGGCCTCTCCAGCAGATGTTAGCAGCTGAACAGATTTATAATGGGAGTAGTCCATTGGATGGTTTTATCTTAAGCCATTTAGGGATTTGAAGTTAATGCCAAACTAAATTGTGTCCAGTAACCAAACGGCAACTATTAAAGGTCTTTCAGTATAGACACTGTATGATCCTTGTACCTTGAACTAATTAGCAGTCTGACTGCCACAATTTGCACTAATTGCAACTTCTGGACCACTTTTCAAGAGTAGCCTCCCATAGAATGCATTGCATTGGTCAGGATGGGATGTAACTGAGGAATGGATAATTGCCCAATCTGACCAGCTTCAGAAGGATTGCAACAGAAGCTTTAGGTGAAATTATGCAGAGGTGATTCTGGCCACAGCCTCCATCTGTGAATGCACTGACAGCTGAAATTTAAGCAGATTGGAATGTGTCCTTTCAGAGAGAGTACTACTTCATCAAAAGCAGACTGAACCTCAGTTTCTCAGTTTAGTTTTATATCTATCAGCACTGTGCTTCTTTCGTTGGATTTAACTTCTTCTTCTATTTCATCCTGCCCATTAACAAATTTAGGCACTTTTCAAAGGTACTGATTGCTTCCTTGGAGTTGATGACATAATTGTATTGCTGAGTACCATTGTCCAACAAGAAATTATTTTTGGCTAAACAGTAAAATGTTCTTTCTAACTTTAGATTATGGATGGCTTACTGCACTTTTTGTAAAGGAATCTGTGATAGTCTTAACTAAAACTTTGCCATAGAGTTTGATTTCATTCTTCTGATTGGTGCTCTTTTCCCCTTTTTTGAACCTATTTGATTATCTTCTAATTTTGTCCTTAATTGTTGTTAAAAGTTGTTGCTCTTTTGCTATTTAATTGTATTAGATGAAGTAAACCTCGTATCAATGACTTTTACATTTTCCTGTGAAGTATTTTAGGACTGTTGCACTGAAGCACTATATAAATATCAATTGTTGTTATTAATGCATTCGCTGCAATTGGAAATCTAACAGATATTCTCCATAGAGACACCATAGTCACTGTCAGTTCTGTTGCTATAATAGGAGGTGGCACAGTCACATGCAGAAGTTTAACCACATTTTTAAAAGTGAATGTATATAATTTAATAAAAACCAGTAATTGGCTTGTGCAAAAATCCTTCTTTTGAGCGTGTTAAATAAAGTTTTATTATTTTTATTATTTGTTTTATTTTATTATTGTTGTATTATTTGATTAAAGGAAATGATTTTAACAACTTTGTTAAATTTAAAAAAACAAAGATAAAAACTAACCAGAACTAATAAGAAAGAGAACAGAAGAAAAGAAAGAATAAAGAGGAAAAAAGCAAAAGTACAGAAAAATAAAACAGAAAGAAACAGAAATACAAAAAAAGAATGATTTCCGACTTCTTTTACAGCAGCTGTAAGTAAAACATACATTAAACTCTTACTCTAAGAGTTCAACTTAACATCCATTTTTTCTATAATCTATTAATTTTACTAATCATCAAATCCATATATCATAATTTCATTTTTTTTCTGTTTCCCACAAAAAGTCCAAAAGGGGCTTCCAATTAGCATTGAAATTAGCCAATGTCAATTTCTCCATCTTGGCTAGCTCCATCAACTTTACAATCCATTCTTCCGTTGTAGGTAATATTGAGTCTTTCGCCTTTGAGCATATACAAGACTTGCTGCAGTTATCATATATAAAAACAAAGGTCTGTAAGATTTTTCCAATTCATCCATCAGCCCCAAAAGAAATGTCTCTGCTTTTGTCTGTATATTAATCTTCAATATCTCCTGAATTAATATATATATTTGAGTCAAAAATTTTTTAGCTTTAATACATGTCCACCAAAGATAATAAAAAGTCCCTTCTTGTTGTTCACATTTCCAACATATATTTGAAGTCCCTTTATACGTGTTTGACAATCTTTCCAATGACAGATACCATCAATATATCATTTTATAAATATTCTCTTTAAGATTATAATATAATGTAAATTTCAGCCCTTTCATCCACATATTTTCCCATTGTTCCATTTGTATATTATATCCAAAATTTTTAGCCCATTTTCACCATACAATCTTTAGCTTGTTCATCTTCTGTTTCAGATCTCAACAAAAGTTTATATACAAGATCAAACAGAACAGATTTCAAGATTGAGAAAAAAGTAAAATACTTCAGTGTTAATCTGACACATATGAACTGTATGTTGTTTCATAATTATATTAAGACATGGAATGAAGTTAAAAAAGGCATGTTAAGATGGGAGAAACTACAACTGGTATTGCTGGGAAGAATTTCTGTGATAAAAATGAATGTTTTGCTTAGAATGTTATTTTTGTTTCAGACAATACCAGTTGTGACTACTGACTTATCATTTAAACAATGGCAGAAGGATATATCTAAATTTATGTGGCAAGGCAAAAAACCGTGAGTTAAATACAAGGTGTTGCAAGATGCCACAGAAAGAGGAGGTTTAGCTTTACCTGATTTGAAATTGTATTTTGCAACTTTCTGTTTAGTCCAGATGAAAGAGTGGGTGACACTAAGAAACAGAACACTATTGCATTTAGAAGGACATGATTTGAGTTCTGGATGACAGCTATTTATGGTATGACGTTAAGGTTAATGTAGATTTCAAAAATCATTTTATTAGATGTGCCATTTTGAGAATTTGGAATAGATATAAATCTAGATTGTGTCCGAAAATCACCACAAGAAGCATATTATAGAAGAGAAATGGTAATTAAGTAGAAATGGCTAACTTATGGTGATGTTTTAGATTTCTACCAGGGTGAATTTGAAGTACAATCAAGAGAGAACTTGATGGCAGAAGGATATATGTGTCAATGGTTTTCACATGTTCAAGTAGTAGCAAGATTTAAAGTTGATAAAAAGACATATGGTTTTGAACGTGATAAAACTGTATTTGAAATTGGGTTATGTACTAACAATGAACATCTTATTGCTAAAGTGTATAATTAATGGAAACCATGACTGGGGCTGTTTCATCATTAATTAGTTATAAATAACTGCTTCATGGAAGTGGACCTATTTTTTTATTATGACTCCTTGTAAACCTAATTGTTAACCTAAACAACCAGCAATTAGTATCAGTCAAGCCAAAGATTACATGTGCATATCATGCTGAACCGTAAAAGGGCTATGGTAAATGTGTTGTATTAGCGCCCTATGCGTAGCCAGGACCATCTCTCAGTGATTTTGCCATGGCTAAGTGTATTGCCTGAGTGGAAGATTTATGTGATTTCTGCAGACAGAGTATCAGTATAGTTTTCAGTTGGTTACTTTAGAATAAAACCAGAGCAGCCTATTGGAAATAATGTCACCCTCCTTTCACTTTTAGCTTTTGCCAAAATATGATTGCACTTGTCTTCTGATGCCCATAGGAGGAACTGAAATAAGCAAGCAGTCACCACATAATAATTTTATGGCCTAAAATGATGTCCAAATAGACTTGAAGTATTGTTTACTGAAATTAAATTTCAAGCCAGGAGTAAATAATTGGGAATTCCAGGAACTTCTAGATCTATGTTCTGTTAGGATTTCAGAGAGAGATTTTTCAGCTGTAATGCCAGATCAGTTAAAGCCAACCCATCCCTCCAGGCAAGTTAAATAAATTAAGCCACCTTGTTTTCAGCTGTGTTGAATAGTAGTAAAATTTTTCAACTATTAAATATCAACTTAGACCGAGAAGAAATTACTGCTTCCATTATTGCTATTTCTGCTGGAAAGCTACAATCTCTTTGGACTGAAATATTTCAGTTGTTAAATTGCTTTATTTCTACTAAAGAGAAATTTAAATAAATAGTTCTAATTAAAATGGTAAACACTTAGTCTAAAAGATCTGTAGGTATTTAAGAAAAAGTTGAATGTTCCACCAAAAAAGAAATGTATTGGCTGTATTAAAAACAAAAATCCTTGATGAGGTCAATTGTAAATGGTGGGCATGCTTCCAAATGTTCATATTTACTTTTATGTGTTGTTCAGTGATAGAAGCAATTTTGAATAAAAACTGGGTTTTACATTTTAAAAAATTGAATAGTCAAGGATTATTTTTTCATCCCTGCAATCCTGAAAAGGCCAAGGTAGAACCTGATACCATCATATACTCTTAACAGGGACCAAGTTGAATATATGCAATCACTTTCCACTCATCATCTTAAATCAGTGACCCAATTCATTCTCCGTGGCTTTATGGCCTGTCCGTGGCTTGCAACCTCCCAGTTCTTTTTGCCTTTAAAGAAAAACAGTTGAAGTATTACTCTTTCAAATGATACAGTCTAGTAGTAGCTATTTAACAATCTGCAAATATTCTACAAATATTTGGCAATAAATTCCAGTACATTCCACTGGACTCAGTAAAATTTGCATCCGAATAAGTACATATAGGATTGTGTTGCTCTTGTTATTCCAGGTCATTATTGCATCTGACTTAAGTAAGCCTAAATATAATGTAAATAAAATGGCCTGAAATTTCATGGCAACCTCTGTTTTTCCTCTTTACCTAGGAAAAAAATCACCAGAACACTAAGGATAAAAATTCTTAGTACTAGAGATATGCTAATGTTTTATATTATTGTTGTATAACTATCTTTGTTAAAAGTTCAGTGAGGCATTGAGGGCAAAAGATATTTACAAAGGAGCAATGGGTGCGATCTTACCTTTCTCTGAAATGTAAAGAATTAGCAACTAAGGTTTATCTGCAACTTAACATTGTAGATCAAGCAATTTTGATTTAGAATTGTTACAATTTTGTATTGCACTGACAACATAATGCATTTTTAATATACTTTAGTAGAGAATCCAAGCTAATAGTATTAAAACACGCTTACCAAGTCAAAATTACTATAGAAATTGTATATGTGATTATCAGTGTGTAACAAGTACATAGGAAATCAGCCTTACAAATAGTAGCATTTCTTCCAAACAGTGTTTTAATGATTCTAGGCTGATATGTGAAATATTCTGCTGGTACAATCCTTATTCAGAACAATGACATCTATGCTGTTGTAGTATCTCAAGAAACAATTCTGATGGCATTCTTTTGGGTATTAAGATGCCTGTTTGAAAATAAAAAGCAAGTTACTCAAACAACATGGTCCTTGTGTTTTATAGATTGATATTATATTAATTCATGATTCTGAAAACTGTGCTGTATGGACCATTAACTTTCCACAGGTCACATTCAGAGTCATTTGGTTCAAATGATAAATTCTAAATTAAAATCTATTCTGTTTGATTCCATAGCAGTTTGATCTCCGTCTCCCTCTCCCTCATCTCCCTTTGTATTGGAATATAGAAAAAAATAATAAAATTAATATAAGAAAATGTCGTGCTGATCTGCTATTTTGAAATACTGTAATAGAATCTTATAGCATCTTGAGGATATACAAAATATGTTGTATATCTTTGATGGACCAGTCTGCTTCAGTAGTTAGATGCATGGAGTATTTTTTCAGGAAAAGGAATAATATATATTCACATATGTTTGCTGGGGGCAGGTGTAATAGTAAACAGTGGAGAAATATGCCCCAAACAGACCCAGTGGGTAATCTGGGGGTGGTCCTAGACTCACGGCTCCTGCTTGGAGAGCAGGTGACAGCTGTGGCAAGGAGGGCCTTTGGACAACTTTGGGTTGTGCATCAGTTACGCCCTTTCCTGGATCGGGATGCCCTTTGAACAGTCACTCATGCCCTTGTTATCTCCCAGATAGACTACTGCAATGCACTCTACATGGGGCTACCCTTGAAGAGTATCCAGAAGCTATAACTGGTCCAGAATGCAGCCGCGCAGGCTATTTTTGGAGCCCCAAAGAGGGCCCATGTAATGCCACTGCTCCGCAAGCTGCATTGGGTACCAGTTTGCTTCCGGGTCCAGTTCAAGGTGTTGGTTATCACCTTTAAAAGCCCTACATGACATGGGACCAGGTTACCAAAGGGACCGCCTCTCCCCTATGACTTCAACCCATCCCGATCACATAGAGGGCGTGCTTCGGACCCCCTCAGTAAAAAAACTTTAATTAGCGGGGTCCAGAAGGCGGGCCTTCTCTGCGGTAGCCCCTGCTCTTTGGAACATTCTGCCCCCGGAGATGCGATTGGCCCCCATACTCCTGGCCTTCCGTAAGGCTTTGAAGACCTGGTTCTGCCACTTGGCCTTGGGTGGGAGGGAATACCTCAAGCATGGGGATGGCTAGCCCCATAGAGGCCTCCTGTCTTCAGCCCCAGATTTTTCATTTTCTTGGACTCTCCTTTTCCTTTTTTAGAAATGTTTTTAAATTGATGTTTTATGTATTTATATACATAATAAGCACAATACAACGATATATACATCACCTAGAGTTCCCCCATTGGGGAGAGATGGACTGGGGAGAAATGTAATTAATTAATTAATTAAAATGCAAGAGGTGCAGATAGTGATCATCATCTGTTTGTACTTTTCAGAGAAGTAAAGTTCTTCTATACAACAAAAAGATATATGGTACCTTAAAGACTAACAGTGATTGTGCGGACTAATACACAGAAGCTTATATTATAATAAAACTGTTAACTGAGAGTCTTGTGGCACTCAAAGACTCTGTTGAAAATGGCTGTTCCTAAAAATATATTTGGACATGGCATATACATTCTTGCATTGCTTAGCTGGCTAACATATGTAGTGTGATAAGAAAATAAGTACAGTTGCATAATTCTCTGAAATTATATTACAGTCTATGAATCTGTGTGACCAAAAAGGGGATATGGAAACTGATTTATACTGTCACTATTTTTCTACTAAAAAAAGTGTCAAAAGTCTGAGAAGTTGATGGAAGCCTTAAGGAAATTGGGTTTATTAAATTTATGCTGATATAGTACGTAAGACCTGCTATATGCAGCTAAAATAGCATGTACCTTTCCAGATTGAAATAACATGGGACAGATGTTGACTTAGTTGTTACAAAGAAATAGTTCAAATACAGATGAAACTCGAAAAATTAGAATATCGTGCAAATGTTCATTTATGTCAGTATGGCAACTCAAAAGGTGAAACCAATATATGAGATAGACGCATTACATGCAAAGCAAGATATGTCAAGCCTTACTTTGGTATAATTGTGATGATTATGGCGTACAGCTTATGAAAACCCCAAATTCACAATCTCAGAAAATTAGAATAGTGTGAAAAGGTTCAATATTCTACACTCAAAGTGTCCCACTCTAATCAGCTAATGAATCCATAACACCTGCAAAGGGTTCCTGAGCCTTTCAATGGTCTCTCAGGCTGGTTCAGTAGGAATCACAAGCATGGGAAAGACTGCTGACCTGACAGTTGTGCAGAAAACCATCATTGACACCCTCCATAAGGAGGGAAAACCCCAAAAGGTAATTGCAAAAGAAGTTGGATGTTCCCAAAGTGCTGTATCAAAGCACATCAATAGAAGGTTATGTGGAAGGGAAAAGTGTGGTAGAAAAAGGTGCACAAGCAGCAGGGATGACCGCAGCCTGGAGAGGATTGTCAGGAAAAGGCCATTCAAAAGTGTTGGGGACTTTCACAAGGAGTGGACTGAGGCTGGAGTTAATGCATCAAGAGCCACCACACACAGACGGATCCTGGACATGGGCTTCAAATGTCGTATTCCTCTTGTCAAGCCGCTCCTGAACAACAAACAACGTCAGAAGCGTCTTACCTGGGCTACAGAAAAAAAGAACTGGTCTGTTGCCCAGTGGTCCAAAGTTCTTTTTTCTGATGAGAACAACTTTTGCATCTCATTTGGGAACCAAGGACCCAGAGTCTGGAGGAAGAATGGAGAGGCACACAATGCACGATGCTTGAAGTCCAGGGTGAAGTTTCCACAGTCTGTGTTGATTTGGGGAGCCATGTCATCTGCTGGTGTTGGTCCACTGTGCTTCATTAAGTCCAGGGTCAACGCAGCCATCTACCAGGAGATTTTGGAGCACTTCATGCTTCCTTCCGCAGACGAGCTTTATGGGGATGCTGACTTCATTTTCCAGCAGGACTTGGCACCTGCCCACACTGCCAAAAGTACCAAAACCTGGTTCAATGACCATGGGATTACTGTGCTTGATTGGCCAGCAAACTTGCCTGACTGAACCCCATAGAGAATCTATGGTGCATTGCCAAGAGAAAGATGAGGGATGTGAGACCGAACAATGCAGCGGAGCTGAAGGCCGCTATTGAAGCATCCTGGTCTTCCATAACACCTCAGCAGTGCCACAGGCTGATAGCATCCATGCCACGCCGCATTGTGGCAGTCATTGCTGCAAAAGGGGCCCAAACCAAGTACTGAGTACATATGCATGCTTATACTTTGCAAAGGTCCGATATTGTTCTATTTCCAATCCTTGTGTTATTGATGTCATGTAATATTCTAATTTTCTGAGATTGTGAATTTGGGGTTTTCATAAGCTGTACGCCATAATCATCGCAATTATACCAAAGTAAGGCTTGACATATCTCGCTTTGCATGTAATGCGTCTATCTCATATATTGGTTTCACCTTTTGAGTTGCCATACTGACATAAATGAACATTTGCACGATATTCTAATTTTTCGAGTTTCACCTGTAGTATGTGAATCTACCCTAGCATTTTGCACAGTTGATTTATACAGCTGTATATTTATTTACAGTGTAGCAGTTCCATGCCTTTAAGGAACTTTAGGCTGATAAATAATAATCTTTTTAACAATATACTTCTATGAGCATTAACATAGCTTTCAGATATTTCAACATTGTTTTTTAGATTGTACTTATTTTATACTATACTTGCTCGCTGTTAGCAAGATAGTCATGTCTGTTGGATTTCTGTTTTATTTGCAATGCATTGGCCAGAAGCTTGAGCGCAGATAGTACGTGTGAAGTTGCATTATATTGTGTTAATTTTAATGTAGAACTCAGTAGGAACAAGGCTTCTGCCAAAAAACTAGTTTTGGAATTCTAATACCGTGTTGCTTTTCAGTTATTATACTTTATTGTTAGCTGCAATAAACACAACTTTTTAGTAAAACAGTAAGCTATAAATTTAATAAACTTATGACAACTCAGTCCCTAAGATGTTGATGTTAAATGATTTTAAACCTAGAATGACAATTTATATTTATTTTTTCAATAAAAATTGTAGATATGAATTGTGTGGGATCTGGATTTGAAACTGCAGTGCAAGTCAAAGGGTTAAAAGCACCCCATCCCCCTTTGCTAATACTGTGTCTCAGTCAGATACTTCTTGCTTACTTAGGAGTAAAAAAAAAAAAAGTCTAACCAAATAACTTGTTACTGTACTTTAAAAATATAGCTCAGCCTTCTGGCAACCTGGTACTGTACTCTCTAGAAGTGCTTGGATTGTGTATTGTTACTTGTAAGCCTCTTGATGTCTTCAGAACTGGAGCACCATATTAGCTGAAGTAATGAATAAGATAATGACAGCTTTGAGAATTTCTGCCTATTATGGACAAGAACTCTAATGGTTATCCCAATCCAGATGGAAGGCACTAGTTTGGGGAAAGCTGAGCTACAACTTCAAAAAAAGATATTGTTTGGTTTTCATGTTATTGAACTGATCTTGGGAGCCTTAGATTGCAGAATCATGTATATATTACTAAAACTCTCGTATCTGTAACCTTCAGCTGTGTGAAACGGTGCGTCATAGGGCAACAGTTTTTGAACCAAGGACTCAAATGGGCTAACTTACAGAATGTATCCAAAATCCAGACCCATTACGCCCATGAGATGGAAATGTGGGAAATTTGTGGCATCCCAGGTCATGGGATCGTCATGGATGTATCCCTGACCTCTTTCCCGCCTCCTTCTGTCCCCTGCACCCAATCAGCTGGTGACAGGGCCCGACAGGTGAGCAACGACTGGCTGCTTTGGAAATGAGGCAGAAATTTCAAATCTCAATGGCAGTGGGCTTTGAGGGAAGGATGAGGCAGCAACCTGGATGCCTGCTGATGAGGTAGGGCTGGTGGAGGGGGCACCGGTGGTCAATGGGCGAGCCTTTTTCCTCCCTCGATGGAGAGGGCCCTTGGGGACACGCGTGGAATGGGGAGCGGGAGTGCAGTTTTCCTCACAGTTTGCGGCTCCCTTTGTTCCACCTCCCCCCAGCAAAGTGGCAGGCAGTTCCAAGGGTCAGCTGAGGAGGAGGAGGAGGCGCCTTCACCAGGACTCTCCTGAGGGTCATGAGGGGAGGGTAAACAGTGCAAGCCTATATTATACATGGGGAGGGAGGGAGATTTCTGATGCTCCCTGCCAACTTCCTCACTGAGTTTTCTTGTAGGTAAGGAAAGATAAGGTTTAGGTAAGGAAATCTCTTTGAAACTATGACCCAAAGGGTCACAGGTTGTCTAGTGTCTCCTAAATATAGTTTTATACAAGAATTAGACCACATTACTGTAATCAATGGCAAAATTAAAGGAATTGGTGACAGAAATAAATCAGTGTCCATTTCAAGCTGGAAATGTTTTTAAAGAAAATAGCAGCTTCCATAGTAAATCACTCTCGTTGAGTAACACATTTTTGCATCAGTATAAATTCGTAAGGTGTTTTTCCATTTAGAATCAGATGGAGAGCCAGTAGAAGGGTTTTGTTGAGATTGAGTTTAGATTGATATTTAAATTTTGGTTTAGACTGATGTTAAAATGCTGTCTGATGAACAATGGCAACATACTTTTTAAGGAGAAGAGCCAGAATAGAATTAGCCTCTTTCCCCTTTTGTCTTGACTCTAAACATGCATCAGACCACTGAACCTTTCTCAGCTTTTTAGGCTGCTCTACCTAGAGGCTGGATCTCATCAAGAGTAGTCAATTAATGGCTGGGTTGGGCAACTTGAGCTTAATTAAAATGAACAGTGGTTGCCCAAAAGAAGCATTTTGCTTTTAATGACTCACACTAGAAAAATCCCCTTAGAGATATTAGGCATTGTTGTGTTAACTAGGAAATAGATTCTAGTGAAAGAAGTATTATTGTATCTTCAATAAGCAAGATAACATTTTGTCCCATATTCTATAATCTCATTTTGGTGTTATTGTTCACTGATACTTCTCATTAGAATAGGAGAGTCGCACCTCACCGCATTCATTTTTTTGTTCCCAATCAAGTTTTTTCTAACTTTGTCAAAGGTAAGAGTAGTAGACAGCATATATAAGTCATGGCAGATTGAAAAACATACATCCTTATGCATAATGCTTTTTTGCAAAGCAATCCAGTCAGTCACTGCTTGCTTTGTGATGTGGACTCTACTTGATTTGTTGGTGTTTTCTTTTTGTAATAGCATGTTTTACATACGGTGCCAGTTAAATGGTTTGTTAATTTCCTGTAGAAGAAATGGACTTCTTGGGCACTCTGCCCTCTTGATTTATCTGTTGCATTTATAAACAAAATGAGAATGCTGAAAATCTGCTCTGAGAGCTTTTTGCAAGTAACCAAGAAATGTTTATGCTATTATGCACTAAAAGGCAGTCAGAAAGGGCTTCTGTTTGATCAATAATGTATGCTCCAGTTAGTCCTATCCTCTGGACATCATTAAATAGTAGTTTGTTTCATAACTGATCATTTTGGCTGACTAGAATTTATAACTATCTCCTCAAGCTTTTGCATCTTCCAACAGGCAAATATGAATCGAAATCATCAGTTATGCTTAGTGATAATATGGAAAATAAAGTTGAAAAGTAAGAGTTGGAATTAATTATTAACTGTTGAAAGAATGGGGTTGCAAAAGCTGATCTCTTGCCTTTGTTTGTACTATGATGATAACCTTTGTTTTTAAATATTTTGAACTTCCCCTAAGGCTTGGGAAAACTTATTAACAAACTTAAAACTTTGTGTATAACACATCAAATTAAACTGTACATTTAAAAAAAAAGATAAGCCTTTTAGATTTACTTAATAATTTTAATAGTTAAGGCTGATTTTTAAGTACAGAATATTAAATCATCAAACCATGCAAGGTTTCACCATAATTATATTTTATTGGCATTGAAAGATCTACATTTGTTTCTGGCTTGTTTCCAGGCTCTATTCAGCAAAATGCAGGATAGAACTTATAATTTCCTTAAGAATCTGAGTCCAGATAATTTGCTTCCCTGTTTACATCTGGTTACTTTCATCATCAGCAAGAGGTTTTTCTCTTGTATTGCTATCTGTGGAAGTAAGGGATTTTCTTGTAGGGCAGTGTGGATAGAATTTCTGTATTGGTGTACTTTCTCCCATTTATATGTAGTACAATCCTGTGGTACCTGGTCAGAAGTAAGACCCATTGAGTTTAATGGGGCACCCCAAGGTAACTCTGTAAGACTGCATTTTCAAGCACACTGTAAAGGTCATTTCAGCTATTTTGTACCTTTAAACAAATCATTGTTTACTGTTGTTTTTCTTAGTGTTCTTGTTGAATTGCTATATTATTAAATATTATTTGGTTCTCTAATATTACTCATTTTATAAATGTGTAAATTGCCTTGAAGGAAAGTCATTTAAAAACACCTTTTAGTCATCATGTATGAGTGACTAAAATATGCAGGGAAGTAAGCAATCTGATGCATGTTAGATTTTTTTTAAGCAATGATATTTAATTTACTAACTTCCTGCCATCAGACTCTGCAATACTTCGATGGAGAAACTGGTAGATCTGAGCATACATATCACTATAACTGGCTGCTTATTCTCAATACTGTGTTGTTGGTCTCTTTTTATTTTGGCCTAAGATAATATAAAAATATTTTTAATGATAAAAGAACAGGCCATTTTGGACACCTATTGCACTATGCCTAAATTTCCCTGTTTAGGAAAAATCTTGGAGAATTAAAGAGAATCCTGGATAAAACTGATATTTTGACTGTTTACGGTCTGGTTGCAGACTTACATATGGGATTGAAGTAGAATTGATCACTCTTATGTATGACCTTTGTTGGGACCTGTCATAGTCCTGTTGAAAATGTCAGCAAGATATGATACCACCAACTATGGTATCCTTCTGGACTACCTACAAGGGTAGGAGGAGGGAGTTACTGTTTTCATTGTCTTCAAACTGTTATGGATTGGATGGAATGATGCAGATTCAGACTGAATTGTACCAAGATGGAATTACTGTTTGTCCAGAAACCATTGGAACTGATTGCCAGCTCCAGTGTTAGCTTTAGATAGAATCACACTCATAATCTGTTTCTGGATTCATGGCTTCTGCTTGTTTCTAATGCAAGGTGTTACGGCAAGAAGGGCGGCCGTATAAAAAGAACAAATAAAACAAACAGGTTTAGCTCATGGCTAGGGAAGCCTTTGCCCAGGTTTTTCTGACAATTGCCACTGGACCCCAGCGGAAACAACTCATGCCTTTATTACCTCTAGACTAGATTACTGCAACACGCTGTACTTGCGGTTGTTTTTGAAATTCAGAAATTTCAGCTAGTGCAGAATGTGGAAGCACAGAAGCTGACAAATGAAGTTCAAAATGTTGGTAATTGTCTACAAAGATCTTCACAGCTTTGTAAAAGTTACCTTCAGGTCCATCTGAGTAGAGTCTACCCACCCAGTACAGTTAAATCAGGAAGGGAGGCTCTGTATCCTTGCCCCCCGCCCCCCCATCCACCCATGATTTTGGGATAAGAGGGAGGAAGCAGCCCTTTTCTGTGGCTGCCCCAGTCCTGTGGAACAGCTTGCCAGTCAAGATTTAGATCACCCCCTCTTTCCTTGTGCTGTTTTTTCAGTTCTGCTTTACCTAATGACATTGCTGCTGTAAAACTTTAGTTTTTAATTTGTTTTAATTGCTATTTAATATTACTATAAGCCCCCTAGAGACTTTTTGATTTGGCAGGGTAGAAATGAAATGAAATAGATATAAAAAATTTCTAGACTTTGCAGAAAGGAAGCCACTTTTTGCTATAATTTATACTGTGGATAACATTCATCCTTTATCCACATCTGGATGATTGCTGAAAGCAGCTGTATCTGTCTTGGAAAGATCTCCTGCATAGAAGAAAAGTGCAGGTTTTTTTCTTGCTGAATATTGTCTCTGCTGTTCAACTCCCCTTGATTATTGCAGCCATTTTGTCTTCCTGAACTGCACAGATCCTCCTGTGTCCCTTTATGACAACATTTTTTGTTATCTCTTCATTCATTTGCCACACCAAAGATAGCTGGTCAGTTATTCTAGCATATGATATCATTGCTTCTGGTTTGAAAAAAAGTCTTGAAGCTGTGTTTCTCTACACTGCTCTTATGTATTCCTTCTATCCCCTTCGAAATGCATTATTTCTGATGGTCTCGCATCCCCATTTATATTCCTTGTTTCTCTCTGCTGTGGTTCCTTTCCCAGTTGGACAATTGTGCAGTTGCAGTTATAAGTTAACTACTTAGGCCTTTTAAAGACCTGTGGTTTATTTGATTGATTAGTGTAAGCTTCTGGGAATTTTGAATTCAAGAAGCAATGACTGGAGAAAAATCAGTGTCATTCTCACCATTTGTTTCTTTTCATGAACTGTAAAGCTTTGCTGTTTTTATGCCTCAGAGAAAAGGTTCTGTTCTCCCCTCAGTTATGCCACTGAAACAGCCAGAAAGTATTTTAATAGCAGGACAGATGTGTAGGCAATAAGTGTGAAGGAAATTTCAGCCTACTTAGATCTATTTATTAGCAGCTGTTATCTCCCTTAATTGTAATTTGTCTTTCAGTCTTCAAAAGATTCCAGAAACCTTATCAAAATACTTTAAAACCATATTTGGGACTGCATATAACAAAATAGTTTTAGAAGCCCTAGTTTACACAATGAAGCTTAGACTCAATAGAATAAAATAAAATAAAATTCATAATTCCTTTCATAAAAGCCCAGGATTCTTTTTCACTTAATGGCGAAGCAGAAGAAAAGTATTTAAAATAAGTTCTTACTTGTTTCTACAGTGTCTTTGTTAGTTTAAATGTTACTCTGTACAACATAGTGAGTATGTAATTTTTTTTTCAATCCTTTCCCATAGAAAACATATTTGAAGACTATAAAGCAAGAAATGTCTTCATTGAAGGGTAAAGTTCAGACTGTGTTGGGCCTTATAGAGCCTAGCCAGCTGGGATACACTATGACCCATGAACACTTGACAATGGGCTTCAGCTGCTGTTACTACCCACCACCTCCAGGTCAAGAAGCTCTCTCTGAAAAACCCATTGAGATGAAGAACTTGTTTTGGCTTAAACAGAATCCATATAGCCACAAAGAGAATCTTCTGCTGTATGAAGAGATTGATGCTGTGAGAGAAGAACTTCTGCATTACAAGGCTGCAGGTGGTGGGAGCATAGTGGAAAATACAACCACTGGGATCATGCGGGATGTGAAGATGCTAAAACAGCTTGCAGAAGAAACTGGTGTCCATGTTATTGCTGGGGCAGGTTTTTATGTAGATGCCACTCATTCCTGTGAGACAAAAGCAATGTCTGTGGAACAGGTAGGTATCAAAATTATGTCAGAAACTCTGTGTCCATTTTGGATACTCCTGAATAAACCCCATGTATGATACTGTGGTTGCATTCACACATACTGAATGGTTTAACTATGGGTGGAAGGATATTTCTAGATCACTGTATGAGAACAGGAATGCAAATCCATTGGAGTACTCTGGTTAGCGCAAACAAAGCATTGACTTTTGACACATGTTTGCATTAAGTTTTATTGTGCAAAGTCTAGTAATTCTTTCACATATATCTCAGGAGTTAAGTCGTTGTTCCTTCCATCAGTTTAGGCAAAAACTAAATGTCAAGCATAAACTGATTTAATTGTGACTTTTCTGTCAGCAAGACACTAACAACTTTTAATTCAGCATGTAGCTTACATGCTTTTTAATATTCAGGATTGCTTTCCAGATAAGTATATTTTATGTTGCAAATCACTCTTCATTCAGGATTGAATCTGTACATTCCTGAAATATTTATTATGTACCTGTCTAATATAAGTAGTGGTTATTTGTTGTTCAATGAGAAGAAAAGACATTTTTTCTCCCTAACATAATTATGTTGATCCTGTTGATTCTGTCTGTACATACAGGATTACACCCTTGTTTAGCAACCAAGTTCTGTTCCAACACTTTGGTCATTAATTGAAATGGTTGTTAAGCGAACATGTGACTGACAGGGAGAGAGACATGAAGATCACTGGTTGCTGCCGTCTCATTCTCTTGTACAGCTGTGCCAGCATTACTGTCACTCCAGTGTCCATTGTTGCCAGGTGCCCAACATGTGGTTGTAAATGTGCGCATTGGTCAGAAAGTGATTTTTTTACTACTGTCGTATTTGCAAATGGTTACTAACCAAGGTAGTTGCTAAACAAGGAGTGGGTGTATTTAACATTCTGTTATCTATAAAACTATGGTCAAAATATGCCCAAACCTGTCAAAGTTACATTGTGGGAAATATTCAAGATCAATCTATGCAAAACTACTTTTATCTGGAAAGATATATTGTTAATTTATTAAGAAAATATTAAGGCTACATTTTTAGATTTTGCATGTACCACCACAGTTGTCAGGCATGATCATTCCATGTTTACCCACTTGTGCATATCCGTTAATTCATTACAACATATCAGGAAGAAAAAAGCTTTAAGGTCAGAAGTCAGTATCTTCAAAACAAATTGTGAAATATTCTTGCTATGATACTGTTTCTTCTGAACTCCCCTATTTAAAAAATGTCTATATCAAGAGTTTTCAAATCAAATCTTTATTATGGTCATAGACCAGCATGCCAAGAGTTTTCACTAAGAATTAGTATAAGATTATGAAAAGTTGCAATTTTTCTTTCAAATACATGCCACATTTGCAAAACAAAGTTTGCTGGTTAGTTGATTTATCATAATTATACAACCTTTCAGGTGTATAAAAATAATGTAAAATAATTCAATTCGGAAGGAAATTGGATTTTTCCCACGGGGAGTGAGAAATCTTTCTCTCCAGGAGCACATTTTCTCAAGGCTAATCTGTTGATTTGGGGCTGGTGGTGAGCGGGGTCAGAACTAAAAGTGATGGAGCCCTGCTTTTGACACTCTGTTTTCTTCGTCCCTCGTTTTTGCCAGCACAAAGACTTACTGCTCTTGCTGGAGGCCTGACTGATTCATTATCAGCAGTTAGAACAATTACTATGTATAATTATTTATTTAAAGTTATTTGTTTCAGGGAAGAATACTGTATTGGTATCTTTGGGACGTGACTTAATGAAAATGTGATTTTGCTAATTACAGGGAACTTAGCAAAAATGAAAGGAGTTTGCTTTAAGATTAGGTTCCAGTGCTTTTTTATTTTTGGATTGCTTAAAATTATACTTCATCTTATTTTAATAAATAACAGCATTTGTTTTTTGCAACTTTCGTTTTCCTTCCCCTTGATAACATAACAGAGATGTCATCTTTATTTGGAATAGCACTGGGCTCTGTATTATAGCTTTTGGTTTGGAAAATGAAGTCTTCATTTGACTGGTGGGAGGAAAAGGATGAAATTTCCTTCTTGTCTCTTCTCAGCACAAGTTATACAGACCAAAGAGAACATTTACCAAAATAACATTCATTTTCTTTAGTTGACAGAAGTTATTGTTAATGAAGTTCTCAATGGAGCTGATGGAAGCAACATCAAGTGTGGTGTAATAGGGGAAATTGGCTGCTCTTGGCCTCTGACCGAAAGTGAAACCAGAGTCCTTAAGGCAACAGCACATGCCCAGTCCCAGCTTGGCTGCCCAGTCATCATCCATCCAGGCCGAAAAGATGATTCACCTTTCCAGATCATTCGAATTTTGCAGGAAGCTGGGGCTGACATCTCAAAAACTGTGATGTCTCATTTGGACAGGTAAATTGGCTATTTGGGGACTGAGTTCATACTTATGTATGTGTGTATTTATTTTTGCATCTAGAGAGTGGAATTTTAAGGAGTTAATTAAATCTGGATAGGCACCATGTTCTGATGTGTCATTTAGACAGAGGATTGCTTAAATTTTACTGGCAGTTGTAGATGTAATGCTTAGATACTGGCACTGGCAGATCAGCTATCCAGAAGTTAGTGACAGATCCTTTGAAATTACTCAAACTATAATACTTATAAAAGAGCACCTAATTATGCTAAAATCTAAATAATTTTTTTAAAAGCATGCCTGCCTAACTGCTTTGTAGACTGTAATATTCATTTAAATATGAATGTCTCCTTAGTCCTTGCTTGGTTACCTTAAATAAATTATGTTTCTCAAGTAAAGTAGACTTGAAGTCTACTTTACATTATCAGGTTCTGTTTATGTCAGGGAACTGTTCAGTATCATAACTCAAACAAAACATTCTACTGATCTATAAATCTTACAGTAATGTTTAAATTTTATAAAGCTGCACTTACCTCATCTAGATACTTGTGCCATTCTTCCAACTTCACAGGGTAGATTGGTGGTTTTTTATAATCCTTTTTGTTGCACTTTTCCAGCCTAAGTACACCCCCATCCTTCATCTGTATATACTACCTACACAGTATGCCTAAGAAACTATGATACTCCTCATTCTAATTCCCATACTTCTGCTTCATGGGTTACTTTGTCTCTTGGTTATTAATTATGATTCCATTTTTAAAATGAAATACTTTAGAGTAGGCCCAATGATGCTCTGGAGCAAATCAGCTATGGCCAGGTATAGACACTAGGAAAAAGAAATGATTCCTGTACAGAGCCATCCTTCCTAATGTCTCCTAGTTTTACTAGTCTGTGATATACAGTATTTTTCACATAAAACTGCTTGTTCTGAACACAAATCTTTGCCTTCTTATGGTTGTCTAAGTATTAATCTACCTAGATGTTTTCAATTAATGCAGACTTTTGTAGCAAGATTACAGTATATTCGATGAGAAGCTGGGTGGCCTAGCAATTTTTCCACTCGGATATAGAAATACAGTGTTGAAGTCATCAGCCAAGACAGCCTAACAACCAGGCAAGTTCTGTTGAGTTATCTCGAGTAAATATGCACCAGGCCATGGGATAAGCCAATTTATGACAATGTGTACTGGCTTCATGTAGGACTGATGTATTGAAACACATGCTCCTTCTCCGAATTCTACAGAGAAGCAATAGCTTAAGTGGCAGAGGGTACATTTTGCATGCAGAAAAGTTCTAAATTGAATCCATGATATCTCTAGATAAAATTTAGAAAGAATGCCACATGAATTCTAGATAATTGTCCACCAGTCAGTGTTGACAAGTGCCTCTGCTTGTGAGTTGACTCGTGAAAACACAGCTGCTGGGGTTTTTTTGGTAGCTCCTGAAAAGGCAGGCCCATCTTCCGGTTGGCCTTCCCTGAATCAACTGGCAGAGTCCTGAACACTTTTACAACACATACATTAGAAATATATCTGCAGAGCAAGTAACCTTCAGTAGCTCAAAAGCTATCTGTTGGAGGACAATGCTGGATTTTTATCCTTTTCCATATTTTTTAACGTTTGTCACAACCAAACCAAGCACACAACAAGTAATCTATGTAACATTCAAAAAAACAGTGGGATGTGTGAGATGACTCCTTTTGTACTAGAACAGCAAGGTATTGCTTCCGAAAACAAAAACAGTAGCGCACTTATCAAGAGTACAGCAGTGAATCTCCCTTTTCTTCAAATGAGAAAAATTATCTGTATGTCCGAGCCTCTGTGACCTTGTGTGGCTGGGAGTTGGCAGCTTGACATTTATTAGCATTACTGACAGATTGAAGCTGTGTTGAACATATAACTATCATGAAAATGTGGGACGCACTATTCTTCCTGTAGAGCTTCCATAATAGCACTGCCCTTGCATAAGAAGGAAGGATTGGCACCCTTGGTAGAGTTTTTCAGATTTCTCGAAACTTCTGAAGAGGGTCTAAAAAGTAAGGAGAGTTACATGCACTGCAAGAGAAATGGAGACATAGGCCAGGAGGGAGAACAGAATGGCATGTTCTAGAGCAGTGTTTCTTAAACTTTTTGCTCTCAGGGCCCACTTTTAAAAATTATGGAGGACCCCAAAAGAGCTTTTATTTGTATAATTTCATGGACCCCTGAGAGGGTCTTGGGGGATCCCCAGGAGTCCTAGGACTACACTTTAAGAAACGTTGCTCTAGAGTCATTGCTGGCTAAAACAATAAGCGCAAGTAGAGGTCATGATAATGCAACTTTTCATTGCAGATCCTTAAAGGAAAGTAAATATGCTACCAACTTGTTTTTCCATTCTGCTCATCTGCAAGGCATTGGGAGGAAAATAAACTTTTTTCCAGATTGCAAATATTTCTCTGTCTGATTGCCTAGAGGTGAACCTTGATTGCCTCAGGTAATCAGGCTGGTGGTTATTAACAGGCCTGATTTAAATGAATTCCCTTTTCCTTTATATGTTAACTAAAAGATCGCCGGCATAATTCTTTCATTTGTGATATAAAATAAAGACAAAATATGCTGTGGTTCTTCAGTATAGACATTCATCATTATAATATTTTTGCCCACTACATAAGAGAGCTGTGTCTATAGTAAATGAGAGCCCAAAAATTGCACGGCACTTTGAAAAACCTATTTGTTAACATTTCTGATTTGTGTAAACTATGAAGATTACGGAAAAAAGAATGTCATTCGTTAGAGTTGGCAGGAGTGAGATTCCCGCTGTTAGTTATTTTTGAACAAGGGATTGCTTTCATCCTACCTGTTCCTCCTCCTCGATCCTGTTGTTAAGTCAAAAAATTGCATTTGTGTCACCAGTCATTTTCAGAATAATGCACTATGATACAATTGAAAGAACACTAAGAACTTTATGACATTAGTACAAGGGTCACCAAAGTAGCATGGATAAGGATTTCTATTCAATATTAGAAGTGTGTGAATTTGTACTCTTGCATTATTAGGAGAAAGAGGTAGATTTAAAGGTGCAGATAGTTTTTGCATGTTGTTTTATGCCTGTTTGGTATGATTCTTTCCTGGATCTGCAGTTTAGTACCACTCTTACACAAATCATAGAAATAGGGACTTTCTTACATTAGCTACTTGCCCCTCAGTATTACCATGCAGCCAGAAATACTTAATTATATATCATATTTGGCCTATGGAACACTTCTTTTCTCTGCCTTTGGATGAATGCTTAGAAGATGAATCAAATCAGTTACCAAAATATGGAGAGAAAGTGTTGCCCTTTTTTTGCTCCAGGGTAGGCCTGTTTCAAACCAAATGTGCACATTAAAGCCTAGACCAGTGTTTCTCAAAGCATGCTCCAAGGACTCCTGGGGGAGTCCTTTGCGGCTTTCATGGGTCTACAAAGGCAAAATTATTTGCCAGCCATGTTGAAAAATAATACAATACAGGTAGTCCTTGACTTATGACCACATTTGGGACCAGAATGTTCATCGCTAAGCAATGCAGTCATTAAGTGAGTTGTGCCCGATTTTACAACCTTTTTTGCTGCTGTCATTATGCAAATCCAGCTTCCCCCATTAACTTTACTTGTTAGAAGCCCCCTGAAAAGGTGCAAATGGCGATCATATGCCCCTGGGGCGCTGCAACTATTGTAAATGCATGCCAGTTGCCAAGCACTCGAATTTTGATCATGTGATCGCAGGAACACTGCAATGGTCGTTAAACAAATAGTTGTAAGTCAAGGACTACCTGTATTAAAATCCCATCAAACAATTGTGAGAAGTGGTAGTGGCAGCAAATGTGTCAGATTTAATTTTTTATACTATAAATATCAATAAATATAACCCATACAAACAAAAGCTCTTTTGGGGTCCTCCATAATTTTTAAAAGTGGGAAGGGGTCCTCAGAGAAAAAAGTTTAAGAAGTACCATCCTAGAGGAGCTATTAGTAAATAAAACTATTTCTGTTATAGGCAGCTCAAAGTTGATCAAAAATCAGATTCTCGGCCAAATAATTTACTGGAAGGTTTTATTTATCTGAATAATGAAAGATAAAACATTATAAGTTTCTCTTTTCATTCTTTGTGGCATAAATATAGTAGAAGAACACTAACATAATATCGACCCCCAAAGAAGAAAATGAGCATCATTTGTTCCTAATGGCAATGCAATGTTTCTTAGGGTTAGCTCTTGCTTTAAAGATAGATAAACAGATAGAAAAACCTTCCCAACTAGTCCATTAGCCAGTCATTAATGGGTCATCAACTTTACGTTCACAAAAAATAAAACAGAATCATAGTTTTAACATACAATCACTTTTAAGTCTCCCTGCTTCCAAAACATTAACTGCGCAATTTTTATTTAGTGAAATTACCTGTTTCTTTATTTCATATATATGTTGGGGGGAATAGAAGCACTGGTTTCTTTTTATTATTGTAGCTTAAAATTATCCATGGCTATAAAATTTTCTTTGATGTATATACTATAAACGTTTTTGTTAGATATTATTAATTCTGTCTGTTGCTTGTAATGAAAGTCAACTAGAACTTTCCTTGCTCACACAATTGAAAAATTTTATCTCCCCTGCTTTTTTTTTTTTTTAAAGAGTCAAACAAGCCTCAAGTATTAGCTTGGAATTATATTTTAAAAGATATGCCTGAGTATACTTTTTAATTTTTCTTTGCTAATATTGTTTCTTAATTAATTAATTGGTTGAGGAATATCTTTGTACACATACATATATGCATAATTGGTTTTGTACATCTTTATTATTAAGCTTGCCTACTCTGCCTAATATTTCATAATATCGAACAATACAATGTGGTAGTTTTTTGGGTGTGTGTGAATATAACCAGATGTTTAAATATTCTAGATATTTATGAATTGATTACAGTTGAAAATGATCTGATGATTGTAGTTTACTTTGAAGATATATGCCTCCCCCAACTCCACCCAAGGCAACTTGTTTTTATTTAGGAATTCCAAGTCCTGATGGTGACAAAAGTGAAAATATTCTAAATAGGCATAAAGTAACAATACAAGAGAGCAGTGCATGAAGATTTATTTATTGTTTGGAGTACTTAGTTTTGTCTTTATGGCACATATTGCTAAAGAGTTGAAAAGATAAACACCTCAAGTGATGACCAGTTACTCTACTGATAAACAAAATGTGCATAAAATAGCAATATTTATAAATACAGCTAGTTCAGAACCTCTACATGTTTTTAATTCATTTTGGATTGATTTGAGAGGGATTTATTAATTATATATGCTATATTTGTAGACTTATTAAATGACATAAAACATTTCAGTTGATTGTGAAACAAATTTATGGTGTGCATTGGGCTTTATGCAGGACTATATTTGATGAGAAGAAACTATTAGAGTTTGCCAAACTTGGATGCTACTTAGAATATGATCTTTTCGGAACAGAATTTATTTCCTATCACATGAATCCTGATATTGACATGCCAAGTGACAATGAAAGAATTCTAAGGTATGTATTACAATGCCATAACGCTTTTAGACCGGAACGTATGTTGGTGATAGAAATGTCATTGGTATCCAGGTTTTAAAAAGGCCACAAGATTAGCCCACCTGCCACTTGCATCATCATGACATGTGTGCTGGCTTTCCATAAATTGTATTATAGGTTACTTGAAGTATCTTTTTTTAATTCATGAAAGACCATGGCACATCTATATCTTTATCTCTTTCTAAACTGGAATGCTCAAGGATTTTGTTCACTCCCTGAGACCTCCTAAACATGTCACTTGGGAGCATAACATACCTTTGCCATTTCATATTTATCCAAATCTGTGATACAGCTGTCCACTTTAAAACATATAAAATTTGTGTTTTATTATAAATGTGTTTGCAGGAGAACACATTTATTACTCTTAAGATTTTTGTGCTCATTTTTTCACATATATACCCATGGTAAATTAATGCAAACACAGAACAGAACAGACTTACGAATGAGCACATACAAAACGGACCTAAATCAAAAATAATCTGATCAGTCCAGTCTTCTGCAATCATGGTTCAGAGAAGGGGATTTGGGAGGCTTTCTCGTATGAAAGTTGCTTCTCTCCTTAATCATGGGGTAGAAAGGGATTATTCTTTCCATGGACAGAAAGCCACCCCCCTCCTCCCAAAAATCCAGAAGGAAAACAACTATTGTGCGAAATCTAGCAATAATCCTTCCTACTAATGCATGCTGCCCTTTATATCATTTATTTAGAACTTCTTGGTTATGTGTTAATGCTAGACAGTTTCCTTCTTAACTATAGTTCACAAACCAGCTCATCGTCTGCTCATAATAGGAGCTCTAGTTAGTATCAGTCATAGTTAAGCCATAATTCTTGGGGGAAAAGGAAAAATGAGTGCCTGAGTAAATGGAATATGGAGTCTTGAAGTCAAAAACTGGAATTCCTACAAGAATATTATTTTTTCATTAGATGCCATTGTAGAAAACTCTGCAATGGCATCTAAACCCTATCCAAAATATGGGACACCCACAGAGAACATTGGTATGCACATATTTACATACCCATCACACTGTTCCCCTCAGAGTAAGCAACATTTTGCAAAGTGCAGGGGGAAAAGTAAGCCATAGTAAGGGAAAGAAAATAAAAATGAGATAAAAGAGAAGAGAGTCTAATTCAACGGTCAGCCTAGCCTACTCCACAGGATTATTGGAGAGAAAAATTGGAGGCAGGAGTGCTATATGTACCACTTTGTGCTCCTGAAAGAAAAGTGGGATATAAATCTAACAAATTGAATAAATGCATGCTGCAGCTAGATATTCTGGTATCAATCATCCTGCTGCAGTCAGTTATGAGAGCACTTTTAATCCATTCCCAGGCAGTCCTCAGAATGGTCCTGATTGAAAGTGCCAAAAAGACTATATAGGGAGACAAAACGGCTTTTATGTGCTCATTTATGCTAGAACTGTCCCTGAATGGCTTTCTGGGACTTCCGTTATTTGTTTCAGAAAACACTGGTGTAGCTGCCCAACTCCTGTTATTTCAATATTGTTTCACTTGGCCTCATCATAGTCATACAAATCAAATTGACCTATGTGTGTGTATAAAATTGGAGGGGGGATATTTTTTCAAATGTAACTCCCATTCAGCTTTGCTAATTCAGGAGTGCGGGTGGGGAATAACAATCTATTTTGCATGCAGATCATTTCAAGATGTGTCTTGAGATAGTATAGATTTGTACAAAGATTCTTCTTTTACAAATGTCACTGAGGAGCTGAGATGATAATTTAGTTATCATCTCTGTTATATGAAGAGAAACCTGTTTCTCCTTGATCATGATAATTAGAACCAGATTGCTTTAATTACTTTAGTTATCCAAGGATGTTCAACATAAGTCAAACTACTACCTTCTGCAGTACTACATTAATATTTGTAATGTTTCATAGCTCACTTGTGATTTTAATGGTTGCATGGAGCTCAATCTCATCCATCAGTAGGCAAGATGGCAACTCCTATTGCTTGAAGTCAAATAGTATGACTTCATTTATCTCACTGTGATCATGAGGTTTCTTCTAATGAGGAGCTGGCTATTCCAGAGCCATCCAATTATCTGAAGTTCAATGATTTCAGTGCAGAAAATTGGTCATGTTCCAATTACTGAACCGTGTAAACATTCCAGTATTTATTTGTTTACATACTTTCATACTGCATTTGTAGAGGGAAAAAATCCCCAAGTGTAGTGGTTTAACAAAAGAAAAACACAAACCATTATTGAACTTTTTTTGTTAATCCGACTCCTCAGCTGCACAGATAATAAAAGACCTTGACCTCTTATTCAAAAGTGTAAGAAGCAATATTTCTCATAATGGCTGTCATCGCATCTGTGGTGTTCAGTGTTGTATGGCTGTGTGGGATATCTGAGGTGGAGTGCGTTTAGATAAATTGTTCAAGTGCTAGTCTCATGCACCAGGAAATTCAAAAGTGTGTTAATGCACAGTAAAAGTTGTATAGCTGAAGCCCAAGCTTCTTGCTTAATAATCATAGAACTGAGATATGGCAGATTTTGTTTGTTTTATTAAACTGTTTCATCTTATGATTTAAGTTGTCCTGCCCATTAGACCAGTCCCTCTTCCCATTCAGCTGTTGGCCTTCACTAGTATATGCCACTTTATCTCGATATTTTCAGCCAAACTGAATTTAATTTCCCTCACAGAAATGGCATTATTTGAAAAAAAATTCTGTTACTCTTGAGCCAGAAGAATACCTATAAATACTACATTAGCTAATAGTAACACTCGGGAAACAAAAGCTTTGCGGGGATTTCCGCTCTATAGCTGTTCACACATGATAACCCAGAATTCTTGAAAACTCTGGCTTAACCATGAAGAAGCAGATGCTGGTGTTTTGTTCAGCTCATCTTGCTAGCAGGAATGCATGATTTGCTTACTCCTCTCTCTGAAGCAATATTTCTGCTTGCTTCTCTAAGAAGGAAGACTCATGAGCCAAGAATACATTTATTCCAGCTTGATAGCAAAGAAATAACTCAGAGTTCTCAGTTCATGTATAGTGCTAATTGAATCACAGAGTTGTCCAGTTTTTTCTGTCATCGTTGAAGTGAGAAGGGTTGCAGTGTGTATTATCAGAACAGTAGTAATTCATGATTAACCCAGAATTCACAAATCCTCTGTTTTGTGTAAATGCAAGTCTAATTCCTTTTAAACATATGAAAATAGGTGGTTTCAGTAAAAATACTGTTGAAATCTGTTTCCAGAAATTATTTCTTTAGTAGCATAAATTATTATGAAGTATTTATTCAGAACTCTGTCCTTTTTTTTTTTTTTCCAGAATTCGGATGTTGATTGAAGAAGGTTATGATGACAGAATTGTAATTGCTCATGACATACACACAAAACATAGATTAAAGAAATATGGTGGCCATGGCTATTCTCATATTCTTGAAAATATTGTCCCAAAAATGCTCACAAGAGGAATATCTCAAAATAAAATCAATAAGCTATTGCTAGAAAATCCCAAACAGTGGCTAACTTTTAAATAACAAAACATAGATATGGCTGTGATCATGTTTGCTTCAGTGAAAGTGAAAAATTGAAATAGAAATTCTTTTTGGGTTGGGAAAGTGAAATTGTACTTTTGGGGTACAGTACAAGAAAATAGCATTTTTCTTGTCTGAGCCCCGACTTTTTGATTGTGGGGTGGCAACTAAAACAGCTGTAGAATGTGTATCTTTTTTCAAAAAAATATGTTTAACATCACATCTATAAAAGGAAAATGGAAGATATCAGATGAATGAATCAAAATATTTTTAAATGGCCTTGTATGGAATTAATTGGGTGGAAAACATCCAGTTGAATTAATCAGAATGAGAGGCTTCAATCATGCACTGGCCACAGCTGAATATAAATGCCATTGTTTTGTGTGTGGTCTGTAACAGAGATACCGATTTTCTCAAAAAAAAATTGTTTAAAAAATGACACCCTAACATGAAATGCATTGTATTTTAAGTATGTCCAGCAATAAAGCCTTACTTGCCTCATTTCATACTGCCTGTGTGTATCTAGTTACAGGCTCAAATGAGCAAACCGCATATATAAAAAATTCCAGATGTGTAGTGGGGCTTTCCTTTTCCAAAGTACTGTAGCAACACTCTGCATTGCATTTGAAGGTGCAGTTGAAACTTTTGCTTTCCTGAAAAGTAGCCCCTCTACATAGATCTGTCTACTTCTTTGAAACATGACTCTTCGGTTGCTTGAAACATGCATTTTGACAATTTGGAGAAAATCTCCCAAAGTTTTGCTGTCAGTAAATGTAAACTGCGTATCTTCTCCAGCAAATGGAGTTATGAGATCCATAGCTGAATGTCAGAAGTATTTTCATTAAAAAAAAAAACAGTTCTAGGTATGCTTAAAGTAAATGGAAATAAAAATAATCTATCAGTTTACAAACTGGTAGCATCAAGAGAATTTAGATAGGATCATCAAAGGTAGGCATATTTTAAGATACATTGATATGCTATGAGATATTTTTAATGCAACACAGAGTGGATAATGACAGAATTTATTAGGTCCTTTTAGAAAGTAGACTTTGCCAAGAAAACTGCAGGGACTTGTCCAGGCAGTCACCAGAAATCAAGACTGATTGGGAGGGAGGGAGGGAGGGAGGTTTGTTCGTTTGTTTTGGGAACCTATAAACCTAATTTTCAAGCTGAAGTTAGGAGAAGCTATTAATGAGATTAATCCAGGTCACTCCTCTGTATTATATATATATGGGATTGCAATGTAAATGTATGCTTATGAACGGAACAGTGAATTCAACTTCTGAAAATAGATATGGATAGGATTAGATTGTAAATAAATAAATTCCATTTCACTGAGGATGTTCTCAACGTGTTGATCCTAAATACATTAATTGGACAGATTTTTAATTGATTTTGGCAGAAAGTACTTTCCTGTATTTAAGAATGGATGCAAGAAGAATATCAGGAATCTCAAGGTGCACTTTCACGGTACAAATAAAGATCCTTGAGCCAGTTTGGTTTAGTGGATAAAGGCACTAAGTTAGAAACCAGGAGACTGTTAGTTCTAATCCTGCCTCAGGTTCAAAGCCAGCTGGGTGACCTTGGGCCAGTCCCTCTCTCAGCCCTAGGAAGGAGGCAAAGACAACCCACTTCTGAAACCTTGCCATGAAAACAGCAGGGACTTGTTACCAGGAGTCAAAATCGATTCAAAGGCACACACATAAGTTAAAAACAGATGTATAGTAGCTATTTGTTCAGTTGTAGCAGCACCTGGCCAGGCTTGTCTGGGCTCGGAAGGTAAGTAGGGTCAGATCTCTTTAGCACTTGGATGGGAGATCACTAAGGAATTCCAGGGCTGCTGAAAAAAAAATCTGGGAAGAAGGTAAGACTGCCATGCTCTTGCTAAGAAAATTGCATGGATGGAGGAGTCAATCTCGGAGTATCAATTTTTAACTTTTTCAGTTATTTCAAATCAGATTCTCTATAAAATCATTAAATATATGGAGAAAATATTTATGGAAGTATAACTGAAACAGTTCCATTGAGCCTCTTGATCTCACAAAAATAGGCTTAAACGTACCATATTTGAAAATCTCTTTATACATATTTTACACAATCCTACTATTTCACATTCTCTGAACACCTCTTTGCATTGGACTAATAATGAGACAGACCACATTTACAAGTTTAGCACCTTAAAATATGCACTCCTGTACATGAAGACTCAGAAGTAAGTCCTATTTGAATCACTGGGGTTAATTTGTGCTTAAGTTGGTGAACAAATTCAAGTTTAGAAGTCTCATAACTGGTTTAGGACCTAATTATAGGCAATGAGTTTTTTAATATATAAAATCTTAGCATTTACATTAAACAAAACAGAAAATAACTAGAAATTTACAAGACTATTTGCTGGAGACTATTCATTTTTAGGTGAACTTACTCTATGAAAATTAATTTATTTTTTAATATTAACATAGATTGGGATCAAGAAAGAAACAGCAAAAATTATGTAATGAATTCAGGCCTGCATATTCCAGCATTCAGATGTGGATTCTAATATACCTTAGATATATAGCTTTGAACTTTAATTCCACAATTGTGAAACTAAGCTAATAGTGTCTCCTCTACAGGATTATTACAGAAATAATAATTGACAAGTGTTCTGGTCACAGTCCTAAATGTACTTAATAGCATATCTGATCATGGAGATTATATGGCATATTCTTTTGATGCAATAAACAACAAAACACTACATCTTACATATATAGTGGATTATCGTATGAAGTGGTTTACTTCTGAGTAGATATGCATAGGATTGTGCTGTAAGCCCCCACCCACCCAAAATTTATACAGCTAACTGTAGGAGAAATGCTTCCTGAAGTGTTAAGCTGTGCAGAATTAGCCTGTGCAAATTAGATAAGAAAGCCTATCTAATCAGTTCTACCTATAACTATCTACATTATGTCACTGCTCCACCACTGGGGTGAAGTTTGCATACAGCTGTAGTTGTAAATTGAATGCAACAAATGGCACACAGGATGAAATATGTGGAGAAGAGCAAGCTTAAAAATGTTGAAGGATGCTACTGAATTCCTTAGTAATTGGCAAACAGGTAGAGCCAGAACTGAAACCTTTTTCCACTGTTGTAAATATGAAGCTGCCCCACAAAGATGATTCAACCATTGACTCGTACCGAACTGCTGCTCCCGAGTACCACACCATTAATTCTATCCCTTCTCCACCCCTCCATAAAAGTCAAGGGTCGCTGTTCAATTATGTGGGAAAACTTGCTATTTGGAGCCACTGTGACAGCGAGGGCAAAACATGCGCGTGACATTGCACGATGCCAATAACCTTCCCCATAGAGGGACTAAAAGGCATACCTTTAAGTAATTTCTTAAAAAGAGTAAACACCAAATTATATTCTTAATAAACATTAGAAGCAGTACCTCCAGCACTCCTAGTCCCAGAATACAGGGTTTGGTTTGGGTTTTTTAATTTCACATTTTATTTTCACGGAACGCAATTGTGTCATTATTTCCTGTCTCTTGCTGAAGCTTAACATACAGAGTCAGAGCACTGCGTGTCATTCAGAGTGCATGTGGCCCTCTGGCTTGTACAAATGCCCACACTCATATTCATGGATTGTTCTTCCTCTGTTACACTAAATGGGACAATCCTCCTGGTTCTGGAGGGGGTCCCATGCCTGTAAATAATTACTGGGCTGAAGCAATAACAGAAAGTGAGATAATTGTGCTGTAGTCGTATTCTCATCTAAGTACAATAACATTAGAGCTAAGCCTTGAAGGAGGTCTGTTTTCTATTTCTAGGTAGCAAAGGAATGGAAAGATTAGGCAAATATATCCTTTGGAGGGAAGAGCAGAATTTCTGTTACATCTTCCTTTTATTGAAAAACCATTCTTCACCATATACTGGGAATTGGCTCCACACTCATCACAGTTAGCAGATAAGTCACAAGCATCAAAGCTGATGGATCGAGAAAAGCAGCATGAAATCATAGCACACCAAGGGTATTATATATGCTGAAGAAGTAATTCAGTGCCTTTTTTTTTCTTTCTCTCTATAAAAATTGTGATTTATATAGGACTTCATTCACATGAACATTAACAACAAGGACTATTTTGCTTTGGCGATAGTGGACCACACATCTGTTACACTTGCTCTATTTTTTTAAACACATCTTTCTCTGGGTTGTACAGATGTGAGTCAGGTAGCATTTGGCCTCACTACTGAAGTGTCTACGACCAGTATCCTCTGCGATTTCTTGATTCTTTCATTTTTGCCACGAGAATCCATCATTTAGAAGGTCATTTAGTTTGTGTTTTAGTATCAGTCAGCATAAATTATAAATCCAGAAAATGTGCTGTATTTGTTGTTGTTTCCTCCATGTGCTTTTCCGCCATCTAATTTTATATAGACTTCATCTCCTGGTTCCAAATGTAGGACTACGCTGTTGCTGGCGTAATCGTAGTTTTGATCTGCATCTTGTGCAATGGCACTAGCTCGCACCTAAATAAAATACAGAAAAAAGACTGTTCACAATTTTAGTACTTGTCAACACTCAGGAATGAAACTGTACGTTCCGTTACAAGTTCCAACTTGTGCTTATATTTTGGGGTTTTTTTTTCCCTTTACCACTGCAATCAACATTTCACAGAAAAGCCAGTTCTAGCTATAGTAACACCTAGTTCAACTACCAGCCAATAGCTTGATGGTTGCCTGAATACTGCAGATTCCATCCCTAAGCAAAAGTAGTTTGCTCCACTGAACTCCCTTCAAACCAGCAAGAAGGGAACCAGCTGACACGATATTTTTCTGAGTATTGATACATAAATTAAAAAAAAAATTAAAAAAAAACATATTACTTGTTTAGGTTTCACATTCATATACTAGCTTCTTAGAAGTTTGTGTTAGCCTACCTGGAGGTTACTCCATTTACTTCCATATGACATGCTGAGAAACAGTGAGTTGTGATGATGAGTTGAATTCAGAATATTACTCCACATCTTTAATGACCTATTTCAGTGAACTGCCACCCTAGACCTCCTTTCCCAATCTGGCATTCTTTAAATATATTTGGACTTGCAAACTCACACCTCTACAAGTTTCACTGGAATTTTCCTGGAACTACAAAATGATTAAGAGCCAGTTTGGTGTCGTGGTTAAGGCATCAGGCTAGAAACCAGAAGACCGTGAGTTCTAGGCACAAAGCCAGCTGGGTGACCTTGGGCCAACCACTTTCTCTCAGCCCTAGGAAGGAGGCAATGGCAAACCACTTCTGAAAAACCTTGTCAAGAAAGCTGCAGGGACTTGTCCAGGCAGTCTCTGAGAAATGGACATGATTGAATGGATAAAAACAAAACAAAAACAAAATGATGTGTGATAAATGGCTTTTGAAACTGGGGAAATTTTCAAAAATAGCTTCTGATATGATATGGGGAACATAACAATGCAATAAGAAAAGACAAAAAAAACCCAGATATTTCACTAGGTAGTGTAATCCCACTGTTGAGCCTAAACTGATTTCCTTCACCAGGTGAAACTAGAGGTGTATCATTCTGACATTGTATATGATTCCTATCAATTCTGGATCAGAATCAGGCCTTAGTGATAAGAGAAAGGATATGAGGTGATTATAGAAGTATGAAGGCAATCAGCATGTAATCCCTTGACGCTCTTAGATCTGAGTCAATAAACTTTTCACCCTCTTCAAGAAAAAAGATCAAATTGAAACACAGTATGAAAATGCAATGTTATCAGTGTTGAAATCTCAACGTAACTATCACTATACTCATTAATATTTAATACTAATATTAAAAGACTTTCATAAAATTAATACGGAATAAATATGACATGGTCTTGAGATCCTAGTCATATACAGTTCTTTAAGGCATCAGGCGCAAGATTTGTTTTAAAATGTAAGCTATACTGAATCAACTATAATTGACAAATCGGCTATTTGAAAACTGCCAGCACTCCTGATATGAGTTCAGCATGTAATCAAACAAGAATCGCATCAGATCATTTATATGCATTTTGGAACCACAGGTAAAACATTTAACCTCTTATCTGTCCATGATGTACATTATTGCAATGTATCTTTGTAACTTTTTCCCATTCTAGCACAGATCTGTGATTTAATGGCTTTGAGTGCCTGAACTAAGAAATAATGCAAGACTTGGCATACGATCTTCTGGATTTTTAAAATAGTTTTGGGACAGGAAGAAGTACAATAAGTCAAAAAATGTCCTCGCATGCCTTTCAAAAGTATAAATGATAGGTTTCCAAATTAAATTTTCATATGTGGCCCCATATTAGTACAGAAATGTTAACAATGGATAAGACTTTCCACCATGCTAGATCTCACAGGGGATTAGAAAGCTTAGAAACCACAGAAGCAGGAAAAAACCTCTTCCCCTGCATTATATAGCAAGCTTCAAGAAGGCTTATAAGATTTGTAATTACTTTGAAAATGTTCTAGTTTAAGCTGCCACACTGTACAGTAATATCCCAAGCATTGGGATTCGTTGCTTCAGAAATATTTTACTATTTATTGAAGTGACCTATCTTGACCACTCTTCAAGCAATAAATATCAGATAGGATATTTCCTCAGAACGAGAAAGCTGAGAGTAGCTGAGGGAGTAGCTAAGGGCCTTAGAGTATCAATGTCTGAAATATCCATCCTTTGGAATTGGGCTGTTCTGAGATCATTCCAAATAACAAAGAGAAAGAAGACATACTTTAGTGTATGTGAACGATTACTGCAGCATGAGGTAAAATGATTCATGTCTGTCTTTCATTAGGTTTGACTATTTAAATTATATTCAAATTCCATGTGTGCTTCATTTAAATAGTATTTGTTGAAATTACATAACACTTGATAGTACAGCTGATAATACTGGTGCTTCTGCCATGTGACATAAGCTCTACCTTTAGCATTAAATGCTGTAGGCTTTGTACATTATGAACGCGTATCGAGAAAATGGACAGATACCACGGAAATGCATATTACTTACACTACCAAAGAATAGAAACTATAGTGGGCAAACTCAAAAAAGAGTTTGCACAATGCGGTAGTTTTGTATTTAGCTACTGGGCCTTGCATCTGCATTAACCTGAATCCAATATTCAGTGTACTACCTTTATAGCTCTCTCTCTCTCTCTCTCTCTTTTGTTGTAGGTAGACAGTGTAATCTCTTTTTAAAGCCTATAAGGACAGCCTCAGAAGAATATTCTGTACTGCTATGCATGATAAAGGTGTCTCCAAATTAAAACAATGTGGTGTACATTACATAAGTTTCATGACTGCTCACCTTATTGGGCTATAAAGGTATACAGGGACAGTCAAACTGCAAACAAACCAATTATGTTGTAGTCTCAGCAGTTCTATATTTATGCTAACTATTAAGGAAAGCAATGAGCTACACGGGAATCCTTTAGATATTCAATATGTTTTTCTTAAATGTTTTCCCCCCTCACAAGCCACATGCATTTCAGGACTGATGTTTTCCTCATTGCCGTGCTGAATCTATAACCCTCTGCTCTCTTTTTAAAAGACAATTTGTCCACCCTACCAATAATTTGTATGGAAAATTCAGTTCTCACAGTTCATTAGCTATCAATGCTGTAAGATCAAATCATTGCCCTCAGAACATCAAAGCATTACAGCTACTCACCAGTATAAAAATTGGCTTAAGGATTGCTTATGCCTGCATAAATATGAAGTGAGTTCAGTACTGACATGATCAATATTTGCCTGTTGGTATAGTGACTGAATTAATTTATAAATGTCTGGAGCTATGTACTTAGTCTATCTTCAAGCTAATCTGAACATTTGTTATCATAAAACATGCCATGCCCTAGGTTTTGTTCGACTTCTATTTCAATCAAATTTGAAGAGAAAAAAGTTTCCTTGTAATCAGATTTAAGTGTGAGACATGTACATTAACTACTCTAATTAATGTTTACCAGTATACAGTATTTATCACTAGGACATTGGTTTATTTGATTAATTACTACTTATGGTTCCATAATTTTATTTTTCAAGTACTAGTGAGCAACCATAAACACAAGGTTAAGAGCCATGTATGATTAATTTATCATCCCCTGATTATCTCATCTGCAATACTGCATTCAACCCAAAGTTGAAATGACTAAAAAGTTCTCCTCTGGTTACAGCACCCTGGTATTCTGCAGAAAAACTTCAGTAATTTCAGATTTCATTATTCTTCTTTTCAGGAAAAGGAAACTTTCCAATTCTTGTATTTCGGCTTTTGCAAGATATCGGTCAAAATACAGGAAAGCCATGCTCTTTGTTCTATCTGCAGTTTTAGCACAAATGTATAAATAAAAAGCAGATATTAACTATTTCTAGTTTCTGTAAATCTAGAAGCAGTAATGAGCAAGCCCTCAAGAGAAAAAAGTAGAAGTTTATATTTTCAGTACAGCAACTGACACAGTTTGCACACACAGTGCTTATTTGTAAAGGTAAAACTCTGTAGTACTTCCTGACATGGATTGTGGAGTTAACGTATTTAGCAGATATAGACAAGTCGTACAAGTTGGTATACTGTCATCAGATTATAATTTTATTTCCACTTTAATGGAATTATTTGTGCATTCACCTTGCATGCTTTATTTTTACTCATAAACCACTGAACTTTTGTGGGAACAATCCTTTCTAGGCATGAGTGCTATTTTTTTCTTACCCATACAATGATCAATCATGCTTATATAGACATTAATGAATACAAACAATTAGCATATAGACGACATCTATACAGTTGCATGCATTCGTTATTGTCCAAGCAAGCAAGATATGTAGAGACAGAACTATTTTAGAATAATTAAAATTTATGATTGCTAGGATGTTCCATTTTCTAAGCTTTAATATCAGGAAAGGGGAGAGGAGTTCTGCTTTGACTGTTTGCCAAAAACTTTGGGGGAAAGCAGGACAATTATGCTGCCTCTTTAAAAAGTAAAGTCGCAAGAAGAGAGCAACACAACCTGCCTTCTGAGAAAACTTTACCCTGAGGCCAACAGATAGATTCAATAAATCAAACAGAGTAGGTTCATTAAAAACAACCGGGCCTAAGTTAATTATATCTTAACACTGATTTCACTGCGTCCATTCCAAGCCTTGTATAGCTAAATAGTGATAGTTAGAATTAAACTCACAGATGCTAATTCTGAATGCACTTATCTGTAATCCCAATAGGAACTATTACTCAATGAGCACCCCCAGGTATTGCAGTATGGGATCTTAACGTGCTAGCTTAATTTCGTGCTTATAAAACCGGGAATAGTTCGCCCATCTTTCCAAGCTCCTCCAGAATTCCCTTTCCTAATTTTTTCGCCCTCTACCATTTCCTTCTCACGTGCTCGGCCACTCCTTTAGACTAGATCTCCGCAGAAGAGCGCTGAAGCTGGGGCGCCGGCGGGACATTCCCCGCTCGCTTCCCACCCTCGCCCCTTTTCTTCCTGTTTGCTCTCCTAAGGAAGCGCCCGCAGATTTGCCGGAGATCCCTTCGAAACCGCTCGAGTTTAAGCGGAGTGAGCCCCACCAGAAGCGGGGCTTCGAAGGAGAGGGGCTTGCATGGTTGGGCAGCCGACTCAAAAAGTCTGCTCCTCCTAAATGAGTACCGGGTTAAACGCCCCCGGGAACATTTGGGGCTCATACGCTGAAAGGTTTCGAGTCCAGGCTCCCTCTTTCCAGTCCAGGAGGCCGTTCGCCAAAGCTCGCGCCCTCCTCCTCCTCCTCCCCTCCTCTCGCCAGACGCGGCTGAAAGAAGCCGCCCACCCCGAAAAGGACGGCCTTTTGCCTCCCGCTGGCTGGGCCGCCTTGCACCCCGCCGCTCAGCCTAAGCCTCCTCTGAGGCGGCGGGGCTGCCAGCCCAGCTTCAGCAGCGCCTCGGGGAGCCGCGGGGAAGAGGCGGCCTCTCGGTCAGCCAAAGCGGCCTTCAGTCAGATAACAAGGCTCTTAAGGAAGAGGAGGAGGGCGCTCCCGAAGAGGCCCAGTTGAACCAGGGGCGCCTGGCTTCCTTCTCCCCCCACAGCTGCCTCTGAAGCAACTTCTCCGAGGCGCTTTTTCCTGAGTGCGCTGACGCTTCTGAAGGTCACAGCTCCCGCGCCTAGACTTTTACGGATTTTCTCCTTTATTTCTCCCTTCCTTCCTATGAAAGGGGGGGGGGGTCGCCCACTTGCCCGCTCAGCCTTTCCCGCGGGTACTGGAGGGTCGTCTCCTCTCCAGTGGCCCGCTCCTTCCCGCACCCATCTGGGGACTCCTGTCCGCGCTCCAGCAAATGCCACGTCCGCCTTACCCCAACCTCACCTGAACGCTTGGTACGCTACTTGTCCTCCCCCCGCCCCACCCCGCAGTCCCTAAGTCTCTTGAGATTGCCCATTCCCGCCTCCCCATCTCCCCGTGCGCACAGTTTAAGTCCTTGGCCCACGATCGTCACACTGTCCCCCGGCCCCCCTCCCGGCCAGGGGTCCAAGAGCCTGCTGGCCTCTTCCACCAGAAAAAGGCGGGTGCTGAAAGAGTGAGGACCCGCTGCCATTGGCAGTTCTCGGCCCACTTGCTGGGGGGCGTAATGCCAGGTGACTCACCGAAGAACAACGCGGAGTTCCCCAACCGATACCCTCCGGATGCCTTGGGCTATATCCCCGTAACTCCTAGCATGGGCAACGGGCACCCCGCTTTGGGAACGGGTGTGTGTGTGTGTGTGTGTGTGTGAGAGAGAGAGAGAGAGAGAGAGAGAGAGAGAGAGAGAGAGAGATGGTTGCCTACCACTTCCGCGCTTGGAGATCTCGAAGCCAGCTGGAAGGGACTAGGGTGGGGGAAGCTCAAGTCGTCGGAAGTAGGCAGCAAACTTTCCCCCGCTGTTCAAACACATCCAGTGAAGCCCGATTAAAGTCCTCGATTTATCCCCGTGTACACGACCATTACCGATAGCCTGCGCAGTGTTCGCACAAACCGTTAACTCCCGCTTACCCAAATAAGGGTATACTAAACTAACCCATTTCTCTTGCTTCGCACAACACTGATTTTTTTTTAATTGTGTATGTGGGGGGGAGGAGGGCGCTTTTCCAAAGAAAAAGGATACATCCAGGTCTCCAAGATAACCAGTACTCAACAATCAAGAAACCTCAAGCATTCACTGCCTTCAAAGCCTACCTTGTTGATAGATTCTGCTGTTCTGAACCGAGCAATCAAAAGCAACAGCAGATACAATCGAGGCAGGCAAGGTTTTTTCCCGCCTGGGTCCCCGTTGAATGAACGTAAATTAACATTTTCACTGAGCCACTGCCTAGGCCTGCCCTGATCGTCTTACTCGGGGTGTGCACCTGGGTTGGATCGAGGGCGCACCGTCTCCCCAGTTGCACCTCGCCAGCCTGAACTCCCACCAAGATGCTGCCTTCTAGCGTGCCCGCAGCGCCCAGGCGGCGCTCCTCTCTTCAGTTTCCTCACAGCCCGGAGCTCTGTTAGCAATGCCAGGATCTCTCCCAGGACCTTCAAGGGTTCAGACTCATCTCTTTAAAGGTGCGCAAAAACCCCCAAAGGCTGCAGCGTTCCGGTTCTTGAAGGGAGGAACGTACTTTCGCTCCTAGTGGATCTTCAACTTTCTAAGCTATTTTTATAGCCCCGGGGGATCTGCTAACACTTACTGGTCGTACTCAGTGTCCCTTTCCCCTTATTTGTTTATTTTTTTTCTGTCCGCTTTCTCTTTCACTCGGCGCTCTCCCTTTGCCAAACTTTTTCTGGACCGAGGCTGCTGCTGGCGAGGCGAAAATTCAACCAGGGCAGCTCTGCCCCGCGCGCGCCTGCGGCACCAGCTGAATTTTTGCCTCTCCGGGAAGAGCCACCCGAGGAAATACAGCCACCCCCCTCTGCCTGGGCTGCCCCCGCGCCCCCGGACTTTTCCCGGGCCCCACCTGGTTATTCTTGCAGAGGTCAGCCCACATGCTGGTGCCGTCGCCGCCCCGCATGAGCACGTGGTAGGTAAAGAAGTAGATGCCCGGGATGGAGCAGGTGAACTTGCCCGTCGTCGGATCGTAATGGTTCCCCAGGTTGGTGACGACGTCGTCGAACTTCAGGACCTCGTAGCCCTCGTGCTGGCGCTTGAGGCCCGCGTAGAAGGCGATCTTGGGCACGGTGCTGTAGGTGGCGGCGCTGATCGCCCCGGCCGCGTTCAGGCCCGGCGCCCCCGGCGGGCCAGGTAGACCCTGACGCCCGGGCTCGCCTTTCTCGCCCGGTGGGCCCACAGGCCCCGGCGGGCCGGGTTCCCCCGGGGGCCCCCGAGGCCCGGCTTTACCCGGCCGTCCGGCCTCGCCTTTGGGGCCTTGGATGAAGGTGGGCAGCGACTGCATGAGGCCGCGATCGGGCGTGGCCACCGTGCTGGGCGCCTTGGTGCCGCCGTAGGGGTCGCAGACCATGCGGCAGGTGCCCAGCATTTCGTAGTGCGCCGAGGTGCCCGCCGAACTCACCAGCACCGGGATAAGGATGACCAGCAGCAGCACCATGACCACCCCCAGCGCACCGGCCGCGATCAGCCGGCGCCTGCTGCCCACCAGGCGACTCAGCGCAGGGCGATCCTCTTGCCTGCTTTTGGACAAAATCTTGATGGTGGGTCGGGAACCTCTTCCAGCCGAAATCACCGCGGGGTAGCCTCCCCGCGTTCGTGGGGCCTTCTCGCCCTCTTCCTCCCAGCGGCGGGGAGGGGCACGCGGGCAGGTCTCCTTCGCCAGATCCCGAGACCCCGGGAGCCTCGCTCCGCGCCGCTCTCGTGGATGGCTCGGCTGCCCGTCTGGGGCACCTGTGGCTGCCGCTGCTGTTACGCTGAGAGGAGTCGCTCACACTTTTATGCTGCAGCTGGCGATCGACTTTTTTTTCCGTCCGTGCCAGCTCGAATCAACTTCCCTTCTGCTCCTCGCGGTCGCCTCTTTTGCGGTCTTCTCGCGGGTCCCCCCCTTCCCTCCCTTTCCTCCTTCTTTCTTTTTTTTTTCTTTCCTCTTTCATTCATTCATTCTTACTCTTCTGCAGCGACACCAGATCTCCGAGGGCAGCGGGGGAGAGCGCGGGGGAACCTGGGAGATTCCTGCTCGCCACTCGCGCGGGGAGAGGGAATGAGACGAGGTTCCTCGCCAGCCCTGGCTGGCTCCTTCGCCGCTGTGCCGGAGGGTCCCCAGCCGCGAAGCCCCGCTCGCCGGAACGGAGCACAGGCGCTGAGCGCACGTAGCCCGCTGCCGCGACAGGAGGAGGCTGCTGAAGGCGCGGGGGTAATTTATAAGCACCCAAAGGCGCAGGGGAAAGAGGAGCTGCTTTGGCACCTCATCCCAGCATCTGCTGCGCTCATCCCACTCACCAAGAGTTTGGCATCTCTCTGACAAGTGTGGGGAAATGTTTTCCTCCCCTCTTCTCTTTCTCTGCCTCCCCCTCCCTTTTTATCCTTTCTTACTGAGCGATGGAACTGTGAGCATCCCTCTTGCCAATCCCTGAGTTTTCTTGCTGGAATAGCTCACTGAAGGTAGCGAGACCTATTTAGGACCATCTTCCGGTCTCTGATCCTGAATATAAAGGTCAACGCTGCTCCTTATTTAATGGTTCCCCCAGTGGCCTCTGTCTGTCATGTGAAATATCACTTTGAATACAAGGGTAGTGTATTACAATTCACCTGACAACCCAGCGTGCGCGCACATGCACGAGCGCGCACACACACACACACACACACACACTGCATCTTGAAGTAACCCATAATTTAAAGCACACAAAAATCTCATTTCTTGATTTCTTGCTCTTTTTCTGGAAATCACAGCCAGAGAAAGATATGGCTACCACCTCCTGAGATTCAATAAATTTTTGAAGCCCTGACAGGTGTTGCTTCCTGGATTCCTCTTTACTTAAACAGCTTTCTAGCCCCGCCCTACACTTTCGGTGGTGGAGCTGAATGCCCTTTCCCGGCATGGTGAACCCTTCCACACCACGTCTGCCTTTTGAACAGCATTTCTCTGAAGCAGAGAGCAGCAAGCATCGCTCCTTCCAGATGCAAGGCAGACAAGGCCACATTAAACCGCACAACCCTTTGATTCTAAATTATACTTCTGCACTCAGGAGCAATTGGATGTCAATCAAATGTGGGGTGACATTTGCCTGTCAATACAGGGATGATGGTTGAAAAGAGTGTGAGTTATTAGAAGCAGGGCAAGAATGTAAAATGAGCAAAAGTGGGCAGTGGGGAAGCAACCCAGTAATATCACACCTGGTGAGTGTTGACCAAGAAGCTGTGATCTTGTCCAAGTCGTTGCGTTGCACAAATCTCTTCTTTACAACCTCCTTACACTTCAACTCCCCATTCTCCCTTTTCTGTTCCACAACACAATAAGGTCAAAGAGGCAGACAGCGGGAAACATTTATTGATTCTTCCTTTTAAGCAGAAATGTCAGCAGCTTTCTTGCGCTTTTCCTTCAGAGAATCAAAAGGCAAAGGAGTGTGTGACCATTGCAGGCCACAGAGATGGGCTGACCCAGCTCCTTATCTCTTCAACAGGCTGCTGATAAAAATAAAAAAATAAAAGGCCTGATTTCTTGGACATGTAAATATTCTCACCACCTCTCTTTTTCTGATTTTTGTCAGAGTTCAACCTTTTGTAAAGTCCGTATCTCACAAACACACAACTCAGTTGGCAGGTCCCTTGGCCTTCAACCCCCTGGCACATCTTGAAAGAATGGGGGGGGGGGGTTGTTTATGCTATACCAGTTTCTCCCAAGAGGAAAACATTCTGAAACATTTCGTCTTTGTAAGAGGAAAAACATAATACGTCTTGAAAAGTCAAACATGCATTCAGTTTTCCAGAGTCCTCACATAAACATAGTGTTTTCATAACATTCAGGTTGGCTATAACCCCTTTACCTTCTGTGTGCAGAGATGAATATGTCCTGTGAATGTGGATTTCTGGGTAGCTAAAAAGCAGCACTTCCTTACTGGAGGGAATGATCCACAGCTTCCAGGAAGAAGATTTCAAACAAACTCAGGGTTTGTTCACCTTTTTGCTAGAACAAACAATGACTTCCAAATCTAACTTTAATTAGCAAGCCAGAATGACTAGTTAACATATAATCATGTACAATCTATAGAGGAACCTCAGTAGTCTGCTTAGTCATGGACACAAGAAGCTAAGCAGGAGTGATTTGTGTTAAGCCATAATTCAAAATGAGCATTTAGTTGTGTAAATGCAGCTAATCCTTAAAAACACGATGATGACAATGATGACGATGATGTAGATGAAGGTAAACTAAGTGAGAACATCAGGCAACAGTTTTTCCTCCTGTGAATAAAATTTCCCACTTTAAGGTCATATTTTCCAGCAGTTCCAGTACAGATTCAGCTCTCAGTCCAGCTATGCCTCCAGGTTTCAAATGGATGCCCCACGTTTTTTCAATTGCTTTATTACCAAGGTGGGAAATGTACACAGCACAGGGTGCCTTGAAATCTTTCCAATCTGTTTACCAGCAGTGGCTGTAGAAGTTGTTTGTATTTTCTTCTGCATAATGGAGTAAAGAGTGGGTGTGTTTCTGCTCATCCTTCATCTTGAAATTTCAAGGTTTTGCTTCTGTATGCCCTGGCAAGCAATGCCTTTGCAAGCCACTGCCCCACTGTTCTCCCATAAGGATGCTTTAGGGAACATTTTGGGGAAATGTTTCCCTCTCCAGTCTTCACCAGATCAGACCATTTTCAAACCTGATCTTTCTTTTCCCAGCTTCTCCATGCACACTGAATTTATCTCATTCTGCTTAGTGTTGTGAGTTAATTTGTTGATGGACAAAGAAATGGAGACCTGGCCCCTTTACATAATTTCTTTCCAACATCCTGTTGGATTAGAAAGAATAAGAAGCATAATCTATTAAGAGATGTTAATGTACCACCCTGAAAGGTTAATAAACCTGGGTATACCTCACACATATGTGTCAGAACAGTGTTTCTCAAACTTGGCAACTTTAAGATGTGTCGACTTCAACCCCCAGAATTCCCCAGCCAGCATGCTGGGAGTTGAAGTCTACACATCTTAAAGTTGCCAAGTTTGAGAAACACTGTGTTAGATCCTGATCTGGGGTGTGCTGTATGACTTCTCTTGCTCTTTGTAACCATTCTTTCCCCCACCACGTGGTGCATAGGGAGGCAGCCTTTTCTAACCATCTTTGCTTGCTTCTCCCTTAAGAGCTACCAGATCTTGGCTGCAAATATCCACACAGCCACTAGATGGAGGCAAATAAAGTGAGATGTTTTTACCTCTCTCCTGCCACCTAGGGGTCATCCAGATTTTTGTAGCTTGTACCTCAGCCCCGCTTTCCCTCTAAGTACGCTTATGTGTATAGGTACAGGAGAGCAGGGCACACACATATGCATGTCCAGGGAGAATCTCAAGCCCCTACTATGAAGGAGGTAGCCCCCAAAACTGGGAGCAGAGAACCTGAGAGAGAGCCATCCTTCTACTTCCCTGCCTCTTCTTCCCTTTTCTCCCTTTCAGATTACCTCTGTCTGCTTTGTCCCATTCGTTGCTCCATTCTCCCCATTCCCCTGGTCCTAATTTCCCTTTTCTTTCTATGCTTGTTGCCTTTGGCCAGGGGCATCTGCAGGGTCTGGTAATAAAGTCAAGATGGTGGCATTGAAACTCTGCTGATTTTGTGTGTGTGTATTGTGTGTATCTTGACTTTTTTTTTCTTTCTTGGCCATAATCTGTGGACACCTCTTGCCCTTTAGTGATGGTTCACTTGCTCTCCTCCCCAAATGGAATTGCTCACAGCTTCAGTTTCATTTTGCATTTAATTGATTCTTGAACGGTGTAAGTAAGGAAAAGGGAATTGGGCAATTAGATGACTCCCTAATTGGCTTCTGGCTTAATTTTTGATCAGTAGTCTAATAACTTTTGCAACATGCATTATTGTGCAAAAGTTTCCATGAGTTCATGAAAGATTTAGCTATTAAGTAATGCTTTTTGTTCATTTTCTCCTGATATTTGTTTGGAACTGGAAACATTAATTGGCTAGATTTGGAAAAAAAGTAGGGTGGTGGTATGCAGACTAATTAAATAATTATTTGCGGTGATTTTGATAGAAAAAGTATTGGCTTCTTTTGCCTTTGGTGAAATTTAAATAAATCTTTGTAATTTCTAAATTATAGTTAAAAATCAGTGTAGCCAATTTTAAGAAAGTTTGTATCATATAGGCCATATTCCAAAACATTTAAATTCCTTGTAACAATCTGGAAAGGAGTTTGGTAAATTAGGACATGAGAATAAAATGAAATGCAAAAGATGAATGAAATGCTGATAATTGTGAATGAATTGACCAATCCATTCACAAAAAGATGGTTGGGTGATAAAGGCAGATATTCTTGCACCCGGTTAACCAATTTGCATATGTAAGGTGATTAAAAACCAAATATTTGATTTTGTCAAGGTGTGCAGCTGAATCTCTTGATCAACTGTAGTTCACTTATTTCATGTTGAATTTTGTCTCTGAAGTTTCTGTATTTCATTTCACTCTGATCATACCAATTTGTTCCTCAACCTTCAGTCATGGGTGTCTATGTGTATCTTTTCTCTGTGTCTACAACTTAGGATAACTCAAAGCATCTGATAAAGTGGGTTGTGGTCCACAGCTAATGTGACAATTAATCTTGGGTTTTGAGGGATTTTTGCTGCCAATAGCTATTGCTGCCATTTTTATATTTTTTTTGTAGTTTCAATATCCTCCCCTGCCCAAAAGACCATTTCATGCATGCATGCATGGAGGGAGGGAGGGAGGGAGAGAGAGAGAGAGAGAGAGAGAGAGAGAGAGAGAGAGAATGAGTTAAAGAGCTGCTTTACTTTACATCTTTCATGCAAGGAAAGAAGATGCACATTTATTTTTTTATTTTACACTTATACCTTTCAACTTGGACCCCAAAGCAGTGCATGTTGATCTCCTTCCTCCCTATTTAATTCTTACAACAATCCTCTGAGGTAGGGTTTATTTGATGACAGCAGGAATACATAAATTTATTCTGCTACAGATATTGGAGAAATACTTCAAATCTGACTTTGAAGCTGTCATATATATTAAATTCTTTGTAACCTCTTTTGCATTTATCTTCTGATCTCATCTCTACAAGTCCTTTCACTTTCCTTGATATCCATAATCTTTGTTCTTAACCTTTGATAAAATACTTCATTTATTAGGAAATGTTTCACCTTGCACATCAGTTCTGGACATCTATGGGGTGATTTCCCTTTCAAGGGCCTTTTGTCTTTCAAATTTGGACATGCTAATTATCAGTATTCAAAGAAATCAGTCATACCTTACAATAATTTCTTGTTCTAGTGTGCTGTAAAGGACCAAGATAAAATTATCACAAATCAGCTTTAGGGCTGATGGGAAATCTGTGATCCTACACGTGTTGCTGTAGTCTTATTTTCAGAATCCCTCTTCTTTGATCTTGCTTCCAAAGGATGCTGGGCACTATTTATTTTTATTTTATTTATTTATACATTCGATTTATTGTCCGCCCATCTCCCCCCAGTGGGGAACTCTGGGCGGCTCACAAAGTACATATATATATAATTCTAACAGTGAGACAGTGAAATCTTACAATCTTACAAATCTTACAATTATACAATTAGTGCTTGTTATGCTGTGTGACCAACAGGGGTCGCTAGGGGGTCATCCGGGCTTTTCCTCCTCCGTAGATCTTCCTCACCGCTCGCATCGCTCATTGCTCACGCCAGCTGCATTCGGAGTTCGGCCAGCACCGGTATTTTGCTCCCCCGCACAGCGCCGCCGGTTCCTACCATCTAAATGGGAGTACCCATTTATCTACTCGCAGATGGAATAGCTTTTGAACTGCTGGGTGGGCAAGGAGCTAAGACAAGGGACAGGAGCTCACCCTGTCCCGTAGAGCCGGGCCCGAACCGCTGGAGTGCCGATCATTTCTGACTGGCAAACTCCAGCGTCATTAAGCCCTTGTGCCACCCGCGTATTATAGTTTCATCAACATGAGAACTACAGATTCTCCATGTTTGTTTTGTGGAAGATTGTTTATTTTAAATGATAAGTCTTGTTATTCACCATTTTCTCCTCCTCTTCCCCGTTTTTTTCAGAGTCTATGACTACTATTTCTACTGCAATCATTTGTGTCCACGTGGGGGCAAGGCAGGCGAATGACTAAATGTGCATCATGACTTTATATTGCAAATCACATGATTTACCAACTCCCGGAGGAAGAAATGGTGGACTGAAGATGGCTTCACAAAAAGCGGAGCCAATGACTGTGGCGAAGAACAAAGAGCCAATGAGTAGATCGGCTCTTCGGAACCTCTCTGGACAAAGAGAAGATGGGAGATTGCCCACATGCACTCTGAACAGTTGCAACAATTGCAGGTCTTGAGCACTGGGAGATAACGGGAATAGCCATCTTGCTCACAACCATACTCAGAGCCTTTTAAAGAACACCAAGTTTGCAAACTTCCTTTTCTGATCATGTTTGGAAATTGTTTGTTAACTACTTTTAAGCTATTAGAGACCTTTATTTTGACAAGTCTGAAAATGCTGGGTGAGTTTTCCTTCAATCCTTAATGAAAGAAAATTTTAATCATAAGTTTAAGAATTTAAAAAAATTGAAATAAACAGCAAAAAGCTAAATAAGAATTTGATCCTAGAAAGTTATAAATGGATTAAGGGTCCATATAAATTTGGAATAAGATTTTGGAATTAATTATAAAGAATCCTTCCCATGGGAAATAGATTTGTTTGGACTTTTGCAAGACAAAACAAAGATAAGGAATTTTAAAAATTGGACACTAGAGGGAACTAAAAAATTTAGTTAAAGGAGAAAAATACACAAGCCTGATTAATGGCTAATTAACTGGGATGTATAAAATGATGTAAAACATTTTAACATTGAAAATATTGAAGGGCACTTTTGAAAAATGGAATCAGAAGTCAGTATCAACAATGTTGATAGCGAATATTTGCTTCTATAGACTTCTATAGACTGTGTCTATATGTTATGGAAGAAATAGCTGATGAGGAACAAGTTTTATTTGACAAGACAGAGATGGCATTAAAAATGGATCTATAAATGATAGGCTACAAGAATGATATGGAAAAGGATGTCTCACTGGACATACAAAAGAAACCAGTTGATATTTTAAAAATCAAAAGGGAAATACAAATAATAAACCAAGAGAGTGACCTGGATAATTCTTTTATATTGGAATTATAAAAGAGGCTTGTTAAAGCTTTGAAGAATCTTGTGAGAAGGGACAAAGAAAAAAAGGAAAAGAAATCAAATTCGACAACATTGTTTGAATGGACTAAAGATTAAGACTGTTAGATGTAAAAGAAAGGAATATAAAGTTGGTTTATTTGATTGAGGTTAAAATAAGATATGTTGTTATTTCTGGTAACCCTTAATGGACTTTCTGCTGACACTAGGACTGAAAGATGATGCTTTATGGATTTGTCTGTAGATAAGAGATGGGATATGGGAAGAAATCATTGGTTGTAAACTAAGAGGGGGTGAAGAGTTACAAAAATTGTTTATACTTATTGTGATGAAGGTTGGAAGTCACTTCTTTATATATATTTTTTCTCTCTCTTCACTATATTCTTCCTTTTCTTTCTTTTTTCTATGTTTTTTCCTTCTCCTTTGCATCTTTCACTCTTTCTATCCTTCTTTCTTTCTTTTAGTTTGTATTCTATTTTGCTATTGTAATTAAAATCCTTAATAAAAATTATATATAAAAAGCAAACCACGTGATTTACATGATGGGACACCACTAGGAAAGCCCAGTGTGTATATCATGAAGTTGTGATGCAGATTTCATCATTTTTCATCACTGTGGTTTGTAGACTATCACTATTATTGTCCTAATCCAGTGCCCTCTTTTTTAAAGAAACATGTTGCCTTCTTGATTCTTCATACTCTATGGCATATTTACAACTATACGCTACTTGTTGGTTCTTTCCCTCTTTTTCTCTGCCTTTGTTTTGAGTCTCCATCAGGTCAAACTCAACTATTGGTGACTCTGTGAACACGACATTTATATCATTTGGTTTTTGTTTTTTGATGACTGGAAATGGTTTGCCATTATTTTCTTCCAGATTTTTTGGAAATCTAATTTACAACCCAGGCATTTCCTTGTGATTCCCCATCCAAAGAGTAACCAGACCTGACCTTTCTTAGCTTTCTGAGATCAATTAAAGATCAGCTAGTAACTTTATCCTAAGTAAAAAAATCTGGGTTTGGGTTTTGTTTTTGTTTTTGTTCTTATATAACTCTATCCTTCTCTTCCAAGTTCATGAGTATCAGTTTTATTTTGTTTTTTTTATCCTTTTTTTAAAAGAAAAGACTTATCTTCCATTTATTCATTATGAAGACCTTTTCACATAATGGCAGTAAGGAGCTTTTAGGATCTTTGTATCATTTGTTTCCACATGTGAATGCTATTAATCTGAAAAAAAAATGAGTCATCTTTAAATTAAAAAATATTCTAGTCAACTGATAGAAAGGAATGGAAGGGAGCTTTTAAAACCAATACTAGAGGTTCAGTAGGTTCTGATTTTCTTTGGAGGGGGATCCAGGAGAATTGATCCTGAAGAATCTTGGCCCAAACCACACTGCCTTTAGCCTCCCTGCGGGTATTCCCATTCCAAATCTCCCTCTCTAAAATGTGTTTGTGCTTTATGAAAAGACAGAAACATAACTACAATGTCATATAACTAAAATAATTAAGAAGAAAAAAGTATATAATATGTAATAAGTATCTAATAATCAAATTTAAAAAATCAGAAAAATTGACCAGATTAGATGAAAATCTTCCTTATTCCATGGTCAAAAAAGGAAGGAAGGGAGGGAGGGAGAGAAGGAAGGAAGATAACATACATCAGCAAATAAAGTATAGATTTATTCTTCCAGTGTTGTATAATAATTCTTTTGGCTACTTTTTAACTGTTATATTACGTTAGTCTATGCACAAAGAGCAAGTTTTCTTTTTCAGACTTTCCTTCATTACCATATAGAGCATAGTTGGACAATACAACTGTGATAGAGAGGGTGGGAACTCCATTCAGACAGGAAAAATCCAGATCAAGGTAGAACAATCAGCAAAACTAGAGCAGATGGTCTTGGATAAAAAGACCAGGGAAAGGGCTTTGAGAATCTAAATCTAGTCCTGACTCTTTGCTTGAGAAAACTGGTAGACCCTCATTGTTTTCAAGAACTTCTTCACATGCGCAATTATGAGGGCAAGAGTTCTTGATACCCAGAGAGGGAGCATGGTGACTTCTTATGTGATGGTACACAAACAGGCTTGTAGTCTGGGAGACCTTTTCCCACAAAAATGTTTTAAATGTTCTTTTAAAGATGAACAGCTTGACTACACAGGGCAGAAAGAGGAAGCAGTGTCCCAGACTAGGACAAAAGTTGCCTGTCCCACTGGATTTTTGATTGCTCTGTTCAAAAAAATTAGAATCGTTCAACAAATGATTGGCGGCATTGAACATCTGAGGGTTCTTCTGTTGTTATAATTTATTTGTTAAAACATTTAGAAGAACAGAATAAATAGCTACATAAAAGAAAAAGAAGATAGAAACATATCTTCTTGAATAAAATATCAATAACTAAATTAAGAGTTTACAATTATGATAAAATTTCATTATTTCATTCATTCATTAAATGTATAGAACTAAGTTTATTATGTCATCTTAAAAAATAACTAGTAATCTCTATAAAACTCTGAACAAGACAGTAATATTGATATCACCACTATTTGTCATTGTTCCAAGGATGAATGTGTGTAATCATGTAAAGGGGAAAAAACGGGTGGGTGGGGGAGATAAAAAAAATTAAAAGAACAAAATTTAAAAAGAGAGCAAAATCAGTAAAAGCAATATTGGGAAACTACATAGTTTTAAATTTCCTCCCATTGTATCCAGCTGATGATTGCATCAATAGGTTTATACACATTGAAATTGTTTCTAATTACTACATTTATCTCAATTATTTTCCCCTTAAAAACCGTACTCTAAGTGTCTGAGTTTGCTTTGTACTGTGACGTATGTAGGGGAGCCATTCTTGCTTAAATTCAGTCAAACTTCTGTTCTGAATGTATACAGTTAATTTTGCCATTGTTGCATATTCCCCAAGTTTGGTTCTCCAGTCTGATATTGTCAGTAAAATGATTCGTTTCCAATGTTGAGTCAAGTTTGTCCTCGGGGCCATATGTCTTAATAGACTGTGATGCTTTTTATTCATTTGTTCTGGAACAATTCCTGGTAGCAAAAAGTAAGATTTCAATTCAAACTTTGTTTTTCAATTTTTTCTTTCCAATACTTTTGAGATTTTTTTACATGATCACCACATATGACAAAATGTTCCTTCTGTATCACAACCTTTCCAGCATTATTTATTACATGATTTATCTATTTTTGCAATTATGGACAGAATTATGTACCATCTGTAAAGCGTTTTGTACCCATTTCCCCTTAAGTTACAGCATGGAGTAAGTTTTATTGAATTTTCCATGTGTCCCCCCATTGTTTCTTTGTTTAAATTTCTTTAAAATTTTGCATTCATTTTATCATACAACTCTTTTACCGAAAAAGCTTCCGTCAGCTGCCACCATTGGCCCACCTCTAAATGCCTCAAGAACTCAATTAAGGGTTCTTGAATGCTGAGTTTTTGGGGAAGAGGGTATCTCTTTTCTTGTGAAAGTGCACTTTTAAACATTGAGTGTGCAAACTAGATGGTTTGGCATTCCTAGGAAACCTCCCAAATATGCAGAAAACATGTCCTCTAACTTTGCGTGGTGGTGTTTCACTCCCAGATTAATTGGCGCTCTACCACCTAAGGCTGATAGGAGTCCGCGGATTGCCTGTGATTCATCTTGACAAAGTTGCTCATTCTTAATGGACTTCACGCAAACATGTCAACCAACCTTGATGAACACATAAGCCGAAGCTGCTTTATCACAGCCACTCCACTCCATTCCACTCCACTAATATGCCCTTTACTAATACAATTTCTGTGCATGCCAAAACTTTGCTGTTTGTGGCCAGTTTGTGCCTTGACAAAGGGTAGGGGGAGGTCTTATAGTTTCACAAGTTCACTTCAAAGTTGCGATTAAAGCTGAAAGCATTCATGAAGTGCTTCATTAATGACCTGCACAGCTCTAGAGTTTGGTGTTAAAGAGGAAGAAATAGGAGGACTTGCCTCAGTGGGTCACCACAAGTGGCAGGGTTTAATCTTTTTTGGTTCTTGCTGCCATAAAAGTGGTAGCTTGGACTCAGGGTGGGGTGGGGGTATATTTTTGCTGTCCTGGATTTTGTCAATATTGATCCTTCCGTGTAGGCAGCATTAGGGAGGTTGGTTGGGGAGTAGTACTATGACTAGACATTTGTGCTGGTGGTGCATTATGCCATAGACCCAGCATCCTATATATTCCATATGTTTTCCTTTCTTCACATAAAAGTAGAAATGCAAACATTTCACATAGTTTTAATGCTTTTGGGGGGGGGGGGGCTCTTGTGCTTTTTGCCTTATCCTTCTTTGTTCTGCAAATGTGATGTTTTCCACGTCTGATTAAATCGGGCATGCACAATTTTCCAGGCCAAAGGCTAGATTTAGCCTTTGAGTATTGGGGATTATGCTCCAAAAATAATGGGAAGGATCAGGGAGGGAAATGATTTCATCTTCACTGAAATTCATTGAAATTATGCATAGTTAATAAGATTAGTTTCTGGTTATATATTTAATAATTTTTCTGCAGTGTCATCTTGAACATTACGTTTGGGCAATAACTTCTGGAGGTTCCTGGGCCCACACTCAAGGCTTGCAAAGGTAATTCTGAATAAATAGGGCAAACATTACTGTGATGTTTTGAAGAATTTTACTGATTTTTCAGATGCATGTATATTTGCCATATGTAATTATAGTTTTTAAGGACAAGTCATTAAATAATTAAAGAAAATAATTTTTAAGTGTGTTATATGCTATTTAATGATTAACAGAGCTGGCCAGGATTTATTTTTTAGCAAATCCATCACCCTTCATTTCTGTTCAGCTTCAAATCTGATTATTATTCAGTTATGGAATAAGATTTTTAAAAAGTCAAACCATCTATAATCAAAATCTATGGCTTTGATGGCTGAATTACCACCGATGTAAGATATTTAATAGCTACACACATAAGGCCAGGCTTAAGCAGTTAATATTTAAAGAGTACATGTTTAATATATCAGGTTTAATAATGTAAACTTATTCTATAATCAAGATATAATAGCCCACCACTGTTTACAGAATAAATTCCAATTAAAATGAAACACAGCAAAATAAAAGGCTACTATGTAGCCAACACTAATAATTGGAATATATGTGATTTTTTTCATAATTTGATTTAATTTTCTTATTAAAACTTCATTAGTTTTATAGTTCAGTTGCTCAGAATATTGTTTTCTCATTCTTCTGTTTAAGCTATCTTTGTTACTGTTATTTATATTTGTTTCATTCTCTATTTTTCTGTCTTTGACTTCCCATCCCTTTCCTCTATGCAGCCATCGCAACTGAGGGGTCATCTGCTGGCAGCTGCCATTTTGCCTTCCCACACTGTCTAGGAACATTGCATTGTCCCAAGGAATTCTGGAATGAAAATAGGAACCATTGTTTTTCCTCTGGATGCTTTCAAAAGACATAACACCTAGCATATTCTTGCTAAATAATGTGACTATACACAGACACTGCCATTGAAGTCATCTTCTTGTACCAGAAAAAAATATTCCTGTTCCCAGTGGAGTGATTTCATATCGGGTCATGGAAATGAACTTATCCATACCCATATCTATTTGTTAAGCATTTTATATCAGAAATGCATCCGTAACACATCATAAACAGTCAATAAAACCAAAGAGGCAGGACTAATAACAAAGTATTCCTGTCTCCCAACACTGTCATGTTGGCCAGTAACATCTTCTTAAAAATACCACACATTCTAAGCTGTTGCTTCAATTCATACTTCATCCTTGCTAGCCTACATCTCAGACTCCATACGTCATTGCTGGAAAGAACACAACGCAATGTCTGTAGTCATTATCCAGTGTCTGAGGACGTTAGCCTAGGAAAATTTATTCAAATAGCAATAAACGGCTTGCTCGCAGTGAAAAGGCTTATTCTTCTTTCCTCTTCTTATTTAAACTAAGAAGCAAATAATAAACCTGAAATGTATGTGAAGGGGAGACATTTGGCTGAAGACAAATGCTTTTTATGAAGGGCTGAAATTAAACAGGCATCCGAAATGTATGAAAAAGCTGTAGTATAAATCATGCAGAATTTTTATTAAAAGCTTTGTCACTTGTTGAAGTCACTCATAGGGAGATGTTGGCCATGAAAAAGGGATTTGAGAAACTTTGAAATTGAGATCTAGATGCCAGAGATGATGGTGATGTGACATGGGAAGCTCGTGAAACAAACACATCTCTAGTATCTTCTGCATTTCTCTTCTGTCTCCTTAAAACCTGCTAGATTCTCATTTCTCTAAACCTGCAATGTTATGGCATGATATACTGTGGTCCTTTATATTCATCAGGAGTTTGATGGATGTGCAATAAGAATGGATAGCTGGGAGTGGAGAACTCAAAATTAAAATCCTAAGAGTGGTGAATTGCCAGGAGATTTATTTTTTTCCCTTGTCATCCTTGCAATATATTATTCTCTTTGTTCTCTGCTTATTAATTCTTGAGTCGTTAATGGCGTAATTTACTTTGCAAATTGCAATCATTTTAATTATTCATTTGTAAAACTTAAAATGATAATAAAGCAGAGAGTATTTCAAACCAGGGAATCCTCTTTCCAGATAAAGAACAGCCAATGGCCATGCAGTTGGCATCTGGAAAATGTTGAGGGATTTTAATACGTGTCCAGAATATTCTGAAGTTTTGCAAAGTCTTCTTGGGAACAATTTCACAGAACAAACCCTGTCCTCCTAAAGTGTCCTGAAGGATTGGCAGAACATTGTTTTACTAAATATGTGCTTGTAGGCCTGGTCTGTTTGATACACTAGAAGAGAACATCTGTAGCTCAGGGTTGAACCGTGGAGTCCTTGGCGCTCTCTGAACTTGGTTGTTTGCTTGCAGACATTTCATTACCCAACTACATAACATCATCAGTGCACTTGCAGGACTGACCTGAAATAAAGATGATTGTTGGTGTTATCTTGTTTTTCTGTAAACAAGCAAAGCAAGCAAACAAATACAATTTTAACACTTAGAAACCGACGAAAACCAGGAAGTAAAGAACACTACACTTAAAACTCTAAAACAATTGAAGTTATAGAAGAGCAATGTGAGACTAAAAAAGGAATTCAACTATTTTCAGGAGAAGAGCCACACTTTTTTTCAGGGGCATACTGAGGGTTGCATTCCCAACAGTGGCTGGGGTCAGGACAAAACCAAATTTTATTTAAAGAAGATTATAACTTTATTTATTGACTTACTATAAATGTACTTCATAAACCTATTCCCTGCATATGTAATAATGTTCTTATGTCATATTAAAGATTACAAATCCTTTGGAGGAACTCTGAGAGCTGTACACGAGGCTTTGGAGGACAGATATGGCCTTGAGATTGCAGACTGGCCACCCATCAACTTCAATTTTTCTAAAAAGAACAGGCCACTAAATTGTAACAACTAGTTTGAATAGATGAAGTCAATATATGTCTAAATTGAAAATATGATATTCAACAAGTTTGGAAAGGAAATGCAGGGTCAAGAACAGATATTATTACTTGCTGTATGAATCACCAGAATGCTCCATTCTCACTTCCTACACAGGAAGTGAGAACATCTGTTCTTGACTCTGCATTGGATCTCTTTTTTCTTCTTTAATAAGGGCAAATTCAACCTCCAAAGTTGTGAAGTGTAGTCCTACCTCTCCTGGATTGGTGAGGAGTTCCAATTATGGCGGTCCCAAGGAACATAAAGTCCTGCTGGGCCCATGCCATTAGGAGAGAAGGATGGGAAGAACAGCATTTCTACATTAATTTCCCCTAGTCCTTTAAAAAAAAAAAGTATTAACACAACCCCTTCCATTGAAACAAATGGAAGAAATTCATCTATGCAACTGTTGACCTAGCTTAGACTAGAAGCCACTTGGGGAAGTAATACTAGGTCAGAAAAATCCGTGCCATGGTCTAACTAATGACTAACTTGTCCTCTTTTTTCCTTTTCTCAGGTTTGCTGAAATTTCTCCAGGAGGTAGGATTGGGCATCTTACAGTAGATCTCCCCCTCAGAGATCAAGGCTGTGTGTCTGTAATTGACATGGGAAGATTATAGACTGTCGTCTGAAAGTTCTTTAAAAAATCACCAAATTTTGGCAGATTCAGTCATGGATCTCCTGTATCACACCTATTTTTACCTATAGATTTCAATGGGCCTAGTTAACACTGGTCTGTGTAACAAGAGGATTGCTCAAGTAAAGCCTCCGTTTGCATACAATGGAAGTTTCCAGTGGTTGTAACTTTGCTTCCTTGTAATTTCAGCCATGGTGGTAACATATTCAGATTTTAGAAAGAATGAGTTGTATAGATCCTTGAAGGCACATGAGCATGATCCCCAGTGAGAGCCTTCCTTACATGTTCAAACAACTTTCTTTGACAAGACTTGATATATACAAATACATACTAGGCAAGTAATAGAAACAGCAACAGCAATAGGCATTATATATTCCATCCTCTTTTGATGCAGACCCCTGGAATTGAGGTCTATTTCCTTAAGCTATAAAGAGTGTATAATTGACAAAGAGTAGTGTGATCCATTGTAGTAGCATAGTAGTAGCAGGACTAATACTAGTGGTAATAAACCTGAACTTGCTACAGAAGGTATGCTCTATCAGTAACTTCATTCAGTTTCATCTTACAAGTGGGGTTGTATAAATCACGCATCGTCAAGTACTCATACTTGGTTCCTTGTTACATTTTGTGTTAGATGTGCTCGTAAAAATCCTAGTGATGCCCTTTAAAAATGCAGACTACAGAGAGGCAAGGTAACAGCCCAATTTGCCCTGTTATAAAGAGGAGGCAATTGTCTTTCCTTGTGCTTAGCTGTGCCAATTTCAGTAAAGTCAGATTTGTGCCTGTGCCCATCTTCTGGAGTTTTCTTTTAAATGGGTATGTTTGCAGACTTACACGTGGGAATCGTAGGAGGCAGAACGGAGAGCAAAAATTCCAAAGCCAATCGTTCTGAATGGGACAGATGGCAACTCTAGCCAAAAATAGCTTTTCAAGAAGTAGAACACATGGTAAATTGCATTAATTTTAATAATTGCTTTTGTATGCTTTGATTAAAAACTGGCAAGGACCTCTACCCAAGATAATTTACATACTTCCCTGTTGGTGCTTTGCATGTTGCTAGTTTTTTTAAAAAAATATTATTATTGCAAACTTTCAGTTACTGAATGCTGCCCACATGTGACAGAAGGGACCAGGGGTTCTTTAGTAACTTTTTGTGAAAGGTGCAGGGTATCTGCAGGCAGGGGGTAAAAAAGTCAAGATGGTGGCCATAAACATGCCATCGAAGCCCCGCCCAATTTTTATGTGTGGTGTGATATAAAGGTGGGGATTTTAGGAACCAAGTGGCTATGATGTTGGTTGATCACAACCGTTACTCCCCCCCATGGTGTATCTCCCTCCAGAGATAAGATCCATGCCCTCTATTTTAATATTTAAGAAGCTTTTTAAAAGATGGCATTTTCCACAGGCATTTGGGGACCGAGGCACATGCAAGCAGAGCTTCCTAAGAATGTGACGTATTTTCTTTTTATGTGACAATTTATGGGGCTTTGGTTTTAAAATAATAGAATGTGATTGCACTTTATTCTTCATACGTAGATAATTTGGATTATTGTAGAATTAGGTGTGTGTGTCAGCCCCACTGGGTAGACCAGGCCAGGAAATCAACCCCACACGAAGGCTAAAACTACTCTTATTGACATTGGCTATAATGACAGAAACTTCCAAGTCTGATTGTGCTGGACCTCCTCCTCCTTCTTATAGTTCAGTGACTTAGGGAGGCGTCTGTCTGAGCATCTTCCGAACGTTATCTGGATGTTCTGGACTTAAAAAAACGTTTCAGCCCCCTTTGCCTAGGTCCCCTCAGCCTAGCTTCCACGTACCTCCCTCAAGGCCATCTTCCTTACAGTTCGGATGTTGCTGCTTGTGAGCCACTTAGAGTCGAAATGATAAAAGCAGCACAAAACACATGCATAATCAATGAATAGTCCACTGAAACTGCAATCCTGGTCCACTCTTTATTTCAAGATGAGAGAGAAATTAGCCAATCTGCTTCTGCCTCTGAACACTATGACCGAACTGCAAATTACCAGTTTAAATGTTGTCTCTTCCATAAGTCAAGAGTGCACCTTCACATGCCATTTTCTTTTGAAAGGAGTGAGGAAATGGCCATGCGGGTGTGCCTATGTGTCTTTATCTTCTAAATTGGTTGATTTCCCAGAATCTCAAATCTGATAGCAGAGCTGATTCAACAGACAGTCCAGTCAATCTGTATACAACATAGAGGAGGTGGCTTTAGGCACCAAAGTGTCTTGCAAAATCACTGACCCCTATAACGGCAAAACGGCAATAACTTTAATATTGACTTCTTCACTGGGTTCCTATAAGGATTCCAACAATAATAAATGGTCATATTCATACTAAGCCCAAACCAAACAAATATTTTTGGCTTTGTGTGTTGTATGAACCCAGGAATTATAGCTTATTTAAGCAAATTATGGTTAAGCAAAACGTTATTTACTGTAAAGTGTGAATCCAATCTTTAAAAACTGAAACAGTACAACTGCAAAGTATATTAACATTGTTTCCCTTTCGAAATAAAGATAATATGCAATCTGAGTTTATGGTCAACGATTTGTATCGAAGGGTAACCGGTTGTGTAAAGAGGCCATTTTTCTCTCTTGCCTTCATTGCAGCAACATTATCTCCATGAACATTATTAATCTTGGAAGATTTTTAATATATCTATTGCCAATAAATTATCTTCTTCTACACCCAAGTGTACGTTTGTGGCCTTGAAACTCTTGTGGTTCCTGAAATCCCTCTGAAAAATGCCTGCCAAATCATAATTCTTAATAGGATAGAAGAGGAAAATTATTAAATGCTTGGGTAACAACCATATTTGTTGCATTAATCTAATTTAAATTAAACTGAGAGGGTTTTTTTTTTCAATTTTTTGGCTTCACCCAGGTCTTTATGACCTGGTCTGTGCTATAGAAAACCAGCATGGTGTCTTGGAGTAGCCATTTTCTCTTGACTTAGTCTATGTCACAGGGTGATTATTGTGAGGAAAAAATAAGAGAACTTTGTATTTCAGATTGAGCTCCCATATGAAATGAAGGCTCTGAATCTATCAACTATTTAAAGACCACGTAAGGCCCTTAACCTGAAGAAAAACCTACATCCTGATCAACATATTTCTTTTGCTAAGCTGATGGAGAGTCTTTGCTTCTGTCTTGGTTGTAGTAATCAGCCTCAACTTCTGGTACTTCAAGTTGTATATATGTTGCTAGGCTCTCAGTATCTTGCTTTTTCTTCCCCTGTAGCTACTAGATTCTTCTACAAGCTCTCATTGTTATGTACAAGGAGCACATTATATTACTGTAGATTGGCAAATACTTCATAAAATCCTCTTCGGACAGAGTCATTTTTACTCTTGAAGGAGAAAGCAAGAGAGAAACACTGTCAAGTGGATACTTCTAGTTAACTCAGCAAGAGAGTGCAGTATTTGTTTGGGTGTCTGGACTGAAATACCCAATAGCAGGTGGGAATGAATATGTGCCTTTTGTAGAAATCTATGGTTTTGATTTCTGCCTAAGATGGATGCTCCAGCAGGGTGAAACTTAAGAAAGCCAGCAGAATATAAAAATAGATGAGTGGGGATTGGGAAGGAAAGTGGACTGTTGCTGTTAGCCCTTGATGCTGCATATGACAGGATAGCCAGTGAACCATGATTTATGATATTTTCATAGTGTTTATCCTGCAATATTAGGCTTATTGTGTGCATTGTGTTCATCCTGAGGTGAGTATTCAATGAGATAGGAAGCCTCAGAAGAAAAAACACAGACACACGTACACCCATACATCATCTTACCAGAAAGATATGGGATGCCGGAAAATTGATTGATTTGTTTATTTATTTATTAAATGGATATCCCATCACAGGCAAATTACTCTTGTCAGTTAACATGATATAGAAAAAAAGTTTACAACATCTGTGGTAAGACTCAGATCAGCATAAAATCAAAACAATGTAACAATAAAATAACAGTTCAGAAATTAACTCAAAAAATACATCAGAGATGGTCCAATCTAATTAGAATACCTTCTGGGATAGTTCTGTTTTCAGCTTCTTTCTGAAGGCAATCAGAGAAGGATCCAGACTGATTTCCACAGAACTAGCATTGCTACTGAGAAGAAGCACCTCCTGGTCTCAGCGACTTCTACCTCCTGAAAGTCAGGCACCAGGAGCAGTTTCTCCCTAAATGACCTAATAGGTCATGACTCTGGTTGGAGCAAGTGGCCAAGCCATAATGGTTTTACAGGCCAAATCCAGCACTTTAAATTGCCCTTCAAAGCTCCATGGAATCCAGCGCGGGGCCCGTAGCAACGGTGTGATGTGCTTCTTGTGGCAGATGTCAGCTAATATGTATGCTGCTAAACTTTGGACTAACTACAGCTTTAAAGGCAGTCCCATGTAAAGTGCACTGCAGTAGTCTATTAAGGTGGTAAGAAAAGATTTTATTCATTTATTTATTTTTAAATTTATATGCTGATATAAATTTATATGACAAGTTACTCTAGCAAGGTAAGGCTGCAGTCAGTGCACCAGCAAAGGCCCCTCTAGCTACAGCTTCCATCTGCTGTAGTAGCAGGAGCTGTGAGTCTAGATCAGTGTTTTTCAAACCTGGCAACGTCTAAGATGTGGACTTCAACTCCCAGTTTATCCTAATGTTGCCAAGTTTGAAAAACACTGGTCTAGAAAGACTTCCAAGTCACAAATCTGCTCCTTAGGGGGAATTGTGTCTGCCTTTCCAGAGATAATGCTGGTGTTGATGGAGAACCTTGATGGATAAGCAGCATTTCTGTCTTGTTTGGGTTCAGCTTCTGTCCCATCCAGACCCTTATAGCTGCCAAGTGCTGAGAAAGGACATCAATACCGTCTTCCCTGCAGCCTAGAATGGCAGTGTAAAGTTGAGTATCAGGAGCATACTGATGATACCATACCTTGAACTGTTAGATGACCTCACCAAATGGCTCACCCAGACAATGTTACTCTGACATGTAATATTTGGAATAGCAACTGCGGAGGTGCTATTTTACATTGGAAAGGTATTGGAAGTTATGGTCTGGGCTGAAGTATGGGGTGAGTTTCCTATCCTTTTGCCTAAGAAACAACTGCAATACTCTTTTAGGGTAAATCCTCATATGGATACCTCTTGCTCTACATACCTCTTATGTTTATCTTGTGATTTCTTAGGGAAAAATAAAACTGCAGTCTATACAGCAAATAAATGCTATGTTGGTAATTTATGTGAAGTCATATTGGGTGTAATGATTTCTTAGGTCCCCTGCTCGAGATTATATCTGCCCCCTAAATGAGCATCAGACCTTTAAATGACTTTCTATGTAAGTTTGAACTCAAAGAATGATGTTGAAAAGGCACCCAGAGTGATGGATCCTGGAAAGGATGGGATTGGACCATTTTTTAAAATTCAGATGAAAAGAGACTACAGGTAGTCCTCGACTTACGACGACAATTGGGAACAGAGTTTCCATCGCTAAGTGATGCAGTCGTAAAGCACAACTGCACTGCTTAGTGATGGCAATCCTTCAGTCGCGGTTGCTTTCATTAACTGAATCCCACAGTTGTTAGGTGAGGCAACTTCCTGCTGGCTTCCCACAACCAAAGTCAGTGGGGAAGCTGGCAGGAAGTTGCAAATCTAAGGCTGGCAGACAAATAAGTGGCTGCTGCTGGGTGGGGGAGGGAGTGAGGGGAACAAGGGGGTGCGCGAGAGGTGCCGCACAGGTCAGGGAGGGTACGCAGGCGTGCATAAGTGGCCTGTGTGGTGCAAGCACAGAGGGGCTGGGGAGGGTGTGTGAGTGGGAGAGATTTACCCCAGCAACTTGCGACCTTCCCTGCCAGCTTCCTTGTTGACTTTCTGGGGAAGCCGGCAGGAAAGGTTCATAGTGATCAATAAACATGGTGTGCTTGGCAACCGATTATAAGCGCAAATGAGGTGCCAAGCACCCAGATCATGATCACGTGACCACAAGGGTGCTGGGATGACCATAACTCTGAGGACCAGTTGTAACCACCATTCATTCAGCACCATCGCAACTTTGAACACTTGCTGAATGAATGGTCGTAAGTCGAGGACTGCCTAGTGTCTCTCAGTCAGGCGTTCATGGAATTGGTTGTAATACAAAAATTACATTAGAGTTATTTTCTACTGTTTGATGTTTTACAGAAGTTTTCCCCAGCCTGGAGACTTTAGCTTAAGCCAACTCCAGCCAGCAAAACCAACATTCCTCATTCTGGCTGACTGGGAGTGATGAATTGTATTCAAACCCATTTTGGGGAAGGCTGCTTTATGACATGAACATTACTTTAAAATAACTAATATATCATCTCTAAAGTTTATTTTGATTGTATATTTAACACAGCACTGAACTTTAGACAGGACTTATACCTGCTATAAGCTTGCAGGCAATAACAGAAAGATAAAAAGCTGTAGGGAAAATAAGCTTACCTTTGTCTATTTATAATGCCTTTTAATATGCATTGTTATGTTTAAGGATTTCTGTATGCTCAGAAAACTTTTAATTCTATTTTTTTTAATTGTTATGTCACAGTTTGATGTTAACAGAAATGGGGTCTATGTGATAAAAATAGACCCTGCTTAACATTTTGGAACAGGAAGTGAAGGGTGTTTTATGCTCCAAGTGTCATGAAAACACATCTGGATTAGTGTATCTGTATTTTGAAACTATGATTTATCATCTGAACTTTCCAAGCCTGGGAATCACAATCCCATTGTGACTGTAATGGTATGTAGGAATGACCTTGGGAGGCAGGAGGAAGAGCCAAAGACTAGACAGTGGTCAGACAAGTGGCAGCTAAGTCTGCAGAAGGAATGGGGGCATGGCAAATTCTGTCCCAGCTGTTGTGTTAGTTGTATCATGGCATTCTGAAAATTGGTCACTGGTATATCTACTTGCTGCTGGTTTTGCCACAATGCTGCTACTAGGTGTTTGATGGATGGAGGAGCCCCCTGGGGATCAAAGACTATTCTTAAAACTCCAAGGAGGGTCTTCTACCTTTCTTTGGAATAGAAGACTTGCAAGATTGGTGTCAGCCTTTCAAGGTAGTCCAGACAAGAAGCACACCCAGAAGTACTAGCACTAACTTAATGTAAGGCTACATTAACAGAATCTTGCAAGTCTGAAAGTACATCTCTCTCCCCTCGCCTTTATAGGCCAAGAAACTAGGAAGAGTCCATTTGCCACGCTCACATTCCTTCGGCGGGGTAAGCTACCCCTTATCTGACCATTGCCTAGTCTGCAACTCTTCCTTCTGTCTCCCAAGGTCATTCCCATATGCCATTACAATGACTGACCCCAAACACTTCAAATCCGGCCCTGGATTGCATTGGAAACATAGAATGTGGCAGCTTCTATGCACTGTGGGAGAAAACAATGTTCTTGTCAAGGGTTGCCTCAAGTAAGCTTTGTCTCTTATTTCTCTCTTTCCGGAGAAAGGGAGGCATCTCAGGAGCAGTACTGGCAACTTTAACATGGGTGGACTTTGCCATGCTGGCTGAAGAATTCTGGGAGTTGAAACCTACATCTTAAAGTTGTCAAGGCAGAGAAACACTGCTCTGGAGAATGAAGAGGGTGAGAATCTGATCTTCAAATCACTCTGAAGATAGTTATTCCACAGTCAGAAGTTCTAACATTAGTAAAAAGATCCAGAAGGTGGATGGGTCCCCTGCTACTTCCTGGAATACACTGTCTAAACATATTTCGTCCCATTGGTCATAATGAGAAGGTATCTAATTTTTTAAAAGAGGGAGGGAGTGTAGGAAGAACCATGAATGTAACTCCTTCCTTCCATTCTGCAGGCTGGAAGAGTTGTAGGCTTATCACTCTGACATTGGGTATGGAGTTGCTTGGTTGGTATTAGAGCTACTCTGTGCCCACACATGTGAACTTCCAAGCTTCTGCATTTTTAAAGTCAAAGTTTCCATCTACTCAGTTGACCAACAAGTAGGCTTGGTTTCAAAATTGCTGAGGTGATGGTCTCACCCTGAGAATGCTGCAGTTGCAAGGGGACAAGTCTTAATGAAGATACATGAAGGCTATTATCCTATTAGTGTTAATGGAAGGGAGAGACACCGATTAGGAGAAGAATGAGCACCAGCCAAAAATGCACAGCTAACATTCTGGGATTCAAAGGTATTTCTTCTACTGAGTTTAAAGCTCCTCTCCCACCTCCATCAGTCATCTGAAAGTCCCATCTCTGATACTTTTCCTTGCTTTTATTTGCAAACATGTTGCACTTCACCTGTGTTTATTGCTTATATTTCTTACAAATATGTATGTGACTATATATATTTTATCTTTCTGACCTGAGTTTCTAATAATACAAATGTAAAATAAGTATAAAGCAAGTATACTTTGAATTGAGTTTATCTCTCTAAAGGAGCAGGAAAGCGGTTTAGGAATTTAAATAAAAAATTCAAATAATAAATAAAGCAAACATCCATGATCTGGTAAGTATAATGGTCAGCAAAGCACAATAACCCCCCCAGATGTCATCTACCAGACCCGAGAGAGAGAGAGAGAGAGAGAGAGGAAAAAAGTTAAAATGACTAGCAAATACAAGATTTCTAAATCTTAAAATCTTTTGAGATGTTCATGGTTTGCTTAGATCTTGTGAGATTTAGAGGAACAATCACAAAGCCTCGTGTGGATCCTCATAGGAGATTGGTCAGGTTTTCAGGGGTTGAGGTCTCAGTTTGGGAGATTTAGCAATCTTGTGAGATACCAGTTATACTGATTTTTTTTTTTTAATGATGTATTTACCACTGCATCAAATCAAATAAAGTCACCTGGTGCCTGAACAACTGTTAACTTCTGGATTACGGCAAACAATTTTACATGCCTTCAGAAATGCCTTGGAAGCTTCAATTGGTAGAGAATTTGAATGCTAAAATTCTGGCTTGTTCAGCTCTGTTACATCGATCCTCAAGGAATTCTGTGGCCACCCTAATTTCTGAGACGTGCCATTCAGGCATCTTTTGATGCCTAAACATTATTGGGACAAATATTGGAAGGTCTTCCTTCCCTATGACCCAACCAATAAACTGAATGATCCCAGGAAGCTTTTCAGAATTCAGTTGAGAGATGTGTATCATGTACTTACAAAACAGAAGCACTCAGCATGATTATGCCTTGACTCCAGAATGCCATCCCAAAGGAATTCAACCAGTTCCAACTCTTTACTCTTCCCCATGCCAGAGTGTGACATTTTTAAATGTCTGGGCATTTGAAATATAATGGTAACTTGCTGCGATAGATATATCTCCCCTTATTAAAAATGGATTTAATTGCTGTAGGGTGTGTGTATGTGTGTGTGTGTGTTACACATTTGTGTGTATGTGAGTGTGTAAAATATCACACTGAGGGAAGGTGTTTGCATTATTGAAATTACCGAACCTCCAATTAGTCTCATATGAGAGTTCTTGCAATCTTTTTCCCCCTCTTCCTGACAAATATAGGGCAGCGTTTCTCTGTGGGAACAAAAGCATTTAGCCACAGTACCTGAGAGCTGGTTGCAGAAATATACTCTGAAACGTGGCCATCAAAACAAAAGGCAGCCTCCCCGCGTAGCTGTTTGCTCCAGAGTTTCTCAGGTGGAACCCACATTCTAGAATAAAACATAACAGCTGTTTTGAAATGATTTATCATCCTAGAAATTGACGGATAATCACGTGAGGAGGAACTTTTACCTGTCCTCTTTTTGCAGCCTCATGTCAATAAGATTCAGGTCACTTGCATCCTGCTACTTATAAGGGTTTTTTTTTTTCCTGGTTATTGTTATCATTGTTGTGCATGACTATGTAATATACTGTTGCCCAGTGAGCCTAAAGGAGGTTCTCCTTCCGTTTGGTGAATATTGTGGACAGAAATGTCAAATTATGTTCCTGTTTGTGGATTTTAAAAAAAAGGGGACAAAATTAAATACTGTAATTGACTGCTTGCTTGTTTTTAAATAATGCTCCAAACTGTAGGGCTGCCCTTTCATAAAATTACAGACCCCCCCCCCCAAAAAACCATATATTTATATAACAGAGATCAGAGAAACTGGTTTAGCACAAGCAGAAGAAGGGAGTGAATAAATAGGCTCTGGGACTGGCAAGTGTGCTGAAGGCCATAGACCTACAGCTGATTTCTTCACTCCTTTTTCTTTTCAATGCTGTCAGGCAGCCCCTGACCTCTGCCCAGAATCATTGTAGCTTTTGTGTAGCGTGATTTCACCGTTCAGAGACACACATACACCCCACCTCACTTAGCCACTTTGGGGCAATTCTTATAACCTGGGGTGGACAACCTGCAGCCCTGGGTCGCACACAGCCTTCAGATTTTTTATTTGAGTTTCCAGAGTTCAGTCTCTCAACTATTGCTGAAAACTGGTGAGGGTACAAATTCCCAGCCTTTTGACATAGGAAGAAAAAAAGAAAGAGAAAAAACCCTACGGTAAGACCTGTAAGACCTAAAACAGGTCTGACAGGGTTTAAAAAATAGGGGAACCCCAAATTCTGTTGGGCTAAGCTCAGTTCTACATGCACAGCAAGAGGTGAATTGTAGCAGCTAGGATCTTCTTCATGTCTACGTCAGGTGGTCCCTTGATGGTTGTGAGGTTCTGGAAGATTCTCTTGACCTCGCTGTTTTGTTGCCCCTTTTTACGGTTCGTTTCTTTTTCTCTCCAGGTATGATTACATAGAATAATCTCTTTTTTCTCCCATTTCTTTGTGAACTTTGGTATTGTTTGAACTATAAGTAAAGTACATCTCCGTTTATATGAAGATGGGATAATTCTTTACAAGGGGCAATTGCTTCAAGGAGGAAGGGAGAAAGAAGAAGAGAGAAATGAAGACAAAAAGCAGAACTGAGACCAGTTAAAATAGTGTTCACAAGATTGTCCAATGATTTCTATTCTTTATCATGCTTTTACTGCACAGAGTAACTCATACCACAAAACAAATTCCTACTTCCACTCAGGAATAAATCTGAACATCCCACACCTGCCTCATTAGTTCAACCCTTGCCTCCCTCCCACCCCTAATTAAGTATGGCTCCTACCATCAAAGGTAATCTCCAGCCCTCGGCCAAGATGTCTTCTTTTCACCATAATGCTGGACTGTTACCATAAAGAGAGCCAGCATAGTGTAGATCCAGGATCTAGTCCATTTTCAACCATAGAAGCTCCCTGGGTGACTTTGAGCCAGTCACCTTCTCCCCACCCAACCTACTTCAGAGAGTTTTGTTGTGAGGATAATGGGAGGAAGGAACGCTACTTTGACCACTTTTGCTCCTGAATGAAAGGCTGGATATAAATCTAGACACCCATACATATTCAATATTTCTGAGAGCCAGGATGTTAAAGATGTTGGATTAGGGGCCGGGCAACCCAAGCTGTAGTCCACTTCCGGTACAGAAGCTCCTTAGAGTACCTGGGGCCCAGTTGGTAATGGTATGTGGGAATGACCCTGGGAGATGGGGGAACAGCTGCAGCCAGGGCAATGGTCAGATAAGAGGCAGCTTAGCCCACAGAAGGAATATGAGCATGGCAAATGTCTCAGAAGGGACTGTCCCTAGTTTCTTGGGTTGTAAAGGCAATGGGGGAGAAAAGTACTTTCAGACTTGCAAGGCTCTGTTAATGTAAACTCACAATAAAGTAAAGCTAGTACTTCTGGGGTGCTTCTTGTCTGGACTAACCTCGCAAGGCTGACACAGTCACGCTCTGTCAGCCCAAGCTACCTCACAGGATGACTGCTGTGGGGGAAAAGGGGACAAGGGATCACTATGTGTGCTGCCTTGAGCTCCTATATAAGGAGGGGGGATGCAAATCAAACAAATAAATAAACAAAAGCCATTTGGCTTCATGATGCAACTTTAAAAATATTTCTAACATCTCTAACAGCAGTATAGTTCTTTATTGCAGGTATCCATAAGCTGCTCGGCTTATCCTGCTCTGGCTACAGACTGAATCAGGAAAGATTCAGCCAACAGCTCTTGGTAATATGTCTACTCTGCTTGACAATTAACCTTTAGGGAGCCTTCCCTCTGCAGCCTGGCCACTGATTTAAGGCCGCTGCCTTGTCAGTAGTTCTCCCTGCTGTCATGGCCAACTGACCCCTAAGCCTGCTGAAATTTATCTACCCATGAAACGTTGAGGGAAGCCAAATAAAGGGCTGCTTCTCAAGACAGGGGCGGTCTTTAGGTTGGGATGACATCATCAGAAACACGACAACGTTGGAAATTTGGGTGGGGCTGGGTTTAGAATCAGCAGAAATTTGAGGCAATCCATAGCAAGTCCATACTGGTTTAATTCAGGCAAGTTGTGCCATTTTACATCATCGGTATCAGTTGACGTTATTTGTATAATGCGAATGATGTAATTATATCAGTTACATGATTATGGAAGCGATGTACATTGACATAAAAATAACATATGATGAAGATGGATCCCAAATGGTCTAAATTGGTTTTAAGGGACACTCTTTCCCCCAAATGATCCATTAAGGACAGGATTTCCTGGAGCACTACATTCTTTTATGGATTATTTTTCGCTTAAGGTGACCTGTGATATTGGGGCTTAGTACTACGTCAAAACCAGGCCTTCATGGCTTGTTCAACAAATAATGTTTTTTAGAACTTCCTGGAGAGGAGCCAATATATATGCAAGACAAGGACTGTACACACAACAAATGTGAGAACCTGTCCTTGATGGTGACCACTATAGTCAGACATCCTATCTTGGCTGACCTCTGGCTGTGTTGTGTGTGAAAGATGAAAGGAATGGGATTCAACCAAACTCCGGAGCACAAGTTGCACACTTTTGCTCTAAAAAAAAGTGTGAGTTCCCTTCAGATGTTTTGCTAACCATGCCCCTTTGAATGGGGGAAGCCATTCTCATGTCAGCACGGGCGCATTTTCTACCAAACTGGAATGACAGTGGATGCTCGTGTGGTATTCAAATGCACTGGATTGGGGCTCTTTCACTTGGGATGAAGGAGGGGAGGAGTGACATGCTAGAGGTACAAATTTATCCATGACATTCAGAATGTAGAAAGAGAGAAAGGTTTTGCTTTCTATTTACAGTGATAGGACTTGAGGTCATCTCCTGATACTAAATGCAAGGAGATTCAGGATCAATAGAGAGAAATACTTTTTTTCCCAACAGCTCATAGTTCTTTCTTCTTTCTATTTTGAAAACAGAGGGGAATGCAAGCTGCTCAGTCTTTTTGGACTGGAGTGACATCCAAATCCAAGTGACTAAATCAGTAATAAATCAGTAATGAATTCAATAGTTAAAATTGGGGATTTGCTGTCAGCAGTAGTGGTAATGGCAGCCAACTGGGGTGGATTAGAAGGGGAATGGACAGCTTCATGAAGGATCGGCCTGTTGGTGGCTAGTAACATTGATGGATGTTCAGCACCTCCTGGATCACAGGTGATATGCTTTAAATAGGTTGCTGGGAAATGCTTGTGAGCTTCCCAAGGGTATCCAGTTGGTTACTATGTAACACAGAATGCTAGACTAGATGGGCCAAGGGCCTGATTCAGCACATCTTTCTTAAGTTTTTAAATCAAAACAATAATATTTGGTGAAAATGATGGTAGTCTTTTAAGTGCTGCTGAACTACAATTCCCAGCAGGCCTCACCATTGAGGAGCAGCTGGAAATTGTAGTTCAGCAACATCTGCCGTACTACTTGCATTAGAAGAACATTTGGTAGCTGACTGCTCCTGGAAGTGGTGGCATCTCTCAGATTTTACTATTTCACCTCCAAAGATATAAAATTCTCACTTGGTTAATGTTTTGCATATTTGTATCAGGGATGCTGTGTTGCATTTTAGAACTAAACATGATAACAGTGTTGAACACGGGACATAGACAACCCTTTCGTTGGGACCTAGAAAAACAGACTGAAACCCTGAAGTAATATTTAAGCTTAGAAAATGTGGTGTCTGAAAAATGAAGATAACATCTGAAATAGGCAAAACAGTTCTCTTTCATTCCTTTCCCATCCAGATCTAATGTTTTTTTTTTATAGAGTTTAGTCTCTTTTCTTCAACAGATTCTTCTTCTAGATGTTTGAATCTAGACTGGTGTTTCTCAACCTCGGCAACTTTAAGATGTCTGGACATTAACACCCAGAAAACTTAAAATTGCCAAGGTTGAGAAACACCAATCTAGAGAGAAGAAAGGACTGCACTATTTTTATAGTCTTGACAACCCATCATTGCTTATACAGCTTTTCTACAACTCACTGCTCTATTGAAGATTGCAAGGAACCATTTTTAACAGGACAGATGCTTTATACAATCTATGCCAGTGTTTCTCAACCATTTGCTGGCTGGGGAATTCTGGCAGTTGAAGTCCACACATCTTAAAATTGCCAAGGTTGAGAAACACTGGTCTATGCATTTATCTATACAGTATGTAAAATTAGAATATTTTCAAAAAGATGATGAAACTTAAAATAACTTTTCCCCATATTAATATATCTTGTGATGTGAGTTTGTGGACCAAAGCAAATATAGAAAGGAAATTATAACTAGCTGGCAATTATTTTTGATCCCTGATTTATTTCAGAATATTAAATTCCGACGGGTACAAAAAAAAAAAAATCCCTTGAAATTAACTGTATCACTCCTGGAATCCTGCATTCAATTTCTTTGTCACCTGATAATTCTTTGCATTTTGGTCATGCTAAAACATACAGGAGATAATGTTTGATTAATGTGTATTTAAATATATATTAAAAAGCAACCAAAGAATTATAAAAACCACCCATTTATTACTGATAGCATTAGAGTATAAAGCTCTTGTTTTGACGTTTGGCCCTTTCAACGGAAGACTTAGATGATGAACAGGCTGCTGGCTTGGCTTACCTCTTGCTTTAATAGAACCTTCATTTCTCCACCCTGTAGATGTCAATACAGCAAAAGATGGCAACTATTTATAATAATAATAATTATAAAAAAATAATAACTGATTAAACTTGTATGCCCCCCAACTCTCAACAACTCTGTTTTTTCTATCTTTCCATGGCCTAGGCTTCATTGGGTAATTTGGTACAATGGCGCTCCCCACCCCCCCGATAAATTCTTAAATCTGTAAGCTATTATGCCAAGCTACCGAAATCCCATTTTTTTGGTGAGAAAAATTTCAAGTTTGGGACATTCAGATATAAGATCTCATGGGATTTCAATACTGTTCATGCAAAGGCTCACAAAAATCTGAATCCTTGCAAGATACTACATCCTTTCAAGCTGTCAATGATTTTTGCATTTCTTTTATTTTGGGAGGGGGGGTCATTGTTGCTTCTGCAGTGGGTGAGTGGGATCTGGTGTCATGATACAGTCTAGCTTTAGTATGTGTTTCAGCCTAAACAATACACAGAGTTGTCCAAGATCCTGTTGGTTGCTGTCTTCTTCAGCAGAAGGTCTCTGTTTTGACTTCCTCAGTTGACTTACTGACTTACCTACCTTGTCTGTTCAGCCTTGACTACCCCTGTGGGACTCAGATGTCTATCAAAATGCAAGTCTCACTAACTGATAGTGTCACACTTGGTTTTGTTGGTTGTTTTTTCTGAATACTAAAGAAGAGGGTGGAAAATATGAATGTGAATGACCCCAGCCTTGTGGGATCACATCAGGAGATTTCCTACATTTGCTTTCTCATTCAAGCTGCCGATACTCACCATTTAGTTATGGAATATAATGAATTTAAACTTGCTTGCCACAGAAGTTGATATCATATATACACTGTGGTTTCAGAGAATACTTTTAATTGACAGAAACATTTTAACATTATCAAAATGCTACATGGTTAAGCCCTTTGTTTTAAAGGAGCAAACTCGTAGAAGTTTGATACCACACTAGGCTTGATCAACATTTTTTTTAAGATTAGCTAATAAAAAAAATAACTGTCAATAAAATTATGCAGGCAAATGATGTAGCTGGATGTTGTTCAGCATTAGGCCTTCATACTTTGACAGCATTTCAAAATGACTCTTCAGTGGTGTGCCTGTCCTCCTTGAAAGGCTTGGCTGATTAATTGTCACACAAGGAAGTTAGTGATGCACGACACTGTCATCTGCACAGAGCTTAATTTGAGCAGCAGTTCAGCCCCTGAAACTTTTAAACACCAGGGCTCAACTCTGGAAAACCTGGAGCCTCATCAAAGCATTCCTGAGCACCTGCTAAGAACTTTCCCCTTGATATAATCATTTCTACTCATTTCTCAATCTCTACTCAACCACTAATTTCTACTAAAGATAGCTCAAAGTTAGAAGATAGGACATCCAAACAGGGGCATAAGATAACTCATCAATAAAAGAACCACATTGGAGCATTTATTTGGTTCAGGATTTCAAAGGGAGCCACAATTCTCACAATGCAGCCATGCCTCAGTTGTACATGCTTAATAAAGTTCATTCTTTAGCAGTGAAATCAAAAGCTTGGGTAACAGATGACAAGTATTTTGCCCAGTCCAGGTGTCTTGGAAGCCAGATGTTAGTCAGAAAAGCAGTAGCAAATTGGAAGAAGCAAGGCTGATTCAGTATCAGGCAGACTCAAGTGATATTTAGTAACTCTGCTTATTTTCCAGGACGTTAGTCTGGAAAAAAAATAAAGTGAATTCATGAATGCCATCCTATAAGGAGAGCAGTTTGGTAGAAGATACACAGTTTGGGGGCAAATTTTGAGTGTCCTGGAGGTTGAATGAAGGCTTTTTAAAGAAAAAGATGGAGGACCTCTTGTGCACCTCTGCTTTAGGTATAGATGACCAAAGAGGTAGAAGGTGCAGGACAGATTCACACATGGATACGCAGCACTCAGGTCAGTGAATAGATTCTCTTAGCAAACAATGGGAATGAGTAGACGTGGCAGACCACAAATATTGACTGAAGAATCCTAGTAATATGGTGATATAAAGAGAAGTGTAAAACAAGAGATGTCATTAATGTTTTTTTTAGCTTAGTGTGTTGTGTGAACCCATCTGTTATATCATTCATAGGTAGAGTTTTTTTTAAAGGGTTTCATCATATTTTAGACACTTCCTTCAAAGGGATTTGTTGTGTAGCTGCTTCTGTCCCTGTTTGGAATGGACAGATGCAAGAGTAAAGGAAAAAAATAAATTCTTGATTTCCCCAGGACCTAACTTTGGGCTTTAGGTGAAGTCTAGGCTGCTACTGGTATGTTGTGCAATGGAATTCAGAGAACAGAATCGCGCAAGGTTTCACATTGGCTATTTTGCTTTCCGTTCCAACTAACAGCACTGCAATGTACCCAGGGCAAATGAAGGATAAATATTACATTTTGGATGTCTCCCCCGCTTCCCATTCTAATAATACATAAAATATAGACCTCCTGACAATTAAGTTTCAGCTAGGCCTGATTGTTGTAAAGGCCCCAGTGTTAAGTCAAAGATTTGATTTTTGTGTCCAGCTTCAGAATAGATGACTATTGAGCTCCAGATTCATGAGCTACATATTAAGTAGCTGCAGTCCCATTAATGAACAGTAAATAAACACAATGGAAAAACAAAGCTAAAGATGTCCAGGAAGTTAATGAAAAGGCAAGCAACATTTTGTGACCAGAGGTTGCATTAAATTAAAAAAAAAAAAAGTGTTGGCCAGCAGGAGGCACAAGACAGGACGGAGAGGCAATGACACCATCAGAGGGTTGGGCTGAAAGTATCAGACCTTTCAGCATTTTCACTGTAGGAGAGCAAAGGTTGTTTAAGAAGGACAACATTTATTTGAAATATTTTAAAATTCTGTTATACTAATTAAAAAAAACAACAACACCCAACATGGAAGCTTAAATGCTGATTTCAGAACTTAATTCCTTATCAGTCTGAAAAATGGCATTTTTCTGCTGAAGTCTGTAGGGCAGTCTTGGAGTGAACTATGGAAAAGTAGTGAAGGCCCCCTCATACAGCCTACAGGCTGTCAGTTGTCTCTTCTTGGTGTACCAGCATGCAGGACGATAGAAAGTCACGCTTTCCAAACTTTATCCACAAACTTTGGCAGGTGCAACCTAACTTCAAAACTGCCCAGTAACACATACATACATACATACATACATACATACATACATGTGGGAAAAGGCTCAAGGCAGCTAACATGACATTAAAATTTATAGTCAAAAGGGCTTGCAACAGTACTAGAAAGACAGAGTTTGCAGATGATTCAGGATGGTTAAAGCTGAGATGCTCATTCTTCTAAGCTTGGCCTCTTCTCCTCCCATCTCAAGTCAGCCTCTTTCTTCCCACAGCAATGCTCTGTCAATGGGACCTAGAGTCACCCTTTGGGGGAGATGGGCGGCATGCAAATTTAATAAATAAATAAATGCAGCACTTCATGATGAATTGATCACGATCACCATAGTGATTTTTCTCTGCCCAGTCACTGGGATGTAAGCCCTCCTGCCAATCCCCAGAAGGCTCCCATTGCCCGTAAGTGGGCAGCCACCATCTTAGGCAGCACATCCTGCATGCAATCCCGCCCATGGGGAACGCCAGGGACCCCTTGCCAGGAGAGCATATGCTCACCTCCGGAGAATAACTTCTGGCCCTCCTCAGCTAGTGAGAGAAATCTAGGGATTTGTATGCCACTTGCCAAGAGGGCACATGGCTTTATGTTTCTTAAGGTAGATCAAGATGAGATGTGGAGCAGAGATTCAAAGTAAAGGCATTAAAATATACAACCTTGAGTAACTCAGGCTCAGAGGACCTAAAGCAGTGTTTCTCAACCTCAGCAACTTTAAGATGTATGGACTTCGACTCCCAGAATTCCTCAGCCAGCCATGTCAATAGAATTGTCCTTAATTCTATTGGACTCCAATGATGGAGGATCCTATATGCTGTGTCATGGTTTGCAGGTTGCTATGGACTGGCCTAGAGACATTCTATTTATCAATCAATCTTTTTATACCTCTACAGGGAAGCCTTTTCTGTAATGGCCCTTCCTGTATAATATGCCAGGTCCCAACCCTAATGCATTTTATGCGCTTTTTCGTAACTTCCCCCAGCTACTTATACCTAACATTTGTCCTTTTGGGGGATTCTTTTTAACTGTTTCTTTCTGGCCTATCTTAAATTCCATTTTACTTTAGGTTTCTGTAACGATGGTATATTGTTCCGGGATTTTGTAAATAAGCAGCAGTATATTAAGTAAATAATAAAGGCAAAGTGTTCAGTTCTGCTCTACCGTGCATGGTGCCCAGAAGGGGCTGTAAATGCTTTTGCAGTCTAGTCTGATCTGTGGATTGGAGTTCTTGGAAAATTATCCTCTTCCCTTTCCTTCCCATTAGCACAATTTGTAAAGAGAATCATACACTTCACATCTGAAGGAGGAAATACATACATAAAGACTAGTTTTCCTTAATTACCAGTTCCCCATTTCTTCTTGTAAATCAGTAGCCTTTTCTTTTTAACCTTTTAAAGATGTCTTGTTAATATTTTGTGAGAGTACTTAGGACTTCCAAGAAGTAGTAGCTAGTTTAGGCTACTGATTTTCAAACAAATGCTCTATTTCCTGAACATTTTTACTGTAATGAACTTGGTTATCTTTAAGGTGCTTCAAGTCTCTTTTCTGTCTCTCCCTCACCTAAATTTATCATTTTTTCAGAGTAAAGAAGTCAAATTATTTGTGTCCTGTTTTTCTGCTAACACATAGCACCCATCTTATCTCCATGTGCATAGGAGAAAATGCATGTGTTTGAGTGGGAAAGCAAAACAGGGTCTGACATTTTAACTCTTATTACTGTGTTACATCAGACAAGAACTGGGATTGTTATCAGTGCTGCATGCCACAGCATATGAACAAATGCTTAGCTGGTTGCTAAGATGGAATTCAGGAACAAGAAACCATGGGGAGAAAATTCTCACATTAATATTCACTTTATGAATACATTCAGTCACCACTTGCTTAGCTACTGTACTGCTATGAATTGAAAACTCTACTTGCACTTTCATGTACTGTAGTGTTGCCATATTTTTCTTGATTTTTAAAGGTAGAAAAGAGGGGGAGGAAGACATTATTTCTGATCAAGAAGGAGGCTGCTTAATCAACTACGGTTTCTAAGTTTGGAGATAGTGTAGGCTTTATGTAGCTACAGATACCTCCTTTGGCAACACATTTGGCAACACATTTAAGCAGAAACCTTCAAACCAACTCCCTCTACACCCCCCCATGGGAAAGGAAGTGCTATTATGGTCCTCTCTTATTTTGTTACATTAAAGGAGCATCAGGCATTGGTAGGAACACTGTTCTTCAAGTGAGAAAGTTTCTTCCAGAAATTGCAGCTGGCACTCCTCTTCTGAGATAACGTTTTCTGGTTTTCACCTAAATTTAGGAATGAAGAATTGGAAGGTGGCAAGGATTGAATCTTAAGGAAAGAATAACATATCAGTAAAAAAAGAAGGGAAGCTGAAGTAATTTCTAATACAGAAAGCTCTACGTTTTAACTGACTCAGAAAATATGCTTGCTATCACTAAAAATGAAGACAGTGTTTTTTCCCAGTGGACATGCATTCTGGGAATGGAAAATATTGAGAGGGGTCTCCTTTAATCCTATAGGTCCACAATGCCATAGGACTGGGCCCGTATTCATTCTCTTTGCCAACATGTAAAGAGGGCTCCTGAGAATCTGCCTGAGATTCTGCAGCGCTCCTGTCTTTTCCTACTGCAAGAGTGGAAAAAATGAATTTAGCTTTTTCACAGGACATTTGCGTCTGGGCTGTCAATTGAAGAACAAAGCCAAAAGATTCGAAAGCACAAACTAGCTGAACCTTAACGGTAGCAAATAGGTATTAGAACACTGTTCTATAGGCAAAAGGGTCTAGGTTCTCCAGGTAAAGCATGAATGGAGAAGCTACAGACTGCCCAATGTTGCTGGAGTCCAACTCATAGATCCCATTTGTTGTGCTCACGGGAGTTCATGAGAGCTGGAATCCAAAAAACAGCACCCCATCTTAGATTAAGATAAGGCAACCCACTTAATTTTAAAAAAAAAAAAAAAATCCAAAATAGCAATTCTGAGTAACTCACCTACCTGAGATCTGGGGAGAACTATTGGTAGTCACAGGGGGCTGCAATGGTCCAGATCAGCTAGTGGACTTACTTAGTACAAACCACAGGTCCTTCCAAAATACTTTTTTAAAAGCTACATTTATTAATAACAGATTGCACACGTAATTGAAACTTCTTCTGAAAGAAATCAAATGATCTGAAACTTCCTGGAAAGGTGAGAAGGGGTGAGAAGAAAGCAACGTATGGTACAAAATGGTTTTTATTAACAAATTTAGAATATAACATAAAATATGAATGATACATGATGTGATGCAGCAATAAAGTGTAGCCAACTATGGGAATTAGTTATTTTTTTAAAAGAAGCATTTTACATATGTATCTAGAATAGATTAAATTATTTATGGTGAATAAAATGGCTATATAACTTAAGCAATTAGTGGTTAATAATTCTAACAATGGATTAATTACTGAAGGCAGTTTGTACTTTTCTGATAGCTATGAATATAAAAAGATGTTTATTTCGTTTACTTTATAAAACAAGAGTTTCCTCTGACAGGAACATAAAAATCTAGGCGCATGCAAGAGGAAGAATACAAGAAGGATGGCATATGCTGACGCCTTATTTATTCTTAGCTGCTAGTGGCTTACGGCTGATCTTTTTGGACTTGTCGTTGTTCTTTTTGGGAGGTTCAGGGTTTGCCTGCATGTGTCTTCCATAGAGGCTGCAAAGAGATTGCACAAAGAACACTGTTAGTCCTATCACTAACTCAAGGCTTTCAGCACAGCATGGAAAACATTTTGTCTAACAAAGCAAGAATGTCATTTTATGAAAAACAATCAGTGCAGCAAGTTTTGAAATTCCCTATCATATCCAAGCCTTGATTTTTTGGCACAGAAGTTGGAAGGAAAAAGAAAGGAGACAGAAACACAAGCGGGAGGACAAAATATGAAAAGCTTCTTAAATTCTTAAAGGTTTGGAGACACCGACACAAATTGGGCTGAACTAATAAGCTAGAATGGCGATATCAAGGAAAGTGAGCTTGCGGTCTAACTGGAATACTCAAGGGCTTGATAAAGTGACACCAAGCAACAGTGCCGGCTTCTCACACATGATGGATGGCTGGAAAAGAGCTACCAACACATCAATGCCACATTAATACAGACCCCCTGATTAAATGTTGACGAAGTATCCTGCAATTAAGATTGCTGGCACTCACAAGAAAGCTAAATAGACTCTAAGGCTAAGAGGATTTACACTGAACGCCAGAGAGCAATTAATGGATAATTTATGAGTAATTCCTACTTAAACCAAAATTAAAAGCCTTCAAAACAAATAGGATGCAAATGTAAGTCTTGCTCTTTTGACAAAGTGTCTTTTGGAGGTTGTTTGAGGTGTCAGGAGAGAAAGGGATCTCTAAACTTTCTTACTTGGAGAGCAGCCATATCAACCATAAAATATGGTAACAAAAGCAAGCAAAATCTGGTATCTGTTATATATCACACATATGCCACCAAGCTCAACACATTCAACCTTCAAAACAAATGTTTCTATTGAGACTATGGGGACTAATCAGAGAGGAAAATACTGGGAAACCTTAAGAAGGTAGCTTCATAAATTCCATGTGTGTCTAGTAGGTTTTGATTAATCCTGTTTGAGGGAACATGAAGGACCTATTCTGATAGCTCCTTACCTTAAGAGTGGTCTCCACCTTGTTGAACAATACCATCATCTGCACATCACTTAGGAAGAAGATAAGAATCAAAGAAATGGGTATTATGTAAGTAGGAAAATGGACAGCAGCATGGATCTTGTAAGAACTGGTTTAAAAACTGCACTGAGGTTGCTAAATCAGGGAGGTGCAAAAGGAGGCTGTCCCAATGCTTTGTCCAAATTGTCATTCTCTGGTTATGGTGTGGCTCCCAGAATTCTGAAAGGCCAAAACCCAATTCATTTGCAAGGGGTGAGGTTGGGGAAGGCTGGTATACAATGCCATCAAACCTTGAGAATATGTTAAGGGAGATGCATATGTAGTTATATATGATTCTCAATGGATCTAAGGCACAACTCATGATTACTGGCCAAGATCAATGACTATGTTTGGACTCTGAAGCAAAACTAATTGTGGTATATCAATTCAAATCTCACCATGCTATAGTTTCTGTCCCTAAACCCTTATTTCTGTCCCAAACTTTTCTTCTATTACTATTAGTGTCACAAAATTGAACAAGGATTTGTTAATGAAACAGAGGGACTCCATAGGCTTGTCTGCAAATTTCACAATATAGAATATAGCCTTTCAGTGAATTTGCTGGAAAAAGAAAATTCTTAGATGATGACAATGATAACATGGATGCAATAAGGAAAGCAACATCCTTTGCAATGACATGACAGTAGAATAATGGTAAAAGTAATTGTTTATAGTGCATGGATGCAATAACTGCATTGCACTAACAGCATAATAGCTCCTTATAGTACAGAAGCACAGAGTTGGAAGAAATCAGCTTTTCCTGAACACATGTAGGAAAGAGAGCCCACCACCTCTCTTGGTAACTGATTGCACTATCCAATTGTCCATTGTCTTCTTACTGTTAAGAGATTTTTGACAACATTCAACCAGAATCTGCTTTCCTGTAACTTAAGACTATTGTTCATATCCTGCATGGCAAGTCTTCTTTATGATACCTCTTCAAGTCCTTAAAAAGGGCTAGCGTACCCTGCTTGAGCTTCTTTTCTGAAGGCTAAATATAGGCAGGTCTCTCAACATCTCCTCGTAAGACTTAGAATCTGGTCCTTTGGATTCATTCTCTATTGCCTCAGAGGGCAAGACCAAAACTTCAAGATTAAAACTAGAAGGAAGCTGGCTCAGGAAGGACATCTAAGCTTCCAGCCAATGGAACAGGCTAATAAATGAAGTCACAAGCTCTCTTTCATTGGAGGTCTTCCAACAGAGGCTGGATGGCCAACTGTTAAGGATGCTCTAGTGAATCTTGCACTATGCAGGGGGTTGAGCTAGATGATCTCTAACACACTTCCAACTTTATAAATCTAATATTTGTGACCCTTCTCTACATCTGGTTTTTTCCCCTTAATCTTAAAAGTTCGGTGCCCAGAATTGTACACAGTAACTTTTAGCAAAACTGTAATAGTTACTCCCAATGATCGGAAATTATTAGGGCTGTGCGAATCCTTCAAAATAGCTGCTTTGGAATACACAGCAATGAATACAAAGCACCTCTTTTTGAATTATGACAGCAGCCCTCACTTTACAGACTCAAGTGGAAACTGTTCCTAGCTGGCTGCATGTGTCTGTTTCCACTTGAAAAGTGGCTGTGCACACACATGCATGCAAAGAAGCTGCTCCCAGCTCTTTGTGTGTCCAAACGCAAAGTGAGTGTGCATGGAAACTGCTAGGAAACCTTTGAAGCACTTTTTCTGAAAGATCTGCCAAGCTTTATGAACCGTACATCTATTGATGCAGCCTAAAACTGCATTTGCCTTTTTAGAAGCCTTATCATACTGCTGACTCATATTCAGCCTGTGATCCAATACAAGCTCAAAATGCTTTTCATATGTATTATTACCAAATCTCTTGGAGCAAGAATTCTCTGTAAAACTAGGATCCACCTATAAGCTCCCCACATAAGAAACTAAAAAAGATAATGGGCCTATAATTGTAACTGAGAAATGGCAGTCTCTCTCTAAACCACTGGACAGCCAGACCTGTGATGTATACAGTATGATCTATACAGCTTTCTTATTAGGGAAATGGGTACAGTACATTGTTTTCCAGATTTTAATGTCAATCTGAAAATATATTTTTAAAAACTCCTGCTAATAAGATTTTTCAAGCTTTTTTTTTTTTTTTGGTTATAGAGGTGATTATAAATACATACTTGCTGAGAAATGCTACCAGATGAAATATGCAAATCTCTCTTTTAAAAAAGGTATCCAACTCGCTAAAAAAGCTTGCTGTATTCTCTATCCTGCCCACTGAGAGTAACAAATGAGAGTACTCTGGCTGCAACAGCAAAACTAACAATAAGGGAGAAAGATGCTCATTAAACTTCATCATTCTGTCCACTTTAATGATGCCTTTACTTAATAAAAATTCCCTGAACAGTTGCAGGGATATTAGGCAAGGTCTTTGGTTATGTATCAGAGGTCTGAGCTGTCAGTGGCAAAGATGCAGTTCAGGAGCTGCATTCCCCAGAGGACAGAGCAAATACAACCTCCTTGTAATAAATGCAGAGAGAATCAATAACTGCAGCTTGGTACATTACTTAAGCATTTAAGGAAATAGGTGATCTGTCTAAATTAAAGTATGAAGTGCTAAATGCTACAATTTAAAACATAAATCACCATACTTGAAACCCTCACACGTTCTAGCTATAAATCTTGTTATTAAGGCTTATAACTTTAACAAGCAGTATAAAGGGATTGGGAAATATGGAAAATATCTTGAATGAATTTTCCCTTCCTCTCCACTTAAATCTTTGGCTAAACACAGCAAGAGCCACTAGCTACATTCTCCAAAATGAGTAGGATAAAGAGAAACAGTGACCCCAACATTTGTACAGATGGATATGGTATGCAAGGGACAATGTCTGACATGTTTGTGTATGCATTCGTTTCATCTGGGGGGGGGGGTGTATGTGTGCACACATATGTTACTATCTAGGTGATGAAGCCTTTACTTTAGGTTATGAGTATCCGGCAGTGCAACATTCTCCATTAGAAACAGGAAGCTTTAATTTTCAATATTCACTTTTTAGGGATGTTGTAATAAATGCATATGGCTCCTGGAGTCATACAACAAGGTGACACAAAAATATTTGTAATAAATAATAATAAATTCCATGTTTTCCTGCAGGAACTCAAGATGGCATACATGGTTCTCCACAACCATTTTATACTCCCAACAATTCTGCCAGCTAGATTAGGCTGAGAGATAGTGGAAGGGCTGGCGAGCTTCATGGCTGAATAGGAATTTAAACCTGCTTTTCCCTGATCCAAGTCCAACATTCTAACCAGAAAAGCTCATTATCTTTCACTTATACTAGAAAAATGATGGGCAATAAAAAAGTGCTAAGGGATATGGATGCATAATCCTTTTCTCTCGTTATCTTTCTGCTCTGGGTAAATTCTTTGGAAGTAGTACTTCCTCTTTTACACTTTCTTCCCTTTCCAATTGATAATCCCTTTAGTTATAATCCCTTTGATCACTCTTTAATCACTCATGAAATGTAGATCATGGGTACCCTAAACCTCTGTGAGGGTAATAAACATATTAAGAGGGCCCACCTCAGGTAGCTGACAGATCTAAGAATGCTGGGGGAATCTCTGAATGATTTGACAAGCAATTCTGACTTGAACCTAGTGGTTCTCTAGCATAATGAGGTAACCTAAGCTCTAAATGAGATTGTCCCTGTAAGGACTAGCTCCCTGGTTTTCAGAAGAGCTATGGAAAATGAAACAAATGAAAAGATGCCTGGAAATGACAGTGGCATAACATCAACAATGAATATGACTGAGGACTGGGAACATGCCCTACACAGTGGTGATAAGACAGCAAAACATGCGAACATTTTTATCCTTATTGCATTTGCAGATTTCCGCTCAATGTCCTTTAGAATGTCTCAGATCCTTCTGGGGAAGGACAGGCCTGTAGGCCACTGTGATTCCCCCCTCCCCCCCGAATTACTCAGGGTTAAAGGACAGGTTGCTTTGTAATTTGAGCACTACAAACTGTGGATTGAACCCATGACAAGATTTGCTTCTTCGGGGAGCCAAGAGTATGTGGATTCAGGAGATAATTACTGGCTCTTTGTGGGAGAATGTTATTTGCCTTAAAAGAGGTGGTGTTGCACCTTCTCTTGAAGAGGCCATCTTTCAATCCAAGCCATGTTAGTCAAGTTCCATCTAGTTCCCAATGTTCCCTTTTTGGGGAAAGTTATCAAGAATGTGGTAGGGAATGAGTACAGAGGATCATAGAGGAAGTGGATTAACTAGATTCCTTTCAGTCAGGATTCAGGCCCAGACATGGGACAGAAACAGCATCAGTCACTCTGGTGGATGATCCCTCCTCACCCTATCTGACTTCTCAACAACATTCAATACCATAACCATGGTATCCTCCTGGATCACTTGCAAGCGTTGGAGACATAATTTACAGTGAATGTACTCCCACTGGGAAGTTCTAATTAGTAGTTATGATGGAAGAACAACTGAGCCTACATTACTCCAATAGGGGAGGCCAAAGGGCTTGGTCCTCTCCCCCATGTTATTTCACATGTATATGAAACCACTAGGAGAGATAATCATTCATTTCAGTTGAGGTACCATCATTTTACAAAAATATTGATTCCAATGTTGGCTTTAGATGGAATCATGCTCTGTATGAAAGTCTAAGTCTGACTTGTGGCTCCTGCTTGAACAGCTGGCAGAGGTCATGCCCAGAAGACTTATGCCCAGTGTTGGTTGGTGTACCAGTTATGGTCCGGGAGGTCTTGAGTGGTAGTTGGACTACTACAATGTGCTCTCTGGGAGGTCTGTCTTTAAAAACTTGGAAGCTAGAACTGGTATAGAAACCAGCAGCTAAACTGCTAGCTGGTGGAATCTGCTATTGCAGAACAGCACCTATTTCATAGTTGCTGCACTACCAGTCAGTAGACTTTCAGGACCAATCCAAACTGCTGGTTATCACCTATAAAGCTTCATATGGTGCAGCTGTCCCTTCCTTGTCCAGAATGGTTTTGCTGGCCCTGTCTAGAAAGAATCAAATTATCTACTCAAGGTTTCTCCCCTGAGAAGAGGTAAATGGGCCAGAAGTAGGCCTTTTCTCTGGTGGTCCCAACATTAATGGAACACTCTGTCCCGAGAGAGATGACAGGAGTGAAAGATGTTTGGCCTTCTCACTCCTGACATTCAGAAAAAGTTTCATTTTAAACAGGCTTTTGATGCCCTTGACAACTGGCTTTATGGGGACTGGGTGACCATCTTTATTATATATTACGTTTGTTTTTTATTGAGAGATGGGATATTAAGATTGCTTCTATGTGGACATCAATGTGTACGCCATCCAGAGTGATATAAGCATTTTGTTAATATACAAACAAGATCCCAATCTTCTTAGATTTTAGTGCTGAGCATATTATTATGAACAAATTTGTCAGGTTCAGCCCAAAGAACTCCACGAGACAGTACAAATAGTTCTGCTGCATTTATTAACTTCCACCTCTAAGACAGAATCTCTCCAGACTGAATCTAAACTTCCCAAGCCAGCAAGCCAAAACACTGTGAATTCCTTAGGGTGGTGCCAGTCTCATCTTCTTAACCTTCCCACACTCCTGCTGGGGGCTAAGGAAATGCTTATCTCCCCGAGCGCGGCCTTCATCAAACCATTCCATCACAAAATTGCACTTAAAACCCCAATACTCTACATCTACAAGATTATGCTTTATAGGTTTTTAGGGGCTTAGCTTTAAAATAATCTCGTGAGGTAGTCTGGCTGAGCCTGGAGTGGAGGAGAATATAGTGCCTACTCCCAAAAAACTTATGTATGCCTCATTCATGTGTAATTAGATTAAGATTTCTACTTAAATACATTTTTAAAAGTTTAAAAATTGGTTGGATTCCTGTTATTAAGAGAAGACATCTATGCATGGTTTATGGCAATTACCAAAATGGTACTTGCTTTTTTTTTTTAATGGCAAAAGGATTGCAACTTCAACAATATATTGCATGTTAGAAGGGATTCAGAAATATAGTTTTACTGCATTATCGTGAACGCCATTAAATAATGGCACAAAGCCTAAACTGAAGAATGTAAGTTACCTTTACTAGCCTGAAAAGGAGATAGTCAAGTGTAATTAGAATCAGGTTCCAATCCCCTGGTAATTTTATTTTTCAATCTTAACCCACATTTTAAATTGCTTGCCACATTACGGTTGTTTTACAATTCATGCATTGAAATTTTTGTAAAAGCCAAAGATTATAGTGGGGTTATTGACCAGGCCTTCCTAATTAGCAGGCATTTCCATTATCAGCTGATGTGAGCATCAGAAGTGCCCCCTCAGGTATACAGTACAAGATTGTGTTGAAGTAGCATGAAAGTGGTGGTGGGGAGAGATTTCAAAACAAAGCAATACAATATTAATTACAGTGCAATACAGGTATCAGAGAAGGCATCAGCAATTTTTCATAGCTATTACCATGGAAGCAAGGTGGATTGAGAGTCTATGCAGGTGAGACCATCACTCTCTGCCAGCCAATAATCTTTATAGTAAAACTGCAGCGTAAATGTCACTTTCTGTAAGTCTCTCTCATGGACACACTTCTCCATTATTTTTTATTAGATTTCCCCCCCTTCATTTCTTATATTTTGAAGAGCAATCAGGGACTAATCCTTAAGCTAATCAGTTCCTTGTTACTTATAACTGCTTAAATGTAACCAAGCACTAAGGAAGCAGAGGGCCGGGTAGGACACTGTTGTTCACCTTCTGGTATTTAGCTTTTTAGATTGACTTTGGTCTCTACAGGCCATCGAATCAAATGAGAGGATAATGAACTGTAATAATATTAAAACAAGAGGACCCTGCAATGGTAATCCTACAGCAGGTCTAAAACCACTCGTGCTGGGTCTCAGCAAAAGAACTCTTTCCCAAGTTCCAATGCTTCCAGGTTGTTGTGTCCTGTTGACTGACAGGAAGAGAAGGAAGTCTGTCCAGTCCCTTCATGACAGAATTCTGTGGCTGCAAAGCAGATGCCTTTGCTTATTTTAACCTTTAACAGCATACTATAGAGTCCCTTATAATAACCCTCTTTGCCTTTCAGCTCTAAACTGTATTCTCCAGTCACTGGCTGTTCAATTATGTACAAAATATAGATTAAAATATCACTGACTATATCAGGATGCATCCCATCATTTTCATTAACTTGAGGTGCTCATCTGGCACACATTCAAGAGGCATAAAGTATCAGCTTCCCCTCAACCTCTATAGTAACCCCAAACCCATATGGGTTGCAGTTTGCCAAGAGAGAGCTGAGAATCAGATGTTGTGCAAGAAACCTTGATGCCCAGACTTCTCTTTGCCAACAGAACTTTGCACAATGAAAGCATATGGAGGAATGGAAAGATCCCTTAGCAGAATCCTTATAAGTGAAAGAGATACCAGGAGTGCAATTCAAAGGGCTGTTTGAGTATCTGCAGGACCATCTTCTCCAATCAGTTTCAACCTACAATACCTTGGGTGTCCTTGGATGGGAAGGCAAACATTCAAGTGTTTTTCCTATTAGTGTGTCTGCTTTCTGAAACAGCCTTCCCCCCAAAATTTGATCAGCTCAACCCCATTCAGAAATGCCTCAGCAAGTTACTAAAAAACAAGTTATTTTAGATGGCATCAGTTACTGATTGGTTTCTGTTTAATAGGGAGCTATATTTAATTTTTACAGTTATATCACAAATCTTCATTGCATTTTTATTGTATTATATATTGTAAATGGCAGGTAGAAGCCTAATAAATAAATATATGAAATGAAATGTCCCTCAGTGTAGGGCCATAAGTAACAAAGACCTTTCCATGATAAAGAGAAGTCCTTGACTGCTGTTAAGAAAATAATTGCTTTGGTCTTTGTACTGAAATCAAAACATAAGAATGAGACTGAATAAACAAAGGAAGCAACCCATTCTGGGAGCATTCTGGGTCTATCTAATCCAAGAATAGGCACCATGCAGCCCATGGGTCACACTTGGCACCTGTCCCATTTTTGGAGCCTCCAAAGAATGTCTGAAATGTAGTGTTATTTATTTATTTATTTATGAGTAAAGCAAGGAGCAATATAAGTATGTTAAGCATTAATTTCTTCCCTTAAATTTCAACTGCTCAAAAAAATATTTTTTAATTTTTTTTAAAAATTAGGTCAGCTCTCTGGTCACAGAAATGCACTTCTGTGACACAGATACCATATGAATAAGATATACAGAGATAGATATGAGAATCACAGTTCCTGCATTTGTCTGACCAACTCCATCATAATGGACTCGATTGTGATAGAGTGGAGAAGGTATGAGTGGATTAACACTTTGCTTTTTTGTTCAGACAAAACATAAAATGAGAGAAAATCCTAAACCTCTTCCTTTTTTGATATGCCCTTAGAACAGCCTTTCAGCACCTGTGATTTCCAGTTGTTTTGAACAATAAACCCCAGGCAAAACCCGTTTGTCTGCTGGTTAGGAATGACAGAAGATGTACTATAGTTCAATTCATTTAGATTAAAAAGGCTTTCTTAGGACATGTATATACTCCTCAAGACGGCTACCAAATACATTTTGACCTCACAGGACAATTTAGCTAAGTATGTAATAGAAACCATAAGTGCAAATTCTACGAAATGTAAAAAAATGTACAGTTGGTGCAGTGTTTTAAAAACTGTAATTAGCCACAAGAAGTTGCCATTTCTTACAAGGATATATTGTTCATTTATACAGTTACTAAAAAATACTACATCCAATTCCCTTGGTTAAATGCTTTAAGAATCATTGGCTATAGTTTAGTACTGACACCCTTAGAAATTTTTGTGATGCTATTGATTAGTTGTATAAATTGAAGCTGCAATATATTATATAAGTGCGCTTATGAGTCCAAAGAAAATCTACGCACATAAGTGCATAGGAATAGCAAACATTTCTCATATTTCTGCCAACATATCTAACTAATCATTAAAAAAAAAGAAAGAAAATGATCTTTGATGCGTCCATTTGCTGATGGATGATCAGAGGGAATGGAAACTCAAGCATGAAATCTTAATCCTGACGACATTTTCATCTGCAGCCAAATCACCAGGGGAGGACTCAAACAACTTCATTCTGCAAAGTTTGTGACAACACTGTTGACTTGGCACTGCTTTTTTCCCTAGTTTATCTTTCTGTCAATGCTCAAATATTTATTACTAAACTGCAGTTCATGCTGACTTCCCTGTTATATCAGCCATGTTTTACCTCAACGTAAATTAAAACAATATTTGCCAGCTCTAACTTTGAAGCATATCATTCCATCTATCCATCCACCCAAGGAAGTTTAGCACCAACCACGTCCACTACAATGAGATTTTACATTGAATGTCTGTAATGCTATAAAACTGCCCCTGGAAGTTGACAAAGGTCTTCAGCTACTAAAAAAAACTATTTCCAAGCTTGAAGGAAGTACGACACACAAATGTGCTTATTCAGAAGCAATGACATATACGGGGCTGCTTTCCATGTTAACTCAGTTTAGAGTTAGACTGCTAGTGGAGAGGAGGAGCATGCTCTGCACGTCTCTGAAGGGATGTTTTGCTTTGTTGGATACATGGGAGAGTTTTGTGTGTTGGATCTCTAGGGAGCAGGGAAACAGTAAGTTCATATGTATAGTGTGCACACTTATCCATGTCTGATAATGGGGACTGAGAGTGTGTAGATTGTGCATCAGGCAGGGATGTGTTTTGGGGAAGGGCTGAAGGTATGGAGAAAGAGCTGTATGTAGAGTTAGTGTGTTTTGGGTTCAGGAGGCTGTTGTATTCAAAGATATGGGGAGGACGTGGGACAGGCATTGGATGCATGTCTGTGTTGGTGTGGGGGATACACGAAACTGTGCTGTGCAAGGAATATGGTATATCTGTGAAAGACAGAATTGTGAAGTGATGCCTATGGTAGGTAGGTGATTGATAAAAGAGGTGTGTGGTTTGAATAAATTCCTTCTTATTGGCATTTCATGACATCATGAAAATGATTCTTTTTAAACAGGCATCTGGATGCTAATCGTGGTCTGGGCCGCCTTTTAGCCTAGGTTGTTTTTTTGGGGGGGGGGGAATGGGACTATGGAGTTTTCCATTTTTAGATTTTTTATGCCAACTAATTGTTGGATTTTAGCTGAGGAGTTGATGGGTTTGGCCAAGTGGCTTTTATGCTTCTATTTTTTTGTGTCATATGACTGGATGATATATAAATTAAATGCTTGTCCCAATTAATTAATTTTATATAGCTGCCCATCTCATTGCTATGACTCTGGCTTACAAAGTTAAAAATCCAAAGTAATCCAAAAACAACACAAAATAACTGTAAAAATCATTAAAAACATTAACAACAATAGAATTGTTAAAACCATAAAAAACATAATCTGCAGGACAGCTCCATTCATTTTCCTAAAAGAACACGCATTTAGCAGGCTCTCCACCAACATCATTGGATCCCCAGGCCAGATGGCAAAGTGGTGTCTTCAGGCTCTTCCAGAAGGCCAACATCTGGGGCGGGGGGGTGTTCCAATGGGCAGGCACTGTGGCAGAAAAGGCACAATCTACAATCTTGGGTCCTGTCAGATGACACTCCTTCATAGATGGGATCCGCAACATGCCCCTCCTGCTGGACCTGATGGGAAGGGTGGTGAGGTGGCCCCTGAAATACCCAGGCCCCATGCCATGTCTCAATCTCTTCAAAGCAATTCTGCAAAGCAGATCCCTACTTCTGATGAGCAGAGGGGTGGTGTTGCTTGGTCATAGTGGACTCTGTACATAAGCAATGCCTTGACAGAAGCCACTGAGGGAAGGTGGATTACCCTGCCCTGACTTTGGAAAACTTCTGATTTTTTTATAGTCAAGAAGAGAAGACTATATAGTCTTACAGACACACATGTAACTCAGGTTCATATATATTGAAATTGAGCAGTATAACTTTTCTGGGTTTTTTAAACCTAAATAAGAAAAATAGGCACGCTAAGTTTTCAACCAGATTCACATAGCATTTTTTTTAACTGCTTGCCCAAACATCTAGAATTTCAGCCCCTCCTTGCATCTCTACCATGCCTAGGAGGATTGGAGAAGCCTATAACCTGAAAAAGACTGGTTGCTCTTACTTTAAACGTTAAGTCTGAACTAAGCTTTTGTGGCTCTCACTGACGCTAGAACAGCTTTTAAATAATGCAGTTTACAAAAAAAGCAGAACAACAATATCAGTGGTACCTAACACCACATATGCTTAGTTATTTATTAAATGCAAATTTGTTAGCACTGCCTGCAGGTCTTTCTATACTTCTATCATCTTCACCAAGCTAATGTTTTTGGATAATTATATTATCTCTGACAAATGAAATAATTAACTATTTAATGCCTGCAAATCCAAAAGTAGTATTATGTTCCCTCAAAGTAAAGATCTTTAAAAAGATTTGGATTTTTTTTTCTTTTTGGAAATCTGGGGGGGATGGGCAGCATATAAATTTAATAAAATAAATAAATAAAATAACTCAATAGTTTTTTATAGTGGTCAAATTCCTGACTAGTACCATAATATCTGGATTACATATACATCCCAATTAACCTATTGCATAATAAGTGAAACAGGTTTTCAGTCAAATACATTTATTGAAACACAGATAGTATTCACTATGCACCAGAGTAATAAATTTCTCAAGAGAATGAAATATGTTATTTGTTTCCTGTAAAACATTTATTTTTTGGCATGTATATTGCCTTTCGAAAAAAGAAAACACACCTCTAAATAGCCACGAAATCTGAAATTAAAAAGCAGAATCATTCTGGAGTAGTACAGAAAGTGTCCTACCATTTTGATGAGGCTTACTTTAACACATAATATTAAATGCAAAGATGTTCTGCTTAAGCAGTCATTTATACAATCCATTGCGTGAACTCAAAGAGGAGAACTATAATGAAACAATCCTAGATGTACTCTGCAAATATTTTTCCAAAGGTGCACTAATGGACATTACACTTCCTAATGTTTGAATCCTTCCTAATGTCCAAAATCTGGAATGTGTCTACTATGATGCGCAAGACTCATGTCACCCAGTCTTCTAATTGAGCAACAGGTGTCAAGCCCAAGACTCAATGATGAGAACGGCATCATGAGATTGTGGTACAAATAACAAGAATTATGTTTTAAAAATTTACATAATTTGCTACAGTGACATCATGATGCATATGACATAACTTCCACCCCCAGAAGCCCATGAATGGGTCACTGTGAAACTGATCTGTTTGGAAGACAGTGACCTAGTCTGCAAATCATTAAGCGTGCAATCTTGACTTAATAAATTAGATGATGCCAAGTAACATGCACTTACACACAGCTCTTTTTCTTGGCATTTTTGTTCTTCCCTTTATATAAACAGGAAAGCATGTTAAGATTCCATGGTTAAACACAGCTTCCCATTATGTGCAAATTATCGTTAAGGACTTCCAAATGGGCTATGACTGGATGTAATCTTTAAACGAAAGTTTTAAGATTCCTTTCTTGTTTGGAAACATCCAAAGTTCCCTGTTTATATGTAACAGAAGGTATAATTATGAATCCTGGCTTATTTCCCTACATTTCCTAATGTATATCCTGGCTTATTAAGCAAACAGTTTAGGTTTTTGTTTACATGTGAATATAGATGCCCTTGAAGTAATAAGATGATGGTGAAAAAGATTCTGACATGTTTTTCAAAAAATATGAATCAAAATATGTTGGGGATATCACTTGGTTTACAAACTATAGAACTCAATAAAAATCAATATTGATTAAAAGTGAATGTAACTGAGATTGAGGTAGCTAATGTGTATAATGCTAAGATGTTTTAGGATATGACAATAAGATACCAACATAGGCAGCTGACGTAGATCCTGAAAGAGTTCAGCTCAGAACAGAAGAGGAACCTTATTTCTTTTGTTGAGATTGCAATCTTGGAAGAGAAGCTCACTGGTTGAGCACATGCTATACACACAAAAGGCCCCACAGTCAACTGCCAGCTGCTGCAGTTGGAAGTAAGTGATGCTAACGGGATCCAACCAGAGACTTTAGCTATCTACTCTGCCAGTCAAGTAGACAATATTAGGCCAGCTGGACAAATTTGACATAAGATACATTTCCCCCCCCTTTGTTGAGGCACTTTGTTTCATTTTAAGTATTACAACATATGATAAAAAAAAAAGCACTGCATTTCCATATTTGCTCCTATGCATTCTTGCAAGTTCCCCTTCATGGATCACTGCCTTGTCGTGGCGAAGGGGCTTGTGTAACTCAGTGAAGCCATGAGCTATACCGTGCAGGGCCACCCAAGACGGACAGGTCATGACAGAGAGTTCTGACAAAATGTGGTCCACTGGAGAAGGAAATGGCAACCCACTCCAGTATCCTTGCCAAGAAAACCCCATGGACAATGTTAAAAGGCTAAAAGATATGACGCCGGAAGATGAGCCCCTCAGGTCGGAAGGTGTCCAATATGCTACTGGGGAAGAGCGGAGGGCAATTCCAAGTAGCTCCAGAAAGAGTGAAGCGGCTGGGCCAAAGCCGAAAGGACGTTCAGCTGTGGATGTATCTGGAAGCGAAAAGAAGGTCTGATGCTGTAAAGAACAATATTGTATAGGTACCTGGAATGTAAGATCCATGAACCAAGGCAAGCTGGATGTGGTCAAACATGAGATGACAAGATTGAACGTCGACATCTTGGGAATCAGCGAATTGAAATGGACGGGAATGGGTGAATTTAATTCAGGTGACCATTATATCTACTACTGTGGACAAGAAACCCTTAGAAGAAATGGAGTTGAACTCATAGTCAATAAGAGAGTGGGAAAGGCAGTAATGGGGTACAACCTCAAAAACGACAGAATGATCTCAGTGTGTATCCAAGGCAAACCATTCAACATCACAGTAATCCAAGTCTATGCCCCAACCACGGATGCCGAAGAAGCTGAAGTTGACCGGTTCTATGAAGACCTACAACACCTTCTAGAACTAGCACCAAAAAAAGATGTCCTTTTCATCATAGGGGATTGGAATGCTAAAGTAGGAAGTCAAGGAGTAATCGGAATAAAAGGCAAGTTTGGCCTTGGAGTACAAAATGAAGCAGGGCAAAGGCTAATAGAGTTCTGTCAAGAGAACAAGCTAGTCATAGCAAACACTCTTTTCCAACAACACAAGAGACGACTCTACACATGGACATCACCAGATGGTCAATACCAAAACCAGATTGATTACATACTTTGCAGCCAAAGATGGAGAAGCTCTATACAGACAGCAAAAACAAGACCAGGAGCTGACTGTGGCTCAGATCACGAGCTTCTTACTGCAAAATTTAGGCTTAAATTGAAGAATGTAGGGAAAACCACTAGACCACTCAGGTATGACTTAGATCATATTCCATGTGAGTACACAGTGAAGGTGATGAATAGATTTAGAGGATTAGATTTGGTAGACGGAGTGCCTGAAGAACTATGGACGGAGGTGTGTAACATTGTACAGGAGGCAGCAACTAAAACCATCCCAAAGAAAAAGAAATGCAAGAAAGCAAAATGGCTGTCTGATGAGGCTTTACAAATAGCTGTGGAAAGAAGGAATGCGAAAAGCAAGGGTGAAAGGGAAAGATATAAGCAACTGATTGCAGATTTCCAGAGAATAGCAAGGAGAGATAAGAAGGCCTTCTTAAATGAACAATGCAAAGAAATTGAGGAAAACAATAGAATGGGGAAGACTAGAGATCTCTTCAAGAAAATTGGAGATATCAAAGGAACGTTTAGTGCAGTGATGGCGAACCTATGACACGCGTGTCAAAGGTGACATGCCACAACAGTTTGGGTGACACACCAGTGTTCACCAACACTCAACAACTATTCTCTCTGCCTGAGTTACCAAAGAAACTGAGTTTGTTTTACTCATATTTCATTTTTGTAATTATTTGATGTTTCTTAATATAATACATAGCACCACACATGACTGGACTGTATTTTTTAAAATAAATGAATAAGTAAAGAATTGTTTCTCTTTTGTTCATGTGTGACATGCCAGCAGAGTCAAGTTAGGCATTTTCTGAATTTTTGACACACTGAACCCAAAAGGTTCACCATCACTGGTTTAGTGCAAAGATGGGCATGATAAAGGACAAAAAAGGCAGGGACCTAACAGAAGCAGAAGAGATTAAGAAGAGGTGGCAAGAATACACAGAAGAACTATACAAGAAAGATCTTAATGTCCCTGATGTCCATGCTGGTGTGGTCACTGACCCTGAGCCAGACATCCTAGAGAGTGAAGTCAAGTGGGCCTTAGGAAGCATTGCTAACAACAAAGCTAGTGGAGATGACAGTATTCCAGCTGAGTTATTTAAAATACTAAAAGATGATGCTGTTAAAGTGCTGCACTCAATATGCCAGCAAGTTTGGAAAACACAACAGTGGCCACGGGATTGGAAAAGGGCAGTTTACGTTCCAATTCCAAAGAAGGGCAATGCCAAAGAATGCTCAAACTATTGCACAATTGCACTCATTTCACATGCTAGCAAGGTTATGCTCAAAATCCTACAAGCTAGGCTTCAGCAGTACGTGAACTGAGAACTACCGGATGTACAAGCTGGGTTTCGAAGAGGCAGAGGAACTAGAGATCAAATTGCCAACATTCGCTGGATCATGGAGAAAGCACGAGAGTTCCAGAAAAGCATCTACTTCTGCTTCATTGACTATGCAAAAGCCTTTGATTGTGTGGATCACAACAAACTGTGGCAAATTCTTAAAGAGATGGGGATACCAGACCACCTTACCTGTCTCCTGAGAAATCTGTATGCGGGCCAAGAAGCAACAGTTAGAACCGGTTATGGAACAACCGATTGGTTCAAAATAGGGAAAGGAGTACGACAAGGCTGTATACTGTCACCCTGCTTATTTAACCTATATGCAGAGTCAATCATGAGAAATGCCAGGCTGGAAGAATCACAAGCCAGAATTAAGATTGCAGGGAGGAACATCAATAACCTCAGATATGCAGACGATACCACCCTAATGGCAGAAAGTGAAGAAGAACTAAAGAGCCTCTTGATGAGGGTGAAAGAGGAGAGTGCGAAAGCTGGCTTGAAACATTAAGAAAACTAAGATCATGGCATCTGGACCCATCAATCCCTGGCAAATAGAAGGGGTAGAAATGGAAGCAGTAACAGACTTCATTTATTTGGGCTCCAAGATCACCGCAGACGGAGACTGCAGCCATGAAATTAAAAGACACGTGCTCCTTGGGAGGAAAGCTATGGCAAACCTAGATAGCATATTAAAAAGCAGAGACGTCACCTTGCCGACAAAGATCCGCATAGTCAAAGCTATGGTTTTTCCAGTAGTAATGTATGGCTGTGAGAGCTGGACCATAAAGAAGGCTGAACGCCGAAGAATTGATGCCTTTGAACTGTGGTGCTGGAGAAGACTCTTAAGAGTCCACTGGACTGCTAGGTGGTCAAACCAGTCAATCTTAAAGGAAATCAACTCTGATTGCTCATTGGAAAGATTGATAATGAAGCTCAAGCTCAGATACTTTGGTCACCTAATGCGAAGAGAGGACTCTTTGGAAAAGACCCTGATGCTGGGAAAGATGGAAGGCAAAAGGAGAAGAGGACGGCAGAGGATGAGATGGCTAGATAGCATCACTGAAGCAATGAGCATGAAATTGAGCAAACTCAGGGAGGCAGTGAAAGATAGGAAGGCCTGGCGCAATATGGTTCATGGGGTCACGAAGAGTCGGACACGACTTAACGACTGAACAACAACATTCTTGCAAGTTGTATTTTGCAGTGGCAAAAGCTTAATAGAATGTTTTTAATATAAAACATGTAACGGCATAACAGTGTCATCAGTGGTCTCATGGAGACATGAGGTTACAGTGGTCTCATGGAGACATGAGGTTACAAAAGGAGCTACCAGTGCCTCCTCTGAGGACCAAGGGGAGAGAAGGTGGTTGTCGAGATAAGCAGCAGGGAGAAGCCAAAGCTAGGGGAAATGTTACTGCTTCTGCATCTCTCCCCCTTCTCTATATACCGGAATAGGTGGGATGCAGTGCTGCAATAGCCACAACTGGACTGCTCAATCCAGGAATCATATTCTTGCATTGCAATCTGCATCAAGCCAGCTTCCTACACTGTTTAGAAGTAACACCATGGTCATGTCTGGATGATCTCATCTTTAAAAAAGCAGTATATGAATGTGCCTTTTGGTCTTATATGCATTCCTATTGCATATCATCCCTTCATGTGAGTAAAAAAAAAAAAAAAAAAAAGGGGAGAGAAAAAAACTAGATTCCTGTTTTGTCTAAACTGGGAAGCAATGATTAATGACTTGAGAACAAACCAGGATATGAGCAATGATTTAAAGTCAGCCTCACATCATCATTTTCTAAAAAGTGAAGTAGTTGCCCATAGTTTCCCAGTTCAAAGAAATGAAAACATGGTGGTACATAGAAAATCTTTCTTTCCCCTTGTTGGTTTCTGTTGTTAAAATGGGAATGAAGAGTTGTATGGCATTCAAATGGATGAGGTAGTCTAATGTAAGCATTTCAAATAACAGTATGATGAAAAACCTTTATGCTGGATGTTTGCTCCATCCCTTATGCCAAATAGTTTTATAATGATGCTAGTATTACTGTTAGCTGTTGTTTAAGTTACAGATGCTTTACAAAAACTCTTCTAAAAATGTGATTGCAGTTAAATGTGGCGGTCCCATACAACTGTAATACCATGCCATAATCTCAGGCTTGGAGAATTACATGTCCCATAATACCCAGCTATCTGAACTGAAATAGACACATCCAGACAATGTCAACTGAATACACAAAATATGGTGACTCAGGGAAAGGACAGGAAGGGATCATCTCATTGAACAGAACAAAGGGGAGCATAAAGGAAGCATCTTCAAGAATGATGGATATACTTCAACTGAAGAGAAAAGTTCAGCTATACATGGGCACCTGAAACATAAATCTTGTATCTTTGATTTTTCCGTCTTTGTGCAGGGAAAAGGAGAAGAAAGGAGGAAGTAATCTGTATTTCCTGTAGAATGCAGGTTGACAGGAAAAGCTCAAGAGTATCAGTCTTCCAGCCAGAGGAAAGCAGAGCAGTGGGAATGAGAGGAACAAAAAGGGAACCCCTGGCTTGCTACCTCAACTTCTAACACCCCTAATTGTCAACAGAATACAAAGTGCAAAGAATCAGTGCTTAAGGAGCTGCACCTGCAGGAAAATAACATTGCAAAGAGGCATCATGTGCTCCTTTTCAAGAATTGTATAAAACAGAATGGTAATTGTTGTGGTCTACCCCTCTCACATCATCATCATTAGTATACATCAAATGATACTATGATTTTTTTTTTTTTTAAAGAAACTCATATAAAGTCTGCATGGGCTGCCCTGGAAGAATATCCAGAAGCTGCAATGGGTCCAGAAAGTGGCAGTGTAAGCAATTATTGGCATATCTTGACACATTCATGTTACAGCTTTCTTTTGCAAGCTACACTGGCTCTGGGGGCAACTCAAGGTGCTGGGTTTCACACATAAAGCTCTTAATTGGATGGACCATGGTATTTAGGGGGTCATTTTTCTCCAATTGTTTCTACCCATCCCATCACGTCTGGCAGGAAGGGCTTGCTCCTAATCCTGTTGATTAGAAAATGCCACGTAGTGGGATCCAGAAAGTATGCCTTTTCAGTGGCTGCATCCTCCTTTTGGAACACCCCACCCCCCCAAGATTAGGTTGGTCCCAACCCTGCAGACCTTTTGGAAACTCCTTTAGATCTTTTCCTGGGCACGCAGGTCAGGAGAGTCTTTAGTGATTGGTTACATGGTTTCTTTGGCAGCCATTTTATATTTTTGGCTGTAGTTCCTTATTTATTGCGCTGTTTTTAATTTTTGGTAGCCATCCAGAGCCACCCAGTGTTTAGTAAGATGAGCACCCATATAAATAAATTGAAATAAATAAACAAAGAGTAGGTCTCTGCAAACTTAAAAATTGTCAGGATGAAAAAACATGGTTTCACTGTATGTATAATTTTTTATGGCTGCTTGAAAGCCAAGAAATCATAGGTAAATATTATTATAAAACTTAAAAAATAATGAAAACTATTCAGAATATAACACATATATAAATCTCCATACATGCAGGTATGTAAGCTATGAAACAACAGATTAAAGGTACAATCTTATACAGACTTCAGTTCATGATTAGAATAGAGCCACTGACATCATTGGGAGATATCTTAGACCCGATTGCCACTGAGTCTAGCATTAACCCTAAACCTAATCCTATGTCTAAATCCAGATCTAGTCCAACAACATGGGACAAGTTTCTTAAAGAACATACACTGTATTAAACACTAAAATTTCCCCAGTTGCTTGAATAATTGTGCATTTCTTTTGTTTCATTAGTGCCAAAGTTCAGACAGCATCTGTTGCAGTAACAGCATGCTTCTGCACAATTCTACTTCTAAATCCAACTGAATCAGGAATGGCAACATGTGCTCAGACCCATTTTGCTATGCATTCTGACCATTATTGCCAAAAGTTGGGATTAGTGTCAGGACAGTTTCCTACCACTCTTAAGCAAGAAACACATGAAAATTAAGAATCACACAATACAGATACACACAAAAAAATCCCAGCTCCAGCCAATGTGCATGATGCAGCTGCACCATTCTCCACCATTGTGGGAAAGGAGAATTATTGGGAAGCAAACCAACCTTGCCACCTTTGGATGGGTAATTTCTATTTTTCTTTCCATATGGTTGCATGCAATGCATCATGAGAAACTTGACTGAATGGTCAGGCATTTTATGCAGCATGAATATTACTTATTCTTTCTGCCACCAAATGATGGCAGTAAGATGGTGTGTGTGGGGAGAAAAGAACACCTGTAAATTGCTCATTCGTCAAGTTTGTACCTGATACTTTCTACAGTGACCAGATAAATTTCCAGTGTCACTACTGCTGAATCTTGCTGCTATTTATATTTTCAACTGACAGAATATTCAAAGCTGACAAGTGTGGCAGAACAGAAAAATTATTAAATGCTTCTATTTACAGCAAATAGTGACAGTTGGCTTTTGCTGCTCATAAACCAAAAGCTTGGAGTTGTAAATATGCAGGCAAAGTAGAGGGAGCCTAACATAGGAGAGGGAACAGTTTTCACATATATGTGCCAGACCAAAAAACAAAGCAATGCAGTCTTCAAAGAATAGTCCAGCAAGGAGACTCAAAGCAAAATGGAGACCCCTTTCACCATCCCCAAGTGCAGAGGAAGTAGGGTACTCATTTTGATATTTTTAGCGAAAGCATTTTGTTATCACAGGGGGAGGCACTTAATGGCAGCAATGGATATTTAAGACTGCTATTGCTGCCCCCCAATGTTCTACGGTAGCATCAGTCTGTCTCAGGATAAGACAATTAGAACAATATGGTGGGAAGAAATGCAGCAGAAGAGATGAAACAGGGTTGATAAACAGCTACCTACCCCCAAATAACAACATGCATGACCTTGCTATCCCTAAAATGAACTTTGCTTTGGTGACTGGAAAAACAGGATCACATGTACCCAATTTCAGGGACAAATTCTGAAACTAGTCAAAATTAGCCCAACCCATGTTAATAGTAGTACCATCAGATTATTTCAAGGGTTGATAAATAGACAGTTATGCTCTAAGATACACTCTGAAGAATACTCAAATTGCTTGTATTATTTTCCTCCCCTTCTGGGAAACCTCTTTTGCATATTTCATGAAAAGCAAGATGGATAAATTATATTGGTTTCAAAAGAATTTAAATCTATATTATACACATACAATACCCTGCAACCAGTGTGGTGTCTAAAATCAAGTTTATTTATCGAAGAGGTATGCAACTGCAATGTCTTAGACCTGAGTTAGCTGGGCTATTGTTTCTAACCCCCACAGTTCAGGCACATTACGCCCTTTAACCTTCTTTTGACCAAACTCTTGATTCATCTGGCAGAGGACTTAAGTTGTACATAGAGATTTCCAGACTGGCTTTGCACAATTCCATGGGTTCATATACTGCACTAAGATAAAATGTGGCTTTCTTGTTTTTGGCTTAATATGCTCTATGACTCTAAGTCATTATAGTTTGTAAAACGTATTTATTGCTCAGCTCAACTGGCAAATTCAGTAAGACACAGTTAATCAAAACTTGGCTTAATGTGATATGTGAACCTGATCTTTATAGTTTCTGTGATCCTATGCTTTCTTAGTTGGGTGATGGGTGGTAGGACAAGATGGATTGCTCTTCATGAAAACATAGAAAAATCTGCTTGGTTACAGCATATCACATTTTTCCAGGAGGGCTTTAAACTCAGGTTTAAACTATGGTGGGGAATAGAGATAGAAACTCAGAAGAACTTCACATAAGGATTTGTGCACTTCAGGAGTAACTAATTGTGGTCTTATTAAATCACTCAGTGAAAATTCAGGAAAAACACGGACTCATAAAATTCATGGCTTTTGTTTCCTATATACTAATGCAAAGGGTATGGAAAATAAACAAGATGAACTTGAGCTCACACTACAGGAAGGCAAACATGATTTAAAAGCATAACTGAGGATCATTCTCATTATGTGAATGCGGCAAACAACTTGTTCGAAAGAAACTGAAGAAATAGAAAAAGAAGCTTGTTAAAAATGTCTACATCTGCATAGAACCAGGGAATGAACTTGGTGGCACTGCTGAGAGTATCTGGTTTAATAAAAATGGAAAAAAGAATAATAGTAATATCTGCTGGTTATGACTACCAATCACTTAAACAAGGAGAAAATGTGGGTGATCCCATCTAAAAGTATATTACGTTTTTAAAAAAGAGGTATAAAATAGTACTGATGGAAGATTTTTATTGTTCCAATATGGGGAATTTTAAATTCCCTGTCCTTCAAAGAAATTTCTAAGAAAGTTGTCTTGTTGGTTAAAGGATCAGGATTCTAGCTAGAATTTGACAGAAATATAGCCAAGGAATAGCTTCTGACCTAGAATGAGTTCTTATCTCAAAGGTCAGATAAACTGTGTCCTAGTCTTGCTAGTTGGGCTAAATCTTCATCCATGATCTTTGAGTAATACTGGAAAATGGGTGAGGTACCAGACAAGAGGAGCAGGAGAAATATTGTCCCTATCTTTTCCCCCAAAAAGGGGGGAAAGGGAGGACTAGGAAAACCATATCAGCTAGTCTGACTCTAGAGTTAAATCTCAAAATAATTGATCTGTAAACATCTTGAAAACAGTACAATGGTTACCATAAGTCAGCAAGTCCTGCCAGGCTAACACTTCATTTTTAACGACAAAGTATGACTTTGGCTGTGCCAGAAAAAGCTAAACAAGTTCACACCTAGTTTGTACTAGCATGGAAGATTAGCAATGGGAGTCTGTATGTAGTCTATATAGATTAGACTGGGAAGTCAAAAAAAACAACATGGAGGAAAGCAATAGCAAATCACTTTTGTGTGGTTGCCAAGAGAAAAAAAAATAGATCCCTCCATATAATCACCAAGTTTTAATTACTAACATTTTAATTCCCTTAGTAGGGATGACATCAGCAAAAGATCTGACATTCTGACTGGCACTCTGGGCTGGATACATGTCTATTATGTGGATCCATAGCTTGCTTGAAAGCTACACTCAATGCTCATCAGTGGTTCCACATCAAATGGAATGTCACAGGATAAGGTCCTAGGTCTGATGCTCTTCAACACTCTAATAAATAGCATGAAGAAGTAGAGAGGGAAGCTTATGAAATTTGCAGGTGACAGAAACTGCACAAGTTCAGGACGGGGATAGCTGACTTGGTAATAATAAAAATGAAAAGGATCTTGGAATTGCAGTTCCAAGTTGGCTATAAATCAGCAATGGGATGTGGCTGCTAAAAAAGCAAATAATTTTTAGGTTGCATCAATAGAACTGTAGTTTCCAAATCATTGTATTTCACAATGCTCACACCACACCTTGAGTACTGTGTCCAATTCTGGACACCATGTTTTAGGAGAGATTTAGAGAAACTGAAACAGCTGAGAAGGACAATGAGAATGACTTGGAGCTGAAATATAAGCCCTACAAGAAAAGACTATGGAACGGAGTATGAGAATGGATGAGAATGACAAAACATGAGAGTAAAACTGCTGGCAACATGTCATCATCAGAAGCAAAATGGCCACAAAGCAGACCATTTCCTTAGACCTTCACACCTGATTCCAGTCTCTAGCCTCCAAGAAAGCTAGTACAAAAATGAGCAAGCTACAAAAGATACCTATCATCAGTCACCAAAAAGAAAAGGAAAGTTATGATTATAGACAACTCCTTTTTGAGAGCACAGAAGTTCCTATTTATTGGCCAGATCTTTCATCTCAATATGTATGGTGTCTCCCAAATGTCAAAATTTGAGATGTGACAGATAAATTGACAAGGCTTACTGGACCAGCTGATTACAGACCCTCCCTGCTAATTCATGTGGGCACAAACAACATTGCAAGGCATGTGCTCTAGCATATCAATAGTGATGTTACGACTTTGGAGAGGAGGGTAAAGTATCTTGTGGCTTAAGTCATCAGTACTTCCCATTGAAGGCAAAAGTCCAGCAAAAATTTAAGTAACTTCCAGTTGCAATGTTGGTGCAAGCAAGAAAGGTTTTTCAATAGTGGTACAACTTCAGGAAAGAGGGGATATTTCACAGGCATACAATTCATCTTACTAAGGAAGGAGAATACATCTTCAGCTGACAGCTGGCTAACCTGGTTAGGAAAGCTTTAAACCAGAATTCAAGAGGTCAGGAGTCATAAGATCATTGGTTAGTAACAAATTGGAAAGGAATGGATTGAATACCAGCTGAAGCTCTGCTTTTGGGTACTAGGAAGCTGGTGTCTGTGTATGTTCACAAAAACAATGCCATCTATCTTCCAACTCCCTTGCTTCAAACGCTTTTGCTATTTTGCAAGATTAGTGAAAGTTTTTTTTTTAAAATTTTTTGGCAAACAGAACTTTTTGGATTTGCTAATATTAAACTAATCTGCCCAAGAATTCTATGGGGTACATTCCAGAAAGAATGAGCTAAAATATAAAATATTACCACAGATATTATTTCAACTACAGGTGTTACAAAGCATCTGACATAGAAAACGTCACTGGAAAAATGGAACAGTATCATTGCGTGTAAGTTTGTAATCAAACATCACTTAACTGATAAATGATGTAAAGTATAAAAGGGGACAGTAAGAAGTAATATGAAATTGACTGAAAAACTTCTCATGGTAGAAAATGAAGCTTCAGCAATATGCAGGAAGCAAAGTGCTTCATCCTAAGAGATATTTCACTGATCTATAAAGCCTGAACTACATTTCTTAACAAACAAGTTAATAAATTGACTGGTATTTTAAACATGTCAAGAAAATAATTCAGCAAGACCTTTTATGAATTGACCATAATTCAAGTTTATTTGCAGCTCTGAAACAAAAGAACAAGGTACTGGGATAATAAAGCTGGTGCTGCAACACTGGTGAACAACTAAACAAATTAAGCAGTAGTAATTAGCAGACATGCATATTGAAGGCAGGCTGGATAATCTCAAAATTTCTATTCTGAAAGCGAACAAGCCTGTGCTTAGCTCACTACAGCAATCTTCCCCAACTTGTTGCCCTCCAGATGTGTTTTCACTTCAAAATCCGTCATCCTTAGCCATCAGATTATGTGAGTTGTAATCCAACACACCTGGAGAGCACCAGATTGGAGAAGGCAAGTTTCTGCCGAGTTTCACAAGTAAACTTTTAACTCTGTTTTAATCCTGTTAGTATCCTTTTAGCTCAATTCTTGATTGGCCAGGGCTCTACAGGTAGTCCTCACCTTATGTCCATACGTTTAGTAACTGTTCGAAGTTACGAAGGTGTTGAAAAAAGTGACCTATGACCAGTCCTTGCACTTTTGACCATCACAGTGTCCCCGCAGCCACATGATCAAAAATCAGGCCCTTGGCATGTATTGACTATGGTTGCAGCGTCCTGGAGTCACATGATCACCATTTGCAACCTTCCCAGCCGGCTTCCGACAAGCAAAATCAATGGGGAACTGTGTGATTCACTTAATGACCATGTGATTAGCTTAACAACCATGTGATTTACTTAACAGCTACAGTGATTTGCTTAACGACCACCACAAAAAATGTTGTAAAATTGGGTGCAGTCACGTGATGCCTCACTTAATGACTGCACCGCTTAATGATGAATTTTCTGGTCCCTAGTGTGGTCGTAAGTTGAGGACTACCTGCACTGTTTAAATTAAAGTGCAGGGAAGTAGTGTGAGGGTAAAGATTTATTTCTGAAATCAGGGATTGGCCATTCTAGGTAAGCAAATAAACTTGGCATTTCCACCATGTCAGAGTTCATCAGGACTCTGGTTCTGCAACTTGTGAAGTACAGTAATAGTAAAGAACACAGCAAGTCTGAATATGATTGAAGTAGCAAGATGGGTCCTACTCTGAGAAAATAATTATTTTAGCTTGTATTCAGTCTCTGTATTTTCCAAAATAATGTATTGTTCAGGAACCAAGTTTGGCTGTTCAGGATAACATGAAGCCATCTAAAAAAAAGCCTGAAGTGTTTTGTCTTGTCAACATTTGTTTAGAAAGGGTTTTTAGGGAGATTCAGGATTGACAGAAAAAAAGCCCCCCCCCCTTTATTTTTTACACAGGACATAGTTAAACTCTGGAATTTTTTTCAGTACTAGTGGTAATACCATTCCATTTGGATGGCTGGAAAAGGACTTTACCACATTATGGAGTATCAGACTATCAAAAGCTACTAATACTGATGGATAATAGATTATATACCATCAGCTGGAAAGTGATAGTGGAAAGGCGCTAAAATCTTGCAGCAAAGGTTTGAGAACTTCAATACTATATTTCACATGGAGACCAATACACTTTCTTTCTGCTGATGGTGAATGACATGGGAGAGTGGAAGACATTTAACTGAAATGCTTTCTTCTCTTTCTTTAAAAATAATATTATGTAAAGAAATGAACTGGTGTGCACTCTAGTACATGAGTGCACAATGTAACATCCTCCAAATGTTGCTGAACTTCAGTTCCTACCAGATCCAGCATGATTAAAAGCAAGATATGAGGGGAGATGATGTTCAGCAACTTATGTATGTTGTGTGCCCATTGTTAGAAAATGGGCTTGCTAACCAGCTATTTTCTCTTTCATAAGAATGAATTCCCCTGTTTTTTTTTTTTGTCCATGAATTCAAGCAAATTTTCTTCCAATTCTGTCAGAAAGATGTTTCCCAAATAGCAAAATCAACTGTGCATGAGTCTCCTGTGTGCATGCTACACTTCAAATATACTTAGATCAGCTCACAGCCATACACGTGTATACCCAAGATCCTGTGCATTATTAAGAAACAAATCCTCTAGCCTTTATATTTTTGTAATTTCTAAGGCTGCAGCAAATAGTACAGTGTACACATTTTTCATAAATGACTCTTTTCTGTGACATATAGCACCACTGAGTGAATAAACAGAAATGCAGATAATAAATGCTTGGCTCCCATACATTACAAAAATATGTAAATTGTACATAGCTTCAGTTCTAAAGCGGACTGCCTTTCTGTGCTCAGGAGACCATTCTGCCAGAATGACAAGCTGGAAAGCAAAATATGAATGTCAAGTGCACATATTTAGTTGATTGAGAACACAGAGAGAAAGCCAACCATATTACTCTCTTGCCTCTTACCCAGAAATTGTGCAACTCAAAGGCAGAAATATCCTGATTTAGTCTACAGTGGTATGGATTGATAATGAGTTTTCCAAATACAAGTTAGAAAATTTGTTTACATCACTTTTCTCACTTTTCCTCTTTACTTATCTTACTTTTGAATCCCTCATTTTTAATTTAAGGTCATTATTTTAAATGTTTGCTTTTTGGATTGTGTGGCTGAAGCAAACACAGAACCCGAAATACCATACAACCATTTTTTTCAAAAGTTATTGTGACCCAAAACAATTAACAGATAATAAACTATTTATCTCATGAGGTGTAGCTTAAGAAATACAGTTACAGGCAACTGCGTATAAATATATACAATTATAAATTTAAAAAAACCACCTGCGTGCATTTATCTAGCCATTCACATCAGGTTTTAATCTGAATAGAGATGGCTTCATGGAAATTGAAGCGTCAGTAAATATTAGAATGGGACTGTGAATAGAAAGGATGTGTGTTACAACTACCACTCCAACCTGAGCACTTTGACTCCCAGTATTCTTAAAAATGGTCCTATTGGCTAGGGAATTCTAGGAGTTGAGGTCCAGATACCTGGAGGGTATCTAGGTTGGGAAAGACTAACTTCAGAATTCTACATGTCCTTATTAGTGCATGTTCTAATTAGGAGTGTATGGGGCATGGCAAAGTTAGTAATAAATCTTTCTTGACTCAAAGTTAATTGAGTTCAGTCCGCCATGTTCTAATTAGCAAAAGAAAAATAATTTTGAGTACATAACTGCAGAAATAACTTTTTATGTAATTTACTTTGTTAGCTTCACAGTCTGAGAATAGTCATGAAATATGCACAATTTTTCTAATCAAAGAGCAGAATTCTGCTCTTTAAAATTCTACATAAACTCAGTTATTTTTTATAAACCAGAAAAAAATTAATCCTCTTGCTGTAACATTTAAAAATTTTCCACATATTTATTTTTTGATGCTTACTTTTTATTTGTGCTAAAGTCTATAGAACTTCTTTTTTATTAGACATACACATACACACACGTCCCAGGACAGGCATGTTTTATGGGGCACTGAAAATGCCACTGGATTTTTTCCCCCATGGATCAGTTGAAAATTTACATGATTTTCATTACAATGATAAAGTGGTCAAGATAATATATTGGCTCAAGAGACATGAACTGCATAGTTCATCCAGGCAGCAGCCAGTTATGAATATTTTTAATAAATATGCAAAGATGATATTCTGTCACATAAAATAGCTAGTCAGTGGTAAACCTGCAATACATTCTCATCTATAACATTCCAATTCTCAGAATTAAATAATCATGTCTATGAATACATGCACACGCTTTTCCTCAATATCTCCATTTTGCACCAGTTTTTCAGTATTCATTTAGACTACCATAGACTTTTATCTATAGCTATCTATCTACATGTGATACATATTTACTTGTAATTCTAATTTCTATTTTTTTTAATTTCACAGCTGTATTTTATAATGTGAAAACACTTTCCCATTAGTATCTAAATTTTCTCTGGTTCCCAAGACAGGGTAAAATGGAATCAAATTATTTGATTCCTTTGTAGGTGGCACAAAATAAAGTAACATTCAGGAAAGTGTGGCAATCTAAATAAATAGCTGCATGATCACTGGATGAACTGGAAACCCATTGGTTGTTAAGCATTCCAACCTTAGCTACTGCAGTACATATAAATGATAAGAGTAAAAATGTCCTTGACTTGCTTGACTCCTAGTGACCACATGGATATATCCATAATAGGGAATCCTATGGTTTGCCATTATCTTCTTCTGCAGGCTTTTTTTTTTTTTAACTTCCCAATCTAGCCTACAGCTCTGGTTTATCATCATCATCATCATCATCATCATCATCATCATCACCATCATCTGAAGCTAGTACACCATGAAGGTTTACTAATATCAAAGAAACCAAACTGGACTATAAGACAGACCAAATGAAGAACAGAAAAGAGACATGGCAAGGCAAAGTATTACATGGCCAGTAAACAAAAAAATTAGCAGGCAAAGCAGATAACAAGATCTGGCAATGGCTAAGAGCAGGAAAGTTGAAGAAAGAGACAGAGGGGCTAATTCTGGCTGCCCAAGACCAAGCCTTAAGAACAAATGCCTATAAAGCCAGAATTGAGAAGACAGCAACAGACAGCAAATGCTGCCTCTGCAAAGAAGCTGAAGAAACAGTGGACCACCTGGTTAGCTGCTGCAAGAAGATTGCACAGACTGACTACAAACAATGGCATGACAAAGTAGCAACAATGGTGCATTGGAAGATCTGCAAGAAATACCATTTGCCTGCAAGCAAGAACTGGTGGGGCCACAAAACAGACAAAGTAATAGAAAAGGAAGAAGCTAAAGTGCTCTGGGACTTTAGAATTCGAACAGACAAGCATCTGCCACACAACACCCCAGACTTAACAACTGTTGATAAGAAAGACAAAAAAGTCTGGGTAGTGGACATTGCAATACCTGGAGACAGCAGAATAGAAGAGAAAGAACTGGAGAAAATCACAGAATACGAAGACCTGAAAATAGAAGTAGAATGACTATGGCAAAAGAAAGCAAAGATAGTACCAATAGTTATAGGTGCCTTAGGTGCAATCCCAAAACATCTGGAGCACCACTTGAACACCATCAGCATCGACAAAATCACCATCAGTCAATTGCAAAAGGCAACTTTACTTGGAACAGCTTATATCCTACGACAATACCTTTAACACCATCAAACAACTGCCTATCTCTCAGGTACTTGAATAAAAATGCCAAACCCAGTTTAAATATCTGGCTGACTGTGCAACCAACCATCATCATCATCATCATCATCCCCTGATAGTCTCCCATTCAAGTACTTACCAGGCCTGAGCCTACTTAGCTACTATGTGCTGAGCAACAATATGTAAAAAAATGTTAATATTGCTCCAGAGAGCTTTAGCATTCAAATCTTACAATGTTAACTTAAAAATGTGCCATAACATCTCCTGCCAATGCAAGTTGCAGATCACGTTAGCCTCCTACCATTTCTGAAAAATGCAAGAATAGTGCACAAAATAGTGCTCCCCCATCAAACACAAGTTCTTATGCGTGTCATTTGTCTTGTTTGCTTTTTTGTAAGAGGAAAAATTAAGGGCGTTCCTTTATTGCACAACCTCAGGTCAGGGGCATGCATATGATTCAATATACATCCAAATATGCAAACACAAAATCTTCCCTCTTCATAGAAAATAATGTTGTGACATAAAAATGTGAAACTAAAACTCTATTTTACTGTACATTTTCTATGTGCAAGGGCCAGTAAGAAGGGTCTGAAGCATTAGTACAGATCTGATCTGCAAAACTGGAATGTCGATACAGAACTTTCATGGCTCCCTGGAAACCTGGGAAATGGAGTTCCCAAAGACTTCTGACTCAATCAAGTGAGCCAGAAGACAGTGGGGAGTTAAATTTCCCAAGCACCAATGTACTGTGAATATCTAGCCTTTGAAAACTAGACCTCTTTTTTATTGTCTCGACAACTCACAGAACATTCATTGCTACCAGGAGACCTAGAAAAACTCAGGACAAAGGGATTGAGGTAAAAACTTCCTGGTGCTCTAGGGAGAACTGGATGGAATGAAAGGTCCTGGCACCCATGAGAATTCATTTATAAGCAAGGGCCAAACATAAGTAGAATATTGGGTTCAGCTCCTAATAGACTTAGGGTCACAGCAGTTTTGAATCTCCTATGGCAAAGTCTCAATAATCAAACCCAAGCAGTCAGTGCAATTTAGTTTTAAGTCTAACAGACAAACAGTCCCAATAATTCTATACAAATCTACCGATTTCACTCAGTGAAGCTTCACAGCTGCTCTTAAGTCAACAGTATAATAGTTATACTAGAGCTATAAAAACCCAATGCTTTATCCTATACTATAATACCACATTCATACCTCTATTTATGCGCAGAATACTTTTACTCCGTATATTGAGACAATGCAGTTCAAATTGTGTAAAGTAAGGAGGAGGACTGCCTCTACCTTAGCAGCTAGCAACATCTGACAGACCTTGTTCAGGTTCAGAAGCTAGACAGCCTTAGGCCTGGGTGGTACTTTTACGGGAAATCTCCAGACTGTAATCTAGATTGGGAAGTTGGAAAACATCCCAGAAGACGACACTGGCAAAACATTTCTGTACTGTTGCCAAGAAAATTGCATGGTTGTGTCCATAAAATCACTAAGTCAAATTCAACTTGAAAGAGGTATTACCTTTTAAGACTGCTGCTGAGTGTACTCCAGACAAGAGTTTTATGATTCATAGAATTCATAAAATTTTACAGGAGACAAAATCATGCCAAGACTTTGGGATAAAAATGGAGATCTACGCAAACAGGAATCATCTCATACAGATACCTAATTATTTAACAATGAAGTATAAGATCACACTGTACCAAAAGGTGGGCAATTTGTGGCCTTCTTGCTTTCCAAACACTTCAGATTCAGATCTCTTCTAAGAGGTATCAGTCACTTCTTTGCAATATGCATCTTGGGAAAGAGTTCAGATAGAATGAGAAAGAGAAAGGAAGATGTCAGATAGAAAGGATGTTCTACTCAATTTTAGTTCTTGCCCCTTCTACTTGTTTTAGCCCTGTCTACAATGTGGTCCTTGACAGTAAACTTCTATGGAAGACAGCTCTCAAAAGGAAAAAAAGTTGTCTACTTCTGCAGGTGAACATGGAATATTCATCAACAATCACAGTCAACCTGTATTTTGGAGACTCGACTTGTACACTGGAGCTACTGGACCAGGTTGCACAGAAATAATTTAAAAAATACATTCTGACACTGATCATCTTCAAGAATATATAAACAAAGCTGCCAATGGCAACAATAAATGCAATATGTGACTGACTAAAATATAGTCCTAAATGATTCTTCATAGGCCACTTTGTTCCACTATTAAGATGCTACTTGTTTTTCTTGATTTATCAGATAATAAATTTTTGATGACTAGGGAAGTCCAATAAAATTCCCCCAGTGCTGATGCCATGATTAATAAGTCTGAGGAATTGAAACTGTCAGGAATTCATATGTTAAGGTTGAAATTACAGCCAAATATGTATTAGAGCTTCCATAACACACAGAATAAAAAGAGGGCTCATTTGACAATATTATTTTGCACCCATTTATTTCATCCAGTTTTACCATCAGGCTTATCATTGTGAAATCTGATATACCTTTTTTCCACTTCAAGCAAACATTCAGCTAGGACTGTGAGGAAATGCTGTAATCAAATGATATTCAGAAGTTAGTTAGAAATCTATTCGGTGGGGCTACTTTTAAATAATGGAGTTCTCTGATGAAACTGTATCATAACAAACTTATTTGGTGAAAATAAATTACAGTATATGCTTGCAATCCAATGGATTTGTCAGAATCCTCGCAATCAATCAACCATCCTGCTAGTTTGCTTGCTTTGTTTCTGCCATTACAGAGAAAAGGGGGGGGGGAGGTTGGAAGGTGAACCATTAGACACAGATGGACTGTTATCTAGTTCTCAGGAATGCCCAAGGCCGTACCAGCGTGAGACCAGGAGAGAACCTTTGACATGCGCATGAGAGACTTGGAGACAGAAGGGGGGGGAGATGAAATGGACAGGGTGTAAAATCAAGTTTTGGCGCATGTGGGAGTCAGTTCCAGCAATGCTCTAGATCTGTACACTACTTCTCAATAAATGAACTTTTCTTTGGACTTGCAACAGTTTCAAGGGGAATTGCTTTCGTTGGGAACTGAGTCCTGCAGTTTCTTACAAATTGCTGGAACTCCCTTTTTGGATTTTACCTGGAGCGAGAGCTCACTGAGGAAAATCCAGTGGACTACTCTGACAGGAGTTGGCGAAGAATTGGTTGGGACGGCAGATGAAACTGTCAAAGCCGGAGCCAGTGATGGCGTTGTGGAAGGGCCAAAGCTTGAATTGGAGTTGGTATCGAAGCCCATGGCAATGCTGACAATAAAAAATAAGGAGCGGTGGCGAGGCCAACATTGCACTTGATCCCAAGAGTCCGGGGAATTCCAGGAAGAACATGTTGCCTCATCCTCCAGAAAGAAATCCTGGCCGAAGTGGTCGATGGGTGTCAGGGACGTGGCAGCAGTGGCCCACAGTCCAAAGAGGATGAGAGAGCCAGAGTCCTGAGTCACCGTGTTGGAGGGACGTATGGATGAGGTGCAAGCTGATGTTACTTCCATAAAGGATGAATTGAAGTCATTGGGAAGGATGTTGAAGAAAGTTCTGGGTAGCCGAGACCAAGACCAGCTGTCCGGAGATCCCCAAACAACCTCGGGGGACAGCAAGGAGGTGAGTGAGGGATCAGCATCCAGCGAAGAGGAGACAGCTCCCCCCAAAGTGTGAGAAAAGAGGGAGACCCACTACAACAGTGGGGCCTCAGGATGAAGTACGGGGGGAACTTGGGCCAACTGGCAAGGTTCCTGACACAAGTGAGGATTTGCATGGAGAGTTGTGGCCACCTATTCCGAAGTGATGTGCAGAGAATGGCATATGTGTCATGTGCCCTTGAAGATCAGGCAGCGGAATGGGTAGTAGAAATGCATGAGGCTGAAGCCGGAGAACTGGGCAATTTTGACAAGTTCATGCGGGCTTTGTGCGAATGCTTCAAAGACCCTTGCGCAGTTGTAAAGGCAAAGTCAAGCATTGAGCAAATTAAGCAGGGCAATTGCACAGTATCAGACTATGCATTGGAATTCAGGCGGCTTGTCGGGAAACTCCGAGACTGGCTTGAAACATTCAGGGTACAGTGTTTCCAGAATGGGCTGAAACCTGGTCTTTAGGAACTAGCACTGGCCAGAGGCAACCCCAAAACTCTGCAAAAGTGGATCACCCATGCGGCCATAGTGGAGGCTGATTGGATGGCTATCAAAGAGGACAAACGCGGGCACCCGAATGCCCACAATTTCATCGGGGCTGATAGCGAAGTTGGGCTGGAAACAGACGGAAAGCGGCCAGGACCAACGACAAGGGAATCACCCCTGCTTCAGGTGTGGAGAAGAGGGGCACTATGCCACGAATTGCCCTCAAAGCCAAACCCCATGAGCGGCACCGGGAAGCAAGCCAACAGGGAAACCCTCGAAAAGTCTCAAGCAGGAAAAGAAAGGGACAGCTGCCTTGGGAGCGGAGGAACACTTTCTAGTCCCACCAATGGTTGAGAGTGAGCTTTCCGAGGAAGAATCGCAGCCGGCAGGAAACTCCCACCGCCTGCTTTAAAACACGCCCCAAAGCAGGCGGACAATTCAGGGCGTGAGGATTTAACAGCAGACAATTTGGAGAGTGAAAACTTAACGGTGAGTCCTATGACGGATGGGGTGAGACTGAGGGCATTGAAAACCAATCGCAAAGTGGATTTAACTGCATTAATAGACTCTGGGTGCACCTGTTGCTTAATTAATCCCGGCACTGTGAATGGACTTGGACTAAGACCCCTATTGTTTTTATACAATTGGATGGGCCATAAGCGGGAGGAGGCCCAGTGGAATATTACACTGAAGTAATCGAAATGAGAATTGGGACTCACCGAGAGACTTTAAAATTTCTAGTGGCTCCGATTGCTGGCCATCCACTAATACTGGGTCTGTCCTAGTTAAAGCTGAGGAATCCTAAGGTGGACTGGGAATTGGGGAACTTTATATTTCAGGATGGTACTTATAGTGTTCTAAAAGGGATTAATGCTAGCACCCCAAAATCGATACTAGTGGGAGCAAGTGTAGAGTCTCCCAAACAGGGCAACCCCAAAAATACCTACTTGGTTCTGGAGCAGTATAGCCATGTTCAGTGAGGCGGAATTGGATCAGCTTCCCCTGCACAGAGCAACAGACTATGCAATTGAAATTGAGCCCAGGGCAAAATTTCCTAAACCGAAAATGTATTCCATGACCCCTAAAGAATTGGGAGCCCTGCAAGAATTTATTGACAAAAATCTGCAGAAGGGATTTATATAGTCTGCAAAATCACCACTGGCGGCACCTGTCCTATTCAGGGAAAAGAAGGATGGTTTACTGAGACTGTGCACAGACTATCAGGGGTTTAATGGTAATTGTAAAGAAAACAAATATCCCCTCCCTTTAATGAAAGACTTGCTGGCCCATTTGTCAAAAGAGAAAATTTTTACCAAGTTGAACTTACGGGACACATACTTCCGAGTGGCGATTAGAGAGGAAGATGAATGGAAGACAGCGTTCAGTTGCCCCCTCGGTTTTTTTCAATATCTGGTGATGCCATTCGGATTGTCGGGGGCACCTGGGCTGTTCATGCAGTTGATTAATGAAGTGTTACATGAATTCTTGTACAGGGGAGTGTTGGTATATTTGGATGATATTCTAATTTATACAGAAATGATGGAAGAGCATGTGGAATTGGTGAGGAAAATGCTTAAGAAACTATTAAATGCCCAGTTATATGCCAAACTTTCTAGGTGTGAATTTCACAAAGAGCAAATTGATTATCTGGGATATTGGATATCTAGTAGAGGGACTGAGATGGATCCGAATAAAGTGTGTGATGTTGTGGGATGGGAGACGCCAAAAACTCGCAGGCAGCTACGGAGTTTCCTGGGGTTTGCAAATTTTTAGCACCAATTCATTCCGAACTTTGCTCAAGTCGCCCTCCCTCTCACTGACTTGTTAAAAACAAAAGGGAAAGATAAAGCAAAAGCCCAAAAACGGGGGGTGCCTTTAAGTTGGACAAAGGAATGCCAGTCAGCATTTGAGCAATTTAAGAGGTTATTTACGGCAGAACCAATTTTAAGACACCCTGATCCTGAAAAGCCATTTATAATCCAAGCGGATGCATCAGATGTGGCTGTAGGGGCTGTTTTACTACAAAAAACTGAAGGGGAGGTGTTATATCTCCCTGAAATTTACAGAGACTGAGAGGGGCTGGTTGGTATGGGAGAAAGAAGCCTTTGTGATGAGATGGGCACTAATGAGTTGGAGGCATTTCCCATCCAAGTACTCTTGAGGCCAGACCCTGTTCAGCTTCTGAGCCCAGATAAGGCTTGCCAATTATTCTGGTACTTTGTAAAATACACATTTATTTGAGTTCATTTTTTAAAAGAGTTCATTGGTTCAAGAGAACATAACTTCCCAAATATTTAACAGGTATTAAGGGTTTGGTGACTAAATATAATTATTAAAACTGAGATTAGTACTGAAGAATTGGGATGTTCTTATTTTTAAATGATTCAATGTATTTACATGTTTTGCATTATAAGAAAGCAAGCAGATCTTCAAATTTCTTCAGAAATTAATTAATCAGAATCTATATCGTGAGGGGAGCATTTAAAGTGATAGATTTGTCTCACGTGTGAAAGATACCTACTATGAAATTGCTTTCTTGCACGAGGTTTGAGGTTTAAGTCCTGGCATCTCCATTAAAAAATCACCATGTAGATAACAGAAAAGGGACACCACACTCTGAAGAGATGCTGTTGCTCAAGGGAAACAATACGAGGTTAGACATACAAGTAGCTGAGCTGGTATTAAACCAGCTTTCTGGGTTCATAATGAACACTTATAAAATGGCTGCTGCTTTGTTGAGAGATATGTAGCATGTGACAATTGTTGCATTGTTGTTTTAAAACACATTTATCACTTTAAGGTAGGAATGCAAAAGAATGCATGAATTTCTCTTAGTGCATATTTGGGAGTTTTCCCACTGAAGAATCCTTGATCAAAGCAAAGTTTGGTTAGCATTTGTTCCCCATCGAAATAAGTCTGCTAATAGGTATGGGGTGGGGGCAGTTTAATTTTTGTGAGAACTGGCTGAGGTCTTCCAACTTTATCTAACCTTTTTAAAGCCCTCTGTACTTAAGCAGAGTGAGATTTTTCACTTCTATAGCACTTCCCTGAATGGCCTTATTGAAGTACTGCCTGCCAGTCTCCATCTTGTCTGGCAAACTATTATTATAAATTAATTTTTAGGGAAAAATGAAAGTGTCCTGCCAAAGTAGGCGATAGGATATTGCACAATTTTGAGAATGTGCACAACCCTACTAGTAAGAATAATACTGGTTTATTTTGTTTAAAATAATAAATAAGAAAATTCAAGTGTTGCAGCATAAAAGGACAGACACCCTCACACTGAATATCTATCACTAACAAATTACACGTTCTCAAAAGCATAGTAGACTGCCATCTAATAGGCACTGCCACCTGTCCATTAGATCCATGCCCCTCCTGGTTGGTCAAGGCCACCCGAGAGGTGACATGTGGGTGGGTCCTAGCGATGGTGAATTCATCCTTGGTGGAGGGGGTATTCCCAGAACCATTTAAGGAGGCACTGGTTCGCTTTCTCCTCAAGAATTTGTCATTGGACCCTACTGTCCTGGATAATTTTTGCCCAGTCTTTCATCTTCCCTTTTTGAATATGGATATGGAACTGAAACAGCATTGGTCGCCCTTTTAGATGATCTCTGATGGAATCGGGGTAGTGCATCCATCTTGACCTCTCAGCAGCCTTCGATACCATCGCCCATGGTATCCTTTTGGGTCAACTGTGGGAATTGGGGGTGGGTGGAATGGCTTTGTGCTGGTTCACTTCCTTTCTTCAAGGTCAATCCCAATCAGTGTTGATAGGGACCGAGAGGTCTAGCCTATGGCCCCTACTGTTTGGGGTGCCGTATGGCTTGGTACTTTCTCCACTCCTTTTTAACATCTACATAAAACCGCTGAGTGAGATCATCCATCACCATGGGATGAGGTATCATCAGCATGCTGATTATACTCAGTTGTACATCTCCATCCTGGGTGAACTAAATGACGCTGTGGATGTTCTTTTGTGGTGTCTGGAGGCTGTGGGGGTCTGCATGGGAAACAACAGGCTTCAACTGAACCCTGGTAAGATGGAGTGACTATGGATACAGGGCTCTCCTGTATCTGAGGGCTTATGTTTGGTCCTGGATGGGGTGGCACTGCCCCAGATGGACCCAGTGTGCAACCTGGGGGTCCTCCTAGATTCACCACTCCTGTTTGAGGAGCAGGTGGCATTTCTGGCTAGGAGGGCCTTTGCTCAACTTCATGTTGTGTACTTGTACCCTTCCTGGATTGAGAGGCCCTTCTCTCAGTCACTCATGCCCTGGTCATCTCCTGTATGGACAACTGCAATGTGCTCTACATGGGGCTACCCTTGAAAAGTATTTGGAAGCTGCAGCTGATGCAGAATGCGACGGTGCAAGCAGTTATGGGCACCCTTAGAACTGCACATGTAACACCTCTTGTTACACTTCATGTGCCGGTGTGCTTCCAGGTCCAATTCAAAGTGTTAGTTATGATCTTCAAAGCCTTTCATGGCATGGGCCCAGGTTACCTAAGGAACCGTCTCATCCTAATTACATCGACCCATCCCACCTGGTCCGGAAGGAAGGGCATGCTAAGGACCCTGTTGGCCAAGAAATTTCGACTGGCAGGGAAATTTCGACAGGAGAGCCTTTTCTGCTATTGCTCCTGCTCTCTGGAACATCTTACTCCCCTGAGGTGATATTAGCCGTCTCTCTATGGCCCTTCCAGAAGGGCATTAAGACCTGGCTCTGCCAACTTGCATGGGGACCCACTGGGGGTTTGCAGCACTGGGGGTGGTTGGTAGCTTGAGGATTTTTAGCAGTAGCCTTTTTTAGCTTTGTATATGTTTATATAGATTTTTATAGCTCTTTTACTTGTAGAGTCACTTATATAGTGAGGTGGGTGGTGTATAAATTTGATTAATAAATGAGTAAGTAAACGAACAAACAAACATCTTGGGAAGAAAGTCACTTGGCTTCCCCATTTTTCAAATTAAATAGTTAACTGAAGCTTCTGATTTCTGCTTATTGTTATTTCCATTGTATTACGCATACGCTCTTAATAGTAGCCTGAAAAAGTAGTTATTTTAGACTTTAAGTAGCATCTATTCACTAAAATAAAATTAAGGACTAAGCTGAACTGCAAGTTGATCAAGTTAGTCTGAAATAATTTCCACTTAACCTTTTCACTAGATAAAAAGTTCATAAAGCAAGAGTGACTTCTCAGTTACTAGATAGCCCTCAACAGCCAAGTAAAAAACTGCCATGGATAATATAAAAGCCTTGCACAATATCAAGCTTGAAATAAGAAACCAGAGCTCAATAAAAATCCAGCATGTAATAAAACAAGATATTACTGTGTAGAGAATAGAAATTGCAGAGTGTTCTGTTTTATTATAAAAATGCTGCTTTTTAATTTATGTCTCAAATAGAAAAAGGCAATGTACATAGTAACTCATCTTGCCCACTGTAAATATGATGAACCATCCAAGTGTTTTTGAAATTATAAGGGGGTTAAGAATTTCCCCAATCTTTAGTACTGTCCTCCTTGGCTCAGTTTTTGAACTTTTCCATTTCCAGTATTAAGTTCTTTCTGCATCAATTAACTGTTATCCCATAGTGCATTAACTCACACCAACAACAGAATGCTGGAGCTAGTTAAATGCTGAGATAAACCTTTCACTGCCTATGAAAGGTGAAAGGGTTTAATTCTGTGATAGATACCCTATGGAGTACATGTGGCCCCTCAATGACATTTTCAAGATTTGGGGGGCCCCTCAGGATTGCATTCCTGCCATAGAAAATTATAATCTGGGGCATATAAATAGGCATGTTTTATGTAGATGTCTCTCCCTACCTGATTAAAAAAAAAAACAGTACAAGCACTTCACTCTTCAGCTGCATACCTCTATGGCCCACAGGGGCCAAAAAATTTAAAAAGCCCATCCTGATCTAACTGATCAAGCAATGGCAGATTCAAATTATCATACATATCATACGTAAATTATCATGACTTCCATGGGGTCATAATCATTTATGGGACCCGACTAGAATGATGAGAGTTGGAACCCAATTATATCTGAAGGACCAGACATCCCACAGCACAGCTTTAAGACTTCTTTTGGTAGTGACACGGTGTCACCAAGGAGATTTCTTTTGTGAGAAAACCACTGTTGCAGATATAGACATTAATTATCCTTCTTTATACTACAGATCTTTATATAGATGATCCATGTATTAGTATAGAATGGTGTTTGCCATTCTGAATAACCTAAAGTGGGTTGCAAAGCAATATGCAGCTTCAACAGGGACATTACACAACTGTTAGATGTCTTCTGAAAATTTTGGGTTCCCTCTTTTTTTTAGATGCCACTAAATAATTCTTGCTGGAGATCAGCACTGACTTCTTATAAAACAGACTCTATTTCTGAAACAACTTTTGGCAGTGATATATTGCCTCTAGAAGCATCCAAGAGGAAGAGCAAATCCTTATACTGTAGATTTCTATCCCCACCCTTTAGGAAAGTTATTCTTTTCTTATTTGGATGAAAACAAAAGAAGACTATATACAAGGGATGAACCAAAGGTAACAAGTGACCATTTTTAAAGCCAGTTATTTTCTGAAATTTTGATCCTAATTAATTTTTTCTCCAAAACCGATGCAATGGCACAAACCAAGACTTTATAACAGATTAAGAAACCATAGTTTACCATGGCATAGAACAATGCTAGTAAATACTTATGATAAACAAAATAAAGTGTTTGAAGATGGATTACACAGAAAGTATCATCGAGGTTGTTGGGCTCCAAGAAGGTACAGTAATGTTGTGGCCACTTCCATATGAACAACAGACCCTTAAGCCTGGAACAAATTCATCTAATCTGATCCAGCACTTCCATATGAACAGAACATTTAAATGGTCTTATAATACATGGAATCCAGTCACCTAGTGCTATCCAACATCATGTATGTTACGCCACAGATAAGTCTTAAATTTGAGACAGCACACAAATCCTAACAAATAATTTGGCCCTTATGAGTGGCATGATGTGATTTGAATTTAAGCAAACAAGATAGCTTCCTGAACAGAAACATGCAGGATGAGACAAAATATTAAAGGGTTTAATACTGAATATTGAAATTACAGTATTCCATTTCAGGCCTGCAAGTAAACAGCCAGGTCTTTTCTCAGGATATATTACAGGTAGTCCTTGTTGAACGACCACTTGTTCAGTGACCTTCTGAAGTTACGATGGCGCTGAGCAAGGGGGACTTATGATGGGTCCTTGTAGATGCAGCTGTTACAGCTGTCATGCAATCACAATTCAGGCGCTTGGCAACTGCCTTGCAATTATGACATGGTAACATCTTGTGGTCACATGATCACCATTTGTGACCTTCACTGCCAGCTTCCAACAAGTTAATGGGGAAGCCGGTAGAAGGTTGCAAATGGATATCATGTGACTGCAGGATGCTGCGATTGCACGGGATTCGCCTAACAACAGCAACTGGGACTGCCACAACTGCTGTGGCAAGCCGGTGCAGTCACATGATGTTGTGCTTTACAACCACATTGCTTAGCAACGGAGATGCCGGTCCGAGTTACCATACTTAAGCAAGGACTATCAGTATTCTATCTCCCCTATCTCTCTTGAATTTCCATCTGCCTTCTTCTACCTATTGGCATCATATCAGGCTTCTAAACATGCTCATTCTCATGCTGTTTTAGGAGAAAGTTGTGTTTCTATAAACCTCAGGGTTTTCTTAAGCCTGTTAATACTTCTCTCTTGTGCATGGCTGATGGTATTTTTGGCTACATAAGGACAAGCTTTCAGACTTATGTGAGATCCTGAAATAAACTGCTTTATATCTGCCAAAGTATATGTGTGTGGGAGGTATCTGTAAGACTTTTCTCAGATAGGAGGCTGCATTGTTAATAATAACAATAATAATCACAGTAATAATTTGTATTATGTCCCATCTTTCTGTTAAATAAATAAAAACAGAATTGAAGGGTGATTGCATGTGTAAATGGATGAATAACATGCAAATCCTGCTGTCTTTTAGCTGCAAAGAGAAGGGAAAGGTGCTAGACTGGGTGCTGAAGCTTACAATATTTGCAAGGCAGGAGGTATCCCTGCAAAGAAGGTGTCACAAGCAGGCTACCTCCCCTCCAGCCGCAAGTGGAAGGGTAGCTTTCTGTTGTGTAAAAAAGGGTGAAAGAATCAAGTTGGTTAAACAATTATGAGAGAAGGTGCAGGATCTTGGATATCTGCCTTTCTTTACAAAATCCTGGAATGGGAAAAAAGTTGTTTGACTTCAAAGGGCATTATAACCCACAATACTTAAAGGAAACTGAACAGATTTCTCACCTTGTTTTTATGGGAGAGCCCTTTTGATGTTGGTCAGTGTTGGCATTCTGAGGACTGAACTGTGTTTCAAATGGTGCTGAATTACTCTGGTTCACAGGGTTAATTCTATAAGTTAATTCTAGAAAGGTAATAAAGTGAGACACTTCTCCTCAAGAACTAGATGAAATCAAATGACAAAGTCACTGATGGAAACAGCACTTCGCAAAGCAAGTGTGGAAAAGTGTATGCTTAGTATAGCAGCTGCACAGAAAAAAGCAAAGAGTGAAAAGCACTGTAACCACTATAAGAAAAGCTTTAGCTGATATGAGATAATCAGGTAGTGACTTCAAAATCAGAACCATAAATGAGAATACTGAAATAACAGACTGTTCAGAAAAAAAAGAGCTCTTTGTGCATGGTGAAATAATCAGGAGAGCATGATTAATATGTATAATGTATTTAAAAAATTCCCTCCTGTTTCATGAGTGCTAGCCACTAAGGCCAATCCTTAACATCCCTTCTTATCTCATTAAAATCTTATCGCACCATCAGATTACTAATTACGTTACACCAGTTTTGAATAGCGTTTCGGAACTGCAATTATTCAAAGGAATTTAATTTGCTGTTTTGTTTTAAACATTTATGTCTGTGTGCACTTGCTGAGTACATTATAACCAATAAAGTCTACTATTCATCATGTCGTTGTCACTACCTTAGACGTACAAGATCCCTGGAGAATTATACTTCAAACATAAAAGGTTACTCTGAAAGGTGACTAGGGGCACCAATAAAAGCTATATAGTTATTGCTTTCAAAGGAAAGGTTTTAGCATTATGGTTTAGAAGAAGGGGAAAGGGTTGATCTTTCTCCTGCAGGAGGAACAAGGATAAATTAAAAATAGGCATCCTAGGAGATTTTTTCCCCCAATGTGGAGCCTTCTAGGTGCATTAGAATGATTCCCAGCATTCCCAACCACATCTTTTGACTATATTTTGGGGAAGGCACATCAAGACATTGTAAGCCAACCATCTACTTTGTTCTGGATTGGAAGAACTGGTCTCTCTCTTCTATCTTTTCCCTTCCACTTCCTTTCTGTGTCTTTTCAATTTATCAGCTTGCTAACAAGATGTGTCTCTTCCAAATGCAATGAATAAACAAACAAGCAAGTAAAAAATAATGTTGGATTATATGGATTCTCTAAATAATGTTTCAAGCCTCTAAGAACAAAACCAAAACCAAGTCAACAACAGAATAAAAAAAAATACATTATAGTTTGTTGTTTCAGAGGAAAGAACTGCTTTAACACATTGTGGTAAGTTACAAAAAAGTACCATATTTTAATGGAATATATGCTCATATTAGTTTTGGGGTTTCAGTACTGGAGTTAGTCCAGAATTATTATTTATTGTGTGTTTATTTTATTATAAGGATAAGTATCAAAAGTAACCTTTTCTTGTATTCATGTACAATCTCCTGCAGCCACTTCCTTATTAATACAGAGTTCTCTGAAGTATTTGATACCAAAAAATCTGCTGCACATACAAAGAGCCTAGACTGACTCCTATCTCAAGAATTCTGACACTGAAACAACCTGGAAGAGAACCTAACATGGCTTATAAGGACATTCTCTGGCTAATTACAACTTCTTAACTGTTAAGACAATGGCTCACTGCAATTTTACTGGATTTACATCTTCAACACAGCCAGACATTTCTTTATGGTTTCATCATACTTCCTAACATATGGCGGTCGCAATTGACATATCCTCTAATCCATGGGAGGGTAATTCATTCACTACTGAAGGCCTCATTGAAAATGCATCATGAACCAGAAGGTGGAAGCTTATTTCAATAATTTATGTACTTTAATTCCCTTTCTTAGCTATGGCACTTCCAAACACAGAGCTGTTGTACTACTATAATACATCTTCTATTTTTGTAGTATGCATCAAACAAACAACACTCCAAGATAACTTGTAAATCTGTTTTATATTACCAATAATTACCAATAATCAGTAAGATACTCAATAACTGGTAGGAATGTAGATCAAAATTTTCCCACATAAATCTACTTGGCTAATCAAGTAGATGGATACTGGGGAAGATAGGGTTGATGACAGGAAATAGGAGATCCTTTGCACTACACAAAGATTCTACTTCCATCAGAAAAAGGTAACATTGATAGCAATAGATTAACATCTAAACGATGTTCTGAGGGCATCATCAAGCTTCACTGACAGAATTTGTCTATGCCAGTATAGAGGCATATCTATTCTCCTAACACCCTCCAGCTAGCCATTTGGGGGCTAGAACTGTGCCCTCAAATGTAAACAGGAAACATATTCAGCAGCTGGGTTAGGTCTGTTCTGGGAATGACTATACACCCCTTGGAAAAAAAATAGGTCTGTGGGCTTTGAATGCTCCTTATCTTCAACTTGAATGAGCAATACGTATTTAAATGAGCAATTGAAATGTTAAAAAACAGATAATCTTACCACCACACACAAATACAGGGCTCAATATCCTAGATCTCATTCTCCCTTTGGTAATCCATATTTCAGCACTGGCAGAGAAGGACCAGATTTTTCCTTTCAGAATATTCAGGGAATAGTCTCCTCCTACCACACCATCAATTGCAATGATGTACCTCAGCCACATGCAAAAGATACTCCAAACTCTGCACTACTCACTACTCCCAGAATTTTCTCCCTTTTGCCTACTGCTAACCCCAAGTCATTTTTAGGTCATTCAAGACCAATTTGTAAAGAGTGCTTCTCAATAAATTCTAAATTAAAAACAGTTAAGCAAATCACGGAGAATATCTATGTGGCCACTAGGAGTCAAAAATGACTTGATGGCATATAATCAATCAAAACAATGGAAAAAGCTGACCCATGACACTTTACATGTTGGATCAGGAAATTTAATGAGCAGTTAATTTGTTGGAGTTATCCCTACCTATCATAAAGGTGATATTTATTTAGCATATGGTATACAATGCCAAGGAGTCTACAACGTTTTTACACACAGTAGATGTTCTGGTGCCAGCAACTGCTAGTTCATTTGTTGCACTGATGTACCACAAGAGGGCGAGCTAGCTTTGCACCAGCTGGCCAGCAGCATTCCTAGGGAGGTTGGTTCATCCAGGAATTTTTTCGTTCTCCACTGATCTTTTCACCGATCGTGTCCAGGGAGGTCCAGCGCCAATTCCTGTTCCCTGTGCTGCCAGTGTTTCCCCCCACTGAAATGGGAGTACCTATTTATCTACTTGTGGATGGTATACTTTCGAACTGCTAGGTGGGCAGGAGCTAGGGACGAAATGACGGGAGCTCACTTCCGTCACATGGAGCTAGGCTCGAACTGTTGGAGAGTCGACCATTTCTGGCTGGCAAACTCCAATGTCATTAAGCTGCTGCACTACCACGTCCCATCTTGGATAAAGGTGATCCCAGTTTGCCATACAAAGAGACATATTTTAAACTTTGTTCTAAACAATTTATGTCACATGATCATTTGTTTTTAAATGCACTTTCATTCACAATAGGGACAAAATATGAAACACTGACCTTAACTCTAAGAGATATTAATCGTGCTCTATTTATTTAATGTTTATTTAAGGTGTATGTTTACTGATTAACAGGCAACACAATACGGACAGAATTCTTTCCATTTTTTTCCTCATTCAGAATCTACTTAAAAAACTTTTACAGTTTTGTTGAATCACATCAAGGCTTTGACTAAACTAAGCTGCAACTGTTTATTCTAGACAAGATGCAGGCAATAAACATTACATGTGAATAGGGAAAAAAACTCCTGTATTGTCACAACTGCAAATTAATTTGGGGAAACAAAGACTTAAAAACAATGATTGTGGTGGCTTGAAATAAAGAGAAATGTAACACTGTAACTTGAAGACATTAGAATGGGGAAAACTGACTTAAATGTAGGAAAATGTTGACCCTTGGTTTATGAGGAGATGAATAACAGAGCAAAATGTCCTAGCAAATCTCAAAGCAAAGAACAATGGTACAAAACATATGCAAAAACGCAATACTCACTATTTGTATGTTTCTGAACGAATATATTCAAACACATGAGAAACACCCAGTTGAAACTGATCTGCAATAGGGGTTACCCAGGGATTATTTTCTGCTTTGAAGACTTGCTTTTGACCAGTCAAATCCAAGTTTCCTGAAAGAATTAAAACAGGAATTTAGTATTGTTGAAGAATAGCTGTCACTTGATTACAAGAAGAGTGTTTTAACACTCTACTGAGGAGGAGGAGGAGGAGGAGGAGGAGGAGGAGGAGGAGGAGGAGGAGGCGGTGGCGGCAGCAGCAGCAGCAAGGGCAGTATGAGTATGAAAATCCTACATACTGAATAGATCAAGATGCCTCCTAGAAGAGAGGTGTAAAAAATCTACTAGTCTAAGAGTTACAGCTTCCTTTGATTCCTCTACAAGGCTGGAGATATTAGCAGGAGAGGCTTTACTTTCTATGATGCCTTGATCTTCAGGTTTAATGATATAGCAAATAACCAGAAGACTCCTACTATCACCAGATCATTTCACACATTTCAGCGTATGGAGAACCATCCTTTTTTCTATACATAGGCATGGAATGATGTAGTCTTGATAAGTTAGCTTTGGGGAAGGGAGAAGAATCTCCAAAGAATAGCAGAAAATGGATTTAAAAAACTACTGAACTATCAGTTGTATTAAAAGTGTAAATTTGTGTAAAAAAGTATAAAAACAGCCACTATATGGTAGAAAGAAAACAACATAAATAAGATTAACTAAAGGTTCTACTGCATTGTGAGTTCAGAATTAACATTAAACATTCTGAGAGAATACAAATGTCTTTACCTGCCCCCAAAAACAATACAGGTAAACAATCTTCAGACCCACCAGAAAAATACAACAAGTGCTAAAATCAGCAAAAGACAAAAGGGATCCCCTCACCACCACAGGAGTATACCGCATACCATGCAGCTGCAGGCAAGTATACATCGGGACCACAAAACGCAGCATCCATACCAGGATAAAAGAACACGAAAGACACTGCAGACTACAGCAACCAGAAAAATCTGCAGTAGCTGAACATGCTCTCAGGCACACTGGACACAAAATCCTATTTGAAAACACAGAGATACTGGACAACACCAACAGCCACTATACCAGGCTATACCGGGAAGCCATTGAGATTCACAAACACCAGCACAGTTTCAATAAAAAAGAGGAGAGTCTAAAAATCAACAAAACCCGGCTACCAATCCTGAAAAATACAGCCTGCAAAAGGTCAACGAACTCAGCTCAACCACCAGGACATGCGAACAGCTCACACAATGAACATGCTAATCACCCTCAGCAGCCACTCCTTAACAACTCAATAGAAGAAAAAACCCTGCCTAACCCACAGGAAGATACACAGATATTCTGATACCAAAACAAGCAGCCACTCATTAACCCCCCCAGCCCCCCCTTCAGATCTCTATTTTTTTTTTTAATCTGCTTAACAGTCATTACTGACCCTGCAGTGACCGCCCCCTAGTGGTTTTCAAGGCAATTGCATCTTTCTAGTTTCGGAATTAGACTTTGCCAGAGCCTAATTCCTAGAGCGTCAGCCCAGCTGGCAGCACAGGAGGCGGGATTTCCGTTGCTTCGCGCCCCTTTTTCGGACGAGCGCGGTTTCGCGCTTTTTACCGGCAACTTGTCCCATCTCTCTGTTGAGCCGCTGCCAGCATTTTTCCTCCCACCGGAGTGAGAGTGCTCATTTATCTACTCACGTATGTTTTCGATCTGCTGAGTTGGCAGAAGCTGCGGGTATAGAAACAAGAGCTCACCTTGTTAACGCGAGGCTGGACTCGAACCGCTGAAGCTTTCAGCCATTTCTGGCCGGCACTTTCAGCGTCATTAAGCCGCTGCGCCACCGCGTCCCCCTTTCAGATCTCTATAAATACCCACAAAAGGGTCACACCATCCTGGGCACAGAGAGAACTGCTCCTGTCTGTGCTCCTGCACTCTGAAGATGCCGGTCACAGATGCTGGCGAAACGTTAGGAAACAGAACTTCCAGAACACGGCCACACAGCCCGGAAGATCCACACCAGCCTTCGTATGCCAGCTGTGAAAGCCTTCAGCAATGCAATACAGGTAATCCTCATTAAACCACCACTCATTCAACGTTTGAAGAATGAGCGGTACTTATGACCAGTCCTCAAAGTTCTAGCCATTCTGTTACTCCTGCATTCATGATCGTGATCTGGACACTTGGCAACTGGCTCACGCTTATGATAGCTGCAGCATCCTGCAGTCACATGATCACCATTTGTAACCTTCTCTGCCAGCTTCCCACAAGCAAATTCAATGGGGAACCTGGCAGGGAAGGTTGCAAGTCACTCTGGCAAATCGCTTACACTCTCCCCTGCCTGGCAGCAGCTACCCCTGGCCCAGGTGCACTTGTGTTGCACTGTGCTTTGCCAGCCACCTGCATACCCTCCCCTGCCTGGCAGCAGCCACTTATCTGTCTGCTGGCCTGCTTGCAAGCCACCTGGGATTCACTAAATGACCCACAATCCTTGCTTAATTATGGCAATGGGGACTCTGGGATTGCCATCATTAAGCGATACAATCACATGACATCATGCTTTACGACCGGATCACTTAGTGATGGAAATTCCAGTCCCAATTACTGTCAAGTGAGGACTACCTGTAAAGTGGGCACCAGATGCACCCCACTAAGGAAGGTACTACACAATTTCAGGCAACACTAGGAAAGATTGCTATGAAACATCTACTAACTGTGCCATCAGCATGGGAATCCAAAGGTGATGTTAGGATTTTGGTAGGAACGCATATAAAGAGGTGTTCTTCCATATACTGTAGCCCGAAGCCACGATAGCAGTGTTGGCAATGTGATGGCCATGACTTCATAGCACTCTCAGATGTCAGAGTATCAATATTTAACTGGGTGCAATTGGCAAACTTGTTGAAATTTCAAGTAAGCTTTCATGTCAGAATGTTGAATGTCATTTTAAAGTAGCAGTTGTTTTTATTTATCAAAGAATAGCACAATACAAAGAACAAACAAAATAAACCACATCTTTGATTTCTTTGGAAATTTGAGTTCAAATCAAAATCTAGGTATTATCCAAGTAATGTTGTAAGATATTATATGTACCTGGTAAAATGATTTTTTTTTTGACAATTCTGTAGTGGATATAGCCAAAATATATAATGCTTGTAAAAAATTGTTTAATCTGTTTGTTATTCCACCTAACATGTCAACTGCTATAGGGGTGACTTAGCAATATGTCTGTCATAATCTATTTTGATTATTCAATCCCTATATTTTATATATTAATCCAGGCTTCCATAGCCAGCACTATGGTGATGAGCTTCTGGGTTAATACGCTGTGATCTCATTATGTGGTATTTGTGAGCCTGAAAGATTATCTAATGAGTTGAGATACCTTGACACACGTTCCAAGATGACAGTTACTCTGCCAGTGAGATCAGATAAGTGTTATAATCCAGCAATAAAAATAACACCATACATACATCTAAGGACAAATCACCCCCAGTAGAAAAGGTGAAAATGTTATAGACTGAAATGGAATATTACTGGAAAAATACAACTTAAAAATTATCTACAAGCCAACAAGAAAAATTCAAGAAATGATTCTATCAGCTAAGAATCACATAGGTCCACTTTTATCATCAGTAGTTTATCACAGACCTTGCAGCTGTGGAGAGATATAGATTGGAACTACAAAATGCAATATTAATATTCAACTAAAAGTACGTGAAAGGTATGTCTTTCCTTATGCTGATCATCACATATTTGTCAAATCCTAATTTCATTTTGATATCTTCACTGTATATTCTTATATAAGTATTCAACATCATTTTTTGATTCTCCACGTAGCTTCTAATCATCCTATAACAAGCAGGATAATTTTTCACTTTGCTTTGACAGCTCATATTCAAGTTTTATTTTATTCAGGATATGAATGAGATTGTAAAAAGCAATGGAGACAATGAATCCCCTTGAAAAATTCCTTTCTTAGTGTTCGTATTTCTAATTTCTTTACCATCAAAGTTGTTTTCCATTTTTATATTTTTATATATATATATAAAAATATAAAATACAAAGTTCTGGATGTTTGCTCTAAAAAATCCTTTTTATAATCTATCCAAGCCATTTGTATAAACTGGTTTTTTTTGCTTGGAGTTTTTTAGCATCATTTTATCAATCAATAATTAATTTTTTAATTCTCATTAATTCTGGCAGTTATAATTTTGTTCAGGTGGGTACAATTGGTTTATGAATATGTAACTTGATATTGCACTTGCTAATATACTAATTAGCAGTTTGAATACTGTTGGCAAGTAAATAATTGATCTGTAACTGCTTGCAATTACATGTTTTTTTCCAAAAACAGTTTCAATAGCTGTCATCTATTCAACTTTTCCATTTTGAAATACTTCATTAAATTGAGAGGCCAATCTTTCATGGAAAGTCATCAGATATTTAAACCAAAATCCATGTACTTCATCTTTTCTGGGTGCAGCCCAGTTCTTAACCTTTTTGGCTTGTTTTTTAATCATTTCTGATGTTATAATTGTATCATTTTGACTGAGCCAATTTTCTCAATTTCTTTTATCCATTTTACATCTTTATAATATTCCTTGGATTATCTCAGACGTCTTATTATTTTTCAATTTTCTTTCCTTTAAATGCTTCGAACTGCTATTATCAGCTTATAAATGACTAACCCTTCCTTCCAATTAAATATTCCATTTTGGTGATTGATTTTGTGATTTGTTTTACAGGTCTGTATCCCAATTTTGATGTCATCACCATGATGTGATTAGCTGATCCATGTTTTTGTTCCAGTATTTTCTACTATGAGATCTGTGGTTTTCAGAATTTTTCTACTCATCTTTTTCAATGGTGGAAGGCTATGGTTTGATTTTTTTTTCCTTTCAGTTCCTTCTATCTGCCATAGAGCTAACGTTCATCATGTTTTTGCTCAGTACTTTCACATGTTTCATCATAATTACAGGTAGCCCTCGAGTTATGACCATTCAAAGTTATGGCAGTACTGAATGAATGGTACTTATGCCCGGTCCCTGAATCTATGGCCGTTGCAATGCCCCCACAATCATGTGATCAAAATTTGGGTGCTTGGCAGCCTGCCCACACTTTTAACCACAGGGGCACTTCAACTCCCCCCACCCACCTATCTGTGCCCTTAGAAATCAAGTTCTAAGACATTATTTGAAGGGATTAAAAACCAAGATTGTTAAAAGTATAGGAAAGGAATTTAGAGTTGGTTTATCTGATCAAGGTTAAAATAGATAGGTAGTTATTTCTGGTAACCTTTAATGAGCTTTTGGCTCATAAGGAATGAATGATGAGGCTTTTGGATTTTGTTTATAGTTAAGACATGAGCTATGGGATGAAGAGAACATTTGTTGTATTTTAAGAGATGGTGATAAATTACTACTTGTTTGTACTACTTATAATTGTTTATACTTGTGATGAAGGGGGAAGTTACCTCTTTATATACTTTCTTTTTTTCTTTTCTTTTTATCCTTTTTTCTTTTTTTGTACTACACTTTTTATTTATTTTTTTTATTCTTATATTTTTTGGAGTTCATATTAGTTTTTAGTTTTTCTAATTGTAGTCTTTAATAAAATTTGTACAAAACAAAACAAAAACAAATAGAAAGAGGTAACATGTTGTCCTAGGAATAGTTGTCATTATCCCAGTAATGCTCTTCTGCCATCTGTCTGGATATCTGACCTTCTCTTAAAAAGTAACTTACAGGAAGCATTTCAGCCCTCCATCATTCCCAAGAACACCCCTAGTTTGGAAGTTCAGCCTATCTCCTTTATTAGAGGCTGCAACAGCATTTCTGTTTTAACAAGGATCAGGCAGTGGGATTAAACACTGACTAAGAGAACCTAATAAGCAAAAGGCAGGGGTGTCTAAATCTATGCTAGCTACTTCAAACAAAAGCTGGGGAAGCAAGCCAGCACTGTGATTAGTGGTAACCCTCTGATCAAAGCTGCTATGAAGATCATATTTCATTCAGAGGGTTATTCTACAATTGCAAATTGGATTTTCCATTTTATTACCTGCAGGAAAGAACCACAGACACTTGTCTCAAAAGCCCCACACAGTAACCACTCCTTACAATTCAGCAAGTATCCTACTACTGGGATAAGGGAGAAAATCAGCCTACTACAATTGCACAACGTAAATAAAATTCATACTCCAGAAATCTCACCCAGAAAGAGCACAGGACTCTAATTTTGCACAGGTTGAAAAGTGTATTATCCATACTAAATCAGACATACACATGTAGTTTGGCTTTTCTCACTGCTCAGATACAATATTTCAAATATATTGCAAAACACTGTAAAAGTCAGTGAAAGAGGTCATCCCTGAAAAGAAATAATGTCTATTTGGAGACCCTAACTCCTGTGTTGCTTCAGGAAGAAAGAGCAAGACTGTTATGCATAATGAGACAATATCACAAAAGGGCAAAAAAATTATGGTCATTAATTTTATCTTTTATTTTTGTCAGGAGGAATAAGGGCATTAATTGAATTTTCTGCCATAGGGTCTAAAACATCTTGCGGAAGTTCCCATAAAAGTAATGTAAGTAGGGAAAGTTATCTAATAAAATAAAATACACATCTTTCCAAGAGGCTTAAAGACCTATACAAAGATTAAACAGCCATCTGTAAGAGATGCTTTAATCCTGCACTGAAAAGAGGGATGGATTTCTTCCAACTTTGCCATCCAATGCTTTTTAAAATATGAAGATACAGTAGGATAGCTTGAGATAATACAGGCACTCTATTCTGAGCATGGGCCCACTCAATCACATTGGAGATGGTTATTTATACATTTATTTCTTTTGTATACCCCCAAATTATATGACTCATGGCAATTTACATTAGTAAAATATTAAAAACAATACTAAAAAGTAGAGGTGAGCAGTTTTTCCCTAAAATCATGAGGACAGCCTGACATTTTATTCACACACCACCAGATTCCAAATACTAAGTAGAAACTTGCATTAAGCACCAGCTGACTACAAAACAATTTTAAATGTGCATGGAAAAATTTAAAATCACCTGAACAGCCATAGAAAATCATCTTCAGAAAAAAAAAAACTAATTTCATTTCATAATTTAGACAGGTATTCATTCTAACTTTATTTATTCTTTAGATATCTAGATATCTTTTGATATCCTGCCTTTCTTCCAGATGCTCAAAACAGCATACTCAGCAATCCTTTCTGTATTTCTTCCGCAACAACTACTCTGTGGGGTAAGACAGGGTGAGAGAGGCACTGGCCAAAAGTTACTCAATGAGCTTCTGCGGCAAGGGTCTTCCCAGCCTAAGTCCAATACCTGAATCACACAGGCTAAGGTTATCCTAATGTTAATATTTACCTGTCTAATTCAAAACTGCATCTAGCAACAGCTGGAAACAAATTATTTTTTTTCCTTAAAAAAAACTTATTCATTGAAAAAAAAATCATACTATTTAGAACAAAGATTTAAAGTAGTAACATGGCTGAAATAAAGTCTTCATTCAATCATTGTTTAAATTCTATTCCAACATTTGGGTCCTTCCATAGGACATATTCTATTACCCCATTAACCTTTTTCTCTCTTTTCAATTGCCCATTCTTCATTCTGTTTCTTTGTCAAAAGATCCCCCCATGGTATCATAATTTTCTGTCACAGGTGACATAAAAGCTTAAGTTCAAGTGCCTTTTTTTTTCTTTTTACTTCGGCTGAAAGGGTATATTCTCTTTCAATACTATGAGGAAAGAAATTAATTTTATTTTCCTATTTAGATATAAATACTCCCAGATCCAATTTTATTAAAGGCTAATCATGGGATAACTCCACTGAACAGAATGAACTGTTCAGTTATATGTAAAAGCAAGCCAACCATGATTTTCTTCAGCTTTACTATATGCTTTAAAAGCTTAGCTTTTTATTACTCTGACACCACGTGCTTTGTTTCCCAAAGAAGAGATGGCGGTAGCCATGATACAATCCGCAGAAGATGTACTGATATGCAAGTCCTTCTGACATGGATGAGATCCTCCTAAGAGCAGGGTGGGCATCTACCTTCAGTGGCACTTGAGAAGAAAATACCATACCCAATGTGTCAGGGGGAGGGAGCAAAAAAATAAAAAAAATATGATTACAGACTAAATAATCACAGATTGAAAGTGTCATTTTCCAAGCAAATGGTGGTCCTAACTGATGTCAGCAAATGTGAAATTTGGGCTAGAAATTATTCTGATACACCAATTCTTCCTTGTGAGTATAGCTTTCTCTTTGGTTAAACATTTCTCCGCTCATAAAATTAGTAAAATAACTTGTAAATAGGGCCATGACTACCATTCCCCTTAAAGCAAACCTTATGGATGGACCTGATTTGTTAACCTAAGGATGCAGTGGTGCTCTGTACTTTTCTTAACCTGAGGCAAACAAGGTGCCGTTACAGGAGTCTTAGTCCTTTCTTTTGGGTTGACAGTGGAGGTTTTTGACAGTAGGATCAATTTTATGCTAAGAAATTATTGCCAGTGCCTATTAACTTATCCAGCTTAAGTGACTTATACTTAGTTTCCAGACTCTGGAAATCCTGATATATCACAGCCACATGGTAAATGCAGCATAATGTAATGCAAAAGCTGAACAAAAAGCAGCTTCCTCCCTCCACCCGTGTTACCCAAAATACCTTACTTTCTTTGTTTTATTCTTCCTTTTCCTCCTCTTGACATTTTGTTAAATCACTTGTTTCTATATATAAAACAAGGCATGCAATAATAAAACCTACACTCATCAGTTTTCAGATAACATGATTATTTTCGCACATCCACAACATTTGTTACAGTAGTGCAACTTCCCTTCATTATTTCATCAATGGCTGTGTTTTTTCTGATGACTGTGCACTGCTCTCTAACCGTTAATGAATCTCTTACTTAGGGCTACTATGCATTTTGCTGAAATATTTTAATTGCACTGCACACAGGCAAGCCAAATAATGCACTTTAAGACATGCACTACTGATTTCACCAATTGTATTCGCTGCTTGTTTTGGCTCTCCCTCCCTGCCACCCCCCACATTTTCTTCTAAAACAGTGCTCTAATTGTTAAACCATCAGTGTGTAGGTGTGTGTATATACATGTGTGCATGTATGTATGTACATATATCTTATATCTACACATACACACACATATTTCACAAATGTAGTGCTTCATGGCATTTCATGTAACTGGTTGCAACCTTGTGGTTGTAGTGAATCACTAGTTGTCTTCCACTGCAGTATATAACTTTAAACTCCTGAAAATGTTAACACCAACTTCAATGTTTATGTATTTTACTTATTTTACAAGGGCTATATGAAGAAGCACAGCTCCACCCAAAGGCATCAACTCGATTCAGACCATCAGAGCAGTGTAATTCACCTAGACTCAGAAAATCACATTGCTCTTCTGATGCCTCAAATAAAAGCACTCAGCAAATTCAATTCATTTGGCTGCTTTGCTGTGCATGCACAGAAACCACTTTTAGCATTTTGATCAAAATTGTGAGACTATTCCTTTGGGAGTCTTGACGGCAGCACTACTTCAAAGGAGTGTTTTGACCAAAACTTTGTCAAGTTGGAGTGCTCCTCTGAAGAACCTTATTATTTATCATGATTCTCAGAACTAGGTTTCCAAAAACCATGTCCAAGGTAGTCTTCCCCAGCCTGAAGTCCTCTAGGTGTGCTGAACTTCAATTTCAGCTCTGGGAAAGTTGGCTAAAAAGGACAGATAGTTTGGGAATTCATCCATTACTCATCATTATATCATACTAACAAATGAACACCATAATTTCAATCTTAATGCCTGCCTAGGTCAACATGCATGATCTGGAAAAGGAACATACAGAATTTAAAAAAATAGCTGATCAGGATTTGCCTTTGATTCATAAGCTGACAATAACTTATCCACAAACACAAATCCAATTTTAGCCAAATATAAATGACTGTGAGAGAGTAATTGGTTGAAAAAATGGGAAATATGCATAATCTAATATTGCAAGGTACAATGCCATCTACATCACACACTGAAAATGACTGGGAAGAAGTAATTTAGACCTTTAATGAACACAGCACCTCTCTGATATTCATTAATGCACGTATGTCTTTTTTCAGCTTCTAGCCAGCCTGAAAAAAGATGCTGCTGCTGCTTCAATGAACTGCATCATTAAACAGCATGTCACTGATATAACTCTTAAACCAGCAGCATCTTTTTTGAGATTCAAATAGAAGCCTGAAAAAAGACACATGTGCTTTAATGAAAAATGGAAAGGAGCTCCATAAATACAAAGTACAAAGCACTTCTTCCCAATCATTTTCTTTGCCAGATATAAAGTCTAATACAGGCTAGCACCTTTGGCTTCCAAACTTGGAAATCCTTCCTTCCTTCCTCAAACTTGTATGCTGCCCAACTCGCAACAACTCTTATTAAACCTTGTTGCCAAATGCCCACTTTGGATTTAACAAAAGCAGTAGTAAAGCACAGGAAGAGAAGCAGCAATAATTGGTTTGAAAAATGAAAGATACCCCAAAAATATACATTTTCCAGAACTCTTTGGTTATTCAGACTTCAATCAATCTTACCTAGTTCTGGAGGCAATACTGTAAGACGGTTTCCTTGGATATGAAGTTCTTTAAGCTGTGTGAGTTCCCCGATTTCTTTTGGGAGTGATATCAAGTCATTATCCCTAAAGCTAAGCTTTAAAAAACGAGGAAAATGGTTAAGAGTCAGAGACACACATAATCTTCATACATAAAACACTTTTAAACAGCGGAGATACTTCATCTGCACAACATGCTAAGCTTAGTTAGGCTTAACTGTGGTTGAGTTTTTTGTGGCTTAACATTTAGTATAAATCCAGATTGCTCAAATTATGATTCAATGAATAGATGATACTAGAAAATAGGTCAACTTAATAAGGAGGTTATTGCATGAACATGGCCATGGAGTTGCCAGGCCAATTCTCAGCTGAAAGGAAGTAGGTCAAGACTTGTCAGAAATGCAACCCTTTCCTTTTTGCTGCTTCACTCCACCCATTCTTCTAATTTATGCACAAGTACTTTCTTATACAGGTGTTGATGCTAACTCCTACAAAACCCCCATGACTTCTTGCAAATCAACTAGGACTGCAAAAGTAAATTGATTTTTTTCCCCAAGAATTTAGATAAATTACTTACTATCTGCAACTTTGTGAGCTTCCCAATATCTGGTGGCAGGATTTCAAAATCGTTGTCACTTAGATAGAGTGCACGCAGGGTGGCTGCAAATTAAACAGCAATATATAAACAGGGTGGCATACAACCCAACCATTTGAGGCCTGATCAATAAAAAAGTGTCAGGTTTGATTAATAACCCTGACTTGGTGAAAAGCCTTTGACATACCCAAGGCTCACAATAATAACAAGCAGGTCAAACTTAGATTTACTGGCTTATTGTACTATTGCTCTGCTCAGGAAAACATCTATATCCAAAAGGGCTGACACAATTAACAAATTCTACTACATTGCTCTCTGGCAGGTTGCAGCATGCAGCTGCAATACTAACTTGTCAAGACCGAAGCCATTCAAGTTTATTACTAATCATTATCCAAATTTGCATCCATAATCTCCCTTAAAGGTTCTACAAAGGTTACTCTGTATACTTGTTAGGTTCACGCAGCAAGAAGCTGCAAAAGCTTTTTTTAAATAAATAGACTAGGATATTGTTTCTCAAATATGCAGAAGTAATGAGTGGGACACAAGTCCCCTCCCCAAATGACAAAGGAGCCCTCAAGAGAGAGAAAATGGCAGAGAATAAAGGCAGATTGAAGCCTCCAAGAGCATTTTGGCAGAGCATTTCCTGTAATCCATGGGACCAGAGCAGCCTGTGAGGGTCTGGGCTTTAGAGTCAAGATACAATAAAACAATGTTATGTGCTAGCTAGTTCTCACACATTATTTGGGTGTATTTTTTGGCTTGAGCTTAGAGGAAGACTATCCATATACTGGTAAGTACTGCTTCAGCCTGTTAGCACTCATTCATTATTTGGATGTGTTTCTTGATTGCGGCTTGTGGAAAGATTGCTCCCATAGTGGCAAACACTGCTTCTTCTCTAATTCTCTATCAATTTTTATTTTACAATATTTACAATATACAGCTATATTGTCAACATGTTATTTGCAATAATTTTTATTTTACAATATTTACAACATAGAACAGTACTGTCAACAATACTGTTGCAATGTTTCATGTACTTAAATTATCTTAATTGATAAATATTGTAACCGAATTGCTATAATGTATCTTCTTCTTGAAAGAAATAGTATTTTTTCCCTGACCAGATTCTTTGATAAGGTGTTTGGTGGAACCTAAGGTATGAAGTGTTGAGAACTGCTGGACTAGAACACAAACAAAAGAAAAAACTGTATATGCTTCATAAAAATCTCCTTACTTTCATAAAGAAAAGGGAAAGTGGAATCATTTTAAGAGAACAAAGATTTAAATAATTTGGATTAATTGTATTTTTCCTCATTCTCTCCCTTGGTTCCTAAACAGATTCTACAGCTCAGGAAATATTTCAACCGTTCTAGGCACAGGGCACAAAGAAAACACATTGTGGGACAGTAATTTTACTGTCTAAGGACATCTCAAAAACAGAAATCATAGTAAAAGCTGAGCAGAGATGATATCACTAATACTTAGGGAAGACAAAGTTTCCTTATTTTATTTACTCATTTTCACAAGCTTCAAATTGTTCCATCCCATTTCTATACCAGCTTGTGAATTTTTTAAACAATCAAACCTGCACAAAATTTTATATATATTTTTGTGAACATTTTTGCAAGCAGTTATTTAATACCGTTTTCTGTATTTTTTCCATTAAAATAAACAGCCAAGTCTTTTTATGTCCTTTCACAATCCCAATTTAGTGATAACAGAAAAAGAAAAAAAGATGGTTTCCTCACTTATTCATTTGTTACAACCAGATTTTGTTTCAGTTTTGAGGAGTTTCTTAATTCCTGGTTTGGGGAGGCTAGTTTGGGATCACGATTAGAGTTAGAACTACGCCCTAATCTTTCATCCTAAACTTAGTATAAATTGGAGTTGTAGAATTCCATCTCTGTTTTAAAGAAAAAAAGCTTCCTTTGGTGTAAGTGGGAGCTTTCTTTCCAAATCGCAAGTTTGGGATCCTGTGATTGCAATTAGAGCCATATCAGGAATGGCATGCTTAGTGAATGGCAATTTTAAAAATAAACTTTATATGCTTGTGTATCTAGTTCTGTCTCTCTGCTTCCTTGTCTATCTACATAGAAACATAGATGTTCATGTACCTGCCTGGAAAATAGAAGAAAGTATCAATGGGCCTTGCTGAAGTGAGTGCATTTACCTGATGACGCCAAATACTAATTGAGAACATGATATTTATAATACATGTAACTAAGAGTTATTAAAAGAAAGGAAATCACAACTTGGTTGCTAGCTAGCATTCTGTGCCATAAACAGTGGCTTCTGTAATGGTCCCAGGAGAGTATGCATTTCATTTTACAAATGCTGAATAAAATTCAAGGAAATAGGACCAAAGCAGCAGCTTATCAAACATGCCTGGTTGTCCATTTATTCCACGAATATCAGGTGACTATAGATCAAAGGATACAGATCACCAAGCTATGTAGAAATATTCAAGGGGACTCGGAGGAGGAGACATATATCTCAAACATTCTTTTTAGAGCTCAGTCTTTCTCAAATAAATCAACTGGAGAAAGCAAAGCAACTTTTCAAGATGATTTAAAGTTTTATTTTTAAAAAACTATTTCTTACTTAGATAGAAGAAGTTTCCAGGCAGGGAATTTTCACTTAAATTATTGTAAGTCAAATCAAGAACTTCCAGAGCTGGTAAAGAGCCAAATCCTCGTGGCAAGGTGTTGAGCCTGTTCATCCTAAGAATGAATGAAGATTGTAATTGGCATTATTTTCGATGCATAAGCAGCAGTGAGATTTCACATGGTATATGTGGTCTGTGTCAGCGTCACTATATTTTAAAAGTTTTAAAATCCATACAGAGAGTCTTTTCAATTGTGCCTTGCACAATTCCAAATAAGAAGCCAACAATACTGTAATAAAAAACCCTGATAAAATGCAAAGATACTAAGACTACAAAAAAGCAGGAAGAATCACATAAAAAGTCAAATTAGTAAATGGGCATCCTTAAAAAAAAAACAAGAATTAGTAAGTGGCTTTGATAGACTTCCAAGATGAATGTCAGCTCTTCACAAGGTCAGGAAATAGGAGTGGCTAAGAGTCTTGGAATGTACTTTAATGTAGTCAGGGTATTGTAACAGAATCCTGACACCTGTCAAAGCTGCTCTCTACTTCAACTTATACCTAACACAATCAATGTGGAGCTTTCTATCTTCCCAGATCTCAAATATTCTTTTTGTAAATATATTTGTCATTCTCTTCCCCTTTTCCTGAGTCAAACCAAGATTTCATCACAGGGACGATGGATAGATGGATGCGGGGAGATAGAGAGATGGGTATGTGGAATTTCTATCTTATTTCCATTTTGGGAAACTATAAGGTATCTACAGTGTTAAGAGAGATAAAACAATTTTGTTTTTCAGATTGATATGAAAGGTCAGAGGCTTTGCTATCTGAAAAAAACAATGTTTCTGTTTCTGCACTTATTTCAGGATAAAACTGTTAGAAGATGAATAATATTCAGTAAATACTGTTCAAAACAACTAATGAATTGTTTTATTCAGAAACTATATCCTATAAAGCAGCCTATTCCAATCTGGTACCCTCTAGATGTGTTGAGATTATACCTCCCAGTATTCCCAGCCAGCATCAGGTTGGGAAAGGCTGCTAACCAGAGTTTAAGCAACTGACCGCAACCACTACTCACCCAAGGTTTAAGTGTTTCAGCTTCTGAAGGCTGCTGATCTGAGTTGGCAGTTCCTCAATCTGATTGTTGAAAAAATTGAGTACTTCTAAATTCCTCAGATCTGCAATATTTGGAGGCACAGCTGCAAAAAGAAAGAAAACACCCTCAAAGCAAGATAGGACACACAAATCACATCAGCCCAGTTCTACTGAATAGAAATTTTGTTTAAATTGTAAATAATAGGAAAATCAGTGAATACTAGTTGTATTATCATTTTAAAGGAAAATATACCCTTGATGGACAAAAATCAACTTGCCTTTGGATTGGTAATAATTTCTGAAACTTGGCTTCATCTAGAAGCCTATCATAGCCTATCTATGTCCTCAAATAACTAAATGATTTTGCATCTAATTTGGCAGAAGGAATAACAGACTATCCCCACATGTACCTAACCACAGCACAAACCTGCTCTGGCAACACCTTCTTCCAGCATTGTTCCCATGATATTATATTTAGTTTGCTCCCAGCCATAAGACAGTTTTAAGTCATCATTAGTTGCATCAGTTTTATTGTTAAGTGACAGTACTTTTACACCACCTGGCTCAATCATGACTCCTGACAGTTTATATAAAACAACAGAAATACAGAAACACCAAGAGAATACAGAAAACAGAAATGAAAAGAAAAACAATTGCTCTCATGATCAGCAATTCTACTAAACTTGGAATGCTTGTTCAAACAAATCAGTTTTCACTAACTTGCAGAAGACTGGAAGGAAAGGGGGACAGCCAAACTTCAGGGGGCAAGGTATTCTAAACATGGGGACTGTACTTCAGGCCCACACACCCTGAATTCTTGTGGAGAGATCCTCAGCATCCCCTTCTTGCATGCAGACAAGGACTGGACAGATTCTACCTGGATGAGACAGCCCTAAGGCACTCTAGAGCATGTTATAGTAAGCTAATCATGTTGAGCAGAGTGCAGCAAAAGACCCATAAACCTTGCTCTCAGGAAAAATACACATCAGCATGAGAGCTTGCAAGTAGCAATGTCCATATCCTGAACTCCAAAGAAACTCCAGTCAGAAAATATAAGCTAACTGGTCTTTATTGATAAAAATGCAAAAACTTCATAAAATACAAGTTGCATACAAAAGATAGGATATAACAAAAACTTCTTCTCATATTAGCTTCCAAGACTTATCACTGCAAAGCCTCTAGCTAAAAACACTCTCAGAGAAGAGGTTCACTACTTAGTTACTTGTTAAGACTACATAACCTATAAACCTACATGGTTAACTGTAAGACTAAAAAACACACACACATACACACACTGGACAGGTTGGGCATTGTAACCCTCCCTTATAGTGCCAGTTGAAAACACTCCTACTGAATAACTAACACACATACACAATTTCAGTAGGCGGCAGTAGACAAAATCATAATAACATCACAAGATACTTTGTTATCTCAACACTTGTTTTGTAAAGCTAACAGGATGAACTTTCTTCCCATGAGAAAATCCTGATAAATCATGTGGTGACGAGGGTGTGAGTCATAGTTACCAAGACTTCTTGGTCCATGTAAAGCTCAACTGATATAGGTCAGTTACCAAATACGAAGCCAATAGGAGTACAAAAATAATAATTGAATGTTTTAAGCCTTATTCAACTATACTTTGAGACAGCTTACATTATAAGATAGTAGTGCACAACTCTCTTTCAGTCAAGGATCTGACCTTTGAGGAGAGCTCCAGGACTTGCACTTCAAAACTAGCAGGGGCAGGGGAACTCTACATTTTATCTCATTCATTTTAAACATAAGTTTAATCAACATGGAACATTTACTTCTGCAATACTTCAAACCTCAATTTGGTAGCAGCTTTAAGAGAGACTCTGGGGGCTACAGCCAAGATTTTTGGGGACTCCATGTGCTCCTGAAGTCTCCGACTGTGCACTTCTATTATGATAAACATGCCTCCCAAAACTCTTAATGTCCTGGCAGGCTGTAGCTTCCTGATGAATGCACAATGTTTAGGAACAGATACCTGCACTGCATTCTTTACTTGGCAGCTGATATTTCATCAAAGGAGAAGTACCTAAAGGAAGTAACTCTGTTCTATCATTTTTTGAAAGACCAGATGGCTTTGGCTTGTCTTAAGTGCTACCAAGAAGTAGTTATCCTGCCCCATCAAACTACCAGAACTACTTCTATTTCAGCTAGTGTTCTAAGAACTGGAGCCTAAACATGCTTTTTCTTTCCTTTTATGCTCTGTTTTTCAGAATTTAAACTTGAGGGGTTATTTTATTTCTCCTGCAGGAAATACAACTGTAATATCAAATGATATGCAATTGGACTAAATTGAAAATTCAGATAAACTAAATCTTCAGTTAAACTTTGGCTATCAACTTGAAATAAATAATACACTAATCAAGCCAGGCCACTTCTGAGGCACTTCAGAGGAAGATAGTATTGTGATCAATACTACAAAAAAGGTTACATCAGATTAGCAACAAATCAATGTCTAGCTATTATCTAGAAATACGAAAAAAGCCCTGATGCATGATATGAATACTACAGTTCAGATAAAGATTTAAACTCTCTATTGGTTTAATTTTCTCTTTCATTTATTAAAACAAAATCTAAGCAAGCAAATAATATTTATGGATTGGGATGTGATCACATCTGATCAGGCTTTCTCCTGTACTTTCATATTTAAGAATTCAAGTAGAAGTACACTATATTTGAATAAATTGTGAAAGTAGCAGCAGATAACAGGATCTGAGTAATTTTTGTCTTGGTGCAGAAGCTAACAAGTGTTGGACCTGAGTAGTACTTTAATGGAAAACATCCAGAGAATATCAAAGCTGTAGGCTAAACTGGGAAGTTGAAAAAACATCCTGGAGAGAACAAGTTGTACTGCCTAGTCATGATGAGTTTAACTCAACAATATTTTGTTTTGGGGAAAATGCCTGAAAGCATAAAGGTTGATCTTATATCCTTATGCCAGAAATGAAAGGTGTTTCTGCATAGCAGAATATGAAACTTCCATTTGCTTGAATTATCATGTTATAATGTGTTGAAAGGTAAGTTCCAGCATGTAGGTGGTCCTTCGGATTCGAAGAAGACATGCTGTTGTGCAGTTCATCTGTGAACATGGAGATGGCTCTGCAGTCCCAGTCTGGAAGCACAGAATCCAGCACAATGCGGACATTGGAAATCCATTGTTACAATAACTATGGGTGTTATTTTGTGTTGCCACTCATGGTTTTCCACCAGTTTTTGGCGGTGCCTGTCTTCAAACCTGGGATAGGCTTCATAGCACAGGGCTTGTCTGCGGGTTCTGCCAGCAGCTTCTAATTCCCTTGGCTGGATTGTCACAGTAGCATAGGGTTTCTTTCACAGCATCTTTGTAGTGCTTGCGTGGACAACCTTGAGGTCTCTTTCCAGTCTCCAGTTCACCATAGAGCAACTGGGGAGGCATAAGGTGGTCATCCATTCTGATGACATGTTCCACCCACTGCATCTGGGCTCTGATGATCAAGGACTCAATGCTGGTGGGCTCCCCATGATCCAAGACCTCCAGGTTGGAGGCACGGTCTTGCTGATGAATGCCAAGGATGGAGTGGAGGGCACGCATCTGAAATTTCTCCAGCTGTTTGATGTGTTGTCAGTACAGAGCCCAGGACTCACATCCATATAGGAGAGAAGGGATAACCACAGATCTGTAGACTTTCAGCTTTGTGGAGATGAAGGCGTCGTGTTGATTGAGTACTCTGGTATGCAGCCGCCCCAGAGCCTGGCTGTCCTTGCTGATTCTGAAGTCAATTTCTTGTCCAAAGACCCATTGCTTGAGATGATGCTTCCCAAGTATTTGAGGCTGTTTACATTTGTCAGCTGGGTGTCATCAACAGTGATTTTTGGCTGTATGGGGTTGGTATCTGGCACAGACTGGTAAAGTACTTCAGTCTTGTTCAGGCTGACAGGCTGATGAGTGTCTGTATCAAAATTTGTTCAACATCAACTGTAGATCACTGTCTTTGTGCACCATTATCACATAATAAAGCATTGAAAGGTAAGTTCCAACATACACTTCAGCAAAACCCACACTCATAACACCTGAAGACAATTGCTATTGCCAATTGCAATACAACTATACAACTTAAGAACCTAAGCGTCCTGATAGATCTGGCCAAAGACTAAGTTTTCTGCCTTCTGACTAAATGGATGCCCCTGTAGCTGGAAAGCTCATAAGAAATAAAGCAGTAGTTGTATGCACTGTTATTCCTTAGCAACTAGTATTTAAGGCATACTGACTCTGATTCTGGAGACAATATACAGCATTAAAAATAATACCTATTGATAATCTAATCCTCCTTGATTTTGTCTAATCCTCTTTTAAAAACCATTACAATTTTACCATCATTACATCTATGGCAGCAAATTCCATACTGATCCCAAACCTTTTCACATTTACCTCATTCAATAATCACAAGTTTTAACATTGTGGATAGAGAACATTTTTCTTCTTTTTCACAATTTCCACATCATTTGAATTGGATTAAATACTACCAAGACAGAACTGCTTGTTGCCAGTAGACAGTAGGGCAATCTAGTTATGTTGGTCTTTAAAGTAACTCGGGGCAAGGTCATGTTCCCCACAAAGGATTTGGTTCATGACTAGAGGGTCTCCTGGACTTTTGGCTTTTGCTAAAAGAGCAGGTGGAAGCTGTGGCCAGGGGAGACTTTGCCCATCATTGTCTGATGCCCCAGTTATAACCCTACATGGACCAAAATAACCTGGCAACAATAGCTCATATCTTCATCACTACTTGGTGGTCTACACAGGGTTGTCGTGGGTCCTTCCTTTTTGAGAAATACATGAGACATGGATGAGATGGATTCCTCGGTAGTTTCGCCCCCATGAAATATCTCCCTCAGAGGTACAGAGGGCCCCTACCCTATTGGTGTTCCATAAACTAGTCAAAGCAATGCTATCTCAGTGAGTGTTTAGCCCTTAGGGTAGTTTGAGTAATAGGGCACCTTTGAAAGCTTTTCTATTGTTTATTAGTTTTTTAAGTACTGTAGTCATGTGCTGTACTTTTTTTTTTCTTTGTATAATTCTGTTACATCCTACCCAGAGTCTCTGTTGATTACGGCAGACTATAGTAGATAGATAGCTGATAGACAGAGAATTTATAAACCACTGAGATCAGCTTTTCTAGAAATTGGCTAACATTATATTACATATACCAGGCAAAACACATACGATCTAGCCAGATTGCATCCAAGGAAAAACTGGATTATGATTCTAAACTTGAAATTCCTTGTACATAAAAATAATTAATAACCAGTATGAGCATGACAAATTTAATTGAGACAATGATGCATGGAGATTTTTAAAGCCTCTACTGTGTTCCCAAAGAAAATTCCCTCTTTGGTGCCACTAGCAGTTTTACTCCCATATCTAATAGCAATTTCAAAGGGGATATTTTTTGCTCTATGAATCAGGACATAGCAGAAAAGCATTAATGTAAGTCTTGTTTTATATCACTCTGGGAAATAAAAGATAGTTTAGAAATCTTTTAAATAAATAAAACATAATGACCCACATACATTTTCAGTAATCTGTGCCACGAATACAAAGAAAAAAAGGAAAAGGCTCTGAGAAATGTTTCGCTGCAGTCCAAGAACAAAAGCTACACCTTTCTTGAAGTTACACTCCCCAATACAATTAAATTTGTTTCTGCAGATATTGGTCTTTTTGATAAGATAAAGGATTATTTACTGTCTTCACTAAATCAGTCCACTTTGTTAATTTAAATTCAAACTCTGGACACATTCTCTAAACTGAACCTTCCATCTTAAGCTACTTTAGTTTATGTCAAAGCTTTAAGACATTTTTTCCCCAAATAAAAGCTATGACTCCAGGAAAAAATACAAATGTAAAGTTTTAACTTAAACTTGAATATTAACTAATAAGTTAATATAAAGCATTTCTGTATCTTCTATGGAGCTGATTATGTGTCACCAAGTCATTGTTGACTCCTAGCAACCACATAGATAGATTTGCTCCATGATCTATGGAGTACATTAAACTATTAATTAACTACTAATTACAGTTAAGATCTTCTCAGAGGTTTTCACTGTCACTACTCCCTGTTCCTGGATTCTCCTGCCCAGATGATAAGTGTCCTTGTCCTTTATGTTTTCTGGATCAAGGAAACTGTATCAAATACAGAAGAATCTGAGAGGATGGAATTAGTTAAAAATTCTATAGGAATCTTTTGGTGTTTGTATGCTGCCTAGAGTCATGTTTTCATGAGATGGGTGGCCATATAAATATGCCAAATAAATAAATAATATAATGAAGTGTGTTATAGGTCAGAGACTTAAAAACCAAACCAAACCAAAACAATACAGGATTTATTACCAGGTAGATATATCTGGGACTGTACTCTTTATCTTTCAGCTCTTTTGACAATATATTTATATACTGCATTTTTTACGACTACTTCCCCTACAATTCTAATACTTTTTAAAGACCTGCCTTCACATCATTACCACATGTTTCCTTCTGCATGTTCTAGATTAAGTATAGGCAATCTAATGCTTTCCAGCACACTTGCTTGCTTATTTATTTATTTTGTTTATAAGGCTACCCAGCTCTATAACAACTCTGGCCAGTGCACAATAAAAACACAACAAAATACAGGTAATACAAATAGGAAACCCCAAACATCCAGAAAAGCAATCATCCTAACCAAAAAATTAAATAAATAAATAAATAAAACAGAGGAACCACCACTCATTAAACCCAAGATCTGGGGGAACAGCCAAGTTATCAAAGCTCTTTTAAATCCAGTCAATTTGTGGGTCAGACAAATCTTGGGGGGATAATTTTCCAAAGGGCAGGACAGAAGGCATAGAGAAGCTTATTTCCATAACAGATTATGGCAACACAATACAGCCCATGATTGTAATTCCCACATTCTCAGAGTTCAAGCAATACTAGGGCTTAAGTGCCATGTCTCAGATACTCTATCATCACCTTCTCTTCCCCCATTTCAATAATCTATCATTGTTTCTATCAAACATAGTATTGTAAAAAAAAAAAAAAGTTTCAGGAAAAACACTACTATTTGATGCTTGTAATTTGTTTACTACTATATTTATAAACTTTCACGTTCTTCCATCATGGAATTCAAGATGACATGTTGAGTTCTCCAATGATCTTCCATCCATACATTGATCAAACTCATTTCATTTCAACAAAGATGTACATCCGAGGAACTACTTCAGTGTTTTTAACATAAAAATGCTAAACTCAAGTAACAAAACAGTGCGTATAAATTAAAATGAAATTCTATTAATCTTTTCCCAGTTCTCAATTTATGAAGCAAAGTATTCCCCCCACCCCAGATTATATATTTGCTAAATCTCTTCAGTGTACAGGCTAACTTAAAGACCGCTATTGATTTTTACACTAAGCTTCAGAAGGACTTCTTTTAGTTTGCCAATGAAATATGATTTGCAAGAAGTATGGTACAAAGTAACTGTTGACCTCCATTTTCATATAATTCAGAGTGAATTTGAAATTTAACAGTCTCACCCATTTAAAGATTTAAGTCATGAAAACCGACAAGAGGAAAATGAATTAAAGCTGTATGCCTTCAATTATAGACGAACATCTTTTAAATGTGGAAGTCCTACAGCTTTTATTCACCTGCCAATGTTTATATTATTTTTATTCCAAACCAGCTTATGTTCTGCAAAACCATTATTTAGACACTGCTACAAGAGTGCTACATCAAGTATTTTCAGATTAAAGTCCTGATTCTCTAGGTCTGAAAGAAAAAAGAGGGAGCTAATTTATTTCAAGTTTATCGGTCTTAATAAACAAAAGACAGATGTTACCCAGATTTCAGAATCTTTGGCCAGGTTCTTCCCTATCACCTGACTGGTAAAACTAGAAATATCAAGAAAACAGAATCTTCTGCGTCCCTCCATTAACATAAATGCCTGCTGATCAGATTCAACAAATTAGGAAATATACCACACTGAAATACGTAAAGGCCTACCATATAAAAATGGCAAAAATAGCATTTTTGAAAAAGGATTAGGATTGAGTTGCTTCCAAATAGATCTTTCACAATTAAGAGTCCACTTTTGTTTGTTTATGAAGAATGTTTGCAGGTTGCCTTTTTTGGACAAAACGTGATTCACAGAGACTAAGGGGGGAAAAAACCCCTAAACAAAGCATATTAAAAGCACATCATAAAAACACCACTAAAGAGGGAAAAACACACATTAATTAAAAAGTGAATACTAAACATATCTACAAGCAACTGAAAATATGCAATTTAAAAGCAGACAAATAATAGACCTAAAATCAACCTTACCAAAATCTTTCACTTTCACATCCCTACAAAATGGCACCAAAGCGAGCATGTGTGGGGTAATAGGGAAGTATGGATATGTAAAAAAAACCCCAAATGAACAAAAAAAAAAACCCACTGCTTCTATTTCCTTTATCTACAGCTTATTCTTTTTTGCATATTTGCATATGGAAAAAAGGAAAATTACTAGAAAGTTGCAGAACCAATTACGGTATATAACTTATACTGTTTGTAGATAGTGGTGACAGAGACAAATCTGCCATTTTTCCCCCCATGTGTGGCTTCAAAGAGAGACTGTGAAAGTACAAAGAATTGGTTTACCTTATTCCTCACAAATATTCTGTAACAAAGGCACTGTTACCCATTTACAAGTTTTCCAAAGTTTCCAAGTTGAGGTATAAAAATATATCTCAGTAGTGACCTCTACTGGAGAATGTAGGCAATGCTTCTTTTTTTTAAACTCACTTTGCAATCAGTACTTACAGGAAGCAAAGAAAAATCACCTTCTAAAAATATCATATGTATTAACAATGTTTCACTGTTAATCTCAATAAATTTATAGATTGGATAAATATGTTGCTTTAACACTATCAAACTACCTAAAGTCCCTAATTAAAAGTTATTCTTAATAAGAAACAGATATATAATCTCATTTGTAAAGTTATACTGTATTTATCAGTGACAAATAGTGCAAAGAAAGGGGTTATTTTACCCACTATAGGTATTTTTATTTTGTTCTCTTTTTATTACTGTTTTATTGCAAATTGGTATTCTATATCTCTAATTTATCAGTACATCAGTGCATACATTATCAGTACATGCAACTAGTAAATGTAAATTAGGGAAAGTTGTGTTATCAAACATAACTATGTAAGTTAAAAATGCAAGAATTATCAATTTCTAATCAGAATCAATGCAAGAGTACATTGTTACTAAGATACAGGTAGTCCTTGATTAAGGTTCACTTGTTCAGCGACTGTTTGAAGTTATGTCAGTGCTGAACAAGGGGGACTTACAATGGGTCCTCACAGTTGTGGCCATTGCAGTGTCCCTGCAGTCATGTGATTGCGATTCAGGTGCTTGGCAATGGGCTTGCAATTATGACATCGCAGCATCCCACAGACATGTGATCACCATGTGCAATCTTCACTGCCAGCTTCTCACAAGCAAAGTCAATGGGGAAGCTGGTAGGAGGTCGCAAACGGCAGTCATGTGACCACAGGATGCTGTGACTGTGCAGGATTCACCTAACAATGGCAATTGGAACTGCTGACATAAGTCGGTGCGGTCACGTGATGTCACGCTTTATGACCATGCTGCTTATCAAGAGAGTTCCCAGTCCCAATTATCATTAGTAAGCAAGGACTACCTGTAATAGCAAACAGCAAACAGTGAGAAAAGAGAAGCAATTTTTCAGTAAAAACATTTAAAAAACAAATGCAAAAAGCTCCTGGCATTTAAAAGTACAGAGAAAAATGCATATACTGTATACAAAAAGAATTTAACACATAATAACATGAAATTTGGATCAACAGAACACCTCCAGCAACTAAGAAAGAGAAAAAAGATTATTATTTTTGTTTGTAGGTCAACTCTCTGAGAGTTCTAGAACCACATCTCAAGGCCATCACCTTGGGGAAGGTTTTTATTTTATTTATTTATATATCAAATTTGTCACCGCCCATCTCGTCAAAACAACTCTATTTCATTCTATATAACATGAAGTGTGATTTTTGGTTAATTTTATAGCATGGAACGATGTTTACAGAGTTACCCTAGAAAGTTTCCTCAACCACGAAGGCTATTAGGTAACTTTTATCCAGTTCCCTCTGAGCCCACAAAGGGCTGTTATGGGAATAAATGGAGATTTTATGGATGCAGGGGAAGGAACCATTTAAGCTTTTTTGAGCAGAAGGGTAACAAATAATTACACATTCTGAAACCTTCTAAGAGTTTCTTCTAAAAATATAATCATTCTACAAAATCTCTTTCTTGAAATATTTCACCTTGTAATGCTTCCCTCGATTTGCAGAGCTTACAATTTGTAGATCTGGTAACTTATCTAGACAATCCATACATGGGATAGGTCCCAATACAAGTGGGTAAAAGTGAGCAGGACTTTTGAAAGGACTATTACTAAGCCAAAAGAAACTTGTTGAAACAAATTGATCCCAAGGTTAAAAAAAAAAGGATGTTTGATTACTAATTTTCCAGAAAGAAGTACTGCAGCACTCTCTAAATTCCAGGATAAAATATATTTGGCATAACCAAAGTATTTATATCTTTATATGCTTTTAATCTTTCTAATAACCAAATTTCACTCAATACCTAGCCAAGATTCCAGGACGCAAACTCACATTTACAAAACAATTTAAGTATGTTGCTAATGTGTTTTGTTTTTGGTAACCCTTGCAGTTTTTATGTTTCTTGAATCACAGATGCATATAATCACAGTATTCTCAGCTCTTCTGTGTATGAAAAGAATGCAGGTGTACCTACATTTGACAAGTTTATTGACAGAAATGTGAAAATCACACTAAGAATAATATAAATAAAATGGTGAAGTGGTAGCAAAATTTGAAAGCAAGACACTGACTTACTGTAGTGACATAGTTTTGCTTGTTTTTGTCAGGCTGACAGAACTGCAAACACTAACTGTGGAAAACACTGGACATCTGTTTACCTTTCATGAATAATTTACCACCTGGAAAATGGACATATTTACTATAAACAGTGGAACAACAAAGCAGGCGTGCTCATTTATAAGCCAGAAAACTAGTTTGAGATGCTAATATGACCTTAGTGAAGCATATCAAGTGTCACTGACATTGTTTTCCCAAGTCATTTTGATAACAATCTGCTCAGACAATTAATTGTATCTTTTTAAGGGATTAGGTCAAGAATGCCAAATGTGACAAATAAGAAAACTGAAATCCAGTCTTTTAGTAATGGTGAGACATACTATTTATTTTTATTTACTGTTTACCTGGACTGCAGTCCATCTTGCAACAATTTTTTCCATGAGTCTTACAAAAGCATAGAAATTTCAAAAGTACAACTTAGAATTATATTAAAACACTTAAAAATGCAACTAGCTTCCATAAAGATGACAGAGAAGTTGCAACATAGATTTTAACATATTGGGAATTTTAATTTTGCCTGGGATGTAGAACTAAGACTATTTTTGTCACCAGGCAAATAACCTACATTGCTAAACTTTTTATTGATGTGCACCAGCTTGAGGATCCTTATAGAATGGAAATATGGAATATCTAATAAATACAGTGACATAATCCAGAAATGGGAAGCCCACAGACAGCATATGGCCTCAGCACTTCACCTGTGGTTCTCCCAGCACCAGGGCTGTGCTGTTGAAACTCAGGGGCAAAATGTTTCTTTTTAGCGGAAATGAGAACAGAAAGTTTCTAGGAGGCAATTCCTGCTTAACATCTCTTTAAGATAGGAAAACATCTTAAGGACTTGCAAGTTAAATATTTTCATATCCGTTATTTCTAGTGATACTACCACATCACTGGATGGCTTCCTGGATGTTGGCAAGCTGAATTTCAGCCCCTCCCCTTGAGAATTTGCTCATCCTGCTCTAATCCTTACTACCCAATGAACTTATGATAATGGTTGCCACTTCAGCAAAGTGACAATCAAAAGGAAGAAAACATTCCTTCCATTCTGGTATCTCCTTGTTCTGTGATGTAAAAATCACACAGTCAACCATTACATAATCCCCAATCTCTGCACCACAAATAACAATATGTTTTTGCATCCCTTTTTCTAAATAAGATCAACATATATCTTTCTCTAAAGCCCATGTGTCTGTGTGTACTACTTTCTATGGAAGCAATGATGAACAAACCCTCCCCTCTATATAGTACACACAAATACAGTGTGTCTGCCTGTAGCAGAGAAGCCTTCATATGTAAAGCTATACATCACTGTGCACCCAAAGACTTCCACCTTATCCTGAACCATGCACTAGTTATGTATAAGTGTAGAAAGTAAGAAAGATGACCTTGATGGAGAAATGCAAACTCTGCCGGCAGAATGTCAAGGGGTAAAACATATTTAAGTCCACAACAGACAGATAACATTTGAAGAAACTCAGACAGATACCTCCCTAATTAAGTGAACTGTAAGTAGTAGTAGGAGATACAACATAATCTGACTTGCAAATTTCTTTTATTATAGCCAATCTCAATAAAAAGTAGTTTTAGCCTTCCTGTGGAGTTGATTTCTTGGTCTGCTCTCCCTAGTCGAGCTGACAATGAGTGCTTGTTTGTAAAGCACTGCATGTGAAGGCTTCTCTGCTGCAGAGTCACGCTCCATTCATGGAAGAACAACAAAATAACATGCTTGAGTGCTTCTAAATGAGGCTTGATGGCAAAGACACTGATTCTAATTGTACAGAGAACTAGACACTAGGAACAGTGCACATTTACACCATAATATATTTAAAAGTGCATTTACACACACATCAATGTCAACAGTTTGAGTTTTTTAAATAACATTTTGCACATTATATACACATGCAAATACAGTATTATCTTAAGAAATTTGTTATAATCACAAGATATATTACATTTAAATAACAAAAAATAATCTGTTAGTCACAGAACACTCTGCATTAAAATAGAAATTTATGGTTCAAGTACTAATAAACAATACTACTAATAGTCTCAAAATTCAACAAATATGAATAGTTATGCAGTACAAATATGATAAACTGTTCAACAAAACATGCAACTCAGAAGCCATCACAGCTATTCAAATAAATAAATAAATAACTGAAACATATCAGACCACTTTGGAGAATCTCCCAACCTACCAGATTAGACACTGGAACCTGCCTGATTGTTTGTCTCCTGTTAATCCCTGCTTATATGGGTGTTGGTTGCTGGAGAGGATGTCTTATGGTCTTTTTGCTTCCTTCTTAGCTTTTTATTGTCCCTTTTGAATGGGATGTAAATGTGGTTTATCTCTATGGGCCTACTGATGGCTGATTTGTCTAAGTGCCAAGCTTCTAGGAATTCCTTAGCGTTTTTGGTCTAGGATGCTCACAGTTTTCCAGTTAAAACTATGGTTGAGTCTGTCCATGTGTTGTGAGTTTTCATCCGGTCTTGACTGCTAGTTGATGTTTATGGATGAGTTCTGCTAGTCTTCTGTCTGTCTGTCCTACATAGTGGCTGTTACAGTCCTTACACTGTATGTTGTAGATTACTTCTGTTCTTTCCTCTTGGGGTAGCCAGATAACCAACACCCAGATAAGCAGGGATTAACACCAGACAAACAATCAAGCAGGAAACAATATCCTAATCAAAGAACTACCAAGAAGAAACCCACACTCCCATCAACAGTGGCAGGGCAAGCTACTGAATATAAACAGGGAGAAAACCCCATATTTACCAGCACTGATGATGTTACCTAGTTGGGTAATGAAATGTCTGCAAGCAAACAACCAAGCTCAGAGAGCACCAAGGACTCCACAGTTCAACCCTGAGCTACATATATTCTCTTCTATCAGGAATGAAATGAAATATTTAGAAATGTACTTACAGGTCAGCTTGTTGTGACTGAGAACCAGCTGTGTGATATGTGACAGAGTAACTGTAAATAAAGAGAGAAAAATAAGGAATGAAAAATAAGGAATGAATAAATTCTAGTGTAATAAAATTATACTAGAATTACAAAGAAGCAGAAAGTATCTTAAGAACCGGCTGGAACATATTCTTACATACCTTCCTTGGAAGATTTAAATAAAAAATATTGTAGACTTTACCTAAAGACCTATTCTGTGTGGTAGGTTTGACTAGCATAAGTCTATAATACTTTTCACAGAACTAGGCTGCCTAGTTTTTATTTTATTTTATTTCATTTCATTTTAAAGTTTTAAATTATGACTCATTTACATAATGAATAAGCAATCTATTTCCAGTCCATGCCCATTCTACCCAAGTTTATTTTGTTGTGCATCTTTTTAAAATATGTTTTAACCAAAATACAGATATATATTTGTCTTAAGTACATGTTTTATATACTTTTTATATGATTTATTTCATACTAATGTTCAACTAAGAACAAAAATAGAATAGCTGCATTTGAAAGACTCAACAAAGCTCACAAAGAATAAACTGGATCAACTTAAATATTTACATAACAATAATTATCTAACCTGCAGAGGAAGCACATATTTGGGTTGGACTCTGGGGATGAGATGGAGAAAGGGAAAAACAGTAATAATGGTGAGCAGTGACAAACAAAGCAGCCTGCAGTGATAAAGCACCTATAAAGCAACTTAAAAATTAACTAATTAACTATAAGACATTACAACATTAAAGACAGGATGCTTTACTATGTTTATATACTTGAGTAGACCTCAATTAACGTTAGCTTGACATCTGTGCCTTTCAAGATACTGCTAACAGGTTGTAAAAGAATAAATTATCATTGCCGTTTGCACTACAGACTACATTAGAAGAACTACTTTGCATTCTTGGCAACTCAAAACATTTCTGAAGAAGAATTTGATTCCTTGGGGAAAAATCTCTGTTAGTATCTCACAATTAAATAATTCCTAAGACTAAACATAGAATAACAGGGAGATTGAGCTCTAAGGAGAAAAAAAATGTAATTGGAACTACTGGACAACATCTTTAATGGGTAAGCTACACTAAACTATGTCTTCAGGTCCACAAGATGGCATCCTAGCGTCATTTTTAATTCAGTGCCTCACTTTTAGAAAGGAAAAGAGGAGTTTATGCTGTTACTGTAAAACTCATGTAGGTCAAAAAGAAAAAAAAATAGAGGGGAAAATGACATGTTTACACCTTTGAAAAAAGTGTAGCTAAAGTCTATGGCTACTTGTTATAATTTTAAAGAAAAGTATTTTCAATGCCCTAAATAAGAAAATCAATGAAAAATTCATTGAAGAATGTCCAGTTCAATGGCATGTCAGAATGCATATTTAGTCAGAAATAAATCTCATTGTAGTATCTTACTGGACTTTCCCTACTTCTACTTTTCACAATCTTTGCTTATGTATATGTTTATGCACATAGCCCATTCATACATTAAAAGTAAGTAATTAGTAGAGTATGTTATCAAGGAGTAATGCTGCAATATCTCTTTCAATAGTACTATAACCCCAGCATTCTGAATTGAACAAGGTTTCTTTGGAGCCTTCTAGCAAGCCACTGCTATCAGGGCAATCCATGTAACTCTCTTGTCCATCCTTCAAAGTAGACCAGATCAGGAAACACACTCCACAGTACAACCAAAACTATACCTTACCATATAATAAAAGATTCTTGAAAATCTGATTGTGCATCTCCTCCCCTCCCTGTGAGACAGGGAAGAGTCATCCCAAGACTCCTCTTAATACTACCTCCCTTTCCAGGAATTAAGGAATGTTTCTGTCCTCTTTGTTTACACATCAGTTTTTTTAAAAAATCTGCTTCAGGCCCTGTACCTGACTCTGTACATCTCCCTTCTGGACTTTCAGCTATCTCCTTTGAAAGAGTGCACATTATTATATCAAAAATAACAACAGAGTATTACCTGGAAAGAGGGGATGTGACTATATTATATTAGGAATCTTCACTGGCCCATATCAACGTACCAGTATAAATCTTTAATGCTCTTCAGGTTTTCAGACAAGACCTTAAATATTATTTTCCCACTGCTACCTGATCCCTAAAAGCATCTGTGGATGAAATGCTGTGATTGCTTTACCACCCTTTTAATCATATTTTCTTTCAACTTAGAATATAAATGGATACATTTTTTTGCATTAGTGGAAAGTATTTTTAATCTTAAATTTATTTACTTATGTGGCCTCTAATCCTATTTTCTGCAACTTTAGATTCTGCACTTTTATCAATGTTTTATTATGTTTCTATTCAGATTCATTTTATATATTGTTTAATGCGGGTTTTTTAGACATTTTATATTTTACTCTTTGCTGCTTTGTGAAATAAATTGTTTTGATAGAGAATATGCTCTAAATATTATAAAATCAAATGAAAAATTCCCATTGTTCTTTTAGCATGCTCAGGAACTAGTTACCGAGCATGTTCACATGCAGAATGTGACATTCAAGATGTAACTATCTTCCTGGGATTAAATTAATAATACTAGCATTCAAGACAAGGTCTCCATGGATTAGAGTTTGGCTGCAAACTCATACATGCCTGTGTGGGAGTAAAATCCACTGAACTCAATATGTGTTTCTTCTGTGTAGCCATTTGCAGAATTTCACACAGTTCATGTCAATATTTACTATCAGAACTTTGTATAAAGATTTATACAAACAGTAAAGTTTGCTAGCTTTGTTACTTAAAAAGATATTTGTTCAGTAACTTCAAAACTCAATCACTGAAATTAATAAAAAAAGAAAATAACAGTATATGCCAGCCTTGAATTTCTGATCCTCAGCCACCATGACAAGAAATGATGAGACCTACAGTTCAACATTTGGGGCACACGACTGGCAGGGTCCAGTTTATCATTAGACATTTTTTCCTCTGTTTTAAATTAAAACAGTGTCAAACATGGCATCTATTTCTCAGCTATTTAAAGACAGTCCTTTGTTTTAGTGGTAAAAATGATTGCTATTAATGTTAAGAGGAAACCTCTTTTAGGTTACATGTGAAGCTTTGATAAAAATATGTGGTTACTTAACCACAAGAAGCAGGAATGAGATTAAGACCCAGGATAGACAATGCATTTGCCACATGATTGCCTAAAAAAAAAAAAAGGAACTGCATTAGCAGGGGACTTGCCTGGGTGGGGCACAGAACACGACGCAGCACTCTTACTTCCAAGCTGTATCTGTTGCCCAACCAAGTTGGGTATACATTTCAAAATGGTAGTTATAGTGTCCATCAACTATCCTGGTTTATCTTAGATACAAATGTGATAAACAAGATGACCAGCAAATAATGCTTTTCTGCAAATGCAATTTTTTTAAAAAAAGGAAATTGAGCATAGATCAATTCATTACTGATGAGACTTGTATAAAAAAAAAAGTTGCCAGAGAAACATGCCACAGATTTTCCTTTCCTTTATTAATGTACTTGGTTTATTTAATTTACACCATTTATTAGCCTACTTGATCACAAGTCATGGAACTCAATTTAAAGGAAGCTTTACTTTTTTAATATTAAAGCAAGCAGATGAAATTATATACATACATACATATACATATACATATATATATATATATATATATATATATATATATATATATTATCAAAGCCTTTATATAGCAATCTTATCCAGTTCAAATAAACATTACAAACCACTGTTCAAGTAAATAATTCAAAGCAATAAGGCAACAAATTCTGCAGTACTGCAAACAGTTAAGCACTGCACTTTCTACTTCCATTTCAGAAAATATCATGTACTGTTTCAATTCTTCATCAGTGTTTATTTTATTGCAAATTGTCATTTTTCCCCAATTACCTTTTTAGCGAGCTTCACTAGCTTTACCTGCTAAAGAAAACTGAATTATGCCTTTTCACAATCCAGGAATGGCTATACTTAAGTGTGAGTATGTGTACACACACATGGTACCTATGATCTATTTTACTAAAAAAAAAAAAACCAGGCTGCAGCCAACAGTGTATTGAAACTAAGGATTTGAATGATGGAGAAAAGTCATGCAATCTAAGCTTAATTTTCAATCCTGAAAACTACCATCCTGATACAATTTTTAATTTTGGGGTAGAATTTGTCTCTTGGAAGCACAGTCTTGCAACTCTTTTCTTCTTTCTCTTTCCTGCCTTGAAACTGCAGCAGAAAGTAAATAGTGGAACAAGAATCTGAGCACTGTCATTTCTGCTTTCCACCAAGCTGAAGATACTTGCTCCTGAAAGCAAATCAGTATATTCTGCTTCATGATTTTTCTTTAAATAGCTGAGAAATAGATGCCATGTTTGACACTGTTTTAATTTTCTTCTGGTCAAGAAGAGTTAACTCTTTTCCCATGTGGTCTAGACATTAGCTAGAACTGCTATCTAATTAACCAAATGCCACAGTGGGAACTGAAGTGCAGCAGCTGCCTAATAAGTTGCCTTGCACTACACTAATAAATAACTTAAACATCTTTGGCATTATTAAGCAATATGATAATTTCTGATTGGATAATTTAATGTTTCAGACAAAGGGAACTCTTGAGACAGGTGTTGCCACTTCACTAATGTCACATCATGAAAAAGAAAGCCTGTTACAGCAGCTCTGAATTAATTATGACATAATTAGCACAAAGTTAAAATTTGTCTGTCTCTGAAGATTCAGGGGATAGGTTACTAATCTACAAAAGAGATTTTTTTCGCCCCGATTTCTCTAGTCAGGAAAATCATTACTAATTTATGTTCCACTCACAGAACATGCTATAAAAGAAGATTAAAGAAAGGCCTTAGCCAATATGGTATTTTTTCATCTTTTAATCCTTAGCATCAGAAGTAGAATATGAAGTTATTCTATCAAGAAACTGATGTATTCCTGCCCTTGGAAAGATAATTAAAGAGAGAGAGAAAGAAAGCAGGAGAAAGAGCAGACACATATTACCCAAGTTGGCTGGCTGGCTTCTTTAGAAGCTAGCAACAGATCAGATTACTCTCAAGCACAGAAACATGAAATATCAGAAAGTCACATACGGATATTTTATTGGATGATGTGTGTCCTGCTTTTCATTCTCAATACTGCTTTCTTCTCTTATTTCACCCAACAATTATGAGGATTATTTCCTCAAAAACTTTGGATATCATAGTTTTATAAAGAACACTACTTTAATCAACTGGATTTTTTGTAAAGTCACCTGATGATTTGAAATATTTCAATGACTGAAATTTCTTGAACTACTTCTGTAAGTCATATTAAGAACATTCTTGCTTCTATTACCATCTCCATAAATCTAAGGTAACTGATTCATTTAAAAGATAAATTATTTGGAGAAAAAAAATCACCTTCCTTTTTGATAAATACTTTCTTGATTTAAACTACAAGGGAGTTATGAGATGCCTAATTTGAGTTTAAAGGGCATTTCCCGGTTTTGCTTTTAATACATTGGAGCAAATGCAAAGAGTACTGTGTCTTGCTAAGTACTGGTATTCATATCCAGATGTTAGAGCACTGTCAAAAGACAAAGTCAGCAACAGAATGACAGAATGAAGTGGAGACAAAGTCAGCAACACTCCACAGAATGAAGTGGAGAGGACACAAAAAGCATGGTTCAAAATACATAGAAGTAAACCTATAAAATATGGGGGAGGGCAAGGGATGTTTGTTTTTTTTAATTGTGTTGTGAGTCATGGATGGCTTCCAATGGAATATGTTTGTTGACAAAAAAAGCATCAGTGGAACAGTTCTTCCACATCTGTTCCAGTTGTTTAGGGACTTGCTAGAGCAAAAGAGACTGTAGAACAAGTTGTACAAAGGCTGTACAGGAAAAAGAGCAAGTATGTTGTTCACAGAATACTGAATGTCATCCCATGAGTTTATATTTAAGCCTGAAAAAGTATCTCTGATGAAGCTATTTCCATCAAAGACATTATCCAATAATAACAAATTAATATATTTTCTTTACAAGTTCTCAATCTAGCATATAGCCAGAGTGTACTGAGCCAAACTCTGCTTAGAGATAGTCTTGTTGGCAGAAGGGAAAAAACCCTCTGAACTCAACCTAATATTTATTTATTTATTTTTTGGTTTATAAAGACCTTTTAGACCAAGGTATGCAATGACTGCAAGTCACACTTGGTTTCTGAGTGGTATGCCGGGGGCCATAATTCCCAAAATTAGAAGTAGGTGGGTAGAAGTAGATTAGGACAGGGAAAAAATTAAATAAATTAAACTATTTGAGTGGAGCAAATAATGATTTCTCATGATAAATCCAACATGGAAAAGGTACTAAAGGCTTTTGAAGGAAGGAATGGATGTGAACCTTGGCCTTCAGGTTGTGAATCTTTGTTTTTTGTTTTTTTTAAATAATCTCAAACAAACAAATGCTCTATGGAATCAAATCATATACCTATTTAGTCTAATATACTGTTTCCCATAATGGCCAACCAGATGTCCTTGGAAGCTCACAAGCAAGGCATAATGTCTAAAGCCTTATTTTCCTATTTCCTGGAAACCAGGATCCAGGGGCATTCTGCCTTGAATCCTAGATGTAAAATCATCACAACTATTATTATTAATAATTATTAAATGTGTATCTATGTAGAAGGCATTCATATACATATCAAAGCAATCTTTATGCTTATGTAATAAGAATGTGCAGCAATATATACTTACTGCCATATCACACTCAGGACCTGATGAGGAAAGAGGTTTATTTATGCCACCTGTTGAATTCCTGGACAAATTAAGATTTGAAACTGAAGCTTCCTAATTCATATTCTTTGCTATTGTACAACAGCAGCTCTCAAGACTGATTCACCAAAAGTGTGACCAAGAGAAAAAACTACACAATAAAAGGAAGGTACTGTATCATTCAAATATATTAGACAGTCAAACATTTTCCAAGATTACTATCCTTGGAAGATAATCTGCACCTTACCTATCAAGTCCCTATGGAAAGACATTTATGCCTGCAGAAATGATTAAACTAGCACTAAGATGAGAAAGGCAGCAAAATACTTACATAAACCAGGTATATCCAACATGTTTGATATGCCACGCTCACACATGTCCACCTCCAATATATTTTTTTCCCTGCTTTCCTCTACGATCTTTTTCAAGGATTTTGACATGGTCTAAACTGAAACAAACAGGGTGCAAGAATAAAAATACAGTAATCACAACGAGCAAGAAGCAGACATTTTTATGGTAAGTTAGTTCCAATTACCTACCCCAAGAATGCACAAGATTTTTCATGCTGAGAATTGCATTTGGCAGAGCCAAAGGAAATTTAATATAATGTAAAACTAAAATAAATAGAAGTATATTAATTACAGTATGTAAGTTTATACCTTATGCATTTAATAAGTTTCCTCTCTGACTAAACTGTAATTCTAAAAACTACAAGTTAGCAGCAATTCTTGGAGAAGTTGCATCCAAGGTTTTGATACACTATCCTGGGGCCTCTTGATATGCATTTGTGATGTACTAAAAAGTCACATGTACTGAAAAAGTAAGATACATTTTTTCCCTAATCATGGAAGTCACCAAAGTGATTATTAACGTTAACTGTTAAATTTGCCAAAGCACCATAAATTTACTTGCATAAATATACAGACCATAGATGAGGGGCTGCAAACCACAGTGACAGACCATCTGTTTTAGATAAAAAAGGGTTCCCTCCATTTGCAATTAAAGTATCAGGCAACAAGCGATGGAATTTTTGTTTTTAATCCATTTAATTGTGTCCGGTTCTTGGAGAATGCCTGGACAAGTTCCTGCAGTTTTCTTGGCAAGGTTTTTCAGAAGTGGTTTGCCATTGCCCTCTTTCTAGGGCTGAGAGAAAGTGACTGGCCCAAGGTCATCCAGCTGACTTTGTGCCTAGGCGGGACTACAACTCATGGTCTCCTGGTTTGTAACCTGATGCCTTAGCCACTACACCAAACTGGCTCTCTACAGATGTACAAAACAGAGCAATCAAGCACCACAGCATTTGGTTTTTCTCCAGAACATCCCACTTTTCTGATCTTTGTGTTTCAGCAGCAATTCTCCAGAACAGGAAGTGATTTCCCCAAAACATATAGCTTAGCATGTTGTATCCACCCAACCAACTATGGTTTGGTCTAGAAGACACAATAATTAAACCATGATTTAGCATGATGTGTGCCTCCAGCCATGTGGTCTTTTCACTTAGCCATCATAGTTTTATTTTAATGAGTGGGTATAGGAATATCAAACCATCAAATCTCAAGGCAAAAGGAAGACACAGTTGTTGAGAGTCAGGTGACAAACAAGTTTTAATATATTATTACTTTTAGGTGTGTAAGAAAAACTAAGGTAGGTTAATGAATAGAACTACCTTGAGGAAATTTCAGAAACCTACCTGGAGCCACTCAAGTATCCATTGAATTATAAAAGTGGATGCAACTTTCCCATCTCCTGGGACAACGAGAACACGTTTTCTCAAACAGTTTGGGAAGAGTCATGCAAAACTCACATCACTTTTGTTTTCATCTCTCTCAGGAGACCAACACCCAACATCCAATTGCAGGGCAGGAATAGTTGGAGGAGGAGGAGGAAGAAAAGGAGAAAGAAAAGGAAGAAGGATTGTTGGAAGAGATGAAATCCCAAGAGAGACTGAGAAGCATTTATAACAAGAGTGCGGGCATGTCAAGTCACCTCAGTGAATGCATACCATACATCAACACATAAAGGCAAAGAATAGTGCCACCAAGCCCATATCTTACATACATAACTGGCCATCATCAGTCCTATCATTACCAGGAGGAAAGAGAAACGTGGAAACTAACTTTTCCCTCAACCATGAAGAGAAAAGAGGCAACCTCTCAGATGGGGCGCTGTCAGGAACTTTTGAAGAACGGGGCGAAACCCCTTCCTTAATACAGCTCCACCCCAGGCAGAAATCCATAGGTAAAGTCTTTCTTCCTCACCACAGGAGCCAGGGATAGGGACAGCTACACCTGTTGACTACTGCCTGCTTTTTACTGCTTGCCCTCCAAAAGCAATTCTGTCCTGGGCGAGGCCATCCCTTCATACTTTCAGCGGCCAACGCACTACAAGAGGCTTCTCCGGGGAGTGGGGCGGGTAGAGATGGGGGGGAGTCTGAGGCAATTTTCACTTTCCTCCCCCGCTTCCCGGTTTAAGGTGGGGCACAGCAACTCACCGTGAAGAGCGACCACAGGATCGGAAGCGCCGGACGTGGGGAAGCAGCCGAATCCCGACTTCAGTGCACACACCCTGCCGAAGGGCCGCCTCCCGCCGTCGGGTCCCGTCATTGCCTTCCCCGAAGTGCGCAGGCGCTTCAATACCCAGCGCCCGAGAAGGAGGGGGCTCAGGGGAATCGGGCGCGCTCCGCTCCAAGTAAGGCGAATCGCCTGAGAGAGCAAAGGCCCCGCCCACCGCTCGGAATGTGCAGCCGGCGGCTATCCAATCCCAAAGTTCTCTTTACCTTTGGACGACTGCTATTGGTGGAAAGGTCTCAAAAGCGGCCCAATAGGTTGAGGACCGGAGGGGTCTCGGGTCTGCCGCTGAGAATGCTTGCACATTTATTCTGGAAAATGGGGCGAACTGGAAAAATATGGGGTGTGCAGGAAACTTCGACATTGGGGGTAATTTACATGAGCAAGTGGCAATGCAATCAAACTGAAAATGGTTTCTGTTTCTCTCTTACACACACGCTTATTGTACTCCGTTGTCTGTGAACGCTAGGAAAATAGGTTAGACCGTTAGTATATCCTTGTTGGTGATATAAACGGGTATCCCAAAATTAAGATGAGGAATAAGGAAAAATACATCCGTTTATTTTTTTTATTTTCTGATAAACTAACAGGCAAGTAATAGAATACAACTCAGTCATCACATTCTTTATGGCTCAGTCGGCCTTTGAAATTTTATGACCCAGGGTATGCAGATCTGATTGTTGTTCCTGACTTTATCATTGCTGTCATTATGGAACCAAGTTTTTCTTTTTTTCCCTGACTGGTTCACAGTGAACTTCCATGTAAAAATAGGATTTTTTTTATTTATTAAGAATAAACTTTGCATTTATGGGGACTCTCATTTAGCCTTTTGCTGAAAATATATGAATTTTAGAGACATCTTCCTGCAGCTTTACAGTCTGCTTTGGATTTTATCCAATTTGGTATCATCTACAAATATGAACCACACAGTTATGACTTCAAGTCAATTAACAATACAATCCTATTTATGTCTTCTCAGAAATAAGTCTCATTTATATTCAGTAGCTTTCCATGCTGGTTGGGAGAGGTGGACATTATGGTGTAGTGTTGGACCAGAAATAACCCATTTCAAAGCCCTCCTTGCTCTATTGTGAAACTCACTGGGTGATTTGCAGCCAGTTGCATTTATCCCAACCTACATCACAGTGTTGTCGTGGGGATAACATTAGGGAAGATAAAGAAGGTAAAGGTGGGATATAAATGTAATTACTAATTCTTGTTCTGGGATGCTCAGCATAGAAAATGGTATCACGCTGTTCTTAAATTGTGGGCAACTCTGCTTTTTGCTCTTCTCCATTGTGTCAGTCCTTCATGGCAGGCAAGCTCAAGAAACAAGATTTCAGGGATGCTTTTATTGTTGTAGGTATAATAACAGAATCTTGAAAACCTGCCAGAGTATCTTTCTACTCCATCTTGCACCAAACAAAATCAATGTGAGGTTATGTTGGGTTTCTTTCTCATGCTTTCTTCTCTCCCAAGACTGAGTAATCTTTTCTGAAACTCCTCGTTTGTTCATCCCTTATCCATTCCCAGGGCCAGATTTATATTCCATCACACTTTCTGAGAAGAACCCATTTTTTTTATCCTGTGCTTCATTATTTTAAACTTGTTCTCTTATTTTAAGACAGCTGAATTCCCTAAAAGTCTTCAGTAACATTGTTTTCAAAACATGTTTTTGGACTCCAGATGACTCTGGATCTCTTTCTGATTTCTTTCTGATCTCACCCCCCCTTCCATATATTTGTTGATACTCAAACATTCTAAAAGGTTAGTAAGTCAGGACTTCCTTTTACAAGTGAACATCTACATAATTAATTCTAATGTTGATTCTCCTTTCAACCAATTTACGCAGGGCAGAATGTAGATTACACGCTCTATTACTCACATCCCATTCAATTTAAGCATTGGTGTTTCATTGAATAAGCCAGCTTATGTGAAGACAAACAATTTCTTACTGGCATTCACTTTGCCTCTATAATGTTTCTCAACCTTGGCAACTTGAAGATGGGTGGACTTCAACTCCCAGAATTCCCCAGCCAGAATGCTGGCTGGGGAATTCTAGGAGTTGAAGTCTACCCATCTTCAAGTTGCCAAGGTTGAGAAACACTCCTCTATAATAACTTAACTTGATTAACTCCTCTATAATAACTTAACTTGATTAACTCCTCTATAATAACTTAACTTGATTAACAGGGCAGGGGACTTTTCTCAAAGGGCTGTTGCAAACAAATCAAGTTCATTTAGTTAATGAACTTTCAAAATTTTTGCTATTGTTAAGAATCAATCATATCTGAGTTTCTAGCTTTACATTTTGGTTGGATAAAAGGTGTAACAGCTTTCTAAGTACTGGAATGCGAAAGTAATAGTTAAGCCTCTCTTCTAATAGCTATGCAGGTAAACAAACTGATTTATTGTATCTTCAAGCACTGACAAACATAACTGAGAAAAGTGTACTATACTGCCATGGCATCTGGTGCAAAAATTAAACAGCACAATTCTCACTTCTAGTGTCCAAATGTGTATTACAGAAGTAAAAAAAAATTAGAATTCTGTAAGCTGCAAAAATTAAGTCAGGAAGATACCAGGACTGCCTGCAAACATCTTCAAGCACAGTCCACTTGTTCCAGGATAGTCAAACTTGTGAGCTTCCAACAAACCCAGTGCACTGGAAAACAAGAATTAATAAAAACAAAGTATAACCTGTTCATGGCCTGCTGGTATCATGTAAGCCATTTCTAACTCACAAGCGTAAAGCCAACTGCCAGCTTCAGCACAACAGAAATAGGACACCAAAACAAGCAACTTTGGTGGTGCTTTGATGTCCGCAGGAGTCGCACTGGGACTAGCATTTCACATTGCTTTTGGTATTGATAACATAACCCCCCAAGTGATTTTAATCAGTAAGGAGCATTGCCTAGGTCAATGGGGGGGAGTGTTCTGCCCCAAACATAACCCATGTTATGACAAGAGAACATATCTGGGTGGGATGAGCGATGAATGCTAGGATTGTACCCTAAGAGTGTAAATTCCCAGCAGGGTCACCCAAGGTGAAAAGGTCACCCCAGGTGCCCAGCTAAAGCAAGCAGGCGCCTCTACTGGACAGTAGCAAAATAGGAGGATCTAGAGGTAGATGGTCAGTATAGTGACAATAGCAAAGGCATCCTGGACTCGTGGCTCCTATTCAACGAAGAGGTGGCAGCTGTGGCCATGAGGGCCTTGCACATATTTGTCTTGCGTGCTGGTTATACCCTTTCCTGAATCAGGAGGCACTACTCTCAGTCACTCATGCTTTGATCATGTCCTGCATGGATTACTGCAATGTGCTGTACCTGGCACTGCCCTTGAAGATCTCTCATAAGCTGCAGTTGGTCCAGAATGGGACAGCATGGGCAGTACGGGCCCACCATTGCTCCATGAGCTGCATTAGTTCCTGGTAGGCTTCCAGGTGCAATTCAAGGTGCTGGTTACCACCCCTAAATCCTTCATGGCAGGAAACCAGCGTATCTGTATGATGGCCTTTCTCCAATTGTTTCTCCTACCAGATCCAGCTGAGTAGGCATGCTCCAGGTCCCCTTTATTAAACAGTGCCATCTGGTGGTACCCAGAACGGGTGCCTTCTCTATTGCAGTGCTTGCCCTTTGGAACATCATCTCTCCAAGATTAGAGGGATGTTTGGCTCTGACTCTCTGACATTTTATAAGTCCTTGAAAATCTGGATGTTCCCTCGGGCAACATCCTTGGAGGTTGGGTGAGCCTGTCAGTGTGATTGTGGTTGTATGGATTGGGTTAGATTCTCCTAGGATACCATTATGTTATTATTGTGTTGTTATTTGTTTTTGCTTTTATTCTCTTGCTGGTTTTAATCCTACGGACACTGCCCAGTTGCAGTTGCAAGATGGGAGGCTATATAAATCAATGTAATAAATAAATAAAAATTGTGATTTGAAATTATATGTTCCTCTTTCATTCTGTTTACTAAATGTATTAATTGCCTTATTGTTCAATTACTACTCAAAAACATTAATGATTTTTAACCATGTTTCAGAGAACCCTAATGTAACTTGTTTTCTGAGTCCAGAGAACATTTGATTTGATGTCTTCATATGGACAATTATTTAGGAAACAAAGGAAACATTTAAGAAATGGTTTTGATATTGCATGGATGTGGGCTGTTTAAAGAAAAATGAAGTAAAAATCTAAGCCTTTAGTTGGATCTGAAGTAATTGGTTGGATAGCATCCAATAAAATTATCTAACTCAGATACCAAAACAGAAATCCAACCCAAGGGAACAGAAGAAAAGTTGAATATTGTATTGCTTCAAAGGCCAAGAAAGGTGCCATCATTGTTACACAATGTGTGATTTGCAGCACATTAAATTTTTTTTTTTAAAAAAAATATGGATTCTCCTCAATTGCACTTGTACTTTGAGCAATTTCAGACTTGGACAAGTTGTATCCTATCAACAAAATACAGTCCTAATGCTATCTTACAAGAATATGCTTCCAGGGTAGTATTAGAAAAAAATAGGAGTGTGATCAGGAATTTGTGGGTGGTGGTGTACATATGTGCCTGGAGAGTTACAAATTGTGTAAACCTGGGGCTAATCAATGTTTTAACCAGTCTTCTTCAACCTGATGCTATCCAAATGTGTAGGGACTAATGTTTTCTTGGTGGCAATAAGGAATTTATCTTACTGTTTTCTGATTTTTTTCAACTTCCCAGTCTAGCCAAGAGCCCTTAAGATTTCTTAGTGATCTCCCATCCACATACTACTCAGGTCTACATCTGCCAGCTTTTTCAAGGTCACTCCACTTAGAAGGTCTCTTATGGTGATCCTGAGCTAATCTAAATTTTAAATGTAAAGTTGTGTTTGTGTTTTTAGTCTAAAACATCATGATTATAAAGTAGTAAACAATTCTTACTTTAGAAACTGTGGGAAAGCTCAACTTTTGGCATAATTTATGTGGATGAGAACTGATATGTTCATACCTTTTAGAAAAAAAAGCTTTTTCTATATTTAACTAGTCTAGTTAATGCCAAAGTGGCTGCTATAGATTGTTTGATTTTTTCCCAGCCTTATTTAGGGACATATGGAAAAGCGTTAGTAGAGAACAACTTGTTTCAAATCACTCCTCTTCCATTTGGTGCCATTTCTACGGAAAAACAAAATATATGCATTTCTTTGAAATAATTCTTAATGAGCATCAACTTCATTGTGCGCAAATCATTTTTTTATTAACATGAACAAACTCATATTCTGGGAAGTCTCTTCAGAACAGAAAGTGCGGAGTGTTTCCATGGGAGAATTATGTCAGCTGGTCCAGGTCAACCTAAATCCTGATGGACGAGTTACAAAATCTGCATGGAATTTGATGAATACTTGATTTGATGTTGCTGTAAATGGAGCAATGTTTGTGTCCTAAAAATGAGAAAGTGTTTAAAAAGTTTATTTTTCATCACATTTTCCTACCAGAATGCTACAATTAAATCACCCTGGTTCTAATCCAAGGATATATTAATAATAATAATAATAATAATAATAATAATAATAATAATAATAATTTATTAAACTTGTATGCCATGGCAGAAGGTTTGCTGACCCTTCTAAATTTCAAGCATGGGTCAACACGTGCAGCAACGTGCTATGGTTTAACATTTATGCTTTGCCAGGATCTTTCAATCCACACATGGAGCTAAGGTAAGACCAAAGCACATTTTAAAATTATTTAAAGTTGAAGGTGTTTTAAAAGCATTAAAGGCTTGGCCCTCTTAAGTCAGCTCACATATCAATATAAGCAGCAGCATCTGCAGATATGGGTGGGGAGGTAGAATAATGGAAGCAAGGTCATGGGGGAAAAACTACTCCTTTGTATAAGCTTTGTAATGTTGCACACAGATACTAAAGGGGCACAGCTTGCAGTGTACGACAACACTTCTTTGTTATTCTCATCAAGTGGCAAGTTCCTGTAAATGCTGCTGCTAATAAGAAATAAAACACTAAAACAAAATCCTGCAATATTTAAGAACAGTTAAAGCACATCTTCAAAAATGCAATGCCATTGTTTGTTGAATAAGCCACAATTAGGGGATCACTGATAACACTTAATCATAAACTACAGTTTACCAACTGCAATGGCCATTAATAAGACAGAGGACAATGAAAAACTATTCTAAAACTATCAGGAACATTTTAGCAAAGTCTCCACTAGATGTCACTACAAACTCTATGATTTACAGTACTGTAGTGTTTTTCAAACTTGGCAACTTCAGAAGTGTGGATATGTTTCCTATTATGTGACAAAGGATAGAACCGCTTTAGTTAAAGAAGAAAGAGGAAGACAGTAAAAGACAAATGCATCTTCTGGTTTATTTATTTTGGTCCTCCAAACTAATTGTCAGTTTGAACCCAAACCAGCTATCAACCAGAAAGAAACTAAGGCAGTAGAGATGGAATCACTCAAGGTGAATAGGTGGGCAATGAAATGCACCATGTAGTCTGGTGCATGCAACAGGAAACAAGTGTTCTGAGCTATTTTACATGTTTATATGCCTTTGTTGTGTTGGCAATGACTGCTTATCCGTTTGTTGTGAGTTAAACCATAGTAATAAAAGACTTTCAAAGGAGAAATATGCAAAAGGTTTTAGATCTGAGTAAACGTGCATTGGATTGTACTGCTGGTTCTTCAGTGAGATGTATTGGAGACCCACTTTGGTTTCAAAGCATAACTTCTGGCATGGAAGGCATGTCCCTGAGGCAGAGAATTGCTGATATTTCTGAGTGATGAAGCTATGACACTTTCAATAGTTTGAAGATATTATTTTGTTACAGGTTCTCTATAACTGTGGTACTGTACAAAGAATAAAGGAAACTGTAGTTTCACTAAGTGATATGCTCCCATTGGCTCTTACACACTCAGCTTTGCCACTGTTGTTTTAATATTTGCACTGAAATACTAAATACTCATAAAAAGAAAAACCTACCAATCCGCAGTATGGTCCAATGGATGGATAATTACTGTCGGGTCCATTATAGAGTTTCAGGTAGTTGCTAATACAGTTGCCCGGATCATCAATGCTGATAAGAGCAAAATGAACAGTAACGATCCTTCCTTTGGGAGCTTTAATTGTCCATTCGCAGTCAGTCCGATTCTGGTAAGAAGCTGGGTATTCCGGACTGGCTACTGAACCCGACTCGCCATATAAGATACCACCACAGGCTAGGAACAGAGAACGTAAGTTACTGCATTTTATGAGGGGGCCACTCTAGTCTAGATTTCAAGAATAATACAACTGCCCTGTGGATGTCATTTTAATCTTTTGCGGATCATGTTTTAATTTAAGCTTTAAACTGATTATTGCCATTTGTTGGTTGGTTTGTTTGTTTGTTTATTTCTGATTTGTGTTTAGTTTGTAAATTGCCCCTACAAGTCTATGTGGTAGCCAGGTTGGTTGGTTGATTGATTGATTGAGTGATTGATTGATAGAGCTGAAAACATTGTTGGTACCAGTTGGTGATGAAGTCCAAGTAATTTCATATCCTTCATAGGAAAGTAGGACATCACTTTTGAAATGTAGATATACAACATGGTTTTTAGGAAATATAGGATTGGGTAACGTATTTCCACAATATTTGCCAAGCAGTGGTGAGCTTGTATCACTACCATTTCTGACCTTTAAAATAATATACAAAGATTCTGTTAGCAACAGTAAGATTGTCAAGGATGAATCAATAAGAACTTTTCAACTGATTCAGATTCTTTGATTTATCCTAGTTTTGACTGACTGAACACACCTCACTATCCAAGCAAACCTCTATATCCTATTTTAAGAGCTGATTTATACAGTGGTTTTGTTGGAAATATTTATCACAGCAGCAACAGAGTCTCTCCAGGCATGAACTGATGATCAAGACTGTTCTGAATGTTTTTTAGGGGTCAGGAGGGCCCTTAGGAATCACTCCGGCTTAATGCCCATCCTAGAGCCAGACTTGGTGGGACATTGTTTATACAATTAGCAATTATATGATAGCCTAGTTCAAATTGGGATCAGGTGTAGAAGACAGAAGACTGCAACTCTCTGCTTTCAACAGTAATACTAATTTGATTCTAGGACCAGCATCTGCTGTGTGTGGAAAATGGCTCATTGTGTGCTGCAATAGAATCTCCCCCCCCCCCCAATGCAAATAGTAGGTTTAATTCCCTGATCCAGATCAGAATCACAGTGTGGGCAACTAGTTAAAATATGGGTGGCAATTCATAGGTTTAGGTGTGATCAATCTGGAAAAAAAAAATGTGTTGGCAAAATTTATCAGTCTGGGCCATGTCCCTTTTGCTTGTAGTGCACTTTTTAAAAGTCATAAATGCAATTTAGTCCATGATGGCCTTACATCTACTTTGGCCAAAGTTGGCCTGAGCTTGGTGGTGGCACACAAGTAAAAGTCATATCAAAGCTGCTACTAACCTCAAGATAGACTACGAACTTGAATCATGACATATGGGGGGGATACAGAGGATAAATTGGGGATCAGCAATCTTGCCAGGTATTGGATACCATCTCAGAATCTCATATGATATCCAACATTTTGCAAAACTTCACTGATCTTGTGTACAATTGCATAGTATTGTTGCTTGAAATTTGATGAGATCCCATGCAAGATATTTAGTGATTTTTTTTTTTTTGTGAGAGAGATTTTGGCTTTTTCTTTTTTTAATGAACTGAATGTTGGGTGTCTGTGGTCACTCTATAGATAGTTCACCAGCACCATATTGTCAACCCCCACTGATGTATAACAAATTATACATCAGTGGACCTCATGAAAGCTTGGATGTGGTTCTCTCTGTCTCTTTCTCCCTCTTTACATTCTTCAGAAAAATGCTGAGAAAAACAAGTGCAAGAAACAATTGTCCTAAAGATCCCAAGACAACACATGGAGTTAAGGGGAGAGGATTAGAAAATCATGGGACAAGAATCAAATTATTAGCAGTTCTTTATGATGCACTTGCTCTTCATACCTCTAAGTAGTCATTTTGACACCCAATTTCCTCTAAATTAAAGGAACTGAAAAAGAGAGCAATGGTATGATTTATTGGGGATCGTAGAATAATTGTACAATCCAAGTTGCGAGGATATCGGTCAGGCCAGTCAGGACTTTTCAAATAACCAAATGACTGATTATATTCTCTGTTGCAACCTAACAGTAGGATACAGAACAAACATTTCTTCATTTACAATATGTTCCATTTTCATTTTATAAAAAAATATTTTTTAAAGTTTGCATGCTATTCTTCAAAATCAGGTTTTAATCCATTCCTACCCCTGATTCCATGCTTAATAGACAAAAAAGAAAAGGGGAAAAATCAGAAAAGGAAACAATAATAATATATTATGTTGCATAAAGAAATCATTTATCCTAGTTTTTAAATATACAAAGTAATACAAAAGTTGCAAAATAATATTAATCTGTTTGCTGTCCTCCCCTTCTCAGTCAATCCAAAATTTTTCATATAATGATAACTTCCAAGTTTTTGGTATATAATTCAAATGTACATTTACATCTTTAAACTCTATTCATCTTTGTAGCACCATGTTGTCAAACCTATGGCTATTAAATGAAAACAGTGATGCTGCTAACCAAGATCAGCTTATAGCAACTTTCATGAAAAGATGTCTATGTGTAATAGTATGTGGGAAGACCTTGGGAGACTAGGTGAAGAGATGCTGCCAAGGAAACAGTCAGATAACAGACAGTGTAGCCCGCAACTGGATAGTGGGTGGGGCAAGAGGTTCAGAAGAGACCCTCCCTAGTTTCCTGCGCTGTAAAGGAGATAGGTGTATGGGGGGCGGGGAGGATTGTACTTTCAGACTTGCAAGATTGATATCGGCCTCATGGGGTAAACCAGACAGGAATCGCACCAGATGAGCTAATTCTACTTTATTGTAAAGCTACATTGACAGAATCTTGCAAGTCTGAATTTTTTTTCTACAGTTTTGAGGGGTGATAAGCTGACCTGCCTGGGGGGGTTGGGTAGTTTGTGATTACAGAATGCCCCATCTAACTCTCAATGAATATTTGGGGAGGAGAGGTCATTTGTTTTGTTGGAGAGATTGTTCTGGTTTTTCTCTAGCTTTTCTCTGTTTTTCCTCCTCCTTATTTTTCTTCTTTTTTTTAGGTTTTCAAATTTCATGTCAGCCAAATAATGTTTTCTTCTACAACTCCATGCTAAGGAAGCCTAATGCCTGTAAGAAACAGTGCAATAACTTTACCTGAAGCTTGATAGGAGAAGTGGAGTCCATTATTAATCATATAAGCATCTGATCTAAAAATTACAATGGCAGTTCGCCTGTATGAATAAAAATCCAGGATTGTAAAGTTCTCAGAACCACAGAACCGGTGGACACGATCAGCATGTCCTTGAACGCCCTGAAATGTGACAGAAGTACAAGTCTAAAATGATGAAGCATTTTAAAGTGATGCTCTAGAATCCAATTCACATTGCCCTCTATTACTGCAGTAATTTTTATTTTTGTTCTTTGAGAATATGACATGAGTGCTTTCACAAAATCAGTCAGGCACAAAAGATGAAGCAAAGTTGCTCTCTGCCATTTCTAACCCACTAGAATTCTCCCTATTATTATCCTAATTTAGTTTTGTCTTTATTTTGGGCTGAAGTTACCCAGTCTTTTTTCCCACAGGATGTTTATGGGGCTTTGCAGTTTGCCAGCCTCCCCTTAAACTGAATAAAAAGAAGTGACTAAATAAAATCAGATACAGCAAGAAACCCATCAAGTGTCCAAGGGAAATAGCCATGGACAAAATAGTGTTTCTCGCACTAGGTTGCCAGTGCTCATGAACATCAATGGCACTGAATCACATTTTTTCTCTACCTCTACTAATACCTGAATCTCTGTGAGGAAATCTCTGTTTCATTTTTCCCTCAGACTTGATAGTGATAAGCACTTCTTGTTGTCTTGGCAGAACTCTTTGTGTAATTTTTTATAGGTTTAGAAAGGGTACCACCAAACTTTTGCATCCATTTCCCATATTACCATTACCAAACTAGAGGTGAAGATAAAGCATTTGAACACAAATGGATAGTCTTGGAATTCTGCAAGGTGGGGAAGGACTGTTTAGTTTTTTTCTGTTTCTGATGCCCTGACAAGCATCACTTCTTAAAACAGCCAGTTTGTAGAAATGTGCAAAATTCATCGATCCAGTAATGGACTGTTCCAGAGAACTTCAGAATATTCTATTTCCCTCTGGACCATGTTGCGTCTCCTTCAGACCATGCTTTTTTTTGGAGGATTGTTTGGTGTTTTCTGGAACTCAATTGTCTATTATGTCCTTCCTACTGCATGTGATCTTTTAGACAAAACTGACCTGTTTGGGGGCAAAACCATCCCCAGAACACCTTGAACTATTTGCAGTTTGGACCTTTGGAAACCACTGAACTGTCCCTGGAATTTCAGAGTCAAGAGACGATTCAGCATGGTCCAGAGGAAAGCAGAATGTTTGTAATTTGTTAATCTGATCTGTCAGCATCTTCAGTGACTGAAGCAGTATATAAGACCAGTAAGGAAGGAAGGAAATATTCTGGAGTTCTCTGGAATGGCATTTTCCTTGTTTGACAAATTTTGTACATCCCTAGATATTTGCATTTCAAATAAAATTCTCATTGGTGCTAATTAAGGTTTCCATTAAGATGTAAATGAAAACTTCAGCTATTTTAGTAGGGAGGGCATCAAGACTTTGGCAAGGAGAGAAGAGTTAAGTTTTTCCATTTTCAAGACTGCTTGAGTTTACCCATGACTGCTATTTACTAGCAATATATATATATTTGTATTGTTTTACTTGTTTGATTGTTTTTATTATTGTTAGCCACCCAGAGTCACTGGTCTGAGATGGGCAGCTATATAAATTGAATGAATGAATGAATGAATGAATGAATGAATGAATGAATGAATGAATATTGCATTCAGATCTAATTTGGCACTTGCCATCAAGCAATGAAGGGTTTGAACAAAGAGGAGTTTTATAGCAGGCAAGTCATGGATCACTGTAACCCACATTGGGATTGCCATCTCCTCAATAATCTTTGTCTTAGCAGATGGCAGCATCTGCCCAGGTATGGAATCTAAGCATGGTTGGGCCTAGGAGAATCTCAGTGGGAGACCACTGGAAAATACCAGGGCTGAGGGCTAGACTGGTAAGTTAAAAAAAGAACTGGTAGAAGATAACAGCAAACCATTTCTGTATTGTCATTGAGAAACTACAGAGCTGCATTCCATTAAGTCACTGAGGTGCAAGTTTGACTTGAGGGTATCTTTACTTTTATTTTAACCTTTCAACCCATGAAAGAACATATTTCTAGCTATCCTAGGACTAAGACTAAGTGACTTACCAGTGGCGAGTCCTGGAACTCTAGGTAATTCTGAGAGCAATCTTGGCTGGGCTGAAGGTGGAATTTCAGGACTACTAGCTTGACCTGTTGCTCAGGAGGGGCATCAATTACCCATTTGCAGAATGTAAATGGTGGATATACATTTGGAAAATAGGGCGATGATACTGTTTGTATGGCAGCAGTGGCATTATAGATACCCCCACACAATCCTATAAAAGCAACAACAGAACAGCTTAATTGATTTTGCAAGTTGGTAAGTACTGCAATTTGGCATCTTACAATATTACAAAATAATATTGGCTTGAAAGTATGTTTGTACAAACTAATGAAACTGCCACAAGAAATGCGTTCAGTGCAAAGGACTTGACGACTCAAGTTTAAAGAAATTTATCTTTGTTGTTTAGATATAAAACAAAGGAATCACTTTTATATTGAAAAATCTGAAAGCCACATCAAAATTATGTTCTGCAAAATTAGACCCAAGAATTCTAAGCTCTACATTTTATAGTCACCACTGTTCTCCACTCAGACTGAGAAGTATCAACCCTTTTAAAGGCTCATCAGAGAAGATGATTTTTTTTCCATACTGTACTCAATTAAGTTTCTTAATTGTTCACTTTTAGATTCCCAATGGCTATATTTCTGAGACTCTCTGGAGTTATATAAGTTAAAGGAACAATGATTTATTCCCAAAAAACTTTTTAGAAGAAATGTAAAATGATACTTACTATCTACAGTAGTGTAGGTAGCAGTGAAACCTGCTCTTTCTAAAGATGTATCAGTGACAAACTTAACAGTCAAGAAGTTGTCAGTAGAAAGAAAATAAGGTGGATGACTGGAGCCACAGAATGTTCCAACTAAAGTAGCATCTTCATTATTACCATCATATAGCTAAAATAACAGAAATACATAAAATTAGGCTTCTATGGCATCAGAAAAGTAACTGGCTCAATGAATAAGTGGATGAATCATCTCTTTTTGATGTAACACAGTGGGTAGGTTAAGTGTCCTGTTATATCCAAGCCAGGAAACTATATCACCAGATCTGGTACCATGATTTGAAAGTAACTTCTGTATTTTGCTTGCTGCCTTGAAAAGTAGGTCAATAAATCAAAGATACAGACAACTAAGGATCCTGGTCTGTTTCCTGATTGAGATGTAATGAAAACTATGATTTATTAACCTAAGTTTACCTTCACAGTAGTTTATCAAGGTGGAATGAGATGGTATGAGAACAGGATACACAAGCATAGTACTGTATTCATAAGGATAAGCCAGCATATGTACATCTGAGCCGAATCAATTTTATTTTGATTTCATAAAGAGGCATTTTCAACAAAGGCAGGCACTTAGTAATTGCTTGTTAGCTTGCTGCCTTTGAATTCAGTTTTCTATCTTTGTGTCACATCAGAACATTTCTTTTTAGATTTATTTGGAACTTATATCTTCCCTGTATCCCTAAGACAGTGTTTCTCAACCTTGGCCACTTCAAGATGTTGAAGTCCACATATCTTCAAATGGCCAAGGCTGAGAATCACTGCCCTAAGGTATGCTTTGGTGTGGAAAGAAAAATAGGCACAATTGCTTTGCAGTCTGGCATTTGGATGATCTTACCTTGACATAATCATATTGGCAATTTTGAAAAGATGCTGCTGCTTCTAGTTCAAAAGTGTCAAAGGTGAGATTGATCAGCTTGTTTATAGGTGCAGCTAAAACCCACACACATTCTACATTTTTATCGTATTTCCCATCCTTGTTGGAATCTGGAGAGCCAAAGTTATAACTTGCATGGGTCAAGTAACCACCGCACCCTTGCTGAGGACCTATTAAAAACAGAATGGTCATTCAGTAATGTTTGACACTGCTACATTAAATGGCATCTTATTTTTGTCATTACTTTCTCTCTCATACACCATTTGTGACTTAACATTTCAGCATGGAATACATTGCTTTTATACAAAGCACACCTTTTACACAATCACACTAAACCATGGTTTGTGTAACAATAATTCTTGAATCGGTTGGATCTGAGTTTGCATTCCAAGCCAAAAGCAACCCAGTCCCATTATGCATGAATATTGCCATTATGTTGAATGTGTGGAGGAAGGAAGGAATAGTAGTATTACTATTAGCATTGATGGTAGGCAGCGTGACTGGCTCTGAAGGCCATCTGTTGCAAGACTAGTGGGCTTCCTTGTGCAGTTGGTTGGCTACTTGAGAACAGACTGCTGGACTTGTCCCAAGCCTGTTAATGTTAAATAACTGGTATGAATAGACTGTTCTTGGAAAACTGTACATATATAGGGTTTTCTTACAATCTTGGTAAATGACTGACAATTATAGACAAATTCTTTCTCCCGTTGCATCTAATCATGACTCAAAATGTCCTGCCAACATCATTCCTCTGACATGTCCCCATGATGTTGCTGTTATGTCATCTCACCCGCGGTGGAAGAGTAAGTCAACCTTAAGTTATCTTTGGCTGTTCCGAGATTAAAATAGTTTTGTCTTTTATTTTGACAGCATCCAAGAGCAGTCCCAAGGAGGGTAAAAATCTGTTAGGCTTTGTCATCCATTAACTTGAAGGGAAGTCATAGTGCTGGCAGGATCTGGGAACAGACGCAATAGAGGCAGTATAGGAGCTGGCAGTAGGGACAACACATTTCATACTGGTATAATTTTCTGCCAGCTGAAGGGTGGGTGAATAGCACTTCTATTCAGTAATACAGAAAGACCCAAAGAAAGAACAGTACTGTATGAAAACAGGATTTATTCATAGCATTCATTGAATGTGCCATTGTTAACAGCAAGCACAGTAAGTATGATCTTATTATACTCTGAACATTCTCTCATCCTATGAAGTGAAATAAGTGGAGATCTGCATGGAGATTTGGAGATTTAGCCAAATAAACCAGAATTCATGAACAAGAAATGGAAAAATACATAGAATTTTGAGTACATTTTTGATCCTTCAAGATACTTCCTCTCTCCTTTCAAACAGTAGGAGGAGCTGTCTCTTTGCCTTCAGACTTATCAGCTATAATTCCAGTAAATTCCTGGGATTTGTCAATGGAGCTGTTGAAAATTAAGCTATTAGATTTTTATGCAGGAGCCTAAAAATGTGGTTTGGTTATCATGAATTCTGAGACTATGGGACTTCAACATCTTAAAATTACATACTCATATTAAAATAGGTATACTTATGAGCTGTTCCCCCCCCATGGGTAAAAAATCCTAAATCACTTTGAAGTTGAGAAGTTGTTAAATTACACTGAGGGATCAACTATAATTGGTTACAGTAACTGACATGCTATAATAAATAAAATTAGAAATGATTTTGTTTATACCATAGAACTGAGGGAGGGAGATATTTCAAGTAATTGCTGGATTCACCATTGCACTAAGCCATATTTTAACCATGGTTGTTGAATAAGCCACAAAATTTAAGCCCAGCCTGGGGAAGGCACCTGCATGTTTCATATTATCACAGAGATGGAATACTGATTTTATTTAAGAAAAATGTTATGATATTTACCAAAGTATTAAGCCCAAGAAAGAACACTTCTTCAGTTGCAGTATTACACCTGATTGCCTGGAGGTAATTTTTATTCACCATAGGAGAATCTAATTGCATGAGTACCCTGAAGTTAAAAAAAAGTAAAGACAATACTTTTGCTTTACAGGAATATCATGCTATTTACAAAGGTTTTCCTATCTTTTTTGGCCCAGTGGATAGATTTGGAAAATTGAGAGCATGTTATGAGTATTCTCAGAAAATGTAATGGTATGTGGGAATGACCTTGGGAGACAGGGCAAAGAGACCAGCCAAGGTAACCGTCAGATAAAAGGCAGCTGAGCCTGCAGCAGGAATGTGGGAAGGGCAAGAGGCTCAGAAGGGACCCTCCCTTGTTTTGGGGCTGTAGAGGGGATGTGGGGAGAGAAGTACTTTCAGACTTGTAAGATTCTGTTAATGTAGCTTTACAGTAAAGTAGAATTAGCTCATCTGCTCATGTTTCCTGTCTGGTCTACCTAGTAAGGCTGACAGAAAATGGCTGCCAAGAGGGACAAAAACATTCAACTCATTTAATTGAAAGTAAATAGGTGAGATTGCTCCCCATTACCACAATGCTTCCTGCTACCTCAATTTATCTGTGTTGCTTTCCAGGCATACTTCCAAGCAAATTACTGGGCGGCACTCATTTAGCATTATTAATGTTCCAAGAGTGCCTTAGGAATAAAGGGTCTGAAATCATTCTTAGAAATAAAGATTATGCATGTAGCTTTTACTTAAGGAGCCTGGTGGATGTCCAAGGAATGTCTATAGGCAATTTGGGGCCTGCAGACACCACAATGAAGATCCCAGCTCTAGTTTGTAAATGATATCTCACAATCCTACTTTGTAATAGGTATATTCATAACACTCCTTTGAAATATTATGACTGTGTACAGGAGGATGAACTGCATTGCACTGGCAGAGGTTGCTCCTTAACAACCGTATATTCGTACCTGTGTTCTCCTTAACAACCTGCATACAATAGCCAGAGAGAAACTACAGGGTTTGTACTAGGCCACTGAGAATCCTGAAAAAACAAGGCTCTGAACTGTGTAGAGCAGTGTTTCTCAACCTTGGCAACTTTAAGATGTGTGGACTTCAACTCCCAGAATTCTCCAGCCAGCATTGCTGGCTGGGGAATTCTGAGAGTTGAAGCCCACACATCTTAAAGTTGCCAAGGCTGAGAAACACTGGTTTAGAGAATACTGTACAGCAGGGGGCTCTCTTGAGATGCTGTCGTGAAGAGGGGAACATTATGGTGGAACCCACAGGATTGCCCTCATTGTATGAGCATCTGGAAGTGTGACTTTCAAAAGTAATATCTTTACAATAGGAAAGGAGTGGGGCAGCAGCTCCAAATTAGCTCCATGGACACAAACCAGCCTGAGAAACACATCTGGATCCTTGACAGACTTCAGATGACTCAAAATTAATACACTGGTACATTTTTCAGGCTAGAGTTCAAGCATTGCAAAAGACCATTTTGAATGAAAAAGAGAAAGAAAATAACAGCAATTCTAGCCCAAAGATCTGTATATTCCTCAAAGGGTAGGAAACATCCACCATAGTTTTTCTTTGTTTTCTAAGCCACAAGCAATGCACGATTCCAAGAATGCAATCAGAACTACAGATTTGGATTTGTAGATGCAGCATTAAGTAATCACCCATCCTCTGCTGCTGAAGTGTGTTGTGCAAATAAAGTGATAGAATAATTATATTAACTGTATTAAATTATTATAACTCAATGTTAATTTAACTTTAAGTATAATTAATTCACTGTACTAGGGCTATTTAAGCAGCCTGAGCACTCACTAGGTAGACTGTGTACTTGGCTAGCTAGCAATCTAAGCCACAAGGCTCTTGGCATAAAGCAACCAGGTTGTGGTTTGGGGTATCACAATCCTACTACTTTTTATATAAAATAATGTGAGGATGGTCCCATAGAGTTTGCCTAACTCAAGCCTGGATTTAGTCATGAAGTAAGGAAGCAGATGCTCCCATCTCTATTCCACACAGAGCAGCCAACTAGACTAGTGGTAGTGTCTTACTTCAAGAGCTGAAGTGGAGGGATGTTGAGGTCTGTTTGTGGAGAACAGGCTCCCTTTTGGGGATCTATGAGGCAGGCTACATTATACCCAGTTTTATGCTCCATTAGCTGCCACTCACTTCCCTTAGCTTCAACTTCCAGTCCTTCTTTCTGCCCTAGTCTTTTTCTTATACATTTCTTATACATACCTATTATACATTTATTTTATTTATTTACTCAATTTATCAACCGCCATCTCCCTTTATCCAAGTCAAATAAAATAAATAAATAAATAAATAAATAAAAATATTAAAAAAAACCCCAAGTGAAACAGAAAATAATGGATGAAGGGAAGTTAAAATAATGGAGCCACCTCACTAGCTCACCCATCCCCTGGGGTCTCCAGGCCTGCTGACACAACCAGGTCTTGAGGGACATCCAGAAGCTCAACAGTGAGGAGGCCAAACTGAACTCAGGGGGGAAGAAGGTTCCACAGCATGGGTGCCACAGTAGAAAAGGCCCATGTATTATCTTATAGATTCTTATACATTTCTTATACATACCTATTACTTTGATTTCTCAGTTACTGGCTTCTTCAGAAAATGTAGTAATCAAAGCAATTCAGTCCGTTAGGAGGAAAAAATCTACAGCAAGACCAAAACAGGACATGGCCAGAACTCAATGAATAACTTTCAAGTTCTGGAAAATGCAAAAACTTGCCTATTTTGTGATGGCTGAGTAGGTCCCATTAAAGTATTGTATATCTTTGTGTTTTGGATGTTTTAATAAAATAACTGAAGGAGGGCCTAGTTCTCTTTCTAAGCTCCAAACAGCAGCAACTAGAGCAGGAGCATTACTTTCCATTACAAAGTGCATTATTCTTGCAATAATTCCTCATTACTAATTTATTGGAAACTGATGGAAAGCAGTTAAAAGCCCAAGAATGAGCACTGGGATGTTGGCTTAAGTATAGCTCACATATGCTGCAATAGCAGTTTTAGGACAGCAGCGACTATTCTGGTTCCAAGTAAAAAATAGGTTTTTTTGTAATTAGTGGTATGTTTGCAAGATAGCAGACAGAATTGGTAGGAAAGGCACCACTATTCATAAAGAGATGAATGATAAAAGAATTACATTTAAAATAGAGGTATTTTTCCCCATTCAAAGTATGAAGAATATTCCATCTATTCAGTCCAACTAGAGATTATTGTAATTATAAACAGATCTTTGGGTAGAAAACTGGCAAGCATGTCAAGTACAATGTAGATTATCCCCTATAAATAGCTCTTGCTTTTCACATATTATCTGCCCCTCATCACCACAGAAGTTTCACAAAGCTCCAAAATATTAAAGGAAAATTCAAACAGATAAAAAATCACTTCTATTCTCAAAAGGTAAACAAGAATTAGAAGCAAACAACTGTACCAAAAAACCCAGGAAGAGCTCTTATCATTGATCTCTATCCCTTATGGACTGGAAACATAAGAAACAGAGAACCAATGTGATATAGTGCTTAAAATTTGATTATGTAATGGTATGTGGGAAAGACCTTGGGAGAGTGGGTCAGGAGATACTTCCAAGGGAATGGTCAGATAAGAGACAGCATAGCCTGCAGCTGGATAGTGGGTGGGGCAAGAGGCTCAGAAACAACCCTCCCTTGTTTCTTGGGCTGTAAAGGAGATGGTGGGAGAACTGTACTTTCAGACTTGCAAGATTCTGTTAATGTAGCTTTACAATAAAGTAGAATTAGCTTATCTGGTCATGTTTCTTGTCTGGTCTACTTGGTAAGGCTGACAGACTAGGACCAGGGAGATTAAAGTCCACCTTCAGCCATGGAAGCTCACAGGGTGACTTTGAGCCAGTCATACTCTCTCAACACAACTGACTCCAGAGGGTAGTTGTAGTGAGGAAAAATGGAGTAGGGAGTGCTACACATGCCACCCTGAGCTCCTAGTGGAAAGGAGGGGTGCACATCTAACAAATAAATGAACAGGACACTTGAGGTTACTGCTGAAAACAAGTAGCAAGGATTACTAGGCAAATCAATATTTTAGAATGTTAAACATAGGTAGCCTGATTTTATGGTAGGTTTCACACATCACACTTGAACATAATGTGGTTTGCCTAGCTTTGGCTTATAATGTTCTGTGAATCCAACCTTATGAACTGTAAACCATGGCTTATACCTTAGTGTAGTATATAAACCTCACCAATTCTGGTTTATTCTACAAACAATTTTAAAGAATCAAACCATTGCCTACAAGTAAATCCCTCTTTATGGCAATAAGTATAGCAATGCATTTTAAGATTAAAGACATGCTATGGTGCAGAAATTTATTATAGAAAAAATTGGTACCTTCTGATCCATTATTTACATCTGAAAAGTACCAGCAGGGAGCCGGTACTTGATCAGACATATTTCTTTGCAGAGATTTTCAGATTATTTATTTATTTATTTAGATTTGGAGGCTGCCTGACTCCCAGTCAGTTCTGAGTGACTCATATCCAAGGACAGGAAACAATGAAATAGAACCATACACATACACATCCATATACATCCAGAAAAAACACATCGAAATTATACCACCAATGCAACAATCTCCAGACCAAATCTGTGTGATAGAAAATTATGAAATGATTTTAACTGTGATGAATTACTTCCAAAATATGTTATCGGTTTTGACATAGATTGCACATTTTTATAATACAGAATCATGCATAAGGTAACTTAGTTTTAGAAACAGAAAACTGAAGAACACTGTGTTGATTTTTCTTCCTAGATATATTTCAATGGAAACATCTGCCAATGTTTATCTGCCAACAGAGATGCTTAAAATAAAGATGTTTTCATTAAGTTAAGAGAAACAAGGGGACAGACTCCTAGTGTACATCTCCTTTCAAATTAACAAACTGCTCATCTCTCAGTAAAATTTACAACAGGTAAAGCATAGATAATCATTTCAAGTAACATAATTTGTGTGAAGATCTTAATGAAGATGAGAGGCTTTCTGAGGAACGGAAATAAACAGTGTTTAGATTACTTCAAATGAGTTTGCCATTTCTGTTCTCTTCCTTCCAAGTGTTCATCTGGATTACCAACAACATTAACAGAACACTTTAATGAGATTACCCAGTCTTGCTTTACTAATACATTCCAGTCACTAAATAACATACTGGTTATACTTTAATGAATAATTGTGTTTCAGACTAGCTATGCAGATGTTGTACTAATCATAAAAGCTTTTAGGTTTCCATTTATAATGGAGTTGATGGGAGTTCTTTTAAGGACTTGTTTCAGACTGACATGCTAGGTTTTGATTCACCTGCTTCAAATTTAAGTAGACTTTAAAAAAAAAGAAGAAGATATTTGACCTAGATGAGAAACAAGAGGTTCAACAAAGAATTGTGAGCTGCTGTTGATCGGGCAATGTTGCAACAATTTAGGGAGGATTGAAATTCATTTTGACACTTGTATGTCAAAATACACTTGGTCCTCACATAATGGCTGAAAATTCTGGAAGTTGTGGTCTTACCACAAGTAGAGGTGACCCAGTTGGGATAGGCTGCAGTAGATGCACCTTATTCTGTATTTACAAGTCTTACCAAATTGAAAAGTGTTTAATAACATCCCTGGAGAAGGCAGGTATTTGTGGGAATATGATCCAGGGCAAAGAACGCAAACCCCAGAAAGATATCTTCTGTTTCTTTCAATCCGTTACAAATTAAAAACAGCTAGTAGCTGTGTGGGGGTAGGGAAGGGCTGAGGTTACAATGACTCAGTGAAATACTATGTTCTGCTACACCACAAAGGCTTTTTATGTCAGCAAATCTGGAGTGCTTCCTTTACAGACTACTTTCTCCAAACTCTAAATTAATAGAGGATCATTTCAATGTGTAGAGGATCACTACATCAGGCTGTTGTGATGGGTGGTTATTTTCAGCTAATCATTGATGGTATTCATGAATTTAAAAAAGACTGGATTGAAAATCATCCCATTAATGTTACCCAGAATTAATTTTTAAATTCAGAATAAATGAATGACTAACCATAACTCTGTAAAATAAGTATTAGCATTCTTTCATGGGGGCAAAATTCAAGAATCTGGCTTAGATCTGATAAGTATTCCTTGAATATGTTGCTTTTCTACAAGCTTTTCTGCATGATCTTCAAGTGAGATTCCCCTGAACTGAATACAACAATTTATATGTAATCCAATACTTAATTCCATTGCGCACACTTGATAGTCTTTTCTCATGAGATAGAAGATTGTGTTAAAGAACTTCCATCCTATTTCCAACCTTCCCTTTTTGGAAAACATTGTCAAGAAGGTAATTGGGTTACAGTTACAAAGAGTCTGAGGGAAATGGATTATCTAGACCCTTTTCAGTTGAGTTTCAGGTTGAAGCTAGTACAGAGACAGCACTGATCATGTTTGTAAATGACCTGTGGCAGAGCCAGAATGGGAGAGGTGCAACCATCCTGGTTCTTCTTGATCTCTCAGCAGCTTTTGATATTATTAATAATGGTATTCTTCTGGAACAACTGCAAGGAATGGGAGGCACAGTGTTACAGTATTCTCCTACTTTCTCCATGGCCAGTTCCAGTCTATGCTGGTAGGAAATACTGTAGGTCAAGCTCAATGTCTCTAATTTGTGGGATGCCTTGGGGTTCGATACTTTCACTTCTCCTATTTAACATTAACATTTGCTAGAAGGGCCTCTGAGCACATTCAAAGTGTGTCATTTGCTCCCTCTCCAGGACCAAGAGGACTTTCTTATGGTCATTCATGCTTTGGTCACCTCATGGTTGGACTATTGTAATGTGCTATATGTGAGCTGCACCTGAAAACCATTTGGAAACTATAGCTCATTCAGAACACAGTGTCACAAGCAGTGATGGGTGGGCATGCCATGCCATGCCCATGAAACACCCAAGCTTCATTGGTTATTAGTTGGATTCTGGGTGCACTTCAAGATACTGCTTGTCACCTTTAAACCCTACATGGAATAAGGCCTAGTTATTTGAGGGATCAACAGTTTCCTATGACTTCTGCCCACTCTGGAAGATCAGGTAGAGCTGGCTCTCTCCTGGTCTCATACATTAAGCAATGCCCTCTAGCAAGACCCAGGAGGCAGACCTTCTCTGTTGCAGCTCCTGGCCTCTGAAATAGTATCTTCCCCTCTCCCCAGAGATTTGGATGGCTCTCACCTTATCAGCCTTTAAAGAGCATTAAAAATATAGCTTTTTTTTTTTTTCTTTTTCTTTTGCAGGCCTTGGGTTAGGGTGACTTGGGGCCTTCTATCTGTTTTTATTTCTGTGGGTGAGGGACAGAGCTAGATGTTGTTTCCCTCTGGAGGACACCATCTTTGGGGGGTTTATTTTAATATTTAGGTGTTTTAAATGTTAAACCAACCAGGCATTAAAATTGGGTAGCCTAGAATTTTGAAAAACAAATAAATAAGACTGCATGTCAGTCTTTTGTTTTGCATTGTTCTTGCTCTCTTTTTAGATGTTTGTAGAGCAAGAACAAAGACAAACCTGGGGGTGACCATCCCACCTCTCTCTCACACTTATTCTGTAGACACTTCTTATTGTCTCTTTCTGCCTCTCCTTGCTTCACTCAGCAGTTTGCCCATGGATCAACTGCTTTAGTCTGAGAACCCTGGAACAACCAAGAGGTGAGCAATCTCATAACAACTGACTTATATTTAACATGCTAGGAGCTCTTCATCTGGATATAATTTTACCTATTGTCTCTCTGAAAGATGCTTCCCATCCATTGGCAGCTCCAAAGGCATCTGTTCTAAATACTAGGAGCAAGCTGTTTGAGGAACTCTTGATTGGAGAAGGAAGGATTGTACCACAGAATTTCCCAAGTAGTGGAGAAGCAATGCTTGGCCCATCATACACTGCAACGTAGTCTTTGAGACAAGATGAAGAGATCTCAAGGTGAAAGCTGTTGAATCTGTAAAGCAGATTTAACACATGTCTATGCAGAAGATAGCAGCAACAGATATAGGTTTGGTAACTAGTAGGCGCCTTGTGAAGGCAAATGCTGTGCCATTTTGGCTTACCTTAAAGCAGTTTGAGACTTGTAATAGTGAAAATATTAATACCAACAAGCACATCCTCCTTCACTATCTTTTAACATTAAACTGCAGGTTCATTGGCTGATTCTTCTGTCAATGCTTCTTTTTGGGGAACTTTTTTGGGAACTTTCAACACCAACTTTCTTTCTCATTTGTACTTCTTCAAAGTGCAAGTCATTGGCTGGTTCCAACACTAACACTAATGTGCCTTTGCAAATCTGCTCTTCATATATATTGGCTACTGGTTCTGCTGGATATGCTTTCCCGGCTGGGTTCACACAAAATATTAATCCCTATTTCCAGGTTAACAAAAGATAATTCCTGTCTTCATATAAAATGCTATGCTATTTTTTTTATCATGTGTGTGTGTGAACTCAAGGCAGTGAATGTACCTAATACTCCTGCCTCCTATTTTCCCCACAACAATATATGTGAATAATAAAGCATTTTATATGAAGACAGGAATTATCTTGGTTGTGTTAACTACACCATTATGTTAACCCATATTATGATATTTGTTACTTATTATAATACAGCTTAATACAATGGTGTGGTTGCCACAACATGCTGAGACAATGGCTGGGTCCATAAGACCCTGAACCATGCTATTCAAACTCAAGCTGTCATTTTCTAACCTGCTCGGCAACTATAACTAATGAGTTGTAATTAAGCATTTCAGAGCACACCTTGTTTTTCTACTTAAAAAGAAAACAGCATTAGTTGTTATTGTTCACTAAAAATTGCTTTTGACTTACGTACTTGAGTGCCACTATTTTGTTATTTCCAACAGTTATGTAGTATGAACAGTTCATATTGTGATGATACTCGGTGAATGAATGCGTAGGGCTCTTGATTTTGCCCCTGGAGACATTAAAAGCACCACCACAAGCTTTGGTGAAAAGCACAGAAGAGATAAATGAAAAATTATGACATTGTTATTGTCCAAGAAACATCTTTATCAGACACATACAGTATATAGTACTTATATGCACAAGCACAATTCTGTTTAGTTGGTACTTTGTCTGAAAGTTCTTATTTATTCACTCAGTTGCAAGTATTTTATTATAAGTCCTGGATTAACACTTCAAGCCACTTGCACTCATTCATCAATCAATCAATCAATCAGTCAGTCAGTCAATGCCCTTTAACTGCTAAAACCCATAATATATGAATGGAGGTAAGGCAAACATGAGAGCTTGTTTGGTGTAGCAGTTAAAGGCACTGGGCTAGAAGCCAGGAGACTGTGAGTTCTAGTCCTGCCTTAGGCATAAAGCCAGCTGGGTGAGCTTGGGCCAGTTATTCTCTCTCAGCCTTAGGAAGGAGGCAATGGCAAACCACTTGTCCATGTAGTCATCAGGAGTGACTTCAAGGCACAACAAAAAAGACAAACATAAACCATGTGTTAGATATAAATGAAGTTATTTGTGCATCTGATGAACTGGGATTGATTCATGATATAATAAAATTGATTTTAAAAGTGCCACAGTTTTTTCTTTTTTTTAACAGTGCATCAGTTCCATTAAAATGAATGTGAAAAGTTAGTCATGACTAATGTATTAATTTCAATTAAGTTTGGTTAACTTCTTTTGTATATAACCTCATAGAGGTATTTATAATTATGTTTATTATATTATTTATATTCTGCCTATCCTATAGGAGTGCAGGTAATCCTCAGAACAATCTTACGAAATAGGCTAGGCTAGAATGAGCAACTGACAATACCAGCCGGTGAATTCCAAGATTCATAGGTGGGTTGAATCTGGTTCCATTATCCCCTCCAACATCTTAATCACAGCACCCCTTTATTTCCTTTTCCAGTTAAAAAAACAAACAAGTGCTTAAGATAGCTTCAAGAAAAAAAGTATAATTAACAATAAAAGTACCTAAGGTACAAAAAAGGTCCATATAAAATATAACGAACCATACCAATGATAAAGAAGAGAACCAGCACACACATACAGGAAATAAATTGTAAGTTGAAACTCTGTGTAAATTAAAATTTTATCAGTAGGTGACAAAATGTTGTAAAGAAGGGGATGGTGCAGAAGTTCTCATTGGGAGTTATACAGCATATGTGCTATGCTTGTAAGAGACCATGTTCTGATCAACCAAGATTTAGTTAGAGATGGGGCCAAAGAAGACTTCCCTTAATGACTAGAAAAACCAGGTAGCCTCATGTGGGATGAAATGGCCATTTTTTTAAGGGCTCGTCAGTGAATATTTCCTACCTCCCTGCTTATTTATATAGTGCCTGGGAATGTCTTCCACATGCAGTCGGTCCTTCAGCTGGGTGCAATAGGAGGTTTTCACTTTTCAAAAGGGGCACATTGGAATGGCTTTCTAGTTGTATGACTCTTTCAGGATGAAAGTTAATGTACTCTTCTTCAAGATCCACTTAACAATTTGCAACAGCAGAAGCCATAGTACATTCAAGCTTCTTTTTCATTTCCCATAATGGCTTTTGCCAAGTCCAAGAGGTGAAGCTTTATTCCGTTTCACAACTCAGCAATTGTACTCTGTTTTATAATCTCGACTTGGCAAGCCACACTTTGGGCCTCTTGACAAATGGCTGAAACCCACAACTACCCAAGTTCTAAAGAGTAGTCATCACATTAGCCACAAACATTTGCAAAAATTCTTTAAAGGACAATGCCTATCCCGGCTTTCTGTCTCCATTTTCAGCTGCGATGGGGTGTGGAGGGGGGTCTATTGAACACTGCACTTTGGACTGTTGGGAATTAAATGACTTAAACTCAGAAAATAAAAGAATGGAATTCTTAATAAGCAAGCAAAGATAAAGATATACACACCAGTCACTTTTTTTGCCTTGTTAAGAATAAAGCTGATAGGCAACAATGTTAATTGCTAGAATCTGCTTTAGAGGAGACAAAGCATCTAATAAAAAGCTGTAGTCATACTTCACAAATGTCAGAAAGTCAAAGGTCAGATAGCAGCATCCAATTTGAGTGAGTTATGAAGGACTTTGTCATCCTTCGTTGTTATTCTGTCTAGCCAGTGGCTATCAGGGTGACTAACTTTGAACAAAGATTGTTTATGTTCATAGGCAGTGGATTTTTATCAAAGAAAATGCAATCCCCTGCATTTTCTAATACTTTGCTTATTTGGTAAGTGACAGAGGAGTTCCCCCATCTGTTACCAACCCAAACTGAGATGAAGTATATATTTATCTGTATTAAGAAGAGAACTGATTTGGTGTAATGGTTAAAGGCACTGGGCTAGAAACTGGGAGGCCATGAGTTCTAGTCATGCCTTAGGCATGAAGGCAGATGGGTGACTTTGGACCAGTCGCTATCAGTCAGAGTCAAGACTGACTTGTAGGCACAAGTAAAATAAATAGTAAGAACATTGGCTGAGAAGTCAACATCAGTTGAAAAGAACAAATCTTTTTGTCTGCTTCCCTTACCTATTCAATGTTTCATAGTAAATTACAATTACAGCAGGCTTAGCTGTGATCTTTGACTCTATGGTCTTCAAAGTAGCTTCTCAGCCTCCACAACAGTGATTCCTACTCTGTTGCTTCTTCTCATCTACATTTTCTGGCTTGCTTACTCTAACCCGGGGTTTCTCAACCTTGGAACTTTAAGATGTGTGGACTTCAACTCCCAGAATTCCCCAGCCAGCATTCTGGGAGTTGAAGTCCACACGTCTTAAAGTTGCCAAGGTTGAGCAACCCTGCTCTAACCATTTCTTCAATCTGTTTTACTTCACTTCTCCACTGTACTGTCACTCTGTAATCTCATTGTTCAAGTGAGTGCTTTGGACACCCATTTGCCCTTCCTATTCTTAGCATCCCTCCTGCCTACCATTTCCAGCCAGCATTATTTTTGTCTGTGCTGGAATTTAGGGAAACAGAGTCCCAAAATATCTGGAGAAATCATGTTACAGGTCTAATCAATGTTATCTCCCTGATGTTCTCCACACTGAAGTAGGGCTGCCAGATTTGGGTTGCAAAAAGCAGATAATTATTAGATAGTAGCAGTGAGATACAGAATACTCTAACCCTTTGCTGCCATCCTGTGTATGATTGGATCTTTGCAGATCTGGTAGCCCTAGTCTGGACTATTTCTGGGGTGAAAGAGAAAGCAAAATATTTGACCTGCCCTACTTGCTGTTGTCTCTAAAACAAAGACAAACAAACAAAACAGAACTTAAAACAATATCCATACAAGATTTTTGCAGAGTGGCGTCATCACTGCTCCAAAGAGGATTAATTATAAGGGGATTATTGAGGACACTGACCAATAGGTTCAATACTTGGTGACTTGGGTTCAATCTCTGCTCTATCACTGATTTCTGTGAATGGAATAGCAAATTAAGGCAAATGTTTTGGCTTGGCCCTGCAATATTATTTAATAAACTGTCTCAGAATGCATATTCTTCTAAACTATTGCAGTAGGAGTTGTTTGCCAAGTAAATTTCTTTGCCATATCATTTTACACTGCTAGAAGTTAATGAAATGAAATCAACCTGGAAAAATGCACTCTCAGATTCACAAGGAGCTCCACTCCATTTATGTAATGCCCCATTAAGCACAAATGCTGGGCTAGGCAGAGTGGTGGAATTTTGTGTTACTTATCCATTGTCGGATTGGTAAGAAATGGTCTTTTGTAAACTCTCTAGGTTCAGAACAATCACTGTAAATCAACGATTGCTTCAATAATACCAACTGTAGTACTACTTTAACTGTGGTACTACTTTATTAGTCTAAAATTGTTAAAACTTCTGCTTTAGGCTTGCCCTGTGCTGAAGTTGTAACTTACAAATAGGCTATCTGCAGACTTTAACAATGAAGTTCATTATTACTTAACAAGGAAGAATTTAAAGAGAAAAAGTGTAACAATATTTTCTGTAATGTGTAACAGATTTCAAGAATATTTTTGGAGATGTAGCATCTTTTAAAACTGACCTTTTTAAAAAGCAATGCAAAAATAGAATTATGTAACTAATTTGACATTTGATCAATGCTAACTGCTATATGTATATTATCTCTAACAATGGGGTTGTCTTTTGTGAAATAAGGCACAAATAGCTATGAGACTAATGATTAAATCTTCAGTATGTTTACCCATATGTAAAGTTCAGAGTTAAAGCAACTTCCTTCTGAATAAAAATACAAAAGTTAGAACTGTACATATAGGTTACATTATCACTTGGTCCCAGTTCCCCTAAACCTCTTGGTCCCCTTTCTGATTTAGAAAAACTCACAAGGACATGAGTGTGTAACTTCTTCTAAACAACATTTGGTTCTTCCATTTTCAAAGTGCTATATTTGCGGCTACTCACAGATTACTCTGTAGGTGACCAAAAATCCAGGGCCAACAGTATGGGAGTCTGTGTAGAAATTCAGCAGGGCAGATCCAATGATGCTGATAGGATTAGGGATTTCATTTCCACAAAGTGTCTCAACAGGATATTGATTAACTGCGCTCCCTTTGAAGATCTTCACTCCATCAAAAGCACAAAATTCAAAAGCATTGTGAGCTGAAATGGAGAATGGTTTATCAGTATCTTGTGGATCCATTTACTCACCCATCCCCATGTGCTTCTTTTGATCCACATTACAGGAGCAAAGTTTATATTATATGGTCAGTGATCATTACTGATAAGTCAATTCCAATAAGGAATAATAGAAGTGAAATCCATTTTTTCCATTAAAAATAAGACTTCTTTGTGTGTTATTTGTATGAAGGGGATTCATATGAGTGAAGGAACAAAGGTGCTGGTCCTCCCTATGTCCAAAAATTGTGTCTGGATATGTAAATTAAGGATTTATATGTATGCCATGCAATCTAGGTCCATAAGTTTGTCTTAGATGTTCATTTTTAATGCATGTACATATGATATTAAAGGTAGAATGGGAAGAAATGTGAGCCCAAAAACATAGTTATAGAGAACAGAAGAATCTATTACTAACAGTCTTTTTTCAGTATATTTTTTGCAGAAGCTCAAACCTTTATTCTATTTTGAATGTCAAGGTTTTTAACAGTTAATTGCCACAGAAATTAGTCACACAACTAACTTGTGACCCAGTGTTTTCAGTGGAATAGTCACAAGTAGTGCTGGCAAAAATGGGCCTTAAGCACTTTAAGATAGTGATGTAATACAGAGAATAAAGCATACTGGTGAATTATTTGGCATATCATGGTTTTACTGCCCCAAGTATACATAGATTAAAGATGAAGCCATTTACTGTTCAAGGCTCAAAACTGCCTACATTTTTACAAAGCCCAACTTGAAATGTACTTTTCAGAATAAAGTCAGGAAATGTACATGATTTGTTGTGCTTTTAGTCATACTGCCTGGGAATTATAGGACCTGTTCCATAGAGCAGTGTTCCTCAACCTTGGCAACTTTAAGATGTCTGGACTTCAACTCCCAGAATTCCCCAGCCAATGGGGAATGGCTGGGGAATTCTGCGAGTTGAAGTCCACACATCTTAAAGTCGCCAAGGTTGAGGAACACTGCCATAGAGGACTAGTTTGGGAAGGCTACAATAGGGTATGGTAATGTGAATGAGGTTTTAAGGAAGACATTTAGCCTGAAGAACTAAGAAAGAAAGAAGAATGTATTGGAAAACAAACACAAGCCCCTGATATGGATGCCTTCCTAAGAAGGGGGTGACATTTTTTACTTCTGTAACACTTGGAGAGTGGGGGCGAGGTGGTTTTTCTTTGTGATAAACAAGAAACAAGTTAACAAACAGTTGTTTTGGATTTCCACAATAAAGGCATGTGTAAAAAAGATGTATCAGCTTTTCAGCAAGCTCTCCTACTCCTTGTGTTGAAAATATCCTTCTTAGCAAAGGGAACCCAAATATTTTGAACTATGATACTACTAAGCAATCAAATCTTGCAACACAGATAATGAATAAAGCTGATTGTCTAGTCACAGCTGCAGAAAGGGCACATTAAATAAGAATATTAATAATGTAAAGCAACCCTCTTCGTTTTAAAAGAGTTAGTCAATTTATACCTCATTTGAAAATGCTGGACTTTCAATGGACTGACCTGGGAGTAAGTCCCATTGAACTTAGTACCTAGGATTTATTTCTCATGTTTTTTTTAAATACACACCCACCCACAAATACATACCAATGCTTGCATGGTCAATATACATTTTTTTTTTTATAAATCTACCTACCTACCTACCTATACATATGCGCGCGCGCACACACACACATTTGTGGAATTTTTTTTTTTGCAAAATCAATATTATTATCAAACAAATGTGATATTATAAAAATCACAGGACTCCCAGCTAAGCTACTGAGAAAATCCTTTTTAACTCGTCAGTGTAAAAAGATTTAATAGATTATACTACCATTGCTTAATGAAAATTAGGCCATGGCTTCAATAGGTTATTGACAACCTGGTCGTTGCATATGGATAAAATACTGTGAAAAGCAATTTGGTATGATCTTACACATCTTTTCATCACAGTTCTTTTTGTTCACATGCACACAATCAAAGTACATCACAAAGAATCATGATGCTACATGGTTCTTAAAAATGAAATTATTCAGTATATCAGATTCTTCATCTTCATATATTAACTGCTGAACTGTAAAATTAAAATATTGGCTACTTACACTGCAGATCAAAATTTTCAAAGTTTAGGATTACAACATCCTGGGATCCTGCCTCTATGAAATAATTGCAGTTCAAGTTGTTGTCATATTGGCCAGGGAAATTAGGAGAAACAATACGACCAGATGATGCCGTCAGATTTGCCCCACAACCTGAAAGTAAGTAGGATCCAAGAAATGCAATTAATTCTACTGAAAAATAATTCAAAAGAAGAAAACCAATAATCTATACAAGGCCAAAGTTTCTGCTTATAATGGTGCAATTTCAAAGGCATATAAAAAGACTTTTCTATTTTTCAAATTAGTAAGTGCAGGGATGTGCAAAAGATTGCATGCACTGAATGTTTTCAGATGGTTAAGTTGGAACCAAAACATACATGTTTCCTACATTTGGGTTGGTGCACAAAATAAGGCTGCTTTGGTCTGTGTACAGAATACACTGGGACTGTTCCAGGCAGAAAGGCTTTAGCAGGGGGAGTGGGGAAAATGATAAAAGAGGGAGGAAAGGGTAAGACAGTGTGTTTCATCCCCCTCTTCTGCTCAGTAGCTTACAGCATCCTCTCTGACCCCGATCTTCCTAGTCCCTAGGAAGGTAGCAGGTAGACAAGCCAGTAGGATATATCACATTGGGAGATGCTGATGGGAGAGAAGGATGAAATATACCAGCTTTGTCTGCTTTCCCCATCCAGCTTTGTTTCAGCTGAAATCTTGGACCACTAAAGCAATGTGGGTTTGGGTTCTACCAAACCATGGCTGATCCAAAATGGTTCCACCAAACCTCTGGAATGTGATGGATTGTTCCAAGTTTGATAGTTTATTATTTATACAAATGTTGCCCAGTAAAACAATGCTTAAGTTGCTTAGCATCAATTAACACTGCCAGGAATTATAGCATTATAGTAATTAAGTCTTTCTAATGGAGCTAACCCCTTCATGGATCACTGCCTTGTCGTGGCGAAGGGGCTTGCGTAACTCAGTGAAGCCATGAGCTATACCGTGCAGGGCCACCCAAGACGGACAGGTCATGACAGAGAGTTCTGACAAAATGTGGTCCACTGGAGAAGGAAATGGCAACCCACTCCAGTATTCTTGCCAAGAAAACCCCATGGACAATGTTAAAAGGCTAAAAGATATGACGCCAGAAGATGAGCCCCTCAGGTCGGAAGGTGTCCAATATGCTACTGGGGAAGAGCGGAGGGCAATTCCAAGTAGCTCCAGAAAGAGTGAAGCGGCTGGGCCAAAGCCGAAAGGACGTTCAGCTGTGGATGTATCTGGAAGCGAAAAGAAGGTCCGATGCTGTAAAGAACAATATTGTATAGGTACATGGAATGTAAGATCTATGAACCAAGGCAAGCTGGATGTGGTCAAACATGAGATGACAAGATTAAACATCGACATCTTGGGAATCAGCGAATTGAAATGGACAGGAATGGGTGAATTTAATTCAGGTGACCATTATATCTACTACTGTGGGCAAGAAACCCTTAGAAGAAATGGAGTTGCACTCATAGTCAATAAGAGAGTGGGAAAGGCAGTAATGGGTTACAACCTCAAAAACGACAGAATGATCTCAGTGCGTATCCAGGGCAAACCATTCAACATCACAGTAATCCAAGTCTATGCCCCAACCACTGATGCCAAAGAAGCTGAAGTTGACCAGTTCTATGAAGACCTACAACACCTTCTAGAACTAGCACCAAAAAAAGATGTCCTTTTCATCATAGGGGATTGGAATGCTAAAGTAGGAAGTCAAGGAGTAATCGGAATAACAGGCAAGTTTGGCCTTGGAGTACAAAATGAAGCAGGGCAAAGGCTAATAGAGTTCTGTCAAGAGAACAAACTAGTCATAGCAAACACTCTTTTCCAACAACACAAGAGACGACTCTACACATGGACATCACCAGACGGTCAATACCGAAACCAGATTGATTATATACTTTGCAGTCAAAGATGGAGAAGCTCTATACAGACAGCAAAAACAAGACCAGGAGCTGACTGTGGCTCAGATCATGAGCTTCTTACTGCAAAATTTAGGCTTAAATTGAAGAACGTAGGGAAAACCACTAGACCACTCAGGTATGACTTAGATCATGTTCCTTATGAGTATACAGTGAAGGTGATGAATAGATTTAGAGGATTAGATTTGGTAGACAGAGTGCCTGAAGAACTATGGACGGAGGTCCGTAACATTGTACAGGAGGCAGCAACTAAAACCATCCCAAAGAAAAAGAAATGCAAGAAAGCAAAATGGCTATCTGATGAGGCTTTACAAATAGCTGTGGAAAGAAGGAATGCGAAAAGCAAGGGTGAAAGGGAAAGATATAAGCAACTGAATGCAGATTTCCAGAGAACAGCAAGAAGAGATAAAAAGGCCTTCTTAAATGAACAATGCAAAGAAATCGAGGAAAACAATAGAATGGGAAAGACTAGAGATCTCTTCAAGAAAATTGGAGATATCAAAGGAACGTTTAGTGCAAAGATGGGCATGATAAAGGACAAAAAAGGCAGGGACCTAACAGAAGCAGAAGAGATTAAAAAGAGGTGGCAAGAATACACAGAAGAACTATACAAGAAAGATCTTAATGTCCCTGATGTCCATACTGGTGTGGTCACTGACCTTGAGCCGGACATCCTAGAGAGTGAAGTCAAGTGGGCCTTAGGAAGCATTGCTAACAACAAAGCTAGTGGAGATGACAGTATTCCAGCTGAGTTATTTAAAATACTAAAAGACGATGCTGTTAAAGTGCTGCACTCAATATGCCAGCAAGTTTGGAAAACGCAACAGTGGCCACAGGATTGGAAAAGGTCAGTTTATGTTCCAATTCCAAAGAAGGGCAATGCCAAAGAATGCTCAAACTATCGCACAATTGCACTCATTTCACATGCTAGCAAGGTTATGCTCAAAATCCTACAAGCTAGGCTTCAGCAGTACGTGAACCAAGAACTACCGGATGTACAAGCTGGGTTTCGAAGAGGCAGAGGAACTAGAGATCAAATTGCCAACATTCGCTGGATCATGGAGAAAGCACGAGAGTTCCAGAAAAACATCTACTTCTGCTTCATTGACTATGCAAAAGCCTTTGATTGTGTGGATCACAACAAACTGTGGCAAATTCTTAAAGAGATGGGGGTACCAGACCACCTTACCTGTCTCCTGAGAAATCTGTACGCGGGCCAAGAAGCAACAGTTAGAACCGGTCATGGAACAACCGATTGGTTCAAAATAGGGAAAGGAGTACGACAAGGCTGTATACTGTCACCCTGCTTATTTAACCTATATGCAGAGTACATCATGAGAAATGCCAGGCTGGAAGAATCAAAAGCTGGAATAAAGATTGCAGGGAGAAATATCAACAACCTCAGATATGCAGATGATACCACCCTAATGGCAGAAAGTGAAGAAGAACTAAAGAGCCTCTTGATGAGGGTGAAAGAGGAGAGTGCAAAAGCTGGCTTGAAACTCAACATTAAAAAAACTAAGATCATGGCATCTGGGCCCATCAATTCCTGGCAAATAGAAGGGGTAGAAATGGGAGCAGTAACAGACTTCATTTATTTGGGCTCGAAGATCACCGCAGATGGAGACTGCAGCCATGAAATTAAGAGACGCTTGCTCCTTGGGAGGAAAGCTATGGCAAACCTAGATAGCATATTAAAAAGCAGAGATGTCACCTTGCCGACAAAGATCCGCATAGTCAAAGCTATGGTTTTTCCAGTAGTAATGTATGGCTGTGAGAGCTGGACCATAAAGAAGGCTGAGCGCCGAAGAATTGATGCCTTTGAACTGTGGTGCTGGAGAAGACTCTTAAGAGTCCCCTGGACTGCTAGGAGGTCAAACCAGTCAATCTTAAAGGAAATCAACTCTGATTGCTCATTGGAAGGATTGATAATGAAGCTCAAGCTCAGATACTTTGGTCACCTAATGCGAAGAGAGGACTCTTTGGAAAAGACCCTGATGCTGGGAAAGATTGAAGGCAAAAGGAGAAGAGGACGGCAGAGGATGAGATGGTTAGATAGCATCACTGAAGCAATGAGCATGAAATTGAGCAAACTCAGGGAGGCAGTGAAGGACAGGAAGGCCTGGCGCAATATGGTTCATGGGGTCACGAAGAGTCGGACACGACTTAACGACTGAACAACAACAAATGGAGCTAAAGAGAGCCAGTTTGATGTAGTGGTTAAGGCAGCAGGCTAGAAACCGGGAGACTGTGAGTTCTAGTCCCACCTTAGGCACAAAGCCAGCTGAGTGCCCTTGGGCTAGTCACTCTCTCTCAGCCCTAAGCAGGGGGCAATGACAAACCACTTCTGAAATCTTGCCAAGAAAACTGCAAGGACCTGTCCAGGCAGTTGCCAGGAGTCAATACTGACTTGAAGGCACAAAAAAAGGAAAAAAAAGGAGCTAAAGGCTACTTCTTACTCTGATGTCTGGATTAGACAGTTCAGATTAAAGATGAGTCTCACATGAATCTATATCAGCAATGCCAGCTCTGTCATTTGACCCAAGAGCAGATGACTGGTGTGGTTCCTGCACTGAGGTCTCCTTATTCACCCAATCTGCTGAAGTAGAAAGCTGGAGCTTGCTGGCATGCTGGCTGGAGAATTCTGGGAGTTGGAGTCCATACAACTTAAAGTTGCTAAGGTTAAGAAACACTGTCCTAGCCTATAACTCATTTTTATAAGATGCTGAAGGAAGTTGAGATTGGCATCAGTTATTTATGTCACTTTTGAAATAACAAGTTTGAATACCCTGTCTTAGTAAGTCAGTGGGGGTGCTTTAAATATGAAATTAGTTTGATTATCTTAAAATGAGGCTAAAAAAAAAAAAGTTGCTTCTTGTGCATTGGATGCTTCAGAATGTTTGATAAAAGTTGCTTTCAGTTGTGTTACTGTTGGAGATGCAACTGAAAACATTATAAGATTGAATCATGACCCATTATTGTCACATTTTGGCCTGATAGCAGTACAGTACAGTATAGTATGGCTATGATGACTTTGGTAATTTGCTGTGTGATGAAGAAGTAAATGTTCTTCTTAGCTATACTGAAGCTGTTCTGGCGTTCTCAGGTTGTCCACTCCTGGAATAGAGGATAACAGGCACATTCAGTTATGGGATGCTTTAAATGGGTGATTTGCTTTGAAGAAGCCACAGGAAAATCACTCCTTTAAAGCTACTTCATAAAGTAATTTGTCTCACCATGTTTAAAGAGCAAAGTAAAATTGCTTTATTGCTGCCTGCAATATGAATTGCCTTGCCTTTGAAAACAGTGTCACCTCCATGTCTCAGCAAGGAAAATAGCAGTGTTTTTGAAGCATGAAGCATTGCAGCAGCCTTGCACAGGACAAGTTAGTGTTATGGTGGAATCTGGGCAGATTTTATATATTGGGTCCTATAGAAATTTGTAGCAGATTCTTTGTACATAACTACCGATACACCTATACCCTAGGATCCTGCATCATGTTTCAGCCAGCTTTACTTTAGGAAGAGACATTTAAGCCAGCTTTTATCACGTCTTGCTGCTGGGTTTAACGAGTAGCCAAATTCATATATTGCTGACAGTATCAGATTGAATGCAAATAATTATGTATTAGTGAAACACAGACAACCTTGGTTCCAGAACACAGAACTTGTTTCTTTATGACATATCTACTAAATTATTATCAGGTACCCTGGACATCCAAACACTTCTGTACTAGATTTCTTATGATACAGTTTGACCAAGAATAATCACAACAACATGAATCAATTATGCCATAAACCTGCATCTGTACATCTGGTCAGTCCCTCAATTCATAGCTATATATGATGATCTATGAGAAAAATAAGTGGAAAGGCCCTAACACGTGTATCCCATTCACACCAGTGTTACACAGTGGAGTGACTCAGCAGCCACCAGCGAAAATAACAATATCTTAACATAGTTTTGTTTCTGATTTAACCATGTCAGCATTCTAGAAGAATATTTATTTGAACAATCTTCAGACATTCCTGGACTCATGGATGTCTGGTGGGAGGGGGAATAGGAAAGCAAATGATGATGTGCATTATGATGAAATCATGCAAATGTTATGACTTATCTACTTTGGCCAGATAACCTGATATAAGGTTGTAATAGAGGGGTTTAGAAAATATCACTGCACAGATTACTTACTGCTTATAAACGATACAGAAAAGCCACGTCCGGAAATGCCTTGTGACTGAAACACTATGGTCATCACATTTCCTGGAGCAACTATAGGCCCTGGAGCTGAGTTTCCACACCCAACAGCTAATATGGCGTCTTCCTGTTCTTTATCCCTTCCTCTTAATACCTGGAGGGCAAAGTTTTAATATCAATATAAGGCAGTAGGCTGATTTTCATTTACATTGATCCCCAGAAGTCAGTGAGATTATGACAGAGGCTTTACCAACCCACCCAAGACCAAAACAGCAGTCAACAGAATGATACTGAATATATCAAAACATTCACAGATTACTCAGTTGTCACAAAATCTTAATCTTATCCACAGCTGTGGTTCAAAATGCACACAGTAGGCAAAATCTTACCCCTGGTGCCTTTAGGGTTATGTGGCACATTTGCATATCAGAGCATATACATCTTGAACTATCTGCCAGTTTAAAATCTCAATATTTTCTATTTATTTGTAGAAGTATTTAGGAAGCATATATATGTTGGAACCTTCCAACTGTTTCTTTATCCATCCATGTATCACCTGTTTCTCGAAACAGCAAGTTGACAACTTAATAATGGATTTAAAAATACTAATTATATTTGTTGTTTATTTGTTAGAGTTATATCCTGCCTTTCTTCCAGGAGCTCAAGGCTAGATACATATTATTCCCTCCTCCAATTTTTCTCACAACAACCCTATGAGGTAAATTAGATGTCTGAGGATGGACTTGAACATGGGTCTCTCTGTTTCTAGTCCAACACCTTAACCACTATATCATGACCAAGTATAAAACCAGAAAAAAAACTACCCAATTTTGATTTCCTGATTTTTTACTTTGTTTGGTTTATAATAGTATTATATTTCAGCACCAGTAATCAACTACATTATCTGGGGTAATTGATTGGCAATGGGGAATAAATAATTTCTTGCTTGAAGGCTCACTTTCTAATACTGTAGCAGCCTCTCCAGAAGACAAATTATGTATGTGAGAGGGGGAGAAATGAGAGGCTGCTTCCTACTTTTACAAGGCATCATTACCTTCCCAAATACCAGAAAATATTATGATCTACATGCACCTTGCAAAGTTATGTTCTTCAGTTATTTATTAAAAGATATACTTATGAATTATTTGGTTTATTCTGTTTAGCCTTATTATTGTAAACCACCCACTGTCTTGGGAGCTAAACATGCATCAACACATAATTAAATAATATTTTAAAATTCAGATAGAACCTTAAGTTCAGATATAATTTTGTGGAACAGGAGAAATCCCTCACAAACTTTTTATGTTAAAAATAGAATTTAAATTAAAATCTTCACCTCTACTTAAAGAGGCAAAATTTAAACACTAAAATGATCTGGCCATGTGGGCATAGTTTCAAAGAATTAAATAACAAATTCCATTTCAGCCCTTTTATTTTCTGAGCAAAGCACAGCTACTCAGTTCCTCATGACTTCCTACATTTTGATAAATTATGCTTGCCCTTTAGCAACAAGTGGGGACTGTGTAGTTTTGTACAGTCTGAGGACAATCACGACCAATGTTGGGCAAATTCTTTAGAAAACTAACAGCTGTTAGAAATGGCGAACATCCCCCACCCTTTAGATGAAATGCCTTGCATACAAATATTTATGTAATAGTCAATAAAGTAAATATTATTTTTATTTCAGACATTTTCAGCTATTGAATTAAAGAAACAACAAAAAACAGGTGTTCAGATGGTGAGATAGATAGATAGATAGATAGATAGATAGATAGATAGATAGATAGATAGAAGCAAATTTGGGGTTCTTTCAATATTTGCCATATGAAATTTCCTACATGAATTTTCTTTAGGACTATCTCAACACAGAATCTGATGTGAAATCTTTGTTCCCAAATGAAATTATGTTAGGACTGATAGTGATTACTCAATTGCAAGAGAAAGAAAAGTCAAGATGCTCAAAAAGAACACATTTTACTGTTGCTCCTGATATTCCAGGATTAAATTTGGCACTGAAATCCAGGATCCAGGGCAAAAGGTCCAAGACAGAAAGTACAATCCCAGCTGCGATTGGGAGAGAGAAGTGCAAAATGGCAGATTCTCCACCATATTCTAAATTTACAGGATCACACCAAGCAGACTGAGAGACGAAGGAGACAGAATTACTTTCCTTCGTCCTGCACAGATCTTTGGGGAATTGGGGTTATGTAGAAGGGCTGATCTTGGGACCTCTCCAAGAGACCAAGGGACTTTGGATGCTGCGGAACTGAAACTGCTCCATTCTGTTCATTTCTTCTCAGAGTTCCACATTTGGGGGACTACCGCTGGGGGAAACACAACCAGCGGTATGCTTACGCCTGCTGAACTTTGGGTAAGCACATGAGCTACACTGACTGCAAATTTTAAGAACTGTAATCTCAATACATTTGAAATCAAAGAGCAAACTAAATAGTGGTAGACTAAGGAAATATCCATACCTTCACATAACTGTCCTGGCAATGTCCAATATTATCTGGAATCTGGAAATTCTGATCAAAGGTTATCTCAAAGTGTTTGCTGTCATGAGTAATTATTGTCCATAAGCACCTAATATTATTGGGGAAGTTTTGTGGCCAATGTGGAGAATTTATGGTACCATTTTCTATATGAAGTATGCCACCACATCCTGCAAGAATAAAGAATGATAAAATCACTGAGTAGTTTTTAGTTATGCAGGCAAATGGAAGACTGTAATACATAAATAACTCTTTATAAACTCTATGTAATATTAACCGCAAAATCACATTGTTTTCATCTCCATTCAGTAATTATTGATCATGTATAATTTTTCTTGAAAATAGTAAGAATGATTGATTTTTCAATTTAATTAGTATTCAAAAGGTTTTTGTAGATTGTGTGGATGTTACAAGAATCCATAAAACAAGGAGGCATACGAGGGAAGAAACAAAATGCCTATCATAAACCATGGGGTGTTACCATTTCATCTTTAGGTTTCTGGAAAAAAAAGCTTCTGCTGGCTATTTCTACTTTTCAGTAAATGCTTTTGACAATATTATCATCATCATTATTCCAACACACTAAAGCATCCCTGGTAGCAGCACAATTTTAAAATAACACTAATTGCCTGTAAAGAAAAGTACAATTAAACTGTAAAAGAATAAGATAGTAGGATTTAATATGCAGGATGAGTTTACAGTAAGGAAGACTTGCATAAAGGAATTCTTGATACTTTTGTTAAAGTTGAAAATGTTCCTTAACTTAGGCATGAAGAAATATGATTCTCATCTCCCATTTACTGAGGTCTACAAAGATGGAGAAGATTCCACCCCACAAAATTAGTTCCACATATAAGAAGGAAAGAAGTGATTATGGGTTTCTACTTACCTAAAGAATCTGCAGTCCATGTGGCATTGAAACCATCTCCTTGCCTAGAGCGGCTAGAATGGAAATGTATTAACATCTTATTTGAACCAGACTGAATGGTGCCCGGGGATTTAGTTCCACAATATTGTCCTATGACAGGGGAAGTAGGAGATCCACCATTCAGGATGGTGACTGAGGTCCTCATGCAATTTCTTTGTGCTTCCATCTTGAAGGCAACAAAAGTAAGCTATGGACACATAATAATAAGAGAAGACTGAAGAAGCAGTTGTAGCTGCAAAAAATATAACCAAACAAACTAGTATTACTGTATTTAGACCTGCTGTAAACAGGCACATCTGTTTATAGAAGGTGGGGCAATCTGGATACTTTAAAGTCTTGCTTTTTAATCAAAGATTCAAAACAAAACAGCATGCTATATCTACAATGGTTTTAATTTTGGATCAAAAGGCCAAATGGTTGACCACCACTTTATTTTATTTTATATATTGTTACAGCTGTCTGCCAAGGATTTTTATTTGCAAACATTTAATTTAAACAAGGAGACCATATAATATGCTCAGCACACTTAATTCAATCCAATTCCATTTCTTTTCCATTTGGCAAAGACATTAAATAAAATCAGCATTAGCCACATTACCTACAGCACAATGTATAAATTCTACTGTAGTAATATTTGTATGCTGTTAAACTTGCTGCATGAGAAATGCCGGGCTGGAAGAATCACAAGCTGGAATTAAGACTGCAGAGATAAATATCAACAACCTCAGATATGCGGCTGATACCACCCTAATGGCAGAAAGTAAAGAAGAACTAAAGAGCCTTGTGATGAGGGTGAAAGAGAAGAGTGCAAAAGCTGGCTTGAAACTCAACATTAAAAAAACTAAGATCATGGCAGCTGGACCCATCAATTCCTGGCAAATAGAAGGAGTAGAAATGGAAGCAGTAACAGACTTTATTTATTTGGGCTCCAAGATCACCGCAGACAGAGAATGCAGCCATGAAATTAAAAGATGCTTGCTCCTTGGGAGGAAAGCTATGGCAAACCTAGATAGCATATTAAAAAGCCAAGACATCACCTTGCCGACAAAGATCCGCATAATCAAAGCTATGGTTTTTCCAGTAGCAATGTATGGCTGTGAGAGCTGGACCATAAGGAAAGCTGAGCGCCGATGAATTGACGCCTTTGAATTGTGGTGCAATTGACCATGGACTGCTAGAAGGTCAAACCAGTCAATCCTAAAGGAAATCAACCCTGACTGCTCATTGGAAGGATTGATAATGAAGCTCAAGCTCAGATACTTTGGCCACCTAATGCGAAGAGAGGACTCTTTGGAAAAGACCCTGATGCTGGGAAAGATGGAAGGCAAAAGGAGAAGGGGACGGCAGAGGATGAGATGGTTAGATAGCATCACCGAAGCACTGAACATGAAATTGAGCAAACTCCGGGAAGCAGTGAAGGACAGGAAGGCCTGGCGTGATATGGTTCATGGGGTCACAAAGAGTTGGAGAAGACTTAACGACTGAACAACAACAAAGCTTGCGGCTAGGAAAAAGTGGCAGATTTCATATGTTTGAACCCAGCATGACTTAAGCAATTACATTGCAACTGTGTGCCGCTATATATTTTTATACAGTATATTTGTGTGTGTGTGTGTGTGTGTGTGTGTGAGAGAGAGAGAGAGAGAGAGAGAGAGAGAGAGAGAGAGAGAGGGAGAGATCTCCTATATTTTCTTCAGAAGCTCAAGGTGGCATACATATGCTTCCTCTTCCAATTTTATCCCCACAATAACTGTGAGACAGACTGGATAGATAGAGAGCAAATAGCTCCAAACCACCCTATGAACTTCCATTATGAGAATGGACCTGAACCTGAGCTACTGAATTGTAATCCAATACCCAAATCATTATCTAAATTGAGTTGATAAAACTCAACCTCCTGGCATTCTGAAAGGCTGGAACCAAAGACACTGTGGTATCCTATTTTATATCCAGAACACCTTTAAATTCCTGGGCAGCAACCAACAGCAAAGACTAATGGTGAAACTGAAAAGGAAGCTTATACAAGGCAGTGGTTGAGACAGGCAAGACACAGTATTCATTAGATGTTTCAAGGTTAAGATACACAGTTCACAAAGCACAAGGAGAAGAGAGCAGTTGCAAGAGGCAACATTGGCAGGAATAATTGGTTTTTGCCAAGCTAGATATCTACCCAGGTGCTGCTTGACTAAATGGTGTTAGTCTTCCTTCTAACTGTTCCTCAACAGTTCTTCTCCAGCTACTTTTTTAGTCTCTTCAGGTGAGTGAAGAATGGGAATGGAAGCAGGAATATTCTCAAGAGAATTTGAAAAATAGACTGCAGTACCTGTGAGATTGTTGCTGGCAAATTGCATGTAAAATAAATGGGGAAAACAACTATTTGGACTATAATGATCAGTGGACATCTGGCTTAATAAAAAAAGGAAACCAGATTTGCTGATGTGGAATACATAGGTCACTTGTTTGAATCTCTTTTGCCTAAATAGCTTTTCCCAACTTGGGTGCCATCCAGATACACAGGCTTTTGATTTTTATTTTTTGCTTGCAGAATTTTTCAACCATAGCCATGCAGGCTGAAGAATTCTGGGAATTGAAATCCATACATACAGAGGGTGCCAAATTGGGATGGCCACCTAAAATCAGAATTTCATTTTTTGTAGCACAGATCAGAAATATAAAAGCCTGCTTGTTGTCTACAGATGATTGATTACTCACATTGATGGTATGTCCCTCTGGTGCTATCAAGAGCCAGGAACAATGACTAGAACTATTGTAAGGGTGTGGGTAGTTTGGACTTGAAATAATTCCTCTTTCAGCTTCTTTCACACCACCACAGGCTAAAATGAAATGTAAGATATTTGAAGAAACTTTGGTGCATGGCCAAGAGACATGTAGACATACCAATGTCACATTGCATATAACTTTCTAGGTGATTTCACAAGAAAAAAAATCATCTATATTAAAACATTAGTAGGCACCCTGTAATGGTATGTGGGAATGACCTTGGGAGACGGGTAGAAGAGCCGCAGACTAGACAATGGTCAGACAAGTGGCAGCTGAATCCGCAGAAGGAATGTGAGCATGGCAAACATCTCAGAAGGGACCCTCCCTAGTTTCTTGGGTTGTAAAGGCAAGGGGGAAAGATGTACCTTCAGACTTGCAGGATTTTGTTAATGTAACCTTACAATAAAATTAGAGCTAGTACTCCTGGGTGTGCTTCTTGTTGCAAGGCTGACATATCCTGTATATTCTTAGGGGTACTAGATCTGATAGGAATGCTTTGGGTCCCATTAATTAAAGAGTGTCAACAAGCAAGGCCCAGAAGATAGGCCTTTTTTGTCACAGTGCCAACTCTTTGGAACACTATATCCCTGAGAATGGATTGGCCCCAACCTTACCAGCTTTTCATACAATTTTAAAGACCTGTATGTGTTCCCAGGCATGGGGGTCAGCAAATTAGCAGGAGATAATGAGATCCTGTCATTTTATTGTTGACTGGGTTTCCCTCAGGTGCCATTATAAGCTTTTATTCTAACGTATTTTGAAGTTTATTTTTGTATCATGCTTTTAATCTGATGTTAGCCATCCAGAGTTGCTATTGTAAGATGGGCAGCCATATAAAACAAACAAACAAACAAACAAATAAATAAATAATATAACAAATAGGGCTATTCATGCTTTGAAATGCTTAGGGAGAAGAGCTTCAGAATATGTGGCAGCATGAATGCATTTTCTGCATGAACCTAAAAAAGGCATCATTGTTCTAAGGAGGTAGCTCATTAAAGCAGCTGTGTCTTTGATGCAACTCTTTAAAAAAGCCATGCCTTATTTTCAGGCTTACATGGAAGCTTAAAAAAAGACATAGTTGCTTTATAGAGGTCTATATTTTGTGTCCCTGTCTGTTCCAGAGTACATTTCCTAATCATATTGAACACATACATGGGCGTCTTTATCTGCTCATAAAAATATAATAAATTAGTTCCTATGTCGTGCTGTCTGCGCATAATGTTCCACATACAGGAACAGAGTATTATAGCAGAGAATTTCTTTTCCCATCTTATTTCAAATGGAAGAATATCTGAAAGAAGTTGCTGAAGACAGCCACAATGTATAGTCAAATTTACGAAGAAGCAGGTATTCATTTAGGCATCCAAGTCCTTAAAAATGTTATATATTTTCAACAAATTATTACAAAATTATATGCAGGGAATAAAGTTTCCGTATTAGTTAATGATGGAATAACAGAACAATTTAACGTAAGCTGAGGAACAGGACAGTGTTGCCCTTTATCTCCAATTTTATTTATATTACTGATAGAATTATTGGTGAATGTGATAAGGAAAGATAAAGATATAGAAGGAATAGGACAAGGAGAAAAAGTAGATTAGTTTGTTTGCAGACGATACAATGTTAACTATAGTAGAACCACTAAAAGCTCTTGGTAACATTCAGAAGCATTTGGAAGATTTTGAAGAGGTAACAGGTTTGAAAATAAATTGGAACAAGTCTGAGATGATGTTAATTAATAATAGTAGAGGGGAAATAGAAGAAATTAAAACGAAACATAAGATTAAAGTTACAGAGAGTTTTAAATATTTGGGAATAAATATAGCTAAAAATTTACAGGATTTAAAAACATTGAATTTGAACATTGAAGGGGTATTAAGATTGAAAGATTGGTTAAGTAAAGTTTCTTATAGAGATTATATAAAGGAAATATTTGAACAAAGTAAAATATCTTGGTATAATGTACTGCAATTGGAGGCATGGACTAAGAACTGGGTAAAACAATATGGGAAATGCAGACAATTAACAAAATTTGAGGAATTAATAATACAGATGAAACAGAATGATACAAAGTAACAAAAGGGTTAATAGGTAAAATATATAAAATACTGACAGAATGTAATCAAGCACAACAAGGAATGAACTTTAGTTGTGGGAGTGATTTAGGTATCAGTATTACAGAAGAGGAATGGTCAAAGATTTGGATGCAGAGAATTATGAAAAATATGTCTGTTACAATTAAGAGAACTGTTATCAGACAGTTTGGAAATGGTATATGACTCCAGTAACTTTAAGCTATTATAACAGAAATAATTTAAAAAATTGTTGGAGGTGTAAAAAAGAAATTGGGACTTATTTGCATTTAGGGTGGGAATGTGAAAAGGTAAAAAAAAAAAAGGGAAAAGGTATTTGCTGAGATTAATGAATTATTATCTATTACTTCGCAAATAAGTCCAAAAATTGCATTACTGTTAAATTTTGGAAATATGAAACTAGAATGGCAAAAGAAAGAGATGATAATAATATTTGTTACTGCCTTAAGATTAATAATAGTTAAAAAATGGAAAATGGATTTTGAATATGAGCTTGAAGATTGGTTTAAAGAAGTATGGAATATTGCTATTAATGATAAATTGACATGTGAACTAAAATATAAAAAGTGTCTGGTGAAAAGGAATCATTTTGATGCTATATGGGGTGAATTTCTGGAATATGTTTTTGTTAAAGGGAAGGGAGTAAAACCAGATAAATATATATCATCCTTTTGGAGAGGAGGGCTTATTCAAAATTATTAATAATAAAAATCTATGAGTAAAGAGATATAGATAATAAAATGTATCATAAATGCCGCATTTCTCTTACCAAGAGATGAGTAGCGCATAATGAATCCTTTGTCTGTATTTTCACTATTACTCAAAAACTGTACCCAGATCTGAGAAGCTGCTATTAACAGTGGCTCTAGATGTGTCCTGTGTCCACATAGTCTGTACAAAAGCTCTCCATTACTGTCTCCTATATAAAAACATGATGCTATGAAATATTGGAAGCCAGTTAAAATTATCCCTGCAAATAAACATTTAAGAATGTATGTGGATTGTCTTTCCTCTGAGAAGCACTTTACCATATCAAGGTGGACCATTACAAAGGCAAAGCTCCTTACTGAAGTGGTTCTAGACCAATCCACACAGGGGTAATATTTAACTTGTTATTAACTACAATTCCATATTCAGCTTGATCAGCTATAGTTATTCTTCCTCTCTTTTTTCACCCCCCACAAAAGAAGACTGGATATAACAAAAAAGTAGAAGTGTTTTCAAACTCCAGTAACTGTGATTTGTTTAAACTCTACTTGATTCTAACAAAGCAGGTTCAAAAGTTGCTTCAGTACATAATTTGTTCACTACATAGAATCAACAAATTAAAGTTTATCTAGTTTAGGTATGTTGGAAATTGGTTTGTTTTTAAGTAGAAGTAGATGCTTCCAACATCTTTTTTTTTTTTTAGGCTGAAACAAGAGAAGAGAAGGAAAACACACTCATCACAATTCCTTTACACGTTACAAACAGGTCCCTAAGCCTTGAAGTAAAAATACTGCTGTTCATGAATATCCATCATGAACCCTGATTTTACAACCTTTCCTTCCTTCCTTCCTTCCTTCCTTCCTTCCTTCCTTCCTTCCTTCCTTCCATCCATCCATCCATCCATCCATCCATCCATCCATCCATCACAGCAGAGTCAAGCAAGGTATAATCCCTAATACCATCCTTGTTTTTATTTCTAAACAAATACAGGATTTATATACTTAACTTTACATAAAGAGAGTGTCATGAGTGACTCATTATACAAAAGGTACTGGTTCCAAACGGTCATAACCTACCTTGTCGAATTTCTACGTAATCATTCTGGCAATTAATATGTTGTTCTAAATGGAAGTCTTTTAAAGAAAGATAAATAGTTGTGATGGATGGCTGTGGATTTTGGATGATCCATTCACAGTTCAGGTTATCAATATAATTGCTAGTGCCATCATAACCAGGAGAAGTGAGGTTACCATTCTCTGAACTAAGCAACAGTCCACCGCACACTAAAGAAACAAAATTAGGAGAATAAAGGAATTGTTGTCAGACATATGCAATTACAATATGAATTCAAGGAAACACCAAAAAGTACTATCGTGTATACAACACTTTTCTGTGTTAGTAGTAGATACTAGTCTACTATTGCAACTTAAGCCAGCAATTTTGATACCAATGATACCGTAAATCTCCATAAACCCCCAGTTAAATTGTTGGAAAAACAATATGACAAAATACTTTCCACTTATTTCTAAAATGGCTAGATTATTTGATGGTGCCACTGCCCAATCTAAGAAGAAAATGTATTTTAATTCTGACAGGATTTTTCCTTATTTTTAAGGTTGAAGAAAATGACTTGAAGCATTTATTTATGTAATGAATGAATGAATGGTGAAAGAAAGACTCCGGTTTCTCTTCAGATTATTTAATTTTTCCCCTCAGCTTGAAGCATGTTACATAAGAATCTCTATAACTAGGTTAGTTTCAGACATACATGCTTGGAGAAGATCATGTGGTGTCCATGGGATGTCAAAAAACCCCCAAGATAATAGCTACAATCACACAAAGCTCCATCCCTTTTTATGTGCATTAGACATGCAACACACAAAAAAGGGGCAGAGTTTTAGTTGTATGGCCATGGCACCATCTTGACTTGTTTTTACTTCTCCTGCAGAGGGACCTGATTTCACCTCTTCTCTCTTCCCCAAGTTGTTGGTTCTTTCCACCAGCAAATTACCTCCCACTGAAACCAATGAGAAGAAATTGGTCAGCAGTCTATATCCATGGCTGATATAAATGATGCATCTGCAATGTATTGTAGGGGTGCTGTTCGGATTTTGGATTAATAGAAGTGCAGCTTCTCTGGTCATAACCCTTGGCCCTTCAATAACACCCTTTGGGCTTTTCTGATGGCATATCCAATGTTGGAAAGAACGATTCTCTAGAGTTTTAAGATGGAGGCAGGAGGGACATTTCCAACCTCAGTCCTGATTAAGAGTTCTCCTTTAGAAGGTTCTAAAAAATGGCCACAGTCTGTAGAACATCTTTTCAGACATTAATCTCATTTATATGTGTATTTGCTTTAATAATGTCTAAACTGTGTCTTTTTCCAGGCTTATCTCTCAAGGCAATACTCATAACATTTTCCAAGAATGTAATAATAATACAAGAAATAATAATAAAAAGTACTATATTAATTAATATTAATATTTAATTTAATTATACTAAATTTGAGAAATTAATAGTATTTATATAGAATAACCAAATTCTAAAAGCCATCAATAAACCAACAACTCCTCCCATACTACACCTGCATCCCATTGTTCCTCAAGCTCTGCAAAAGAAATATGTTTTCAGAGACCTCTGGAAAATTGTCAGGGAGGTTACCATTTAAGTTCATTCTTTGTGTCAGTCCTATCTAAACAAAAAATGACAAAACTGTGCTTGAGCATACACATAGGATACACATCTCTAAAATAAAACCCAAATAATACCATATACAGCCATTTATAAAATTTATACCACACATTTTTATTGTTACCTGCATCTTCATCAGAAGTGTATGTAATTCTGAAGCTGGCCTCTGAGTCATCTTGGCTTGTTACCATAACTACCGTTATCTTGTTGCCAGAGGATTTAACTTGAGTGCCGGATGTCACCATACCACATAGTTTGGATAACCTTGGAGTATTTTCACCAAAACCATTATGAACCTACAGTCAATCAATCAATCAATCAATCAAGTACAGCAATGATTCTTCGAGAAAATAAATTTTCACATTTTAAATTCTAAATGATGCACTTACTGCCAAATAATTCAAACTACAATTCTGGCTGGATCCAAAATTCATGTCATTGATGGTAAGGGTGATCCGATGTCCAAATGGCACTATGATTCTCCATTCACATTTTAATTTGTGCAGGGAAGGATTTGGGTAGTTGGGAGAGGAAAATGTCCCCACCGTGCCACTAAGTTCACCTCCACACTCTGGAATAATGTTAAAAAAGAGTCAGCCTCACTTGTCAGTTTTTTGGCTTTGGGTTTTTTTTTACAGAACAAAGCAAGATACAGTGATGCTCAGGAAAGATGATAAGGAACACTGAAATGAAGTGGTTGCCTTGTTTCTATGCTTTCCTTCATTCAAAAAATATATTGTAAAAATCAGTTCACCATATATTGCTATATCTTATACTACATTATATCTTACTCCTTTGTTTTATGTATGGCAGCAACTAAAAGATAAAGATAATGTATTTATAAATATAAATATAATATATTTAATAAATATAATATTTATTATTATAAATATAAATATAAAGCAGTTGCTAGAATATAAAGTCACTGTTATGAAACAATAATTAAAAAAACCAAATGGCAAAACAAATTCAGAACTTCCCAAACTATACTTTATCCCTTTCCTGCAGCAAATGAAGCTTGGTGTACAAAATAAGTTTGACATGCGTAGAAACAAATGAAAAGATTGTCTTTTACCTTCAGCACTAGCAGCAAAATGCAACCTGAAGCCTGGGGCGTTGATGGATTCATCAGTGACAAACTTGATGTAGGCCAAGTTGCTAGCAGTGTCCACAGGATCAGGTATAGTAGCACCACAGTATCTACCTAATAAGTCCCCTTAAAAAATGTACAAGAGAAAGCAGAATAAGGCAATCTGACATTTGCTATAAATATAGACAGGCTCAAAGAAGCGACAACAATTGAGCTCATGGTCAAATTAGTCCTGGCTTATCAGGGACAGGAAAAAAACTACACTGTTGTTTTGAGTTTCTTTCTCTGGTGTATTTGTATGTGTTTTCCATAATGAAACAGGAGCTTGGGAACAAATGATTATTCAGTTTCTTTTGGACTTAGAAGCAGTTTTATTTCAATCAGGGTTTAGCTACTCGTGTGAACCTCAGATCTCTTTTACTGGGCTGCCTCAGAGTTCCTGGGATTACGCTGCTGAAATTCAGCAGCAAATCACAGAACACTGGTAGGAAACAAGGACAATAAAATAGGTTTAGGATAGGTTTAGAGTGTCTAAAGTAGCAGAAGGAGAAGGCCATGTAGTAGTAGTTGTCCTCTCATGGATATGCTTAACACCAACAACAGTATCTGCTATTTTTATGGCAAGGTGTAGTCTATTTCACCTTATAGTCTATAGTTTTTCATGGGAGGTGAAGTTGGCCTCTTTCTTGTTATCACTTAAGAGGAGGCTTAAAATATTTTGTTGTTGTTCAGTCGTTAAGTTGTGTCCAACTCTTCGTGACCACATGAATCATATCGCACCAGGCCTTCCCGTCCTTCAGTGCTTCCCGGAGTTTGCTCAGTTTCATGCTCATTGCTTCAGTGATGCCATCTAACCATCTTATCCTCTGCCGTCCTCTTCTCCTTTTGCCTTCCATCTTTCCCAGCATCAGGGTCTTTTCCAAAGAGTCCTCTCTTCGCATTAGGTGACCAAAGTATCTGAGCTTGAGCTTCATTATCAATCCGTCCAATGAGCAATCAGGGTTGATTTCCTTTCAGACTGACTGGTTTGACCTCCTAGCAGTCCAGGGGACTCTTAAGAGTCTTTTCCAGCACCACAGTTCAAACATTTATTTCTCCTCAGAACTTTGAAAGTTTCCAAAGAATATCTTAGAGTTTTAAGGCAGGGTAACCCACAATCATGTGTGACATTTGATGGCATTATTCAAGTAGCACTTGGGAATCGTTTCTGAGGGGTGGGGGGTGGAGATGAAGGCTATGGGAATAAGCACCAGCAAGAGGCACAAAGAAAGTCAGGTGATCCCTTCTTTGAATTCCAGTTACTCCAGCGAGAGACAGTGGGCTGTATCTAATTGCAACTCTTTGCCATTAAAAAGGCATTTCACAGTGGAAGAGATTCCCTTATCCTGCTCTACCTCCTATATCTACTCAGGTAGGTTTGAGTTCACAACAGATCTGAAGTGTGCACAGAGAGAAACAGAGATATAGAAGTATTTCTATGGCATAAGCAGAAATCCCTGAATGTAATGTTGGCTGTAGTTCAGAATACACCTTTTCATTACCCAACAGAGCATGAGAGAAAGAGGGACAGTATTGATGCACATACCTGTAGCTCCATTTTCTTGAATTATCAAGTAGTCATTTGTGCACTCTAGAGAGTTCTGAATATCTAGTGCTTCAAAGGTAATGGTAAGATAATGATTCTCAGGTCCATGGAGAAACCATTCACATAATAAATTATCTGGATAGTAAAGTTCAGGGAATCCAACACTTTCAATGAGTCCATTTTGTCCTGTCAGTGTGCCACCACATGCCGCTAAAGGAAACATAAAGATGTCCATTAGTCAACCATAGGACTTCTATATTTCTTTCCCATGAAAAAGGACAGCAGAAAATGTGTTTCAGCATGACTGTAATATACTATAGAGAGAAAGAGATAGATCTAGAGACACAGTTTGGTGTGGTGATTAAGGCACTAGAAAGATCATAAGTTCTAGTCCTGCTTTTAGGGACTCAAAGCCGGTGTGTGTGTGTGTGTGACTTTGGGCCAGTCACTCACTTTCAGCTCTAGGAAGAAGGCAGTAACAAACCACTTCTGAAAGTCTTGCCAAGAAAACTGTAGGGACTAGCTCAGGCAGTCGCCAGGTGTCAGGACTGACTTGAAGGCCCATCATCATCATCATCATCATCATCATCATCTACCAGTGACTCTTCAGATGTGAGTGTGTTGGGTTCTAGACCTTTTGATCTACAGTAGTGCTTTTCAGAGCACTTCAATGCACTCCCTGGCCTTGCCTCTTTTACTCTCTGCAGTGCTTTTGTGCTACACAAGCATCTTCACTGCTTCTCCCTGGGATAGCAAAGATAACTAGCTGGGACATGGGGGAGTGATTATGATCGAGCAATGGAAACTCTCTTTCCAATCACCTCCAAAGAAGAGGAGGTATTATGGTATCGTGGTTTCAAAAAGGAGACAGAAAACCCAGGAGCTGGGAATCAAGACATGGGCATAATTATATGTTAAGAGCATGAGAGAGTTTCAGAGTTTGTCTGGAAAAGCTGTGGCCACATAAGCATTTCACAGTTATCAGGAAAATGAAGACCTTTCTCACCAATTCATGGAGAGGTGATTAGTGAAAAACTGAAGAAGTCTCCACCTTAAAAAACTCAGAGATAAATTGGGTTTTAAAGTGAAAGTAATTCAGTTGCTGAGATTTCTGAAACTGTATTTTATTCTTAAAGGAATCTTGCTTTTGATTGAATTGAAATCAGCTGCTGAAAGCTTGATAGTGGGTATTCCTGCAAATGGGAAACCCCCTGCTATGCGCTTCAGAGGAAATGCCACAAAACTGTATTTGCAGTATTTCCTCTGAAGCAGCAGCTGTATCTGCTGAAGAATTTCTCCAAATCAGCAGCATCATGGGGTCACATGCTATCTTAATCCGTTAAGTTGTATCCAGTTTTCAGAGACTGTATAGATAGCAGCACTGTGCTAATCCCACATCAATGCAGGTTCTGAATATGGAAGGGGCCTTAGTCAGTGATACCAGTCTCATCTGACATACTGTGATGAATAACTGGTTAAAAAAGAAAAAGTTGGATTAAAATACACTCACAGTTTCTTTTAATCATCCCACATTGCCTAGAATTGAAACAATCTTCTTTAATCCATGTGAAAAAGCATTTGTGGTTCTTGGGTATGATCTTATAGTCCCATGCAAATTTGCATTATTCTAGTGTTCTCTATTTTTTAAAAGCATGAATGTTAATATTTATCCAAATATTTCTGAAATACACTTTGGAATAGCAGCCACATCGTAAGTATTGTTTTAAAAAGTTCCATAACTAATAAAATTCTGAAATACCGAGCTTAGACATATTGGAATGATGATATGGAAGTCACTTTTATTAGTTAGTGTCTTTCAAAGGATTGGCAGAACCTGACCAAGCTGATTTATAGTAAAGTTTAAAATCCAGTTCATGGATTTATCTTCATACCCTTAGATTTTATGACTAGTAAAAAGGTTAGGCAAGGAATAAATGTATGTAGTACCTTTTGAATACTTAGCATTGAATCCAGACCGTCTCTCCAGACTGTTTGATTGAAATCTCATATATAGGGAAGAACCAGAAGATCTCTGAATGCCTGGCACAGAAGTCCCACATAGTTTGGTGATGAGCTGAGCTGTGGAATCAGCCCCATCTCGTAATTCAAGATAACTTAATGTACAGCTAAAAAAGGACAACATTATACATTTTTGTGGACAATATATCAGACAAATATTTGGCTCAGTTTTGGGAGGCACAAAATCCAGAGACATCAAGGTCTGCAATCAATAATTCTTGGGTCATCTGAGGACTAAATCAATTATAGAATAAGAAATATTTAACTAGGTTACAATACCATACTGAGCAAGTTTGGCTGATCTTTCTACCTGACTGGAATCATGAATAAATGTTTTGGGGCATCAGGTTAGAAAATTATTAATTTCCGATGGTGAGTTCTGATTCACCATTCAGTAAATTCAACCATGCAAGTCTGAAGCTTTTAATTAAAATTTGCTGTAAGAAGGGAAATGCCATTCTTTTAGACCCATGTAACTATGAAAAGAGCTACCTGAATAGAATGATTTTTATTCGGATATATTCAGTAGGAAAGGTTTTATGGTATGTTAATTTTTATGGGTCCTCAATATATGTTGGGGAAGTGAGATAGGAAGAGAAGGAAAGTCACTGCTAGTATTTTTTCCTTAATGAAATACACTAGACAAGCAAAACTGAAAAGAGACAGCTTTCCCCCTCCTCGGGGCTTTGTTCTTTGGAAATAAATAAATAAATAAATACTCTTAAATTGAGATTTAAATGCTGCTTAAAAATTAAAAGCACCTAACATGTTCTTGGTTGATTTGAAAAAGCTAAGCAAATACTTGGATGGGAGACCATCAGGAAATTTCAGGGAAGGGAAGGGAAGCTGAAGGGAAAAAATAACTGAAAAGATGGCAAGCCACTTTCATGTGTTGCCAAGAAAACTACAGGGAAGGGTCTAAGAAATCAACAGGAGTTGAGCACAACTCAAAATAGACTTTGCTAAAAATTTAAAAGGAAAGAAGAGACAGGTTGTCTACTTCTCACTGTGTTTGTTAAATCAGAGGCAATATGCCTGTAATACAACTGACAGCCTCACCTTGATTCACATAGCCCTGAAAAAAAATGCAAGTAGTCCATGACAAGCTAAAGCAAAAATATACTGTAATCTTAGCTGTTAGATCTTTCCTCAGATCTACTTCTAGATTTTTATTATTTTTAGAACAATGGACAGGAGATTGAACCCTGACTGGCTGTCGCCCTAGTTACTTCTACATCCACCCTAGTGCCACTGTAATCCACTAGATCAATTAAGATTTTTTCAGTAGTTTTTTAACCCTGATTGAGGAATAATAATGTGGCAGAAATAAAAATAGCAAGGAATATTTTCATAAAACCTTTTTACAATAATTGCCAGCTTTAGAAAATGCAATTAAAGCTAATCTAATAATTGCATAAATACTTAGGTGAAGGCTGAATATCAAATTGATCTTCAAACTGCAGGTCTACAGCCACCCCATATGGTGCAGTTATGGTCCAGACGCAATCAGCAAAGGGTGGATAATTTCCAGGGTAGTTGGGTGAAGAGATAAATCCAAATGGATTGTCTTGAGTGATGTAAACATTTCCTCCACATGCTAGCAAGTAAGGAAACACAAAGAACCTGTTAAACAGGATTCAACTTTCTCTGTGACGCCCTAGAATTTGCCAAACAGAGGCTCCCAGCACAGTTCACTATGATCATGCTATCCGAGGCTGCTTTGAACACAGCAACATCTGGAGTGTTATAACACATCAACATCTGGAGAGGCACAGATTTGAATCTGCACACAATTAGAACTGTGCAATTAGGAGTGGGAAGCTCTGCCTACCACTTCTGCCTACTCCAGGGTCTCCCTATAACCTGACCTGCCAACTGGAAGAGAAAGGTCAAGCAGGAGCCTGCAGAATGTGAATAGCCCCCCTGCTTTGGGATGAAGGAGTTGTGACAGAGGCCATGGAGAGGGGCAGGGACAATGCAGCCCTCTCTGTGCGCCTAATTAAATCCTCAGGCCAAAAGTAGACCATGTGTAAAACTCAGTTTGCATTCTTTTCATAACATAGGCAAGACAGCTTATTATTTCCCCACCTTTTTACTGCATTTGTTTCTGTCACATGTGGCTTCCCTGCAGAAATCTGGGACACCAGATGACACCTTAGGGAAGGCTGAGTTTGATATGTGAGACAAGATCTGTGTGCCCTATCCATCAAAAGAAGCTTTTTTCAAACAGATAAAGGATTCTATTTTCAATACCATTGGCTCTGTTCTGGCTACTACTTATAGACATTATTAAAACACCCAAAGAGAAAAGATTTCATAAATGGTCATTAGTCATATGTATCACATTTGAAAAGTGCAGATAAGGTAAAAGGATGCATTTTGACCCACTAGATGATTTTTTTTAAAGATAATTTTTTTAAAAATCTCAAGGTGGAAGTTGAATTCCAACATTTTAGCTTTACTGCATTGATTGTTTAGTTTACTGCATTGATAACCAACTGGGGCTTAAAAGAAAGTATTTCACATATACACAGGATGCAGTTTGGCTGCTAGTTCAGACAACTTTAGAAAGATTCCTGCAGCATAAATTCACAAACTTCGATTAGCCCTTATACTGAAATGGAAATTTCGTGTTCAGAGGTAATATACTACATAATAACAATAGCTGGGGAGTGACAGTAAGAGAATATGTTCATGCCTTGCCTTCTCAGAGGCATTTAATTGGTTGTGGCATGAAGAAGCTTCACAGTCTTCCTCAGCCTTGAATCACTTGATGATTAGGTGGCCTTTCAGATCCATTCAAATTAAATCAAAGCAAAGCAGTAACTCATTGCCTTCCAATTAGGATGAAATGTCATATTCCAGAATTACTAATTCATATGCTGACTGCTAATTCTAAAAGCTGTGGTCCCAGAACTTCTCGAAGGTACCAGGTTGGGAAAGGCTGATCCAGAAGGCTGATTGTTTGTTTTTGTCAAGTCATGGTCCTGAGTCATTGTTTGAGAATCACTGGTTTAAAATTTCACTGATTGGTGCCACCAACGCAGAGCCTTCATTTGCATTCAGTTCTAATACTCACCGAGGCCCTTTGCCTCATAGGTCAGTTTGAAACCCTGGCCTCCATTACTGCTCTCAGAACTGAAGTGGACAAAGAGCTGGTTATCTGTGGTGAACATTATAGGGAAAGAATTGCTACCGCAAAAGCGCCCATTCCTGCTCCCTGGTCCTAATGGTGGAGCAGAGAAATCTGGTCCATTTCTAAGCTGAAAAGTAAATGGTGAACAGAGTCAAGAAGAGGAATTCGTTAAGATATGATCCAAGAGCAATAATTTAGAAAACATACAGTGAAACCTCATTTTAACAGACTAATTCAGGGAGAGAAAGTGTCTATTATTTCCAAAGGTCTGTTGAATTCAATGAGTATATAATTACAGTGATGCAAATAATGTTCTTTGAGTGACAACATGACTATACAAATTATGCAAATTTACACAAATGGCATAATTTGCCTCATCTGCATAATGATGTCATCGTGTAAATTGATGCAAATGATGAACCAGATTTTACCCGGTATATATTATTTTTATAAATAGTAGGTTCTCATTTTAGCTTCACAACAAATCTGCAAATACTATTTTCTCTCATTTGATAAATCAGAAATGGAAACTGACATAAATTATTAGGGCTCTGGAGAACTTCAAGGGGGTGCTTCACTTTAACAAAGCTTCATTCAAAGCAGTTTTGGAGCACCTTCTCAAAGTGGATCAGTGCTGATCTGCAGATTTTCAGGCTAAATAGTTTTTTTGAGGAAGGCGCTTTCTTTTATCATGAGTCTTATACAATGGAAGGAATGAAGCTGGAGTGGCAGGAACCAGCAGATCCAAGGGTAAAGAGAACTATTATATCAATATAGATCAGTGCGTTCAAGGCCATCAAGAACAGCCAAGTATCCACTGATTCAGAAAAATGGGAGGAAAAAGCTTTAATTTAAAATCCTCAGTAAATATATATAGGTCTTCACTTCTACTGACTGCTTTTCTAATCTTCTGTGCATAAAGAACAGTGTTTCTCAACCTTGGTAACTTTAAGATGTGTGGACTTCAACTCCCAGAATTCCCTTGCCAGCATGGGAACAACATGGCTGGTTGGGGAATTCTGGGAGTCGAAGTCCACACACATCTTAAAGTTACCAAGGTTGAGAAACTGATATAGAGCCCTCATTTTTGTCTGCAATAAAAAGCCAAAGCTTGCCTACTAAAGTGTTCCCTATGCTAAGTCTTGAATAAGGGGTTAAATGTTTGGAAAGCTGAGATTCACAGCCTTGACTGGTGTGAAGCCTGATACACAGGGGCAAAATATTAACTGCAACTGTTGTTATTGTTGTTGTTGTTGTACATAACAAAATTTGTCATACCTCAACATAATCTCCATGGTTGCAGAAAGCATCATCATTCAGTACATGGAACGGTTGTTCAAAATGGATGCTAATGATGAAGCCATCCGGAACCAGAACATGCCAAGAACAATTGAGATTTGGAGGATAGTTTTGGGGATAGTTGGGTGAATTGATCACACCTCTGTCTGCATGCAAAATACCTCCACAACCTGAATAAAAGGAATGAAAGCCTATTAAGCAAGAAACAACTGAATTCCATTTAACTTATAACCTAATTCCATAAAATTGATGTTGCTCTCAACTAAGAGTATCAAATCTTTACAGAAGTATCTGCAATAAACCAGGATTATTTCTGAACCAGCGCTGAACAGATATTTTTAGGTTCATATAATAGTTTTGTGTAGAGAATTAGACATTTACTCTTGCATAATTTTTAAAAAATATGTTAGGAATCCACTTTTTCCGGTAGGGCTGTGTGCAACATTTTGGTCATTGTGGGCTGCACTTAATGTTTTAGGAAGGAATGATGGCCATAGTAGGTACAACTGCATTATTGCAAGGATTGGGATTTCTAGTTTTGAGGGGGATTTGAGGAACTGGGGATTTCTTTGTTATTGTAAACCTTCAGTACAAATCCGAGAACAGCCCAGTGCTGGCAACAATATTTGTACTCTTTGAACCACTGTGACTAGCCATTTTGCATTTTGAATGGCCAAACTCTGACTTGAGCTCCTGGACTGCAGACCAAAGTACTGCCTTCACCTTGACAATTTTGCTTGGCTTGACTTACTGGATTTCTCCTGTTTGGCTGATTCACTGACTATGAGCCAATGATCTGCAAAAGTTCAGGGCCACCACCACATTTCTTACTGCGCTCGTCTGTGCTTAGAACAGATTCACAGAAGAAATATGTTGAGAGAATTCTTGTTGCTCATTGTTTCCTTTCTGTTCTTTCTTCACCTCATCTCTCTTTAAATTTACAGAGGAAGTACAAGTGTAATTTAGAAAGGCACTTACTTTTGTGGAAGGAAGCATTAAATCCAGCACCAGTAATACTTGAATCTGAAGTGAACTGAATGAACATGGCATCCCCAGTTGATCTTATTGGGCCAGGAACTTCACGGCCACATACAGTGGATAGAACTGGTGCAAGACCATTGTCCCCTATGAAAAGAAAAGGGACAGAATGAACTGACGTGCTCTTTAAGTTTCCATACCAGTTATTTGTCAAAGGAACCATGTTTGATTTGGAGAAGTAAAATTATGCTTGGAAATTCTAACTTCTTTCACCATTTTTTGTTTTTGGCAGCCAAATTATGTTACTTATTCCAAGCCATACTGATCATACCATGATCATACCATACTGTTATGGTGACAGTGTTTGGAAGAGAACTGCAAATTCTAGAATATCTCATGCATTTGGATTCTAGGGACTGATAGAAACGAAATATCATTCTGCATTCAATTTTCAGAGTAACAGTTGTCTGAGGGGTCATTTATACATTCCACTGGGAGCAACATGGCCCAAGAACTGGTAGACGGTTGAACTCCATTTTAATGATATTCTAGCATTGGGCAGCCCAGCCCAGCCAAGTCAGAGGTAGATGTGCAGGAGCAGGCAAAGATGCATTTTTATATTATCATTATTGAGATTTTGTAATCCAGATTTCCCATTGCAATCCTCACTTTACAAAGATGCAAGTGTGCCTTACCATCTCTGAAGACAAGTTTATCATAATTGCATGAGCCATGAGACTCTATGTCCAAAGCCAGGATGTTGAACTCCACTGTTGAGCCTTGTGCTCTGATAAGCCATGTGCAATCTGCAAAATTTCTGTACTTTGAGGGCCAGCCTGGTGAGAACAGGAATAAAGGTGCTTCACTGGCTGTTAGGAGACCTCCACAGGCACCTGTCACCAAATCAGGAGATAGAAAAAAAGAGAGAGATTTATTGTTCCAGTTTAATAGATGCACCATTTGTTTCTCTTCTTCCTATGCACATTAATTTATCCTGGGTTCCCCAAGCAGCACCTTTGGGGGACCCCCTGTTTCAGCAGATGTCTCCCAGTTTCTTTGCCTCATCTGTATTACTATTCTGATAAATCAGAGCTTCATAATTAGTTATGTCTCTATGGCAGCCATCTATGAATGGGAAAATTTTCTCAACAAGCCGTTTTGCAAAAGTGGCCAGAAAATGTTTTTAAAATCCCGAACTGGCCCACTAGCCCCAAAAGTATATACTAGAAGTCATGCAACTTTCACATAAAGGAGAAATGCGTGGAGGTACATGGGGAAAAAAAGCACGTTGCTCCCTACCTGCCTGAAAATGGGGCTACTACTTCCCACATCTTCCTTTTCCATGCAGAGAGAAACTGGGAGCAATTGTCCCCTGCTTTCTGTGCACAAAGGTAGGGGTGGGAGAAGCAGTTATTCCCCATTTTGTACTACATAGAAAAGAAGCATTCAGTGCATGGGGAGACCACAGATGAGGATCATGTTTTGTCCTGCACAAGTGCTCTTCTCCACGTAGAAAGAAGTAGGGAGCCATCTTTTCCAACACTACCAACAAAAGATACTCTAACAGTTATACAGAGAATGCAGCACATTTCTCTCTGTCCCCCCAAAACAGGTTAACTATAGAGATGGGGATGGGAGACAAACCTATAGGCAAGTTGTTTTCAACATTTGTTGGCGTTTCCATTGCATACCAATCCAAAAGAAAACCCTTTCCATTTACAGAATAATCAGAGATGAACTGGAGAGTGACAGAGTTTCCAGAGGAGGTGAAAGAAGACGGTGCTATCCCACAATATGTTGCAATGAGATGAGAATGTGTATTTGGTCCATCATAAATCTGCAGAAGAAATAGATGATCGGGATTTGGAATTATTTTTAAAATGCCCATGGTTTATGTCTAAACTGTACTAGCAAAGAAAAGTGAATAATTGGCCTTAATTGGCTACTGAAAGCATCTGAAAATTACATATTTTACAAGTAATTATCTATTTATGCTTAAAATGTCTTTTGCAGCTTTAAGGCAGCGTCTGATAGTCTATCCATATTGGGATGTTGAGACTACTGATAAAGCAAAACTTGCTTTGTTATTTATTTGCACTATACTGTCACTAAAAAAGGAGAGGCACACGATGGACTCTTACCTTCAACTTATCTTTATAGCAATTACTCAAATCCTCAATATCCATTTGTGAGACATCACCATGGATAACTTGCCTTTCATTCACAGTTATCATCCACTGATAGTTGGAGAAGTGAGGGTACTTTCTAGGCCACAGTGGAGAAGCAATTTGTCCGTTTGTTCCGACAATATTATTTCCAAATACTAAAAAGGAGATAGCAAAATGGATCCATATTTTAATGTATACATTGTATCCATCTATATATTGTACAGATTTTTAATATAGCATTTATTTATAAACTACTCAATAAACTTGTTAGCAGTAACTGTGACACAATCCTGATTTACTGAGGAGGCCCCTTCTGTGTGCCTTGGATGGCAGCAGAGAAGAAAGGAAGTCCTCAGCCAGGACGCTGAATGGGGTCACTTGGGCAGCAAAGTGTCTAATTGAAGGCTTCTTATGGGTTTGCTCCAAGGCGCTTAAATAGGGACATGTTCCTTCTTCATTTCTAGGTTGGGCACTAAGCGTGTCAGCCCACCCAGTACAAGAGACTGTGACTTTTAGGCAGCTCAGTCTGCTGTCCTGATGTTGACTGTTGATGTACAACTTCAAGGCTCATGGTGATCTTCCATCTTCATCTTAAACCAGAATAGGAGAATTGAGACACAATATTAACAGAAGGTTCTTTTAAAGGGGATACTGACTCTTCAAAAGCAGGAGGATCCTCTATAAAGTGGAATGTTACTTATTTGCACTATACTTATTGCTCTCTTGATTATTCTCAGCAACTATGAAAACCTCCTCCACTGGGGGAGATGGGCAGCATACAAATTAATTAATTAATTAAATAAATAAATAAATAAATAAATAAATAAATAAATAAATATGCTGTATCAGATATTTCTCTCCTTAGCACCAGCTAACTCAAATGAGTAGACAGTATATTTCCCTGTACAGTATACAATATATTTCCCTGGGTTGATATTTTGGCCCTGAAAATGGTACAAAAATCAAAGCAGAAGTCAAAAACATAGAAAATGCGTCATGAAATGGAGATATGATGGAGTGAAAGTGTTAAGAGCAGCCTCCTCCAATTCAATGGCCATTAATTATGTTGGACTACAGTTCCAGAATTTCCAGTTAGCATGGCTATTGCCCATGCTGGGTGAGAATTCTGGGAGTTCTATTTCAACACATCTAGAAGCCACATTGTTGAGAGAAGCCTAGGTAAAAGAAAAGTTTTCACACTTGAAATACTGCAACTCCTTGAAAGTTGTATATAGTATATGCTAATATTTGCAGCTTTGACCTCTTGCACCAAGACAGCTGAAGAGCCACGTGCAATATTTTAACCACAAAAAATCAAATAGAATTTAGGTCACTGCGTAAGATTCTTTTATGTTAACAATAATATTCACAAATTACGTACTTATAACAAAAATCAGTGAATATCTATAGTTCATCTGAGACTAATCTTAAAATACATGGATGGGATTTTGAATCTGATACACTTGTGCAAGATTAAGTACAGCTTTCTTCTTAGTTTTATTGCAACTTTCAAATTCCCTCTGTCTTCAGTGGTAAATTTATTATATCCATACTATGTGTAGGGTTTTTTTAATTTAAAAAAAACCCTCAGAATTACGTAGTGATAATTAGTGTCCTTTATCCACTGTTCTTCAAACACGTTGGTCTAGATAGTCTTTCATCCTCAGTTAATTGTTGGCCTAGTGTAATGGGATTTGTAGTCCAATGTATCTGGAGTAAAATGTGTTGAGGATGGATACATTGCAATACTATAATATTAAAATTAAGGGAGAAACATAGACCTGCTCACTGATTTTTCAAAGAAGAAACCTAGATAGTCATAGCATAATTTTTCTTTTTCCATCTTCCAAAGAATTCGTAATAATTGAATTCTTCTGGAGTCAAATATTTACTTACAGTGAGCAAATGTGGCCTGGAATCCCCTTCTACTGATAGAGCCATCCGAGACAAACTTCATCCAGAGAATGTGTCCAGTAATTGAGGTATAATTCACTGGCAAAGAGTTCCCACAGTAGCGTCCCACCAGAGAACCACTGAAGTTGCCTTCCCTAATTTCTATGTAGTCTTTGGTACAGCCTTCACTTTCTTCCACCTGAAAGTCCCTGAAAGGGGTTTAATTAATATAATTAAATTAAATGTACAAAGTTTAGTAAAACAATAATAGCCATTTAATAGAATTTCAAATCATTGTTCTGTTAAAATATATCCAGTCAAGTTTTTTTTTCATTGTTACAGATAAGGAAAGTATTTCTGTGTGTTTTTGATTGCTATGTCCTTCCATATCTCCTGTTTTCTAGAATAGGAGGGCCTTACAAGGATCCATTCTTGCTCTATCCAAATGAAAACCAAAGGTCTTGGTCACGCTTATTCTGGTAGCATCACTGCACCCTTGACTGTTCCCCTGTATTTCCCCTGTTGAAAGCTTAAACACGTTTTTTAAATGGAAAGAGTAATTTCTGGCTAAAAAAGATTGCCCATCCCTGCCAGTATGATTTACTTATTCCAGAGATCACTCAGGTGCAGTCTGTTGTAGCACAGCATTGGAGCCCTGCTAAATGGTGCCTTTGGACATGCAAAGCAAAATAATAAATTCAGTGTTCTTCTATAACGGCTTACAAAATGTTACCTTTTAAAAAGCATTTGGTGCTTATTCTATGAGTTAAGATTACATACATGCACCTGCCACCTAAAAATATTGCCACCCCTATTCATTCCATGTTACAGCCCATCAAACCTTCAGATCAAATCTTTGCCCAGCCCCATTAATTTTACTTCTCTTAAATGCCTTAGAATTCAAAGAAGCATGCCCATATTTTAGAAAAGTTTTTAAATAAACAAGCACTGCTATCTACAATATTTCAGCAATTGTTTTAGCTTCAGGTTCTCCAATATACAATAATGGAAAGACAAAAACAAAGTTAGCCAACTGCATTGCTGCATTTGCTTTAATCTCTTTCATTCAAATTTAAATCTGTTGTTACAGATGTAATGACTCAGACGTTCCATCTTTGTGTAGAATTAAGCTGGACAATTATCTACCTTCCCAAAGGAATAAAATTGTTTTGTTTTATGTTATGGCTTTGTACTAAACCTTCTGGCTATCTGCTGGATGCTTCTTGGTCTTCCATTTCCTTCTAAAAGAAAACACAATAGCTAACATTTAGAGCTAAAGGAAAATATTTAGTTGCCTAAGGAATGGAGCTGACTGCGTGGGAAGTAAGAATTGCATTTGCAATCCTAAAAGAAATGAAACCTGAGTCACCACGCAGGTCATTCCTCTGTCCTTGATCTTCCCCTTGGTTTCCCCTTGATTTTTCTTCTGACTGCAATTCTGAGGACAGTGTCTGGATTTTTTAAACTGAGAAGTTGGAATGCCAAGCTCATCTGGATGTCATACTAAAAGCATGCCTTGAACGATGTTTACTGCATTACCAGAATTAATTATTTGGTAGAGGGAGGAACTCTATTATTTTACATTTTGGGGATTGAACTATCATTGAAGCTGGTTAGACTAATGCAAAACTTCAGTGGTTCCCAGTTCAAATTCAGTTTTTATTTCTATTATTATAGATGGAGCAATACTTTCAATTTTAGGAAAAGACACTCTTTAGTTGGGGTGTTTCTGTTTTTGAACTGCCTGTGACCAGAAATGTTCTTTGCCATTTTTTTAAAGCTTTGATGTATTGGTTGTTGCTTTTTTTTTTTTTTTAGTTTTTCCAAGTGGGTGTGCATACATTCCCCTTAAAATGCATGACTCAAAACCCGGGCCACATGTGTTCCAATTTAATTGCAAATGAAAGGGACTGGGCTTTAATTTCATCTCATGCCATCTCAGACAGAAGCCATCTTTCTGAAACGTCTTTTGTACATGTTCAGAATGTTCTTTCTTGAAAATTGTTGAATAGGTCCTGATGTGAGGAAGGGAAATCCCACCAGTTGTTATTCTGTTGCTATGTTTCTTCTTAAATGTACTGGCCTAGCTTAGTCAATTATACAAGAGCCAGTTTGGTCTAATGGTTAAGGCACTGGACTAGGAGTGGGGAGACTTGCCTCAGTCACAGAAGCCAGATGGGTGACTTTGGCCCAGTCACTTTCTCTCAGCCCTAGGAAGAAGGCAAGGGCAAACCACTTGTGAAAATGTTATGTAGAAAATAGTATGGACTTGTCCATGTAATCACCAGGAGTCAAGACTGACTTGTGGGAAAGAAAAAAAAAACCCAATCTATATGTATCACAGTTTAATATAACATAGGCGGTACTAAGCAAACGTCAGAGTTTCTGTAACAAAATAATATTGTATTTTTCAGTATGGTAGCCAGTCATAAATAAAATAAAATCAGAAGGCTTTTTCTAGAATCAGTGTATACAGTATCTGAATTCTCAGATTTGCTTCTATCTTGAATTGATGTATATAGCCATATGGCTGCATTTCATACTAAGTTACAGCTATCCCTTGAAACATGCAAGGAGCAATATTGCCAAGCCAGTAATGAATTAGTTAGGTGCCATCAAGTCAGGTTCAGCTCCTGATGAGTATATGGATAAATGCTTGCCATCTCAGCCTGTTTTTAACAGTACCTTATAAGTCTTCCAAAGAAATTCCAGTAATCTCTTTGAACCTGTCCATCCACCTCTTCTATGGTCTTGCTCCTCTTCTAGTTCCCTCAAGCTTGTCAAACATATACATATACATATACATATACATATACATATACATATACATATATATATGTATTTTTTTCTAATCCATCATCCACTCGGATCACATGCCCAAAGTGGGCAAGTTTCTGTTTGCTGATCATTGCCTCAAATGAATGATCAGTCTTTATTTAATCCAGCACTCTTATTAACTATCTCTGAATCTATTATTCTTTTGCATGATATTACTTAATAAATTTTAGAATGTAGGAATATATTTCCTCTTTTGCCTAAAAGCAACATACACAAACCTTTTTGCAATTTTGTGATATAAACAGGGAAAAACTGTACCTGTTCCATTTTACATTGTCCATTTTTTCATTAATACTATTTTATATTACTAAATGCACTGAATCTTTCTCTCAAAAGTTTTTACATCCTATACTGTTTGCTTTACTGTCATATTGCATAGATTAATAGCCATACATTTGGGTTACTTTTTATACTGCTGATTTTTTTTAAAAAAAATGATACTGACTTGACTGCTCACTAGGGCAGAAAGGTAGGGTATAAATCCAATAAATAAACAAAAGTATTTTTTTAACATTTTAAATTTTGTGTGGCTTGCTTTTGTTTATTATATGCTAATTTAAGGTTACTTTTAACAGAAAGCAGGCCAAAATTTGATATTGAATAAATAGACTATTGTGATTGTTACATTGGCCTAATAAGATTTCTTCAGCATCTGTGTGCTTACAAAAAATGAAAAATGAAAAAAGTTTATCGGCATGAAATCCCACAAGGCAAAATAGCTACTAACTAACTAACTAACTAACTAACTAACTAACTAACTAAAGTTCCCTCCTTGTCTATAATATAGGGTTGGCATCTCTAAGCACAGATGCCAATTGTTTGAAAGCTGACCAGGTTTATATGCAACAGAAAAAAATTAAAGCAAGCCCTTTCTGGCTGTGATTGTATTCACTTTCCAAGTTGTGGGTACTGTTTTCCATGCTGGTAATTACATCCTTCTAAACCCAGCATTTCCTTCCTGCTGCTCCACTAAAAGATTAAACAATAACTCTTTGAAAAATGGATTTACGTGAAAGACAGCTGGAGCCGGTTGCCAGGGGAGCTCAGAAGGTTCCAGACACATTCAACGTTCAGTGGATAAGGCTCAGGAAAGCTTGGGCTATTGAAGGCTCCTCTCTCCATGTGGAAGGTACCCCCACAAGCTGTAGAGTGGATGCAGGAGATGAGACATAGTAAGATGGAAAGAGAGAAAACAACTCAAGTAGGACAAATATTGTGAGTCTGAGAAAAGCATGGGATTTCCCTTAGCAAAAGCAAATCTTGCTTGAACGCTATGGCTCACGACAGAAAATCCTAGATATAGGAAAGACGTGGCTCCCCTCCTCCAGTGTTAGAAGTAGTGGGGCTTCAGAGTATGTCCAGATAAGAGTTTTCTGTATTCCCAATTTAGTACCTTTGCATTAGAACAGAAGTGCAGTGCAGAATACCTGGAAGAGAAACCTGGAAATACCTGGAAACCAGAGAGCCAGTTTAGTCTAGTGGTTAAAGCTCCAGGCTAGAAATAAGGAGACTGTGAATTCTAGTCCTGCCTTAGGAATGAAAGCTGGCTGGGTGACTTTGGGCCACTCACTCTCTCTCAGCCCAATTCACCTCACAGGGTTGTTGTGGGGAAGACAGGAGGAGGAAGGCATGTTCGCTGCCTTGAGTTATGTACAGGTGGGATAATATATAATACACACACACAGTCACACACACACACACAGTTATATTCAGAGAGCACCTGATTAAGTTACAACCATTTTTCAAGCAAAAAGGAATACATTCAGCATTCTAGTTAATTGCTCCCAGGAATGAAATGTGTAACCATTCTCAGTAGCTTCCTATTTATTTTTTCCTAAATGAATTTCTGCATAGGACCAAATCATGTGAGCTTTTGTCCCTTGGAGCCCTGTTTAGGCTTTAGCCTGGCATAGGTAGGGGCTGAAGAGGTTATGAAGGAAGAGATATAAAAATATGGCCTACCTTAATGTCTTACCTTGCTGCACAACCAACCTTGTTTGATTAGTGTCCCCAATTAAAAACTGCCAGATGACTGGCTCTCTAATTACCATTGGCTATACTGGCCTGGAGATTTGAGAATTATAGCCCAACTCATCTGTAATAAGGTGTGCCAGGTTGAACCAACCCTTTTCTCTGAAGGAACCCACATCTAGGGATGAAAAGCAACTTGAAAAAAGGGGCTGCCACCCCTTTGTTACCATCCAATTTCTCATTCCCCCACCAGCCTTTTGGGGGAACCAGGAGAGAACTGAAGGGGAAACCTTCACCCCAGCCCACCCCAGGTTTGGCTAAACTACAGGAAGGGAAACCAGCTAAAACACTGGGAGTCAACAGCTCAGCCAAGCTGAGGTGGGTGCTAGAAGGCAAGAGGTCAACTGCAGGATTTTAAAAAAAAATCAACGTCATTAAAAGTGGCAAAGGTAGATGAAGTTCCATACACTCAACCCACAGAAAAGAAGAGATAAGTACAAAAACCCTAACATGATTCTAGCCTATAACAAAACAGCTCCTCCTTTGCCAGCCTTGCCTAATACAACTCCTTTCATCCAGGACTCCAGTCACCTCCCCACAAAAATCTAAACCTTTTCCCACCCAAGACCTTGACAGAGCCCCTTCTTTTCTTCTGTTGGTTCACAAGGTCAGATGACTACTTCTGGGCACCTAAGTGTGGCTTGTTATTTAAAGGGCCAGCCGCTCCCCACTGCAACATCTGATGGACTAACAGAAGGCTAGCCTATTAGATTCTCCTAAGATTCAGTCGAGCATAAGACATCTTCTAAGTGTGTTATTCCATGCAGCAAGTTCGGGAACAGAGAGAGTCAGCAAGCACCAGGACATTGTTGACAAAAGGCCAAGCAAATGTCAAAATCTATACCTTTTGAGCTATATAATTTGCTGCTGTGCTGCAAGATTGGCGTGTACTTTACTAATAGTAAATAAGCTTTTTGCAGCATTGTGCCTTATGTATTACCCAGGCTATAATGCTTCATTCCTGAGAGCTTCTGATGACAAGACATGTGCAGGCAGAATTAAAATGTTTGCGTCTTCAAAAGTTATTTGTCTTTACACTACAATCGTTCAAATTTATTCTTACCAGATGTTGATGCAACAAAAGTGGCACGGAACCCTTTTGCTGTGGTAGCATTAGTAGAGACAAAGTTGATGGATAAAGCATTGCCAAAAGAAGTAACAGGAAGTGGCATTGTGGAGCCACAATAACGCCCTGGAGAAACAAATGTAAGTATTATACAGACAGTATTGCATTATTTCTTTTTCCTTGTCCACTTTGCTCATTCCCTGTTCTCTGCAAATACTTTTTAAAAAACTGTTTCAACTTTGAGAGGAACATTCTTAAAAGCTTAAAAGGTATACTTTCTGTACTATGAAGAGAAAGGAAAAGGTCTGTTACATGCTTCATGATTAATATGCAATACATCTTTGGAAGATAAGATGTAGTGCCCGCTGCATACAAAAACACTTGCACATCTTGCTGGTGCATTATTAATATCAGAACATGTCAGTCTGTTTTTAAATATCCCTGCTTGTTTCCCATGAGAAGCTGTTTATTTTTTGGGTGCCACCCTACTTCACCTGGTTCATCAGATATCTTAAGGAGTGACACTTTTCCCCAAATGTTCAGGTATGTATTCATTCCATTGTTCTGATCTCTGCAAAATGAGAAGTTGTAAGAAGACCTTCTTCTTCCTTTTCTCAATTACTCTATGAATAACTCCACCCTATTATATATACAATACACATTACAACCTTGGCAAATTTAATGAAGAAACTGGATGGCTTAATTGCTATGGACAGTGAAAAGAGAAGGTGATTGCAGTGAGCAACAGAGCAGCCTCTTCTCTGTAGCCCATAGTCATGTATCTCATTGTGTTGAAGACAAATTCAGCAGAGGTTGCAGAGTGCAGCGGGGAAACCTGTCACCATCCAACTGTTGTTGGACTTTAATTTCCATCAGCCTGATGCAACATGGACAATGGCCAGGGATAATGGGCACTGCTGTCCCAAAAAAGTCTAGAGGGCCATAGGTTTCCTACCCTGCTTGCTTTATTTGTTTAAATTTACATGCTGCCAAATCCATTCAGATTTCTGGAGGCCTCTGCATTAAATCAGCTAGCAGATACTTTCCAGATTTTTTTCCCCTGAAACATAGAAATATCATTTATCTTTAAAGTGTCATTATCTCTTAACAAGTACAGTTATGAACAAATAAAATCCATGCTTAAAAGATATAGGCAAATCAGTACTGTATATGTTCTCATACCTTGCAAAGGAGCATTGGAATTATCTCCTTCCCGAATTTCTACATAATCAGTGCTGCAGTTATGCATGTCATTTTCAATCTCAATGTCAGTGAATGATAATGTAACGTGGTTAACTGTTGAAAAAGAATGGTGCAAACATGAGGAATGGTATTGCATTATATAGACGACTGAATTAAACTTTCATACTTGATATTATCTATCACTATAACTTTCCCAGCTGGATGGAAGATATTAATCATGAATGAGGAGCTGCTCTGTATCAGACCAAAGTCATATCTAGTCAAGCATTCTGTTCCATGCAGCTAATCAGGTGCTAGTGGGAAGTCTTTAAGAAACTGGTATTCAGAGATCTATAGCTTCCATCTATGGAAATCAAATATAGCCATCATAAAAAGTAGCTTTGAAAGCCTTATTTACCATGAAATGATCTATTTTAAAACCATGTAAATATTCATCACTACATCAGGAGCTGCCAAATTTCTTTATCTGAAATGATACTCCTATGTTTTAATAATAGTTCCTCCTAGAATGTCTAGTAAGTTGACCATATGCTGAGAGGCCTAAATAGACCGTAGATGATCTTTTCTTTTTTTAATACAAATCCAATATGAAATCTAAGCTGTCCTAAACAATAGTATATCCAACTAAAATCATTTTAATCCTTTCATCATTCAAGCACAGAATTGGTGGGAAAGTGATTTCAGCCACTAAATAAATATCTTTCTTGCCTAGAACCCAGGAATTAAAAAAAAGAGTAATTAAGGTTTGATGACACTTATCTCAAATTCCTCTAACACTACTAATTTTTGCTTTCAGAGAGAAAAACAGTAATACCAAACAACATTTAAGCAGAAGGATTATCCTTTCAGCAATGAATCCTGCATATGCTCTGAAAACCAAGATGTCACTCAAGTAGTAGGCAATATGTGACTCATAATGAATTTCTTGATTTTTTAAATATAATTTGCATTAAGAATTTTAATTACAATAATAAAAACTAATATAAACTAAACTTAAAGAAACAGAAGAGAATGGAAAGAAAGAATAAAAAGTGCAGGAAAAAAAGAAAGAAAGAAGAAGAAAGAAAGAATATAATAAATAAAAAGAAAAGAAATATATAAGGAAGTGACTTCCAACCTTTATTACAACAAGTATAAACAAATTTAATAATTCTTCACCCCCTATAAGGTTAAACAGATATCTCTTCATCCCATATCCCATCCTTTATCTATAAGCAAATCCATAAAACATCAACTTTTCAATCCTGAGGTCAGCAAAAGGTCCATCAAGGGTTTCCAGAACATTGAAAAAAAAAGTCTTATTTTAACTTTGATTAAATAAACCAACTTTATATTCCTTCCTTTTACTTCTAACAATCTTAATCTTTAATTCAATCAAATAGTGTTGTAGGATTCGATTTCTCTTCAATTCTTCTTTATCCGATCCCACAGATTTCTTCAAGGCTTTAACAAGCCTCTTTTGTAGATCCAATAACAAAACATTTTCCAGGTCATTCTCTTGGTTTATCATATGTATTAATATGATACATGATGATATGATACAGTTTCTTTTGTATGCCCAGTAAGCATCCTTTTCCAAATTATTATCTTGGCCTGTCATTTGTAGTTCCATTTTCGATACCTTTTCTTGTCAGATAAAATTTGTTCCACATCTGTCATTCCTTCATTAACATCTTTTAGACATAGTGTATCCATAGAAGCAGACATCATTACTGAGAGTGTTACTGTAGTTGCTAATTTCTGGTTCCATTCTTCAAATACTTCCTTTAATATTTCCAATGTTATAATGTTTTGTGTCATTTTGTAAGTCCCAGTGTTAATTGACATCAAGAACAATTGACTTCTATTTTTTTTTCTTCTGCTTAAACTCTTTAGTCCCCTCCAGTGTCCAGTTTCTAAAATCATCACTTATCTTTTGTTATGACTTGCAATAGCCAGGATAGCCAAAATAAGTCTGTTTCCCATGAGAAACCGTTTATTTTTTATAGTTAATTCCAAAATCTTAGAGTAAAAGTCAATATTCCAAATTTATATGGACCCTTAATACATTTATAACTTTCTTAAATCAAAATCTTATTTAGCTTTTTGCTGTTTATTTCAAATTCTTTAAGCTTATAATTAATTTTTCTTTTGTTCAGAGTTGAAGATAAAGTCTCCCAATGAAGACTCTTCAAACATGTCATTTCGAAGGTCTCTAATAGCTTTAAGATGGTTAATAGGCAATTTCTGAAAGTGATTAGAAAGTGAGGTTTGCGAACTTAACGTCCTTTAAAAGGCTCTGCCATGATTGAGCAAAAAGGCTGATCCTGTCATCTGGCATTCAAACCTGTGGAAAACCACTGTTTGTGGTCTCCTTGCATGGAGATGTCTGGAGCACAGGTGGGCACTCTCCCATCCTCTCCTAATCTGGAGAAGTTCCAGGGAACTGGTCTACACACCAGTTCCTTGGTCTTTGCCACGGTCATCAGCTCTGCTTTCACAAAGTCGTTTTCAATTCGCCATACCTCACCTGGAGGCCAGAATGAATTTCTTGACTTTTATTAGGAATTCTATATGTGTGATTTAGTTTTTCCCCTTTTCTAGATGGGTGATCTAGGTTTTTTCCCTTTCCCCAAATAAAATCTTTTTTTATATCTGAGCCCTTGGCTATCTACTTTAATAAAGGAATTTCTATCACATGCAGGATTGCATATTTGCCTGGCTCCCTTCTGTATTCTTGAAAATCTTACAGTTTGTAAATTCTGCATTTCCTGGAGTTGGACAAGGAAAACTAAGGTACATTTCTCGTTATTATTTCCTAGGGCCAGGCAGGTAGTAAGAGCTTGAGCAGAATGATTCAACTCAACATGCTAGAAATATTAGAAAGTGCTACAAAGCTGATGGAAGTATATTGCAACTTTTTCTTTTAGAAAAAGATGTCTACCAGTATAGAAAAAAAACAGACCTCCTCCCAGAATTACAACTACCTCTTTGTTTTTTCAATCTTAACCATAAAAATTCTTCATGCTTCTTTCACACACAGTTACTCATTCTCTACTTAGATGCATACCACAAGCTGATGTTTCATTCGAAAAACAAACCAGGTTTGAAAACCAGAGGTTTCCTCTGGTTTTGGGCAAGCTGGAACTATATTTTGCTTTAAACCAAAAAAGGAGGGTGATAATCACTCAGCAAAAGGGAAGCAAGGGATATGTAAACCATCTTGTCATATTGCATTAATGTTCCAATGTCATACCTTATTATGGTTTTGATACCCAGACTAGTTGTACTGCAGTTAAAAAATAGGATCAGCCAGTCAACCATTCCAACAAGCGGTTGAGTTTAACTGACTAACATCAGGCTCTATAATAAATCTGAGTCCTTCTCCATTAAACCTATGTAAAGTTGGTAGACAAAAACTTGTAATTATGATCTGCAGGGTTTTCAAACTATACATTTCAGTGTGGGCTGGGAGGTTGTTCATCCACAGTTCACTAAGAGGAACAGTGCTTTTCTCCTAATTTCTAAGCTCTAAAAAAGTTTTTAGTGTCACTATATATTTAGTTGAGCTGTGTTATAGTAAAGCATAGGCATCCACAATGTACCTGTCACATATATCAGGGACCCCTGATTTAGCGGAATATATAAGCCTAGCTATTCTCTCAGACTGGATATATGAGCTACCTCAAAGTATGAGAAACTGGAAATTAAAAGACCAATATGTATACTGGCACTTGTAAATTTAATGACCAGTTTGCACATACATTTCTCTTATGCCCACAGGACTAGTTTGCACAAAAGATGTAATAACCTTCTTTATGGCCTATGGAATTTCCATGGTATTTTATGTTGCATAATCAAGGCTGCACACTAAACACTTTATCTTATTTTGCACCAGATCATTAAATCCTTTCACATTACATCCCCACAAGAAGAGATTAAGTGTCCCTTGATCTTGCCCTTCTACCAGGATGCAGGATTTCCTACAGAGAAGAAAAGGAGGAATTCTGCATTGTTTTTACAGAAGAGAAGAGGATGTTAGTCATTGTTTTCCCAGAGAGAAATGTATTGGTTAACTTACATGGTTCTTGGGCTTGAATAATCCAGCTACAGTTCTGATTATTCGGGTATACTGCTGGATACAGAGGAGAAGAAATGGCTGCACCAACTGAATCAGCTTCTAAGACACTTCCACAAGCTTTGGAGTAATAAAAAATATGCAAAAGTTAGAGTGGCTGAACTGCAATGAAATTGTCCCTTTCTTAAAGGATCATAGTATAGATCTCAATGTGAGTGAGTTGGCCCAGTCTAGCCAAAAGAGACTTGGTCACAGCATAGATGAAAGAAGTCTACTAGTATCTATCATTCTCCACTTAAAACTTCACACAGAAAAGCCTATATCTAGAAAAGTGAGCCACAAAATCAAAATATAGTTGGGAAAACACTGAACCAAAGGAGACTGTCCGCTCAGACACAACATACACATACAAGTTATACATCTGCAGAGCTACACTGAATGTGCTTCTTTTCCAGGATTCACATTTGTGGGAATTCAGCTCGTCTGATGAATAGACTCTGAGGATGAGGCCAGATTGCTATTGTTTACTTTCTACAACCATGTATTCAACACAATATGAACAAGCTCCTGATAGGATTGTGTGAGAAATCTGGTTTGAATTAGCAATGCAGGTTTTCTTAAGCATTAAAAAGAATCAGCAACTATGCAAAATGATTTTTTGGATATATAGATTTTATATCAATTTCTTCAATATATATTTTTAATTGTAAATATTTTCCAATATATGCTTTTTACACATAATTTTCACAGATACAGGCATAATTTATGCAGTTTCTCTGATGCCTGTTTTTAATATAATTGCCTCAACATATGCTTTTAAAAACTGAAAACAACATAAATGTTTAGAGTATGAACTGTAATATAGAAATTGAAGCAATATAGTCTTTTTTGAATGAGTCTTCTGAATAAACACTCTTTTTAGGACCTATCTTTTCTAAATTAACACATTTCTTACTGGGAAATTATGTGTGTTAATGAAGTGTTTGCAGCAAAGTGTTTTTGATGAACTGTGCCCATTCATTACCCCAGGATTTTTATTTTTTTTTAATATTCCTAGTTCTTTCCAGATAGTCCCTAGAGAGTGGCTGCTCTGGATACTTGGTGGGCTCAGGGAGCTGTTGTCAGTGATACTATATCACTGGCATGGACAGGCCAACATTTGTGATGGTTTTGGGGAAAAATTGATTGATTTTTTTTAGAGATTAGAGTATGTGTGTGTGTGTGTGTGTGTGTGTGCGCGCGCATGCGCACGCACCTTTGAATCAGTCTTGACTCCTGGCAGCTGCCTGGACCAGTCCCTGCAGTTTTCTTGCCAAGATTTCAGAAGTGGTTTGCCCTTGCCTTCTTCCTAGGGCTGAGAGAGAGTGACTGGCCCAGGCTCACCCAGCTGGCTTTGTGCTTAAGGCGGGACCAGCATTCATGGTCTCCCAGTTTCTAGCCTGGTGCCTTAACCATGACACCAAACTGGCTCTCATTTCAATTTTTTTTAAAGGTACAATTGCAAACATTGAAAAAAAATATCCCTAAAGGTATCATTTTTGGCCTCCATCTAGAGGCCATACCTGGGGTGCCAGAAGACCTGCATGAGGGCCACCCATTGCCCAGAGTATTGAGTCCCAGAGTATTGAGACACTGTATGCACTCATCTGAGCTTGACTTGACCCAGCTATACCGTACTTCAACTATATTTCTTCACGCAGTCATGCCATGTTGCATATGACACTTCCAGCAAAAAAAAGTTTTCATTAAGTTGCTGTTGTCTTAAAAGAATCAAAAGCCTTAATATCTAAATACCTTTCTGGACAAGGAGTGCTAATCTAGATTTTACATCACAGAGAAACTTGCCTTCAGTGAACCAAGCTCGAAAGCCTCGGAGATGTACAGATGCATCAGAGCGAAACCGCACAAACATGGTATTTTGGGTAGATGTGAAAGGGGGAGGCTGCCGCTGACCACAGACTTTTCCAAGAAGTGGAGCTTCCCTATTTGGACCATCAAAAACCTGTATGACAGAGGAGTCAATAGAACTTTAGAATCGTGTAGTTTAGCTCCCACAGTTGGCAACATAAACAACTCCAATGTTCTACAAGTATTTGCAATATATTATATGAACCCATTACCTGCAAACATGAGTCTCCCTATGCAGTACCAGCCTGCCTGTGTCTTAAAGGCTAGCAGGAGACTCTCCTTCAATTCTTTTCATATTGACAATGCATTTGATGCACATTAAAAAAGGTTGGCATTTCCATTGTTCAGCTGTGCCCTCCATTTTGACATGGTTGACCTTCCCTGCTCCTGGTTTCAATATGAGAAGGGCCCATTTATTTGGAAATTTGCAAAATATGAGCAGTTATAGCTATGCCTGTTCATTGTTGTAGTGGTGAAAAGGAGGGGAAATATCCAGAAAGAAACAGCACTGCAGCTGATCCAGAAATAAGTTACTTCTGCTCTCTCAAACATCGTCAACAATATGGGCTCACAGAGGTCTGGAGCTGCTTTCAGATTGATTAAGATTAGTTGTACAGAAGTGTGTGATGTAGCTGAACACATGGCTTAAAACAGGGTGTTACCCTAGCCAACTGTCACTGATTCAACAAAACATATTCAAGTAAGACATGTCTTGGTACAATGTGTGAACCTATTCTTTCTGTGCTTACTAGAGATAGTAGATTCTCTGTTCAACTGGCTACAAATTCACTTTTTTTTTTTTTTGCATGAGATGAAAACTTTATTTCCCCTAATATTTTTTTGACTAAGCTGTCCTTAAAAAAAAAAATACTATATTCCCTTTCCTTTTCTTGTATTTTTGATAATTTACAGTCCTTGTTTATTATTCAGTCTTGCTTTGTACATCACCTTATATCTTTAGCAATAATAATAAAATAATGTTTATTTTAGTGCAACAATTACAGACTAGTATTTGGTTATGGATGTAACTGGACATTACTCAGATGTATGCATTTTCCACATACGTTTTGCTGGAACTTTATAGATAATCATACATATATAATATGTAATGTATAATATATAATACATAATAATACAAAGATAATAATTATTAAGTGAATTTTAAGTGAAGTTGTATTTGCGCTATGAATCAGACTCAGTATGTAAATGTCAGGTACCCAATACAAATCTAAAAGAAGGCAATCCCCATTGTGAAACATTATTAATTAAGCATTAATTAAAACTAAAAATCTCTAAATAACTACATTGTTTTGATTTATATCCAATTAGAATTTTTTTTAAAAAAAGGAATGTTTGTTTAAAAACATTGAAGTAAGCCAATCATTTTTTCCATGCATATTTTGAGAGTGACAGGCTTTTTTTCAGGTGTAGTAGAAGTTCTGAATTTTAGAAATGGACCCTGGATATGTTTTGAACAGCTGCACAATCTGTATGAAGTTGACGGACGAACTAAGATGTAATGAGCGAAATACGCGGCTTGCTTCCAACTGTGTTTGTTCTGCCATATGAAGCATTTGTAAAGGTTTATTGCTAAGTGAGAGAAAGTATTTCCCTGAAAATGCCCCTTCCCCATCATTTTAAAGGGCCTCTTCGATCTAGCCAAGTTCTGTAAACTCACTAAGGAAGAACAGATGGAAAACATTTGTGAAAGGACGCAAAGTACATAAAAAGGAAGAGTTTTTCCAGCCTGCTATGAGTGTCTTTCCATTCTGCCCTAACTCTTCCTCCAATTGCCAACTCTAAGATGAGGCTTGCTTTCCTTGGTTAATGACTATCTTGGCCCTGAGGCTAAAGACACTTCAAACAACCACCACGGGAGGTTAGTCACTCAGAACAATCTGCATTTTATTATCAAAAACGGTTTACTTTAGCAACAAGGACAGCCTTTGCTAACAAAATTAGAAATACAACTGGTAAATACTCTCTTCAAGCCATTAACTGGCTATATTAAAGGAAAACTGTATGTTTTCTACAGATGTTTTACAAAAGTCAATTGTCTGATACAGTAGGTCAGCATTCCTCTGTCAGTGTTTCCCAGAATTCTGGGAATTGAAGTCCACACATTTTAAAGTTACTGAGGCTGAGAAACACTGCAATAGGTATAAAAGCCCAGCATACATGCTTTCTCTATTGACTGCATAATTGATTATGCAGAGAGGCACACTGTAAAATGCAAATCGGCAGCATTTTGCAAAAGGGGTAACTGTGGCACCTTTTCATAGTGCCATGCCTCAACATTCTCTTATAGCTAGTTATCCAGATCTAATATTGCTATTCTGATCCTTCTTTTCCTTTCCTCACTAAAAAAAATCACTGGACAAATGCTAGATTTTCTGGAAATCTACTGCATGTGGCATTCCTGTGGGGTGTAACTTTGTAATAAGTGACACTGTAGGGAGGTTTTAAGAGGAACTTGAGTCAAATGATCCCAAAATGTCAGAAATCAGCAGAATGTTATAGTTTTGCAAACCCTATTCTCTGGTCTCTTGGTTGCTGCCGGAAAAAACAAGGAAATGGGAGAATAGCTTAAGATTTTTTCTGCAGCACACTTTGCTTCCCTTGAAGGTACCTCATATTCTTGATCTTGTGCCTAAAACTTCTCCAAATGTTATTTTAGATCATAAGGCTGAAAAATAACATGGATAAATTATTTAGAAGGTGCACCAATTTTGTTGTTTTTCCAAGTGAGATTTCTTGAACGAACAAACAACTCAAGTTAGCATGAATATTGCTACTGTTCCTTTTTTGTCATAAGCTTCAATGTGATAACCTGGAAACTTTATTAAAACAGAAAGAGAGGGGCAAGGGAGAAAGGGAATGGAAAAAGAAACCTACTATTATACCATAATATCATGCATCCCGAACTAAGAAGCATATTGCCCAGTGCTACAACAATTGTCTACTCTCTCTCTTGATGATTTGAAATAAATTTTGCAATCACAAATGGATGTGTGCTCCCTGTTTGATTAGATTATTGTGGCTTTCCCTCCATATGGGATGAGACTACAACTCCCCAAATTCCAAACTATGCTAGTTGAAGAATTCTGGGAGTTTGGGTACCAGCACATCTGAAGAGTACCAGGTTCAAGAAGGCTTGGCTACAGTCACACAGCACAACTTAAAACTAAACAGTTCCTGTCATAGGAAATGAATGACTCACATTTACTGGAACTACAGACCATGTTTAAAAACAGATCATAAGAAGTTATTACTATAAAAGAAGCTAGCGTGGTCTACTGCAATCAACTTTTGATTTGATTCAGTTTTGGAAATCACATTTAAAAAAGGAACAAGAAAATAAAGAACCAGTACTACAATATGGTGCAAAATACTGTAGTGTCTTCCTTCTAGGAACATAATTGGCTTGCCTATTCATAACAATATTTAATTTATAAATTTGTAATTCCATTTCATTGTAAATGGAAAGCCCACATTTGGAAGTTGTACTATTCTTACTCATATAAATGACTGCACTGAAATCCAAGGTGACATCTACACTAATAAGTAAAGCAGCAACTGACACCTTAAAATGATGTTATTTAAAAAATACAGGTAGTCCTTCTTTAGTGTCTGCCTCATACAATGACTGTTCACAGTTATGATGGTGATGAGAAAGTAATTTTACGACCAGTCCTTGCATTTACAACCTTTGCAGGTCTGTAAAGCAAAGGAAAGCTGAAGTAAGATCATAACCACACTTGTGGCTTCACTTAGTGACCATTTCACTTAACAACCCAGTTGCCAGTCCCAATTGTGGTTGCTAAATGAGGACTACCTGTAACAATAAAATCCTTTTTAAAAAAAGGATCATTTCTAAAGTGCACTTTTCACTCATAATTATCCTTCAGGGTCAAATACCAGTGTGTGGTGTGTGTACATGTATCTGTGTGTTAGTGGATATCATATTTTTAGAAGGGAAATGTTAAAATGGAAAGAGCTTACAAAGAATAACAATCCTTTAGTGGTTCCTATCTGGATTAGTGAATGGTCATATTTGGATTAGTAGGAAAGAAAAAGGGGGGCATATTTTGGATGAGGGTGAATCTTTGATTTCAGTTATCCAGCTTTCGATGATGATCTCTTCCACATGGCAGCCTTAAGTTGCTTGTCTCCCATGCTGATACTGCAGGAAATTTAGCTGACTTTAAAAATCCCTACATGGATTTCCAGCTTTGACAATGATGCTGACCAGGTGATCTATCTAGAGAGCAGTGACCACAGTTTCCAATTCGTGGAATCCCCTCTTTTTTCACCTCTCCCTCCAGTGCCAGGAAAGCAAGCACCAGTTGCTCTCCTTTCTTGGTTGGGTCTTTGAGGACACATGGTTTCTCTGTGAATGAGCAAACAACATATAGGGGAAGTGACTGTAGAGTGACTAGACCAGTGTTTTTCAGGCTTGGCAACTTTAAGATGTGTAGATTTCAACTCCCAGAATTCCCCAGCCAGCATGCTTTTCTCCCTCTTCTTTATGATATGCGAACCACCAATTTTGCCTTAGCAAAATGTGGGTCACCTTAAACCAGGCTATGACTGTGGTCTTGAAATTCTACCTTTTTTAAACTCAGTGTGGCTTGGACAAACTGAATTCCCAAATTGTTGTCCTCCATTATGACAGCATTTGACAACAATCAGCTTATCTTAGTGTATTCAAAGGCATTGGGCAAGGTTGGTATTCTAGTCATTGCTGAACTGAAAACTCAGCATCCTAGTCAGCCTTGCCAGGGCCAGAGGAAGCTGAGCATTGTAATTCAGCAATACATTGCAAATTTTCCAGTGCTGGTCCTAGATAGAAAAGGATAACCCACAAGTGCTGGAAGCCATTTGGTAAATGGACCTCTCAGTGTCATAGGGTGAGGTGTCATAAATGCTGGTTCATTAACTCATGCATCACCACTTAATAATTTGCATATATCCTTGAGACACTGTACATCGTAGTCCACAGACAGAATGTTACTATTACCATGTTGATTGTCACAAATGCAGTAGAAACTGCTTTTAATAGAATCACGCTCATAGCCACCCATGTCGCTCAGAGCATTTCGCAATAGAGAAATTAGTTTACGTGCATGTGTTTTTTGTCCTTTGAAATTTTATGTGATGGATTTTCATAATTGTCATTGTTAAGCCAATAGGGTGGAGTAACATTTTATTATGTATTTTCTATAGAAGTGCACAAATTTTAGAACATCCAGAGTGGGCCAAGTCTCTTTCTGATATCCCACTTACTGTTTAGGAAGGATGTAAAAGTACCATGTATGTTCAAATTGAATGCAAATCAGATATTGGAGCGTGTGGATTTCCCATATCCTCTCTTCCCACCCCTCATGGGGCCAAAGGGCAATGTGAGCTGTTCTTGTACGAAGCTTAATCCCAGAACATGAGACTAAATCAGAACAGCACATTGCAATATTAACATTACTCACTGCAACATAATCATAGCTGCATGTCCTGTGAGACTCTATCTGTATATCTGTGAAGTTCAGCTCAATACGGTGACCCTCATCAACACGGAGGACCCAAGAGCAGTCTGTGTTGTTGCTGTAAGGTTGAGGGTAGTTTGGAGAGTAAATTTCACCTTGCGGAACTTGGAAAATGCCTCCGCAGCCTAGAAATGATAGAAATAGTAGAAATAGTGCTACATTCTCTTTGCCAGAGATAAATGCTTATTTTAAAAATGCTTATTTTAATGTGCATTTAATAAAAGGCTTATTAAAGTTAGATGAAATGGAACAAACATATAGGCTCCTCTTTAACTGATGGGTTGGTCAATAAGCAACAGGTTTTCTAAATTCTATACTGTGACATATGCCTTATCAAACAGCAGTTTGAATTAAATGACCATTAAGCTTCCTCCTTATTCAATTAACTGAAAGTCTATGAAGGCTTTCAATTTGTAGAGCTGAAAAGCCATGTTTTAATTCACTCCATAAGCATTCTCTGGGGCAGCAGCAACTTTCTGATAGCCAGAGGTTCCAACCATCTTTTGTGGGGCTTGTGGTAAGAAGATGCAAAGTGAGAGGAGCCAGGATTTCTGATATATTTTTCTTGGTTCTTTGGAGAGCTTTGAAATTTTTCTATTTGTGTACGTGTGTGTGTGCGCATTAGAAGTACCTCAGGGAACTGAAAAAAGGCATTGGGGACCATAGGTGGCCTTGGACTTCTAGATGCCCAACCCTAAACATCTGTAATATCTCCATTCAATAATAAAAGGCAGGCTGTTAAAGTGATTCCTTGGAATTTGGTACATTATAACCACTTTAAAAAGTGTTTGCATCTAATTATATATCTATGTATGTGTAACAGAGAGAGAGAGAGAGAGAGAGAGAATTCTGTATTACCCCTCACAATGCATCACAGGTCTGCTCCCATCACCCATCACGCACAGCCATTCTCACCTCCTGCTATCTCTTCCCAGCTGGCATTGAATCCTTTTCTGTTCATTCTCCCACTTGTTTTGAACCTGACTGTAACTGCATTTCCAGTGCTAGAGACATGCAAAGGATTCTGTAATGATCTTAGGATGCAAAGTTGGGCCAGCCTAGGTGAAGATAAGTCAGGTCCACCATAGATCTAGAAGGACATATGAAAAAACAAAAACAACGTTATATAGAGAATGGATAAACAGCCAATATGTAAAAGTAATCAAGAAAGTTCTATAGCTGAGTGTTAAAGACAAAGAGTAAAAGGTAATAAAAATGTTTTAAGGGAAGAACATATCAACATATTATCTTGAATATTTCTGTAAGATTTTGGCAGTGCAACTGGATCTGGGGCACAAAGATTGGTATGATCTCTAGATGGCAGCAAAAAGCAGGAAACTAATGCTTTATTGCCATCTAGAGATTGCTTGGATTTTTGCAGCCTAAATCTGGTGGCTATATTTTGAGACTATAATAAAACTATCAAATGTTACATGTCTTACTTTACTTCAATTGTTCTCAGTACCTTTTTATTTTATTCAAAGGATTATTTTGATATTTTATAGTTTACCACTCTTACAGCATTTGATTTTGCCAACTTTGTCTACTTTGATAATATTCAAACTAATCAGCTATAATTTATAAGCATTTATAGAAGGAAATCTCATCACATTTTTTTTTTTTTTTTGAAGTAAGGCCTCTTTGGTAATATTTTGTTCAAACACATACCATGCACACGACAACTGAAAATATTTAGCAATTTACTTTCATAATTTAAAATTCATACTAATTTTATCATTCAATAAATTTTTCATAATTTGCAAAAATGGATACTCTTGATAACAGCTACAAATGTGCCTAAATATATAAACTTTGTACCATGTACATTTTACCTCCCAGGATTTTTCTTCTAAACTCTAACACAAAGTTTATAACTAAATATGTTCAATTTTCAGAATTAATCTACTCAATCCTAGATAACAAAAGTATCAGCTATATTTATTTCAATTCATTCTGTTTGAATGTAGTTATCACATCTGAAATGGTACACCCTGCCATGCCCTTCCTTTTTATATTAAACAAAACAGAATCCCCATATTTTCCCAAGGAAAATTCTCAGTGGAAAGAATAACACAGCCCCTTTAATTCCATTGCTTTGATTCATGCAGGATGTAAAAAAACAAGTAGACATTAAATCACCATTTTTTCCAAAGTGTACAGAAATTATGAGTATTTTTTCTTCAGTTTAGTTAACTGCTTATTATACTCATTCAGAAGTCTGAGATACTAACAGCATTTTGGTTTTGGAAGAAAGAAATATCATTTTGACTTATAATTGATTTGCTGTTCTATCAATTTTTGAAAGACGTTATGAATATATTAACATTAATGTAATTGCTGCTAACATTAGATCTCTTTTAAAGGAATGGAGTGTGCGTTTCTGTATTGTGAGCAACAGTATCCATGGGGGGCAGGAGGTGCTAGGAAAAACATGGAGATGGTGGTTGCATACACAAGATTAAAACCTTGCCCCTTTTAATGTGTATTTTACAGACTAGTTTCATAAAAGTCTTTCCTCAAGACTACAAAATCTCAGCTGCAAAAATTGGGATGACCACAAAGTGTCAGCATAAAATTAGAGGTAATGACATCTGTTTGCTGCCATCTAGTGGTTGTCCAACTTTCTGTAGTCCAGATCAGGGAGCCTTTCTCTCCTCCATCCTCTGAGCTCTGTAGAAATAAGCTTGGGCAAAGTTCTAGCATTTCTCTAGGAGGAAAAATGTCAAGATTAATTTTCACTGTGCCTAACTCCTGCAAATCAGGAATCGTGGTTTCAAAGGCATTTTAGTGTTCTAAACAAGCCAAGATCTGTGTCAACTTATTTAACAAGGAAACCTCAATTTATTTTAAAAACACAATTCTTAATATACATATAACAGTAATCTGGGAATCAGGCCAAATGAAACCAAGTGTTCCTCATTCTGCTCAAGAAGGGGAAGTATGAAGTTCCATGACTTTGCTTAGACTCCTTTCTGGTCACACATTGTCAGGAAGACTAGATCCAGAAACAGATGCTGGGTAGGCCTAAAACTACTTTTATTAGAATGGCTATAGTAACAGAATCTTTTAAATCTGAATGTGCTTCTCCTCCTCCCCTTTTTATCTTTGTGTGAATTCTGGGGGCACCTGCCTTAGGCATTTCTGTAAATCTCTATCTTGGCATGGGTTTAAGCCATGTTTATTGCCTTTTAATGGACTGGCCCTCTATCTGTCAAGGCCATCCCCTCTACTCTCTCCACACGTATAGTAGTATTGCATACATTCCCCTGCTTTCTCCTGACTCCTTATATACATGCTGCTTGTATATTATTCAAGGTAGATATGGTGACACTCTTTCTCACTGGGTACTTTTTTCACACTTACCACACCCAACCTGCATATCTATTGCTGAGGATTCTGGGAACTGAAGTCCACAACATCCAAAGGTTACTGAGACAAGAAGGTTTCTTGGACTACCCCAGAATTTTAGGAAGAATAAGAATCTGGTTGCATGAAATGTTTGAGTAGTGTATCAATGGAAGATACTTCTTTGAATTATAATTAATGATAATAATACTAATTCAAAATCAATAGTGAGTGAATAGTTAAGTAGGGCTACCATATCTGGGCTGCAAAAATCTGGAAACCATTAAATGGCAACAAAGAGGTAGCATTTTCCACATCCTTTTGCTTATCTGGATGTCTGGAGCTCAGGTGCGATAGTCCTAGAATTAAATACCAGAATGTTGCACTGCCAAGTAATCTCCCTGAAGCCCCCAGCTACGCCTTCAGGTATAGTAGAAGACACTGTTCCATACTGAGTGGTGAAGTCAGATTCAGCTGCCAGTCCAGATGGATTGATAGCATCAGATAGTGGAATATCTTGGGCCAGGCCCATGCAAAGTGTAATGGGATGTGAGAATAACCTTGAGGAACAGAAGGAAGAGCCACAGCCAAGACAATGGTCAGATAAGAAAAATCTGAGTCCAAAGCAGAAATGTAATTTGAGAAAACTTGACCCTCCCTAGTTCTCTTTAGGATAAAGCCGGGCAGGGGGAGGCACATTCAGACTTGAAAGATTCTGTTACAGTAACCCTATAGTAAAAGTAGTATTAACATTCATTACTTTGGTTTCCTTGTCTGGTCTACCTTGAAGGGCTGACACAAAGGGATTCTAACCCATGAGGTAGATTACAAATAGAGCTAATGCCTTGTTGAAAGATAAGGATTGCTTTCATCTTGAGTCATCCAGTTACAATCAAAATTCCAAATTATTGCATGAGAAGAAGGCTTATCAGCTTTTTATAAGGAAGATCCCCAACTGCAATATGTATTGGCACTATCCCCAGAAATATACTGAAGGTTCCAGAACTCTCCCTTCCTCCTTCTTACCGAGGATGAACCTTGATCCTTGATAGCCACAGATATTTGTTGCTCTTTTCTCCAACTCCTCTAGAACGTTGGACTGCCAAGTCACCTCCCTGAACCCCCCCCAACTACACCTCTTCCTCCTTCAGGAAGAAAAGCTTGCATTTTCCCATTGAACAGTTGTTTGACTGGTTGGGAGAAATACCATGGATCTGGGGATAGATTGATTAAGAGAAAGTGTGACAGAAATGTCAATCTTCAATGCATGAAGAATAATTAGCGGGGGAGGAAAAATGTTCCTCACCCCTTAGTGATCCTAGTTGAGACTAACTGATCAAAAAAGTAGGCTTTTCTCTGTATGCCACAGAACTCAGAAAAATAGCCAACCTGCTACAAACCTGCATTAAGACCCTGGTAAGAAGTTACCTATTTGAAGCTTGGATCAAAGCACAGACAGAAGGTGCAGTGCATCTAGGTAGACATTTTCCTTGCCAGGACTATTACCCAGACAAGCAATCTATTATCTGGAAAATTGCACAGGAAGAAAAGTTTAAAGCCCCTTTTCTCACACCTCCAGCGTGTGCAACCCTATCTCCAGTGTGACAAACAGCTGCTCTTGGTAAAAAATATATATAAAAAAAAACTGGCTAAAGTTTTGGGAATATCCATGGCCACCTCTAGCTTGCCTTTCATTTGTTTAATGCCCTTTTAGATTACCAGCCAATTTCACAATTGCTCTTTGTACTGTTCAAAACTGGACTGTTATTTCAAAAGACAAGCATCTGAGGAGTGGTTTGGAGTGCCCCTCTGTTCTCTGTATGCCAGTTCAGCTAATCAGTTCCTTTCATAAGGCTGGAACAGAAACAAGGCCAAAGTGTTTCTGTAACTTTTTTTTTTTTTTTTTTTGAAGTGACTTGGCTGTAAGAGGAAAAGCCAATTGTTACCACATGAGTCTATTAAAAAAAAAAAAAAATCCACAGCAATGGAAGGCTGGAATATATATCAGGGTGTGGCCCATGCAGAAGTGTCATATGCCCAGATCCAATGAAAAAAAGCTGTTCAGCTGGCACATACAACAGATTGCAAAGGATGCAGAGGAAATCCATAAAGCCTGGGAGTCTCATCTGATTTTGCCATTTGCTTCTGGTCTGTTAGCACCCCTTTTGTAGCAGCTGCCAACAATCCAGTGTTATTTGGTAACCCTATGTTACCAAAAGGCCGTTTTATGTGGCTGGCCATCCTCACAGCACAGATTTTTAGCAAATAGGATGGGGCCCTTCTGAGATGAGAAGGCTCTACTTGCTCAGAGAAAATGAGAGGGTTTAGGAGAAGCAAATACAAGGTTTCATTGTTTTCCAGCATTGCAGACTCACCAAATCGGCTTTGAAGACATGAAATAAATGAATGCATTTTACAGGGTGTGTTCCAACAAAGATCTAATTTCTAAATGGCATTGTCATCTTGATATTGCAGCAATGAACATTGTGAAATGGTAGCAGCCTGAAATTGTCAAGTAATCATATGAAACAATTGTGACAGATAGGGGTGATTTCACACTGTCAGTGCAATCAGTGTCTCAGGGCACCTTGACAGATTTGCTCTTGCAGTGAGCATTACATTGTCTTTGTGGATTTTTTTTCTGGACAACTCTTAGATGCTGATATGATGAATAGTCTCTCACTGGGGAAAAGGCTGTTCAAAACTGTTACTTCAACCTAGCAAGAAGCCCACAAATGACATAACTCCTGTGTAGGAAAATTGCACAGAAATATTAACCACAGGCTCATGAACCCTATAACACATAAGCAACTGGGACAGAATCTGCCTTTCTGGCTTTTTTAAAATCTTCCAGAAGCACTGTATCTTTTAGGACTCCCCAAATCCATGGTACTTCTCGGGCACCAAGATTTTCTGCACCTGTCCTTAACTCGCTATAGCATCTTCCATAGCATACTTCCTGGGTTTGTGTTCCCAAAAGCTTCAGTCATCTTAGGGATGGATCATAGGGTTAATCCATATTGACAGACCCTATGCTGGTTGGTAGGCCATATGTTTTATCCATATTAACTTATGTGATCATACAGCACATGATGGGGAGAATCTCTTTTCATAATACTAGTCTATATGGATCAATAGTCTGACATGTTAAAGCTGCCTCATATGTTCTTTCCTGGCCTTATCAATTCTGGCAAGCCTCTTTCCCTTTTTTGTATTCAAGTTATCCTGATGATCATTTCCCCAAAATATTAGGTGGGAACACAGATGAACATACTTTGTAATATGAAACCAACTCCCTTGGATTCATAATGGCTGGTTTTGTACATCATGATAACAAATAAGCCATTGTTTCTTTAATGATGGTTTGCTGAATAACCCATAATAGTATTGTGGTTTGCTCAATAACAAACAAGGAACCTACATTATAGTGTGAGATATACACCCAGCCAGGGCATTTATATAACAATAACAGGAAGTCTGGACCTTGGCAGCAGATTGATGTAGAATTAAGAAACATTAGGAACAAAAGTAGGGTTAGGGTTAATACTTGCAGTTAATGTTAATATTTACATTAACATTAATTTAGTTCAATTTAAGGTTTCAAAATATTCTTGTGCAATCATATCACTTCTGCACAGGAAAACATGAACAACATAAAATGAACTCCAATGGGCAAGTGTTAGCTACTATGACAATTTGCATATCTATGTGGTAACTCATGACAAACCAAGAAAAAAACAATGCCTGAAGCATTATTGCATTTCATGTTTATCCTTATGGATCAATATAGGCTTCTTTAAAATCTTCTGCTTATTCTAGGACAGGAGTGAGAAAATGGCAGAACAACATCAAGCACAGCAAGATTGTAAAGAATGCTAGGCACTATCATTTAGCAAAATCTGGTGATCTATGGGGTCTCCAGTCCTGAACTGACATTATAGCAAGAAACATCATTATGGTCATAATTAAAAGTGAAGTATGAATTCAGCAGTGTCTGCGAGGGGTGGGAGTGGGGAGTATAAAAAAAAAGTCAAGATGGCAGTCATAGAGAGCTCTGAAACAGCAGGGCTCTGATCATGTAGCATAACTACCACCTTTACTTTTTTTGACTTCCTCTGTGGATTCTGCTGATTGAGCCAGACCTTGGCTCGAAAATAAAACATTAAATAAGTTATAATATTAACCATATATCTGAACTTAAAACAAAAATGTGTTCAAACTTGCTTACAGAATATAAAACTAAGAATACTGAAATATAATAATACAAACAAATAATGGATTTTTTAATACCATGGGCATTCAGAAGATCTGCAGTTCCCATAGATTATCATACTGAAATAAAAGCACCTACCTCCAGAACATTATGGTCGCAACTTGAATTGTATTCCACATCAAATTCCAGAATAGTCAATTGAATGCTACTACCTGGGGCTGTGTGAATATACCAGTGACATTCCCTATTCTGCGGGTCCTTATTTGGATAGCCAGGGCTATGGAAAGACCCAGACGGCTCAGAGAATTCTTCACCACACCCTGAAAAAAACAGGCAACACTGTTTAGAAAAGCAGATGATGATGATGACGATGATGATGATGATGGCTGCCCACTCCAGCAGACTCCAAATCCCAAAAAATGGTAAAAATGGTTAAAAACATAAAACATAGACAGCCTAACAAGGTTGGAACAAATTTAAAGTATCAAAACGTACACACGTGCAGGCATAACAGCTTTACAATAAAAATGACTTTCATACAGCCCTGTTGATCTCTAACATCTTTTAAATCTATCTTTACCATCACGTTTTAAAAATAGAAATCTAGTATTGTACCATTTCATTATTTTTCCAGTCACTTGAGGTAGAAGGATTTCACCCCCATCTCTAAAATTGCCCACATACCTGTTTGGAAGATGAGGGTGAAATCCTACCTCGAGTGACTGGAAATCCAATGAATTGGTGCACCACTGGATTATTTAAAAAAAAAACCCACAGGAAAAATAGATACAGTAGCTCAGGAAAAAAATAAAAATGATAAAATTTTGCTGGGTTTCAAACTAGCAACCTTCTATTTACAAGGCAAGTGTTGCAACCATTGTGCTATTACAACATTCATGATGAAGGTAGCTCTAAAATATTTTAGAGATGATGATAATCGTTGGCTTAGTTGAGGAGTATTCCTGCCTCTACAAAGTAGCCAATGAACTACTGGAATTGGCCTGCAACAAACTGAAGCACACTATCTGAAATATGCAGGAGCACTTGAGGCAACCTAATATAGAAAAGTGTAGCTTGAAGTTGAGCAGAAAAATGCACCCAGCGATCACTCTGATAGTGAGTGGGGGATTAACAGATGATGTTGCCAGCTTGTAGTAGTGACAGAGCAACTAAGCAGTCCTACGTTGCATTCCAGATCATGGGACAGGAGGCCATGATACTGATTTATTTGCTGGGCCTAATTCTATTTGATTATTGATGATCAAATAGATAATTGATTGCTTTGCTTTAATAATATACTACTAATTTTTTTATTAGGTATTTAACTGAATTGTTGTATTACTAACATTCTAGAAGTTTTGTTTGCTTCGGAAGTTTATGAGCAGAAAAACAACTTAGAGATATTAAAATATCTATTAATCCCAAAATCCAAAGAAATGAAAATTTAATGTAAACACTGAATAGGCAGAATATTATTTTACACATTTCATCATGGATGTGATAGGAATACTGACTCAGAAAAAAAAAATGTCTGCATCAAAATGGATAGTCTGTTGTGTGAGAATATGGGAATGTCTGAAGAGGTGTGACTATATAGGAGGCCCTATCTCATGTCAGCACCACTTCAGGAATGTGATATGGAACATGAACAAGTCTACCATGGCAAGCTTGCTAACAGATATTCATACATTCACAAATCTCTAAGTTTCTCTCTGTCTAGAATGAAAATATCATGGACACTTTGGAACATAGACTGATTTTACCAAACCCTTCTAGTTTTCCTATATTGCCTTTTTTAAAAATCTAGTGGAATTTGTGTTGTCTCTTAGTATCTTAGCTTTCTGCAGTTAAAACTATTTTGGGGAAAAAAAAACACACACAAATTCAGTGTCTTCCTTTAGCAAAAGCACATAAAGAATTCCCTCACTTTATATTTTCAGTGAGTCGCTATTAATGCCAGTCAGCTGCTTTTTACATAAGGAGAAAAAATTACTCATATCTGTCATTTCACTGCATTTGGTCTCTTGGGAAACAAAAGTCTATGATTTTAATTCAAACTGCTCTTTTATCTATTTAGATATTTAAAGGAATGGTCGAGATCCATGCTCTGACAACATGTCGAAGTCTGATTCATTAAGCAGGCATGAAACATTGACTCAGTCTGGGGAAGTAAGAAGAGCTCCTGGGAGGATGTGGCTTCTTCTCAGTTTTGCATAGGTGGGAGCAGAATGACCAGCTGTTATCCTTCCAAGATACTGGAGTCAATGGCTTAGGTGATGTCATTTTCACAGCATACAGCTGCTGTTCAAGAAATGTGCATGGTTTATGCTAATCCATGTCTGGAACTCCAGTCCACATTTTATCACAGCCTTTTCCAGCATGAAGTTCTCCAGATGTGTGGAATTAGAATTCCTGTCTTCCCTAGCCATAGTTAGCATAGAAGATTACGGGGAACTGTAGTACAATACATTGCTGGGCACCAAATTTGGGACAGCTAGTCTATACAAACAAATTTGTATGAACCAATTTAAGCATTTTTCCTCCCTATACCATAGTGTTTTATTATTATCTCCCTTGATAGTAATGCTGTATTGGCACTGGAATTTAGCCCAGCACTGTTTTGATATTTCAAAAAATAAAGTTTTTAAAATGGATTTGCAGCTAACAGACATCAAATATAAAGTTAAAGATTAGCTCACACATAATAAGAAATCTTGGTTTTTTTCCTGGGTGAATGAAATTTGACATATGAGTTCTTACTCATCCTTTCCTCTTCTTTTTCACAGTTGTACAGAGTAGACTGGAAGTTTCCCTTTTCTGTTTCTTCAACCCAATGAAAGGCTGGAAAGAAACAGTTAGAGACTCTTGTCTATCTGTCAGCAGGATAACTCTCTGAAAATAAGGGTGGAACAAAACCAGATTTGTGGTGCTGGGAGAAGCCAACCAAAAATAGTTCAGGTTCAAAAATGGGTTAGATTCAGCCAGGAGTTTCAGAGAAAAATATCCAGGAGAAAAAAAAATCCCAAAGCACCCCTATCTGTGGGGCAGTTGAACAGTGCTCCCATACTCTCCCTCTTGGCCACGTGACCCAGAGTGGGGTTGCTCTTAATGTTGGGGTTCTGAAATGTTAGAACAAAAACCCTGAGGAGGAGAGAGGATTCATTCCTACCTCATGGAAATCCATGAGGAGAAGAGAGGGAAAATGAGGGAAACAGGAAAAGAGGTGGGACTCAAGCCCCTCCCACACAAAGCAGCAAAACTAGGCTGCAGTGAAGCCGCCCCTCCCTTTGTGCTCGTGTGAGACAGGCTTGGTTGAAACCCCATATTTTCCAACACTTAAGAAGTTGGAAAGAGTTCTCAGAGCTGTGCTGAGCACACTTTCCCTACTTCTAAAATCTAGTCACAGCTCCATTAGGTCCCAGTTCTAGGAACTGTGGATTGCTTAAACAGCAGTTGATACAGTACATCTCATTAATGTGAATTTAGTGAATAATAGAGGCTGCAGAATGATGGAAAGATGGTTGTTAGCCACCCCCTCCCCCCAAAAACTACTAGCACTCTCCATGAGTTAGCTTACATTCAAAAATGCAGTATTTGAAAAAGAAATTTTAGATAAATTGTGTGACATCTGGAGAATGAGGGAGAGAAACAGATGCCTCTTTCACAGGGGAAGCAAGCTTGCAGGCATCTGGAGATCAGTTTTCAGTAGAGTATAACCTAGCATAAATGTGGGGGTAAGAACAGGAATTTGCTTCCACTAGTGCTGGGGCGGGATATACAAGAAGGAAGTTACTGAAACTGAATCACTGTGGTTTGCATTTTAACTCGCCATATCTGATATTTCATGTGGAGCTTCTATGCTTCTGTTATTTGTACTAGCAAAAATAATCTCTTCTGTACTATTCCAATTATTTACTAGAATTTTGTTAGGTGGCTGTAGATACAGTTCCACACTATGAACGTTGTTTCCTATTTCAACCTCATTTTCAAAGGTTTTTCATATGTACTGAGTTGCATTATCAATAAATATTAAAGGACACTAAATGAATGAATAAATGTGGATTCAAAGAAGTATCATGGTACTGTCTGGAAGGTCAGAAGTCACAGTTGTGGTCCTGATCAAACACTGTCCACTGTTGATTAAGACCTCAGTAGGCAAAAGATTTAGAGCTTGACCTCTTGGTTCATGAACCATGGTGTCCATTATTACATGAACCATAGAAGCCTACAGGTTTCTGACAGCCCAGCTGCAACTAGGCAAAAATTCCAGGAGTAATAGTCTTCTTAAGATACTGCAGCTACATTATTTTGTCAATAAACACATTTAAAAATGTAGAACTCAAAGTGCAATGGATAAGCGCATAAGAGTAATTCTAGTACTAATTACTATAATTTTATTGTCTTTCCCTATTTCAGTAGGTGAAAGAAAATTTCTTACCAAAGGGAAACAGTGTAGATACAGTAAACATTTTTATGAAGATTAAACATTGTTATTATGGCCTTCCCATAAAATGACAAAAGGCTGTACACATTCTATAATTATAAATATACTTAGAATTTCAAGGCCAAATAAAATGTCAAGCAGATATCGAAGTTTTAAAACTTCATTTCAAGGATATGTCCTTTTGGTAACAATTCATATATCTTTTCTGGCTTAAAAATACTGGGTTTTTTTTCATTCTGTGGCACCAATATTCTACCTATAAAGTTACCTTGTTCATAAACAATTTATTTGTGTGCTGTGACAACATTGGTGTGATTTTCTTTTAGGGATGTGCAAATCAATAATTTATTTAACAGCTGTGTTAACAGGAAAATATTTGAATATGTTGGGGTTTTTAAGAAAAACTGTAGAAACATTCATATCTGTTACTGTTCTTCACTTTCCTTAACATATGGAGTGATTGGATGTGCCTTCCCTAATTAACATAATTGCAAAAATAAATTATCTGATAACTTTTTTGTAAAACCAGTTTCCTGTGATCCTGAAGTTATTTTTAAAATTGCATTATTTATTCAGTTACCTTCTGGGATCTATTCCTTTGAATGTCAGCCATAAAAATTTGGGCCATTACAAACAGGTTACTTTTCAAGATGCCCCAATACCTGTTTCCTTTTTTTTTTACTAGCATAAGGATGCCCCTTATCTTCAGGCCAACAGAATTTAAATGAACATTCATAGCAAAACAGAAATGTAATGGACCTTGGAACTGATGCCGCTTTTCTCAAGAAACCACATTTTTGTGTGGTTTAGTTTCACAGGAAGCCACCACAGGACTACTCTGGCAGCAATGTGCCGTAGTTCTGGGACAGAAAGAACTGGGAGAGTTTCAGTGTAAATAGGCATTTCTGATCAAACTTCTCCTACTGACTCCATCCTGTTAGCCACAAAGGGGGGTTTGCTGACATTTGATATAGGCCACTCTGGTGGAAAAATTGTGACATCTAATTGCAGCAAATCTTGTTCAGCAAGTCTTGTGCAGTACTTTCAGATTAACAGGAATTATTTTCTTGGACAAAATAACTTGGACAAAATAATTTTTAAAAGATTCATTAGCATTTATTTTTTAAAAAATAAATACAATTTAATGAAATGAACTGATAACATTGAAGATGTGGTTCAGACTAAGATTCTGGGCTGAATGAATGAATGAATGTGTGGGTGGGTGTGTCCGTGTGTCTATGTGCAAGATGGCTTGAGGTAAAACTACCTTGCAATTTTTCACACTGTTTTTCTACCATATTTTGGGTATGCTTGAGTTCAAACTTCCCTTGGTGATATTTGAAGCTTATTTTATTGCTGGAGATCCTGGAGGCTGCTTCTGCTGTTCTTGAGGCATTCTGTTACATAACTTTCCATCATTCTGAAACCTCCCTGGAAGTCCATGCTTTGTAATCTCAAAACAAAAAATGTGGGAGGAGTTCCCTCCCAACAGTGGCACCTGCATAGTGCTTAAAAAAGTCAAGATGATGATAATGAAAGTGTCATGAAGCCCTACCTATTTCGTATGCATGTCAGAGATGGGGTTTCATTGCACTACTGTACCATGATTGCTATCTTGACCTTTTAAACCTCCCACTTCTGGTATGCTATGCCTGATGGCTTCCTTCATATATAATTGATGCACAGAAAGCCATCAAAGTTTTGTGAAGGTTGGAGTAGGCAAGGTAGAAAATATATTGATTAGCTGAGGGTTTAAATACTGGGAGTATACACATATCGTGATGTTTAGCCTTTGCAGAAGCTGTTTTTCAGCTTATTGCAGTTGCTTTGGCTTCGGTAAGGTTAGTTATCTACCTAGGTTTTGTCTTTGAATCTTCTGCTAAGCTTGTGAGTGTGTGTTTGAGTCTGAGTTATCTGTAAGCTGCCTGACAAGATTCTGAAAAAATTATTTATACAGGCCCTCCTTTCACCCCCCTCTGCCATCCCCTAAATGCAACACCTCCACATTCCACTCATGAAGATTTCTCTATAATCCTTATTTCTTCTGAAAAAATGTTCACAGCAAATCCACTTTCATCAACATGATGTGCATTGATTAAAAAGGAGAATCTGCCTGAAATTATTTTGTATTTATAGCTGTATTTGTATTGCTGAACAAGTAAGTTAAATATCCATCCATCCATCCATCCTTACCTACCTACCTACCTACCTACCTACCTACCTATCCTGCCTGGACACAATTAGGATAAGTAAAAAATCCATTCTCACAGCTGAAATCCCCTTGCTGCTGAAGCTCTTTTCTGCCAGCTAACTCCAAGATCTGGTGGCAGAGACATCTGCCTGTAGAAGAGCCAGATGAGGTAAGGAAATCATGCAATCATGAGATCATGGCTTCTGGAGTTCATTCCAACCCTTTAAAAAGCACTCCACTCTGGAACATGCGACCAGAAGCAAGGAGGGAGATGAGCTTAGAATGGAAGAGTCAGCAGCATCCTGAGTCACTGCCCAACTGCACCTCCCAGTAGAGTCCATTGAGTTGTTGTTGTTGTTTTCTGGAATGTTTTACTCTGCACACCATGACCATTTCCAGACTTGATCTCTCTTTTGATGGCCTCTTCCCCAACATAAGTCTGGTTCACTTCTATTTGAGTTTTAGGAAGTATCCCTGCTGACTGGCTGACAGTTCTGAGCTGCTTTGCTTAGTTCCTTTCTAACATTTCATTGAATTGGAAAGAACAGAAAGAAGCAGAGAAGGGAGGGACCTAGACATCTGCTGGATCACACTAACACAGCCAAACTGGGAAGACCCCTATAATGCTAGCAAAAATCGAGGCTAGACAAAAAGTGGTCACATTCAACACACTGAATCCAACAAAAGCTCCCCAAATCAAATGTAGGGTACAATTAATTGAGTACTACACTCCCACCTACCTAGCAGGATCAGGTAATAGGAAGGCTAGCCCTACATACCATACAGACATAGTTCATGTAAATGATACCTAACCATGATTCTCTTCAGCAGGTGCTCTAAAACAATTCCTGTCCACTTCAGGAATAATTCTTATTATTCAAACAGTTGGATATCAAAGACAGGAAAATGAAGCCAGATGGTAGCCTAATCATATTATGACACAATGACTAAATTTCCCTTTGGAGAGGAAATGATGCATTCTCTATAAAAATGGTAAAAAAATATTTTCTCTACTGGTATTTATCTGCAAAACCAGAAGGTAGGATTAGGGATATTTTTGGCAGCAAGGAGAGAAAAAGATCTGACTTTGCTGCCATTAAACAAAGAACACTTTTGCCATTTGTTGCAACAAAGGAGATAACTTTTCAAAAACTAGACGCAAACGGAGACATAAGACTATAACAAAGATATAAAGCATGACTTGGATCTGTCTTGAAGTGAACTTTAGTTCACTTCAAAAGACTTACAGTACTGCATTTGCAAAAGGTTGTAGGGCAAAAGGATACTTGGGTCTAGGCAAGAAAGTTTGGGATGTGACTAAAAACCCTGATGAAACTTGAGAACTGGTTTCTTTTGTAACAGCTTCCAAAGGTCTCAAAGTCCCCTTTAAGTGTGCCTGCTTATCTGTGCCAAAATTGCTTAGAAACCTTTCCCACCCCAACAGCAACTACAAAGAGGCCCAAGTAAAATTGGAAACATTACACTTGAAGTGATTTTTTAATCTCTTACTGCTCCTGTTGCATTTCCAGCTGAAAATTAATCCGCCTCCCAAACTATCTTTTAGGCTTGAGATGGCAATTCGTTGCATGAGGGAAGGGCAGTGGAAAGAGAAAAATTGGGGAAATAATTCTGCCTTGTATGTTATCTTTCTAATCTTGCTTATAGTACATTAATACTGTGCCAATTTTTTAAATAGCATTTTTCAGCCAACTCATGTGATTGTGATGAAATGAAAAGGGGAATGAAAGAGGGAAGAGGGAAAGAATTTCTTTAAAAACTTACTGTGTGGCAGAAATGGTTTATCTTATTAAGTGCATGAGATAGTTGCAAGACCTTCTCTTACTACATTCACTTCACATGCAGCAGAAGACACCATGTACTGTATACAACTTTTAAAACAGCAGCACTTCCTGAAATAGTCAAATGACCATGCAGTGTTCAGTGGTCACACGATCATTCCATTAAGGTCTGTAGCAAAGGAAAGCTGTGTACGCAAACAACACATACAAACTTCCTTTCCTGCAGGATAACTTCCTAATTAATGTGTTTGAATTATTCTGCAGGCGTTCTTCCTTTGGAGTGTAGAGGAATGCAGAGATAACTTTGAAGAAGGTATGTAGGAACAGTTAAAGCAAAATTAAAGACAATTTAGTCTTGGGAAAAGGAGGGAGTGTGAGAGACACTTAAAATAACTCTGCCGTGACCTTGTTTGGTATGAAAGGGAGCAGAGGGAAACTCTGGCTTTTAAGATTCTGTCATTATATCCTACAATAAAGTAGGATTCCTATCCATGTTGAGAAACACGAAGAATCAGAAGCAAATATTGAATCTAAACAGAGGAGCAAAACCTAGCTAAAAGGTGCAGTCAGTGGCCAATGCCTGCACAGAGGACATCTTAAAGACTACTCTGGCAAAAGGTCAGCTAAAAAATACATGACAGATTAAGAAAAATACAGAAGCAAAAATACAAGCATGTAAAGGTGGTTAAAACTGCATTGCTAAAAACTAGAAGTTTTTTTTTTTTAAAGAAAGAACAATTGTAACCCAGACAAAAGAAAATATTTATAAAGTGGATTGTGAATTGTGATCCACAAAAGTTTAGGCAACGATAAATTTGTTAATCTTTCCCATGCCAGAAGAATGTTATTTTTCCCACAAGGCACTAACACAACCAGCATTGTGGAAATGATGACAAGCAAGCCCAAGAGGAATTTGAAGCGCAAAATGCCTGAGGAGTTTGAAAGCTCTCTTCCTTTCACCTTCACATCCCTTCTGCTTCCTGGTGAGCAGCCAAGAACGCTTGCAGCCCAAGGAAAAGCAACGGATAAGCATTGCTAATGAAAAAAAACAGGGAACAGGGCCCCTGAGGAGCGATAACAAGACTGCCAAATGGAGCCTCAGGCTGGCATTCGGGTCTTTATCTGAATTTCACCTCCTGCTCCAGATTGCTGTCAGGAGTTTGTTTCGCTCCTCCTGAATGCCTGGACAACATATTACCAGATCATTTCCAAATCTGTTTAACCTTCCTTTGGGCGCAACTGATCTGTCAGACATTTTATTATGAAAAAATTATTCTATATACTGTTCTTTATAATAAAGTGTGTATTTGTGTGTGTGTGTGTCTTTGTCTATCACATTGCACCCAGTGTTGTCATTATAAGCATTACACCTGATGCAAGGTTAAAGGACCTTATACCATTTTAGACCATTATAGGAAGCATAATAAGCACGTGGATTAGATATAGCCTATATTCTTTTTCATTTGTTTCTAATGGCTCTATAGCTCTACAGAGGGCATGTTGCTTTAGGAAAGGGTATATGAGGAGGAGTTGAACTGAGATTCAAAAATGTAAGAAAAGCAAGAGCTTTAAATAATAGAGGACAGAGTATTCCCTATTATTAGGGAACGGGCAGAATTGAAAACCACTTACACATGAATAAAAGACTCTAGAATCGCCTCTCTGGGTTGGATGATGTCATCTCCATTGAGAAAAGCAGCTTCCCGCTTTCCTTTGTGTGGCTCTGGGATGACATCATCTCAGAGCTCTTCAGTTTTATTCCCTTTACTTTTTCTCCCTGCTGAATGTCAGCAGAACGGCTTGCTTCCCATAAAGCCTTCTCTTCCCAGCAATGTTGCCAGGATCCCCTAACCTCCCCCTTGCCCACACACACCCTTTGAATACGAAATGTGTGACCAGTCTAGCCAGAGAGAGAAAGAGATGGCAAATAATTGCATTTTGTAAGGCTGTCCTGGAAAGGGGTTCCCTTTCAGATATTGCGTAATAAACCATACAATTTAACAGCTCGAGCCCAGCAGGACCCAGGGGCAGATTCCAGCTGCTTCACTACCACAAATTTAATAATGCAAAGTGATTAGGCAGAAAGAGGAGCTGCAGCAATTTAATGATTGTTTCCATCAGCTTCACATTCTCTGCAAGGATTATGGAACTATTACCCTTACATAGCTCAATCAGGAAAGCTACCTTAATGTTTTCTGACCTGCATAAAAGGCAGATGTTAGCATAAATGATCATCATCTTGATCAAACTGCATTAATTCTTGTTTGGTCAGGAAAGTGTGTGGTTCTTATGGTACTCGTGTCCTGAGGGATGGTCACAGCCCCACAAATAACTGACCATTTCCAGGCCCACCCCAAGGTTTGGATGCTGACTTTTTAAGGAGACCTGATCCCCAATATGCACAGGAAGTACAGTACCTAGATGATCTTGGCTGATCTTGAAAATGTTTCCACAGGCTTGGGCCTGGTGGATGGTGGACCACCAGGAAATTCCTAGAGCTGTAGACTAGACTGGGGGGTTGAAAAAAGCATCCCTTAAGAATGCAGTGATGAGCAACCTCCATATTGTTAAAACACACACACACACACACACACACACACAGACAAAACCCACAGTATAGTTCTACCTAGCTGGGTAATGAAACGTTTGCAAGAAAAGAACTAAGCTCAGAGAACCCCAAGGACTCCACAGTTCAACCCTGAGCTACACATATTCGCCTCTGTTGGTATCCAGAGTATAGTTAGGAGTCAAGCTCAAGGGAGAATTTACTTTTCCAGCTCTGTGTACTTGCCTAATGCTCTATTTATCCTCAGAGATGCTTCTCCAAATGAGGTTAGGTGGGTGCTTGCAAGAGACAGAAACTTTTCACTTTTGGCCTCCGCTTGTGACATGCCTACTATCTTTTCAACATTAGGTTGAAGCATTCCATATCTCCCAGCCATTTGTAGGGTTAGATTAGTCTGACTTTAATTGCCTGCTTATTGTGGGATAATAATATAATACCTTTTATCATTTGTAATACCTTTCATGTGTCATTGATTATGGCATCTAATTGCTTTGATCATCTTTTTATTTTAATATTTTTACACAGCTGGGTGATTCTACTCAGAGAATTTTGATTAGTGGACAGATCACAGCAACAAAAGTAACAAAACGTACATCACGTCCAAAGAAAGATATAACCCCTAAAATTGGAATAAATGAACAATAAGCAAACAAACCCTTATGCAACCACATTTTCTGGGAACTAAAATGGAGAAAGGATGCTACTGTCAGTGGACCTGCCTAGCAGAACAAAGCTTCCACGTTGCGCAGAAGTATTAATTACACCAGGGTGCAGAGTTGTCCAATTTCCAACAGCCCCCATTACCAGTGACAAAACTCAGATGTGCTCAGACATTAACAGGTGGCCATATTCATCACCATGACATGCTAAGCTTCTCCTGTACTTCTGTGGGTATGAAGCTGGTCTACCAGAAATTCAACTTTTTGATCACTGTGGCCCAATCTGGCAAGAGGAGAGATCCTTCTGGGCCATCCTGTGTGTTACAGTGTTGGCAGAAGTGTGCGGCACCCTTTTTGGCAGCTACTGTCCACCACAATCCTTCCCCGACCCCAGCAGCATAGCATCATGGCAATACAGTCAGTCTTCAAGCATTTCTGGGTAGAGGAAGATTGCACTGCCAGTGCTTAAATTTTGTTTCTCAATGCCAACATCAGCTAAAATGTTCCCCATTTTACAGCCTCCAGCTGAGGTAATAACATGAAAGAAGGGCATTTTGGCTCAAAGCTATCTTGTCATGATTCTTTTTTTAAAAAGAAAATGCTGGCAGCCCTAATATAAATCTGTAAGAAAGATAATGGTTGTCACACTTTTAAAATGTAACATTACTGCGATCATTGTATTCCTAATTAAAGAGTGGGCAGTCTTTCTCTGGGTGAGCACCACACTTCATTCCTTTTTCCTCCTAACCAAACATCACTATGGCCAAAGCCCACACGTAAAGTGAGCTGAGCTGTGACACAACACGAGCAGGTTTAATGGGAAAACAAAACAAAACAAAATTTTAAAAACTGAAACAAAAACAAAACAGCAGCTCACATTAAAAAAGAATCACGTTAGGGAGTTAATTCAGAGACTGGTTTGCTGCTGATTTGGGGCAGAAAATATTACTGACAGAATATCAGCATGACTTACCATTTACTCTCCATAGCATCTGAAATCCAGTAGACTCATCTATTTCATCAGAGCAAAATACCACGTGAAGACTGGAACTCGTGGTACCTCCAGATGGGAGATCATTATCTCCACAAAATATGCCAATCAAATTGGATTGAGCATTGGGCCCATCATAAAGCTGAAAGGAAGCGGAAAAGACTTATCTGTGAGATGCTGAGTATTTTTTTAATGTCTGGCTATAGAAAAAAGGGTCATGGTTATGTATATCCTCTCTCTCTAAGTGGGCATCTACTTGATGGCTCCATGCTCTTCATCGTATCTCCATCACTGGCTTCATACCCTTTCAACTGTTGTAAGGTCAATTTTTGCAGTGAGGAGTCTCCCTGCTAGAGAACTGTATATTCCTACTGCAGGAAAGGTGCCAACAATGGCTATGTTGATATGGCAATGGGTAGGAACAGTGCGTGCATTTCCCCCCTCCATTTGTGTAAATGGCATAACACCCAAAGAGGACACCAGTAATATTTGCAATTACTGCAGCTATGGATTCCAAGATACATCCCTGGCTCGCTCAGTCAGAATAAAAAGCAGGAAAGAGAAACTCTCCAAGTACGTGAAAATATTGGTTGTATCCCTGAACCAATGCTCCAGTTCTGCGTTAACTTCACTCGAGATTATTTAGTTTGTGAGCAGGATTGCATTGGGGGGTGGGGCAGAGAGAAAGAAAGAGAGATGGGATAGTTTAAAAGTCAAAAGAATCTGATATTGGCAATAATTAGTTCCAGAAAACACCCTTCCCCTTCAAGTTTTCCCTCCCTTAATTTAATCAGCTGAAAGGCCATTTTTCTTCCCACTGTTACGCAAATCACTTTTTTCTACAGTCCTTCTGCAAGCAGGCTATTTTTCACACGCACAAATAACTTTATGTTGCACTGCTTCCAGCTTGGTTCCCAAGTGAAGACCTTGTTAAATCCAACTGAAAACAAGACAGCTGTAAATATTAAAGAGCTCAACAATAGCTAGAGTGGAATGTGTTTGCTGGAACTATGCAGTGCTTAGAGAAGAAAAAGACAGCTGTGCTGTCTTGAATATCCTGATGGCTATTCAGTCCTCAGAAAAGTATTTGCAGGAGACCACCCCATTGCACTTGGGTCTGCTACAGTGATAATCACCTCTCCGCGTGTTATATCTTGCTTGAGAGCTGTGATGGAAAGTAATGGCTATAGAAGGGAAAGGCAGACATTTCTGTAACATTTATAATTCAGACATTAAACTTGGTCTCCAAAAGAGAAAGTGTCAGAATTGTTTCTCCTCATGGAAAAGATACCCAGGCTAATCCAGCCCTCTTCCTTTGTGCACACCACCAATGTAATGCAGAGTTAGAAATTACTCGTTTTCCAGCCACCAGGTTCAAGCCTGGTGCCCCAGGGAGAGTTGTCTGCCCAGACCATAATACTGTGCCACAGTGGCTATCATCAACCCATTCCTTTGCGTTGGTACAGTCCATCTTCATGGAGACCAATAGGAGCAATATTTAACACTCAATAAACCCAGTACACTGGCTATCTAACTCTGACCACCTTTCAAATGAAATTATCCTTCCTTAATGTTGGTCTCGAACTGAGTCCAAAAGCAGTGTGATGGTGTGGAAAAGAAGGCTGAGTAATGGCCAGTCAACTAAAGGAAGAAGGCCATTCCCATGACTAATATACACCCGTGAGCTTGAACGTGGAAGTTTTTTATGTGACCAACCAGTTTGTACTGTATGCTATCTCAACAAATGCTAGCTCTTATTCTTTCTTCCATTAGAGATCGATGATACAATCCAAAATGTTCTTCCCCAACCTGGCAGTGCTGGCTGGGACAGATGGGGGTTGTAGTCTAATACATAAGGAAGGACACTTCATTTGGGCAATCTGTTAATCTAAGATAAATGTGGTGAGAAGCAAAACCAGAGCATCAGCATGACTGGACTACATGAATTATTTATAAATTCTTTTCTGCTTTGAAGGAGAAAAATGTCACTGCCAAAAAATGCAAATTTACTCCAGAAACCATGAAAGTTATCTGTGGTATTTCCTGCAGTAAGGCTTTGACTGGGTATAGGGTTCTGCCAGTGAAGTTCTCTAAATCAAAAAGAAAAATAAAACACGTTGGTTGAATTTATACTGTATCAAACTCCCACTCCCAGAAAACATAAGTCCAGAAACCAAAATTAAAGAATACCAATGTTCATGAATGATATTTTTGAAATGGAAATAAATCTAACCAATAAATACAACCCAGTTGGAAGCAGCTGCTGAAGCAAAAAAGGTTTCTATGCTAGTTCCAAGCAAAAGGTGAAAATAAAATCTGTTATTATTCTGCAGCAGGAGTGTGTGGGATGAAAGTATTCAGTATGCATTATGTATACTGAACAGAGCAACTCTACTGTGCAACATCTAAAACACAGGAAGGGAGTTTCTAGGGTTGCTACTTGTGGGGTTTGCTCCCTGTTTGTATGAAGTAGCTACACACATATGCAGCCCCACACTGATGACGTTATCTACTGGGTAATGTCTATAAGCAAACAACCAAACTCAGAGAGCACCAAGAACTCCACAATTTCATGTTTGTCATTAAAACCATAAGAGCCCTATCTCAAAATGTGGTGGCAACTCTTTCAGTCAAGAAGCCTCTTCCAACTTCCTGTTGTATTGGAACAGATGATACGGATATGATCTAAGGTTTTATGAGTTATAACTATGTTTGGCTATTCGCCTTCTAAAGTAAAGATGCTCTCAGTCATGTCTTGTTGATTAGTATGGTTAGGCTAGCTCAGAACTGGGAAGGGTGTCAGGGGATACGTTAGCAACAGCTGCAGTTTTGGACACTTTACTTGGTGGTATAGTGGAGCAGAGAAGACAATAGACATAGCATGAAGCCAAAATAATGAATTAGAATTAACTAGAAACATGCTTTAAGATGGGAGTCAAACAACCTTCTTGAACAATTCCAACTGAAATCCAAGATGGCTGGATTCTACTGGAATAAAAATCAAAATAGTACAAATGCTTTGTTCTGACCTGAAACAAAACACTTGGAACACATAACACTTGAAACACTCAAAATGTCCTGGTTCAAGTTTGAAACAACCCATTTGGGATTCTTTCCTTTGACAAGAACTTTTGGAATAACACCGCATGAAATAGCCATATTTTGCAATGGGTTCAAAGATTGTGGCAGTCATGAAACAAAACTTTTGACACACATTCAATTTGTTTTGAGCTTGGGATACTCAACATTTTGAACTCAAAACTTTTCAATGTTCCTAAAAACATAGTGGGGTGGTAGCCTCTCCACTCTACTGCTGAAACCGTATATGAAACAAGAATGTTCCTGGAGAAAAGCATACTACTATAATAACATGCTATAAAAGATGCTTAAGAATTTTGTTCTGACTGCCTTTATTCTTTGGCTTTTGTGATATAATTCTCAGCATGTGTATCCAAATAGGTATCAACATTTGCATTCTATGACATGAGAAAATATGCTTAGGAAACCATATTTTGTGAGAAAAGACATTGAATATATTTAAATACCAATAGCAATACCATTTTACACAGAGATGAAAGAGCACATGAAGAATGAGCATGGAATTGAAAGAGGCAGTCCCCTTACTCCCCTAATTTATTGTTAAAGTAAGAATATAAGCTGCTTTGGGTAGGGACAAACTTAAACTTGTGGAACCCTTTGGGGCCATAGAAGGGGAGGGTTGATCATAAGTGGGATAGCATAGAGCAGTGTTTCTCAACCTTGGCGTCTTTAAGATATGTGGCATATGCTGGCTGGGGAATTCTGGTTGAAGTCCACCTATCTTAAAGTCGCCAAGGTTGAGAAACACTGGGGTAGAGAGAAAGGAAGATGCCTTTGATGGAGTTATGCAGGAACTATTAGTCAAAAGGGGGCAAAACATTTTTAAGTTCAGAACAAGTTAACATTTGGAAGTGACTTAGGCAGACATCTCCAGAACTCACTGAAATAGAAGAAGGAAGAGAAGGTACAATACAATCAGACTTGCAAGGTTCTGTTATGATAGCCAATCTCAGTAAAAGCATTTTTAGCCTTCCTGTGGAGTTGGTTTTCTGGCCTGGTTTACCTAGTGGGGCTGACAGATAGCGCCAAGTGTAGAGCCAGATATAGAGGCAGACTCATTCACAAGCATGCTAGTTATTCAGACATGATGTGTTCCTTTACCTCTCTCTTATACATCTTCTTACCTCGTCTTACATTGGGATTACTTGGGGAAGCAGATGAAAACCCTTCCCCTCAATTCCTAATCACTAAACATGGTTAAGATTGCTGTTTCTCCTCCGAGGATAACTCACTCTGTGAGTCAAATGTGTACGTTGAAAAAACAGGGTTGTGCCATGCCAGGAATAAACTACTTGGAGTATTCTAGATATGGTAGCAATAGTTCCCATTATTTATGACCACCAGCTGGGGTTTATACATCTGGGAGTGGGACCAGATTGCCCCCTTCTATGATAGATCAATACAGTCTATAGCTGTAGGACTGTAATTAATTGCTTTCTTGTGATACAGGAAAAAGGCATGTTGCTTTGACATGATAGGGTGTGTCAGCTGAGAAACATGCACAACTAAAAATAAACCATTAGTCACTCATTTTGGGATTTGGTTGTCTGAGACCCCTCCCCCATCTCTTTTGGTGGCACCGTGGAAAAACAGTCTGTTAGTCATTTGAGGTTTATTATAATTAGAGGGTATTTTCTTCTTGCATCCTGTAGATTACTACTGTGGTTTTACTTCTGCTTCAGATGGCCTGATGCTAAATTTCTTAACTATTTAAGAATCAGATGCATAAACCAATGCTGAGTAACAAGGGGAGGGGGGGTTATATGTTCAATAAAAGCCCCTTGCATTCAGTAATTACTGGGAAGCCTTCAAAAAGCAGATCCTTCTGGAGCAGGGTTTCTCAAGTGACTTGAAGATGTATGGACTTCAGCTCCCAGAATTCCCCAGCCAGAAATTGGAAGTTATGGAATGGTTATCCGATTAGAACTTAGAGATAATGGAACTGCTACGTCCTCAGGCTTGGAAGGAACAGAAAGGAGTGTGCTACAGGCATTCCCTCACTTAGGGGTGATCTATTTAATACCATATTTCAAAATATAGCATAACATTTTTATTTCATACCTTTAAATGATCACGTTCACACCTTTCACCCCCTTTTGTGCTAAGTGCTTGGAAACTGTAGTTCAGGGTGTTACCAGTTGTAGTTTGGATGGTCCAGTTGCAATATACATCTGGAGGATAGTTGTCAGGGTAGCCCAAACTCTCCAAAATGCCTTGGGAACGGTTGGCAATTACTACTCCCTGGCAAACTTGGGGGGGGAAAAACATTAAAATATATTATGTTTTCTATGTTTCCCATTTTAGGCATGAAAAGCATCCATTGGTACCAGTAGGTTCAGTCAGTAGTTAGGTGTTTATACCATGTCCTTACAAAAAGGGATACAGATTTTAATTTTAAAATAAAATCCATATAGACTCTAAAGCCAGAAATAAATCTGGAGAAGGCAAATAATCTCTAACATAAAAATAATTTTCCAAAAAGGATCAGAAACACTTTCAGAGAAGAATCCCACCTATTGATCATCTCCGACAAATTCTTCCCCACCTTCCATACTCCCAATAAATGTCTGTTTGGAAAGACAAGTTTGCGAAGGCAATATCCAGGCTATCTGAAATGATGTTATAGCTTTGGGCTATTTGCAGATGAAAAGGTTTTCTGATGGCTTGGGACTTTGTGGTTTGAATAAATATCCCGAAATAATATGTGGTTGAAAGGAAAAGAACAGCCCACACATAAGGTGATAACTAGGAGTCTGAATAACTCTGGATTATTTAGAGTTTTGTTTTTTTCAAGTACAGCATAATTAGTGAATCAGTTGGGGCTCCTGTGCCATGACCATTTTAACACTATAGAACAGTGTTTCTCAACCTTGGCAACTTTAAGGTGTGTGGACCTCAACTCCCAGAATTCCCCAGCCAGCATGGCTGGCTGGGGAATTCTGGGAATTGAGGTCCACACACCTTAAAGTTGCCAAGGTTGAGAAACACTGCTATAGAGAGAAAAATTGAAGTAGCAGTTAAGGACACTGTTAAATACTAGTCCTGCGGCACAAAAGCCAACCCGGGGGGCTTTGGGACAGTGACTCAGTCTGGGAAAAATGCAAAGGCAAACCGCTTCTGCCAAATTGTCAGGAATCAAGGCTGACATGAAGACACACAAACACACACACAAAATTGTTGTTACAATGATAACGTGGAATGAACAAATGCACATTGTCCTGAATTTCTAATAGAAAGGATGGGAGAATCATTAGATCAGCCCGGTCTCTCTTATTGATTGCAGTTCAGGATTACATTTGTCTTTCATGTTATCCTAAACGTAATATCTGCACTGGAAAAGGATTCTAGATGTTCATTTAAAGATGCTGCAAATATCTATGAAGTGGTTGGACTTACCTTGCTTAAAATGAGCAAGGAAACCTCCTCCATTTAAAGAACGGTCTGTCCTTAGTTTTATATACAAATTGTTGCTAGTAGAACGTATTGTGGGTGGTACCTGTTTACCACAAAATTTGCCTAACATTTTACTGTTGCTGCTGTCACCATCGTACACCTGCAGTTATTGGGAAATATAAAGATTTTCATAGGAGTATTACTATATAGCAAATAAAGTTTTCTTTGGGTTGAAGTCTTCTCCTGATTACTGTATAGATATGTCCAAGTAGTCTTCTTGGAAATACGATTTATGCTGATATCACCCAGCAATTACTGTTCTTGAATGCTGCCTAATCACAGTGGGCTGGATGAAAGAGAACAAGTTGAAATTAAATCAAGAGAAGATTTGTAGGTGGTGGCTGTGGTGAACATTTGCACAACTACAGCTAGTACGTCAACCACTTTCTGAACTGATCAAGCTTGGGGATGGTTATTCGTACCTTAGTTACAACCGTATTGAATAAATGTAACATGGAATTGCAAATCGCCATTGATGCAAAATGTGATGGCTGCTAACTTGTACAAAACGCATCGTGCCTGTACAGAAAGATCACACTGGCTGCCAATTACCTATGGGGCACAATTGAAAGTATTGGTGTTGCACTATAAAGCCCAAGTGTCTTATAGCCTGATGATCTATAGGATCATTTTTCTCACTATGAAACTGCCCAGTTATTTACATCAATAAAAGAGGTCCTTTTGAAGATGCCAGAAGTTCAGCTTTCTACTGTAGTCTGGAAGAATCAGCCTTTTCCTGTGTGATTCCCAGGCTACAGAATATTCTCCCCAAAGCAGTACTTTGGCTTCCACCATTCCAATATTTAGGAAAACTGCAAAGGCACAACTGTTTCACAAAGTGTTCAACTGTGAATTGATTTTAATGATATTATTTTCATTCTGATTTTAATTGTATTTATTTTACTATTGTCAATTAAATGTTGTGCCTTACTGTTGTAAGCTGCCTTGAGGGTTTATATAAGAAGAAAGGCGAGAATATACATTTAATAATAAATATGTAAAATTTTATTTTGGTTTCCCAATCTAGTTTACAGCACTTGAATTTCCGGCTGGTCTCCCATACAAGCATAAGTAGGATCCAAAACAGACTTCACCAATATTTGTTATGGCACTTCTCAAAGCCTATTCTGGATAATAGGTTTTAAGAATTGAAGTATTTTGGTTATAATGGGTTTCTGTGGGTGTTTACTTGTGGAATCAAAATTCGCATGCTTTGATTGTTAAGAAAATAATACTAAGAAAAATATTGAGATCATTTATATAGCATTTTCTATTTATTTATTTATTTATTTATTTACTTACTTACTTACTTACTTACTTACTTACTTACTTACTGGATTTCTCTCCCATCTCCCCTACAATGGGCGGGTTACAAAGACATTAAATGGGTATGAATCTTGTCAAGTCATTTCTGGTCCTTCTTCAGATACAATAAAATATTTCACAAATAGCTTGAAGTACAAGATTTTTGTGTACAAAGAAGCAGAGACCTCTATTTATACAGTATTATCTGTAGACACCAAAGGGGGCGTATGCACATGGAGGAATAGCGCGCATCCCTGCTCCAAGGAAAAGCTTGACCTCCCTCTAGGAAAAAGGTTAGAGTTAAGAGGAAAGGGCAACTGATGATAAGAGAGCAGACTCTCCCCAGGCCAAAAGAGGAGACAGCCTCTTTCCTATCCTACATCTTACATTATTTTATTGGCAACCCCCAACACTGATAGCAGTTAAAGAGTAACAGCTCCAGCTGACAAGATTACAGGCACTTTTATAGTCCCATCTTTCCAAGAGTTTAGCAATCCATAAAGCTAACAACTGGGAAATTATTGGAAGGAATTTCTTTTTGGCATCCTCTTTTTCTAGGAAGATTGGGACGAAGCTGAAGTGTTATATATAGAAGGCTATCCTATCTCTGCATGCAATAGTCTTCAGTTGGATGGGGGTTTAGTATCTAGGCTCATGCCCTCTGACGAGAAATGAAAAAATGGGGAATGTAATTGATATCCATAAATATTTATAGACATGTCCTGATATCATAGTGATACTTTTTCTAGCCACTGAAAACATAGACTTTTGTTCCTTCTGTACCTCTCCTTGGCAGTTGTGTGTAATGCTCTTTTCCTCTGGCTATATAGATCTTGGATTACTTCCAAGATGGAAGTGTTATATTGCACAAATTGTTCCTTAGATAAGGATTATGCAATTGATATACTTTCTCTTTTTACATCTCATATCCTTAGAACAACCAACATTTCAGCTATTACTATTAGCTATTATCAGCCTTACTCAGAGAAAAGAAGGCACTTACAGCGAGATAATCAAAGTGACAATATGTATGAGACTCCAGATGGAACTGATCAAAATGGATTTCAAGTGCACTTCCATGACTTGACTTCAGCAGCCAGTAGCATTCTGCATTTTGGTAATATGGCATAGGATAGTTGGGAGACATGAACATTCCAGAAGAAGTTGTAAGGATTCCACCACAACCTGAACATAAGTACAAAACTCCAATTCAATGACAATTGGTCAAATCTATTTGGGTCCTTAGTATACCCTAGTCTGTATTCACTTTTAGCAAACTTCTGAATGGAATTATCAATGATCACATTTTAGGTTAAGTGCACACTTTTTCTAACTTTCAGTACATTGATAACTTCTTGCCATCCACTGCAGAAATTAGAGAAAAGAAATTCCAACAGAAGGTCATGATTTTTCTTAATATCCATATAGACAGCTATAGAGAGAAATGTAAGGATGCAAATATGTACATATGTCTAGATATCTCCCCGTCAATTGTTCATCTCTTTCCCTCAGCAATCCTTCCAATAATGAACATAATGGACATACATTATTATCTGTTCAATTTATATACAACCCAACTGGTAAATATGCTTGGAACAGACCTAAAGCCATGAACTATCAAGCATATAATAGAGGTGTCCAGATCACCCATAACCTATTTCATCAAAATGCTTTGTCCCATGGAGGAAAGTCACCTGGTCCCTGTACAGCCTCAAGACAAGACCAGTCTGCTTTGATGGGTACCTTGCTTGACAAATTGGCATTTCTATACATGTGCACAAGCTGCTATTCCTGAGCAAAGCAACCCAGTCATTCCATTTGGCTGACTAGAAATGAGACACTGCTGTGCTTCATAGAATTGTTTTGATCACCTTTACTTGAAACTCCAGCAAAGCAACCTTTTGAAGATTTGTAGAATCTAAATGTACAACAACTTATTTTAAAAATGGTGAACAATGGCATTTGGCAACAAGGAGCCAAATTTTAAATTTGCAGCCCAGGAATGGAATATCTTCTTCTGCCTTAATTTTTGTCGAAATCCTTAACCTTTGTAGGATCATACACTGGTGAATCTCTCTTAGGATAGTGTTCTATCATTGTGAGTCCACTTCTGGAAAGGCCCTGTTCCTTTTCCACTTCAGGAAGGGTATGGCTTCTCCCACAGATCTCACTAGGCCAGGTTGAAGAATTAAAGAGGGGTGGTAATGGCGAAGGAAAGAAAGAAATCAAGGAAAATGGCCAAGGAAAAAGGAAATAAATCGATCTCTTCTTACTACCTGCTAGAGAAATAACATGATACATTTGGTATTTTGATTTTACCTGTTGATGTTCCATCCCAGTAAGCTGAGAATCCAGTACTTGTTAAATATGCGTCACTCACAAACTTTATCCACAGATTATTACTATGGGAAATGGTAACAGGAGGCAATGAGGAGCCACAATACTTTCCAAGCAAGGGGGATGTTTCATAGCCTCCATCTCTGCAATCAAAAATAAACAGTATAGACAAAAATAAAGGGATAAAAATCATGAAAGCTTGGATCCCTAAAAAGACTATACTTACAAAGCGCTAGAGAGGTTGGCTTAGCAGTAACAAAATTCTCATTAAACATTTTTATGCTTAAAAAATCATGCAGAAAATTAGATAAAAAGGGAAAAAATCAAAATAATTTGTACTGCAATACAAGAAAGATTTGCCTAAAAGCATATTCTGCTGAAAGAATAGGACTGATTTCTAACTAAATATAGCTAAGATTAGGTTGCCGGAACAACAATCTTCTTTTACCTCTAACCTTACAGAATATGACTTTTATAAACTCCAGCCAACTATCTGGAGGGCATCAGGTTAGAGAAGACTGTACAGGAATATGAACACATTCAAAGGAATGTTCATTCTTATTACATAGGTGTAGCCCTATAGACTGACTGAGGACAGACAAAAGAAAGGAGTTGCTTACACAATTTTTTTAAAACTTTTTTTTTCTTCCTAGCATTTTTATCATAGGTGCACTGTCCACTTTTTCTTTTTTCTTTTTTGGATCAACCAAATGTTGATTTGTTGGTTGCAACAGGAGTTGATTGACCCACTTGTTGCCCGAGCTTGACATCATGGGCTGAGACAGAGTGACTGACCCAAAGTTACCCAGCTGGCTTTCATGGCTAAGGCAGGACTAGAACTCACAGTCTCCTGGTTTCTAGCCTAGAGCCTTAACCACTAGACCAAACTGGCTCTGTAGCTGCTTACATAGCAGAAAGTCCAAACTGATTTAAGACTGTTAGAAGTAAAAGGAAGGAATACAAAGTTGGTTTATTTGATCAAGGTTAAAACAAGATATATTGTTACCTCTGGCAACCCTTTATGAACTTTCTGTGGACAACAGGACTGAGAAGATGTTTTATGGATTTGTTTATAGATAAGAGATGGGATATGGGATGAAGAGATGTTTGTAACCTTAGAGGGGGTGAAGAGTCACTAAATTTGTTTATACTTGATGTGATGAAGGTCAGAAGTCACTTCTTTATATATTCTTTTCTCTTTCTTCATTATATCCTTACTTTTCTCTTTCTCTTTCTTCTTTTTTTCTTGCACTTTTTACTCCTTTCTATTCTCTTTTCTTTATTTAAGTTTATTTTGTATTAGATTTTATTATAATCAAAATTCTTGATAAAAATTATATATGGCAAAAAACAATGCTTAACTGATTTATCAAATTTACTATCGGTGGGATAATGCTCTAAAAGTGAGAGGTAAACATTGATGAAGACTATACCTATCACACAGCCAGTTAGGCACCAGGCTAAAAACCAGGAGAGTGTGAGTTTTAGTCCCACTCATTCCCTGGGTGACCCTGGGCCAGTCTCTCTCTCTCACCCCTAGGAAGGAGGCAATGCCAAACCACTTCCAAAATCTTGCCAAGAAAACTGCAGGGACTGGCCAGGCGGTCACCAGGAGTCAACACTGACTCAAAGGCACCAATCACTAACTAACTAAATCATATGCACTCACAGTGATCTCAGTTCCCTATTGCCAACATTTATGTCAGCAAAAAATCCTTGCTCTATCAATGCAGAAAGAAGTGATTAAAACCCTGGAGCAGAGAACGTTGGCTAACTGTTAGGGATAGGAATAGAAAACCTGTTGTAGGATGCAACTGTATATCTGGAATCACTGACATAATTAGCTCATATCACAGTATTTGGCTGCAATTCCCAGCTTATCTAAAGCTCCTAGCAAGGGCAGGTTAGATAATGTAGCATTAAATGTGATGGCGTTACACAGACAGTTGAGGAAAAGGAAGAGACTGTTATGCAAACAGTCAGTACTGCTGTAAACACACTAGATCTTTAGAAGATTGAATACAGCTGGGAAAGATCTCTCTGCATTTAAAAAAATTAAGTGCAATCCCTAGCTCTTCTGTGGGTATTTTGAAGAAAAGGAAGAACACCAGTTGAGCTTCACAAATATGTGACATGTGGATCTGGTTGTGAATTCCTTTGGGAAGAAATGCTCCTAATCCCTTCCTTGGTTAAATTCTTTTACATGCCTGTTCTGGAGAGCCCAAAGGTAGTTCCAGGTTGCCATGGGGTAGGGGGTAAAATACTATCACAGCACAAAGCAGTTTCAAATACAGTTACTATATATTTGCCTGCCTGGCTTACATTCCATGAAGTGAAGTGGTTAACTGTTCAGATGCTATAAATGTAGCCACCATGGAAACCAACTTGCCTGATTTCAACATAATCATGCAGACACATGGCTCCACTCTCCAAAGAGAAATTGGTGAAATGCAAAGCAATTTGTTTATTGTTTGCCACACGGATCTTGTATACGCATGCCATTCTGTCTGAATAATTGTTTGGAAAGTTTGGTGATGTTAGCACACCAGAGGCTACTGTGTATTCATGTGAACATACTGGAAAAGAAATAGGAAATACAGTGATGAATTATTATTATTATTATTAATATTATTATTATTAAGACCTGCAAATTGAAATAGAATGACTGTGGCCAAAGAAAGTAAAGTTAATACCAATAGTAATAGGTGCCTTGGGTGCAATCCCAAAACATCTGGAGCACCACCTGGACACCATTAGCATTGACAAAATCACCACCAGTCAATTGCAAAAGGCAACTTTACTTGGAACAGCTTACATCCTGTGTTGATACCTTTAACACCATCAAACAACATCTGCCTATCCCAGGTCCTTGGGAAGGACTCGATAGGTGGATAAAAATGCTAAATCCGGTCTAAACATCTGGCTGACTGTGTGACCAACAGCAACAATAATAATACATTTAATATCAGGATCTTGTTAAAAAGATAGAACTGAAAACCACCTTTGTGTCAGTCCCATTCCTCGATAAAAACAAATAAAGGACAGACTGTCCCTTGTTAATATCTCAACTAAGATATATATTTAAGCTGAAGCATTAGCAAGTCCCAAAGAAGGTTGTGCCTCAGGTTTCATGCAAAAAATCATTTCAGTTTGATGGCGCATACCGTTAATAGAAAAGGGTAGCATTTTTCTTTTTAATTAAACAAGAGCTAGGGAGAGAATAAGAAACTTGGTTCCTAGCTTCAATCAGATTTTTTTTCTAGAATTTCTTTTCTGCTTGGCTCAGAAGGACATACACAAACCTAGTAAAAAGCTGAATCATAGTCCAAGTGGAAGACTCTTCTTGATCACGTGGCTTCCCTGACAATTCAAGGCATTCTTTTAGTACATTTTTTTTAAAGTAAGTGATCCTGTGAAAGAACTGCTTGTCCCAATAGTTTACGATTCCAACACCAAATTAAAATCCTCTTACAAGCATTGAATTTCTGATTCTGCCATTTAAAAAAAGCTATTGTATCTTGTACAAAAAACAATTTCAGTTTGGGTTTCCCATGGCAAACACTCCTATTTTAATGTTATTTGTAAAAATTCAGGAAGCTTCCAGATAGACTCCAAGGACTCTTCATCAAAAGACTTTGCTTTTTCCCCTCCTCAGGAAAAAGAAGACCCAAGTAGAGATGGTAAAAAGGGGAGACTTATAAAAGGAAGATTCCTATTAGGATTACACGGTGCTTGGGATATTATTTCAAAAAGGTGGTTCTTAATGCACACAAGGAGGAATGTAACACCTGACTGTCATTCTTCAAAGCAGCTGCATCTGTTCTCAGCATTGTGCTCAGCTGTGAAGGGCAGCCACACAATTCTGGGGAAAGACGTAGCATTTTAAAGAAATGCAGAAAAATGCTACATTCATACATCAGCGTGTTCTGAAGGACTTCGTATAAAGATGCCTATGCCTGCAATGGTGCTATAAAGGCTTTATCTGGAAGCATCCTATTCTCTTGTAACATAATCATTTCATAATAACATGGCCATATAATTTAGTTGCCCTCTCTACTTTCCCAGAAGGAATCAGCTGATTTCTGATTAAAATATTTGAGGTTCCCCAGAACTCAAGAAGGGATTTGGAAATCTAAGGAGCAATGGAAAGTGGGCTAGTACACACATTTTGGTCAGTATTGTACAATGGCCAGAAGAGTTTAAATACAAATGACTAGAAAGATTAAATATGAACATCCTGTTTGGCTAGTTTTCTTCCTTGCAGTTCCATCCAAAACCATTACAGTAACTCCTCTGTTTCACATGCTTCCCACTGAAGCGAGGAAAATCTTTTTGACAGTACATCAACTATTGGATTGAATGTTCCTAATGTGAATTAGGAAGTAGGCAGAAAAGTTTTATTTTGCACCCTTTGTTGGGGAGGGGGGAAGCCCCATAGGAGTTTTTTATGTTAATAAAAACATAGAAAAACTTCTATTTATTCATTTTCAACATACGAATTACATGTTGAAAGAAAAGAGTGATTAGATGGCATGCACACACAAACATTTGATCAATTTGCAAAAATGGCAAGATCTAACTGGCTTTCAGTCCAGTCAATCCAAATAGTCAAGTCAGCTGTACAGTGGAAAGGCCAATGAAACTATTGAATGATAAACTGTAAAAACAGTCAACAGAAGATTAAAACACCATTTGGTTGCCTTTTACTCATCTATGCTCGCACAACAAAGCTAGAAAAATAAGACCAGCACATTTCTTTCTGTTTCCCAAAAATGAAACATTCATTTTGTAAAAAGTCTTACTCTAAATGCCAAGTGAAGGTTCTTGCATCAGTGATGATTTTTTAAATCTGATCTCTCATAGTCAAGGGAGATCTGTAGCTCCCTGGAGAATTAGCATTTTGTACTAGTATTTGCAACTTCCTCCAACTTTCCTTGCATCTGCTACATAACATATTCTTTTCTGTAGGCTATGGAAGTAGCTATTAGGACTTGAAATCCTGCTGTTGCTGGCACAAGGCAACATAATTAACCAACTTAATCTGACCAGTTCAGGGAAGAGGAGTGCAAACAACAAGCTTTTGTGGACAAGTTCAAAAGCTAACTTGTTTAGAAACATTTAGTCCAAGCCATTTCAAAATGAATCTTTATCCTTTTTTAGAACACATTGGCCAAGCATGGCATTCATTTCCACATGTTGCTCATTCATTCAAGAAACACTAAGTAAAATCTTTTACCCTGAGCTTCTCTGGCCTTCACTGGAGAAGGCAGATCTGTTCACGGTGGACATTACTCTCAACTGGATTGCATGGAAGAGCAGGCTGCTTAGAAAAATTGCAGGCCCCTCCCAGTTGAGCCTTCTCCCCAGCATCACCACGGCAGGGTTACCAATAAAGCTGCAACCTTGAAACTGGTGTGGGAGGTGACCGGAGGAGACAAATGTGTTTTGGAAGCTCTGCAGCCACCAGCAAAGAGAGTAAAGCAGCCCAGTATAAGAAGACATTTTTTCCTTCAAAGGGAGTAGATGGTCCGAAGGAAAAAGAAGAGGCACAGCAAAGCACAATGTGGGAAGGTGCAAGTGCTTTACCTGCTGGCCATTAACAGAGAAGAAAAAAGTAGAAGAAATCCCAGACAGAGAGGAATTAAAGACAGAACAGGGTCTGTAAGAGGGAAACATTGCTCTATAATAGTAATAGTATAGAAGTAATAGTAGTAGAACACAGTGTAGAGAAAATTATAATTGCATAATAGCAATAGAAATGGAGTATACGATAAGATAGAGACAATCGGAAACACATATAAATTTGTAAGTTTCACATTTTACTTTTGTATTTTTTTTTTAAATAAAACATCTTCCCAACCCTTATAGGGATGGATGGATATAAAAACATTTGTCCAAGGTCCAGTGCTTTTGTGGATCTTTTGAGTTGGGGTCAATCTAATTGGGTACAGTTTAAAAAAAGAACCCATGACAGACTGGTAGTTCCTCTTTAAAGTGTAGATGGGCAACATAAGTCTCCAGCTAGACTCTGGGCAGCTTATGGTCAGTTAGCAGGCTAGGAGAGTTATGGACAACAGAAGTCTCCTGGCCTGCTACCAAAGGAGGGGTAAGGAGCAGATCATCATGTATAGGTACAGAATGGGGTTGACAACCTGTGGCCCATTCTCCTCTTTGTGGCTGCCAGAGTCCAGAGCAGGAGGAGCCCAAACTCTTGACCCTTGGTAGGGGTTGGAGAGTTTTAAGAAGTTTTTAGAAGTCAAAAGTGTGCTGTAAGGCTGCAAATCATGCCCCAAAATACTACTTTCCTATTCTGAGGTGAGGCATTAGGAGGAAGAGGGGACCCTTAAGTCTTTTCTGTCAGTCCCGGAACCACCTAAAAATGGGCTGAAAATTTGGTTCTGCCCAATCTGGCAATAGCAAGAGAGCAGCAGCTGAAGTCCCTGTGACTGATGCAGACCAATCATGCTTTTGAAGGGCAAACTCTTAAGCAAGCTTCGTACCCTCCCTGCTTTTACTATTTCTATTTTAATTTTTTAAGTCAATACAGATCCATAAAATAAGAATGATTACTCTCTAGTGTTTCAAAATATTGCAACTTATCATCTCCCTTCATGACACTGTTTAGGCAGGGACAGGGGATCTCCACATGTTGTTGGGATGTAAATTGTGTCATCCTTGACTAATGACCGTGCTGCCTGGGACTTGAATCCAACAGCATCTCTAAAGTACCAGATGTTCCCTTCACCCCGTTTTAAACGTATTCATTAGAATCACAGGAATTTAAAGGTATATCCTAAATTGCCCAAAAGGTGAAATCGGAAGGAATGAAAAAGGATTGCTTTATGATGAGTAGATCTCTAATTAGTTGCAAAAGACATGTTAGGCAGACCATCTTGGAAAGGTTTATTCCAGATGGCAACTTATCAATCTTGGCTGTCAGAATTATGCTTTTTATTTACAAAGATTCAGAAAATACAAGAAGTCACTTAGCTAATACTAAACAAATGCCAAGTCTGACTTGATTGGGCTACTGCCTGGAAGGGTTATCATAAGGGATGTAAGAGTACCAGAAAATGAACAAAAGTGAGAATTTCTAATCTCATAACGTATTAAGGTTTACAAATTCCATTCCAACAAAAGGAACTGTTTCTTAATGACATGGGTGAGGAACCTCTGGCCTTCTAGATTTTACTGGATAACAATTCTCATCAGCCCCAGCCGGCATGGTGAAAAGAGAGAGATGCTGTGCTTCAGCAATATTTAGAAGGCCCAAAATTCTTCACCTCTGGTTTACTATACTGCAAGCAGCATCCTTCTGTTGCAAGCCATAGCATGGATCACGCCAATGAAACCAAGTTACAGAGGCTTTAAAGCAGATAAGGTCAGACTTCATCTTATTATAAAATAAGGAGGCCAGCTTCTTCCAGGTTGAAGTGCTAAAGAAGTATTTATTTTAATAGAAGGTGACATCTAATTTTGTTTGGTATGGTAAAAATGGATTTTTAGACATGTTTTTGTTCTATTTTGTTTTAGATACTCATCTGCTTTGGAATGCTCTCATTTCCTAACTAATTCATAACTGCCAGATTTTCTGTAAATATTATTACAGGGCTATCAGTTTAGAATAGCGTTTCTCAACCTTAGCAACTTTAAGATGTGTGAACTTCAACTCCCAGAATTCTCATCAATGGCCATGCTGGCTGTGGAATTCCCCAAGTTGGCTGTGGAATTCTGGGAGTTGAAGTCCACACATTTTAAAGTTGCCAAGGTTAAGAAACACTGGTTTAGAGGAACCTGTTACTTCTCGGAAGGCCCACTGAATCTCAAGTACGCTCAGATAACGCAAGCGTTAAATACGCTTCTGTTTGAAAGTTACATAAGCAACTATTCATTTTATGACTTTCAGTCATAATTGCTTTGCCCAGAGTGCAATGAGCTACCAATAACATTTTTCTTGCCTGGTATAGTTGCAAATCATTTAGTTACTTGGGTGCCATCAAGTTTGGTTTAGCTCCTGGTAACTGCACAAATACTCTTCATTTAGCAGCAGACCACTGCAATTTTCAAAGAAACATATCTAAATAGATTGGTTGAACTGATCTCCAGCACTGCCTTCCTTCTCAAAAAAAGAAAGAAATGCAAACAAGCTGGAGGGAATGGGGAAAACTGCCTGTTTGGGCCTCAAACACCTCAAACACCTCAAACACACATGCACGCACGCACACACACCCCATAAAATCTGGGAAAGGATGCAGACATAGCTTCTTGAATTCTTTTCCATCTCTTAAAAATAGCTCTTTTCTGGGTCATGTGACCAAGAGGGTTAGAATGGAGGAGTTGACAACATTCCAACTACTCTCCCACAAGGATGAATTGATGGATTTTTTTCTCTCAATTTTTTTTCCTCACAGCTCCCAGGTGAATCCAGCCCATTTTCAAACTCCATCTTTCTTCTGCCAGTTTTCCCCCCACAGGAAATTTAGCCCTATTCTGTCCACTTTTTAAAAAATTATCCTGCTGATGAATAGTCCTGACTCCGTTTACACAATTCCTTTCCAACATTCTGTTGGATAGAAAGAATAAAGGTGCAATAAGCAAGCAAGCAAAACTGCTTCCTCTCAAAAAGAGACTAAGCTAAGATAATCTATTTTATTTTTATTTATTTGTTTATTTTCAAGAGGTATCAGGCCACCCAACTCAAACAATGTGACTTTGGGTGCCATACAGCATAAAAACTATCAATAAATTGAAAAGGGGAGGGGAATCCACCATATAACAATATGCCATTACAATATATAAATACCAAATATAAAACGGCAACCAGCACATAACACGAGCACCAAAATGGGGGACTCTCACTCAGTTGGCCCCTAATGCCTGGGGGAATTGCAAAGGTTTCTACATCCTGGGCTGTAGGACTGCCTGTCCCCAATCTACCCATCCCATCAGATCCAGCAGGAGAGACATGTTATGGGTCACATACATTAAAGAATACCCTCTGGTGGGACCTGGAAAGAAAACATTTTGTGTTGCTGTGTTTGCCCTGTGGAGCATCATCCCTGTGGAGATCAATTTGGCTCCAACCATGTTTGCCTTTCACAAGGCTGTTCAGACGTATTGAGCTCGGGTCCCAGAAATCTCAGCTACTTTAACTATTTTGAAAATTTACACCCTGCATTTCAGCTAGAAAGATTCTCAATATAGCATACACTTCAGGAAAAGAGATGGAATGGTTAACCATCATCCTGCACCTACTGTTCCTTTTCTTGTTTGCTTGTCTGCCCACTCATGTGTATGGTAGATCCAGATGTTCTGTGATGTCCTGCTTTTTTCTGTGAGTTTGGAAAATTGATAAGCCCTGCCTTCAAGTTGACAATCTAAAAAGGCATGGCACCAAAGAGAAAAAATGCATGGAGAAAAAAAAACCAAGAATATTCATCTGCAATTCTTAAGACTGTACGAATCTCAGGTTCTTCTGTCATAGTCTAATGGAATTCTCTGTTGTGAAACATTGAGTAGATTCCAGTATTTCACTAAGCTGTAATATAATTTATTTGGTTTGGCTTAATATGTTATATGAAACCAACGACTTGATATGTGAAATATAGTTTATGGCTTAATGCAATAGTGGCTTATTTGACAAACTGTGCTTAATTAACCAGATGATTGGATGATGTAACAACCACATTACAAATGTCTTCGTTCCAGTCTAGTCTTATCCCACCTTCTAGCTAAACTAGGAAAAGAGAAAATGAAGAATAATTTGATTCAAGGTAATTAGGTTTGCATAAAACATTTTGTTTCAAACCATTTTGAATATGAAATTTCACAAAACTCCCAATTCAAATGTGAAATGGCTGCTTTGAATAAAAAACATATGTTTAGAACTGCTTGCTTTTGACTCTTTTGTGCTCAGAATTGTTCAAATTGTTTTACACAGTTGTGGAAAAATATAACTCTTTGCTCCCATCTAGTGGCATTTGGGATTTTTGCAAACCAGATCTGGTAGCCCTAGCCAATCGCAAGTTTACCTTAATTCTGATTTACAATAAAGCTAGTCCACTCAAGAAGACGTTACATACCCATTAAAATAGCAACCAACCTCGCCTTTTATTTAGTATCAACTTTGACTAGCTCAGCTCTTGAATAAGCATTTGTTGGGCTACTTTTCAATAAATATAAGAAAGAAGCATAATTTATAAACCTCCAGGAACTGACAGAGTCTCACATGTTTCCAGAATACATGCTCAGCTGGATTTCTTTTTCACTGATGTGGTATGTTGAAATGTGAGATCACATTTCTTACAATTCTTTTTCATGCCATGGGGAAACCCTATGCAGACTGAAAAAATAGCACCATCATATGCTAAACAGATGAGACTAGTGATGTATGTGAAATTGGATATGAATTATCTATTCTACACATCTCAGATTAACATATTGATCAAAGGTTAGTTATTCACTGGCATCAGCAAATTCCTCATGCTATGATTTGGTTTAATGTTTAAAACTGTATCAACAGGTTCAGGAAATTAATGCATTTTAATACACAGACCCACTTAGATTACTAAGAAATGAATAGAGATGGGTGAGAAATTCATTGTGTCTAAATTGTTTTACGTATTTCTCCAGTCAGCAGCTTCCTACCCTACACATTAATTTGAATACACTTGCAGGCACAAATTCATACTATTCAGAATGCTGCGATGCAGTTTTCAATTCAAACAAAAGCACAGAAAAATGTTTATATGAAAAAATCGTGTGTTAAAAATGTGTGCAAGATACACAAGACTGCATTATAGTAGAGAGATTAGTTTTGTAATTCAAATGAAAGAATTAACTCCTAATGTCATACCTGTAGATGCATTCATTGAAGCATAATTTACTGAGAATCCCTTTGATGCCATGTTGTGATTTGTCACAAGATGCAAAGTTACAGTGTTGCCACTACTAGTAACAGATGGTGGAATGGACCTGCCACAGTACCTGTATCAAATCAATGATAAGGATATGTTAAATTTACTCCCTTGTGCTCACAAATTACCAATTCAGCATTTATATTATCATGGATGGGAAGCCTGATTCAGTCAACAAGATGGACGATTTCAGGAGCAGCATCCATGATATCATACATTGCTCAAGGGAGCAGAAACATTGGAAGCCATATATTCTCACATAGGCTTTCATGGCTGGTATTTGTTGGGCAGTGTTGAGTTTCAGGGTTTAATCACCAGGGCCTAGACAACAGATTTCCTGACGTTTCACTGGCAGTTGAGGAGGGAATGACTGGGCTCCTGTCTTGATAGCCATGTGACCTGACTTCTGATTGATCTTCAGCCGAGCTGGTTTCCAATTGGTGCAGGTTGGTGAGGGCTGGTCTCTGGTTCTTTCTTGGTTCAGTCAGGATCGGGCAAAACTCAGCACTGCCCATCATATATTTTCCTTCATGGAAAAAAAAAATCCTTTCCCCATTGCATGGGAGAAGGGATGGGAGGCAAGGCTTTGATTAGATGGAGACAGTGTATGATGTGGTGGACTTTTAAAGGTTTGAAACACAACAAATTATAAAGATAATTCCAAACCAGGAAGAGTATACATAACTGTGACAATAGCCTAAGGGCTATCTATACCAAAAGCAATTCCACAAAACTCAGTGGGAATTAGTTCCAGTTAAGAGTATATAAAAATGCAGACCAGCATAGCTTTAATAGATAGGTATGTAGATAGATAGACAGACAGACAGACAGACATACCGCCCTATCTTTGTCATAGTGCTGTTGTCATAGATGTCAAGATATTCTCTGTAGCATCCGTAACCAAATTCCAAGGAAAAATAGGTGAAGGTCAGATGGATTAAATAGCCTGGCTGCACTATTATTGTCCATAAACATCTGACACCATGTGGGTAAATGTTTAGATAGCCAGGGCTTGCAAGAATCCCATCAGGCTCTGTGAGAATCCCTCCACATGCTACAGCATATGAAAAAAGAAAAAAAAAAAAGAATCCCCAGCATATTAATCAGAACAGAATATAACAATGGAACTGTAGAAGCATTTCATAGATCTGGATTGATTACAGTACATTTAACTTACGTCATGCTTCAATCGTACATGCTTGCCTGTCTCTAAACTCAGCGGATTTATTGGTAACTAGATATGCATAGGATTGCATATAAAAGAAATTACATTATCTTTATGGTGTTATAAAGTTGCCTTATGTTCATCCAGTGGTTGATGAATTAGAAGCCCCAGTTGGCATGGTCAAAGGTGAGGAATGTGAAATCTGCAGGGCTACAGATTCTCTCACCCAGCACTAAATACAGTGCACATACATTTAATTTATATGATTTCACTACATTTTCCCTAATAATTTAGGGACAAACTCAAGGAGAAGGGAGAGTTGGTGAAGGTAGCGGCGTTTACCTATATCAAAAGATCTGTATTCAGCTATGAAGCCAAGATGTGTACCAGATGAAGCTCTGAATTTTATATAAAGAGAGTTACGTCTTGAATGAACCACAGATGGTACAGTTGCCCCACAGTATTTTCCCAAAGAAGGAGAATTTGCATTGTTGCCATCTCTGATCTGCAAAAGAAAAAAGTTCAGATCCCATGAAAATATCTGTAAGCTAAACATACTGTATCTATTTACAGGGACTCATTCATGGCGAGACTTTGGATAGGAAAGGAAAAATCTCATTGTCTCCTATTCTTTTCAATCTTAGATTTCTTTGGTCCCATTTCCCTATCACTTTGCAACATTTTAAAGACTTATGGAAATTAGTATGATTTTGGCTAACCTTTCCGTATGAGAATGTTTTTGGGTGAATGAGTGTACAAGCATTTTGATGAAATTGGCTTAATGGAACCATTTGTGCAAGCATTTTCTTCTAGTATAAACGTTTTAATGTGATTTAAAAAACACAATGCCTTTTGTGCACACTTTATCTAATAGATATTGCAAAAGAGAGAGATTGGAGAAGTACATGGCGCTGCTAAGTTAGTGCCATTGAGCTAAGCTCAGCTTTGGCGACTTCAGCATGGATAGATGCTCACTATCTCAGTCCATCTCCAGTAATAACTACAAGTTACATTCCAAGGATAATCTTCTCTTGAATCTCATCCATCCACTTTACTCATTGTCTTCCCCTTCTTTTATTTTCTTCAACCTTGCCAAGCATAACTAGACATCACATGCCAAAAATAGATAAGATTCTGCTTGCCGATCATTTTCTAAAGAGAAAAGTCAATCTAATGGATCCAAGATCAGGTGATTGGCTCCTTTTGCAATCCTTAATACTTTTAGTAACTGTCACCAGATACATAATGTGAGGGTGTCTATTTTCTTTCTCTCACTTTTTCTCAATGTACAACTTTCACAGCAGCACAATACCACTGGAAAGGCCATGGTTTTAACTTTTCTGACCTTCGTGTCATAGAAATATCCTTATTCTTCATGATTCTGCTGTTTGTCATTGCCTTCCTCTCTAAAATTAATCTTCACTTTATTTCTCCAGCACTCTATCTATCTTTAACTATTTTTGAGCCCAATAAAACAGAATTCTCTACTATTTCATTGTCAAGTGTAAGTTCACTAACCACACAGGGTGACATTATCCTTGTCTTCTGAATATTTAATACTAACCCTGATTTTTCACTTTTCATTGTCCACTTTCATAATGAAATCTTCTAATCTCCCGTATTTCAGATTAACCAAGTAGTGTCATCTGCATATCTCCAGTTGCTAGTGTTCAGACCATCTGTCCTCAGTCCTGTTCCTCTTATTCCATTTTCTATTCTGAAGCACTCTGTTTCTTTGAATTCAATTCCTATCGTAGATTCTTGTTCACTGTAAAGTTTCCTCAGAAGAACAATCTGATGTTCTGGCACACCCAGAACATTATTAGCCTTAATACATTCCACATTCTGGCATCACACAGGCAAAGGCCTTGCTCAGACAATAAAGCAAAGGTTTATTGTTTTATTGTTCCTTATGTTCTCTTGCCCTCTCCATTATCCATCTTATTTTAGCTGTCTGATCCCATGTTCCTCTGCCTTATCTGAAACTTGTCTGTTCCTTCGGCATCTCTCCCTGTGTATGGCTGTTTTCTACTTTGTAAGATATAGTTTGAGATATTGTAAAAACATAGGGTTATTTTTAGATTTTTTTATTCCTCCTTTATTATTTGTTATAAATAATTCAAGGCAGTGAACATACTCCTTCCTCCTCCTATTTTCCCCACAGTGACAACCTTGTGAGGTGGGTTGGGCTGAGAGAGAGTGCCTGGCCCAAAGTCACCCATCCAGCTGTCATGCCTAAGGCAGGACTAGACCTCACAGTCTCCTGCTTTCCAGCTTGGTGCCTTAACCACTAGACTTCCTATCTGTGTTTTATTCTACATATTCTTTTGGGAAGTGCAAATTCCACACACACTCCTTGCCATACTATTTTGAATTATTTAAATAATTTCACCTTACCCACTAGGACACCATTTGCCAAAGTCAATTATTATCAAAAACAATGCTTGTTATTGCTTATTAGACTGATAGTCTACTGAACACAATTTACAGTAGTGTATAACCCCACATAGTATTTGATTCCTAAGTGTGTATTCTCAAAATATGAATCAGATCAATATCAGAGCAAATATGTTAGAATTATGGCACTACTCTAATCTTAATAATAATTACATATTATATATGCTAGGGTTTCTGCACATTTCTCAATCTTAAAGGAAATCAACTCTGATTGCTCATTGGAAGGATTGATAATGAAGCTCAAGCTCAGATACTTTGGTCACCTAATGCGAAGAGAGGGCTCTTTGGAAAAGACCCTGATGCTAGGAAAGATGGAAGGCAAAAGGAGAAGAGGACAACAGAGGATGAGATGGTTAGATAGCATCACTGAAGCAATGAGCATGAAACTGAGCAAACTCAGGGAGGCAGCGAAGGACAGGAAGGCCTGGCGTGATATGGTTCATGGGGTCACAAAGAGTTGGACACGACTTAACAACTGAACAACAACAACAACTGCACATTTCAATTTTCCAAGCCAAGCATCACATTTGACCTTTGAGTAGCATGTCAGGGATCACAATTCAAAATGACCAAGCCTAAATTTGATTACTTTAAATTTCATTAAAATTAACTAAGCAGAGTTAATTTTTTCCCCTTCTGTCATGATAAAAACTGTATTTCATTGGTAACTTTTAGAGACTTTGGATTCTTATGGTATATAAATGAAATGTGAATAAATAAGCCTTTTGAAGGGACTCTGTCAGCCATAGCCATGGCCTTTGAATGTTTGGTTTCCAGATTAATTTCTTTTTTCTTTTCTTTTTTAAAGAATCATTACCTCTACATAATCTGAATTGCAGGTAGTGACATTGTGGATGCGAAAATCAGTGAAATTAAGAATTACAACATTGCCTTCAGGTTCAGATATGATCCATTCACAGCTAAGGCCTTTTGACAATGGCATGGTAAGGTAGGGAGATCTGATAACCCCTTTGCCAAACAAGGATCTCCCACAAGCTGCCAAGAGAAATGGAGAATTAGTTTAGTAATGGATATTGACAAACATTTTGAAGACATGTTGGCTGAGACTTATAATGGAATTATTTATAAGTACCTTTATAGATTGCCCTTTAGTATGATGTGCGCAACGTGGTTAACATTAAAAATCAGAACTGTGTAAAAATTTGAAGAACTGTTTCTATCTGATGAAACCTTGAAGCAGAATCACAACTTGCAGAGGGGACCCACTTCAAAGGAGTGAATTAGGTCAGGCACTACGAAGAGCTTCACTGATTCAAGAGTTATCTTGCTATGGGGGGAAGTGTTACAGACAATATATCATCTTGCTATTTACACTGAGGGGGGGTTGAGTAATATGATGGGGTCTCTGACTTTCAGAGGTGTTATCTAAATTAAGCACTGATGCATTCTAACAGCTGGCTCCAGGTTCTTCTCCTCTGCCTCTCTTGCTTACAATGGAACTCCAATATTTCACCTATGCATACATGAAAGCATGCACCTCATGAAACAGAATTAACCTGCTCCAATTCTCACTCTTCCCACCACTTCCAAGCACTGAAGACCAGCTACAGTGCGTATACCGTTACCCTCCATCCCACACTTATCAATAAGAGAACCGCTGCAGGAGAACCGTGTTAGTCCACGGTGGCCAAAAAATCAGGAGTCAGTAGCACCTTTTCTTATTAAAATGCTAAGTTTTTTGTGAGCTGCAGGGGGGGAAAGGCGTGGGTGAGAGGGAGGTTATGCAGATGCAGGTTACATGTAAGACAGGTCACAAGTATCTTATCAATTAACAGTTGTGTTTGTTGAGACCTTTGGAGATTGCTTGAAACCTTTTGAAGTTTGTGAGTTCATCAGTTTCTCACTCAGTGGAGTTACTTTTCCAAAAGAGTAACTTTTATTTTATTTATTTATTTATTTATTTATTTATTTATTTATCAAATTTGTCACCGCCCATCTCGTTAAACAACTCTGGGCGGTTTGAAGTCTGTTATGGAGTATCCTGGGAGGATATTCTTTTGCAATCTAATGAAAGCATAATTACTCCAAGCTGCACAATACACTGGCTGCCCATCTTGAGGGGTCTTCCTGCATGCCCTCCCCCAGATACTACAGCACTCAGACTACCTGGAGTGAAGGCTTAGCACCAAGAGCCAGCATAGCTCCCTTTAGGAAAAAACCCAGGAAGAGCACAAAATAAAATAAAATAAAATAAAATAAAATAAAATAAAATAAAATAAAATAAAATAAAGAAATGAACAACTGGTTCCCATGAGCTGAACAGAACCTCCAGATGACATTCATTCTGGCTCTGACATGAGAAGCTGGCCAATGAGAGCTCTCATCTCTTTAAACTCTCTGCCTCTCAAAGCTGATCTGCAAGGCAAGGCTAAAGTTGCTCTGGGCTTCATTTCTCGGCTCTCTGCTTCTTTTATGCATGTACAGAAAGCGGGGGGGAAGAGGTTCTATTGCAACGGTGTCATGCTGCTTTTACCATTTTTTGAGACATTCCTTTGGTTATTGTTAGAAAGAAATTTACCAGGTTTGTTTCCGAGCCGGGAATAAAACACGCAGGCAGTTGCTTGAATCAGAGGTGAGATTTATTTCCGAGAGCGAAACATACAGGGTCAGCTGTTGGGGGAGCCGCAGTGAGCCCTCCCTTTAAAGCCCTTTATACAGAGAAAGCCTCTCAATTGTTCCTCAAAAGCACGCAAAAGCGTGCCCTTCAGGAATTCCAAGAAAATGCACTTAGCCGGCATTCCAAGAAGGAGCTCTCTGTAGTTAGGTACCCTGCTGAGTTGTGGTTTTCCACTTGTTTAGTATTTGTTGATTGAAATGTTAATCTCTTTGGGGAAATGATCCTTTCTTATTTGATCGAAGAGACCTCCGGTTAAACTTCAGCCAGGAAGGAATGTTATTAATTGGCATCTCTCGCTGCATTTTAATCTATGTATTGGGCCCATTTTAATTATAGTTTCTCACCTTTTGCTTTGATTATGGTGGGAAGACTGCATGGAGGGAAGAAGATTTCCTTCCCACAATCCCCCCTTTGTGCACAGAATAGAATATTCTCTGCACACCCAGATAAATCATTTTGTGAACCAAATTTGTACTTTTTGTCAGTTTGCATCATCATTAAAGGTATTTGCCTGGGGGTGGGGGGAGAAAGACTGCTCTTCATTTGGGGACAGAGAAACATTCCGTAAAACATCCTAAGCAAGAGGGTAAACACTGAGCAAAACAGCAGACAAACATTCCCACCACCACTAAGCCCACAATTCTCAGATAGTTTTTCAAGCCCCACTGGTCAGTCTTTGGATCTTTCATGAACTTGATTCGTGGCAGTCTAGGGGGCGCAGCAACTTTGACGCCGTGGTCTACTACTGCAGGCTTCACGTGTGACCAGTGGATCCAGGTAAGATCCAGGTGTTCTGCTCTGCCACTTTCACCACCATCTGAGTTGTCAGCAGCACTTGGAATGATCCCCTCCACCTCAGCTGTAGCAGGGAGCTCCTGGTGAAGAAGTGAATCCACACCCGTCTCCAGGTTCAAAGGGATGCAGGACTTCCTCCAGCAGCAGGTTCTGGGTCAGGGCGCTCTGTCCCCTCGGTCATCAGAGGTGCCTGTGTAGGGAAGAGAGATAGGAAAACGAAACAGTGTCCCCCCCTTTCAGGGCTCAGTGAGTGTGGATCTAGTCCCTTCATTACATCTGGTGGTCTTCCAAATAATAGTTTGGATGGTGATAGGAAGATCAAGTCCATGCCTCCAGAGTCCCACTGAAGTGATGTCTCAGATGATTCCAGTAACCAGTATGATTTCCCATAGAAATCAAAAGTTTCGGTCCATGCCTTCTTGCAGCTTCTGGGATCGTGTAGGTGCAGAATGGATCTCTTCTTTGGCTCTCAGGTACAAAGGTGCAGTGTTCTGTCCTACTGCACAAACACCACCTTTGGCTGCAAGGATCCGATCTAAAACTAACCTATCCTGGAAACTATCTTGCTCAGTGTTAGCATTTCTATGTGTAGGGAGTCAATTGCTTTGTAACTGTATCACGTGCTATTTGTTCTAAAATAAATTCTGAACGCAAGGTTACAGTGATAAGATTGCAGACTGAGCTCAGCATATAAAATACCATGTCTTTTTATTGGAGGCAACCTGAAGCACGGGAATCCCTCTCCTTGCATGGATGGACAAAGAGCCGTGGCCCAGCAGTCGGATGCATTTAAGTTGTCTGTGGGAGGATGTTACCACACTAGAGTGCCAGGTGGGGAGGCAAAAGGCGAACCCACACCCTTCCTTTCCTCCCAGCTTCCAGTGTGTTCCCTCTAGGCTTGTGTGCCAACCCAATGAATGAGCAGCAAGCATTTGCCCAGTCTTACAACCTGGCTGGGGAAACAGGAATAATGTCTCCATGACGTTGGGAGGCTCCTTGTCTTGGTGTTGCAATTGTTTAACTAAGGCAGCTTGAACACTTGGGACACTGATTACAAAAATGGGAGCTCTTGCCTTCAGTGGGAAAGTAAGGGAAAAAAAAAAAAAGAAACCAAATGGGGCAGGGAGAGAGACCTTACTATAACTTACTTATAGTTTAGCCTCCAATGCAGTGTTTCTCAACCTCGGCCACTTGAAGATGTGTGGACTTCAACTTCCAGTATTGCAATATCTCAAACTATATCTTACAAAGTAGAATATAGCCATACATGGAGAGAGAATGCCAAAGGATGCAGATGGCTGGCTGGGGAATTCTGGGAATTGAAGTCCACACATCTTCAAGTGGCCAAGGTTGAGAAACACTGCTCTAATACTTTAGCTATTCCTTCTTTGATCCTTACTAGCTAGGTGGGAGTGTGCAGGAAGGGACATCAGCTTCCCCCAAGCACCTGAAGCCCTTTTGGTTTGCAGAGCTCTTTCCCACTTTGACCGGAGGATGTTCTTTTACTTGAAGACTTGATGTAGATCTGGTCTTAGACTTGAGGTTAGTCTGGAAGCCAGTGCCAAATAGCCACTTCATAGCGTGGTTCATAGTGAAGTCATCTGGAGGGTGCACATCCATCTGGATAGCCATGGGGTGGGGATGCAGGTACCCTGGTCTGCCCATCAGGAACAATCTTGAGGTGTCTGACCATTTGGACTGCTCATCCTGGAATAAAATATAAGCTTCCTTCCCCTTCTTTGCTCCCTATGCCCAGGTTTGTGGGCAAAGGAGCAAACTGTGGAAGCAGGGCCTTAGGAGCTACTGGGCATCAGAGCACCTTCCTTATAGAGGACAGAAGGATGGGGAAAAAGGGGAAAAGGTAAAGCCTCTAGGAAACCTTTAGTAAAGAAGCAGTCTTAGCAGATCACCCTGAAGTGACTAGAAAACTCAAATTCCAACCAGAGTTGCAGGAGAAAAGACCTTTTGCTTTAATTATGGTGGGAAGATTGCATGGTGGAGAGGAGGGAGGAAGACTGAATGGCGGGAAGAAGATTTCCTTCTCACATTATGATAGGCTAAAATGTGTTAAATAAATTATATTTTGGGGAAAAAATGTTTTCATCTTATTGACACCTCTGTAGTTTAATGCTATAGGGGTACTCTTGAACTGTATATCAAAAGTTTGGAACTTGTTTTTATATGAGTTATGGATTTATTGAGCATGTGGAGACAGTAAATGTCATGATTTCCAACTCATCAATGTTGGAAAGACAATCTGACTCTAGCTTTACAATCTTGAATTGCTGACATGTTGACTTTGTGCTTATGAGTTGGCTTCCTATTGATGTAATGGAAAGAGTGGTCAATATTATTTCATATGATCAAGGATTAATGATGTATTTAAAAATTAGGCTGAATTATTTCCTATATGTAACATAATATGATTTTGTTGTTTCCTTTTTTCTCCATTTTCCTTCCTTGCTATGCCAATCCTTCTAGCAGCTCTGCCAAAAACAGAGATCAGAAGTAGTAAAGCTACCCTACGCACACCCACACACAAATACACACATAAGTCAATGGAATTCTTTAGTGTCATATCAAACTTGGTCCCCCAGGAAAAGAAGAATGAAGGGAAGTGCTTACTTTTCAAATAATGTTCAAGTTGGAGCAGCTTTATTTATAAGGGGGAGTTGGGCACTTAATCAGAACAATTTCTCTACAGGTTTTCTGCTAGATAGTTTGGAGGCCACTGTTGCAGCCTTTCCTCATCCCTGCTAGCTTCTCCTTAAAAGTTATGAAAGTGGGAATAATGAAAAAATGTATTGCAGTGAGATCCTTGGAGGAATCTGGCAGAAACGCGGCAAGATTATTGTCTTCTAAAATGTCTGCTATCCCAAACAGTAAAACAAGGTATTATAAGGCTTAACTACTTCAGGATAGCATTGGATGAGATTGAAAGAAAATTATGTCCCCTAGGATCATCAGTGTTCCCATTTTTAGTCTATTTAAAATGGTCTGCAGAATTTATACCATACTTTGTCCCGTAAAGTCAGTGGACACCCTAGAATGTTATAAAAGTTTTTTTTTTTTAAGAAAAAGTAGCTTTTAAAAAGCTACTTTTTATCACTACATTGATAATAGAAAAATCAAAACATTATTGGACAGTTTCACTTACCAACTTGATAAGTGGCCTTGAAGCTAGATATATTAGCTGAAATATCAGATTTGAATTTGATCCAGAGGCTGTTTTGGCTGGAAGTGATTGTGAAAGGAAGCCCACTTCTACAGAACTTGTTGATGAAAGGAGCCTTCTCAGTGTCACCATCTCGGATCTAATCCGCCAAACAACAATTAAATAATAATTTAATTTAATTTCTCAGTTATGTCATCAATTTGATATATATGCCAAACAGTCCTCTCAATGAAATATTAAGAGAAGAAATAGCAAGGGTAGAGGGGAAATGCCAGGATATGCCCATAACATGGAAATTATTGAAATGCTTAGTTTGCCATTCCTCCATACTTTCATGCTGGCTTTTAAAAACATTATCTGCTTTCTAAATTTTGCATGGATTTTTGCACTCTTAATAATGAAAACAAAAGTTCACTTGTTCATAGAAACTTAGCGGAGACAACAACAGAATTTACAAAGCTTTACTGTGAAGAAATGTCTTGAATATCTGCTTTCTGGGGAGGAGGTAATATATCCAGCTGGAGAACAGTGAAAATATACAAATCACTTTAACCTCACTTTATAATCTCCAACATGTTTTTATTTTATTTTAAATATGCTGAAGCCTGATCATTTAAGAAGGCATTTCCTTCTTAAACAATTTTAACCTTAGACTAGTAACAGAATTAAACCTGTACATGAAATACACTATTGTATGAGAAGATGCCACCTTCTCTAAATCCAAAACCTTTGGAGCTGTTCCATATGTTATCCATTAAAAGAATGTGCTCTCATATTTCTGAAACATCTGCTTCCAGGAGTGTCTGCAGGGAGGGGGGTCAACAAATACAAGTTGGTCACAACCTTGTGATCGAAGCTCTGTGAGACATGTAAAAAGGGGGCGGGGCTTTGATTGCATGGTTGCGACCACCATCTTGACTTTTTTTACCTCTGGCAGCTACCCCATCTGCTTCCCTGCATTTCACTGAACTGCAATTTGCCATAGCTTTCTGAAGCATTTACATCATTTGCATTCAGGACAATGACATTGACAGATAGAACCACTTAGCACAGCTGATGAGCACCATCTCCAGAAGCATGTACTGTACAAATAATGCACCATCTAATCCATAATATATGCTTTTTGTGGGGAACTCTCTGATGAGTTTGGAGATACATAATAAAAAGCAACACACCCACAGTTATTATTATCAGCAAATTTCCCTTGGCTGTTTGCTGACATGGGCTTACATTACAGAACAGATAAATACATTATATGGAGTTTCACAGTGCAGGGTCAGAAATCCAGGGGTTGTTATTGTTTCAAAGGCCAAAACTTCTCCCACTAATGCTGAAGTAGCCTGCTGCATGTTTGATCTTAGCTACTCTAGTAATTCTGAGAGCAATGCTGTACCACTTCTCTGAGGGGCCATGATAAATGTATGACTTTTCAAGGTGTGTAGCCTTTTTAAAAACTCTCTCTGAGGTGTCCTCCAGGCACCACATTTGAAAACCTAATGATCCAGCAAATATTCTTTCAGGTTCCTTGCAAGGAAAGAAGCTATTTCCCACCATCCCCACCCAGGTTAGCGTGCTTTCAAATAGTAGAAATGTTGGGTTATTAAGTGTTTGTATAGCATTCCATACTCATAGTCCTCAGCAGGGTGGATGGGCAGAGGTTCAGAGGTGGTGAAAGGGACCTGCAAAAGAGACCCAGATCCATCACGGCAAACCTATAATCTCTGGAATTAATTCACAAAAGACAAAGAAAATGCCTTGCTGAATTAAATCTATTGTTCCTAATTAAAATGGTTTTTGTTTTGTTCCATTTGGCGTAGTATGCATTACTGTGATTTTGCCAACAGTTAGAGAAAGAAATTATGAATCCAAATAAATAATTGTTCCTGTTTTAATTTTACATCAGATTGCTGTCTGATTTTGGCAATGAATCTTTGTTCCGTCCTGTGAAAGAAGGAAAGAAGAAATAGTGCTATACGCTATAAATATACCTCCGTTTATGTTTATAGTAATTCACATAATCTTTCTCAACGTTTCTCAAAAGGCAAGTTTAAATAAAGACAACCAAGGGCATTTCATTGCCTCTAGTGTTTCAACTCACAAAGCAGTACGAAACCTATTTACTGACTCAAAATGTACAGAATACAAAGAAGAGAATACAAAGAAGATCATCCAATCAGTGTCCCACCCTCTGAGCTACCACTGGTTGTGGAGTTACAAAATCCCCTCACCCCCATTTCACATATAAAGGAAATAAAATATATTACTAGAACCCTGCATCCATGTATTTGTGTGCATTTGTATGGTGGTTTGTAAAGTACAAGTAAAAGTACTGAAATATTCAGGGAGAAATCAGAGAGCCGTGTCTGGCTTGAACCAGGAAGTAGGCAAGAGTTCCTGCCAATGGAAAAATGGATGTCCTCAAGTTCTGCAGAGCCAGAACAGTTCAAAGGAAAAAGCAGCATTTACTGCTATTTCCAATAATCTGAAGCAGAATCTGAATTAAATCGACTCCAGTCACAGAAACAGATGTTGTCATGAGATCAGTCAAGGGCCAGCCAGTCCCAAAGCGTTGTGAAGCATTGGTGTGGAAATACTCTGAATCAATTTTTTTTTTCCCCTGAATCAAATCTAGACTTGCAGTAGCTTGGGTAAAATTCAAGCACTTTTCTCTAAAGAGCTGACCACAGGACCTTTTGAGGAACCCAAAGGGAGAATGGTCATATTTTCTTTACATAGCACCCTACATTAAGAAATTTCTTCTCCATATTTTTTCACTGAAGTCCCAATACATAGAATTGTGTAAGAAAACTCTTTCTACTGTATTTTATTAAATTTTACCGCCTTGAATGAAAAATATTCATCCATTTGACATATCAAATAATACAGTGAGGCCTCTTTAAGCCCTAGGCCAGTGTTGTCCAAACTTGGCCACTTTAAGATGAGTGGACTTCAACTCTCAGAATTCCCCACCCAGCATGGCTGGCTGGAGAATTCTGGGAGTTGAAGTCCACTCATCTTAAAATGGCCAGGTTTGGACAACACTGCCCTAGGCAATTGCTTTTAATGACCCCAACCAAGGTCATATGGTGACCTTCTCCAGTTAGCTGAGGGAAAGCTGTTATATATCCCCACATGTTTCTTTTTAAAAGGACTTTAGAATAGCTGGGTCATGTTTTAAACAAAACTAGATCTCACCATGATGCAATTTAGAATAACATTCTGTTTTGTGAGGCTTTTCCACTTAGAAGATAACTCAGGAGAGATTATCTTGTCTGCTTACCAATATCTGAAGGAAATTGAGAAATTGCTTTTTTAATGTCTCTTCCCATGTTCTGTAGCTCTTTGGGAAGAAAAGTCTGTTTTGTAAGATGACTTATAAATGCATTGTTACTGGTTCAAGGTGGTTGTTTTATGAACTGTGTTAATCGTATATCTAGGTTGGTTTTCAAAAATGGTAGGTTTAGAGATTCATTAGCATTTTATTATGGTTTTATATTACTGCTTTTCATTCCAAGCACAACTGGGTGGAAAAACAGGATATAAATTTAATTGATAAGTGTGATATACAAATAGACAATGATCAGGAACAGTGAAAAGCATAACAAAGTTTGGTTGGAAGTCTGTATAAAAAGACTTTAGAAACAAATATACATCTAATTTAATAATTAAGAAAATTCATGTTAGCCAAGTTGACTGTATTTAGAATCAGACACCATTTTTTCTTTAAAATTGGAACTCATATTGGAATAACTTGTAACTTTTAAATACATGTGAAGTCTTATATTTAATATGTGCCAGTGTTGCTAATGTAGTTCTTACAAGTACTCCTCTACTGTTAAATCTTTAATAAGGAATGGGGCGGTTCCAAGTAATGTATGTCACTACACCCCGGGGTTGAAGAAACTTACTTCTTGTGTAATTCATGTATGCAACACTGAAGGGTGTAAGACCCTTTGTAGGATGTGGTCCTGGCAAAGAAAGGCAGCCCCACATGACTTATCTTAATACTGAATTTGGCACATCTTAACAAATGAGCACAATCATACGTAGAAAACAACGAGTGAGTGGGACTACAGACAACTTTTGTTGCTCGTGTATTTTTCTTTTATGCTGGTTACATTTCTCCTGTTCCTTGTTCTCTGTAGATAAGGAAATTGATATTCTCTGGTATACCTTTGTATACATGTTCCTCTGACATATTTTTGTATAAACAGATTGACTTATTTTTCCTGATCTCTCACAGCTTTAAACTTCTTTCAGTAGTATTCAGAGAGTTTTCCACTAAATCACAAGCACAGTGCCAGGAGAAGGGGTTTTAACCAGTTTGCAGGCTTATAGCAGCACCTCAGAACGAACAAGGACAACATTTCTGTTCTTTTTGGGAGTGTTTTGGGGTGCTCAGAGAGTTTAAAAGATGACAGAATCTTAAGGCACCCATTTCACTCATTAAAGATCCTTCAAGCAGCCTAAATTGGGCAGTTCCTAAACCCTGCAAAACACTGGCCAAAAATATCAACCCAATACTTCTGATAATACCATGACATCACCAGCCACACCATCTGTAACTCTTAGGCTAAAAATGATAGTGTGTTTCTGGTTTAAACCTCTCCCCTGATGTCGTTTTTCTAGGAGCTGATTGATATCAGAACAATGCAGATGGAAATAATTAATCTCCTCTCTTCCAATGCTGCAAGCCTATTAGGGCAGGCTAATTGCCCCCATGACCCCTTTTCTTTCCTTCCTAGGGAAAAAAAAAAGAAATAGAAGAGAGATCTAATCCCAGATTTATGACTCATCCACTTTGCTCTTCACCATTTTTTCAAAATAGGAAATAATAATTACCTCAATATAGTTCAGGGAGCAGTCAGGATGGCTTTCCAGTTCCAGGTGTGTGAAATTCAAGTAGATTTTTTCATTGAGTGGCTGTCGAATGATGTAAACACACTGTCTGTTTTTCAGATAAGAATGGGGCCAGTAGGGAGACATGATGACCCCACTGCTATCCGTGTAGTTTCCTCCACAGTTGGGATCCGCTACATTAACAAAAAAGAAATGATTACTCATAATTACAGATGTTACATAGATATACCCCATCCATATATATACAGGTAGTCCTCAGTTACTGACTACTCATTCAGTGACCATTAGTAGTTACAATGGTGCTGAAAAAGGAGACTTACAACTGATCCTCAAACTTGTGGCTGTCACAGCATCCTGTCAGCCTTACCAGGTAGACTAGACAGGAAACACGAATAGATCAGCTAATTCTCCTTTATTGTAAGGCTACATTAACAGAATCTTGCAAGTCTGAAAGTACAATTCTGCTGCTGTATCCTTTACTCTCGAGAAATTAGGGAGGGTCTCTTCTGAGCCTCTTGCCCCATCCACTATTCAGCTGCAGGCTATGCTGCCACTTATCTGACCATTCCCTAGGCAGCATCTCTGGGCCCCAGCTCCTAAGATAATTCCCACATACCATTATACATCCCCATGGTCACATGATCATGATTCAGGTGCTTGGCAACTGGCGCACATTTACAATAGTCACAGTGTCCCACAGTCATGTAATCACCATTTGAGACCTTCACAGCTTCCTTCTAACAGGCAAAGTCAGTGGGGAAGCTGGCAGGAACTCTCAAGTTGCAGTCATGTGATGTCATCCTTAATGACCGCAGCCAGAACTGACATAAGCCAGGTGTAGTCATATGACATTTCATTTAACAACCACACCACTTAGCAACAGAGTTGCCAGTCCCAATTGCAATCAGTGAATGAGGACTACCTGTATATAGTTTGCTCCAGAACAGAATATAGTCTTCTTCAACTTGGTATAGTCCAAATGCGTTAGGATTGCAATTACCAGAATTCCCAGCTTGCAGTCCCAACACATCTGGAGGACACCAAGTATTTTAGGCTCGTGCATTTCATAATAGTGTCTAGTTGTGCTAGATGAGAATTTTAAATTTAGGGTTTACATTCAAAACATATCTGAAGGGCCCTAGGATGAGAAGGCTGATAGGGACAAATACACTTACCAGGTGACGTCATGTATGTGATATGGAATCCTCTATCGCTATCATAAGCATTGGAGTGAAAATGAATCCAGCCATATGGCCCAGTGGTTTCAAGGGGAGGTGGTACCACAGTACTGCAGTATTTCCCAAGGAGGGGATCTCCAGAGAGAAGGCCATCTCGGATCTAAACAAAAGCACGCCATCAACTATTCGTTATACTTTGTCAAATATAGGTGTATCATCTGTATCTAAGATCAAAAGCTTTTCTATTTTCTCTACTGAGCATTTCTGCAGTGTTTCATATTGCTTAAAATAAATTAATTTCAACAACTCTGATATTTCTTTTTCTGTACAATGCTATTCAACTGATTTAATTTTTATATTATTGTTTATTACAAGGATAATCACACATATACATATGAATATACAAAAGCACATTTTGTTAGTCATCTTGGAAATATAGTTTTGAAAGAGCAGAAAAGACCTCTATCTCTACCTGTGTCTACATGTTTCCCCCCATACTTGAGCAAGGGTTAAGAGATTATGCACACAGATCTACCCTAAACTTCCCATGTGTTATAACTCCAACCCTCATTCCTGGGGTCTCCATGCTCCACGGCAATGTTTCTCAACCTTGGCAACTTTAAGATGTGTGGACTTCAACTCCCAGAATTCTCATCAATGGCCATGCTGGCTGTGGAATTCCCCAAGCTGGCTGGGGAATTCTGGGAGCTAAAGTCTGCACATCTTAAAGTTGCTAAGGTTGAGAAACACTGCTCTAGGGGGTGTTCATGAGCCAAGAATATTTCCTCCCACTCTATCCCATCCTATTCAGACGGAAGACCACTTCCATTGCCTCCAAACTCTACAGCCTGTAGATTTCGGACTTCAGATTTCTCTAGATGCCACTGACAATAACTCTAGCTAAAAATATAACAACATTTATTAAATTGAGCAATCATTAAAGAGTTGCATGTCCCCAAGATTAAAAATAATAACAGTTGATGATTGGCTGTTTAAAAAGTAGCTGTTACATTATAAAACCCTTCTGAAGATGCACCTGATTAAATATACTCAAGAAATGCTTTCATATATCAAAGCTAATCTCATTGGAGGCTTGCCAGATGCAACTTGAGAAATAATTATTTTCTTGGAAATTGAGATAAGCACTTCACATTTAAATGTCTTCTAAATTTTTTCTGTCCTGGCCCTTCACATGATTTTTCTGATTCATGCCTGGGCTTCTAAATGCTTCAACACTAGAATGAACTGTTGTGGATATTCTATAAGACAGGTTTCATTTGACATATTTTTGATGATGTAATTGGAACAGCTTCAGTGCATTCTCATTCCTTGCAGTATGGATAGATATCTAATCTTAACCAAGAATAATCTTCAGTGCAGTATTTGTGGGTTTTGTTTTGTTTTTGATAGCTTAATAGAAAAAATGAGATAACAGCATCTTAGATTTCTCATGCAATATAACAAGATCTAAATGCCAATTTCTGTACTATGTCTTCCAATCATGAAACGACACCTCTGAAAACTTCTTAAAATGAATACCATAGAAACATATAGATTTAGATTTGAGACCTATTAAGATATTGCTTTCTAAAATCCTAGAATCTATTTGTGTAGACTCTCTGTGCAATACAATACCCTGGAAAATCAGTGCTATGGTGTTCAAGAAATGTATATGGCTGGGTTCACAAATGACCCAAAGGATATTATATGCTTGGTTCCAGTTCAGCATGTTGTAGGCACCCAGACAATGTGGTTTGTAACTCTTATTTAATGTTTTCTTAGGATGTTATACAAATTCGTATAACTTACTGACTTATTGGATAGAACATGGTAATTAAGACTAAGTACTATATGTGAGCCTCTCCTATAAGAATAGGGAAAAAAAATCCTATTGCAGGTAATAACTATTCAGCTTGTTTACAGTGATGTAAATTAAACCTATTGTTTATTGTGCTGTTAGTATCCATTTTTCTTTCAAATTATTTTTACCTCCAGATAATCTTGGGTACAGTTATCATGATGTTCAAGACTTAATATGCCAAAAGCAAATGTGATAAGAAGACCAGGATTAGTTGAGATGATCCAGTAACAATCCCTGTTGGGAGGGTAGTTGCCAGGATAGCCCGGTGAGTTAATTGTTCCATGAGTACTAGTCAGTTCTCCACCGCATGCTAGAGAAAGGAGGAGGGAGGGAGAGAAGGAAAAGAAGGAGAAAACTTAACTAATTTAACAACTTACTAACCACTTCACTTTTTAAAATTTTCATCACAATCATAAGCCCTGGAAACTGTTTTACGTTTTCCATACATTGAGGCCATGACTGTGACTATCATCAATTATAGTAACGTTGTATTTAATATGGGCCATAAATCATCTTACTTTGCTAGGCACTTGAAGTACAAACTATTCTTTCTGAATTTTAATTCATATGCAAGAATGAAAGCCTTGCAGAGAGTTTCTAGGCTCTCTTCATCAAGAGAAAGGAGTGGTTCCCCAGTGACCAACCCAGAGATCATACTGTCCAGGATGATAGCAGTGTAATCCAGCACATCCGGAGGCCACCAAATTGGAGAAGACTAGTTTGGGAGTTTTGTGGATGGACTGGAGGTTGTATAGAAATTGAGAGATTGCAAAGATCAGAGAAAGAAATAAGTCTTGCTATCTCCTGCTCATTTTGAGCTGAGCTATGCAGACATCACCCATTACATGTAATACACATGGAATAAATATAGATGTATGACTATATAACAAATAGTATAATTTTTTTTTATCAAAATCCTTCCTAAATAGGAACTGGGAAGTTGGTGTAATTCAAGCTATAGTTTGTGTTTGGAATTCTGAAGAAACAATATCCCAGGCAAGCTGATAGGACAAGCTACCATATATAAACAGCCCCCATCCTGCCCATGTTATTGAAGATGGTACCTAGCTTGGTAATGAAACAACTGTAAGAAGAAAAGCAAGCTCAGAGAATATCAAGAACCCAACAACAGGGAAACTGTTACATCTAGATTACTCTTAAGAAAAATTATGTTTTCCTATAAAATTATCATATTAGGATTCACTGCCTTAATTTATTACTCCAAACCTGTGTACTTCACATCTTAATCCTATTCTACTAGAAACTCACTGAGTGGATTTATACATCTTGCCAGACTACAATGTGATTCATTTGTTTGTGGTTTAGCATGTTGTGTAAAACCAGCCACTGAGGTCTTTAAACCATGGCTTAAAATAGGGGTACACAAATTATTGCCTGGGGCTGCATGCAATTTTAAGGGACCATAATAGGTTTCATTCCTGAAAAACTCACAAATGTAGCCTAGTCTCAACCATTTTGGGGGGGGGGGGGTTAGCTTCTGGCATGCCTCATAAAATCTCATGCACCCCTTGAACCAGTAGAAATGGCACTTTCATGGCTTATGGTACAACCTGATGTGTGGGCCCAGCCAGTGCTTAGGCCCTTGACTTTTAAGAAACAAAAATACTGCTCCTTACAAAAACATGGTCTTACTAGGTTGTTGAGACTCCCAGTGAACTGTAAATCCCCTTCCGCTAATCATGCGATCAGAGTGAAATGAAAAATACAAAGAATTGTGACTGCTAAAAAGCTCCTGTGGATGATGTGATCCACAGTATTTCCCCAGCAGATTTGCAGATGTCGAGTCCCCGTCATGAATCTGGAGAAAGTCAGTTCTACAGCTGCTACTCTCTTGCAGTTGGAAGAATGAGAAGGTGATACGCAGGACCTAAGAGGAAAGAGCAGAGAATGACTTCATTTGTCGGTTTTTCTTTCCTCAGGCGTTGAGGGAATCTCATCTGCAGGATGATTAGATACTGTTTGTACAATTAAGTTGTACAGATTAGATAGCACACCTGTCTGCACAATTGTTTGTTTGACAGGAAATGTGGAGATACTTTACAATATCCTGAGAAAGCCCAGAGCAGGCAGAAGGATTGAAGGTCAAGGGAATGGAAGAGCAATAAAGCAAGAGTCCTCCACAGATCCAAAAACTGAACAGAAGGATTTAATCCCAGACACCTCATAATTATTTCAGTCACATGATAACATATTGTCCTATTTCAACATTTTTAAGAAGAATATGACAGTATCACACTGATGTATAAAGAAATATTTTATTATTGTGTTGTCCAACTGTTGCAATATTGGCCTTGGGAAACCTGCATTCATATTCCTTATCCTGTGTCTGCACATAACTATCTTTTGCAGCCAATTCAGAAATTATATATGATGGATTATTAATGCAAGCAATGTTGGTATAACAGTATTATCATGAGTATTATCTCATTGCAATCCATATAGAAGTTATTTCCAACTTGGTTTTCTTCTAAATGTATTTGACTTCAACTCCCAGACTTCCCAGCCATCACAAAATCTAAAATCTATGTTGGGAGAACACAAAGTTGGGGAAGGCAGTCTTGCAGCAATTCAGGGACTAGATTCATATATATTGTAAGTCACAATATGGTTTGTTGATTTTGGTATACTGTTGTGCTCAGTGTATATATGTTGTGGTTTGTAACCCATGTTATGATTTGTAAATCATCAAGATTAAGCCAACTTAGTTTAATACAGTTTGAACTCAGCTTCTAAATTCAATGAATGCCATGAAATCTTGATTTAACTGATAGTAGGAAGAGTTCATTCTTTCCAAATGTCCATTAAATACTAAACATATATCATTGCAGAGAATTGTTTATTTGCATCATGATTTCATAATGCAAATGGTATAATCATTGCAAATAAGACAAACTGAGTATTATTGAGCTTGCCTTCTCTGGACTACTTCAGATGCAACAAAGTCTTGGGTGATATCTGGACAGAAATTTGGTCTATTGTATTATAAATCCTTTGGGGTTGGAGGTTAAACTGAGATTTCAGTGTACAATTATTGAGCAATGTGGTGGAGCAGGAATATTAGTATGATTTTTCATGGCAAGAGCCATATTTTCCATTAAGGCAAGCTTGGAATGCTGAAGCTCTGACCAGTAGATGACTTGCCCAAGTCACCAAGTGAATTTTTTGGCTGGTATAGATGTATACCTACATTTTATCAATCATTTTTAATGGGAAATCTAGTGAATCTATAACAAAAGTAAAATTTGAAACCACTCATTTAGTTATGATACCAACATAGAATAAAACAACAACTCATTCTTTGTCATATGTTCTGCATACAGAGGGTTCCAGGTTCACATCCTGGAATCTTTCCTAGGATTTTATTGATATTGTCATTCTTTTGTTTCCAGGCTTAACGGTCATTACCTTATTATAACTGGTCCTGACAACCCAATTACAATTGACCTGCTGATTATACTGCACATCCCCTGGATTGTTAGGGTAGCTAAATGACCCTGTTGAGTTAAAAAATGATCTTCCACAAGCTTCAGCTGAGGAAAAAATGAAGAAGTTAATATCCAGCATTTAGCCTATGCCAACCTCATCACAATTTTACTGGAAAAACAAATCTCAAGATTCCTTGGACACCATAGTTTGGGATTCTATGAGTTAACACCGTAACACATCAGGAGGAGTTAGCAAGGTTAGCTGCAGCAGTTCCTTGATGATCATGAAAATCTTGGAGCCATGCTCAGTGAACATGGCCATCCAACCTATTTACAGAGTCATGTCTTCAGTTCCAGATTACAATGGTACCTCGGGTCACAAACTTAATTCGTTCCGCAACTCTGGTCATGACCCAAATTGGTCACGACCCGAATCAAATTTTCCCATAAGGTTCAATGTAAATACGGTTAATCCGTTCTGAACCATATGTATTTTTTTTTAAACCACAAAAATATGAAACAAAGTACAGTACAGTACAGTACGAAGAGAGAGAACACTAAACTTGCTCGAGGCGACTTCTGGCGTGGAGGACAGGAAGGCGGGTGGGGAGGCGGTTACTGCTTGGAGGGAGAGTCCCCCTCCCTACAGGAAGCCGCGACCACGTGTCATGGGAGGGGAAATGGCCGCGGATCCTGTTCGTAACCTGATCCGGCGTTCGCGAACAGAGGCAAAATTTTGCGACCAGAGCTGTTCGTGAACCGAATTGTTCGTGAACAGAAGCGTTCGTGACCCGAGGTACCACTGTATTTGTTTTCTGAAATCTTTATGTCATGGGTCACATTAGCAAGAGACCAACTATCTAGAGCAGTGTTTCTCAACCTTGGCAACTTTAAGATGTGTGGACTTGAACCAGAATCCCCCAGTCAGCATGGTTGAAGTCCACACATCTTAAAGTTGTCAAGGTTGAGAAATAGTGATTTAGAGGATACCAGGTTTGGAAAGGGTGGTTGAGCCAACAACTTTCTCTTCAACAAGACAGGACTTCTATATCCTGCTACTGGATAACAATTGCATTACAATGAGTTATTCATTTACCTTGCTGGGGTATTTGACATTGGGGTCCAGTCCAGCCATCTGTACATTTACAAGAGTAGCCATTCACCTCATTAGTGCAGCTTCCTCCATATTGACAAGGGTTGCTGGAACACTCATCAATGTTTTCTGCACAGTTAGTACCAACCCAACCAGGATCACACTCACAGTTATAGCCAGAGACTGTAGCCTGCAAATATTAACCCAAACAGAAGAGAAATGTAGTAAGCATGAATCATCTCCCAGCAGAACTCCATTTCATACAGTAATTCTTTCCATGTTGAGCTGTCTTGAGCATGAGTTAAATTCAGCCTACATTTAGTTTTTTTTTAATTATGCTGTCCTGAATCTTTGAAGGAAGCATGTTTGTAAATCGGGGGGGGGGGGGGGGGGGGGGCTAGCAATGCATTACAGTTTGGACCTTAATTTGTTTCTGCTTTATATATCCTGAGTTATTTAACCATGGTTTGTGTCTAAATCCAGAATCCTGGCTTTTTCCTACAAAAGTTTTAGGCAGGTGTGAAAAAATGCTGTAAAGTAAGAATGCTTTCAAAAATATCTATTGTAATTGTTTATGTTTATCAATTTACAAAATGCAAAGTGAGTGAACAGAAGAAAAACCCAAATCAAAATTTGGTGTGACCATCCTTTGTCTTCAAAACAACATCAATTCTTCTAGGTACACTTGCACACAGTTTTTGAAGGAACTTGGCAGGTAGGTTGTTCCAGACATCTTGGAGAACTAACCACAGATCTCCTGTGGATGTAGGCTGCCTCAAATCCTTCTGTCTCTTCATGTAATCCCTGACAGACTCGATGATGTTGAGATCAGTGCTGTGTAGGGGCCAAACCATCACTTCCAGGACTTCTTGTTCTTTATACTGAAGATGGTTCTTAATGACATTGGCTGTATGTTTGGGGTCGTTGTCCTGCTGCAGAATAAATTTGGGGCCAATCACACACCTCCCTGATGGTATGGCATGATGGATAAGTATCTGCCTGTATTTCTCAGCATTGAGGACACCATTGATCCTGACCAAATCTCCAACTCCATTTGCAGAAATGCTGCCCAAACTTGCAAGAAACCTCACCATGCTTCACTGTTGCCTGCAGACACTCATTATTGTACCGCTCTCCAGCCCTTCAGCGAACAAACTGCCTCCTGCTACAGCCAAATATTTCAAATTTTGACTCATCAGTCCAGGGCACCTGCTGCCATTTTTCTGCACCCCAGTTCCTATGTTTTCATGCATAGTTAAGTCACTTAGCCTTGTTTCCATGTTGGAGGTATGGCTTTTTGGCCACAATTCTTCCACGAAGACCACTTCTGGCCAGACTTCTCCAGACAGTAGGTGGGTATACCTGGGTCCCACTGGTTTACGCCAGTTCTGTGCTGGTGGCACTGCTGGACATCTTCCAATGTCAAAGGGAAGTAAGCATGATGTGTCTTCCATCTGTTGCATTAAGTTTCCTTGGCTGACCACTGCATCTACGATCCTCAACGTTGCCCATTTTTTTGTGCTTCTTCAAAAGAGCTTGAACAGCACATCTTGAAACCCCAGTCTGCTTTGAAATTTTTGCCTGGGAGAGACCTTGCTGATGCAGTATAATTACCTTGTGTCTTGTTGCTGTGCTCAGTCTTGCCATGGTGTATGACCTGTGACATGAAACTGTCTTCCACAGCCTCACCTTAATAGCAGAGTTGGGCTGTTCCTCACCCAGTTTTAAGCCTCCTACGCAGCTGTTTCTGTTTCAGTTAATGACTGTGTTTCAACCTCCATATGAAATTGATGATCATTGGCACCTGCTTGGTATAACTGATTAATCATACACCTGACTCTAATCCTACAAGATCCCTGACTTTGTGCAAGTGTACAAGTGTAAGAATTGATGCTGGTTTGAAGCCAAAGCGTAGTCACACCAAATATTGATTTGGATTTCTCTTCTGTTCACTCACTTGGCATTTTGTCAGTTGCTAAACATAAACAATTACAATATATATTTTTGAAAGCATTCCTACTTTACAGCATTTTTTCACACCTGCCTAAAACTTTTGCACAGTACTGTATATCTAACTTTGCTGGTTTAAACAATTAAGATTGGCTTACTCCTGGCTTAGTGCAATGTGTGAATCCAGGCATTATGTGTGAATACAGCTACTGGGAACTACTAAGGAATATACTCTATAATAGCATAGTTAATACAATAATACATTGTAATATAATATTAGCATAATAATACAGTAGTATAGTTCATATAATAGTAATACATTGACCAATAACATTTTAGATATCTATAGATAAGATTACAGTATGTGGTCTCAGAAATTACAAGTCATATATAATCAATCTTTAATATCAGCACTGAATATTTAATACTTTATGCAAAATAAAAAATCTTCACTGTTTCACATACAAGGCATTGTCCATTTACACAAGGATTGTGTGTTTGGCATATAGTGCTTAGGAGAAAACATCCATCTGAACCATAACCATTCCCGGTGTAGCCATCTGGGCAAACACAATTAGGTACAAGGCCTACAAATAAAAAAGGGAGGAAGTCAAAACAATCATCTGAATTTGGTAATTATGGTTTTTGGCATCCTTATTTTCTACATTGCTACTTTAACAACAGCACACATTTTCATTATCTGAGAGTACCCAGATGTTAAAGTGGCATCCATGCCAGAGAATGAAGAAACCAGAGCAGTGAACAAAGAAGAGAGTAATGGGAAACACTGAAGGGACAGCTGTCTGACCAGCCAGAGTGAGTAGCCACATCAACCAATGTGGATCATTATAAAAGGATAGCTATATGTCAGTTATTTAATACTATTATTACTGTATTTTTTTTTAATTAAAAAGAGGAATGGAGGTGCTATTGAAATTTTCTCCCTTAGTCCCTGCCAAAGTAACTTGGGTTACCTTGTGTTTTATAAACCTTGACTTGCAAGAGCAGGTGCTAGGAGATACAACATGTTGCACCTCCTCATGTAGCACAGCGTTTTTGGCTGGCCCTGAGCACAAAGCTGCAGTTGAAATGGGAGGTGGCAGTCAGTTGTCTATCTGAAAGCAGCCACCTGGGAGCCCATGGCCCAGTCAGGAGAAGACAAAGCAGCCGGACAGATAGGTGGGGTATAAATTAAATCAAAGATATAAATAAAGGATCCTGCTTGGCTTCCTTGAGACTGAAAAGAAGATTCTTTCAGTCTTGTAAGACAGATTCTTTCTCTTATAAGACAGATGGAGAGCCCTAGAGTTCCATAGGAATCTCTATGAGTTTTGGAAGAGAATCCTCTTCGTTCCATATTGAAGCTAAAAGGTTACAAAATGGATGCCCCCCAGATGTTTAGGATCTACATTTCTGGGAGTTATTGCTCCAGTACATTTGGAAAGCACCAGGATGGGGAGGTTCCAGTAAGGCAGTGTTTCTCAACCTTGGCAACTTTAAAATGTGTGGACTTCAGCTCCCAAAATTTCCCAGCCAGAAGTTGATGTCCACACATCTTCAGGTTGCCAAGGTTGAGAAACACTGAAGTAAGGGTTTAAAATGAAATTAAAAGTTAAAGCAAAGCATACACATATACAGTAAAACTCTTCCAGCATTCTTCACTCGTATATTTTGAGCAATACCTTTTTTGATTTGCAGTTTACTTGCCACATTTAAACCCCACCTGCTGCCCAAGGAGCTTAAAAGGTAAACATGATTTTCTTCCTTCCTCTGTTTTACCCTCCTAAGCCTTTATGGCAAATTAGATACAAGGTAGCAAATCACCTAATGTGCCTTCTGGCTGAGTGGGGATTTGAAGCAGGATTCTCAGTTCTAGTTTAATTTCATAATCTTCCCTTTTCACTGAGAGCTCATCAGAGATCAGCCCTGAGGACTGACTCTACCATTTGGCTGAGGGCTAACCCACCTGAAGGATACAATTGTGCCAATTATGTGGCCTGTCCCGTGCACTCTAAGTAAGCCTCCTACAACTCTCAGATGTACCAGTTCAATAGTCCTGAAGTTAAGATTAACTGCCAGCTTCTGTACATGGTATGGAAATTGGGTACCATCTTGTCTTGTAGATCAGTGTTTCTCAACCTCAACCATTTATAGGATGTGTGGACTTCAACTCCCAGAATTCCCCAGCCAGCATGCTGGGGGGAATTTTGGGAGTTGAAGTCCACACATCTTTAAATTGTAGAACTTGAGAAACACTGTTTTAGATAAGGAAAGGACATGTTTTTGCTGGCTAGTTACAGCCTTCATACAAACCCAGTGTTGTTGTTTCAGTATTACCTGATGTGCTGTTACATGCAGCAAGTGGATGGCAACCTCCATTGTTGACTAAGCATATGTTAAGCAGTGTGCATACTTTTCCATCACCTTCATAGCCTGGTGTAAAGAAAACAGTGAAGTTATCAAGCAGGGATGTCATCTGATGGTGAAGTGAGAATAAATCTCTCTCTTGTATTCTTAGACAACAGTGTTGAGGGAAGCTATGTCTTTGTCAGAGACAAATTGTTTCACAGGTTTTTGCAGCCTAGGAAGGGGCTCAGATTTCCCTGACATGAACACAAGCCATTTAAATTAATCTACAGTAGTGTATAAATCAGGAAGAAGTGTGGTGAGCAGAATCAAATCTTATGACTTTGTATCAAATACTGCACTTCATTGATTCAAGACATCCTTGTATCTTTGCCAAAATACCAGTTCTTGTACAAGATGCATTAACAAGGAGCATTATCCTGATGTCCATAAGGGTCAAGGATTGGTACCTGTTCCATAAACAGAGCATGCAAATAATTGGTAATCTTCAACTACAGCTTAAGATACAGTGATATGTACCCCTTCAGCTGCCACAGAAATAAATTCTTCAAACACGGATGTAATCTGCACCCCCCCCCAAAAAGTCTTTAATTTATTTAAAAGCAGCTTTTGAACAATCATTTTTAGTGTGACAAAAGATGAAAAGTAGCAGTCATCATGTTAACATATTAATTTAATTTAAATTATATTTTGTCCCAGTATCATACAGTTGGAGGGAGCCATTAAAATCAGAGTACAATCCTCTCCAGAGTGCAGAAATTTAAATTAAAGCCTCTCAGACAAGGAAATTCCATCCTTGGTGTGAACAGTTCCAGTGAAATGAAAACCCACTCCTTTCAAATTGCTCTTACAATTAGGTTTTAAAAAATCAGTCAAGATCTACCTTCTGGTAACCTCTTAAATCCAATATTTTCTGTCTTGGACTCTGGAATTATAGGAGAACAAGTCTTGGACTTCTTCTGTGTGTCTTCTTCCAAGGTATTTGAAGCGTCCTACCCTCCCCCCCTCAGTTTTGTCTTCTCAAAGCTAAACATTCCTGGTTCTTCAGTCTCTTTTCATAGGATCTATGAAACCCATGGTCATTTTCTCTTGGTTAGTATTATGTTTGAAAGTGGCCAAACAGGAGTTACATTCTTCTGCAAAGACAAGGCCACTCCAGGTCTCATATGAAGTGCTATTGTTTTTGAAGGAATACCCCAAACAAAGGCATATAATGTTTGAAGACAACATTCTCAGAAAGAAGGGCCTGGTTTGAAGTATGGTGGTGACACTGTGAAACTCCTTCTAATGCTAGTGCTAATCCCAGTGAGAAACAGATGAAAGGACATTTATGAAATATTGCTAACCTGCTGGGCAAGTACCACAGTAATAGAAGCCTGGCGTGTTGATGCACTGTACAGGAGGATCCACTGAGCAGGGCGGGCTCGGGAGGCTGCATTCATCAATGTCAGCACTGCAAGCAGGGCTCCCTGGAGGCGACATCCAGCCAGGATCGCAGATGCAAGTATAATTTGGCTGCCAGGTTAAAAATAGGGCAAGCATGAAAATAACTGTGAATGTTCCTAAAGGAGCTACTTCTATTTGCACTATTACTAATTTCAAGCCAAACTTCAATCACATAGCAATTTGGTATGACTGAGTTCTGTTGCAACTACGGTTTATCTTATTTCCCCAGATTTTTCTTTTTCTTCCTTTAAGAAGTAAGGCTTCATGCATTCTCACAGTGAAAGATATCATTATCATATTAAGAAAAGAAAACCCATAATTTTCTCAGAAAAAGGTAGAAAATGATGGGTAATCATGAAATGGACCTAAATAGAGGTAAAACAACAAATACAGCTGGAACTTGTGGATATAAACACACCAATCTGAACATCAACTGTTTTATTTTTGGCAAACAGTGTAGTTATATTCTGAGAAAGCTAGTAAATAAAAATTGCTCATTCACACAGGAATATGAATTTTGCATGCATCACATTGTTTCCGAAGTTCAGTTTGTCAGATACACTTTGGTACAGTAGGGCTATTGTGGGAGCATACAATAGAAATATGTGGGAGATGCAGATCTCAGAAGGAGGAAGAAGAAAATAAGGAACAAAAGTGAAATATGGGGACCAAAGTTTGGGGTTATGTTTCAGATCTAAATTCTGGCCCCCTTCCCTTCCCTTCCCTTCCCTTCCCTTCCCTTCCCTTCCCTTCCCCTTCCCCTTCCCCTTCCCCTTCCCCTTTCTTTCTTTCTTTCTTTCTTTCTTTCTTTCTTTCTTTCTTTCTTTCTTTCTTTCTTTCTTTCTCTCTCTCTCTCTCTCTCTCTCTCTCTCTCCCCCTCCCTCCCTCCCTCCCTCCCTCCCTTCCTTCCTTCCTTCCTTCCTTCCTTCCTTCCTTCCTTCCTTCCTTCCTTCCTTCCTTTTTTAATGTACATGGGCTTAATCTGAGGTGTTGGTTTGGACCACTAAAATCCTAAATTTGGGGTTGACAAACCCAGTATCCATAGGGCCAGCATCTAGAGTGCTCACAGCCTCTCAACTGAATTTTTAAAAATAATTTAAAGAAAATTAAAAATGATGCAATTCTTATGAGATTTCAGCAATCTTGCAGGACAAAGGAAGCTCAGATCACATGGTAGCTTTGGGTGTCCAAAAACAGGTTTATACACACACACACATGTACACCCAAATACAGATAGAGATGGGGAGAGAAAGACACGCACACACACACACCGAGGCATGCATACTCCTAGGAATCTGGCTTTTCCAGTATCTGTAATCAAGGTAGCTTGTCAAAGAGCTGTGTCCTTGAAACTGTGCCTAGGTTTTGAGTAACAGTCTTGGGGAACAAGACTTGCACTCTTTTAAAGATTGTGATTAGCTTAATTGTAGTTGGATCTTTTGGTTTCTGTTGTATGTTATTGTAAGATGACTTGCAGGCCTATTAAGTGGCTCCTGATATAGACATTAGTACATAAATGAAGGCAAAGCACAGATTCTACTACACAGCAAATAATATGGTGATACCCTTTGAAAGCACCCCTGTTGTAAAATGGCAAGTATAGTTGTTATAAGGACAAATAAGATATCGCTTGTAAAGAGCTCAAGGCATTTTGGAGACATACGTTTTACACAAACTATGAATGCTGTTCATTTTATAGCCATTTAAAACAAAGGAAATGTTGAACTGCTAAGAAAATGTCCATATAAAAATGTTGTCACAATACAGTGAGAACTGGGGAATCCTTTACACAGCAGGATAATAGTCAATATCACATGGAAGACCATTTCTGAAAGCAAACTTTCCTGTCCCCTCCTGCAACCTGCAGAATTTTCCCCAAATGTTACTGAGAAAATCAGGGGACTTCTTGAATAAGATAGGATGTGGTTATGTACACCCATCCTCATGCTGAGGAAAGATAGAGATCCTCCAAAATCAGGCAGAAATACCTTCTGCAGATGGATTCACTGAAGGTTCCTTCTTCCTCTTCAGCTTTTTTTGGGGTGATGCAGGAGGTTGACCTTGATATTCTATAGAAAATGTTGCTAAATGGGCATGTTTAGCCAAATGAATATAAATCAAAATGTTATTATTTCCAGGCCAGCTAAGGTTATTTTTGATTAAGTCCCACAGATAATGGAAGACAATGGATTTATTGTTTTCAGTAGAATTGAAAGGACAGTTGAACTGAATGGGACTTACATCCAGGAAATTGTGAATAGGGTTGTAAACCTCAGTTCTTACTATATTTGGCCAAACTGCATTGCTGTACCTGTCAAAGAGTTGGAAAAAGCCATTTAGGCAATTGAGTCCAACTCCTTACACAGTGCAGGAATCCCAAATAAAGCATCCCTGGCAGATGTCTATTCCTGATATGAGGCTTCTCTTGCTTACCTGGTTGAACTGTTCTCTCTTTCCATCCACACAGACCCCATGTCCACAAAGGGGAGAAGATCCTCCTTGACAATCGTTAAATTCGGATGTGCAGTGTTGTCCATACATTTCTGGTGTACAGAGGCAACTTTTGAAAGAAAAAATGAACTGATACAAATATTCCTTTCATGTGTCCAATGTATGACTTTGTCAGCCTCCCAAGTAGACTGGACAGGAAATATGACAAGATGATCTAATTCTACTTTATTGTAAGGCTACGTTAACAGAATCTTGCAAGTCTGAAAGCACAAATCTCCTGGCATCTCTTTTCACCGCCTGATCAGTTAAGGCAGATCCTTTCTAAGTTTCTTTCTCTTCCCATTACTCAGTTGTGGGCTCCTCGCCCTTTTATCTAATCATTTCCTAGGCAGCATCTCTCCCCCCCCCCCCCCCCGGTCTTCCAAGGTCATTCTCACATTCCATTACAGACTTTGATTCAAACAATTAATCAGTTTCATGTGTGTTTGCATTACAGGTGGTCCTCACTTACCAACTTCAGCTAACCTCGGCAATTCCATCGCTAAGTGATGCAGTCATAAAATGAAGCATCACATGGCCACGCCTGACTTACAATGTTAGGTTTGTAAGTTCTGGCTGCAGTCATTAAGCAAATCACTGCAGGTTATTAAGCATGACATCACGTGACCATGACTTGTGACTTCCTGCTGGCTTCCCTGATGACTTTGCTTGCCAGAAACCGGCTGTAAGGTTGCAAATGGCAATCACGTGACCATGGGATGCTGCGACTGTCATAAATGTGTGCCAGTTGCCAAGTACCCAAATTACACTCACGTGATTATGGGAACGCTGTGACAGCTGCAACTTTGAGGACTGGTCATAAGTCTCCTTTTTCAGTACCATTGTAATTTTGAACGGTTGCTGAATGAGTGGTTGGTAAGTGAGGACTACCTGTATTATATATTCATGCATGCATGCATGTTCATTAGTGAACCTTTTAAAACCATGTTTATAAAACAAACTACATAAAGCCAGAGTAATAGCATCCAGCCCTTGCCCAGTGCACATAGAATGTATGCTGTGGTGACTGTGTACCAGAATAAAGCGTGTCAGTAAATGGCCTGTATCTCCAGATTGATAAAATGTAGACAACAGTGTGTTGGCTTTTCTCTATATTGGAAATCATGTTTTGCATGGAATAGGATGAGCATGCTTGGGATAAAAATGGACTTTGGTTACACTTGTACTATACTGATAGTACCAGCTGGCTTAGGCATACAAAATTACATATGCCTAAGCCAGTTGGTACTATCCTTACCATTAGTAAGAAATGTGACATGGACATGGGTATAACTCAGGCTGCTAACCTAGTTTAAATCTTTTCTTACAATAAAACGATACGTGAAACCTTGATTGACCAAAGGCATGGTAGGCAGCAGAGGTCAATACTTATGGACCATCTGGTGATGACCATATCATATGGAAGATTGCAACTTAGAATGTAAAAAGAGCTAACGAATTAAAGAAAATGTTGTGTGTTTCTGAACTAAGAGCAAGGGGAACAATGTAATAGTTCTGAATGAAGGTGGTCTAATCGTTCATTCTGTAATTAAATTACAATTATAATAAATAAATAATAATAAAATAAATATAATTATTATCCATTAAATTTATATACTGCCTGACTCCCAGCAACTCTGGGCATATCAGAATGAAGGATCAGATTATTATTACTATTAGATGATGACGATGATGACGATGATGATGATGAACCTGTAGAGTGGAATTGTTAAATACCTGCAGACAAGTGAAGGTGTAGGTTAAATTATGTATGAAGGGGCTAAACTGTTTTTCAGAATGTATGAACTGGTGTCACCTAGGTTGTTGTGAGTACATAATAAACTAGGAATCCATAAGTTAATGTAATATATTTAACATGCATTTGAAAACTGCATGTACACATGGCAGTTGGAAGAATGATATTACCATTTTCCTATACAATAGAAAAGGTAGCAAGAGTGAGTGCAAAACCTACAGGAGAATTAATTTGTTAAATGTGGCTGACAGAATCCCAGTTAGTGGGGGGGGGGGGTTTGTTTTTTTTTTTTGCTCTTTTTCTGCACCATGCACTCTGCATAATGTTTTTCCTCAAAAGGAAACAGCATGATAGGTAGGTAGGTAGGTAGGTAAAATCTCACCTCCTGATTCAGTTTTTGGGGTTGTGTGGATAGATGGAACTCCCTGCCACCACACCTTTTTAAGAATCCAGGAAGATGAAGGAAATTTTAAAACCTACGGATCAACCTGATTTCATTCAAATCCATCAAAGTAACTTCCTGCTTGTAACGGTAGCAGAGTATTAACTCTGCTATTGATCTGCTGATGAAAAACATTACTCCACCAGATTTCTGGTGTTTTGGATTATATAAGAAACTTTTGGCCCAATGGTAAGTACAAAATATATAAAGGTTAATAGTAAATATACGACTATATAATATCCAACTTTCATAATATTTTTTAGTCTGACGCTTAAATCTTGGGAGAATTGACTGAAAGTGTGCATTCCACAATTTCTGTTTCAGCAGCAGCCAAAAGCTGGATTATTAACTTTTCAGAAAGTTCCATTAACTGCTTGGCTTGATATATTAAATGCAAGTTAACCTGGGTTATTGCATACTGCCTCTGGTAAAGTGCTACTGATTAACCCAGGTTTCAAAAAGCTTTCAAAAGCTTTCATGCTTGACTACTCTCCTCTGTAATCAAAGAAATAGCTTTTCTTTAACAGATTGTTAGTTTCCGACAGCAGTCTTACTTCCTGATAAATGTACCTTAATCAACCTCTATAAATAAGCATTTTCTAACTTCCTATGTCCCACCATTTGGTCTAACGTAGATATAATAAAATAAAAGTATGCAGTTCCAAAATAAATGGCCTTTTCAGGCAGGTTGCAGAACTTCAAATTCTGCTTAGACAGAACTCCCTTGAAATGGAATAAATTACTTTTGTTATTCATGTATTTTAATAACAAATGAATATACAACTGCTTTCAAACTGTCCAGATCAAGGGTTTTGAAACCAGACCTTTTAGCAAAAACCTGTTCCCTACAGTACGTGCATTATGTCATGAAACGAATGAATGAATGACTTGATATGTTTTCCCTTCTTCATTTTAACGTTTTTAAACTTTGAAATGGAACATGATATTCTTAAAGATAATTCCTACTTGATTGCAACAATAATGTTTTCTTAGCTAGAATGTTTCCTATTTCATATTACTGAAAAAAAATATATTGTGGAGTCTCTTAACTGGAATGCTCTACCGTTTCATGTTATTAATAATATCTTTAGTATTATAAAATTAATTAGAATATTTGAGGGCTTTGTTCAGCTGTCACTTTTAAATAACTGAAATACAGTTACTTTTCAGTTTTCATATCTTTCTAAATATTATAATATAGGTATTAGCTTAAAAACAAAAATGTACACGTTTTATGTTAAAAAAATAAAAATATTAGGATGTTAAATGCAAAAGAATAAATTTAAAATTTATTTATTTATTTATATTTTGAATTTAGACACCGCCCATCTCACGAGGAAATGCAGATTGATGGAGAAACAGGAAGGAACTTATGAGGTAATGTATGTAAAACTCAATGGAAATAATTTGATCAGTCCTCTTGTACAAAAGAGAGTGCATTTATCTCATTGATTTTCCAGTGATAAATGGATTTATTAAATTGGCTGATATTGACAGAAGTTAATATGTTCAGATAAAACTGCTTTGTCCTGGCCATTATCATCATCTACTCTGAATGGCAACAGTTCTCAAGGGGCTTTTCAGAAGCCTTTATCTGTGATAAATTTCTAAGCAGAAGCTAAATGCTTTTTGTCAGAGATGCTATAATAGCATTCTGTATCTGATATTTTGCACTGAGCATGAAGCTGGGTGAGGTAGCCTCCAAAGTTCTTTCCCATTCTGTAAATCTGTGATTCTATGGTCCTGTAGGCATAAAGCTCAGGGATTCATGGAGCGCAACACCCACCGCGTGAACTTTAGGGAGCCGTAACTCAGTGGAAGTCATGCTGCAGTAGATTTGTTATTCTTTAGTGAGCCACAAGTCTTTTAGATGTTTTTTTCCTGCATTACTACCATTCAAGTATGATAATGTAGCATGTGTTTTACTTTTAGAGCTGTGTTCATTCAGTTGCTTTGAAGAATTCCCTATTCAAACATTTCAACTCTCTTGACACCTAAAATAATGAAGATCAAAGGTCCATCTGGTTTCTAACAGCAGTCCCCCCAGAGAAAGTGTAGAGAGTAACATCCATGCCTATTCTTTGTTCCAACATCTGGAAATAAGCTGCATAAGATCCCCTGAATATAGAGCTATTATCTCTCATACATAATAGCTATTGTTAGACCATGTTTTTCTCATGAGTTGTATCTTATCTGGAGTACTGTATCAAGTTCTGGGTTTGAAAGAAGACAAAGACAAACTGGAACAGGTCCAGAAGAGGATAACAAGGCTGGTTATTCATATAGGAATAAATATTAGACACAGTTAATAATAGATTTAGCCTAGAGCCGAGAAGACTGAGATTCAGGAGTCCTCTTCATAAATGAGAGATGGTCTCACAGAAAAAAGCAAAGAAGGACCTTTTGCTAGCAGAGGAGATATGGCTGGCCTAACTGGATTAAATTCTAAGAGAGTTGGTTGCAGCTGAACATTAGTAAACTCACCCTGATTGTAAGAATGGTTTGAATCATTGAACCAGTTTAAAAGAAATTGTGGGGAGGCTTGGAAAGGAATGGAAGAGAGAGCAGACATAATCAAAAGACAGTGGGTAAATCAGCTGATATCTCATAAACAGCAGCATAACCTAGGGGAAGGCTGGGAAGAAGTGTTTCAAATCATTCAAAGAGACTTCACCTTACTATGAATGAAGATGGGAAAATCTTAGAACAGTTGCCAAGATTCTGTATTTACCCTAGACTAGAATTAAAGATACCTCAGTGAAATCCTGCTTCCTTGATCTCACCCAGCTGCTGGGGACTTGACACAGTTATCTAAACAGGGTGAGTAACATGTGAACCGTGGCCAACTTTCATGCTCCTCTTCACCCAATTTCTAAAACCTCTAAAAGAGATTAATAATAATTGATTTAGCAAACAACTTCTCCCTTGGCTGGGTGGGGGGAGGAAAAAATAAGGGATATAAGAAAAAGAATTAGAAGGAGAAAAACAGTTATGAGGAAAAAGAAGGAGGACTCAGACAGAATAGATAACCTCACCTGCTTGTGGTTCTGAACCACTCACTGGTTGCTTCAGTGACTCCCATCAAGTACTCTCAACAGTGCAAGAACATAGCTGTAAACTTAAGAAAGTTTGCCTAACTCTACCCTAGAGGAACAGTAGCTTCTCCCAAATTAGAAAGATGGTGCTGATGAACTGACAGAGCAATCTACTTGCTCTGTTATTTCTCTTTCTCTCTCTCTTTTACCTATTTTATTCATTCATTATTTTATTTTATTCTAAGTTATCCCTCACTAGAAGACTTCAGACAGAGACTGGAAAGATGTCAGATAGGATCAAATAGCAATTTGGTTGGTATTACCTTCTATTGTTCTATAGTTTATTATTGTAGGGGTCTTAATTTTAAAACTGACAGTACTGAGAACGTCTGAATGACCAAAAAAAGTATCTCTAAGTATATGTTGGCAGCTGAGGAGAATTAAAGTTGCCATTGCTTAATTTGTATAAGAATTTCTAAGCTATAGCAAAACTTTCTAAAACAAAAAGAATATCAGTTCAGTATTCATAGAGAGAAATGATTTTTTAAAGCTATTATTAGTATATTATTCCAATGTCAAGCAGAAAATGCTTTTCATTGGAAAAGTTTTGCTAGGAAGTTTTGTCAGCCAGTAATTTTTTAACAAAACATGAATCAGGACTAATGAACAAGATCTCTCCCAGATTTTGGAGACCTGTCTGTAAAGAAAAGGACAAGTCAAATAATTTTCTGGAGAACAAAACTGGGTAGGACTGAGAAGATAATGAGAGAACATTGAGTAATTTATTTATTGTTGAAGAGTTGAAAACTTTCCTCTTTGCTTTTCTACATATAGAATGCATGTGTAATGTGTAACCAATGTATGACATTGGTTAGACACATACAGAACACACTGAGTTTCTTCCATGTACGCAGTTCCACCTCCATCCCCCCCAAAATGGAAGGGAAGTTGTGTCTATCTAGTTAGAAGAGACCCTTCTGTCATTGAGTCATGGCAGCATGGCTGAATGCTGAAGGTAACATTCCAAGTGGGGCTAAGCAGCTGTGCCTTGCTGTATTTTTTACTTCTTACAATGGATCGATCCTATTGTGAGAATTTACAAGAACACCAGAGTCTAGTCTCCAGATATTGCTTAGGGATGTGGGTCAAAGTTATTCCAGGAAATTTAAGAAAATGTTTGTTCCAGCTTCCTGGTGTGCTTCATAGTATTGATTCTGGAATATGGTAGGAAATTAAAAGAATGGTGAGAATTACCTCCTGATGCTGCTCAGGGGTCTGGTATGGGCACTGGGGAAAATGAGAACAATAAGACTAAATTTCTGGAATCTGATCTTAAAACATTCTTAAGGAGGACAGAGGTGGTTATTGGTGATCAGCCATGCCAGCCCGTTGAGAGGCAAGGACGTCATATGTTGATACCAACCCTGTGCATGTGTTGTGGTATTTGTGTCTAGGCCTCTGTTTTGTGTTATTTGTCAGTGTGAAGGAGGGGAAGTCTCCTTGTCTTGAAAAGTCTACTGGATCTTCTTGAAAAGTCTACTGAGTCTATAAATCAAGCCAAAAATGTATGGTGAAAAAGGTAAAATTATATATTTTGGGATTGGTAAAATGAACCTGTCCTGTTATGGAGGGCATAGAAGGGCATTTATCTGTGGGTATCTTCCTATCCAGCTATTCTATTGACTAGGATGGATGTTCTGTCATACAAAAGAGGCACTTAAAAACACTGCAAAGAACTGCCCACAAGATCATTAGAATTACCTGTAACTACCCGGATTATTTACACATGTCGCTCCATTCTGGCATCCTAAGGGTGTTCCCTCATAAATCTGGCATTCATTAACATCATCAGAACAAAATGTCCCCTGAGGAGAAAAACATAGTTTATTTCCCAGGTAAAGCAGTAATTCAAGAGAATCCATCAAACCAATAGGATGATATAGAATTTCAAAAGGTACAAAGCAATGTTTCTCCAACTTGGCAACTTTAAGATGTGTGGACTTCAACTTCCAGAATTCTCCAGGCAGCATGGCTGGGGAATTCTGGGAGTTGAAGTCCACACATCTTAAAGTTGCCAAGTTGGAGAAACACTGATATAGAGCATCCAACTTCCTCACTGCAATGCTTCCTTTATAAAAACTAAAACAAAACTTAGTTGTATGGCTTCCCCTTTCTTGTTTATATAAGTACAGCATATTTTCATTTAATTCAAAGCACAGGAACACTGTAATAAAAGCATGGAGCTCTTTTGAGAATGAGCTCGTGTACAGTTAGCCCGCAAGCAACTGATACCAGATATGCAAAGAAATATATTGAAAAAAGTATTTATTATACTGTACATAGGGCCACCTGTGTGGTAGTTAAACTATTACTGTAATATAAGATGACCAGTATCTGTTCCTATTATTTTTTTAAAAGCTTTCTCTGCATGAATTAAATTGTAATGTTGTAGCTTGGGAGGTCAATCATTTCTGCGCCCCCCCCCCCATTTCCCCCCCTAAACCATCTCCTCCTGTATATTTTTCAACTAAGGACTATCACTGTACAAAAAAATGTAAGCAACTGAAAACTCTTGGGCTGGCTAGTACACACATATTCATTACTTGAGGCCTCTTATAATAAGTAGTTATCTTCCTATGTGAATGGGCCACCTGGTATAAAACAACTTTTCAAAATGATCAATTAGACATTCAGCTGCCAGGTATTAAATGTAAGGGAGGGTTATGGGACTCAATGGCAGAGCACTAATTTGCATGCCAAAAACGACAACCCCTGGCATCTCCAAGAGAAAGATCTCAGATGGCAGGTGACCAAGAAGACCTCTGTCTAAAACTCTAGAGAAAGACTTACACAGTCAAAGTTATATGGCAACAGGCCTGGACCAAGACAGACGTTTGCTTGAGATCAAGGACAGAGAATGCAGAAGCTGGCTAGAACAGCAGTTGAACTTTACACCTTGGATAATAGAAGAGCTACACATATTTGCTTCTGTTAATAGAAGATCCGTTTCCACTGCCTAAGGTGGACGAGCAGATCATGTAATCTATAACACCCTCCAATTTCTAGTCCTCTTAATATCTATAGCAACTGCTTCTTTCTGTCTAATCACAGAGTCTGCCCTGGTGGCAAATATCTCCTGCACCACGTTCTTCTGTTGCATGGACAGACAAGCTCTCCACTGACTACTTTCCAACTTCCTTTTATGACAGTTAGACTGATCCCAGAGGTATAGCCTGGCTGTTGTGCAGATGACAGTGCTTGTGAAAAGGGCACTTTATACATTGCAAGTTATGGAAGATCCTAAGAACCTTACCTGCCAATTGTTGGGACAAAGACAAAAAAAAGCATCAAGTAAATTTATGCAGGTTCCAGAATTCTGGCAAGGGTTGCTATTACAGGCTGTTTTTAGGAAGGTCTGGAATAGAACATAAGGCAAAAATAAATCCATTCTTTTAGTATTATTACTTCTGCCAATTAATCTTAATTAATCTCCAAAGTACATAAAGGGTATACATCTATTTGGGCACTACATAACACTTAGATATGCAACTTAAAATGGAGCATTTTGCCTTTTGCCATAACATCACTCACCTGCTCAAGGTTCCGAAGTCTGCCTTCGATATTCTCAACCTGCAGCAGAAAAAAAAATGATATTTGCATTAGCATGCTTGGTGTCAGTATCGCATATTACTCTGTTCTGTCCAATTTCACCTAGAAAATCCCATAGCATGTGCCTTTTTTTTCAAAGTGCAAATTTTCTATGTTGCATTTATGGAACTTTCCTGGATATTTGCAGATTTATTCAAACTTTCCTTACCAGGAAAGATGAATTCTAATGGACTTAGGTTACTGTTTCAGCAGAGTCTACTTCGGGGATTATAGCATTTCTAGATTTAAAAAATACATATATCCATGACAGATTTCTTCTATCATATTAATTGTAGGTATTGATGGTTACAAAATAATTAAAAGGACATCCTCCTTTACTAAAGATGAAGCTTAGCCTAGAAAGCCAGGGTAATCTAGATAGTCCTTTTAACACTTCATTGCCCTTCAGACTCTACTTCCCCATCCCTTCAGCATCTACTTGGGGTGGCCTCCTCATTCTCCTTAAAGTAGTCCTGGACCCAAGCACCATCCAACTGTCCAATGGTTAAGACATTGATCCATGAATAATCAATGGATCATTCTCTTTGCAAGGTTCTATAATTAATTCAACAATCCATCTTTGGCAGTAGTTAAAAATGGATCTGATTGTCTACAGATCAAATAAATAAATGGATAGATATCATGAGCTGTTATTTGTGTGGCTTAAAATGGAGGATTCTCAACCAGGACATAAAAACTATTTTGCAGATCAGCAAAGAAAATCAATTAATTTCAAATGTTTGTTCTAGATACATAATATATAAATAATATGTAAGAGAGATTAAAAATACCTGGGGCTGAAGCTGAGTGATCTGACTAGAAACATTGTGAGAGATGCTGATGAGTCTTTTTAGTTCTAGAATTTCATCTTTATTCCTTTGGATCTACATTTAGAAAGAAAAGAACGGCCTTCAAATTCTTAAAAATGCAGCAGACAAACAATTCTCACCAATGAAGAGAACTCTGCCCAGGAACCCAGTTTCTTCCTTTCTATAGGCCTTTCTGTTTTTAAGGATTGCTTCAGCTATCTGTCCTCCTTTGGATGATATTTCTGCAAACAGTGCTCCAGTACCATTAACTCTTGTTCCAGTCCCAGGGACAAAGATTCACATGATCAGTTCATGTATTAAAAATGGGTGACGCATCATGATGCCAATCTTGAGTGGAGGAATTCTATGCCATAGGTACATCATTACACATATAAAGTCCTGACCAAATATAAGAAAGGTGGCATAGTTCCTCTGAGGCAAGTCAGTGGTAAGAGGGCCAATACTCTACCCCACCCCCTCCAGTGTCTGTTCAAATGCATGGAGAATGCTGCAAAATCCCCCCATATTACAACATTTGGGTGTGGCTTAGAGAGAGAGAAAGAAAGATCGTAACACCGACACTGGCTAAGAAAGTACTTATATACCCTGAGAAACTCTTGCGTAACTTGGCCCTGAGGCAGAGTCCTTGGAGATTCTACAGTTTCCGGGATTCTAACAAAAGGCAGAGAGCCAGTTTGGTGTAGGGGTTAAGGGATCAGGCTATAAACAGGAGACCGTGAGTTCTAGTCCTGTCTTAGGCACAAAGCTGGTTGGGTGACCTGGGGCCAGTCACTCTCTCTCAACCCTAGGAAGGAGGCAGTGGCAAACTACTTCTAAAACTCTTGCCAAGAAAACTGCAAGGACTGGTCCAGGCAGTCACCAGGTGTCAAGACTGACTCAAAAGCACCAAAAAAAGAAGAAAAAAAAGACAAGCATTACTTTGGATTTTCCTGTGCAGTTTCTCCCACCTCTAGGGACTTTTTTGACATAGCTGGTATCTCTTCTAAACTAGGAGGTGCATTTACTGTATTTGTTTATAGAGGCATTTCTGAGTTGCCATTCAGGTCAAGAGGTTTCACAGGATGCTTTTTCAGTATTAAAGACCAACAGTTAAAAAACATAAAACTCCAGACAGTTTGTTCAAGAACCAACATAGTTAGGGTATTATGAAGACTCTGTTTTCAACTCTACCACCCCATTGCCTCTTTCTTATCCTTTCTTACTCTTTCTTTCCTTGTCCAGGGACTGCTGCCATCCACCCCAGCTGGGGATGCTTTTGAAGCCTGACAAGTGTTTTGTTGGGCAGGTGGTGATGTTTTTCACTGGGAGCTAAACTAGCCCAGCAAGAGGGAGAACTCTTGGCCAGCCAGTGCCTGGGTTAGATTATCCCATATTCAATGTCTGACATCAACATTAAGTCAGACATTGCATTTTAGAGCATGGCGAATAGTGGAGGACAGAGCTTAGGCCTGTAGCCAGACTAACAGTTACTGGAAGGAGAAAGAGAAATGTTAGAGAGAACCTTATTTGATCTTTCTGTGACAATTTTCAATCACTGGCCTATGCTGAAAAAATTAGGAGGGAGGGGCCCCACCTAGCCTCCCCCCAAACTACAGAAATAGTTTGTAGTCAGATTGGACTTCTATGCAAAATGATTGTAGCTGCCTGCCAACATAACACCAATCAAGGCAAATGCATGAAGGTTGTATCACAGGAGACCAAATCTGTGGTCTGGGCACTTACTGGTTGCCCCATGTCAAAGAACCTCTAGACCCTGTGTATACATACAGGAAACGTAAGCAGAGGAGAAAAACAATGCTTTAGTCAAAACAAAACAAGGCCACATTGAGTGATATCGTTTAAAATACTGAAATGCCATGAAAATGGGGAAAAAAGCAACCACCTGCCTAAAATAAAACCAGGAATATGCCAGTCTAACCTTTTTAAGGGGTAGAGGGAGCTTAATAGTTGGGAAGACGTTTTAGAGAAGACCCTCTGTTCCTATCAACTCAGTCTCTTTTGATAGTATTCCATACATAAAGTCACTGGGGAAAAACATAAAGTTATAGGCAGGTGGCTGCTGATGCAATCAGAAGTTCCATCAGAAAATGTGTCATTATGTACTATAAAGCACTCTCTTTTCATTTGTTAATCAACTGGCAAATTTATAGCCCTGCAATCAGTTGCATTCATCTCTGCATAAAGCAAACAGCAGCCACGTAGTTCGGTACGTATGTATGTATGTATAAAGAAATGCCACTCTTTTTATATTTTAGAGTCGAAGAAATTCAGAATAAACTGAAACAAAGGTAGATTGAGAACATGTATTTAAAAGTTCGGAACCTGCTAACTCAGAAGCAGAATGGCATTTCAGTATTTGCAGTGAATCAGCAATGAGAAGAAATTAGGAGATTCTTTACACTGGTTACCCGTTCATCACATCCATCTGCCTTCTCACTGTAGTTACCATGAGAACTCCAGGGTGTAGTTAGAAGTAGGAGTAAGACTGTGTTGGGGTTTTTGTTTTTTTCTGTTGAGGAGCTTGGACAAATCAAAGGAAGTTCTCTTTGCCAATAGTTCCAGGCATTACTATTTCCCCTGTCAGAAGTGGGTGTGCATTTTCATATGCAGATAAAACAAGAGTAGAAAGAGAACAAAACTATCTCTTTCTTGGAAGATCACTAGATTTCCCCACCTAGATGATGTGTAAACTGTAAGGAAGGCAACCAGGGCAAATATCTTGGATCAGCACCATTATTTCCTTTATTTCCATCTTCATTTCAACCTTGAATCTTTAGTCTGGTGCTTTCATAGCAATTACACAGAGAATATATATCTTCAAAGTACTGCACAGATATTGTATCAATATTTTTCCTGGTAGTAGTAGTTCTATGAGGAAAGCAAGAATCACATCAAGAGCAAGGCAGCCAGATATGGATTAGCGGTCCAAGGAAGCACATATGTACTGGAAATGTTTTATTTTAATGCTTTGACCAACATTATTCTGTACAACAACCATGGTTCCCCACTGCATAAATATTTTTATGGTCACTGCAAAGAGTTGTATACAAAAGTCTACTCCAGAATCTGGTTAATGGTGATGACAAAGCCTCGTGCAATCAGTGCCATTGATATAAACAATATATTTTAATGCCAATGGAAATGTCACATATGCACATATGCTTGGTATCTGTATGTGGTTTGGAGATATTTTAGTTATTATTTAGTTATCAATATAATATATTCTGAGATCTTTTGATTTAGAGCAGGTTTAACCATTTTAACAAATAGGTAAATTTGATGTCTGAAATCATTGTCCTGGTTATGCATTAGACTCCTTTCATTAATTCTATATTCTTTTTATTTATGGATTATCCTATTCTGGAACCAAATTATTTAATTTGGTACCAAATGCAGATTAGAAATTCTCTAGATAGTAGCTTTATCCTAGAAAGCAGTATGTAATTGATGGAATTGTATATGAATCATCACAAGCGTCAGCATATTTGAACCTGACTTTCTGAATCACCTTTGAAAGTAACTTCAAGAATTGGATTTAGATACCAATAAATAAAGATGTAACAATAGATCCAAAGCATTACCTGACTAAAAGTATCAGCAAGGTCTTCTTCATTAAGTTTTATTCTGCCCTGTGATCCAGTTCTGAACTCAATATTCTTGGCAGAGCCGGTGCAGAAGACTAAATTGCCCTCTTCAGAGGACATGCGAGGCCTGATATGTCAAAGGGAAGAAGATGACGTATTGTGAAGAACTTGCTAAAAATTTAATGAAGCGACTTAATTTATTCTATTTCTAGGGCAGCTTTTTGTAGTCCCTCTGTATCTATATGAATTCAAGCAAGCAACAATTAAAATGTCAAGAATGGTACTCACTGTGCCTGATTAATGTTCCTTTTGGGTCTGTTTTTTTCACCAGAATCAGATCCATAGTTTTTTCCAGAAATTATCAATAATGTCACCAGGGTCCAAGGAAGACTGCTTGGACACTTCATCTCTCATTTCTAGCCTTTCTGGACTGTGCAGTGAGTTAAAGTGAAATCTGTATTATCTTCAAGGATTAACTCTATGTCAGGTGTACTTTGCTCTTGAAAAAGTCTTTGCATATTCAGAGAGATGCTTATTCAGCATTCTTTCCTCTCTCCCCTCTTTCTTAGTTAGGAGTGCTAGAGATGATTTATTTGCTATGAAGGACTATTTGTCTGGCAATTTCTAGAACACGTTTGTATGCATTTCTTAAGTTTGATGAGCAAATCACCAGTTTTCCAAGACTTCTTTTGGACTGAGAATGTTGGTTCATGTCTGCTAATGGTGTGATGCACAATACAGTATTACATTGTCCCTTGAGAACTGCAACTTGCTTTTACCTAATTTGTACCTGCCAGCTATTCACTAGAAATTCACTTGGGTTCATCACCATGAAGAAAAATCACTGATTATAAAGAGGAGGTTTTAGATGTGGATGTGGGACAACAATCATGACGTTTGTAACAAGCAGGCAAAATGATAGATGCAATATTTACAATTTATTAATCATTTTCAGTTGATATCTATGAACAACTGTCCATGGGTAAACACAGCCCAGAAGGAGGCAGGAATTTGAATAAATCTGAGGTATTTTATGAGAATTCAATACAATTAGGCCTGTGAGGTAGTCCAGACAAGAAGCACAACCAGGATTACTAGCTCTATCTTTATTGTGAGGTTACATTAACAGAATCTTGCAAGACTGAAAGTATTTCTCCCCTCCTTTCCTTTTGCTCTCTGGAAACCTGGGAGGGTCCCTTCTGAAAGGCTTCCTACATCCCCTCTCCTTCTGTGGGCTGATACACCTTTTATACGCCAGTGGTCCAGTCTGTGGCTTTTCCTTCTGTCTCCCAAAGTCATTCCCACCTACCATTACTGTTCAGCAACTGTAAAAATATTGTAAGAAGCAGCAAAAGTGTTTCCTGGTCACCAACATTAGGACTGATGACAGGAAGCCCTTACTCTGATTTAGCTTTGTAACATTCATACATAATCAGATCCAGTTGGCTATAAAGCATCATGAAATCATAATGCCCAGTATGTGTTTCCTAATTAGATCATATAGCCAGAAAGACAATCCTCTGAGGGCTTAAGTGGAAAAATAAATTATATCATAGAAGCAGCCTAGAGCGATTGCAAGTGGCTTTGGAAAAGCACAAACATGGGTTTAAACAGATGGAGACTTCCTCTCTTACTTGTGCCAAAATATTTGGTTTGCAAACATTTGGTACAACTCTAAATTTGCATGGAGAAAGAGCCAAGGACAAAGGAGGGAGGCTACTACATTTGATGCCTAATTATATGGAGGACAATGAGATGTTAGTGGGAAGAGAATTGAAAAAGAAAGGGATCTTTGGAGTGGAAAACTGTGTGTCGATATGCATGTAGATCAAACACATCTAAGAATGCTTTCCAAGTGGTTTTTAAAAAAACTCTGTGGTTCAACTTTTCAGTGTTTAATCATTTTCTCTCCCTTTAACCTTTGTGGTACGCCAATGAATAAAGGCAATTCAACAGCAGATTGTGCTGCATTAAACTTTAGCTTTTTTTCATAATGTGGATTTCTGGCATCTATAAAAGGTGGCCCAGCCACAACTAAGAGAGGCTTGATGGCCATGTTATCATTGGCAGAGCATCAGGACGACAGTGAGAGTTAGTCTACAGGCCTGCCCTTAATCAATAATGTTGCAACTGAAAATATAGAACTAATAAAAAAATAAGCTGATCCACATTCCACATATTTTATTAAACCAATGGCTTTGTAGTACTATAAAATAGGAGCATAGGAACATATTGCATAACATGTTCCCATAGATCAGGTCATTGATCCATCTGGCTTTGTACTGTGAAACTGACTGTCAGTAATTTTCCAGGCTTCGTATATAACAGAGAGATCATCAGTCTTATCTAGATATACCCAAGATAAAGCATGGGATGTTCTGCAGGCAAATCAGATGCGGTATCATTCAGCTACTGCCTTTCCACTGATTTCACAATGGTTCCTACTCTACATTAATGATATTTTTTATGCTACTCCTATAATACATTATAACACCATAAATTATGTTTGGCAGAAGATGCAGCTCAGGGGTGGCATGCCAACTTTGCATTTAAAAAATTCCATTGATGGCACTTTCATGTAAAAGGTACATGTAGCAGGTTATGGAGGGTTATTGCTAGTCAGGAAATACTGAAGTTAGACAATTAGTCTGATGAAATAGAACAGTGAGATGTTCATCTTGTGAACATGTTTGCTGGGAGTGATGGGAAACATAACCGAACATATATGGAGGTTACTAGATTGGAGAAAGCTGGAGTAGACTATTACACGAGGGAAGTTTGGTTTCAAATCTGCTTTTTGGAATGCAGGTTCCTAGATTAACATGCCTCACTGTTACGTGGATGTGTGAAGAAATAGGAAGATGAAATAGATAGAGCCTGTTTGCCACTAAGTCAGAGCATATAACAGGGAGAGGGTGCATAGGTACATAAACCCAGAGTTGCTAGTTTGCTTGTTTTAGCCTGGTTTGTCTGTGGCTTTTAAAAGTTCAGTTAAGCCTCTGTTTAAGAAAGCAAATATCATTTCTCCACTCCCCTCTTTTTCCCACTAACAAATCAGTTTTTGGAAATACTCCTACAAGATTGGCAACTTTTATTCATAACAATACTTCAGGAATTTGATAGTCATTTGAGTCAAAAATAAGAAGGAACATGATATTTGATTTTCTTGGCCATAGCTTGAATCTCAATACTTTGGGATGCAACTATGACAAAAGTGCTAGGCTTGTAACAATTAAGGGGAGAGGCAGATCTATTAACAATAAAACTTCATCAGGACCATTTCCTCTTGGATCACGCCTCATTCTAGGTTCTGAAAATAGTAGGGATACATTAAGGTTTTGAAAATATTTTAAGATGTTCATCATATTGGAGATATGCTAAATGCTATCATATTGGAGATATGCTTTTAAAAGGAATTAACATCCTCATGCCTTATCAACTACTTTGATATTCTATTGAGTGCTATGTCTAAATAAGATACACATATAAGAGTGGAACGGACTAGGCTTCCTAGCCCTTCATCAGTATCCCTGATGAACTTATATTCAACATAGAGATCTGCAGATGACTTTTCACAGGAATGCAAGTAGATATCTCCATGCTTCTGAGCATGGACCTGATTTGTTAGAGTTCATAATTACAAAAAATGGATTCCTTCATATTTAAGCAAACATGACTGTACGTTCTTGTGGATGTCTCTATTTAACACTGATAACCTGGAAACAGGCTGAGAATAGTACACTAGTGTATGGAGTGGGGCCAGCACATGCAATTTCCTCAAATTTTACTTACCATGAGTTGGGACATGATTCAGGAAGTTCGACCATTCACCTGTCAATCACATCTGCTGTGGGGCAAAAGCCTTTACTGGTTGATGCAGACAAAACAGCAAGATGGCTTGAAAATCAGGAATGATACATGTGAACTGGGCCACTGTACAATAGTCCTAAGTCCTTTGGTAGCTTCTTCCCTGAAAAATGACTAGGAAATTGGCAATTGCTCTGCAGAATTTGATTTCCATGCCATAACTAAAGTGAAGACTGGCTTTTAAAAATTCAGGTTCATATTTCCATATTTATTCAAATAAAACAGTTGTTGGTAAACATCTTAGACATCCAAAAATGAAAAGGGTAATAACACTTAAAATCTTAACCACTAGTTTCTCGTAGAGGTCTAAACAATGTACCATGAGTTTAAAAAACACACAGAGAGAGAAACTGATAGAAAATGAGTTAATACAAAGAAAGTCTGGATATAGTTCAAATATAAGTCATAATTAGAGAAAACTAAATTAAATCAATGAGACTTAACTTACTCATGGGTCTGGGTTGGACCCATACTTTTTCCTCTGAGACTTCTCTGCATGAATTATCCTAAATTCCTCACTGACTTGCAGACAAATTTGAGCCACAGTAATTATTAGGACCCTCGTGATTCATATATAAGTATCGCTAAAACATACCAATTTCCAGACCATTCAATAAATTCCAGAGATCTTTAACATACAATAAATTTGGCATGAACTAAATTTACTTTAAAAACACATAATTATAGGAATGTTTTCTTGCATATGAATGGAAGCTTATGACATTTTACAAGAATATTCACTGAATACCTCTGTGCACTGTACTTACTTTCAGCAGTAACATGTTACAATATAGACAGTTGGGTTTATCCAAAGATGGACTAGAAAGGTGATGTATTAAACCTGGGGGCCTTTCATGTCTTTGAAATATTACAGATAAAAGCCATTTTCCAGAACCAGAGCCTTCTCTTCATACAAGGGAACATCTCCCATCTCTCCTCCAGAATATCTTGCAACCCTTCAAGGTAGATATTGAGCATATATGCAGAGCTTCAGAGGGATGGTGGATCACTCCTTCCACTCCATGGATGGAAGCCATCACATTGACAAGAGTGTAACTGTATACAGTCCTATAATTCCATGGCAAGTATTTTGAAGAGTAGACGTGTCTTCAAGCTTGCATATCTGGGAACGGTTTGATCCTGTTATTCCTGAGGAAGTGGACAGGATCCTCCAGACTGTGAGAGCCACCACTTGTCATCTGGACCCATGCCCCTCCTGGCTGGTGAAAGCAGCTCGGGAGGTGACATGTGGTTGGATCCAGGCGATGGTTAATGCATCCTTGCAGGAGGGAGTGTTTCCAGCGCCCTTTAAAGAGGCGTTGGTGCACCCCCTCCTCAAGAAGCCCTCCCTGGATCCTACTGTGCTGGACAACTTTCGTCCAGTCTCCCACCTCCCCTTTTTGGGGAAGGTGGTTGAGAAAGTGGTGGCTTCGCAGCTCCAAAGGGTCCTGGAGGAAACGGATTATCTGGACCCCTATCAGTCAGGTTTCAGGCCCGGCTATGGAACGGAAATGGCATTGGTCGCACTTATGGATGATCTCTGGCGGGAGCGGGATGGTGGAAGTGCGACCATCCTTGCTCTCCTTGATCTCTCAGCGGCGTTTGATACCATTGACCACGGTATCCTATTGGGACGGCTCAGGGATATGGGGGTGGGCGGCACAGTCTTGTGCTGGTTCACCTCCTTTCTCCGGGGCCGATCCCAATCGGTGGTGATAGGGAGCGAGAGGTCCCATCCTCGGCCCCTCTACTGTGGGGTGCCGCAGGGTTTGGTTCTCTCTCTGCTCCTTTTCAACATCTATATGAAACCGCTGGGCGAGATCATCCGTCATCATGGGATGAGGTATCATCAGTATGCTGATGATACTCAACTATATATCTCCACCCCTGCTGAGGTAAGTGATGCCGTGACCGCCCTCTCGCGGTGCCTGGAGGCTGTGAGGGTCTGGATGGGGAACAACGGGCTCCGGCTGAACCCTGGCAAGACCGAGTGGCTGTGGGTTAATGGCTCCTCTGTTTCCGGGACGTTGTCATCATTGGTTCTGGATGGGGTAGCACTGCCCCAGACAGACCCAGTGCGTAATTTGGGGGTCCTCCTGGACTCACGGCTCCTGCTCAAAGAGCAGGTGGCAGCCGTGGCCAGGAGGGCTTTTGCACAGCTTCAGGTTGTGCACCAGCTATGCCCTTTACTGGATCGGGATGCCCTGCAAACAGTCACTTGTGCCCTTGTTACCTCCCAGATAGACTACTGCAATGCGCTCTACATGGGGCTACCCTTGAAGAGTATCCGGAAGCTTCAGCTGGTCCAGAATGTGGCCGCGTGAGCAATTTTTGGGCCCGAAGAAGGACCCATGTAACACCTTTGCTCCGTGAGCTGCATTGGGTACCGGTTTGCTTCTGGGTCCAATTCAAGGTGTTGGTTATCACCTTTAAAGCCCTACATGGCATGGGGCCAGGTTACCTGAAGGACCGCCTCGCCCTCACGATTTCAACCTGTCCCACCCGATCTCACAGAGAGGGCATGCTCCGGATCCCCGCAGTAAAAGAACTTCGACTAGCGGGGTCCAGAAGGCGGGCCTTCTCTGCTGTAGACCCCGCCCTTTGGAACATCTTGCCCCTGGGGGTGAGACAGGCCCGCTCACTCCAGGCCTTTCGGAGGGATTTGAAGACCTGGCTCTGCCATCTGGCCTGGGGCGGAGAGGGAGGATACCAGAAATGGGGTTGGCTGGCCCCTTAGCGGCCTGGTGTGGCCTCTATTGGCCTCTTGGATCTTTTAGCCTCTTTATTTTTATCCTTATTTTTGTAAAATCCGGTTTTTATAACTTTTATAACCTTTAAACTTTTTATAATTTTAATTATGTATTTGATTTTAGTTGTTGTAAGCTGCCCAGAGTCCCCCGTTGTGGGGAGATGGGCGGGGACAAGTTAAATAAATAAATAAATAAATAAATATGCTGACAGTCCTATCAACAGAATTCCAGGCGCTATTACAGTATCAATGTTCTTTTCTATGTACCTTAAAATTTCTCCCTTGTCTAAACAGCCATTACATTTTGTCATACGATTATCAGAATTCAGAAATCTGCCCTAGTGAGCATTCGCATAGTGCCAGATAAGGGTTATAAGAAGGTATAAAGCCAGGTTCAATTTCTTTGATGACTTTGCACCTAAGTAAATATTTATTGCCTACTATTTCTAATCAAGTGTCATGCTTTATAATTGTCAATTATTTTTAAATCTTCAGGATAGGCTACTGTTTTTTTATTGAAAGGTTGTTTTTGTCATTGTCATTGTTCTGAGCTCTGCAAGACACACATACATTGGCAACAATGAAACACTGGATTTAAGTGTGAATCTACTAAGAAAGAGTTGTGTTGAAGTAGGAGTTTGTCCTTTACTTTGAATATAAACTCTGAGATTCAAAAAACTGTTTGATCTTTGTAGCTAGAGCTGCTACTAATTGAACCTGGGGTTTTCGACATGCAGAGAATCAAACCAGTACACAGATTTATTCCACAAAGAGTAAGTTCAGATGCATCTTTATCAGTCACTCTTCTTTCCTGAGAAGCTTGAAAATTGCAGTTTGGAATCAAAAGGTAGAGGTTTCTAACCCAAAAAATCAGGAAACAATTCCAGAATTTCTTTGGGAGAAGCAGTGAAAAAGCGATATTAAGAATGAAACAGCTGTCTTTAAAGACATTAAAAGCAATTTAATGTATGTCTTTAAAAGGAGTTTATTTAAAGATGTTTATACTCCACCACTGAACTTGGGTTTAAGAGTGTTTAAAATGGCTTATATTAAGTATTTAAACAGTTCCTATTTTTCACAAATACAGGATCCAGTATCATAGATTAAAATACTAACACGTGGCTTTCAGTAACACCCTCTATTTCCACAAATGGTAAGACAGACACACATTTGAGAGTTATTTATTTTATAAACAAAGATGAGATTCCACACAGATGCACCATGGTAATCAGATTCAATCCTCTTCCAAGGAAGAAATCCACATTCTGACATAGTAGAATGCCACCAGACAGTTCATTTAAACAGGTCATCGCTTAGTATGATTCAACCAGAAATGAAATTAATTTAGCAACCACGTACACGTTGAGGCTGTTTCCAAGTAGACGGTAACACTGTTTTATGGTAATGTTTTCAGGAAAACCTAAACAAAAATTAATATATTTTTTTTAAAAAGAGAAAACTTTTTGTTACTTTTTCAGTCATATGAAATGTCTTAATTCCAAATGCAATTAATGGTTATTGCTATAATTCTGACACTGATATCCTATGAAGGCTTACTTCTAAATAGACAGTAAGTTCAATGACTCATATTCTAAGGCAAGTGAGTACAGAACTGCAGTCCTCCCTGACCTGAGAGTAAGGTCGCCGAACTCAACAGAAATTACTTCTGAGTGGACATATACCATCTCTTGCTTGCCTTGGCAACTAAGACCACCTAGCCTGGTTAGTGTTTTGATGGGAGACCACCAGGATTGTAGACTAGACTGGGAAACCAACCAACCAACCAACTAACCAACCACACCATTCCAGAAAAAAAATAGACAAATTCCTGTACTATTGCCAAGAAAACTGCATAGTTGTTTTTATGTAGACACCAGGAATCAACCTTGACTTGAGAATGTCTTGACCTTTTCAGACAGGTACAGTACTGTAGTACAAACATTCTATTTTCTTGGTCTTCTCTAGAACTTATAGCACGTATTAGAAACCATCTTTATTTGAAACAGGTCTTCAGCTGAAAGTACTGAGAAATAACTGCCTGGGGTTTTGTTTTGTTTTTTTAAAACCTGGTATTTAACTGCCAATGCACAATGATCCATGAAATATGGATTACTCCAACCAAGCATGATTATTTCATGCTATTAAATCCACTGACCATTCAGCATTATTTTTTGGTATGGTAAAATGTGGTTCTCTTAAGAACTTTCCTATTTTAGGGAACATCTTGTCTTTCTTGCCTTTTCACTACTATTTAGCAAAGAATTTTTTTTGTCTCATTTAAAGTGTTTTTCCTTCTGGTTACATTCATGTCCACTGAACTGTGGAGAAATTGGATTCCAGGATGACCTCAGTACTAAATGGTATGCTCTGCAAAATCCGTCACTTGGAAAAGGGAAAAATCTGTCTCAAGCCTGTATGTCAACATCTCTCTTCTTTTCTATTCTGACCCAGCCATTATCCAATCTGATGCCTTCCTGATGTACCTGATCACTATCTGTATTATGCCCAGACAGCATGCAGCCAGGCATATTTTAAGTGCACCAGCTTGAAGAAGGCTAAACTAGCCTTTGGGGGGAAAAAACATTAGCAGAAGCATCTTCTGAATAATCATAATCTGATGTCATCCTCTGAAAGCTAGTCACAGATGCACGGACATCCTAATTGATCATAGTGATGTTATTTCAGCAGCCTTAGGAGACTGATTTTATTAGCAAAAATAAAACCATTAGAAGAGTCTATGACTCCCTCTCCTAGGTGCTTCTTTCACATCAGAAACGAAGGAGGACCAAAAGACAGAGAACCACGTGGACAACTGTGTGTATTTTATAATGTACTACAAATATAGAATCTGAGATACTGTGGTCACATTAGAAAAAATGTATTATATTCAAAGTTCATAAGGACAAACTAAGAATAAACTCAAGAAGTGTTTTTCTTGTTGAAGAATTTATAACATTCCATATAGCTGAGAATTTTTGACTCCAAAATACACCCTCAAATTGGGTTTGGTTTATCTGCAGCCCAGAGCTCAGATTAAAAAAAAAAAAATCACCGGCTTTAAGCGATGACATAGAAGTTTGCAATTTCCCACTTTTGCTGCACCCATTTCCATAGGGAGGTAATCACCATGTCTAGAAATTGTCAATGCTTATTGTATAATGCACCTTTCAAGCTAAATATTGTTAGAGTGGAGATGACAAACAATTCTGCTGCCGCCAGAGAATCTGAGGTATGTGAAAAACAAGTTCGTAAATAGAAAAAAAGGAAAGTTATTTCCTTGGTCAGTTGCAATTTCACAGGAGGGCTTATCCGCAGGTGGTGCATTTTTCCTGGTATTTTAGTTGCAATTTTGCAGGTAGACTTATATGCAGATTGACTTATATGCGAGTATATATGGTAAGTATGTTCACTGAGCTTGTGGTGTGTACACATTTGTAAATATTAGTTATATTTGTATTTTAAAAATACTAAACACCTACCAAATTCAGGGGGAAATCCATGCAGATTTGCTATTTCTCTAGGAGTAAAATACCGCAGCTGAAGCATTGATAGGTTCTTAAGCTTTGCATCTTCAGACAAATCATCAAAGGATTTAAATACCGATTCAAGCTGTGGAAAAAAAGAGTTTGGTGAACTGTTCATGATGTATGATTAAGGCATAACATTCTTAACTGCATCCACTACTTCATCATCATCATGACTTGCAAGGCTCCGGGAAAGTAACTGCAGTAGAACTGAGCTGAAACTCTTTGTCTAGGGATATCCACAGGATCTGATGCTTCTGTCAAAATGATGGAAGGAGCGTCAAGCTGCAAACGCTGCTTTCGTACGTGCACATAACACCGTGATACAGGCACACAAGGGTCAGAACTTGAGGAATAATGGCACGGTGATGCTTTGCCCGCCTCACTTCTCCTGTGGTTCCCTCTGATCTAGTTCCATGTGACTTTAGAGTATGACAAAAGCAAACATAAATGACCTGAGACAGCTACCAAGAACTAACAACAAAATAAGACAATCCGCATTTTTTTAAATATGGGAAGAGTACGTGAAAAATGCCTTTTTTTTTTAAAGCTAAGCTACTGATGAATGATGCTGGGAACTGTAATCCAGCAACATTTGGAGAGGCGCAGGTTGTCCATTTCTGTTTTACAGTTCATTCATTGCAGATTTGGTTTTTCACTGCAATAATCTTTGCTTAAGGTGTTCCTCTATTGATTCTATTAAAAAATGCAATTCTCTTCTTTAAATGCATAGCCAGCTTACATTTATCAGCTTAGTGATTCATGTACATTAATATGCAAGTGCAGTTTACTTTATCAGTTTTGTCTTTGTTGTCTTGATTTTTGTATATGACATATAACTTTTTTAAAAAAGAAAGTTACCACCTTTGTAGATAGTTTCATATTGAATCTGTACTATTAACTTTAAAAGGTATTTGTACATTGATGATACCATGGGGAAAAAATCTGTCCAGAAAAATCTGGTGAGTTTATATCTATCTATCTATCTATCTATCTATCTATCTATCTATCTATCTATCTATCTAATCTATCAATCAAAAAAGGCAGGATAAAAATATTATAATAATAATAATGTTTCAAAATCACTGCCTATGCAAATCTGAGAAACTGAAATAACCTTTGCAGATACATATTTTTTTGTACAGTCAGTTGCTGTTAAACAATTTTTCCTTCTCACTCAAACACTCAAATTCAGTACTAGTTTTACAGATAGTCCTTGGGTTATGACAGCAATTGAGACCGGAATTGCAGTCACTATGCAATTCACGTGACTGCATCGCTTAGTGACAGCAATTCCAGCAGGCCCAGTTGCAGTTGTTAAGCAAGGACAGTGTGGGTCATTAAGTGGGGACCTCACAAGACCGTGGCTTCCTCAATGACTTTGCTTGTGGGAAGCTGGCAGGGAATGTTGAAATCTTGAACATGTGACCATGGCTCGCTGCAACGTTGTATTCATAAGCCGGGCATCAAGCGCACATGATTGCTCATGTGACCACAGGGACGCTGCAATGGCCAGAACCCTGAAGACCAATTGTAGGTCCCCCCTCGTTCAGCGCCATCACAAGTTTGAACAGTTGCTGAATGAGTGGCCATAACCTGAGGACCACTTGTATATGCTTTTCCACAAATCTGGATGATTTTGAAATATTTGAACCACCTACAATTATTCTGTAAAATATGAATATATAATTACATATATTAATATATAAAGAATAAATAATATATCTAAGCACATGTATTCAGGCAACCTGTATTAGGTTCAATGTGAAATTCTTGCTGGAAGCTTTACTCTTACCTATTTTTTTTTATTAGTCAATAAAGTCAAGAAACTGTACCATAAAATAAAATAAATCGTGAATATATAAAAAGTACCACTGTACCTGAATATCCTCTGCCATCTGCAATACGGAACCAGTTCCTTCTACATAGTGCCCATACCTTCAAATCAATTAAGAGCCATACATTATAATTCTTGTGAGATTTGCACTATTGATGAGAGGAGAGGTTGTGTTTGCAAATAGCTTATAAAAGCATCTAACAGGACACTCAGTAATTTTTGTTTTCCTATATCAACATGGTTTGATGCTGATGAAGTTCAAATGAGATGTGTGTGCATCATACTGCCTATGCATATAGGATTCATTGTTTTCAATTGCCCCCATACAGATTATTCACCATATATACCTGTCCACAGCTTTTCCTATCATATGTACCTTGGCTGTGCATGGTTTGAAAATAGTGTGGAAGACATGATTTGAACTTCCCAGGCCCACAAACATACTGAACATTAAAACAGCCAGTCTTTCTTTCAAGGATCTGACTCAAAGGCTAATGTGATTCTTAAAACAGTGGTACATTTTTGTAAGCTGAAGAAGCATGAAAAAAAGGCTGCTTTAATGAACAGCAGAGTGGTGGCGGCGTCCTCTTGCAAAGTCCAAAACACTTCTTCCAAATCATTTTCAAGGTGTACACAGCCCTATACAATACTGGGCTCAGTGATATTTCAGACAGAAGCACTAAAAATAATGGTATCCCTTTTCTGGAGCCACTGTGGCTTTTCTGCATAAACACATTTATGCAGCAGTTTCTTGCAGGCTGTCATTTATTGTTAATTACAGGACAAGCAGAACCAGAGAAACAGTTATCAAGCAAACAGAGCCAAGCATACCACTCCCCCCCCCCCAAAAAAAAGGCTGATGAGGGAGAGAGGGAAGGAACTTTAGCTAGAGACAAACAGTGACTCCAGTAAAGGAGACACGGGAAGCTAGGAGAGTTTAAATTACTGTTCTAGACAGTAATAGGGTGAATAAGCAGAGAAAGAAAAAAAAACCTGGTTGGACCTCCCTGGATCACAAGGATTAAATAACAGAGTCTGCATCTCTCCCCTGCATTACACACTTTCTGGGGACAGAAACTGCAGGCAAAGTCTGTTTTATATCACAAGACTGACTTGGAATACAAAAAGTAATAGTATAAAATAAAAGAAACCAAAGTCTTCACATGTATATGGCTACAATTATGAAAAGTTGCTTGAATGACAACACTGTAATGGAGCAGATCTCTCTTGCTCAACTGTTTATCAGTTGCAATTCCCTGCAAACCACTTCACAACATTCACTGGTAGATCCCCAAGGCTGAACAGACTTTAAACCATGTAGTCCTGGCCACCAAAAGGTTGCCCCCTCTTGCTCCCCATGGAGAAATGGATGCCAGAAGACAGCAGCAGGGAGTTGTACTTCAGAGAGGGGCTCCCTCCTCCATGATGTTATCTGGCCTTCTGGGCATCTGGAGAAGGTGAGTGGAAAGAATCCAAACCTTGTGTCCCACCCCTTCCTGATTCAGTTCCCCACCCTTGTTTCATTGTCCTGAAAGAGCTATAAGGAAATGCAACAATAAATGTCCTTGCCAACTGAGAATAGCAGGGCTTTGCTTTTATGAGGCATAGAAGATTCCTTGGAAAGATCATTAATATATGGCAGTCTCCTCTGGGAATCTTCTTCTGGGCTGGATATGTCTTTTAAAAGATTGGGATAAATGTAGTGAGGAGAACTGTGCCTTGGCTTATTCGCTAAGTTTTAAAAAAAGAAGATGCCAAGAGAACATTTTTATCCCGAAAAGTACATCAAATGAATTAACACATTCATTTAGAGGATCTTACCCTTTTGTGAAACATGTAGATCTTCTGCAAGTGGGTTTGACAATATCTAAAAGGAGAGCATAACGTAGCAAAGACTTCAATGGTAAGGAATACTGACTCAGCCCTTCTCCACCCTCTTGGAGAAAATTTTTGAGCATCTGTAAAGAGAGATTGTCATCCCACTGCTGTTTTCTTTCCAATTCTGTCTCTGTTTCAAGTTTATACAGAAAGTCCCTCTTCTGTGGGCACTGCCTGCCACTAGCATGAAGGCCAGAGCCGAGCACTTTGGTAAGGACTGGAGAACCAGCTTCTGCCACAGCTGCAGCATCTTTATATGTCTTTGAACTCTCTGGTTCCTGGCTTGGGAAATCAGTCAATATCTGTTTGAAGAAAAATGTGCAACTCATTAAAGAGTATTATATTCACAGAGATTCAAGGGAAACTTCCAGTTTGATTTGAGCAAGGATGACAGTGTATGCAGATTGGGTTCATGCACTATGCTTAACTGTTTGGTTTTGGGCTTACTGCATTTTGTGTACCAAGCAACTATGGTTTGCAAGCCATGACAGACTGCTTAGAGCAATGTGTGAACTCAGCAAATTGTACTTTATTCAACAAGACAGATAAAACGCATTTCAGTGTCACATATCAAATCTGTCAGCATGTGTAAGATTATTGAGTAAGATCCTTTTCTGGGATTACTAAGTATCGAATACTTTCAGAGATCAAGTATCAAATATTTTCAGAGATGTACATCTTAAAGTAATTAAATATTATTTTATAAATCAACTTTCCTCATCCTATGCCTTCCAGGTATATTAGCAATCACCATTTGGGGCAAGTAATATATAGAATCTAACAGTCAAGCTGACCATCAGGTAAAGGACGCTTACTCTGATACAAGTTAGTCACCTAGATTGGTGAATTGTTCACAAGTCTTAACTTTGGTGCTCTTGTCTTCTGACAACATGAACCTGTTATTGCCTTGAAATTGTCTCACCTTCTGATTTGTTTTTCAGGCAATTAATTCAAATGTTCACATGCACACACCATGTGCACATTTCATCCAAAATGTTTTCATATGGTATTCACCAAGTAGTGCAGAAGTCTAATATTTACAGTCTAATAATAAAGTCCACTTATCAGAGAGAATCTCTTGGTCATCAGTACTCATTTCTCAATGCACTGAATGGGATATTCTTCCAGCTACAGCCATTCATGTGGTGAAGCTTCAAAAATTGGGCTTCTGGATGCCTTTGCACAATGTTTCAATCTGCCCTTAGCAACCAAACTTGGTTGCTCTGTTATAGCAGTTCAAGTTTTTCTCTACAGAACTATAAAACAAAAAATGCTTCGAGGTGCCTTCAAAGAGGAGACTTCAACAGACAGAACAGTCCGTGCATTCATGTCAAGTTAAACCGCAGTTTAGTACAACATGAATTAATAGGAACAAGCCATTGTGAACCTCGAGCTTGTATGCTGTTCTCCTCTATCCTTCCTTCTAGCAGGAATTCTGGGAATTGCAATTCCAACACATTTGAAAAGCAGCATGCTTGGCTATGTAATATTTTTTGATAGGTAGCAATAGAAGCTATCCATAGGAAAGCATGCTGCATGATATAATTTGCCTACTAGATGCAATGTTCTTCCATGTCTTCAAACAGCTTAGCATCACTCAACAAAATATATCTGGCACATTTTTAAACTTGCATTTACAGCTGACTACAAGTTTGAGATTATTGCAACCAGTAGCTTTTGTGATTAATGATGAAAAGGTAGTCTCACCTTCCCAGGTGCTAGGAAAGGAAAGGGCTCCGAATGGAGTCTTGCAATCAGGAAGTATCTCAGTCTTGAGTTTGGAATCCCAATCTGTAAGTAAATAACTCAATGAGTACTCAAAGGTCTTTGTGTTCAGAACAATAGTTGAGTTTTCAAAATACCAGGCCTTAAAATAACAAAATGATAGGGCTGGTGTAACATCCCGTTGTGGAAGTTCAACACACCAATCACCATTTCCACACCACTGAAGTATATTTGAGATTAAATTCAAAAGAAAAACAAGATAGGCAATCCTGTGGCCCAAGGATGCTCCTTCCTACTTGGAAATCCCTGGTCTATTTCTCCACTTGACCCTTAGCTGTGAAGAAAAACATCATTCTGGAGCAAGATTGCTGGAAGGGAGAAAGTAAATGCTTCCCCCTCCTTCCAGGGACTCTGCAGAACACTGCAGTTTCCCCATGGGCAACAGAGAAGCTGTAATCTGCATCACAATAACTGGGAGGAGGGGAGCAAAACTTTCCCACTTTGTTTGGGATCTGTGGTGAATAGGTGCCTGCATCTGAAAGGGTAGGCTCATGTATATTCATGAAGTCCAAACCTCCTTACAAGATTACTATTTTCAGGATTCTTTGATTTCTCTTAACTCAATCATCTCTTTCTTTCTCACAAGTTGGTTGAATCCTTTTTCTCCTGGCCCATCCTCCTTCCCTCCTCCTTTCTATTTCTCTCTCTTTCTCACACACACACACCTTTCCCCTCTCCCTCTCTGAATAGACAAGTATTTTAGTTTGAGACACAATGGCCATTTCATTATATAAACACAACTAGATTGTGAGTTATATTTATCTGATGACAACAAACTGTCACTCTAGTTGAAATAGGGTCAACATCAAGTGCCTCCATCATCATATTTCCTGGTTCCCAGCATTCTTATCTCATGGACAATAACTCTACAGCCAAGTGTAGATAACTTGGTGATCTTACGTTTTAGATTTCAACTCTGACCAGTATGGCCAATGAGAAAGAATTCAGACATTTCTATCACTGTTCTATCCCAAGATATGTTCCTGCATCAACATCTCTATGAAAAAGATGCAAAATTCAATTTTGGATGACATAATAATGCAGAGAAACCAGGAACAAACTCTGATGGGAATAATTTTGGTCTGAGAAACAATATATAAAGGTCAGCACACTCTCTCAAAACTGAGTGAATCTACAGGAAAATTTTGAGCTAAACTAATTTTAACAATGCCATTACTCACACAAGTTGGAGACAACAGAAATTCTTGATATGTAAATCCACATTTTTCTAGTGTTCGTATAAGTTCATCTCTGGCAGTATGAAAATAAAACAAAACCATGAATTCCACTGCTATGAATAAATGTCTGAAGTTGCTAAATACAATCCTTTTATTACTGTTGTACTAATTGGATTCAGGTACTATGATTAATTATGGCCTCTACAATAAGACACAGTTATCTGAGTTCATAAAACATAATCATGAACCACAGTGATTGAGATCCCAAATAGTACTAAGCCAAAGAACAACATGAGGTGTGAATCAGGCTTAGTTACCTGGGCTTGGAAATTTATGACCTTCATGAAAATTAGTTGCCCATTCTATTTATCCTGAAATAAAGTGCTTCATTTCAATACTTGCAGAAAAGGAGGAAAAGATGGAATTCCTGCACCTTTTCCCTACACTGCTAACCAAAATGTAGGGTTTTATTTTAAACATAAGCTCTCTTGTCCTTCTTAGTGACTAGCTTTAAAATAAAAAGTTAGGATGCCCTCAAATTTTCCAATGGTAATTTTAATTCCAAACTTAAAATATAGCTTCACTATCACTAAAGTTCATCTCAAAAATAGTTTAATCCTGCAATTACATGAATTATGATTTTCTATTATTGTTTTAAAAAATACAATAATGCATTAAATGTTAATCTCCATGTTCCAAGTATTGGAAATGTTATATTTTTTTCCAACCTGAAAATACCCCTTGTGTAATTTTATTAATTCTTTACTGTCCTGCCAACAAATTAGAAATTGGCATTAATGTTTCATTCCACCATACCTGGCAGAAGATGTTTCAAAACCTTTGACATTTTCTAAAAGTAAGTATCTTGGCAGCCTTGTAAGCCTGCAAAACAATTTGTTTAAGCTATAGTTATAAAGTACGGACAACAGGATCAGAATAATCATCAGGCTTAGTTACTTTTTACCTTATCCCCACACTACATGTCATTATTTCCATTAAAAAACAGAAAGAAATCTTACTGGCAACAGCTTAAGGAAATGAATCAGAAAAGTATTAACCTTTATCTCACTAGGAGAGAAGAGTTGGGGAAGCCCAATTAAAGAGCCTCAGAATTTAACAGCCTTAAAACTAGAACTGCTGTTTCACTGAGACATATGGTCAAGAAAGATTAAATGCATTTTTTAAAATTTCCAGATAACGTCATCCACTCATGCCAGACCATTCCAAAGATACAGAAATAAAAAAGAAAGTTTATTTTGCCATGTCCTGAATCATACATCTGAGTTTGTGAGAAAGGAACATATAATTAAATAGGCAGGATGTGAAGTGCTTTAATGTAGTAATTTCATTTGTAGAATAGAGCTGTGATCGTGTTTGATATTTTTTTAATTAAAAAAAAAACTTTCAATGAAGTGATTTTCTTGAAAGCAAGGAAATATAGTTGAGATTAATAAAAATATCCTGAGTGGTAGGTTGGACTGGGGAAGAGCGACTGGCTGTAAGTCACCCAGTGAGTTTCTGTGGCTTCAGGTGACTAGAACTGGGTCAGACTAGAACCTGGACAATCCAACACTTAACCTCTACATCATGCTGACTCTCAAGTATATTATATTTGATATTGATAAAATACAATATCTAATATCTAATTACCAATATGCTATATTTGATAATTTATTATAACAATATATTGAATGTATAATAGAAATACAATAGGCTGTGAAAGAGAACAACTCTTTCCAATCTATACAGATCTTGCTCGTAGGTACTAAAAAAGACCAGATAAATATATGATTTAAACGCTGTATTGGCAAATCAACTCAAATTCATATAGCATATGCTATTTTCAAATAGGAAGAGAAGAAGAGACGAAGGCTGCACCTGCACAGGCTTATTGCAAGGCTGTAGTTTTCAAAACATGGTGGTTGTATGTATCCATGTTGTCATATGTTCAGCATCTCACCAGAAATGCAAATTTTCAATTCTTTTTAACATTTTTCTTAGGTAAATCTGTAACAATGTAAGTGTATGATCTGCCTGATCCATAAGATTGTACAAATCTATAACTCATTGTGGAAAGAGACATAGTCTTTAAAATCTAGGGATAATGATATCAGGAATCTTACCCAGAAAATGTTAGAGAAGAAGAGTTAATGTGAGTACTTACTTTGGAAGAATATCTAGAATATAGAGAAAACTTTTGGTCCTAGGGTCAGAAATACCATCTTGTCGACCAATTCTGTAGAGAAAGGGGAAAGAAAAGAAGTAAAATTAAAACGCCAGTGTGTTTAACTTGGATGCACAAAATGGTGAGAACTCCTAATTCTGACTGCAAAAAGTGTGTTTTGTGTCATAAACTATTTGAGCTGAATCAGAATTTGGGTGTACAAATTCTGCATAATCTATGCTGAGAATCTTCAGCTCAAACCGTGATGACTGTTACATGAGGACTAGTTTATTAGCCTGAGGGCTGCAACACTGATGCCTTTTTATACCTTGATACAAAAGGCTCTAGTGCTGTGTTTCTCAACCTTGGCGACTTAAGATATGTGGACTTCAGCTCCCAGAATTCCCCAGCCCAGCTGTGGAATTCTGGGAGTTGAAGTCCACATATCTTAAAGTCGCCAAGGTTGAGAAACACTGCTCTAGTGAGTCAAAATGAAGACCCAGGTAGCATGAAAATGAAGAATACCATAATGTTCCGTTAAACACAATTATATTACATAAAAACAACTTTACTGCAAAATAGTAATTTCACTTTGGCTGTTTAGCTGGCACGGTTTTTGTTAACTGGAATACCAACATGTGAGTTTAACAAACCTAGAATAAGAGAGCCAATTTGGTGTAGTGGTTAAGGTGGTAGACTAGGAGAGGGGAGACCTAAGGACAGGCACCAAAACCAGCTTTGTGTCTTTGGCCCAGTTACTCTGTCTCAGTCCTAGGTTGGGAAGTTGAAAAAAACACCCCAGAAGAAGATAATGGCAAACCACTTCCATAATGTTGCCAAGAAAACAGCATGGATCTTTCCATAAAGTTGCCAGGAATCCAAATTCACTCACAGGAGAACCAGTTGTGTTTAGTGGTTAAGACACCAGGCTAGAAACTCAGAGACTCAGAGATCTAGTCCCACCTTAGACACAAAGCCAGCTGGATGACTTTGGGCCAGTCACTCTCTTTCAGCCCTAAGAAGTAGGCAATAACAAACCATTTCGAAAATCTTGCCAAGAAAATTGTAGGGACTAGTCCAGGCAGTTGCCAGAAGTCAAGAGTGTGCTGATCGACCAAACAGATGACCAGCACAAATCCTGGTAGACAGCTTCATTTCTCTGGCATCCAACCTATAATCTCCACTATTCTTTATATAGTATCATGTTTTAAAGAAGAAAAAAGCAATTAATAATGCAAATAATTATTCTCAAATAATGCTGTGTTCTAATGTAGAGCTAACTTTGCTACTCCTTTAAATAGAAAGAACAATATTTGAAGCACACACCTTGTAAAGGGCTGACAAGGAGGACTCATCAAAATCATATCAAAAGATAACCTGTTGAGTTCCTTCAATGTTATTCCCTAAATAAAGAAGAGATTAATGAAACATTTCCCATTATATGCAGGATGCTCTTAGCTAGCTGTGGCAGAGAGAGACAGGAAACAGGACCTTCCAACATCTCTTGGAAAGATCACCTCTGTCTGGTTCCTCCTTCTCTTAACTCTTTCCTATAACAGCTGTAAGGCAAACTTTAAGAACTGATGCTTGAATCACCATCTTTCCTCTTACTTTTGTGCCTTTTGTGCTTACAAAAGGAGACACTTTTATTTTACATAAACTGCTCTAGAAATCTTTTTTTGTTCAGTGTTCTTACTTTACCTATCATCTTGCCTATTCTTTTATGGTAATATTTTATGGTGTAAACTGTGGGAAGTCATTTTTTTTTAAGTCCGGTGGTATAGAAATATGGATAATTGATTAATCAGTCAAAAGAGGAGCCAAGCCAGTCTGTTTAGAAGGGTGGGAAGGAAATGCAAGGGAGTTTGAACCTTGTTTCTATATACAGGCTTGTTCCTGAATCACTGTAGTTGCCGAAATGCTTTGATGTAGCTTTTTGCAATAAATCCTCCTTATCTGTAGCTTTTGAATTTCTTGACAGCTTGCCTAAGTGATTCATCCCTGCCTGTGGAGTGAAGCTTGAGGGTGGTGTGGTGTCAACTCCCCCAATATGCCTTCGCTTGCTTAATCATGCTTCCTTAAGTGAACCCAAACTGGCTGGGCTCATGCAGCATGCTAGGCTACAAACCATGATTTATAATTAGAGTGGTTAGGTTCATTCAGTATGTTAAGCCAAAGTTAAACCTGGCAGTTCCACAATCCCCCAAATGATAACTCAGTTTGTGCAATTTCCCAATGAATAAAACAATCATGTTGTTGGGGTTAGGATTGGGTTAAAGAAATGAATACACTACTTGTTTTTAGTTATTAAACTTTAAATTATATATTGCACGCATTCTCAAATGTTGTGGTATCATAATTGCAAAAGCCAGAGCAAGGTCTAACAGACTTCCACTTTGCCTGCAGAAGCCTGATCAGGTTTAAAGAAAAACTGTAACACCCCCCCACCTTCTAAATTGCTCCTGATGCCCCAGAGGGTCTCAACCCAGAGACCCCGTGTTAATCACATTTTGACACAGCATGCTGTGTGAAGCCAGCCATTCATTCTAATTGGGACAGGAGTGTGATTCTTCCCCTCCCCCATTTAAAAGGCAAGAGAAATAAAATCAGAAATTGGAAAAACCAGTTTGCTTCCTTATTTAACCTAGTACATCCACATATCTTCACCAACATATAAAGAGACAACTATATGAGGATTCCAAAAGACCACTTCACTTACCTCAATTGTTTTTGGCCACAGGGGTGTGGTAGAAAAATTGTGTGTGTAAACTTCATTGGCCACTGTATTCACATCAACAGCTGCAACAACTTCTGCCGGTACTCCACTTGCTAGAATTCCAGTGGAGACAATCAGAAGAAGAGGCGTCAGTTGCAGAGCAGTGCTTTTAAACAAACAAACGTGTTTGTTTCTCTAAATGCATCTGGGTTATTTACATCTCAGAAAAGCTGTTCTAGAAAAGGAAACCGTCACACATCGTTTTACTCTGCAGTCTGTGCAAAGACTGAAAACTTTAAGCAACCTCTTTTCCATTCTCTTCCAATCAACTGCACACACACTTGAGCTTCAAGGCTTTCAAGGTCATTGGGGCATTGCAGGCTGAAGCCTAATTTCCACTGACAGCCCCTATTCTTTTGAAACCAATCGGTCTCCATGGAATTTGTTTCTCTTTATCAACTAGTTCCAAAGGGTCAGTGAAGTAGGAACAGATGAGCATTTTTCTGGCTGCCCGCTTCTGAGCACCCCCCCCCAACTCCTCATCCTGTTTTAATTCAAGGATGCTTCTTTGGGCCTTTTGTGTTTTAGCCTTAATTTTAAAGCAGTGTAGTGGGGTTGGTGGTCAGGAGGGAAAGAGGAACACATTCCCATCTCCCCTTCTTTTCAGTACAACCCTTTTAAAACATAAAATGACAGTTTCCTTTGTCCAGAGTGAGGCCTGCATGCTTATGGGGGAATTATTCTTCCAATTAGTAGTGCTGTTTATTAGATATACAGACATGTATTTGTTAAATACACTCCTTTAGTTTTGTTATTTGCTTTTAAGCTGCCAGCCCCAACAGTTTAGCCGGCCACATGTAGTGAATTCCCCCCTGTGGGGATAGGAAGAAGTGGTCAGAGGGACAGTCAAGCCAAGGGCTACTGGTCAAGTGAGAAAAGAGTGATTCTGCAGGGGGAGTGATTTTTATATCCTTCTGTGGTAGCAATGGTGATGTCATCTGGCCAGGGTGCATAATGCTGAGGAAGGGATCTTCTTACAGTTCAGAGGATGATGGCCAGATAGTCCCCCTGTCAGCAACCCAGGAGCTGAATGTCAGGAGAAGATGCCATCCCTTTGAAACTGAACCCACAGGTGGTGGCATTGGCCCAGAGGAAACATCCAACTTCCCTCCAGCATCAAAGCAGAGACTGCCTCGGGCCCAAGGAAAGTTTAACTTGACAGCCCTTCAGCCTTGCAGGGGAAACGTTTGTGAGGTCTGGTGGATATTGCTTGGCCAACATTCTCCTGTCCAGTGCTGGACAGGATTACTAAATTTGTGCCAAATTACTAAATTTGTGCCATTAACTAGCAATAAAATACCTATTCCCAAGCAGGGCATGAACAGTGGTTATACCAGCTATCAGGGGCAAGTTGCAGGGTGGCCCAAAGGATCATCAGATTTCATGCATGGTAGTGTACAGATAAAGGCCTAGGATGATCAGCCCTTCAGCATGGTGTAAGATGCTATATTTGAGCCCCCCACTGGCTGGTGGCCCTACATGCACCATCTTCAGCAGGTACCACCAAGAGAGGGAGGAAGCACTGCAAGCAGCAGCCCCAAAATAAACATCTATGCCAGTGTTCCTCAATCTTGGCAACTTTAAGATATGTGGACTTCAACTCCCAGAATTCCCCAGCCAGCATTCTGGCTGGGGAATTCTGGGAGTTGAAGTCCACATATCTTAAAGTTGCTAAGGTTGAGGAACACTGACCTATGCCACCTTAGATATTTGATCCAGTGCATGTGTACATGCTTGTTTCATGCTTGCTTCAAAGGAGGGTCAGGCCCAGGTGCTCAAATAAACTGGTATTTCTGACCTGGAAATAAGTAATGGTTATTTGGCCTGTTGTTATATAGCCATAAGATATACTCATAATTAGCATTAAAACTTGGAAGAACCACTTTAAACCTATGAAATAAATAATTGTGCACATTCAAAAAATTGTGCTGTAGTTTGTCTATATATACTTTACAAGAAATAAGCAGGCAATCACACATAAATACTTTTATGATAAGCACATTTTACATTCTAGACAGATTACAGTAATCACACTTCCTACTTGAATTAAGATAAAGTTTCTTTTGTGCCAAGCTTGACTTCTGGTGACTTCATGGACATGTCCATGTAGCTTTTGTGGCAACATTGTATAAAAGATTTGCCACTGCTTTCTTCCAGGCTGTTTTTGTAGCTTCCCAGTCTAATCTGCAGCTTTGAGCTCTCCTGGTGGTCTCCTGTCCAAGTACTAATAAGGTGCAACCTTGCTTAAAATTTGAGATCAGCCAAATTCAAATTCAGCTATGTGTTCTTAGACTGCAGACTGCTCTGTTTAAGGGATAACCAATGCCACAGTGTGCAGACCAGGTAACACTGACATCTAGTGTGGGGTAATAAAGCAGCTTCAACTGATTAAACAAATTTAGCCTACAATATAGCAGGATTCAAGCATCATGCTCAGTCATAGTTTAACTATGGTTTATTAAATAAACCATAATTTACTGGATTCATACCACATAAACCATAGTTGACAAACTACAATGGTTAAATTCACACAAGCCAAAATCCAACAAACCACATTGTGACATACTTTGATTGAATTCACACAGTACACTAAAATGCATGCATTAGTATACTCTGGACGCTATAGACCACAATTCCCACAATCCCCAATATCTAGGTATCTTGTGTACGATAGTCCAAAAAGTATCTAGAGAACATCAAGCTGCCTATCCTTGGCCAAATCACAATGCACTGAGGCATTTTTAGTTTATTTGGTCCAGATATTTAAATGCAGTGTCACAGTAACCTGCCAACTATACCCTAATACATGTGTGTGGGCACGTTATGGCCATTGTTTGGTAAATGCATTTTGAAAAATATGTTATAGCCATTTTCTGGTACAGTATATGCATTTTGAAGATTAAGAGAACAAGCTACAACAATTTAACAGATTCAGTTAACAGCACTCTGAAACCAGAGCAAGGATGGGGAAGGGAGGGAGAAGATGAGAGAGTGATATAAAAAAGTTGATCTACAGATTTTATAATCCAGTTGATTATTTTTATCACATAACACACTGGTGCTTGCAATTTACAACCATTTGATGAACTGATTTAAGAGCTAAAATCCAATATATACATACAGAGAGTGCGAGTGAGTGTGTTAGGGAACCAATGTATATTAATGGGTATTGGTATATACACATTCAACTAATCTCAGGCTATTTCTTTAGTGCAGCTTGTGTTCTTTCAAGTATATGGAGATTGGTTTAAAGTGTCTGGAATGTTTGTTATCAAGCCATGGTTTTGGAGAGACTTTTCTTCCTCAGAGTAAAAGTGTAAACATTTGGGTTCTTTTTGTCTGTACTTTGTATACATAAATACAATCAAACCAAGCCCAAAAGATCCAGAGGAAAATTCAGTGATCAGAGAGATTACATAATTTCTCAACATGCAAACAAATTAATGCACCCAGTTTGATCTACAAACTTTAACTGTCTTCTCAAAATAAGTATAAAAAGAATGCCATTACACTTTTGGTATACTAAATGTTGCAACAATCATTTCATTCTGTAGCTAATAGGAATACATTATCAACACCTTATAGCAAAAGGGCATCCAGACACTATCATGCCCCTTTTTAAAATTAGGTGAAATTTTTTTAAAAATTGCAGACCTGACAGATCTGAGAGGTGGCAGGCTGGGAAAGTCTATGCTAGAGAACAAGAACTGAGATCCAGATAGGGTGCATGTTTGATAGAGCACATGCTTTGCATGAAGAACCACCCAAGCTTCCGCAAGGAATCTTCTGGAATGGGACAGGAAGCAGATGTTCACCTCTGTCAGAAACTCAATGGCTGCCTCCAGCTGCCAAAGTAGACAAGGATGGGTTAGACCGACTAAGTGGCTGCTTTACTTAAAGGCAATTTCCTGCGTTCCTGGAATGGATCCAGAGTCCAAACTGTAAAAATGTTTTTTAAATCTCAAGGTGGGTTTTTTTCCCTGAGAGTTTTGCAGACTAAGGGTTCTTGCCCACACCCCGGCTATGGGCTTTCCTCCCATTCTGAAGCTGCTATCCCAACAGGAGTCTGTTTTGTCCCACCATGAGACAAGGCTATGAAAGTTGCTGTGCTTATACAGGGCTGGAGTTTGTGCTGCTGCTCTTGTTGCTTCCATGGGGTAATAGGGGCAGGAAGGGGATCCTTCCCCTTCTCTGCTGCCTCCCTCTCCCCCCCCACCATGAGGATCTCTGCCCTACCTCCATTCTTGTTGCTCCCTCTTCTCTCCCCCCCCCCACCCCAGATATGGGTCTCTCACCACCTCTCGCTATGGGGATTCCTGCTTTTACCCCAAGCTTCCTAGAGAGCACTTATCCCCAGGTCCGTTGGGGGTGGCAGCAGAGCTGTCCAGGAGATAAAGGCAGGGATCCCACTGAGAAGTGATGGTGGTCATTTATTTATTCACTCCAATTATACAGCAGCCCACTTGTATTCCATGAGGTCATTCTTCCGATTCCTTTTTGAAGCCTAAAAGAAAATTTTAGCTGCCAGGTAACACAACCAAAAGAGAAATGGCCATGGAGACCCAGAACACTGCAGCCCAGTGTTTCTCAGCCTCAGCACCTTTAAAACATGTGGACTTCAACTCCCAGGATTCCAGAAGTCCACATGCCTTAAAGGTGCTGGGGCTGAGAAACACTGCTGCAGCCAGATTGGGGCGGGGGGATGGTCCTGCAGTGAGCTATTTTGGAGTCCTTCAGGAGGCTGACCTCCCTCAGGTTGTTCCTCCATATAAATCAGAAGGTTCACACAGAGGAAAGCTTTTAATACTTTCTTATGCAAAACCCTACTTTCCTGCCAGACCTCTGATTCAGCTTCAACCTGCCTCAACAACAGGCTGGTCCAGAGAAGAAGGTTCCAGTGTGAGGGCACGTCCTCAGTGACCGGTAAGCAGGCCATCTCTTGAGATAGGACAAGCGAGCTGTGTGGACATCCCCCAAGATATCAGTCTTCATTGCTGTACATTCAAAATGCTGGAACAAAAACAATCTCAAATACTTTTCACAGCATTTTCCCCCCAAAAACAAGGGATTTTTTCCCCATCAAATTATCTCAGTGTTTCTCAAGCTGGTGCCTCCAAATGTGTTAAATTCACAATGAATGAGGATTATGGGAGTCACATTCAAATACTTCTAGAGTGCCAGCTTGAGGGAAGCTGTTTTGATTGACTTTATGCTTTTCACAAAGCCATAATGTGGTTTGCTTAGTTTTAGTTTATGTGAACTCATCCATTATAATTGCTAAACCATGGCTTAAAGCTTAGCATTTGGTGCACACCATTCAACCATGGCTGCATTCACTCAATACATTAAGCAATAAAGTGATTTGTAAACCATGGTTTGATTTATCATCCTGTGCAAACAACAGTGCTTTATAAACCAAACCACAGTTGAGCACACCACAGCTTACCACAATGGGAATCCCAGTTTATGGCTTGTTCAACAAACCAGTAGTTTATCACTACTTAAAGTGTACAAATCCAGTTTTCTGATGTATTGTTTGCATTTCCAGCAAAGCCAGAAAATGCCCCCTAAAATATGGTGGCTTTACAAGGTAAATACATAAAAGGAGCCAGTCTGGTGTACAGTAGTGGTTAAGGCACCAGACTATAAAGCGGGAGACCAGGAGTTCTAGTCCCACTTTAGGCACAAAGCCAGTGGGGTGACCTTGGGCCAGTCACTCTCTCTCAGCCCTAGGAAGAAGGCAATGGCAACCCACTTCTAAAATATTGCCAAGAAAACTGCAGGGGCTTGCCCAGGCAGTTGCCAGGAGTCAACACTGATTCAAGGGCATAGGAAAACGAAAACAAACAAAAAACATAAACGTCAAAAATTTGCAGACAAAGCAAGAGCTGGCAGAGAGGCATCATTTCAGAGAAGAAAATAATCGACAGCACCTGACAGATGCGTGAGTGGCTAACCATTTCAACTTTCAGGACCTCTGGATTAAGCAGAAAATGCACTTCCTGCACTGCTATGGTTCCTACGGCTCAGGTGGCGACTGCAGGCGTCCTTCCCCACCCGGAAGTCAAGCCTTGCAAAGCTCGCCCAGGAGGCGGACCCCGCAGGCCTGTGCGGATCTGAGGTCCGAGGACGAACCTACCCTTTAGCGCGTAATGCATCCCTCCGACCCCGCTATATAACTCCAGCACTCGCAGCGGCGGCTCCATGCTCCTCGCTTTCCAGCAGAAGCAACTCCCAGCTTCATCCGGTCGGCCGCGCGCGGTAAACTACCTTTTGTTCCGCCGCTTTTTCGTTCCTACTTGGTCTTCCCGGGAGGAGCTTTATCTCACCTGGCAAGGACCGTTTGGCGCTTGCGCGACGCGGTTGGCAGCGCCGGAGTCCCCGCAAGCGTCTAAAGAGCTGCCGGGCACTTTCGGTTGTACCCTTTAGGATTCGCTGCCCCCCCAACCTCGTCCATGATTCAGACACCTGCATTTGTATGCTAGAGCACGAGCAGTCGGGGGAGCTTTCCTCTGACCACTTAGGGATCCTACTCCTGATAAACTAAGAAGGAGCCCCCTTCGTTAAGATTTCCAAGGTGGGAATGCTTTTTTTAAAGGATCCCTTACTATGGAAAGGGGGCAGTTCCCTTTAGTTAGGGGCCGTGACTAGCGCTGCAGCGAAATCCCTGGCTGGGACGGGGTAACGGGGAGGCAGCGGGTCTTTTGTGATTGGATGGACCGCTGTTTTGTGTGCCAAGACAAAAGAGTATGTAGAGCAATGGACAAGGACAACTGAAAAGGGGATAAAGAGCTGTCTGCACGAAGCATTAACTGGCATGCATGTAAATTCCCCCTCGTCTCTTTCTGAAAGAGAAGGAAGGCAGGAAAGCCAGCCAGCCCTGCCTTTAGTGGCGTTAGTAGCAAGTGGAAGTTTTTTAGACTTTTTTTCCAAAAAGCAAATACATTCCCAGCCTTTATTTATATTTATTTATTTAAGAAACTTATTTATGTTAGCAAATAATTCTGGGTGGCTCACAATGCAGAAGAATAAACAACAGCATAAGTACAACTACTATATATAACATACAAAAACTGAGGCCCCTTACACATCATCCTCAGTCGTCAACATTCACCAACATTGGGTTCCACTAACAACCTGGACTTAATGCCTATGGGGAAAACCAGGTTTTTATAGCCGTCCAGAAGACCAACAGGGTTGAGGCCGTTCCAATCTGTGTGTGTGTGTGTGTAGGCTGTTCCACAGGGCAGGTGATGCAACTGAGAGAGCATATTTCCTGGGCTGTGCAAGATGACATTTTTTCACTAAGGCGACCTGGATCATGTCCTCCCTGCTGTATCTGGTGGAACAGGCAGAAGCCACTGGAGATTTGGCCCTGTGTCATGTATGGTTTTGATGCTGATAACCAGCACTTTGCATTACACTTGGAAGCATCCTGGAAGCCAGTGCAGTTCGTGCAGTAGAGGTGTTACATGGGCAAGCCTCAGGGCACCAAATCCTGCATCTGCTGCTGCATTCTGGACTACTGTAGTTGAAATTTCTGAATGCTTTTCAAGGGTGTTCATGAACAGGATAAAAAGTCCCCCCATCACACCAGAAGGCATTTTTCTATTACTGGAAAGAGTATAGATAACATGACCAAACCAAACTGTATTGAAAGAGAAATAATTTGCTTAGAATGGAATTGGAATACATGCAAAGTGTGAGTTAAGAAAGCTTGAAATTATCAAAGTGCACACGAAATGGCCAAAATGGATATTTTGGGAATAAATAAACTTAAACAAATCAGAATGGGACATGTTCACTGAGATGATTCCATAATATAGGGCAAGAATGCATACATAATAATACATGGAATTGAAGTGATACTCAAAAAGGACATAATGTACTATGTGCTCAACTATAATAAATGACAGATTCATATCAATTAGTATTAGTGGACATCCTGTAAAGATTAATGTTACACTGATGTGTGCATCTACTATAGATGCAACGGAAGAAGACATAGAGAAATTCTATAGAAGAAAAAAGCAAGAGGTGCTAAATACAGCATCAGGAAAAGATACAGTAGTACTAATGGCTGATTGGAATGCAAAGGTTCAAAAACTGGAGGAATCTGGAACCACAGAATGATTTGGATTGGATAAAGCAATAATGCCAGAGATAGGTTGAATTTGCTGAAGAGAATTCTTTATTACCAACACCTGTTTCATAATCATAGATTCTACCCTCGTGCATCATTATCTGGACACAGTGAATCAAGCTGACTACATAATGAGAAATAGATGATGGAGAAATATAATCCAGTTAACCTAGAAGCTTCCAGATACAAACAGTAGAACAGATAATAAGTTACTGGTATCAGATATGAGTTAAATTTAGAAAATTAAACATGGAGAAACAGAGTGAATGCATATTGTGCTCATCCCTGTTTAATTTATACAGTAAATATAAGAACAGAGGGATGAAGGTGGATGATAGCTGAGGCTGACATACTAACAAATTGAAATGTGTGGATGACACCACTTTGTTAGTCAAAACTAAAGAAGACTTAGAAGAGTTGAAACACTGGTAAAAAGGGGCTGGAGAAGTAAAGATGAAGTTAAATGTAAGGAGGAAGTCAATAACAAACCTAGACAAAATCATGAAGGATAAGAAATTTCAGTGACAACAAAGATTAAAACAGTTACGGCAACGGACTTTCCAATAGTGATATCTAATTGTGAAAGCTGAGAATGAGCAAGAGAAACAATCAAATTATGAATCTGGAAATTAGACTACAGAGGAACCAATCGATCAGCCCTGGACCAAATAAAGACAGATTGCTTTCTTAAGGCAATAATTAGCAAGCAGAAACTCACCTATTTTAGACATGCAATATGAGTAGATGATGGACTAGAAAATTGATTATGGTTAGCATGATTGAAGCTAGAAAAAGAAAGGAAAGACAAGGATAAGATGAATGGATGGGATTGTTCTTGGAAGCTTAGTAGATACTAGTCAAGTTGGCAAGTATGTGTCTGTACTGGCCCCAAGAGCTGAACCTGACTCGATGGCACCTAATTAATTCTAATGCCGCTCACACAACACAGTCACAATCCTGTCTGCTATTTTCTTATACCCTACACTGCTTCTTTGTCACATAATCCCTGTATCTTTCTTCTGATGCCTTCACCCATTATCCAACCCCCATCCTCATGTCACCTATTCCTTTTGCTCCTAACTTACATAATTATACATTGTTAAATCCTTTGTTTATTTACGGATACTTTATTCTTTATCCACTATGTCTCTTTCTGTCATCTTCTTTTTTAATGTAGCTATTTATTCCTTAAATGTTTTAACAAGTCAATTATTAATTAAACATGGGGGGGAAGAAAATAAAAGCAGTTCCTGGAACTGGAAAAAAAATATATAATTCTACATTGCCACTGCTTCAATCTCTGGTAACCTCTGGCCATTATTACTTGGGAATTCGCACCATTGTGATGCACAAGACACATAAGAAAGTAATATATAGGTCATGTCATGTAAAAGCCTCAACACAGTTAGTATAGTTGAACAAATTTAACAAATAATTCCCATCCAGTTTGCATCATTCCCCCCACTTACAGCAGCTGGGCCTCCAAAGTTGCCCCCCTCTGCCTTAGCAGAATCTGACCTTGCTGTGCAGGCAAAAAAAAGCTGCTACTGGCATAATGATGAATTTTTCTCTCTTCATTTTTCTTTGACTCTGTGGCTGCCAAGAGGATAAGGCAGCATCAGTCATAGTTGGGGACAAGATAGGGCCAGGGCCATGGGGAGAGTGGGTAAAACTGGAGTTGCCAAATCATTCCAGTAGTGCTGAGTAAAGGCTTCAAACTTGAGAACTCCTGCAGCTAGGCTATATGAATATACAGATACCAAAGTAAGCCCCAGTGCCATTTACTCCCGAGGAAACTGCCTGGAACTGCAATCGTAACTGCAGTTAGAACCTCTTGTCTTCAATGTTAGCTGGTTTCAAAATGCATTGCTACACCCAGTTATAGGAAATATGGTTTCTTACTAAATCTTTTTATAGCAGTGGCTTTGCAAAGCAATAATGTTTTTTTTTAATACATACTTTTCCCCACTTTTTTTGCAGAACCTCCAGGCCTAGCAGGGCAGAGCAGGAAGTTAGTGGTGAAACCGGTTCATTGCCTGTTATATTTCTATGTACAAATATGTATATGCACATATAAAAATTCCCCTCTCACCCCTATGGGTGGTATGTGTCTTCCTCAATCTCGGGTCCTCTACCAGAGGCCTGGGAGTTTGAGGGTTCTGCGCAGTATCTTAGCTGTTCCTAGCACTGCACTCTTCTGCACAGAGAGCTCAGATGTTGTTCCTGGGATCTGTTGGAGCCATTCTCCCAGCTTGAGTCATGGGCCCGAGTGCTCCTACCACCACTGGGACCACTTTGGCCTTTACTATATATACATATGATGCTGAGAAAGATAAGGGGAAATAATTGAAAAGACTAGATGAATGCACCACATTGTGTAAACCGTTACTATTGAAATCCTTGATGAATTTTTCAGCCAAGTGGTTTTTATGCTCTGTTTGTTCATTATCATCACTTTGTTATGTACAACGCTGCATGGTGTACTGAGTGTATTGTATAAGAAAATGTTGTGTGATATTTTCTACATAAATTATCATTTCTTACCTTCCATCCACCAAATCAAATTCTTTATTAGCCTTCTCAATATATTGCTGTACACTTATTTTGAGAAGAAGTTGTAAAAGTTTTCTGGTGCATAAAATTTTAGCTCTGCACAGTTGATTAACACTTCTTTTAAATGGGTTTCCTAATGTTTGCTGTCTAGTGACAGCTGCCTTTGAAGTCTTTTTCAGCATCTGGCATCTATTAATCTGGAATATTTTTGTTATTCCACCTGGCCGTTCTGTTTGCTTCTGCTCGTATTCACCTGTCACACTCATGAGCACAGAATCTTGACACTGCACAGTCTGTATTAATTTGGTAGATTGGACTGAAAGAGCATCAAGGAAGCCTGATAGGGTGACTAAGTTGCTAGCATCTTGTATTTAAATCACTATTTCCATTTATCAAGGGTCCAGACTAGTATGTATTTTACAGGGGTGAGGCTACATCTGCATGCACAAACTTTAGCATTAGCAGCAAAATGGCAATATTTCATTTAAAAATACACACATTTCCAGCCATTATATTTCTAAAAGTAGACTTGAAAATATATAGCTGATAATATCTTAAAAGACAAAAAAGAAAAGGCAACTGGGCTTTTTTCTTCTTTGGAACAGCACTGTGCAAAATTTCCATGACACAGAAAAGAGCATCAGTTTTTCAGTGCAAAATGTATGCAGTCACTCGGGAATAGAATGCAAGGTTTAAGGGTCAAAGGTTTCATGTTGGGTCTTTGACATGTCTGAGTTGAGACCTTTCCCTGAAATAGTGGACAGCCAGAGAGTTAAAAAAAAAAAAGTAAGGGCACTGTTGAATTGAGCTGAATTCCTGGGGACTGTTTCTAGGCAACATTACAAAAGTGGCTTGTCATTACCTTCTTAGATGTTTTTACATATATTTTACATCTATTTTACAATTCAGAACTGGGTTTACTCTTTGCATTAAACAATGGTTTTCCATGCTTTATTGAAAAATCTGCAATTAAGTGGCTTGGCACAACCTAAGTCATAAATCATGGTTTTATACAACACAGTGGTTGAGTTCATACACAACAAAGCTTAGCATGATCTGTGATCCAGTCTAAGGTAAAATAATATTTTTTAAAGTTCCTTTTGATCTATATTTTATAGAAGTCAGCATTCTCCTACCAGTGTGCGTAGTTTGGGTATGTTTGATTGGTCTTCTTCAGGGAAATGATCAGTGCAGTTTATTGCTATTCCGTCCATTGCCCATATCCACTGTGATGCTTTCCCAGAGAATGATACCTGTTTCCTTGAAATACTTCCTTAGTTAGATGTTACAGAGGTGTATAAAGTTATGCATGAGGTAGAGAGCAAGCAAGATTCTTCTGATGTTCTCAAGGAAACTTAACACATCAAATAAAATAATGTACAACAAAAGTAGCAAATGCTAGCTTGGATACAGGTAGTCCTTGCTTAACGACCGTTCGTTTAATAATGGTTCAAAGTTATGGTGGCCTCAGAAAATGTACTTTATGGCCTGTACTCACACAACCATTGCAAACTGTCGCACCAACCCCCGCAGTCATGTGATCATCATTTGCAGCCATTTTATGGTCGTAAAATGAATCACCGTGGTCATTAAGCAGATCAAATGGCTGTTAAATGAATCATGTGGTCGTTAAGTGAACTCTGGCAAAACTGTCCATTGGGGAAGTTGTATTTGCTTAATGACCATGTGATTTGCTTAATGACTGTGTGATTCACTTAATTGCGGTGATTCGCTTTACAACTGTCATAAAAATGGTTGTAAAATTGGGTCTGGTCATGTGGTGACTCACTTAACAACCTCCCTGCTCAATGACCAATTTTCCAGTCCCTATTGTGGTCGTTAAGTGAGAACTATCTGTATTTGAACATATACAATTCATAATAAATTATTTATAACTTAGTATAACTTAGCCTTCCTCAAATTAGAACTCTCCAGAAGGGTTCAGCTGTCATAATTTCCCTCCAAAATTATTATTATTATTATTTCTGTGCCTTCATGTCAGTGTTTACTCCTGGTGACTGCCTGGACAAGTCCTTGCAGGTTTCTTGGCAAGATTTCAGAAGTGGCTTGCTATTGCCTCCTTCCTAGGGCTGAGAAAGAGTGACTGGCTCATGGTCACCCAGCTGGTTTGTGCCTAAGCCAGGACTGGAACTTACAGTCACCTGGTTTCTAGCCTGGTGCCTTAACCACTATGCCAACTGGCTCTCTCAAAAATTAGGTCCATGATAATTGGAAAAAAGCTTGGAGCTAGTGTTAGCTCAAGAAACAGCTTTTCATGTTGAGGAAGGTCAATGGTCAATCTGGAAAGATGAACTCAGCTGCAGATTTGTAGCTTACTAGAAATAAGTAGACTACAATTCTCAATGTTAGCCAGGCTGAGTGATCCTAATAGGAGTTGGAATCCAATGACATCAGGGGAAAATACATGTCCCACCCTTGGATTATAGCAGAGGCAGACACCTCAGCTGCTGGCTCATACAGGCTTCCAAAAATCTTATGAGATTACTAGATCTCAAGGTTTTAGTGATCTTATCTGCAATTTCTTATATCGCGTAAAAACAAGATTACAAGATCTTTGCAATCTCATAAGATGCCAGCATTATTGGCTGAAAATGTGTAAGATTTTGTGTGATGGCACCCAAATTTAAAATTTAACTTTGAGATTTTGCAGATTTGGGAGTATTGCAAACAGATTGGCACCTGCAGACCTCGTGTGGCTGGCCCCTAATTTAGGAAGATGTTCCAATATACTCTTTTTTGCTGATCACATGGGGCAGCTGGGGCCAACATTCAGAAAAGCTCCTCCTCAACAAATAGCCGGGGGTCAGTGATCTATATTCCTGCTGGAAAAAACCTCCAGGCCATTCATCATGAAGTTTTACAACTGGTATTTACTATGGTGAAAATGAACATGGAATACTTTTTCTATCTGAGAATTTTATGTGGTTGTTAGCAGGTCTGAGTGGTTTTAATACTTGAACTGTTTCCGGTTGTGGGATAACAGAAGAAACTGAATCTTGTTTAAAAGAAAAAAAAATGTTTTGGAAAAAGTATGTATACAAGGCAGATTTACAGCTGTACCACTGCAAGGACTGACCTCAATCTTCTAACTGTAGTCCTGGTAGAAAGATGCAGAAGGTTTCCTACTATATATTTCCGTTTGCAGTGCACTGAAAATTTTGTTAAACTTCCACAATTGTCATCATTGTTTTCAGGATGAAGAAGGCAGTCATGTTTTTAAGAGGAGGTAAGCATTTTCAGCCAATAGGCCACTTTTCAATAGTATGTTGTTTTTGGAATTCATGAGCTATGCATATTTTCAGTGCATATTTACTTTCCATCAGGCTGAGCACCATGCATTCATACAAAAATAAAGAAAAAGGAAGAATGTTGTGGATGTGGTCACCTAACCTTAGCTGTAAGTGGTATGAAAAGTTGCCTATTCCTCTAAATTTTGTACAAGGGAAATTCTGTATTTTACACAACAGTAAGGCTGGTGCTTGAAAGAAATTTCCTAAAGAAAAAGGGGGAAATGCCTTGGTGAATAAGTAGGCAGTTGATTCCAGACATCTCATCCTCATGTATTTATTGATACCATATCAAGAAGCCAAAAAACAATCCTAGACTATTATAGGAAATACTACAGTCAATAAATATGTCTGTAAGATCCTTGGCTGTTAAAGCAAATTAAAAAATGTGGACAATCACAATGTTTGGATCACCTGCTAAAAGGATATACACAGCTTTAATTGGAAGAACAACTTTTTCATTGTGCTGACACGAATTGTCAGACAGCTGGACATAATGCATTTGATTTTTCATTGCTGTTTATATTTTAAAAAGCTGGTAACAGTCTTATGCCAGCTGCCTATAAAAGCAGAAAGATGCCATTACCACCTGGTGTATACTCATGCTAAATGCTTGCTTGGTTTTGGCTTAGCATGCTGGGTAAGCCCAGCCATTGTGGTTTGCAAATCATGGTTTATGGCTTAGTGCAGAGGCTTGTAAACTGAGCTGCAAATGCGTAGGGAGTTGTAAGCAACTTTGAGAAAGGTTTGTGAGGAAGTTATCTTGAGCTCTGATTGCTACTTCCCCAGAGCCCGGTTAAGAATCAGAGATGTCTGCTAGTAAACCCTTGGGGGAGAGCAGCACCGCACACCTGAAGCAAGAACAGAAGGTACAAAGCTGTTTCCTACTTGAATGATAGCAGCCATGAAATTATACTGGCACTGGAAGATGGACTTGGGGCCAAACTGCTGCTGGGGCCTTCAGCACTGGCTTCTTCTGTGCTCCTGAAACCTGTAGGCCAGTCTCAGGGTCACCTGCCTCACTAGTGAAAGCAGATTGTTTTGGGCATTGTAGGGAAGTCCTAGCTCAACAGTCAATGCTGAAGCAGAATGGATGACATCCTTGGCTTGCCAATTCACAATAAGGTGTGTCTCAGGCTGGTTTTGAATTACTTTGGGGGTAGGGGACCAGAAGCCCAAACCTTCGGTCCTTCTGTATGGAAGCAATGAGTGGGGAGGCCCTGGTGGAAAAAGCCATGCTAAAGCAGCATTGGCATGTTTGTCGAGGCTATTAGGAGATTAAATCAATGTTTTGCTCTGCTGGCAAAAGAGACTACTCAGTCTGGAAACTTTTAAGGATGGAAAAACTATTTGCCCCTTTAATTAAAAAAGAAAAATGTAGCTTGCTTTTATCTCATGAGATCACCTGTTGTACCTTCCAGGACCATCTGACTTTGAAATCCAATGAGCTTATTTGCTGGGTTCAGGGCCAAACTGCTGATCACACAATACTAATCAAAACTGATCACACAATCATTGGTGATTGTTTGCCTTTTTGCACAACTACTAACACAACTCTGTTATTGAGTTTTCCTCAAGCAATGCTCTTTTCAGACAAAAATTATCATAAAAATAATTAACATTCAGCTGAACCAAATTGATCTAAATGGAGTGAAAAAATACTGCATAATACTTTGTCTGTTCTTAAAGAATAGCCAAGAAGAGGAATTACCCTGTTGATGAGTTTTCTCTGAAAAGAATTGTTTAATGGAAGTTGTACACAATACTAAAGATGACAAGTGTGAATTAGAATGTGCTAGGCTCCTGACTTTATTACTGGCATATAACTTCCTGAAGATATGCATTTAACTACTAATTTTACGATGGGCTAATAGGTGATTTGTATATACAGGTCTATATTCTTCCTGTGCTTCCCTTTCTTCTAAAACATTTGGTTTATAATTACAATTAATATTCAAATGCTATAAAAGGTTGCATATGTTAATAATTTATTATTAACATATTGTTGGTCCCAAGCCATCTCTTTGTTTCTTGAATGAGTGTTCCCACCCAGATCTAAAATTTTTATTTACTCATTTATTTATTCAATTTACATAGCATTCTTGTATGGGAAGGGGGTGATATTTCAAAGCAGATTTTTGCCATTGCTGTGTTAGAAATTGCCATTAAATAAATGCTTTATGTTGGTCTATAGTTATATATTTATTTAGAAATCAGAAATGTTTTAAGGTGTCATTATTGCTCTACTCCACTGTAAGGGAATAGACTCACATAGGTTTAGGATTAATGTAGTGTGTGAATCCAGCCATTATGGATTGTAAATACAGTATTGTGTGTAAATACAGTAATGTAGTGTGTGAATCCAGCCATTATGGACTGTAAATACAGTATTGTGTGAATGGTGGGATATTGTGTGATATTGTGGTTCAGCATGTGCTAACATGGTGGTTGTGATTTATTCAACAATCCATAGCTAAAACCAACTTTGGCTTAGAAACTGTAAACCTTGTTTCCTGCTAGATTCATACTTCACCCTAAGACAAACTTTGCTTAAACATGACTTAGTGAAATAATCAGGTTTGCATTACTCAATCATAAACTGAGGCTTATGAGTGACCTGTTTTTTGCAGTATGCTGAGCCTCATGTGCTTCAAAGCTTCAGCTACTTTCTCTAGCTTTCTCCAAGAGCTGTGCTAGTACTTTGCCGCAGGCTGTTCTTCTGGTGTGTGGTTTTTTGGGCTGTAATCAAACTAAACCAAATATAACCATCTGTGTTTATTCGGTACATGTTTGAGATCTATCTCCTTTGTTCCCCAGAAAGAGCCTTGTGAGAATCATTTATTACCTCCATAAAGTAATATCAAAGGAGTAGATTACAAAATTCAAATTAGGCATTTGAATTAAGCATCCTTTTCTTCCCCTGCCCCATCTGCTGTACAGCTGGTTTAGCAAGAAAGAATTATTTGTGTCAAAATTGCCAAATGTAGTCTGTGATTTGAGCAGAATTGATTCTGTGAATCGGTAAAACCTTTATAAAAAAACATTGAGGGAAATCCTCTCTGGAGTGGTTACTATTTGAATGCTACCTTCTGCTTTGTCTGGTTGCCTAGGCTACTGGACAAAGGGAAAAGTTGGTCTCTGTGTGATCCACGCACATCTAGATCAGTGTTTCTCAACCTTGGCAACTTGAAGATGCCTGGACTTCAACTCCCAGAATTCCCCAGCCAATATGGGGAGTTGAAGTCCAGGCATCTTCAAGTTGCCAAGGTTGAGAAACACTGATCTAGATTAACCTTCTCTAATCTGTTGCGTTCTGAATGTGTTAGGTTTCCTGGCCAACTTGGCTATAGATGGTGGTCCCTGGGTATTACAGAGTAGAAATCAGTCGTTTTCTGTAGTAGCATCTTAAACCTAACAGGGCATTTCTGACTTGGGTCACCAATGTGATTATGGACATTTACCCTGGCTTCCACCTTTCCCAAACTTCTTACATTTGTTTTTCATTAAAACAAATGGGAAGCTGACCTGCTCCAAAATACTGCTAGTCACGAACTGCTGTCCTTCCAAGAAGGCCCCCGGGCTCCACAGGAGCTTCATAAGCTTTCTTAGAAAATTAAAATAATGGGCAGCTGCAATTCAGTGATTTGTATGGAAATGTGCCTACTTCCCAGAAGCAGGATGAGGGTAGGGAATATCCTGCAGCAGAGGGGCTAGAGAGGATGGTCGGTTAACATTTTAGTGAATGGTGACTGTGTTTTGGCTCCATGTCAGCCATTTTGTGAAAGGCAAAGCCTGCAGATGCCATTTTGTAAGTGCTCACAATATGTTCAAAAAATTCCAGATGTGTCCACCGAGCCAAAAAGATTGAGGACTCCATGTTATCACACAAGCTTTCACTGAATTGAGTATACTTCCTGAGGTTTTGTCATATTATTTTGACCCAAAAGGTTAAAATTATGCTATAGTAAACTTATTAGTTCTTAAAGTACCAAAGATTTTTCTTTCTTGCTACAACAAATGCAGCTGCATCAATTGGTGGAAATTTTCTGAACTTTTTTAAAGTTTGGAGCAATATTACTTATGTCCCTCCCCTGTATTAAGAGTTAGGCCAATTCTAAAGCTTAAAGGTTTATTCTGTTCTACCTCCCTCCCTTCTACTTTAACAAGTGTTGGTCTCTTTCTACAGTTCCTCATTCGTTGAACTACATCTCTGCCTCTTCCTGTTCCAGCTCTTACACAATAACAGGCCCATTTTTACTTTTCTTTAAAAACAGACTTGATAAAATCTCATAACTGACACCTTTTTTCTACCTAACTTGAGGACTTAATTTTATAGCAATATCAATGAGTATTTTATGCATCTTTTCTCTTTTTTGTTATGCTTAGTTTACTATAAACACCATAATATAAAATAGGGTTTTTTCTTCACAGTATAATCTCTATTTTATCTTCTTTTTTTCTGCCAATGTTGAAGTTTTCTTTATTTATTATTAAAAATAATAATTTTTTAAAAGATCTGACCTCTACATGATGGCTAGCAAACAGGAAGATTTTAGAAATGTGTGTTGAGCAATTCTCCTCTGGTCTGTGTGGCTGAGGAACATGCAGGCAATTTCCTTTTGCTCTGGAAAAGGTCAAATTAACATGTAGCCTGCTTGCTGCCCACCTGGCATGGGCAATTTGGCCTCAATGCACGTTGGCACTGAAAACCAGATGAAAGGCTGAGCTGGCTACCTTTTGAAAACAGCTTTGGGCATCTCAGGGGAAGAAGCAGCAACTGCGAGATTAGTCAATTTCACTGCTGGACTCAGGAATAGCATCATATTTCCCTAGTACCCCTAGCAAAAACATTCTGCTGTTATGCTCAACATAGGTGTTGGGAGGAGGAAGAGGTCTGAAAACATCTGCTAGAAAACCTACTGACCACCTCCTAAAGCAATGTTCTGTCACCCATCCAAAATGAACTAAAACTGACTGGTTGTGTAAATAATTCTTCTCCTAAGGTCCATAATGCCATGAAAATAAGATTGCCAAGAAATAAATTCTTCATTTATAATTCCAAGTCCTTTTAAGAGGACTGCAAAGCTCAGAGTTTTTTTTTCCTAAAACATCCATTAAATGGGAAAGAATAAAGAAACTACAGAACAAGTGATGGAGGTGCTGAACAACTTCCATAATCTGCAGACAGCGTGCCCAGGGATGATGGGAGCTGAGGTTCAACACATTTGGAGTACTATATATCCAGTTAGACAAGATTTCCTATAGAAAGCTCTCTAATCTTTTAAAACAAATTGATCCAGAAAAGAAAGTAGCCATTTCCTGTAGCTCAACCTTCAAGAGATTCTTGGAGATGTTTAAGCAGCTATCAATTAATCTCTAAATGAATTATTTTTGCATCTGCATTCAAAGATATAGCCAGATCTCTGCAATTCACTTGTGAATGTAGAAAAACAAAAAGTGAAAACATTGTTTTTGCATGAGTGGGCTATGGATTGTAACCACTTGGCAGATGTTCAAGTGCATGCTAGATATTACAATGCAGAAACAACATCCTTTCATATCTTAATAGCAATTTTTGAAAGATGCCAGTTCTCGGTTAAGTGTCCCTCAACAGCTGTTTTCTCTCCCCAGAGGTAGTCTACATTTCACCTGCAGAAAGGCAGCTTGGACCCTTTAGCTTTGAGCTGGAAACAGTCATGAGGAAAGAGATGAAGATCCTCCCCCTTTTCTACTCATGACCTCAAGCATCCTGGGCCCATTTTTCATGTTACAACACTTCATTTAAACCCAACCACCACCCTATATTGTGTAAAGGTTTCATGCATCTAGCTTGGCCTTGAACAATTCTCAGATACTGGCAGTTACTTTTTCCCACTAAAGACAATAGGAAAGTGCCATCAGGTGTATTCATCATAAGGGAGCCATTCAGCTGCAAGCCTGAAATAATTTACTGCGAGCCTCTATTGATTGTAATAGGATGACGCAAGTCATCTGGGGGTTGTCACCATAGAAACCCAAGTACCACAGACCTGGCCTTTAATACAGCTTGTTCTTATTGAGAGGCACAGCAGTGGCAATGCACAATATTGCTGAGTTTACACATCTCAATTTATTTCAACCACAGCTTGTTGAATAAACTATAGTGAGCAGGCTAAGCCATAAAGCATGGTTTATAAATAGTAAAAGCTGGGTTCACATAATTTTATTTATTAAATTTGTATGCCGCCCATCTCCCCCAAATTTAATAATGAATTAAGCCTAAAATAAACTAGCCACCTTACAGATTAGCCTGAAGTGTAAATCTGGCCATTGTCTCCTCTTGACTCATCCTCTCTCTTCACCATCAAGTTCAAGGTGGTCCTTGAGTGGGCACTGTCCCTTTATGTCTAGCCTTTGAAGGCAGGAGTGGGCAACCTGCCATCCTCCACGTATGTCTGAATCCAGCTGCCAAGAGGTGGAAATTCAACAACCTCTGAAGGGCTATCTTTGTTGTACAGCAACTTTTATATAATTAATCTATTAAAAATCAGTAATATTTGTTTGAGGTAGATAATGCTGCTGTTCTGGTAAAACATCCTAGGTTAGCTCATCATTTCATGATGCTGATCCAGTGTCTCTGAGCAAGTGTCCTCATTCACACAAGTCCTTGATGAACTTGATACACAGGGGTATGGCATGTACGCAGCAAATGTTGCACTGCACTAGTTGGGAAATTAGTTCACTGACAAATAGGTTATATGAATCTTTTTTTTCATAAAATGAACCAGAAACTTCAAGGTCACACATGCCCCCAATTATGTTTTGGGAAACTCTGGATCCCCCCCCCCCCCCCGTTATTGTGAAAAATTGGTGACACATACAGCAAGAAACACATGAAAACTGTAGTACAAACCCTAAAGTAGGTTTTATGCAATAATAACCCAGATACCTTCTTAGATCTAGGAGAAAACCAGAGTTCTATTCCTGCCTCTGTATAGCATGGCTTTACATCATGACCTTGGTCACTATGACTCTAGATTCTCCTCCCTCCCCAAGCATTAGATGTGGGACCCAACCTCCCAAAGATTCTCATCTGTGTTAGAGCTTGAATTATTATGATCTGAAGGGAAAAAAAAGAATGAATTTAGAATGGAACCTTCTGAAGCCATTTGCTTTTTAAAGCCTAATTAAACTGAGGATAACAATGGCTGTGTTCACATATAATACCACACCATGATTTGGTTAGCCAGTTTATTGAATAAATCACAATTTGCTGGATTCACACATTATACTGCCAGCTTACATTTGCCTTTTTTCTAAATTGGTGAGCTAATTTACATAATTATCAATAGACTGAAGCCATCTACCATTTTTTACTTTCTAATAATGTTTTGGAGTCTCTGTGGAGCCTAGAGACATTCTTAGAAATAAAAATAACGTGGGAGGCTGGTTCAATGCTTTCTAATATGCCACTTTCTTATTATTTTAAAATTAAAACAGCTTCTGATCTTTTTTGCACATTTTGCTGAACTATGATTTAATGGTTTATTGAATACAGTACAATTGGCTATGTTCACACAGCTACAAGATATAACATAGGGTTCATAAGCCATAATATCTGGTTATATACAGGCCAGACCCAAACAAACGTTATGTTTGCAAGTTTTGTGAAACTGGCTCTTTAAGGCACATCAGGTGGGGAATCTGGTTAATGCCTGGGGAAATTTCTCTGGGCATAATTGATGCTCATACTTGTCATGTACAGATCTCACTTGTAAATAGAAAGATTAAGCTCCCAGTATAAACAGAGTAAAGACTCCCTGAAACTGATCTTTGAGATTTTATTATGGTATTCTATCTAAATACTAACCAGGTACAACCCTTTTCAGGAATAGCCAAAATCAGCTAAGTGCCATCACTTGCTGTAGAACTGTACCATTCAGGGTGGGCAAGCAGAAAAACATCAATAGAAGTGAGATTCCTCCTGGGTTTTGTAGATCAAGGGTGTGCAAGTTGTGGTCAAAAAAAGTCAAAATGGTGGCCACAATGGTGCAATAAAAAATATTCAAGAGCTTTGATTTTACTGCTACAGCTGCCATTTTTACTCTTTTGACCACACCCTGCAGACACCTCTGTTGCAAATGTTGGGATATTGACAAGTGAGTCATTATAAAGCAGCTGTGAAATTTGGTTTAGGCAACTGCTTGGCTGGATAAATAATAAAAGAATGAATGCCAGTTTGGATCACACTATTTATATTTTTGATGCTTATAAAAAGTAATATCACAAGAACTGGGGAATTCTAAAAACCCTTAAAATGGGGAAACATTTACTCATAAGATTAGCACAGAATGATTTGAATGGTATGAATCACGTCTTCCCTTCAAATACTTACATTATGCTAAAGACTTGCATTAAGCTAAAAAAAAAAAGTTCAGCTCTAACTCACCTCTGTAGTCATTTCCGTTGACTCCACTTCATTTCTTATTTGTCTGCAAGTATTTGGTGCACTTACATGGTAACAGCCAAAAAACAGTATGCAGATTCAGTATTATTGTCTGTGTATGTTCCTTGGTTACTAGCATTAACCACCAAGAAGTGACTGAAATGAGAATAAAATATAGTTTTCAGCTAAGCAAGATGATTTCTTGAAACTTTAGGAATGGAACAAATTAAATCCATCAAAGGCTTTCTAAGGTCAGAAGTATAGAGAGCTAATGTTACCACACTGACTTAGACCTTTAATCTCAGGAATGTTCTTCACTAGTGAGAATGGGAATTATGCTGGTCACCAGGTAGCTATTTGAGCTACCGTGGGATCCTGAAACAAAAATGTATTTGCATGGTCCATTGTGTGTGTGTGTGTGTTCTCTCTATCCATGTGGTAGACAGAATTCTATTATAGCCTTCCACAACCTGCTTCGACCTGGGAAAATGGTTCAGGACTTTTAGATAAATACCCTTTTATCTGCAGCAAGCCCAGCACCTGATCTACAGCTGGGGAGGGCAGACAGTAAGCCTGTATCCCACCCTGTGGATCAGCTGTCTTGTTACCAATTTTTGACAGATAACTAATGCCATGGATTTAGCTGTCTGTCAAAAGCCATCCATCCAACATAGTGATGTTGCTGTGATCACACCAGTTGGTGACAAAGCCAAAAGTCTGCAAGGATAGCTTCCCTTCAAAATCAGGACCACCATCCAACAGCAAGCCAGAACAGAGGCTACAGAGACAGGAGAGGTTAGGACAATGCTGCTTTAGGTTTTTGCTGGCTCCAGAACGGGCGAGGAGCACTTTAACTGAACAAGGGAAAAGGCTGTGGGTCAGTGTAGGCAGCTGGTGCCCTTGAGCCTTTTGCCCTCTTCCCATTGTATAAAATCAGAAACCTTTTTGACTCTGTGCTAAGCACTGTACAACACATACAGGCAGAGATAGGAGGAGTACGGGTGGGGAGGAAGAAAGACCCCCGGCTGGTTGGAAGCATATCTCCCCCAGCAGCCCATGCACAAAGAAGAGAGGGGCAAGGTGATGGTAGTGGTGGCAGCAGCTGGGAGCCATTTTTTCTATTGAGTTCGGGTCGGAGATGAAGTGCAGAATTAGAAAGCAGAAGTAAATTAATAACTATAGTGTACAGATATCAAGCACCCCACATTAGTGCAGCTTTTAAATTACAGATAGGCATGAAATTATCTCTTCCCTTTCCACCCTCCTCACCCCAGTAGGAATCTTACATCAGTGTAGCCGCTCTATGCATCTGATGAAATGTGCTGCAGCTCACAAAAGCTTTTGCCTTCTAATAAAATGTGTTAGTTGGAAAAGGTGCTACCAAACTCCTGAATTTTTGCCCCACAGACTAACACATCTTTCCTTCTAGAATTTTTTACTTCCTGTTTTTCTTCCCCCAAAATTGCTTTGTTGTTTGTTAATGTTATGATCTTGATCATTGATAATACTGCTTAGAGTTGTTCAACTTGAAGATTCATAGAAAAGTAAGAGGCTGATTAATCAAGGTAAAGACTTGATTTATTAGGTAGCAAACTCAATTTATTTTGCTTGGTTCCTATTGACCTTTTGGCTCCATCTGTCCCACCAGTCCCACCAGATAAGGGGTAACATTCCTTGGCACTACAGTTCCAAGAATTGCCAGCCAGGATGGCCAGTGGCCATTTATGACTGGGAATTCTGAAAGCTGACTGTACCCAGGAAATGTAGGGACAGTAAGATGGAAGAGATGCTCTACTGGATAAACTGTAAGCAGTCTGGATGCTATGTGGGTTTATTTTGTGACAGAGCAATATAAAAATTAAAAAACCCTACTGAATTGAATCATAAGCTGTTACCAAGTAAACTGTCTGCAATCCAAAGACCTGTTAATGAAGTTTTCCAGCAACTTTCCCTTCGTTTTTGTTTTCAGGGACCTTAGGAAGGTGTTGGTTTTTGCCAGGATTTGAGGCAATCTCCCAAAGGATTACAACTCAAACTTAGTGACTTAAATACCTCTTAAAAAAGAGAACGCTGGACTACAGTCAGGGCATCAGCAGAGGACAAGTGAAAACATGTGCATCGTGCCATCATAAGAGAAGTTAAATATTTCACATCGTTTGTGTGATGATGCCATGATGTCACTGTGACTTGTATCAGATGCTTATGACTATAGTACAGAGCTACCAACAGCTCCCTGACTGGTCAATTTTGTTTTGACTACACAGCACAAACAATACCAAATATAGCTTAAAAGTAAATTAGCGATAAGGAGATAACACAATTGCTTTGATGCAGTTATAGTAATAGGGCATTTTTGTACTTCAAATTGACAAAGCAGTGTGTGTATGGGGGTGGGAAAGGATTGTCCACAAAGCAGAAACCATCCTCTGCCTGAGTTCAGAGGAATGAAATGGCCAATTCCCCCTAAGTAGAGCTTTCCTGTTGGAATAGCTAAAACAAACACAGGCCATTTCCTCAGTGGTGATTTATAGCATATTCTAGCATCCCCCACTCATTCTAGCAACTTAAAAACTATTGTCGTAACAACATAAAAACTATTACACTGGCGTAGTGATGGTTGATCATGCTGTAAGATAATATAAATCACTAGTGAAGACATGGACACAATTTCCTCTGTGCCACACTGCACATGGATAATGTCATCATTTGCGAGCAAATGCAGATCCATTGGAACGACTGGGACAATTTAGTGCATTTATTCTACACCTAGACTAGATCCAACCATATGTTCCTAGATAAAAAAATTGGACATAACATCATGGTTTGGATCCCAAATAAGATGCAATCCTATGCTCATATTCACTGGAAAATATCACCTACTGAATTAAACTGAACTTGCTTTTGAGTATACAGAATTGCATTTTAAACAAAGTGAGTTTTATTCTAATTAAAAACAATGAGGTTTATGGCATAATTGATATCTTCAGTCCCATTTCAATGGGATCCACATTTACTAGGGATTGGAATTCACCCAACCTGTTACTCACAACTTAAGAACATGAAACATTAAACAATCTTTGACATCATTGTTGCTTACAGATCAAAATCAACTTCAGCAGAACAATTACTTATCAAGTTAGATAACTTTCCTGTCAGTATTTTTACAACATTTTACTTCATGTAGACATTTTAATATTCTGTTTCTGTTGTACTTCCTTTCACATCTTTTCAAACATTTCTCTTCCTCAGTGGTGTGATAAGAATAAATCCAGATTAAATTTGATACATGGCAGTTGATTGTGAGTGACCAGTCAAGTCATATGCACCTAATCTTGAGCTAAATATAATCATTTTGTGAGCACCATTATGCATTCAGAATACAGTATTTAGATCAACCTTTCCCAAAGTAGCATCCTCCAGGCTGGGGACTATAATGCCCAGAATTCTCAGCCAATAGACTAAAATTAATACAAAATACAGTAATCTTAAAGTACCTTCAAACCACCACTGTTTTCACTTCCTGATCCCTTAGTTTGAAGGTGATTTATGTTCACTTCTGGGAAGGACCCACAGAGATCAGGATGGGCAGCTGAGCAACTTCAAAACACTGAGAACATGCATGGAACACTCGTATCTTCTCCATTCGGTGATACATTCCACCTATCCAGTAGTATTAGTACTCACCCCCAGCCCCCCAAAATCAGTAGCCTGCACTCTGAGGTACCAGATTCTGGAACAACAAATATCCTTCACCCCACCGCACCCACTTCATAAAAGCAAACAAAATAGATTGGTGTTACAACCCTAAATCCACATTTTAGTGTACGTGATGTACTTTCATTTATCTGTAGGGGAAAAGAAATCTGAACAGTTGCTATCAGAAGTAGTTCTCTGGCTGCAATCCTCTTTCCTACTGCATTTAAAGTTCTTTTCAGGCTGGGAAAGGATAACAGCATTTTTGCAAATCAGATCATTTTTTCGCAACACCTCTAACCATGGCTGCATATGGCTACTGCAACTGAAGAGGAAAAGATACGTGTTAAACAAGGCCTGCAGATGCCAGGAACAGGATGAAGTTCAGACCCAGATGGAATGAGGCAAATATTCCCACCTAGGGGAAATGAACTGCTCACATGCTCTGTAGAGCTGGAACACTGTAAAAGATAAATCAGACTAGAAACCCATGACTTGGCTTTGTAGAAAGGAACACGGGTTCAAAAGCAATTCTAAAATAGCACCAGGAGGCTATGTGGAAGTGTCTTGACTCACTTTTATGTTTTCTTGGTGCAATTAGATTTTTTTCCTTCCCCTTAAATATTTAGAGAAACATTCATTGCTTCCATGGGATAAAGTCTTGTGTGTAGGTACAACTGTTGTTCCAAGATAAGTATGCAGACTTGGTACTAACTTTAAGGCCAATCTACTATATTTTGTGAGGTACTGCAAACACTAACTGGCTTCGCCTGTCTGGCATGCCAGCTTGCTTGATTTTGGCAGCCACTGCAGCTTATTTGACTAACCCTGGTTGAAACAAACCATAGCTTAGCACGTGCGGATCCAAGCACCACATCCTTCCCTTTCTGCAGCACATGCAAAAACAACACTAGACTAGAAAAGCATCTCGTGCACGAGATAAGACCGCAAAGTGGCCGTATGGAAGCGACTGATAATACGCGCACGTTAGAAGCAGGTCAACAAGGAGGAATTTGTGAAAAGGAAAGCGAAGCAGCGCCGATCGATTCCTCCTCCCTTCCCAACTTCAGAGCGAGGGAGCCAAGAGGCGACATCTCTGCCCAGCTTTCGAGAAGCCTAGCAGCCATTCTGCTCTTCTCCCGCCTCCAAGCTGCCATTCCCGCTCCGAGCTTCCAATCCGCTTCCTCACATTTTCCCATCTCTTTCTCTCTGCGGGTCCCCCGGGAGCGCCTGCTCTGGGCTTGCCCTCGCCCCTAGTTTTCTCTCCCCCCCCCCTTCCGTGAGGGCCTCTTTCCGTCTTCGTAGCAACAGCTTAGAAAGCTCCGAGGGAGCGCTGCCTCCCCGCCACCTCTCCCCCGCTGGACGTCGCTTCGGCGCCCGGCTGGCGAAGGTTCCCCGCGGGGAAGCCGCTCTAAGTCTGTGCAACAAAACAGACGCGTTTGGGGGGCCCCTTTTAGGCCTAACATGTTTATTCTCAGGTCAGCTTCTGAGGTCCTCCGCCCACGTCAGCAGAGGGATAAAGAGACGGGAAACTTAAAAACGCGCATGGGGTGGAAGAAAAAACTAAAACGGACGTATTTAACGACCCTAAGTCGTGGTTGATCCGCTCGGTAAAATACTTTGGCTACCGTTTCTGGTTTAAAATGTTGAGTCCACCCACTTAATACTGATTTTTGAATAAAGAGACTGAGCTGAGTAGACCATAGTTAAGAACAGAGCAACCACAGTCTTGCTTCCAGAGTCTTTTGGATCGCCGCAATACTAGCTCTTTACTCTAGGTACCAAAGTGTGGACTTTCTGGATTCCACGCACGCCATCCACGAGTGGTGGATTTCCCCGTTACGCTACGCTAGGCTAAAAGAGGATCAGCTGCTTTGTCCTGCAGCGTCTCGTGGGAATGCCGCCTCCTTGCCAGAGCAGCAGTTTCCTCTGATAATTACGGGAGGGCGGCCGTCCTGAGGGCTGCGCCTCCGCGGGCAACGCTCTGGAGGGTGGGACTCAGTTTAGTATAAGAGGCGCGCGCGGCGGGAGCAGCTCCTCCCCAGCGCCGCCGTTCGCTCCAGAGGAGGCCCTCGACGTCGCCGCTACTTCGGGACCGGCAAGCCCCTCGGATTTTAACCATGAGCACCCGGACATCCTCCTCTTACCGCCGCATGTTTGGCGGCGCCAGCCGGCCCGGCAGCAGCCGCTCTGTAACCACCAGCACCCGCTACTCGCTGGGTAGCTCCATCCGACCGAGCTCCGTGCGCCTGGTCTCCTCCTCCCCCGGCGGCATCTATGCCTCCAAAGCCGTGCGGGTGCGGAGCAGCTTTCCGCAGATGCGTATCGGCGGCGATGCTCTGGGGGTCGACTTCTCCCTGGCCGACGCCATTAACACGGAGTTCAAGGCGAACCGCACCAACGAGAAGGCCGAGCTGCAGGAGCTGAACGACCGCTTCGCCAACTACATCGACAAGGTGCGCTTCCTCGAGCAGCAGAACAAGATCCTGCTGGCCGAGCTCGAGCAGCTGAAGGGCAAAGGCACCTCGCGCCTGGCCGACATCTACGAGGAGGAGATGCGCGAGCTGCGCCGGCAGGTGGACCAGCTCACGAACGACAAGGCGCGCGTGGAAGTGGAGCGCGACAACTTGGCCGAGGATATTCTGCGCCTGCGCGAGAAGTAAGCGGCGGGGGAAGCGGGTCGGGTCCCGGAGGCGCGCTGAGCCGCGACGCGCTCGACGGGCCCCGTTTGGCTGCGTCGCGAAACAGTGAGCCCCAAAGAACCATGGTTTGGGAGCCACAGCGGCCGGCTGCGCATAAGCTAGGATATCGAAGCACGTTGTGTGAATCCAGCCTCGAGAGCGGACTGGGTTTCACGAGAGGGGCTGCATCCCGTGGCCGTAGAAACCGACTAGCTGGGGACTTTTTTTCCGTTAGACTAAAACTATCCGTTAATGGCTGCTCGCTCGCCAGAGAAGGGCACGCATTCTCGGGTGGAGTGCCACGCCCTGCCGAGCAGATAATGGGTGTGTCCACTGGCGGTAGCGATCGGGCTGCAAGTTAATTGAGAAGAAGGGGGGGGGGGGCGAAACAGTCGCTTTTTCTCACTATCTCCCAACTAACTTGGGCGTTGTGTATTCCTTTTTAATATATAAACTTGAAGATTGTAGAGGGCAAACGCCGGTTTAAGAGGCATTTCACTTCTGGATTGGAGATCCTGTATGTAGGTTCTTTTTAATAAAAGCAGAAACGTACAACTATATCTAAATCTGTGCAAATAGAACAGTAAGTGGATTTCTTAGTTTTCAAGAAGTTGTAGCTGTAGTTAAGCATGAGGTGTTTTCAGTTCTCCCCTAAAGCCAGTGTGTTAGGTCTGGTTAAATACTTAATTCCAAAGTTTGGTTTCTTTAATCACTCTCAAAGTTTGTGAATATTTCAGAATTAGTTCTTTATGCTCTCACTAGGGATGTTGGAAATTCTAAGTATGATAAACTGCATGGAAAAGTTGACAGACTTTTCCAGAATGAAGCTTGTGTTTTTTTAAAAAAAAAAATTGGAAGCACAATAAACCTCTTTGTCCAGAAGAATTCACTAGGCAATCGTCTTCCCACGGTCTGCAGCACAGAAACAAATGATAGGGGGTTTTTCTTTACTTTGATGCTTTGTAGCATGGATAGGCAACATTTGGGCGGCTGAGTTCACACTTAACATTTACTGAAGAGGAGAGATTAAATTCTCAATGGGTGGTGCTATGTCATGTATGTGGCCAAATCTGGGATTTATTTTTTTCTCCAATTTTTTTGAGGGGGGTATTGTATTTTTTTTTTGTTAATTCTAGGAATTAGTTTGTTTTCAAATTTCCTTCCTCAAATTTTTCACCAGCCCCAACATATTGGAGGGTAACAAGGAAAGCTGTGATATAATTGGACAGTAGTAGATGAAAAGGCTTCAGCAGCTATAAAATGAAATAAAGCTTAGGGGTTTGTAAGTTGCCCGTCCCTGATTATATACAGTAGTTAACAGTAGTTAACTGTTTAGTAGAGTGTGGTTTACTAAACTTTGCACTGATGTGGTTTAAGTATAAGTCCCATCCAGCTCAGAGGGATTTGCTGTAATACATTTATGTAATTTGCAGTTGATCGCTGCTTTTGTATCTGCTTAAGAGTAAGCCCTTCAGAATTCAGGTAAACTTGCACTAAATCATGCTATTCTTCTCTGCCTGTTGATATTTCAGTTTGTGCTGGTACTGGAGAACCAAATTCTGGCTTCATTGGTACCATAATTATAAGACTTAGACCAGAGCACTTTGGGAAAAAACTTGAATTTTAGCAAATTGAATTTGTGGGATTAGGCAAACTGTCCAAGATGAGGATCAGCAGTTTTGCTAATTTGGTTGAATAAAACAATATTTTTGGCAGGGCTTCTGACAGGGATATTGGTGGATTAAATAGTGCTGTTCAAGCAGTTTCACTTCAGGGTTGGTCGTACCACAATGAAAAAGGATCCATAGTAAAGATGGAACCAGATACTTTTCTTGGAAGTTCTGTTCTCGCCTTGTGCTTTTCCTTTCTCTCGGGTATGGATGCCTATTAGGTCTAATCTTTTTGTGATTGACTTTTTGAACATCTTTGAATTATATCTTTATTTTTTCAGACTTCAGGATGAGATACTTCAGCGAGAAGAAGCTGAGAACACCCTACAGTCTTTCAGGCAGGTTAGTATTAGTCACTTTCCTTGGAGAAGTAACTTTAAAGCCATCTAGTGGCTAAAAAAGCTGTGGGCAAGCAACTTCCTGGTACAGACCATGAATGCCTAAAGAGGACCCTTGCTATTGTTTGATCGGAACACATTTTGTGTTGCTTCTAATGAGTCTACATTTTGAGCACTTAACGAGTATTGATACACTAATAATTTTATTAGAATGTTGGTTTATCCATTGAGAGGCCTATCTTCTAATCCAGAAATTCTGTGTTACACATCAGCCAAACAGCTATTTCTGTGAAGACAGCAAGAGAAAGATAATGGCCCTTGATTTCTCCTCTCCAATAATTGGGATTGAGGCCTACTACCTTTAATTCTGGAAGTAACATATACGGCTGAAAATTATATGTTATACTACGTAGTGATTTATGTGCCATAAAGATACGCTTTTGTGTACGCAGGAAGGGCAGCTTTTCTTAAGATACTGTCTGTTACTATCTGGCAGAGGTGTAATGTTTTTCTTGTACTGGGCTGGATCGAAGCTTAGTCATAATTAGAGAAAACCCATTAAAATCAGTGGGGCAAGTAATGGCTTTGCAAAATCTGGGTCCAACTTAATGTCTTGCATATCTTAGTAACCCTGAAAGTCAGGGTTTGCTTCTTGCTAATAAATAACCAGCTTGTGAGGACGTGGCTGAGATTTTCACTGCAGGGGATTCAAAATCATCCCTTTGACCATTACTTTGTATCTGACTTTCTGATCTGTGCTTAGATTAACTTAACACATTAAAGCTTCAGAATTGTCCACTGAGATGTTTCTAGAGCCAAGATTTAAAAAAAATTCTGTCAAAGTTTTGCCTGCTACACAAGAAGTTCTATGGAATCTATTCTGCCCCCCCCCCCGCCCAATTTGGTAAGGATGAAAGGGGACCATCTGTTCTCTCTGCTGAAAGGTATTAATAGTTTCCATGGGATTCAGTCTGGAATGTGGAGGCCTACGTTTCAGCCAGTATGGTGGCCACAGATTGAAATAACAGAAGCTTTTGTATTCTGGGGTGCTTCTAACCAAAGGCTGCATTCTTACTGAATGTGTCATGAGGCAAGCATATTTTAAGAACCCACAATTAAAGTATTGGTCACTTTATCTATTACAGTTTCTGAGTAGGCTCTGAACAAGGTTTTTTAACTGCTGGCCTGAGTACTAGCCCAAAGCCACTTTTTTTTTCCTTTAGAAAGATGTTAATTTAGGGTTGAACCTTCAACAGTTCATATAGTTTCCTTTCCCACAAGACACAGGGGAGGGATGAAAAGGCGCCAAAGCTGTTGTTCATTCATCTGAAATGAACTTTCTTAAAAGGGTGAAGGAAAAAGTGCTGAATCTGAATGTTAATTTACATATAATCATCTTTGCCCATCAATTAGTTTAGCTTTTTGAACAGGCTGCCATTTAGCTTAAATTAAAAAAAAAAATCACTAAGAAACTTGATTTTCAATTGCCAGACCCCAGGGCTCTTTTCTCCTAAAGAATTTAAAGGAACTAGCATGTAAGGTTTTTGTTATTCAGTAGGCTGTGTTTTTGTTCATTTAACTAGCAAAGATAGGCTAGCTTTTGCCTGTTCTGTTTTTTTCCATTTTTGAGCCAAGTAATCAGTTGATGGAAAAGACTCTAGTCATGTATGCTAGGAATTGACAGTGCTGAACTCGGGTGTCAGTGGCACTCCTACGTGACATTTGTGGAAGCCCAAATTAAATATTTAAGTTTGCCAAACACTCCCAAGATTTGGGTGTTCCTACATAAGATGATTGGTGATTTAATATACTTACTGCCTTCCCAATCCTTAAAAAATAAAGATAAGTCCAGTTTTACCCCTGCATTCCTCTTGTAATCCTTTTGAGGACCCAAAATAATGAAAAATCAGAAGTGGGAGTTCAACTGAAAACAATCATGCTTTAATTTTTAAATATTTTTATGAATATTAGAATCTCCAAGACTGAAATCATATATACATACATAGATACCTTGTAGAAGCCTTGATGACATCCCACATGTCATCACACAAATGGTATGACACACACATTCTGTAATGCATGTTGTGTGGTCACTTCATACTATACCTCTGCAGTGTGCTTATATTGATATACTGGGTTGGCAACCAGAGGTTCAAGGCCTCATGCTATTAAACCCCATTTGATTTTTTTTTTTTTGTAAATCCTAAACTCCTCAAATCTTGGGGCTGGGGAAACATTCCTGATTTTGCCCATGTGTGTGGCGCGCACACCTAATACTGGAAGCATCTTGCAGCAACCCCATATTTGTCATCCTTGGCTATTCATGTAGGATTGCAAGACCTTTTTTTGTTTTTTGCTGACTTTTAGGAGTAATTAAATACTATGTGAGGGCAAGGAACGAACTTAAAAGAAATGGGTGGGGTATAAGGAAAATCTAGCTTTTGCTCTAGACGTGTTCACACTGTGTAGACTGCATCCTCAATACGGCTCCCTCAAATGAAAGCAAAATTATCTTAGAATTCTCTTTAGCAAGATTTACTGAGATGAATAGGACAGGGCTACAAGAATTTCAGGGATTGAACTATTTCCTATTTAGAAGCCGTTTATCCCCTTCCTGAGACTCAGTTGGAAGGTGGGGCTTTTCACTAATAACAGAATCTTGCAGCTGGTTGTTTACAAATTGGTTCCTGAATCTTTCATCAGTCTGAGAACGTTACATCTTCTTCCCTTATCCTGTCCATATCTAGCTCTGGTCATATTCCACAAGAACTGTATGAAGTCCACAATACCCAAAAGCTTTTAGTCCCAAATCTGTGATTACTTGAGTGTAAACCCCACTAAACCTTATGGAATTTATTTTTGAGTACATGGATGTAAGATTGCATAGTGACTTGCTTCTTGGGATGCTTTAAAGCTGTACAAGTTTCAGGAACTGATTTATTTGTGAACTGACAGATTTGCATATCTCAAGGAGAACAATCTAAAGTAGCCCTTTAGCCACCAAGATTTTATCTGTCACTCTAAGATAGAAAGCAGATGGAGAATCTGTGTGTGCGTCCAGTTAATTCAGCTAACCTAATTACATCTCCATGCGCAAATGAAGTAGCCGCTAATCTTTGGGGTTTATAATTTAGTGTTAGCTCAAAATTTGACTACAATTTCCTAATTAGGTCCTAATTAAAGGGACAGCATGATTGGATTCACCCACTGGCAAGGTATGGTTTATTTAACTATTATTAAACTTGGGCTAGCTTAACTGAAATCATGAGAGACCTGTCCCGTTAATTTTCTGGCTTTGGAACCCCACAATTTCATGACTGTTCCTGGTGCCTGAAAAGATTGCTAGCTTCTGACTTAATATAAACTTAGATAATGTCTTTTTTTATTTGTGTTATGATCCACTGTTTTGTGTCTGTTTCCAGTTGCTGCTCTGTTTCATACCTTTCCCCATCATTATGTTACACTGACAAAAGAAAACCTCACTCTGTTACACATGGCCTGCTTTGCAGTAGAGAGATTCTCTTCTCTGTATCATAGGCCTAATGCAATCTTGGTGGCTTTTTCTCAATCTTGGTGGCTTTAAGATGCATGGACTTCAACACCCAGGAATTCTGGGCATTGAAGTCCACACATCTTAAAGCCACCAAGGTTGAGAAACACTGGCCTAATGGTAGTAATCATGTCAGCTTGCAAAATACCTTTTCAGTATGGCAGCATTTGTAGATGCTTCCTTAGCTGAATATGGGCAGCAATTCTTTGTGGGACCACAGTTGTCTTCTCTCCTGCTTTGAGAGCTGAAGGAGCATGGTGGGGAGGCAATGAAGTCCTTGGCAGATTTCTCCATTTTGTTCAGAATGTTCGGTGGGGAGGGCTGGTGAAACATTGCATTAAACTCATTGTGGACTTAGTTTCACATTTGTTTCACTGGTGGATGGGTTTTGGTTTGATTTTTTTTTTTTAATGGAAATCTGTTCCATCATAATTTAGCATTTTGTAGCTGAAGATCAACTGCACAGTCTTGGGGCTGCCTGCTGTTTGCCTTCTTTGCCTTACTAATTACTAAAGAAAGGCGTGGGCACCGAGTAGGATTGAATGCATTTAACCATAACCAGATGACTTTCAATCCAGCTTGAAAGTCATCTGGATATTGTTAAATGTATTCAGTGAATACTGGGCTAGAAAAAAGACTTTGAAAAGGATGTGAAGTCATACTCTTGGCTTACACTTGCCTTGCCCAAGCTTAGATTTCTGAATTTGTATGCTTAGTTTAATTGCTTTGTGAAAAGATCCGGTAATTCTGCACAGAGCATAAGAAACCAAAGTGTACTGATACAAATTCTAATTTTTCCATACACTGCCAGATACACCGTGCTTCAGTTTGGGTTGTAGCGTTTTTTTTCTCATTTTGGATGTTTCTCTGCTTGCCTGGAAACTTACATCTTTAATGAAAACAACATTGCTTGCAGATGCAGCATTTTTGCTACCATGAATGGAATGTGGAGCAAAATTCACGGTCATTAATCAGAAATGGAAGAGTGCCTTCTGTTGCAGAAATCTGCTTAGTTTGTATAACCCTTAGAAGAGTCCCCCACCCCCATATCCTTCAACAACACTGTGTCTGTTGAGCTGGTATGTGGTCAAGGGGCTTCTTAGTAGCTTCTTTCAGTCTTTGAAACTCTCTGCCAAGGGAGGCCAGGACAGTTTGTTCGTCTGTTTCACTGGTGAGCAAAGATGTTTTATTATGCTTGGCTTTTAAGCTGACTTCGCTGAAGTAGGTCCTAACTATTGCATGATCTTTCTTTTTTTGTTTTCTTTTATGCTTGAACTATATACGTTTTGTATTCAGTTTATATTTTATTATGTCTTGAGTACTGTTCTTAGAGGAAGGGTAGGGTGTAGATTTTGAGAAATAGTTTGTCATGTTATCTGCTCCTGGCTGTTAGTTGCCTTAATGCAATCTTTGGTCCTCCAGATGTTATTCAGCTGTAACTCCCAGTGACCTTCAAATCGCTGTACTGGTTGGTGCTGCTGGGGACTGTAGTTCTGAAAGACTGCAGGTTCCCCAACTTATAGTAGCCTAATAGGCACAGTGTCCCATTTGCTTACAGGTAGTCCTCATTTAGCTACTGCCTCATTTAGCAACCGTTTGTAGTAACAACAGTGATGAAAAAGTAAACAGTCCTCACGTTTACAACCCCTGTAAAGCAAAGGAAAGCTGAAATAAGATCATAAGCACAGTTGCAGTTTCACTTAGTGACTACTTCATTTAATGACCAGTTGCTGGTCTGAATTGTGGTCACTAAATGAGGACTTCCTGTACAGTGTATGCATATTGTAGTCAAATGAAATGCAAGCCTTGCTCAGGATTCACTGACAGTGATGTTTTTTTTAAAGACATGGCAACTTCATATACTCATCCTGTCCCATGTTTTAATATTTTTTTTAAAAAGTGAAGATGCTGAATGGTATTATCAATTCCAACTTGTGCATACCTGGAACATGTTAATTACAGTTTCGATTTTAGTCTTGTCTGAATGTTACAGAACAGTTTATTTTAAACACAGAACACTACAAGGAAAATATGACAGTGAAATAATCTTACCCTTTCTCTTCCTCTCAAATTGTCCATTTTTCCTGGAAATATGTCAGATCTCCTTCCCCCACTACTCATTCAGTATGCTGGAAAGAAATGGAATTTGCTCTCTCTTTAGACCGTAATTGCTGTAAACATGAAAAGAGCTGACCACAAAGTTTATTGTGGGCATTTTTATTTTGCATTTCTAGGGTGTTCCCTAGTGAATTAGATTTATTTTTTCTTCCCTCAGGATGTTGACAATGCCTCCTTGGCCCGTCTGGATCTTGAACGCAAAGTTGAATCCCTGCAAGAAGAAACTGTCTTCTTGAAGAAACTTCATGATGAGGTACATGATTTTGAATACAGATATCTGGACAAAGAATCATCTTGGTAAATGTTCACCACTTACCAGTATTTGTTCATCTCTGAAGGAAATCCGTGAGCTGCAAGCCCAAATCCAGGATCAGCATATCCAGATTGACATGGATGTTGCCAAGCCTGATCTCACCGCAGCCCTGCGTGATGTACGTCAGCAGTACGAAAGTGTTGCTACAAAGAACCTTCAGGAAGCTGAGGAGTGGTACAAATCCAAAGTAAGTAAAGTGTTTTCAGTAACATTTTAAGGAGAAAAAAGTAAATTTGTAGTTCAGCAACTCAAAGTTTGAACTTCTGTCTTGTTGACTGACTGAAGGTAGAACAATGGTGTGTGTGTGTGCATGCACACCTGCACCCTTTAATGCACATTTTGGAATACTCTGAACCTACATTTGGACTTAATAACATTTCAGAAATAATTATGCCCATTAAAGGTGGCCTGTATATATTTAAAATATGCCCTATTCTTTATTTTAGAATGCTAATATTTGCATGCTTGTCATTTAGAAAACAATACCCTGCATTTTCTGCTTTTAGAAAAGAACCTTGGCAATGCATGCATTTTTCAGTTAAAGAATTAAGTAATAGGATAGTTCAGTATTTGCCTACTCAAAAGTAGATCCTGTTAAATTCAGTGGGGCTTATTCAAAGATAAGCATGTGCAGCCTAAATTTGCCCTGACATGATTAGCAGCCAGATTTTTCTGTATGAAACTCAAATATATTTATCACTCATCAGAGTCACTGGTCTGAGATGGGCAGCTATATTGAATGAATGAATGAGGGATTAAAAGTGGTCCATAAATATTCTTAAATAATTCAATTCAATTTATTGGCTATCACTAATCTAAATTATTCCTTGTATCTTCTGTCCTGAAGATTCCTTCTGCACTGTTGCTAAAAAGTGTTGGAGAATCAGTGAGGGGTTTGGTTTTGTTGTTAAAAAGCTGGTGAAATCCTGTAGGGATTACTTTTGCCTTGTAAACAGAAGCTCTGCAAATAACATGAACAGGAGTTAAGACTGTAATCTTCTAAAGCAAGCTAATTAAAACATGGAGTTTTTTTAATATGCAAGTTTCAGTGAATCTCAATAATGCACAGCTGGCCCACCAGAAGTGACTTAAGTAAGGTATGAATTTGTCACTGGATTCTGCTGATTTAGCACTAATATTAAATATTTGTACTAGCTTTTGCTAAAGGAGAAGGGCTGCATTCAGCCCTTTGTGTCCTCCTAAGGGCCATGCTGAAAAAAGTAGGAGCGACTAGAAAAAGTAGTGGATCCAAAAGGAGAAGAAGGCAGGGCCAAAGCAAAATTGGACACACATTATTATTTGATAAATTGAATAATGGAAAATAATATACACTGCCAATTCAAAAGGAAATCATGCATGCCTTAGCAGGCAGGACAGTACCTTCCCATAAGTACCATGGCCACTGTGGCCTAGTATACCATATATACTCGTGGACAAGCCCATCTGCGGATAAGCCAGCTCTTGAAATTTTTGCATGTTTTAATTTTCACAATTGGCTTATCCGCAGGTGGCACATTTTTCATTGAATTTTGGTTAAAAAATTGAGGGTTGGCTTATCTCCAGATGGGTTTATCTGAAAGTATATATGGGTATTTTAAAAAAAAATTACTGTATATACTCGCAGATACAGGTAGTCCTCGTTTAACTATTCGTTTAATGACAGTTCAAAGTTTCAGTGGCCTTAGGAAAAGTGCTTTATGACCTGTACTCGCACTTACAACCATCACAAACCATCACCACCACCCCTGCAGTCACATGATCGTGGTTTGTGACCTTTTTTACGATGGTCGTTAAGCAAATCACACAGTTATGCAAATCACATAGTTAAGTGACTTCTGGCAAAAAAAAGTCCATTGGAGAAACTGGATTCGCTTAATGACCACATGATTCGCGTAATGATTGTTGTAAAAATGGTCGTAAAATCGGAGTCCAGTCACATGGTGATTTGCCTAACAACCACCCTACTTAATGACCAATTTTCTGGTCCCTATTGTGGTAGTTAAGCGAGGACTATCTGCATGCCCATCTGACCCAATTTTTGGGGTGTCTTTTTGAACCTAAAATCCTTGACTTATCCATGAGTACGTACAGTATATTTTTTTTCTTTAACATTGGAAATAAACTGTTCCAATCCAGCTGATTAGATTGTAAACATAAACATTCAGATGATTGTGTCATTCAGGTAGGGCATTTGAAAAGAAGATAAATGGATCTGTTCCTAAATAATTCCAAAGTTTCGCTTTAGATAATTTTGTATACTGTGTATTGTTCGCCAGCTCTAACATGCATAAAAGACTGGTTGGGATCATCATCATCATGCTAAACCATTACTTGTTTTGTTAAGTTAACTGGATCCACACGCTAAGCCAGACCAGACCAGCTACAAAATAGCACAGTACAGTGTGTGAACCTAACCAACTAATTGAATAAACTCTGGTAAAACAAATTAGTGTGAACCCAGTTACTGTTCACAGGCAGTTGGTCACTCAAAATCATTGTTGCAATGATGATAGCAAACAGCACCTCCAAATTTTGAAAGTAAATGAAAAAATGTCTCAGGTCTTCATGCAACCCAAACCAATTACAATCTTCTCATAGAATGCAAGTTGGATCAAAGGAAGGGTGTTTTTTATTCAAGTACGTTTACAGTTGCTAACCTAGTATGGTGATGTTAGTTTGCAGATCTGTCTGAAGCAGCCAGCAGGAACAATGATGCCCTGCGCCAGGCTAAACAAGAAGCTAACGAGTACCGCAGGCAGATTCAGTCTCTCACCTGCGAAGTGGATGCCCTTAAAGGAACTGTAAGTGAGAGACGCAGCAAGAAAGTGATGGCTTTTGTTGACCTTCAGGGTTTGTCTTTTGTTACCATTTATTATAAGTTAAAACCCAGCTATATTGTTCAGCTAATGGGCCAGCCTGCCAAGCAAAATAACAGCTGAATCATTTATGAAATACTTTTTTAAAGGTTGATTTGTGTCACAGTAGAGAAAAGGAAATGGGTTGAAGGGACTTTTTTAACCTAAAAAATCAGGAGGAGAGGAGAATTTGCCAGTTTTTTTGTCAGGGGCGTAGCTCCAAAGTTAGCTTCAGTTGTGTGCTGTGTGACTGATAGTTGTGGTTGAATACATCAGGACATGTTTTTAAAAATCATTTCAGAATGAGTCTTTGGAACGCCAGATGGGTGAGATGGAGGATAACTTTGGGGTTGAAGCTGCCAACTACCAAGACAGCATTGCCCGGCTTCAGGAGGAAATTCAGAACATGAAAGAAGAAATGGCTCGCCATCTCCGTGAGCACCAAGAACTGTTAAATGTAAAGATGGCTCTTGATATTGAAATTGCCACTTATAGGAAACTGCTGGAGGGAGAGGAGAGCAGGTACAAAATGCATTGGCTGAATTTGGGGCAGGCTGGTGTCAGTGCAATCATACATAGCTTCATCTCAATCTGAATTTTGTCTGGTTTTGTTTTTTTATAGAATTAGCGTGCCAATTCCAACTTTTGCTTCCCTGAATCTGAGAGGTAAGTAGCCAATGGCTGTTTCAGGAAATGCAACTTCTTTCGGCTTTCACTTAGCATTGGGAGGTCTCATTTTGGCATCTGATCAAGAGAAATAGCTTAGGCTTCACGGGTTAGTGTGCCCCAAATCATGCCCACCTGATTTTTTTTGAAGAGACAAGTGCTGTTAAAATGCCTACATGGGGGGCATATGGCACAAATGTCAGAAAGCTTACTTGCTTTAGTTTTTTCCTCTCTTGATTCTTACTAGTAGTTGAAACACTAATGGTCTGGTAGCTACATAGAAGTTGCCAGCTAGTGGACTTCAGATATTTTGGACCACAGCTTACTCAGTGCCTTAGCAGTGACCAGGGCTGAAGCTGATGGGAACTGAAGTAAAAAATCCCTATAATTTACCAGGTTGCCTGTTTTCTTGCCTTTCCTGAGCCTGGTCCCTAAAAACAGCATTACTACTGTTTGAACTCACATATGTTGGAAACTGCATGCTGGAGGTTGTAATCCATAGTATGTCTTTGCATCTACAGAAACAAATCTTGAGTCTATCCCGGTGGATACCCACTCAAAGAGAACACTCCTAATCAAGACTGTTGAAACTAGAGATGGCCAAGTGAGTGCTCTTAACCCTAATTAGTAGATAAGGAGAAGGAAATGGTTATATGGGCTATTTGTTTAGTCATACATTTATGCAGCTTTGCAGGATTGGCCTAAGTCATTTGATGGCTGAGGCAATGGTTAAGATGACACCCACTTTCATCCAAGGTGCAAAAGCCTGTTGAATTCTAGCCCAATTTAAACAAGCATATTCGAACACACTCAAAAGTGACAGGTCCATTTTGGCAGCAAATTTTGGTACTTTTCTGTTCCTTCCCTCTGCTTAATGATTGGGTTGGCCCTGTGACTTTGGAAGCAGAATTAAAACACGTTTTCATACCTTGGCTATTGCCATTTGCCAGTGCAGATTCCCTGTAATTTTCTATGCCCATCTGCAGTTGGATGAAGGCCAGTCCAGGCAAGATCCAGATGAGAGCATCTTTCTAGACACCATCTGTTTGGGTTGAGGAACAATGCCGAGCTTGCCTGTGGTAACATAGCCAAAGCTGGAGCCTACGCTAAGTTGACTCTGATTTAATTCTACTTGAAAACAGATTCTTTGCTCTCATCAACGGGAAATTAATCCTGATGTTTGTTCCCATCAATTTCTGTGGCCCTTCTCAGACTAGATTTGGATCCAGGTTAATGTTAGGGTAAAAATGTTGATAGTATCAACTAAATGGAAGTTTACTACCCACAAAAAAAACATAGATGCCTAGAATAGTAAATGCAGTTTAGGTGTTTGTTATCTCTAAACTGAGAATTACATTTTTGTTAAAAAAAAAAAAAAAAAAAGGGATGTTTCTGAGGCAGTGTGGACATCATACTGTGGTTGTATGCCTAGAACATAATTCTGTAAACAAAGAATACAAGCTGCTAATAAAAACAAGGAATCTAAACTATAAACCATTAAAGTCCTGTCCAGTCCATTTATTCAGTGGCTGGATCAGTTCAAAGCATTGCCACACTGGTTTCTGTGCATGAGTGAGATAGCAGTGCCAAGGACAGCTTCTGGTAGAGCAACTAACACAGATTAAATTGAAGGATGTGATGAAAGAAGCTCAGTTATCTCTAAAGTGTAAAGTTTCAATGCATGTAACTCTTCTAGTTTTGACTTAGAAGGAAAAGCCTGGGCAGATGGTCCAAACAGAAAGCTGTGGGAGGTTGGCATACTTTTGAGATCCCCGGTAGGGGTACTGCAAAGGGCAGTAGGGATCATTGAATTAAATGTTCTGCTTGCTTTCAATGCAGAAGGTGTAAATGGCAGATCATTTAACGATTTGCAGTAGATTAACTGAACTTGGTTTAACAGTAACAGCAATGACATGACTTGTCCTAAATCATATGGCTGAAGTGAAGAAAGTTTGGCATAACCAGGGCCATATTTGTGTGGGAGCATTATCAGCTTACTTGATGCTCAAAATTTCTGGGCTCAGCATTCAGTAATGCTAAGTGTGGCCCTTTCGTACTAAGCTTCTAGAACTGTGCAGCACATTGGATTTGCTTCCAGAAGACATAGAGGCATGCAAATAGAGCATGTGTTGCCAACTCTTGTAAAACATTGCATCTTCCCTGGGATCATGGCCCACAATCCCAAGAAAAGCCATTGCAAGCTCAGTGACTCCCCGCCCCCCCCGTCCATTGTGCTTTGAACCACTGACCTTGTGGGCTACAGATGGAGAGGTTCATATGAGTTTTCTCAGCATCGGTTCAAATGTAGAAAATGCTTAAAAACAAAAGAAAGCCCTTAAAGTCACCAGCGAAATGTTTAGCAGCCAACTCCACTGACAGTGAGTTACCATTCTAATACTTGATGTAATTTGTCTTAATAGGTAATCAATGAAACTTCTCATCATGATGACCTGGAATGAAGAGTGAGAGTAACACATCTGGTGCAGAAACAAAAGGATCTTTTACCAGCAACACTAAAAAAAAAACAGCTTTCAAGTAGTGGTGTGCAAAATGTTTCAAGTTTGAAACACCCCCTTTAGAATAGGGCCACTTTGATTTTGGGACACTTCTATGATGCTCAAAACAGCATCAGAACACTTCCAGTAAGGTCATTTCAGACTTAAGGCAGGGCTTTTCAAGTTTGAAACAGTTTGCACACTTACAGTTTCAAGTGCCTTTCTACATGTTTTTTCTAAGAGCGCAAGATGGTTACGATAGAAAAAATAAATCTTAGATCTTGAATTGATTCTTTCTTGATGGATTAGGAGGGCTACAGAAAAGAGGGTTTAGTTGAGACAACTATCTTATGCTGCAGTACTGTTTTTTAAGTTTCTGTATTCAATTAAATTACTTTTTTCAGCACAGTATGCGTAACTCTTATTGCTTCAATAAACATTTTGGAAATGGCTAATTTGTTAATTTGTTTCCATTTTGGCAGGAGCAAGAAACATATTTACCATGGGGTTCAATATAAGCGTGCAGATCAGCTGGGAAAACGTGGACCTTTGTTTAAATGAGGATTATACAATAAATATATGCGTATTTTGAGGGGATTATGGGGAGAAAGGTTTGGGTGTTTGTTTCAGTGCCTTCAAGTCATTGTTGACTCCTGGTGACTTCCTGGACAAGTCCCTGGAGTTTTCTTGGCAAGATTTTTCAGAGGTGGTTTGCCTTTGTCTCCTTCCTAGGGCTGAGAAAGTGTGACTGGCCCAAGTTCACCCAGCTGGCTTCATGCCTAAGGCGGGATTGGAATTCGCAGTCTCCAGGATTCTAGCCTGATGCCATAACCACTACACCAAACTCTCTGTCAAGGTTATTTAACAAGGAATTACTATACAACAAGGGGTGGATTATGTTTTCCTAACAGCAAAAATTTATTGAGAGGAAAGGGTTTTCCTTCCCCAGGCTAAAGCGGTGACTATTGAATTTGGAGACATTTTTCTATTTTTTTTAATAGAATGGCATTTTTAGAAGTTTATTTTCCCTCTCCAGTGTAGTTTCAAAATTTGATTGTTACACTTCCCATAATTGTTGGGCTGCAAAAAGGACAGAATACTTTTTTCCCCTGCAACAGCACTGATCTTAGTGGTATCTTAGTTAGCCTGAGGCTCTACCTCTCTCCAAAATGCTGAAGCAGCAGCATCTTGACTGCCAAGGGGCTAGGGAGATAAAATTTGTATGCTTCTGCCATAGAGGTGAGTTCCCGTGTCCTTTGCAATGCAGTGGTAACTTTATAATGATACTGGATTGGGTATGGAGGAAACTACAGAGATTTACTTACCTTGGTAGCATGTAAGATGTGACCAGCTCTGTAAAGCTAAGCAGGATTGGACCTGGTTAATATTTGGATGGGAGATAGTACTGTAAAACTGCACAAGTAAATAAAGGTGGCAATGGCAAACCACTTCCACATTCTTGTTGAGAAAACTGGTTGCTGGAAATGGAGTTTGTCATGAAAATTTCATATATTCTTCAATATTTAAGGTGGCCCACTTTAGTTCCCACAATCTATTTTCAGTTTTGCATAAAAAGATACTGATTACCTTTGCAAACATGTCAGTTTACCTGTATTGATTTGATAGGAACAAGCAAAGGAGAATCGGAGTGGTGTGTGTGTGCGTGCACGTGCATGCACAAGCAGATGAATTTGTTCTTGCAGCTAAGCTTTTGTTTTCCTTATAGCTGCTTTGTCTGCAAAGCACAGATTAGTCCCCCTGATAATTGTGGTGCCTCCCTGACTGGAGACTTGATGTTTACTGGCCCTTTTTGCCCTCCCTGCAGCTTTTTATCCTGTGGGGACCATATAGCCAATAACTCACTGTCAAAGTTAAGCCTGCCATAGTGCTTGTACTATCTTGTACATCTTTGTTAGATGGCCTTGGCACCCCATGCAGGAAGCATACTTGCACAGCACCCTGAGATTACTCTGCCAACATTAGGAGACAAAGTGTTACTGTTTTATTTCAACTTTTTAACTAATTGGATCATTATAAAGGTGGAAATTCGCATAGGCCTCATCTCCCCATTTCTACCCTTAAAACCCAGAGAAATGAAATTCCTTGGCTCTGCCCCTTCCTGTGATGTCATATCACTGTATGGCTTCCTGTGTTGTTCTAGCTCACTAATTCTCAAAACTTGGCAACTTTAAGATGTGTGTGGACTTCAACTCCCAGAACTCCCCAGCCAGCATGGCTGGCTGGGGAATTCTGGAAGTTAAAGTCCATACATATTAAAAGTTGCCAGGTTTGAGAAGCTGCTGCTCCAGAGATTAAGCTGCAGTCTCAGCCCCTCAAATATTGTTGATCTGCAAGGGCATCCACAGAGGAGTTTCAAAGAAGGCAAAATGGTGGCCCTGACCACATGAAATCCCCCCATCTTTTCACAAGTGTTGCAACTTTCATCACAACTGCCATCTTGACATTCCTGCAGATACCCCTCAAATAGGTGCACTCAGGCCATCAGATATAACATGTTTCTTTTAGCCTGTATTTGGGGGGGGGGGGGGGGGGGAAGAGAAAGAACAATGCATTTCCCTAAATCAGGAATTTGCTATCAAATTACAGTAGCATGATTTCAGGATGGGATGGTGATGGTGGCTCTCATCCTTATAAAAAAGAAGCTTGGGAGCTGCATGGAGTCTCTGGTTGCCCATCTCTAGGATAATGGTAGCTTGCAAAAAGATGTTGCAAGCTGGCTGGGGAATTCTGGGAGTTGAAGTCCACACATCTTAAAGTTGCAGAGGTTGAGAAACACTGCCTAATACGTGGGGGCTAAGTAGCCCTCCTTTTGTATATTGGTACTGCGATAGCATGCTGGTGCTTGCCTGTCGCCTTGGTTTTCTGAGAAATGAAGGGGACCGATGACTTTTTGATTAAGGGAAACAGATGCATTTAGAAGTATTTTTCTGGACAAAAGAGTGAATATGATCATTGTCCCGATGATGGAACTCTGAATACTATTTCTTCTTCAAATATCAATGCAATGGATTTAGCTTGTAGGTAATGTACTCCACCACATGATGTCGCTGTTCTTGCAAACATAAAGCAAGAGAGGCATGTTAACAGAAGATCAGGGCAAAGCATTTTATTTATTGCCTTTGTTTAAGAGCCTCACACAATAAATTCTCAAGCGCTGGACAGTTCAATCAAAGTGCTGTAATGACACCCTATTAAAGTTTCAGTAAAATCAGTAACATCCTGTACAGCATAAAAACCAAACAATAAGGCATGGGTCGATGGTCCTAACAAATTAGGATGCTGGTTAATGGCACTGTTTTCATTGCTTTCAATGGATTTGTTCCAGATTGGTGTCATAGGCTGCTCATATTCATGCCTGGAGAATGGTAAATGGCAGCCCAATTAGAAAATGATGGCTAACATTCTTAGAAAGAATGCTGGACCCTAAAATTAACCCCAAATGGCCAGGACCATCATAGGGTAATTTGTAGGATCCTTATGCCAAGTAGATAAGACATTCAGGTTATCCAGTTGGCAGCATGGCGTCAGAGGGAGCAACTTAACCCCCCTTCCCCTTTATGAGGCAAAATTGCCCCAGCAGCCTTGGAAAGGGTTCATGTTGGAAGCCCTGAAACTAGTACAGCGGAACCTGGACAGACGGAAGGAAGGAAGGAAGGAAGGAAGGAAGGAAGGAAGGAAGGAAGGAAGGAAGGAAGGAAGGAAGTTCAGACCCAGCTAGGGTGTGGATGGAGGACCACCGGATGGAGGAACTGGATGGAGGACCCCAGGACATCCCAGGTTCTATAAGCTTCTGTAGTGGTCCTCAAAAGCTTTCATTGATGATGTAGTGGTCTTCATAAAGGAGAAGGTTGGGAATCACTGATTAATCCAACACGTAGAGGGACAAGGAAGCTAACGCTGATGCATCCATAATAAAGGACAAAAATTATTGGACATAGGTAATTCTCAAAAAATATAAAAGCTATTACTAGTATATCCCTATAATGTTAAATTGGGAATGTTTTTTCTCTAATTTCTGTTTTCTGCAGAGAAAGTGTCATTTCCACTGCCATGGGTGAGCCTTTTTTTTTTTTTTTTAAAGTTGTTCTTTTAACTTCTTTTTAGAAATGTTCAAACTGTAATTATTCACTAAGTGGAACTAATTTAATGAACTTCTGCCCTTCTGTGCCTGTGATCTATAAATAATATTTAGTCTTGAGATTATGCTGACTGCAATATTTCATGAAGTTCTTCAACAAATCTTTTAAGTTACTTAGACAAGTGACATCTCTTTATTCATTGGTACTTTAAATTGCAGCAATTACCTTATACATAATCATGCCATTTTATATTCTCTGACGCTTTTGCACCACAGATGGTTTTCTTTTCTGTCCTTCCAATTAACATTTTATTACCTCCCAGCAAATTACCCATGCGTATTCAATTTTCCTTTTTTATGGATTCTCTTAAATTATCAGGTAGAAATACTTTGTATGTCATATTACATTTGGAGCAATAAGTGTACTGATCATGATTATTTTAATTACTTTGAAGCTACCCTTCCAATAACATATTGTTTTCTACCGGCCACAGGTATGCATCCCTCAGCACTTCTCAGCATATCTATAACATCTTGCTAATGTTTCCTCATGCCCAGCCTGGACAGATTTTGAAGTAGCTCTCTAGGGTACTTCAAAGTACATCAGGCTGGATGCTTTCTCAAATATAGGTTGTTTTTTGAATACAAGGGTGCCCTCTGAGAGCCCTTAAAGAATCGGCACTGGCAAAATAAAATAAATTGCCACTCCAAGCAATGGCTGGAACAAGATACCAAATGTCGTAACAGAAGAGGGAAACATTGCAGATGAGAAAAGCATGAAGAAATGAAGAAACCAATTGGTTACCCCAGCTGAAGCCTTCGCCAACCATGTCTACCAGCTATTCTAGTTAGGGAGGATGGAATGATGGGCTACTCCACACAACAGTTCCTACTGGTTGCAAATAGGAAAAATACTTTGCTTGTGATGCTGCTAGTTCACATTCTGCATCAACTCGTGGTTTGTTAACAAGCTACAACAGACTGGGTTCATTCACAGTATAAAGCTGTGAGATGAACCAGTTGTTGACTCCTGTTCTGATTTACACTGACTGCTCTAAGCCAAGATATAGCTTACATCTTTTGGTATAGTTAACCCAGCCAACTGAGTTTTATTCCATAAACCACAGTTAATCGAACCATTGCTCAGTGAGATTGTGAATCAAACCATTGTCTGATTTGTTTTCATTTTGTTTAGCTGTTATATCCTTGGCCTGTAGATGGAAAGAAATGTCTGGGTTTAATTCCCATCCCAAGTGACTCAGTTACTCCCCCTTAGCTCTATTTTACCTTACACAACTATTATGAAGATTTACAAAAGAGACACGCTCACTGCTCCAACTCCTTAAACAACTATAGATTAAGAAACATTGATTCCGGAGTCAAGACTACGTAGCTTCCCTTTTTTGATATCTTACGGCACAACAAAGCTATCAAAAAGATGCTTCTTTGTCTGCCTCTTCCCCAGTGTATGTTCTCATGTTTTCAATGCTACTGTTTCCAAGCAATTACTGCAAAAGCAAGGAAACTAACATTTGCAACTTCTGAATATTTGGCTTGGTTTTTGACACAGTGGATGGCAAATTCCTTCTGGGATTCCTCCTAGTGCCCAGGAGACCTTCAGTCAAATTGCCCCTCATCAAATAAACATTTCCAGTAATTGAAATTATACTAAAGAGCTTCTGTGAATTTAAAAAAAATGCAATTTACCAAAGCCATAGACTGCAGAGTCCCACTTCTATAGATAAATGCTGCACATTAATACTCTAGCCTGCAGCTTACCTATTTTTCTACATAGGGGAAGTAATCTTATTATTTATCAGCAAGAGAAGCCAATTATGTTCTGAACCAGAATTGAGAGTAGAGTCTGAGCTCTTCCTTGAACTTCAATCAGAGAACAGCTTCTTGTGAACCAACTCTCCCAAGAAGCAATGCCCCCAGAATGGGATACATTTCTGAAGGGTGGGAATTACTAGACACAGGTTAACATCCTCCAATGAAGCAAATGGTGTTCCTTGCCCTGGAATCAGCTGAGCTGTCATTGGACCACTTACCCATGGCCTTTGGTCCCAGTTTCCTTTAGTGCAGCTGTCAGGTTTTGTGGAAACTGGACACTTCCATGTACAAACAGTCAATGTTGCTGCAGAAACGGATGGAGATCACAACTTTTTGATGTATAGGGCAGTCTTTCTGGCCATGGGTGTGGAGGTCTGTCTCTTCAGCCTCCAGATGCCTGACAGCCTGCTATAGAGACAGGGTTGTATAATGTCATTCCCCCATTGCTCTGGTAACTTATATCATTAGAGCAGCCAGATCAAGCCTTCCTTCATTGCACTTACAAGATCACAAGGCTTAGGCAGTAGAAAGGATAGTCAGTATGTACAGTAAAGAATACACATACCCTAAGCAAATTCCTAGACCAAGCGATAATAGCTAGATTCCCACTTTCCATAAGCCATGGTTTAACTTTGCTGTACTGAATAAAGCATGCCTGGTTGTGTTTGTTCCACACTCTACCTTAAGGCATTGTTTACAACACATAATGACTCAATTCATATAACACACTGAGCCAAAACCAACTAACCAACCAAAGGTCACCTTACAAATCTAGTCAGTCTAGTGCTAACAGTTATTGTTTTAAAGTCTTTTGTATGTGTGTTTTTTCATATTTTATAATTCAAGTTTTGAGTGACTCACTGTTTAGGGAAGGCAAGCTAGATACAAATCCTTATCTACAATGAGAGAGGAGCAGAGCAAAAAGAAATCACTCTAATTCTGTGATTTATTGAAATAAACTTGTACTACAGATTCTTCCCTGGAAATGCTGTGTAAGAGTTCTTGAGATAATGCACAATTAATTTATGTAAATCAACATAAGATATGATAACAATAGCCAGAGGGTTAGATGGCTTTAAGAGGAGGATAAGAGTGTGATTTCTCATTTTCCAAGATTTTGTTACCACTGCAAAGCGTTTTAACAAAAGACCTAACAACCACTGCATACAGAACCCTTTTTGTTCCACTAGAATGAGGGTTGGGACCATCAATTAATTAAGCCATGCAAATGAGAATCTTCCAGCAGACCTTAATCAGAGTCATTGGTTGCAAAAAGACTGTTTCAGTCCCTCTTCATGGTAAACAATTCATTTGCATGTCTTGATTCAGGTCATGCTTAAGAGGACTTTCTCAAGAACAGTTGATTTGGGTGATTTCTCAACACGAGAAACAACTATAATAAATCAAATATGCCCCCTACATATAGGGCAATATAAAAAGTATCTTAGCTCAATTAATTTGTTAAATGTAGGATTTAAGTCATCTGACTTGTTTATAAGCAAATGAGAAAATACACTGAATGTCCCTGTTCTGTTTTAGTGGTGCTCTCCCTTCTGGTGTGCTGTAACCTGGGGCATGATTGTATAAGTACATAAACAAAACGCACAAACTCAACATCGTCTTTATTTTCAAAAAAAAAAAACCTCTGAGTCCCACATACATTCAAGAGGCAGTCTTAAGAAAAACATGGCAAATGTTTGCAGGCCAATACTTTGGAAGTATGCCCAGAAATGCACACACATATGTACAGGTGAAACTCGGAAAATTAGAATATCGTGCAAATGTTCATCGATGTCAGTATGGCAACTCAAAAGGTGAAACCAATATATGAGATAGACGCATTACATGCAAAGCGAGGTATGTCAAGCCTTACTTTGGTATAATTGTGATGATTATGGCGTACAGCTTATGAAAACCCCAAATTCACAATCTCAGAAAATTAGAATAGTGTGAAAAGGTTCAATATTTTAGGCTCAAAGTGTCCCACTCTAAGCAGCTAATGAATCCATAACACCTGCAAAGGGTTCCTGAGCCTTTAAATGGTCTCTCAGGCTGGTTCACTAGGAATCACAAGCATGGGAAAGACTGCTGACCTGACAGTTGTGCAGAAAACCATCACTGAAAACCCTCCATAAGGAGGGAAAGACCCAAAAGGTAATTGCAAAAGAAGTTGGATGTTCCCAAAGTGCTGTATCAAAGCACATCAATAGAAGGTTATATGGAAGGGAAAAGTGTGGTAGAAAAAGGTGCACAAGTAGCAGGGATGACCGCAGCCTGGAGAGGATTGTCAGGAAAAGGCCATTCAAAAGTGTTGGGGACTTTCACAAGGAATGGACTGAGGCTGGAGTTAGTGCATCGAGAGCCACCACACACAGACGGATCCTGGACATGGGCTTCAAATGTCGTATTCCTCTTGTCAAGCCGCTCCTGAACAACAAACAGCATCAGAAGCGTCTTACCTGGGCTACAGAAAAAAAGAACTGGTCTGTTGCCCAGTGGTCCAAAGTCCTCTTTTCTGATGAGAGCAACTTTTGCATCTCATTTGGGAACCAAGGACCCAGAGTCTGGAGGAAGAATGGAGAGGCACACAATGCACGATGCTTGAAGTCCAGTGTGAAGTTTCCACAGTCTGTGTTGATTTGGGGAGCCATGTCATCTGCTGCTGTTGGTCCACTGTGCTTCATTAAGTCCAGGGTCAACACAGCTGTCTACCAGGAGATTTTGGAGCACTTCATGCTTCCTTCCGCAGATGAGCTTTATGGGGATGCTGACTTCATTTTCCAGCAGGACTTGGCACTTGCCCACACTGCCAAAAGTACCAAAAGCTGGTTCAATGACCATGGGATTACTGTGCTTGATTGGCCAGCAAACTCGCCTGACTGAACCCCATAGAGAATCTATGGGGCATTGCCAAGAGAAAGATGAGGGACATGAGATCGAACAATGCAGCGGAGCTGAAGGCCGCTATTGAAGCATCCTGGTCTTCCATAACACCTCAGCAGTGCCACAGGCTGATAGCATCCATGCCACGCCGCATTGCGGCAGTCATTGCTGCAAAAGGGGCCCAAACCAAGTACTGAGTACATACGCATGCTTATACTTTGCAGAGGTCCGATATTGTTCTATTTCCAATCCTTGTGTTATTGATGTCATGTAATATTCTAATTTTCTGAGATTGTGAATTTGGGGTTTTCATAAGCTGTATGCCATAATCATCACAATTATACCAAAGTAAGGCTTGACATATCTCGCTTTGCATGTAATGCGTCTATCTCATATATTGGTTTCACCTTTTGAGTTGCCATACTGACATAAATGAACATTTGCACAATATTCTAATTTTTCGAGTTTCACCTGTAAGCTGGAAGAGCTTTTTGGGAAGCTACAGAAGGATGAAACAACCTCACCAGCTTGCCTCCTGGCACATGGGTGTTTGGTGACTGGTTATACCCACCACAGTAGCCCTTTTCTGATGGATGCCCATAAAAATCTTCAAAATTCCACATTGCTCACTTATCCAAAATGGTTGGGGATCCTTCATCTAATAGGGCTATACAGGATTGCACTCATAATGACCTGACTGTAAGCATAAAATGATTTGGTAGATGACATAAATATCACAATTCTTTTTATTAGCAGTATTTTCAAATAAAACCACAAAAAATATTCCAATTCACCACCCAACATATACTTTACATCCATGAAATCAAAGAGTCTTTGGCACTGAGACACCTCATTAAAACAAAGCATCGACAATGTCTTTTGGCTGATGACAAAACATGATCTAATAGGACAATAAACTGATACAGAAAGCAGCAGTGTACAATTTCCAATACATTGCACAGAAAATGAAGATATTCATCCATAAATATAGCCACTTAGTAACAATTTCAGATAGACAATAATATCATATTTAGACTGTAAAGCATCAAAAGCTGTGACAAAATTACTGAAGAGACTAAAAGAAGAGGGGAATACCTACACAAGCATAAGTAGTTTGAGATTCTATGTTCAACGTTCAATATTTCGGTCACTGTAGAAATTCACAGGCTATCAATACTTACTACAATGTTAAACAATTTATTTAAAAGTCCAGAAGAAAAACATATAACCTATCTTTCCGTAGACATAAAAACCAAAAGGACATTCCCTGGTTTTATAATGTGAAGCCATGTTGATGTGTTTAATGATCTTTCAAATACGGCACACTTCTAATTCCAGTGCAAAATGCCTGCCGTTGTGACAAGGTGGAACAAGTGCAGGTATCTCCCACAAGGATCTCGTCAGCTATTGAGTTATGTGTCTCCACCTAGATCCACATGTAAATGTTTCTCTGGAATCAAGGACAGTTGGGGATGGAATATAAGAATGAGAGGCATGTGGTAAGGGTACCTTTGTACACGATTGGCAGCGTGTTTGCAAAATGCAGCTGGGCCTGTATAGTTCCCACTTTTCTGCTGACTATGGCAAATCAGAGAGACTGAATTACCAAAACTAGGTAGTGATTTTCATTACTAAATGGCTATTTGAAGCTGATTTTCCCCATGTGCAGATCAGTTGCCTGGTGCTGTTAATATAATATAATATAATATAATATAATATAATATAATATAATATAATATAATATAGTGTGTGTGTGATCTTTTTGATGTAATTACTATAATCCCAACTAAACAGACTATTGTAGTTCCACAGTTGCTGCCATCTGTGGTACAGATAGATAAAAATGGGTAGATGGCAATTTCTCTCTCTCTTTCTCTCCCTGTATACAGTTCCATTAACTTCAATGGATCTGGTGTGTTTTGATTTCCCAGATGTTTCATTACCCACCTGTTCTTGTCATTTCAGACTGACCCTGACAGAATTCCATCAAAGTTCTGTTCCATTAAGTGGCCAGAATTAAATGGAGAATTTCAGTTTCTGAAAATGACTATGCTGACATCAGTAGAATCTCTGCTCTGCCTTTCATCTCTGGGAAAAGTCAATCCAAAAAGTTATTTATTTCTCCAATTTTTGCAGACAAGTGCCTCATTTGGTTAATAGAACTCCATCAATGGTCTGAAAATGTTGCCCAAGAGGCATATCCCAATTTTTATTGGAATGCATGATATAACTTGTTCTCCCTTGCTCCATGTTGTTAAGAGAAGAAAATTTAATCAAGACTTGTTAATAATTTAATTCTAATAGTATTTTAATGAAACACGCATTAAGAATTTAAACTTCAGAGTCCAGATGATTATCTGTAAAACATGCGTCAATTAGGTACAGATGTATCTTTTTTACAAAATATATCTTGATTATAGGATAGAGTATTATTTTTGTCTGCCCATACAACATCACCTATTATGAGATTGGAAAATGGGTGTGCAAAGCAGTGGTTTCTACCACTATTCCTTGGGGCACAGTTCTTTTTCACTTTACACTGACCTCATGAATTCCGTTCCTTAATGTCACACTTAAAAGTATAACTTTATCCTTGTTACAAAATACAGGAATATTTAATTTCTGACATGATGATTGGAGGATAAGACAGGGATTGGCCAATTCTTGGAGAACTTAATATTCTGGTTTTATAAGGCATGTTGGAATATTCTTAACAATCTCTTGTTACTATTGTGTTAATGGGTGGAGAGGAAAAGATGCGTAAGACAAGTATGCAGAAGATTCTGCGCATGTTACCTGCCCGTGGGTGTGAACAGATTGCAGAGGGTTGCATTTTTTGGCAATACAACACTTCACAGAAACCAACGGGATGCTACATTGTGGTTCTACACGTAAGAAAAACAAGAACGCAATGACACAATGCAGAAGAAGGCTCACATTGGACACAGTCCACGTATAACTCCTTGCACACTAGAAAAGCTTCAGTGATATAGGTCCAAGAACCCGACAGACAACTTTCTTCCCTTTTAGGTTGCATTAAGAAAACAAGAAATGCTTTGACAAGTATAACAGCTAAGACTGCAAGAGCTGTATGAACATTGCTTTCATCCCGAGACTGTGTTTTCTTAGCGATAGCAAACATTCTGAGCTTTGAAAATGTTATCTAGGTAAAAAGGTAGATTACAACAACTTAAAATGGCACACGTTTTTTGCTTGTTTTTAGACCGCCATCCTTAAGTACAAAATGCTTTGTAGTTATACTTGCTCAATTTCATAATCTGACATTTGAACAACTCTAACATCACCCTGCAGAGGTACCTTTAAACCATCTCCTCAGTATGTTATTACCATTTATTCATTTGCAAGCAAACCATGCCATATAGGTCACACATCTTCTTATTGGCATTTATTTGCCTTTGCTTTAAAATGGGAAGGAGGGTTAAAACCCTCAAAAATAAACGCCTTTGCATCAGTTGAGGGCAGTATTTCTCAACCTTGGCCACTTTAAGATATGTGGACTTCAACTCCCAGAATTCCCCAGCCAGCATGGTTGAGAAAGGTTGAGAAACACTGGATTAGGGTTTTCAGATCTGAGCTGAAAAATCCAGACCACCAGTAGAGGCAGCAAAGACAAGTTTCTTTTGCTGCCATCTAATGATCATCTGGGGGACGCGGTGGTGCAGCGGCTTAATGACGCTGAAAGTGCCGGCCAGAAATGGCTGAAAGCTTCAGCGGTTCGAGTCCAGCCTCGCGTTAACAAGGTGAGCTCTTGTTTCTATACCCGCAGCTTCTGCCAACTCAGCAGATTGAAAACGTACGTGAGTAGATAAATGAGCACTCTCACTCCGGTGGGAGGAAAATGCTGGCAGCGACTCCACAGAGAGATGGGACAGTTGCCCGTAAAAAGCGCGAAACCGCGCTCGTCCGAAAAAGGGGCGTGAAGCAATGGAAATCCCGCCTCCTGTGCTGCCAGCTGGGCTGACGCTCTAGGAATTAGGCTCTGGCAAAGTCTAATTCCGAAACTAGAAAGATGCAATTGCCTTGAAAACCGCTAGGGGGCGGTCACTGCAGGGTCAGTAATGACTGTTAAGCAGATCAAAAAAAAAAAAATGATCATCTGCACTTCTGTAGCTCTTCTGTCATAGCCTCCCCACCCCCCCACTAAACAAAAATGAACCAGATCATTTCAGTCCCATCTCAATTTAAAATCCTTTATTACATCACTGACATTGTCTCATTAATCAAAAACAGTTTCATTCCATCAGGTTGAAACACTTTCTTTTTAAGGAAAATGAAATTATACCTTCTATGGCTACCTACACTTTCTAGGGCAAACTCCCCAGCTGCAAGCAGAGCTTTGATTTTAATAAGTTATTGTTAATGATTTAATAATTAATAATAATTTATTACATTTATATGCCGCCCAACTCCCAGCAACCCCCAGTGATTTTAGGTAATGTTGGGACAAAATCTGCACTCGTTGATTTCTCCAACAGAATCTCTAATGAAAAGGGCTTCTGTTTTTTTTTGTCAACTTCATTTTAGGGCTAATTTAAAGTATTTCTTGGTTGCACTTTGAAACTGATGAGTTGCTGACAATGTTGTTCTCCTCTTCCACATCTTGTTCTTCCTCAGGAGCCTCCCTGGCTGCCCACATTTCCCCATTTAAAAAAGCCCCATAGGCAGAGGCATCCATAGGGAGATCAAAAAATTCAAGATGGCAGCTGTGACAACGTGGTGGAAATCCCATCTTTGTGATGCATGTAAAAAAAGGTTAGGGCTTCACTTATGTAGCTGCAGCCACTATCTTGACTTTTATGACCACCCCATCCACATGCCTCTGCCCACGGGGGAGTTGTGTCATGACGTCTTACCTTGGGATTCAGTGAAAAGGAGGAGGCTGAATATTGCTGGAGAAATAATTGTCCAGTGAAAGATAGGGCACTCGCACACACCTTGCAGTGACCTTACAAATAAATGCAAAACACCCACACCTCATCCATGAGAATTTCACCAAATCGTTATTTTTCTTGGAAAGCTTAATTAAAAGCTATTGCTTCTCCATCAGCCTGAAGGAGAACGGTTGAAAAAAGTGCAGAACATTGTTAGTTCTAAGCCAGCATCTCCTGTGCTATCAAATCTGTGGTTTGAATGTCGTACACAAGTCCAAAAAATCCTGTTTTCCAAAGGCCTTTGCACAGGTTGTGCACGTGTTTTTGAAAATATGGTGAAATAAACCTCAATTCATGTGCTTGCTGATCTCTGTAAGGAGCCAGAGCTGTATTGAATGGACTCTGATTCTGATCTAGCAAGGCTCCATTTATTTCTCTCCCAGATTCCTTGCCAAAGAAGCTATCATGTCCATATGATGCATGACAAAATTAAAATTTTAGTTAAGGATATGCCTAGGAAAATTCACAGGTAATAACACTGTTGTCTGAAGCACAATAAAGTGGTTTGGTCATTAACATTTCTGGAATGGCTGAGAGCTCCAGGTGGATGGCATACAATGATACAAACCAAGTGGGGCTGTGGATTCTCATCCGGTGGCCCTGTTTAATTGTGGGCAGGATTAAGATTTTCCATTTTTCCTTGGATTTGGGGGTGGGTTTTTTAAAAAAAAATTAAAGCCATGTTAAAAATATTTTAGAGCTTCTTTCACAATTTTTATGCATCTCTTATCTCCAACTGACAGCAAACAGTACTGCCGATTTCAATCATAGAGATCTGGCAGCCAGGGATTTGAGGGTAGCATGTGGCCATGGGCCACAGATTGCCCATCCCAGCTGTAAAACATGAAGCCATTTCTGCTTAATTAATGACTATATATTCAAGTAAAGTAAAAATGTGGAGTTTTTGGTACTCTATGTGCTTGGTTGTTTGCTTGCAGACGTTTCATAACCCAACTAGATAACATCATCAGTGTGAGTCACTGACGATTTTATTTAGTTGGGTAATGAGACATCTGCAAGCAAGCAAGCAAGCTCAGAGATCACCAAGGACTCCACAGTTCAACTCTGAACTATAAACATTCTCTTCTATTGAAAATAAAAATGACAAACTCATGATCTCAGTGCACCCTCTGGTTCTCACCCTAATTCTGTGCAGCTGTCCTCATTTCAAAAACCCTTTGTAGGCAATAAGTTCAAATTTTGGGAAGTGTCAATGGGTGGATAAAACAGAGAGAATCAGAGAAGGGAAAGTTAGAAACAAAAGGACTGTCACAAAGAAAAAAAAAGGAGTGTCAGAAAGACAGAGAGAAAGGAGCTTTTATAACCCAATTTGAGCTCCAGCATCAACCCCTTCTGGCACTGCCCTTCAATAAACTGTTGTCCCCTCCACCAAGATGGGAATGCAGGACCTTGACAGAAGAAAGTGTCCCCCCTCCTGAAAATATACCTTGGGCTACTCTGTTAGACATTTGCCGAACTGCAGCTTGAGGATACCTCTTCCATGGAGCTGAAGAATCTGGTTATACTCCTTGGGCATGGCATGGAAACCAGGCTTTGGAAGTTGGTTGTCATAGTAATGGTGACTTATGGGGATGCCTGCTATGTTTTTTGAGAAAGGCCAGAAACCATACAGCTTCACATTCTCACAGAGTTCCACCGCTGCACTGGTGATCATGAAGCCAGAAGACAGCCGGTAGGCTTTGACACCCTTAGTCCTCCAGAACTGAGCCAGACTTTTGAGATACCTGGGATAGAAAAATATGGCCTTCTGCTTTGCGCTGAATTCTTTCAGGGTGTGATGTACTTTGAAAGATGCTGCTGTGTTGCTCCTGAAGGAAAAGGCAGGTAGCAAAAGGAAAGCTTCTCCATAGCTCGCAATGTTTTCCAGGAAGGTGGCCTTCTGACCATTCAATTTGTTATATCTGGTCATAAGAGCAAAGACACTGCATGTGGATAAGTGCTCAAAATGCAGGGCACCCACTTAAACAGTAGCTTAACAATGGACAGATAGGCAGTCAAGATGATTTCACAGTTTATTTAAATTTACCAATATTCAGTTTGCACACAAAGAGAGACACCTTCAAGGAAATGACTATGCAGGTTCTGTTTCACAGGAAGTCCATCCCCCCCACCCCCCACTTTTGGTCCTTTGCCATATGTTCAGTCAATCCATGACATAAAAGTAGCTGCAGCACTGAAGCAAAACCTTAAGGAGCGCTGAGAGACAAGAAAGCCCATTGCCACTCTTTAGCTGATGGTTTTCATTATCACAGTACTTTCCTGATCTCATAGTAATGGAGTCACTAGTGTGGGAGTCAACAGCAGAAGCTACAGGACTCCACAGCTCCATCACTTTCCCCCTTAATAACCTAAGGGGTCTTTATTTGCATTAGCCTGCCTTTTAAGAGGGGGCTTGGGACCATTAATGAACTCAGAAGCCATGGTGATGATGATAACACACCAGTAAGTTTCTGGGATGTTCAAACTAATAATTAAATACAGGTTGCAAATAATACCACAGTCATACTCACTTCTGGGCTATAATGCTTGGGTTAACAGTTACAAGGTTTGTCTTATTGCCAACATCTTGACTGACACTTCCACTGGTTGGGGGAAGGTTGCACCTGGAATTTTACAAAAGGTGTTTAGAATCCAGTCCAAACTTTCTCCTATTATAGCACTCAGATTTTTCTCTGGTATTAAAATATATATCATTTTTACCAAGCTTTTCCCAATTAGGCACTGTCCAAATGTCTTGTGAGTACAATTCCCAGAATCCCTAGACAACTGAATTCTGAGAATTGTAGTCTCATCACTTCTGTAGTCTCTTCACTATATCCAAAGGACACCAGTTGGATTTCTAGGGCTGTTGTTCTAAATATGCCTTCTGGGAAAATAATGGAACTTATGTCTCAGCATAGGGGTATGCTGAATATATATCATATCCATAACAATTAAGCCTCAAAATTAGGAATCAAAACTAACTTACAGCATTCCTTCAATAAGATGTGGTGATGACCAATTATTTAGATGGTTTTGAAAGGGGATTAGACAAATTCATGTATCTGCTAAAAATGAATAACAGATACCATGTCATCCCTCTTGTCAGCCTTCCAAACAGAGGACAGATGGATCAGAGGTGCCTCTTCAGTGGTGAGGCTGCGTCTGTTCCTAAGTCCAATTATGCTTGCAAAAAGCTTCAATGGACCATTTGGGGATAGAAAATTGGTGAGGAGGAAGTGACTATGTATTTATTTGATCCAAGTTGTCTTCATTCACTGCAAAGCCTCAGGATTAAGCTCACCTTCCACACATGCATAGATCTGGTGCAACTGATTTCATTACCTTGGAACAAAGAAGCATATAGGCAAAGATAGCAGAATAACCCAACTTAACCCCTCCCTTGCTATCTCCCACTTAAAACTGACTATACATTGAACATCTAGATTCCAGCACAATCAAGTGGTACTGAAATGCAGGGACAAACAATTTTGTATTTGCAGATGATCACCTCTACATGCTATGCATTCTTCCCCAACATGGTGACTTCACCTTCTAGCTATGTTAGACTGCAACTCCTGCCATCCATAGCCAACATGACCACATGAGAAAGGCTGGTTCACTCACTTTCTTATTAATGGGCTGTAGTGAGTTGATTGTCATACTTAGAATTTCTCACCTAAACACAAAGTCAGATTTATCAATTTCAGCTCCACAATTGGAGCTCTTCAGGATCCCTCCATTTCCAACAACTGCACAGTGCTTGAAAGGGAAATCCAGAGGCTGCGACTGAAAACAAGGGACAGTGTTATTTCTTGTGTGGCAGTTTAAGAAAAGTATGGACATGCATTTCTTTTAATAAAGTTTTATATTAAAATGTACTTACTGAGTGATGCAGAAGACAGCATTACCTATGTTGCTGCTAAATATGAGTCTCCTATCTTTAATCTCCAGTATTTTCCAGAGGCCAAATAATGTCTCGGTTCACACATTGCATTAAGCCAGTGTTCATGTAATCATGGTTTGTTGAAATGCCACTTTGTGCAAAGCCATAAACTTGGTCTACAATCTATAACAGCAGCGTTCATATAATATACTAAATCAAGCCCAAACTACACCAGGTTTTAACATGAAACGTGAATCCAGTCAATGAGTGGATATCTTCCTATAGCATATCTCCATAATTTCTTGCCAGTTCTGCTTTCTAAGATCCTACACTATACAGCAGGGACCTCAGATACATTTATGGGCCAAAGCATGAAGCAATTTTACATTTAAGTCATTGTATTTTGCCTAATCATATCTTTCAAGCTGACAGTTGGAACCAGAAACATTCTCCAATTCTGGGGAGGTGCGACTGGATGCCACATTTGACTACAGTGGAACAGAGTGGAACTTTAAAAAAGAATATTAACTATTCTTGTTAAAACTGAACTCAAAAGATATTCTTTCTCCACCCCTTATTGGTCCTATGATGCCTTGTTTATTATATATCTATGACCATTAAAAAATGTCAGAGCTCTTCTTACCTCTGGCAACATCCGGAATATGTCCTCTGTAATGTGGATGGTTTTTTTATTGTCCACTTCGTAAGTCATGTTGCTTCCCAGTGGGGTATTATTTTGAGAAGCAATAAAGTTATGAACAGCATCACAGCATGAAGCAAGCTCTGCCCTGAAGAAGTTTATAATAAAAATGAAAGACCGGTATAATGAATTCAGTAGAGATTGTAACATGATGATTATCACCAAATAAAACTAGCTTCTAATTCACGTTGTTTATTGTATTAACTTCTATTAACTGTCCCCAATGAGACACTCTTGAGGTAAGCTGGATTTCAATTCATGTAATTCACCAACCAGTTTAGCCAACAAAGGCTAGCTGAGGATTTTAAGTGTTGAAATCCAACGTATTTTGAAGACACCATGTTGAAGAAGATCCATCAAGAACTTTCCTGGGCTACTGAGCTTTATCAAAAAGATTTTCACGCAATGGAATGCCAAATGAAGTTATTTTGTCATTCATTATTATGTAGGTCTATGCACTTATTTTTTTCAAGGGATGGATCTATGGACCAATCCCTGAATACAAGTTCCAGTCTTCAACAGTCAAATACCAGGACTGACTGGACAACAATGAGATAATGATATTGCTGTAGACTCTGTTGTGGAATTCTTGGAAGCACCTGCTTGTCCAGCTAAGGAATCTGTATAAACAGGACTTAACTTATAACACTAATTTCACACCCCATTTTTATCAATAAGTTTACTAAAAGAAAGACTACAGCTGGATTCAGCTTATTAATAAGGCCAGGTTTTAAAAATGATCACCAAGTGCTCTTAAGCCTCCTGGGCAAAACATGGGATCTGACGGTTTTGCTATGTGGGATGCTTTTATTGATATTTGAAAAGCTTCTTGCTATTCTCAGTATTTAAGTAAATTCAACCACAATAGCAGATAAATCCCAAAATTGTAAAAAGAACTAATTTAATATTATCTGCAGTTTTTAGACATTAAAAAAATTGTCTGCTTTTTTGCCCATGAGAATAATAGATTCTTGATCATTTTCTTTAGATGTGTCCCTTCTGTAATGGAATGGATGATACCTCACACAGCTATCTCAACTGTGCTTTTTAATTACAACTTTATAGTGCAATCCTACTCAAAATTAAGCTCAGGGGTTCAATGGGATTGTTTCCAGGAAATTATGTATTGCTCTTTTGCTCTAATGAAAGACCTTTTAAGTGTCAAAGCACTGGATTGAATAATATGAAACTTAGATGATCTAATCTGAGTGGATCCTAAATCTTTGATGAAATAATCCACTATGCTGTTGTAGGATACAGTGATGGAAAGTCAATTCATAGAATGATGAATCTACTCAGAAGTGCACATTGCTGAAGTATTTCAGAATTATTCCTAAGCAAGTTGAAAGAGACCTGTGCGCTGTTGGGTACAAGTATCTGCTTTAGCCAAAGATATGAATATCAGTTTAAATGCTTCTGTGATGGATAATATTCAGAAGCAAAGCTATTCCCAGCTTAGAAAGCATTGTTGCAATATAATCAGAAATGGTCCAATATTATTTTTAAATTAGAAACTAATACAAAAAAATTTGCAGTTAATTTTATGCTTGATGTAATGAGGTAAATGCAATCAAGCAGTATTGTGTTAATACCAAGCATCAATGGGACACAAGAGATAACACAAGAATATTTATTAAATTATTCCTTCTTCATTCCTTAAGATGAATTCATTTTTAAATATTTTTTTATCCCACCTTTATTATCTTTATAAATAACTCAAGGTGGCGAACTTACCTAATCCTCCTTCCTCCTCCTATTTTCCCCACAACAACAACCCTGTGAGGTGAGTTGGGCTGAGAGAGAGGGACTGGCCCAAAGTCACCCAGCTGGCTTTCACGCCTAAGGCGGGACTAGAACAGTCTCCTACTTTCTAGCCTGGTGCCTTAAACACTAGACCAAACTGGCTCTCCTATTTATGCCATTTATGCCAGAATAAATTCTGTCAATGTTTTGATTTTAGCACCTGTAATTATACACACATTCTTCTTTGAAGATCATATTAAACAAGAAAAATTTGGACTATCCATCACCTTGGTTCAATCCCATACCTTGGAATGTGAGATCTTACTATCTAGTATTTATAAAACGTACAGATTGCATGAAAATACCTCCCTAGGGACGCGGTGGCGCAGCGGCTTAATGACGCTGAAAGTTGCCAGCCAGAAATGGCTGACTCTTCGGCAGTTCGAGTCCAGCCTTCGCGTTAACAGGGTGAGCTCCTGTTTCCTCCCCAGCTCCTGTCAACCCAACAGGTCGAAAACTCACGTGAGTAGATAAATGGGGACTCTCACTCCGGTGGGAGGAAAAATGCTGGCAGCGCCTTGCACAGAGAGACGGGACCAGTTGCCGGTAAGTGCGAAACCGCGCTCGCCCGAAAAGGGCGCGAAGCAACGGAAATCCCGCCTCCTGCGCTCGCCAGCTGGGCTCTGCTCTAGGAAGGAGGCTCTGGCAAACCACTTCCGAAAAACAATTGCCTTGAAAACTGCAAGGATTCGTCCAGGCAGTCACTGCAGGGTCAGTAATGACTGAGCGCAGACAAAAAAAAAAAAATGATGTAAAATAAATTAACAGCACAAAACAAAGACTCCTGCTTCACATAAATGGAACATATAAAGCTAATGTCAGCAGCAAAATATTTCATTAAAATAGATTCAAACCAGATTCATACTTATAAACTAAACATTATAATCAATACGTTTAAGCTGGTAGGAAAATCACAACAAAACAGCCGAGAAGGAAGCTCATTAACTCTTGAAAGAACATGTATGGGTAAAGCCCTTACTGTATTTTTTATTTATGTTAGTGTATTTGTATTCTGTTTTCTATTGCGAGATGCTTAGAGTAGCTCTGGAGACAGGTAGTGCCAAAGTCAAATCAAATCAAAATCAAATCAATACTTGTATAGGGGAATCATAGAACCCACACAAACGTCCACATCACGATACGATCAGAAATTCGAAGGCTTCCATAAAAGAGGCAACTGAAATGACATCCTTCACTTATTAAAATTGGAATTCTGTATCGTTGCACTTTTTGAGCAACTAAAGTTGCTTATGGCCCACTTTTTAATCGCTTATGACAATTATACAATAAACAATCGCTTATGACACTTCAAGGACATATCTGTGTAGTTCTCTTGGCAGCAAAATGAAACTGCTTTGCAGTTGCCTGTTTCTGGGGTGGGTTTTTATATATAGTATGTATTTTATATATTTATAGTTTTAATGTCTTTGTAAGCCGCCCAGAGTCCCCTATTGTGGGGGAGATGGGTGGGGGAGAAATCCAATAAATAAATAAATAAATAAATAAATAAATAAATAAATAAATTTGATATTAAAGGCCAAATAATGAGGGGGCAATTGAGAAGGGGTAGAGGAAAAGGTTACTTAGTTATTTTTCTGTCTTTTGTTCCTCCAGGTTTAAGCGGCTTTTTACAAGGCTATTGGAAACGTATGCATGAATCTCAACTAAGGTAAATTAGCTATGGATGATTATAATGAAATATGGTTACTTTTTACTGAAATGCTTATACAGAGCTTTTATATATGTTTATACAAATACTACGTCTGTATGCTTTTTAAAGTTTTTTTGTTTTCTTTTTTCATTCTTTATAACTTTCGCTATTTATTTTTTTTCTGTTTGTTTTTATATTCAATTAATAAAAACATATTAAAAAATAAGCTACTTCAAAATATGTGCATACAAAAAAAAAGGCAGGTATTAATTACAAAGATCACTGACCAAAACAGGACATTATACCTCTATTAGCCCCATTCATTTCCAGGCCCACTTTTCTTGATTTGAGCCTACAATAGTTGAAGAAATGCCTCTCCCCATATATTCTATTTACACAATATATGTTTGTTTCTGGAGGACACTGGGTACAGGAAACTGGGGAAGGGGATACCAGCAGATAAGGAAATGTATGTTGTGATGTTGGAATGCAAACCCCACCCCCTACATACTTGTGATGTAAATATAAAAGGCGGAGCTTCTGCCATGATGTCATGATGCACATTTTGTCATTTTGGAGTCATTATAGTTAGGAACAGATGCCTATGAATCTAGGTGCTGAAGTATAATGGATGCAATGGGTGGTTATTCCAGTGATAATCTCTCATTTCTGGAACACCCTTTCTGGGGAGATTTGTCAAGAGCTTAGATTTTGGTACCAGGCAAAGATGTTTTTATTATCCTAGTCCTTCCAGTCCTTTGCAATGGGGCAATTTAATGAACCTTATTTCCACTGTTTCAGGTTCTGCTACCTAACAAATATTTAAACCTACTTAATGGACACAATGGAAAGCCAGTTTGGTCTAGTGCAGTGATGGCGAGCCTTTTGGGCTTGGTGTATCAAAAATTTGGAAAATGCCAAACTTGACTCTGCTGGTGTGTCACCTCCATCCCCCGAACAAAGAGAAACAATTCTTTACATATTCATTTATTTAAAAAAAAACAGTTCAATCATGTGTGGTGCTATGCATTATAGAAAGAAATGTCAAATAATTACAGAAATGAAATAGGAGTAAAACAAACTCAGTTTCTTTGGTAACTCAAACAGGGAAAATAGTTGTCAGGTGTTGGTGAACGCTGGCGTGTCACCCAAAACATCGTGGCGTGTCCCCTTTGACACATGTGTTATAGGTTCGCCATCACTGGTCTAGTGGTTAAGTCACTGGATTAGAAAGGGAGAAATCTGTGTTTTTCTCCTGCCTTGGGCATGTAAGGCAGCTGGGTGAATCACTCTCTCTCAGCCCTAGGAAGAAGAAGGCAATGGGTACTACTTTGGGAATGCTGCCAAGAGACTTCTCCAGGCAGTCACCAAGAGCCAAGACTGACTCAAAGACATGTATGCACACAAAACCTCAGTAGTAAGCTGTTTATAAGATTCGTTTTAGGTGTTTTTTAAATTAAAAACACAAACAAACAGATATGGGCTCATAAACTGTCCTAGAAAAATATTCTTTCTTGAAGGGCACTATGGAAACCTTGAAACCAAATACACTGAAGATGTTTCTGGAATTGTGCAGCACACTTAAAACCACCTGCTCCTAAAGCAAGTTTTTCTTAGCACCTTTTGTTACCCACACCTCTTAACCTATCTTTCTGCCCTAATGGTTTTCCCCTTTTATTTCCATAGCAGTTTTAGCCTAGAATCACAGCATTTGTATTTAGGCCAACAGCACAAACAAAAATGTAGGTTAATTACCAGGCTGTGTGGGTTCAGCTGAGAATTGATTTGTGTCTGCAGATGGTGACAGACATTCTCCCGGCTTCAAACTTTCTGTTCTGAATGACCTGCCTTGGTTGGTGATGGATGTCAAGCCCTCTGTGAGAGCCGACCGTTCCATGCTGCTCATTAATTAAGTGCTGGTTTTCTTGAAAGTGAGATGTGGTGCCAAATTGCAGACCACAATGGGTGACAAGAAAAGGCCCATATAGTGATAAAAGCAGCACAATTTGTTCCCTATTAAACTGTAGAAGGCAGGATAAGTGGTGGGCATTTGTACTTTCAAGGTCCTCTTTGATCTGTACCTTGAACCCGGTAAGCGGATTGCAGGCATTATTTCCTCAGCGGTTCTCAGTAGCACTTTCAGATCCCAGCACAAAATCATCTGGGCTAATTCATTCCAGTTTCTTGTGTTCACAGTTTTCCAGGCATACATGTAGCGCTAATGGCGAAGGTGCTAGATTAGAAACCAGGAATTGTGAGTTCTAGTCCTCCTTAGGCATGAATGCTAAATGGGTGACTTGGAGCCACACAGTCTCTCTTGCTCCATCCCAACAGGGCTGTTGTGAGAAAAATAGGAGACATTATGTACCCTGCCTTGAGTTGTACAAAAATAAATGTAGGATATAAATCTAATAATAAATACAATAAAATATGTCTGCCTGTGCTGTCAAATGCCACAATGTACAACTGGAAACCATAAATGGGGCTGACTCCTGGGGTTCCTACTTGCCCTTGGCCCCAGTGATGATCTACCAAGCAATGATAAGCAGTAATATAAACCAAGATGTTCAGTAAGACATTTGAGGGAGGTCTACTGTTGATGCTATGAATTGTGAATTGTCATCTTAGGGTCATCTGCAGGCTGACAATGTCAACGGACCTTCCTAATTTGAGTGGCAGAGATAGATATTCCTTTATAGTTTCATTATTTCTAATTTTCTTTCCTTCCTACTCATTTTAATGTATATGCTTTGTATTAACTATTTTAGCATTGTTTTATTATTGTTTTTAAATGTGACCATTCTGAGAGATTTTAGGAAGTAGCACAAAATATTTTTAATAAAGAAAGAACAATTACAAACAGGACAATACATTAAATGCTAATGGCCCTACACGTTGCTTATTTTATTTTAAATGCCTGACAGTTCTTAATTTCATCTACCTTTTCAACTCTGGCACAGTTTGAATTTGGCACTGTGGATCCCTGTGATTACTTCCCATGTAAAACCCGGGATTGACTGGTGAAGCCTGATTACCACTTGCAGAATTTGCACATAGATAATTTCAAATCATGGATGCTGTGACCTTTGGGCAGTCATATCCATTATTTGTACAGAAAGAAGAATTATCTACACACAGATACGCATTTTATATATACAGTATGTATATAAAAGCATGCACACACACAGACACACACACACACACACACACACAGACATACACTTTTATACAGAAAACTGCAGGGACTTGTCCAGGCAGTCTCCAAGAATCAGACATGATTGAACGGATTAAAAAAAAAAAAGTAAGACCAGACCATGCAACTCCTAACTCCATTGGGAGATCAGTGGAAAGCAGAAACTTCTTAATCAATCCCAGATGAACCTGGCTTGCCTGCCAATAAACCTTTAGTACACCTTTTTTAAAAGCACAGAGAGTAGGTTCTTCTTCAACACGCTAGCATAACTGAGACAGATTTTAAGCTGTTTACGGGGGGCGGGGGGTGCCTTCAAGTCAGTATTGACTCCTAGTGACCACCTGGACAAGTCCTTGCAGTTTTCTTGGCAAGGTTTTTTGGAAGTATTTGCCATTGCCTCCTTCCTAGGGCTGAGAGAGAGTGACTGGCCCGATGTCACCCTGCTGACATTGTGTCTAGGATGGGACTAGAACTCACGGTCTCCCAGTTTCTAGTCTGGTACTGTGGGAGTGTGGAGTCGAGGTATGAAACATGGACTCTCATCCCCAGAAGAGCGAACACGAGATAAGAGAATGAGACTGGCCCCTCCCTAAGGAATGCAGAGGATGTTTGTGGGGTGACCCTGAGAGTTGTTCTCAGTCTGAGAAGATTCTGTAATGGGAGTGAAGCCAATAAACCTTGCTGGATTGAATCTGTATTGTCTCTTGGAGTTTCCTGGGCTAATCCTGATAGGTACCTTGGGCAGCGGGTTGGACTGGAAGACCTCCAAGATCCCTTTTAACCCCATGATTCTATGATTCTATGACCTTAACCGTTACACCAAACTGCCTCTCATTGTACACATGACCTTTTTTACATTGTATACATGACCTTTTTTACATTGTATACATGACCCTTTTTAAAATATTACCTTCCATCGTTCATTGCCAACCCCACAAAATGCAGTGGGATATTCCCTACAGCTTCAGGCATCAGCAGGCTTGGATCCAACCACAAGACTTTGGATGCTATTGGACAGCCTTCCCCAACCTGGAAATTTAGAGATGTGCTGTGTCTCCAACTCCTAGAATTCCCAGCCAATATGGCCAATGGCCACAGTATCTAAGAAGTGTACAAGCCATTGTCCCAACGCATCTGGGGAATGTAACGCTGAAGAAGGCTGCTATAGGATGTCAAAAGACTGAAAAGCCGAATAAATGCCTCATCCATTCTAAGATACATCTGAGACCTCTTTCAATATTTTGAGGGGCAAAAGCTAGCCAAAGCACATGGACTTATTTTTGTCCCACTGAAATCAGTTTAACTTTCAAGTTCAGAAGTTTGGCATGCTGTGAACAAAATATATCATGTCCCCTTCATCTATGGCAGGAGCCCTCCTAAAAAGTCCATCCAGTTCAGCATCCTGCTTTCCACAGGACCAACTCAGACACAGAATGTGGTTGCCAATCTCTCCTCTTAATTCCCTAGCAGTTGATAAGACCTTTTATCTTAAATCTAGGAGGGAACATGTCACCAACATGATTACTCACAGTTGGCTGGTCTTTGCACGATGCAGTGAACTACAAATTAGCCAACCACATTTTAGTCTAGCATGCTGTGCAAACTAGCCCATCTAGTTAGTTCATGATTCAGTATGTTGCACAAACCCAGAACACTGGGTTTATTGACTAAGCAGTGTTTCTATCAGCTATGGGTAAACGTGTCATACAAACAGAGCCACTGGTAGCTTAATTCTCCACGATCTTTCTACTCACTTTTAAAATGCATTTAAATGGCGTCTTTTGGTGCAAAAAACAAAGACTTTTAACAAAAAGCAAAATCAGTGTGACAACCCTTTACTAGACAATTTTTTTTTATTTTAAAAACAAAACAAAGACAAGAAAGCTGGCTGAACATTTCAACCACATTGCTATGTCACTGCTACTCCCTGCCACTAACAACAGAGTGTGGCCTGCAGCTAAAAAGAAATCGATCTGTCCCTAGTCCAGAAAGAAAAATATTTAGGCATAATAATTTACTTTTGCACTTCACAAAGTATAATATCTAATATAAGTACATGTTCACATAAATGTAATATATGGAAATGCATTGCACATATATTAATATGTAATGTATGTCATATAGGGAAACATCATCTTTATTGCTAAAAATACTGCACCCACCAAGCCAGTTCTGGTTAATTCTGCTATTCATCCACAAGGATGGAAAGAAAAAGTAATATCACAGATCATTCCTCTAGCTTTCATACCACTGAAAATTGCCCTAATATAGCACTGTATTCCCAAAGTAGTAAAAAAATGCAGACTGTAGCATACTTCAAGCGAGAGAGTTAAAAACACAGTTTGATCATTTTAATATTTCACATTTTTATTGAAAGTTCTTCTGCAGATGATTCTGTAAAATTAAGAAAGCAATTTAAAGATTAAGCTTATGCGTAGCTACACAGTAGCTAGTTCTACAGATTCAGTGGGGCTCATTCCCAAATTCCATTACCTGAATTTGGTATATTCTTGTAGTCTCCTATTCCAGGTACAGTTGTGTAGTTTCCCAACTATTTGTAAATAATAATCTTCAGAATATCTAAAAGAAAAAGAATTAAACACATAGGACTGAAACAAATGGTCATATTAACATTTCTTTCCCAACATCTGTACGATATAGCTATACAGAGGTGAAAGCACCGTCTCCACTGTAAGAGACAAGGTTCGGAATACCTTATTACAAAGTTTTACTTCCTTTGTGACTTGTATTTTGCTGACTAATATGAAGAAATCTATGCTAATGTTTTAAATTGAACGTTAACTTAGCAAGCTGAAATGTATCAGCATAGTAACGTAGGAGAAAGAAAACCTTAAATACAGGAATAAGGGAACGTGCTGTGTCCTATTTACTAGGACATAATAAGAGACAACTTCCAACATAATTGAGCCAGTAGATTTCAAAGAATTAGGGTACTTTGTGAGGTACTTTGTGGTGCCAGTTCTGCAACTTGTAAGTTTGACTCTTTATTTATACATATGTACTGTACGTACAAAGTTTTAGATGCCATCTACCTGAGATCCAAGGACCTTTACAAATATACTATCCAAATATAACTGCTGAATTTCTAAAAAGTAACTGAAGGCAGCTCTTCCATCATTCTCAACAGCTACTTATAGATTTTCTTTGTCCTTCCCATCCACTTGCTATACTTCTCCAAAGTGTAGCAGGGAAAATAATGATTTATTTATTCATGGCATTTCTTAAATTATACTTCCTGTTTCATACCCAGAATAGGAGGCTGTGTACTCTACTTTACACATACACAATCCTTAATTTAAGAATGACCGACCTCTACTTCAGAAGCAAGAAAACTTTTTGCAGCCAGGATTTAATATAAATGTAATTACCATTGAATTAATTGCATATCTTAATATGATTATTTCCCTTTGAACGGAATGACTTCTATCTTCTATCATGCATTTGTGGGCTTCACAGTTATGTGAAAGCTTTTCCAGTCAGGCCTGAGTGGGATAGACATTTCACCTCACCAGAGAACATTCAGGGATAGCCTTCTTGAAATCCTACTTGAAACAGCCTTGAGACAGGCATCTTTTCCTATCTTTGTGCCAAAGATGATCTCCTTCTTGTTGAATCAGGTCCTTAAAACATTAATGAGAAAGACAATCTCTGTGAAAGCAACATAGAACGGCACGTTGCCTTGAATTTTCATTGATTTATTTCTTGGCGTCATTCCACAAGCTTTGCTTTTGTGTCCAAAGCTGGTGTTCTGAATACTTTTTTTTTTAATGAACATTTATCTGCTGAGACACATTTTTAGCAGAACATCACATTCATATGCAATGAGCCATCAGAAAGGCTACAAAGATGGCCACAGCATAATTTGTTTCCCTACAATAATGCATCTTGCAAAGAGACTTTGTTCAGATGTGAAAAAACAAATTTAGTCGGTTAGGGTTCAGATTTAGCTTTATTTAGATTAGCTATATTGAAATCAATGGATGTACTCTAAAGCATAGCTCCAAGTCTGTGCATGTTATAAGTATTATTTCTATTTATGCCTTGAAAGTCATATACAGTATAGTGTATCCCAGTGGATCTACAACCTTTCAAATATTCTTAACCTTAAATTTTTAACACTTTAATACTGGCCATACTCCATGGGACAGCTGATACTTGTTTTTCTGCAAAACCTGGATAGCCACAGATTCTTTATCTCTGGGATAAGCTTATATTTTCCTACTCAGACGTAAGCCTATAGATTTAAAAATGGTGCCTTGTGCAACTTATTGTCAGCAATGGCTTGCGCCAGGCCCAGTTAGCTAATCCCATAGATTTGTAGCTGTACTGTAATTCAGTAGGGTTCTTATATATTTGGGAGTTGAGAAAAGTTGATTTTTTTTCCTAGCCTGTATACATTCAATAAATCATTATATGATTTAGCTTTCTTCATATAACTGCTTATACAATAATCTCATCTATGTATTATAACTGAGAACTCTGAGCCAAGGATTCACCAAGACTCAAATCACTTCTGGAGCAACTCCAATATTGGAAGGACTGAAAATCTGTGACACTACCCAGCAATATTAAGAGAAAGATCAGAACTTTTCAAGGCCCCAGTCACAGCTCCTATTCCAGAGCAAAATTCACAGCATGAATTAAAATGCTGCCACATCTTTTAAGTCAATGGAAAGCCAAAATGACAGGAGCACCAATGTTTGTCATCAGCTCTTTCCTTTCTATCTTCCTAGCCAGGCTGGAGTATGGAAATCCACTTATTCTGCAGCCAGTAATGGTTCACCTATAGTGGTACGTAAGTCCTCTCAATGAAGCCATTATAGATGTCATGGCAAAGCATGTAGTTGCATTTCTTTAGACTTGATTCAAGGACCCATAGAGCATACATAAATGGGACCATAATGAAAGGGGCATTTAGCATAAAGAAAGAGGTTACTTGGCACAGCTGGCTTCGCCCTCCCTTTTAAGTCTGTGGATACATTTCAAATTCTGAAAGCACGCTTTGGATGGCTGGACAAAATGGCCATCATGGCAGAGGGGTGCCGATTCTCAAAATGGCTGTCCATTCAACTGGTGAAGATCCTCCTGTCACCCCTTTTAGTCCTATAGTCTGCTACCTATTATTCCCTGCTTCCCTTTGTCTTTCCTCGAGGCAGATGGCCATACTTCAAACAAAGCACTGGGCTTCCTGAAAGGAAAGATAATAACAGAGCCTGGCACTTTGAAGCATGCTGTTCGCCGGAAAACCGGTGTAGGGTGGGTATGAGGATCCGGCATGAGGAACTCCAAATAACACACAGGATGAGAGAAATCCAGTCCAACTCGTTTATTACTGCAGCAATAAAGGAGGACGCATCCAAGTGTCACTGCTCAGGGAGCACACTGTGCTTGTCACATTAGCCTTTTTATACAATATTCAAACAGGGAGGAAGAATATGACTGGTCAAAATTTGATACAAATTGCACATGTGTATAACACCTTGCCTATCCCATAAAATACGAGTGGGGCTGCAATTACAATATAATTATAGTAACATAGGAGGTGTGGCTTTAGGATCCTTTTGTCATAAGGTCGCAATAGTTCACCAGTCGGACCCCAGAACTGGTCTTGTCTGGTCCTGGGCTTCCCTACCTGCCCCTTAGTTTCATAACCCCTTTTCTGCCTGGCAACAGCCAGTAGCAATACTAGCTTCACCTACAGCTGTGCTAGGGGAGTTCTTGTAAAGAACTGCAAAATTGCAAAAACAAGCAGACTCCACAACCATGCAGGACAAACACAAAGAAAAACAACAACAACAACAACCTCACCGTCAACATATATAATGAATAAATGGGTATGACAGGTGGGTTTAAGAAGGGAACTACAGGCTAGGGAAAAGCTCATAGAAAACAAATTTGCATAAAGTGAGACAATGAGAAATGCCTGAGTGAGGGCAAAAAGGGGGAAGTCTTGGCATGTTTCCAGACTTTTGGCACAAACCACATAATAGCAATTTTTTCCATTATGATCTAATATTTTTATTATGATCAGTCTGATAATAGTGAATTTCCATAAAGCAAATTCACAAAAAGGGAAATCTTCTTCCAAACCTCTCCAATTGTATGCATGCCCATAGACTCCAGAAATACAGAAAGTATTCAATAGTTTATTTTAAATGTTCTTAAAATAACATTTCAGTGTAACGAACACTGATTAGAGATGATGGACACATTCAATAATTTTTTCTGTGGAAATCAATTGCTCCAACATAGTTGATTTTACTAAGCTTTCTGTTTTATGAAAATCATGGAAATCCTAGTGTCAGACTATCATTCAGCCAAGCAGAGGAAAAGGAATAAGTGAGGTTAACTATTCAGACATTTGGTGGTGGGGGGGGGGGGGGGGGTTGTTGTTTTTTTGGTGCTGGGTATCATCATATGACAGAAAAATAATTTTACTTAAAAGCCTGAAGCTTAAGGGGGGGAAATTCTATAAATTCAGGGGTAGGCTACAAAGCTGATACTACAGAAGGGGAACAAGTGACTTGGGGCAATGATTTCATCTAGAGAAATTCCTGTGAGTTTACAACAGGAAGCTGTTGTCTAAAGACATTCACTGGCTGGGGATCAGAAAATGAGAACAACTCTCAGAGTTCTAATGAAAGAGAAGTCATTAGACTGGCAACATAATAGAAAACGGCAGATGCAACGTTCGGCTTCAGAGAATCCCTCAATCTCAACACCACTTTCACAGTCATAGGTAGGAACCTGATATTTCTACACATTCTCTAGGAATCGTGGTACAAGCAAAGGGTTTATGAACAGCCTTAGGGGCAGGGTATGAGGCCCTGAAAAGATCTCAGTGTAGTCTTACATAAATATTTTAGCTCAGCATATAACTAAGAAGGGAGATGTTCTGAAGCTTAAATCCTGAAATTCAGAATCTGGATATTTGGACCTATGAAATAAGCATGTGGTTTGGAGGGGTGCTTTCATTCATAGAACGACCAGCTTCCTGAGGCAGTTATGTTCAGGACTGGCCTAAGATATATTTTGCTGTAGTGAAGAACAAGATGGTCCTGGTTCCCATTCCATTTTCAAATGCTGGCTGGACTGGCAACTGATCCTTTCTTCAGCCCTAGCAATGGGAGAGATCCCTTAGGTGTCTCTGGAAGTGGTACATAGGCTACAGAGTCAGAGTGCAGTCTCAGTTACTTTCTGACTCCTCCAGCTTCTTGAACTGAAGCCTAATTCAGCCTAACTGAGCCCTGCCTAATCAATATCTTGTTAATGAAATGATTATTGATAGAAGTTACTTGAAAGAATGGCTTGTATCACACTATATGTTCTTTGTCCCAAACTTATACAGTATACTTAAGTATAGTAGATATATTTCCAAGGCAGGAAGGCTGATTAGCTAAAAGCCAACTGCCATCTAGCCCAAAGTGTGAGAAACACAAGGCAAAGTATCCGCTAAGACGGGGAAAAAGGTGGGGAAAAGAGTTCTGGATTTCTACTTTTGGTGGTAGTGGAAGGTATTTCATCTAGATATTGATTGGAAAATGAGGTACTTAAAGATACTTATCTTGCCATGCTGAGATGAGTGCCTGGACAGCTTCTGTTGAATCTGAGCCAGGTAAAGGAGGCAACCTAACAATAAGGCATTGTAAGCCCTTGCTATCCCCTTTCACACTGTACCTCAATGAAATATATAACCACAAGAATACTTATTCAGTAATTTCTACAAAATGACAGAGAAGAGATGTGGCTATCCCTTAATTTTTTCCAATAGGAAATCCTATAGATTAAGGCAACCATCAACTTGGGGACCTCCAGATGTGTTGGATTTCAACTCCAATAATTCATAGTCTGTACATACTGGTTAGAAATTATGGGAGTTGAAGACCAACACATCTGCACAGTACCACGTGGGGATTGGGCTGGGAGACAAAATTCAAGTTATCATCAATTAATTAGTGTAATATAAGTCTTTACTTCCTCCTCAGCCTTCATTCTTCACATTGGTGGCTGACCAGTGAACCATATAGTTTTCCACCCAAAGCTCTTCATTTCACTGGAACCTTTTCACATGCAAGCATCATAAAACTGCTGACTTGGGAGGGCAGTATTCTACCCAAATCAAAGACAAAGTAAGTATCATCCAGAAAAAACACACCTGTAGATACATCCAGAGAAATACTATAGTAACATTCAGAAACCTTTCTGAAGAATTAGAGTAAACTAATTCTTTATTCTTGCCCAGAGATGGGGTAGAGTTGCATTAGTGATCTGGTCTAAAGATACAACAAAATCACATGGAATCTAAGTGATTTAATTTTGAAGTGGTAAAATGGATCTATAAGTGATAAAATAGAACTCTGCCACTTCGGATGAAGTCACAGGTGATCAAGAAAGACTTCTAAAGTCAGAACAGACTATACTATACTATGAAAAAAACAGCACTGGATTTAATTATAATAAGCCTCTTGTCTATATTCTTGACAGTTGATGGCATTCCCATCTGCAGAATAATCAATTGCAGAATAGTCAGTTGCAAGGGATTGAAGAAGCTATAGCCCAAAATTTCTGGAAGGCTCCAGTTTGCTTAAAGACCCCTCAAATACCAATCTGGCTAAGTGTCATGTAAACAATCTGCAGCAAAATACTAAATCAGCTGATAGAAAGATGATAAACCCTATTCTCCATGTAGACTGGTTTCCATAGTATACGTAGTATTAAAGCAACTCTTGGAAGTGGCTCTGAAGGGTACTATAGTTCCTGAAAAATGAGCAACAAATATTTCATTGTGAACCATACCAATTAGGAATGTAGGACTAATAATTCCTTGACACTTTTTATCCATTTTCTCTGCATCCTCTTTGATGTGAGGTTTCAAAGTGATATTAAACAGCAGTGTTCCTACCTACACATCTGGCCTTCAACCTAGTAATATCCTCTGAAGGAAATCCTTAGTTGCATCATCACTGCTTGAGTATAGATAGCAGCACGTGAGGAAAAAAAGACATCAGAACCTTATGTTCAATGAACCCAGATACTGTTAATTACTGTGCTGCTTTGAAAGTTATATTGTTAATTCATAAAACATCTATAAATGTAAAAAATCTTGAAATAGGGCAGGGTCTTCTGAAGCTGCATTAGAATTATCAGCATGCTGTGCTGTATAGGACCAGTAAATACAAATTAATGCAAGCCTTAATGCAATTTTGGAATGAGAAATAGCTAAATATTTGTCTGCTTTTCTGTGTAGAGAGACTCCAAAAACATTCCATTTGACAGCCATTTAAAAAGGTCTGTAATGGCTGTCAAGGGTTCTGGCAGCCAACAGCTTGACAGGCTGCATTTGATTCCACCTGACTTGTGTGCCTCAAGGCCTGACCCTGCTGAGTCAGCCCTCACTTGCTCTGGCCTGGAAGTCCAGCCTCCATTACTATCTGGCTGGGTGGATAGTAATAATCATCTGTGTTGTGCTCTTATTTGTCATGAAAGATTCATCCAAGTATTCTGCATGGGTGTCTTGACATAGAGGCTCTTCACCAAAGCAGTGTTCATGCTGAAACATCACAGTATTTGTTCATCACAACACCAAAACAGCTTGAATGGAAGTATGTTTCTCTTGATTTTTTGTGGTCAGAATGATAAATTCTGGGAAAAGCTGAAGTCTAATAACAGCAATAAAACCACCAATAAAAGACATCTTACAAACATCCTCAACTATAAAGGAAGGAAAGAAACACTGAAATGGGCTATGGACATTTGTGCTTGTTTAAACCAGTAATATAACAATCAATATGTAAGGAAGAAAACTCAACCACACCAAAAAATGGCTATTACTGATGGCTTGTTTGATGTCATGCATCACTGCATTAACATGGGTGAGTATTATGTATGAGGTTACAGCAGAAACAGAACTTCTAGAGCTAAATAAACAGATGAAGTTGAATTATCCTTTTTCCTAGGCTATGAAGCAAAAGTCCTATCGTTTTAGAAATATAGGGACCTGAACTGTTAAGGCAGAGACTTAGCTGGTAAACTACCTGGAACTCTGTCTTCAGACCCCAGAGCAGCCATCTCTAATCTGGCAATAAATTGAACTTCAACTCCCAGAATTCCAAGCAGCATGTCCAAAACTTGGCCTTCTGGATGCAGAAAAACAGCACATTTGGAGGACACCAGGTGGAGCAAGGTTGCCTCAAAACATCCTCAGGCACGTGAAGACATAATATGTGCCAACATTTCAACTAGCTGGTAGTATCAAGCTCTTGGTTAGTCCTAAAGCCATCTCCTAGTTCATGGGGGTCATGGATGTAATATCCTGTAGTACAACCAACATCTCCTCTACTGATACAGATGGGCTTTCCTCACAGTGGCATCAGATGGGCTGGGCTGCTAGTGTCCACAATGCCTCAAAATGATCTAGGTTGGTGGCATTGTGGGAAATTTAAGTCATATGATCTGATAGTCCAGCACAAGAAATAATATAGGCCCTCATTGCTTTCCAAAGATGGTCATCAGGGCAGTTTTCATACCAGTCTGGATTCTATCCTTGCTTGGCCAATAGACCAGTATTTTCTATACAAAGCATGTTACCTCTACCATAACCCCTAACTTTGGATCTACATCTAACTCACCAACAGACAGGCCTTTGAATAGGAAAGTACACATTCCAGATCAGAATGCAGGTGATTTTATATATTTTCATGGTATCAAATTTATAGAGCCACTCAACTCAACCAACTCTGGACAGTCTACAATTAAACAGCAAATGCAAAATCCCCAATAAGATAGCAAGGCTAAATAAAAATGACACAACTGAAAAGGAACCAGGCTTCATAATAAAAAAAGACATCCAAAAACAACTTCTCATCCCAGGGCTTGGGGAAAGAGACAGATCTTTAAAACTTATTTGCAGGACAGCAGGGTTGGGGCAATGTGAACCTCTGGAGCAGTGTTTCTCAACTGCAGCAACTTGAAGATGCTGGCTGGGGAATTCTGGGAGTTGAAGTCCACACATCTTCAAGCTGTCAAGTTGAGAAACACTGCTCTTGAAAGATGCCATTCTAGACAGCAGGTATCATGATGGTGAAGTATGATCATTTCTTAATCTAACCACATTTAGGTTAAACTAGATATTGGCCAAGTTTTAACTATTAAAAGGTCTTGGCCACGCTCCTATAAGGAGACACCAGAGGGTTCTTCACACATAAAACTGCTATGCTATATACTTAGCTGTTAAAACCACCATACCTGGATGTCAGTCAAGTACATTTATAACCAAATGCAGACACTGTACCTTTTCTTCTTGATTGACGATGACCAGTTGTTACTCCATATATCCTTGCATTTGGAGGCTTGCTCAGACCTCTGCATTCTGACTGGATTAGGAGTTGCTCTGTTCATATAAAAAGGAAAATCCATTTTTGAAAGAAGAACAAACATTCTTGGCAGCAGCACAATGAATTGCTGTAAAGATAAGCAACAGCTCAAATTGTGACAGTAACAAGAAATGCCAATGAAGTCTATTTCAGTCTGAAGAATGACTTTGAATTGCCACCCAATGCCAAATTTATCTTTTAAACCTAATTTCTGATTGAATTGTCTAGTGCATTGTGTGGATGCGAACGCAAATCAGAAACACTTAAAAAAAAAAAAAAGATGGAATTCACCCAGAGCTTCAACAGAATTACATTTCAAAACTGTACTTACATATTTTAACAATAAATATAAATGGCTTTTTAAAAAATGTTCCCAAAATGCTACTTTCAAAAAATAAATGTGCAGTTCAATAATACAATTATAGATGGATTAGTACATTTATATCCTGCCTGTGCTGAAACACAAGGCAGCATAGATAAGATTCCCAAATATTCTCTTACCCACGCTATCAAAATCACATTCTATTATCTGCACAATTATAATCACAATCAACGAACTTACTTAACTTCTTCATGTGCTTTAAGATCATTCTAGGCTTCTAACATCAGCATACACCCCTCAAAATAGCAGGAAGATGTATCACACATTACTTAAAGCAGTGTTTTTCAACCTTGGCAACTTTAATATGTATGGACTTCAATGCCCAGAATTCCCCAACCAGCATGGCGGCCGGGGAATTCTGGAAGTTGAAGTCCACACATCTTAAAGTTGCCAAGGATGAAAAACACTCTTTAAACTGTATTCTCTGTACTGAAGTGCACCACAATCTAACCATATCTTAAGTGGGGTAGGGTTTTCAGTATACCCACATCACACCTTGGTTCCATTTTTCCAAACTAAAGCAGATCATACTTGTATGAACAGAATACGGTGCTTAGTTGTGTAATTAGATAATGTCAGATTCTGGACTTAACTGCTCTGGGGGAAAAACAGTCTTATGTGGGGACTATTTAGATAGTAATCTTTATTATGCTTTTTTCTTCAAATACAGTATTTGTAAGAGAAACTATTTAGACTGGGATACATTTTTCTTCACTTACTGTACATTTTCCTCCAAACAATCACCCGTGAATTGAAGATGAAGGGGAGAGTCAACCTACATGACTTTATTATTTATTTATTGAACCAATTTGTACAGCCATCCATCTCAACCAGTGGCTCCGGGCAGCAATCATATTAAATAAAAATAAGACCAATTACAATCATAAATACAAACATTCAAATGCACAGCAGCCAAGGAAGATATCACAGTTGGCAGTTGCTAGCACAACCAGGAGGTGGGTCCCTTCACACACATGGGGCTCCAGGCCTGGGCACAGGACCAAGTCTTTAGGGCCTTATGAAAAGCCAGCAGAGTCGGGGTCATCCTAATCTCTGGAGGGAGAATATTCCATAGGGCAGGTGCTAAGCCAGAAAAGGCACGTCTTCTGAGCCCTGCCAACTGGCATTCCTTAGCCAACAGAATTCGAAGCCTGCCAGACCAGATCAGATGGGTAGAAACCACCGGGGGAAAATGGTCCTTCAAGTAACCTGGTCCCAAGCCATGAAGGGCTTTAGTGACAACCAGCACCTTGAATTGCACCCAGAAGCACACCAGCAAAACCAATGCAGGTCACGAAGTAGTAGTGTTACATGTGCCAAGTAACCAGCACTATTGACTACTTGTGCTGCTGCATTCTATACTAGCTGACGCTTCCAAGGGCAGCCCCATGAAGAGCCCCATGTAGAGTTAAGACGAAGATGCTTCTGAAAACAAATGAATGAGCCATTCGGTGTAGATGACTGCCAACTGCTGCTAAAAGTGTGGACAAATTGAAGATTGGACACCTAAAGTTACGTTAGGAGAAGACTGTATATATACTTGTAGGTTTCTGTGTATGAGAGTGGTCTGAGTGTGCACAAGGGGACTGGTATAAACAGACTGGGGATCGATTAATTTGATAAACTGGGTACTTTATTGTACCAACAAATAATATGAATCTGTCTGGCCCAGCCCAAGAATAACTGGGAAACAATCTAGCCAAGTTCAGTTCTTTATTGCTTACACCATATAGACAGAATCTTGCCAGACTAAATCTGTAGTATGCTAACCTAATAGATATACTCTGGGACAATCTAGGGAGTGGCTATCTTAAATCTCTTCTTCTTCCCACGCTCCTGCTCTGAACTATGTTGCCTCTTGTCTCCCCCTTTTCCTTCCTAGAATGTGCTCCCTCCTTCCTGAGAACCTGGATCTCTATTGCATTCCATCACACCACCTCCCCCTTCATAGTCACACATGTATATTTATGGAGAGATTGAATCCCCAGGATCGGTTTCAACTGTAGGTTGACAAAGTGGTGAAGGTGGGCACTGCCAGTGCTTTGGTCCATCTCCATTATTTTTATCTCACTGTTCTTTGGCGGGAACCTTACTGGATGTTTTGGGGGTTGAATATGGTTCCTGAAACTATTATTTCTAGTTCTGCTAAATGGATTACTCATTACGTTTGTTCCTCCACTCCTGGATGCAATGCAGATCCGCAAGCTTGAAAGGGGATATTATCAAACATAGTTTGTCCTTCCTTGGGAAAAAAAAATAGTAAGTACTGGTGAAATTGGTGGATAAGTTCCCTCCTCTTTCCCACTGTAATTGTGCGCAACATTTTATCTGACCCCATAGGAAAAAATGACAGTCACACAAATATTGGTGAAAATAAGCATAAATAAATAAATAAATAAATAAATAAATAAATAAATAAATAAATAAATAAATAAGGAAATAAGGAAATAAGGAAATAAGGAAATAAATAAGGAAATAAATAAGGAAATGTTGTGAACAGGCTCTTATAGACAAATGACCATATAAGCTAAAACAGGGAATCCAAGTCTGAGTTAGCTATATTAAATAGTACAAACTGCACAGTGTAAAGCATTCAGAATTCATGTGTCAGAATGCAATTGCTTATAAATCAGTTCTGCCTTCTTACAGCTACCCTGGAGTGAGGTTGTGCTAGAATTGCAAAAGCTTGATGCTACCATCAAAAACAGATACTTCAGCTTAAACATTTGGAAGAAAATGAAAAGCAGAAAACCTTACTAAAGCGAAGAAACGTCAGCTTCCACCATCCTAACCACTCATTTGTCCTAATAACAGTAGCAGGTTTTAAACAGGGTCAATGATTATTTATAGTTGAAAAGCAAATACTTAGTCACCCTGCTTTACCCTTTATGCCAGCTGATTCTTTTATCCTGCATTTTGGAGATCCAGCTAATTGTTCATGGCATCGTGGCCTTGGGTTCAAGCTTTTATTCTATAGATTTTTTTTCTTCAGAAATGCAGGAACTGGAAGGGAGATAATTATTAATCTAAATTTTAAAAAATTAAAAACTTTAATAAAAATATAGACATATATAATTGTTGCCCAATGCCGGGCCATGTTGAGGGCAAAGGTATTTCTAACCAGCAAGTAATTCTGTGCAGGAAATGTCTCTTGAAATGTATATGGATATATATATGGCTATGGATATACTCATTCCATTCCTACCAAAAAAAAGAAAAAAAAGAAAAGCCAAATAAGAGGCAATTCAGTTATTCTACACAGCAACAGTATCCCCAAATAAGTAAATACTGCAAGTTTTGGTGCAAAGTTTTTTAACCAGTTATAATACATTATTTTAGTTTCAGATGTTGGATTACTATAACACTGTCTGCCAGTTAATTTCCCTTTGTATTTAATTTAGTCAGAACTTGGATTGATTGATTGATTGATTGATTATATGTCATCAAATTGGGGTCAACAAAAGTGACCACACAGATAGATTTTCTTCATAAAGATCTGTCCCTAACCTGGTCTTTCAGGTCTCCCAACGGTGCATCCACTGCCACTGTAACCAAGTCCACCCACCTTGCTGCTGGTCGTATCTTCTTCTTTCCTTCCACCTTCCCCACCATTACAGCCTTCTCCAGAGAGCTAGATCTTTGCACAATGTGTCTGAAGTAGGATAATTCAGAACTTGAATACTGACCTAATTTAAAAGTCATTGGACCTACTTCTAAGGTACTCTTAACTAGATCAGTGAGGGGTTAGTGGATTGGAGAACATCCGAAAATGCTTATTTGAATTACAACCCAATCAACTAACCTCAAGGGGATTAAATTTAATTAAAACAAAGCCAGTCATGCATAGGATTAAAGTAATTTCACCCAGTCAGCCATTTTATAGGAACACCTGAACATGTCACTTTTTTTTTTCTTTGCATAGCTAGTCCTCGTTGAAAAAGATCTGGGAGGAAAGAGTGGTTGATCAAGCAAGTCTATTACAGGATTCATTGACAAGACCCAGCAGAATAGAATATATCTCCCAAACATTCACTGGTTGTAGTTGTCACCAGAAACTGGTCACGTAATGAAAGTCTTACCAGTATTCTCCTGGGTCAAGGGTTCATGGGGAAAAAAAACACACCTTGGCTGAGAAGTCTGTATTCTTAAAAGGGTAACTTTTGACCCATTAATGTAATTGTGTTTTGTCATAACTGATAAGATCTGACTGGGTTAGCAGCTGGCTGGATGAAGTGCTATTAACACTAGCCTCACTATCCTGATTACAAATAAAATAGGGAAAACAGCTCCAGCCATTTACACATTCTCCTTTGTCCAGGACAGTGTTTCCCAACTGTGGCAACTTCCAAATGTGTAAACTTCAACTGCCAGAATTCCCCAACCAGTATAGCCATTCCTGAAAATTCAGGTAATTAAAACCTTGGAAGTTGCCAAGGTTAAGAAACAGTAATACAGGGCCTTCTATATGTGGAAGCCAATCAGACTGAGGAAATGGCTCTTATTTCAGCAGTGTGATTTGAGACAGTATCTTCTACAGCAACTAGAGGAAAAGGCTAGACCAAAGGCCATAGTATCACACAGAAAAGCTCTGTTTCTCCATTCACCATCCCCAGGATCCCCACCTCATATGGTTCAATGAAAATGATCTCTCTATCACTGTGCAGTCTTCATTAAAAGAAGATTGCAACTTTCCTCCACTTGGTGTCCTTCAGAAATGTCAGACTTCAACTCCCATAATCCTGAGACTGCACAGCCAACTAAGTGGCAATAGTAGGAGTTGAAATCCAACAGATCTTGAGATCATGAGGTTGGGGAAAACTAGACTATTGGAAAATGTTGATGTTATTTTCCTGATCGCTGGACCCCCAAATGTCCTAAGTGTTTGTTCTTATCTTATCCCCAGTCCTTTGTAATATTTTCTTCACTGTATAACCTCAGGCACCTGGGCATTTGGTTCTTGTCCTATTTCATTGGAAGTATTTTGCATCATCTCAGTCCATTGTCCACACTGGTAAAAGCCTTACTTCAAAACATCTGATGAACAGCAGGCTGGGAAAGATCAGGCAACTGCATGGAAGCTTCAATATTAGTTTCTTCTTCCCCAAAGCTAGCATTTACTTACTGTTTATGATTTTGATAGGCCCACTTGGTGTTTTATTTTTAAAAAGGCTAAAAGTGATAATGTCCTTCCCTATTATTCTACCCCTGACCTCGACCTTTCTATTTCTCATTCTCTTACACAATATTAAGCCTGACAGTATTATTAGAAACCAGTAGGATACATCCTTTTAACTTCTTAAACATTTTGCCACTAATTTCATTACATTAGATAATGGGACTACATTGTTGTTTTAGAGTTCATGACATTTTGATTAATAAGGTAATATGCAAACTAAATGCTGGGTGAAATGGATTGTAAAATCTTAAACTGCAGAAGTAACAATTTGTCTTATAACATTAATCATGGCAACTTGGTCTGATGCTTGTTTTCTTCTTCTTCATACTGAATTGCCACTTAAGCTTTGACCAAATAAAGAAATCAAGATTAGGTTGTCAGGTATCTCCACTAAGCTCATGCATTCTGGAGTGATTCTTCATAAGCTAAGGTTCCTCTGCAATTTGGCACTCAAAAAATGTGATTAGGTACAGCAAGAAATGTAACTAACTGGTCTCCTCTGCCTTTGAGTCTTAATAAACAGTCTATGACAAGAGTGGGAAAGTTTCTTTCCATATAGTTAGGAACCATATGCTTGTGGTGATGAAGCCAAAACCAGATCAAATCCCTAAATGCCTGCCTGCCTTCCTTTTTAGTTTTTAACATGCAGCCATTTTCTTGTCTTTTGCCCACTTTCTCCTCAGATTGCTCTTGCCTGAAATCAGAACTTATTTCACGCAGAGGATTTCGTGTGCAGGGCACACACTGTTGCCTTACGTCTCTGAAGACTCCATACCTAACAGTGATGCTTTCCCATATAAATTCCTCTCTTCTAACTCCAACCCTAACTTTTTTGCAAAAGTATGATCAAGCTTAGCAAAAAATAACATTACTGTTATTATTGATACTCTATTTCTCTTTTTGTGGTTCATATTTCTGTATTCTATGACAATGATTTTAACTGTTAATATGAACTGTCAAATCTCTAAAACTCTAATCAAGATACAACTATTTTAAATAAATACAACTAAATCAGAACAGAGAATGGATGCGGACTCAATGGGAAACAGCTCTCAAAAAAAGTCAGAGGAGAGCCACTTCTCTGGAGCTGGGGATAAAGACAACACTGTCCTGTGAAGGGCCTCCTCGAAAAGATGATTCCTCCAATCTGAATGAGAGAGAGAGAAGTTCTAACCCTTGTGCCATAATTATGCAGCCCCCCCCCCCCAAACTCATTCTGATTTTGTAAGCACTTTATCCATATTGGTCCTCCGTAATTTAGAAGAGACATGATATACAGACTGAGTATTCTGCTAAACTGCATTGTGAAGGAAAATGCCTATGGAACTGGGTTAGCAGATAATGCTAAGCCTAAATCAAGATTTAGAAATCACCATGGCTAAGTTCACACAACACAATAAGCCAAAACTGAACAAATCCTGGTAAGGCTTAGCACAATGCAGGAACCCAATTGTGCTAAAAGACTGTGCTAAATTAGATACATGAATAGATCTGTCAACATTGTAGAGGGAGAGCTGTGTTAGTTTATGGTTGCCAAAAATCAGGAGTCTAGTAGCACTTATTCAGACTAACAAATTTTATTAAAAGCTCTAAGCTTTCATGCCACTTTAGGTATCTGATGAAGCTGTAGCTTACAAAAGCTTATGACAATGGAGACAAGCGTTCCAGCAAGTAACCTGGCCCTGTGCCATGAAGGGCTTTATAGGTGATAGCCAGCACCTTGAATTGTACCTGGAAGCTTAGAGCAAGCCAATGTAGCTTGCAAAGCAGTGGTGTTACATGGGGCACTGAGATGCATCAATAAATACTTGTGCGTCTGCATTCTGGACCAATAGATCTATTTAATTAGACTGATTATAACAATCATGGTAATCACTTACAAAGAATTACCGTTTCCTTCAAATTTATCAGTTCAATCAGATATATCCAGTAATGTCTTCAAGCAATATTTCTGAAGGAACCAATGTTAATGATAGCAGCCTTTTGTGTACAGCTGCCAAGCTAGTTATATGCTAAAGAATTATTCCTATTTTTTGTATTACTGTAACTATTTGATCCTGAGGAATAGAATATTCTGACAGAAGAGACAACCTAGAGGTCTCTGTAGCCTGGTTCATAATTAATTTATATATAGTTAATCATTTCTCACTTTACCAAAATGATCTGCCGTTATAAAGAGCCGCAAGAGAGAAAACAACAATGTGGCTGTTTAACAACTATTATCTATCTCAAGATATGTGTATGACAGGAAGTATTTGCTTGAGCTGTTGTGATATCGCTGAATATTCCCAAGCATTATACAGTGTTTCTCAAACTTGGCAACTTTAAGACATGTGGACTTCAACTCTCAGAATTCCCCAGCCAGCCATGCTGGCTGGGGAATTCTGGGAGTTGAAGTCCACATGTTTTAAAATTGCAAAGTTTGAGAAACACTGCTTATAACATTTGTTGCCATAGCAAGTGCTGCAAGAGGGTTGCAGCGCAATTAGGGAGAAACCATTACATAGGGTCAGAATGGCTGCAAGGCCTGTGGCAAGTAGCTTAAATACAACCTAAGAGCTCCATGTCTCAGTGGTGAGTGTTTTCTTCTTTGAGATGAAGAAGGAATACAGTCCACTGGGTCTGTCCATTTTCACCACTTTCATAAGTGGTCTCTGTGCAACACAGAAGCTTCCACCAACACTCATAGTGAGTGGCTGGGAAGACTGCACGTGGCTGTTCCACACATCCAGTATCTCCATAGAAACCTCCTATGGCTTTTTAAAGTCCCAGCGGAGTCCGCTTCTGGCTGCAGGAGGCCGTGAAGGAAGGAAGCAAAGCAGGAAAAGGAAGTCATGCAGCCATTTCATTTTGCACTCCAAAGCAAGGGAAGGGGGCACATTATCCTGTGAAGCAGCTTGGGGTGCTTTGCTCAACATCTGTCAAAGTGACACCCTCCTACCCTCCCAAGATTTGCACATCGCTACTGAGTTCTGTAGAGGAGCCACCAAGACAGGAAGGGAAAGAACAGGGAAGCGTGCAAAGGACTTGAAAGTAGGAGCATCTCTAAGCTCTTAGACAAATGAGGAGGAGGGCCGAATTGCACACAACCTTTTACAATAACCAGCCATGAATTTTAGTTGAATTTAGCCCAATATATTGATGTAATCTGTTTCATCCTTGAAAACAGCTTCCTTTCCGCCTGGCTTCAGTTAATATCTCTCGCTACCACTTGGCTGCGGCTGCTACAACATGCACATTAAAAGCTTTTAAAGAAACTGACAGTGAAGCAATAATGTTTGAATAGTCACAGTAAGAAATGTCTCGGCTACTGGTGTGGCCTAAAATTCTGCCCTGGATTAGGTAAAGGCTAATAAGAAAGGCTGCTGTTGTGACTTGGGAAAACTGTTTCCTTATCATTGCTACCACAGAGTTAAAAGCTAAGCGCAAGGACAAGAAAACAACTGTGAAGAGGCAGGAGTGGGATTTATAAAGCAATTAACATTCATCAGCCATGGTGGGAACCTTAATCACTGCATTCCAAAATGAGACAGAGAGACAGTCAGACAGACAGATTATAAAACTATCAGTGCTCTGGACCATAGAATACTTTGGCAGAACAAAAGAGTAACAGACAGGCACAGAGACATGAAAAAAAAAAATCTGTTTTCTCACATAAGTGGTTTTAGCAAAGCAAAGTACACTTCTATGCTTTGGCCCTATTGTCCTAAGCCAGAAGGTAAATTGTTTTTTGTGCTTAATTCAGTGTTTTAACCTAACCATTTCATTCAACAAGCAACTGAATAAAAATTAAAGACAATGTGATTTATTACAATGTGAGAACTCAGTACTTCCTTCCTATCTCTTTTAAAGGCTTTTTCCTTCTTATCTCTGCAAATTACTCATTAATGGCAACTTTAAATAATATAAACATTATTTAATGTAAGAAATATTTGAAGCTTCGATTTGTCCTTATAATCTCTCAGAATCTTAATGGAAAGACTTACTCTCACCATTGTCATCCTTAGGGTAGACACACTGAAATCAATATCTTACAATTGATTTAAGTTAGCAATAAGTAACTTGTCTCATTTCAGTGATTTCAGCAGACCTTCTCTAAGCATAACTAAATTTAGGTAAATTTTCTGTCTTCAAAGCTGAAAATGTATGTCAATGCTCTGGATTTATTATCCATCTTAACATTCCCCCAAACTCAAAATTCCCTCCTTTCCTTAGGATATTGTGGGTCACTGGAGATGCACCTTGCAATCCTCTGCAGCTGATTGTGTAGCACCTAGCCAGAAATAGTTGCCCATGTCCTAACCCAGATGAAATTTCCTCCTGCCACCCAATTTTCCCACTTTATTCCACTTAGGGCCACCACATCTGCACTGCAAAATATATATCTATATCTGTATATCTTTGCTGGCATCTAGGGCTTGTCCAGATTTTTGCAACTTAAATATCGTAACTCCAATCCTGCATTCTCCATCTCTAGATCTTACCTTGCAATTCCCTGGAACCAAGGAGAGGAGCATGTCCTCTTAGACAAGAGAATTTCTAATGAAACGTCCAAAGCACTGGTTTAACATTTATAAATCTATTGGGAAAATGCCTATATGAACAAGACTTCATTCCCTAGCGTGGTCATTTTTTTAACTTATTTTTTTATTTTGCTAAATGTATGGCTACCAAATCTGGACTGCAAAAATCCAGATGATTGCTAGATAGCAGTAAAGAGTTACAGTTTTCTGTATCTTTGTTGTCTTCACAGAGCATCTCAGTTTTTGTAGGCTTGGACTGGTAGCCCTAGTACATATTTATATTACATTATTATATTTATATTTGTAAATCATAGCAGTACAGCAAACAGTAAAAGATCTTAAAATAATAAATCCAAGTCATGTGCTTCTTATGTGACAACTGATTTTATACTGGTATATCACACAAAGACCCTGATGCTGGGAAAGATTGAAGGCAAAAGGAGAAGGGGACGGGCAGAGGATGAGATGGTTAGATAGCATCACTGAAGCAATGAGCATGAAACTGAGCAAACTCAGGGAGGCAGTGAAAGACAGGAAGGCCTGGCGTGATATGGTTCATGGGGTCACAAAGAGTCGGACACAACTTAACGACTGAACAACAAATATTACACAACACTGGAGCAACTTCTTCAGCCAGGGGCACATTTGGAACGTTGAGAGCAGATTTGGGCTGCTGCAATCACAAACAGTTTCCATGTAAATTTGCCCATCTACAAAGGGCCGTAGAGCTATCAAATCTAGGCTGCAAATCCAGACAACTTCTACATGATGGCAGCAAAGTGATAAGTTTTATCCATCTCCTTGCTGTCATCCAGCACCTGTCTGGATGTATGTAACCCAGATCTGGTACCCCCAGCAAAAACATGAATTTTTCAAGCGGTAAATTAACTTCTCAGGATATGCTGCCATCCTAGTGGAACCTTTTAAGAGTCCAAAGGCATTCCAATAATAATTACAGTGGTAGGAACCAGTGGTTTGCATTATAGTATTGATTGATTGATTGATTGATTTGATTAATTGATTTGATTGGTATTCTACCTTTCTTATAGGAGCTCAAGGGTACATAGTGTTCCCTTCTCCTTTTCCCCTTACAACAATAAGCCCATGAAGGACGTTGAGCTGAAAGACACCCAAGAGTCACCAGGTGAGCTTCCATGGCTGAGGGTGAAGTAGGGTGTCCTCATTCCTAGTCCCTCAGTTTGAGCCCTACACCATACTTACCTGTTTCTTTTTATTTAGTTTTACCTAAAACAATCTATTTCTAAAACACAGGTGGAATCAGAAACCTGGTAAACACAAGGAGAGGGGCCTTGGGGCACACTGGTGTCCACAGTCACCACACTATCAACTCAAAGAGATTTTTCTGAAAGCTGAATAAGAAGAGCACATTTTTCCAGAAGCATCCTTTTGTTTACAGAGGTTATTTGCTCTCTGCCTCCCATTCTCTCTGTCTCTGTAATCCCATCTTCGTTGGCCATTGCTTTGGCTGCACAGCAATGTTCATTTTTTTTTAAGCAAGCTAATTGCCAGACTTGGCCCAACCATCATTTGATTGTGAATCCCAACTTAGTTTTTTGTGCCACATGCTTATCGTGTGAAGGGCTGCTGGTAAATATATAATTCATTACTTCTCTGTGTGAATTTGAGGCTCATAGGAAGCTATTGTAACAAATGATAAATAAGCACCATGATGCCAATGAGCTTAAATCTGAATTTCTGCTCTCCAATTACAGTACCACCACTGAAGTGTTAAGTGGATTCAAAGTTAGCATACAAAGCTGAATGGCAAAAAAGGCTTGAGAGGAGGAAAAAGAAAAGGGGGAATGGGGAAGAAGATGGAAAAGATGGAAAGCCCACTCTTTAACCTGAAGTCTGAACAGCTATTTATGCTCCGGGTTATACAGCTAGGTGTAGATTGGCTAAGAGGGCTTTTCCAAGGACAAAGTTTAAGAAACTGTAAAATTAGCATTTTCTTTCTGAAAAACCCCTTTTTTAAATGGGCACAGTGTTAATGACCACAAGGAAAGGTGTATTTCAGAAAGTGGTTAAGGTATCAAGAAATTGGTATTTTAATGTTTCCCTACTGAATGATAAAGAATTTATCACAATGTTTTGATTTGAATTTAGAAACATCAAGTGCCCAAATTTTTGAATGGGAAGCATATATATAAAGCATACATTCGAAGTAGAACTATTGCTTACGCATCACACAAAAATAAGATTAAAAATAAAAGGCAAAATAATTTGAGAGATGAATTGAAACACTTATGGGCACAGATGGTTAGATGCCCATCTACAGTTTTGTACAGAGAAATACAGAAAAAGAAATATGAATTAACTACTATAATATCACAACAGACAGAATTTATGCTAACATATTTAAGACAGAGATATTGGGAAAACAATGAAGACCCAGTAAGATCTTGGCTAATCATTTAAAGCAAAAACAAAACAAAACATAGGGCAATGATTCCAATCATTAGAGGTAAAAGAGATGAAATGTATAAAACTTTAAAGGGTATTAGTTGTCATTTTTTAAATTTTTATTCAGAACTATATAGTAACCCAGAAGATGTATTGAAGGAAGATACAGAGGCTTTTTAAAATAAAATTAACCTACCACAATTAGATGATACACATAAACAACTCTTATTCGCTCCACTATCTGAGCTGGAGATTAAACAAATAATTTTAAAAATGGCAAATGGTAAAACACCAGGATTACATGGATTCCCTAATGAGCCATACAAAACATTTATAGATCTTTTGGTGCCAAAACTTTGTTAAGTATACGAAGAGATATTTGATAAGGGAATTTTATCCCCGGCATTTAATCAGGCTTATATTACAATTATACCAAAAGTAGGTAAAGATCATACTCAGTGTGCTAATTATCGTCCAATCTCATTGATTAATGTCAACACAAAGATTTTAACAGCACTGTTAGCAAATAGATTACATCAAGTGATATCGTTCATTATTAAGAATGATCAAGCAGGGTTTATAAAAACTAGGAAAGCAGCAGACAATATTAGGTTAGTTGTAGATTTAATAGACTTGAATAAAAACAAAGATCAATTTATAATTTTATCATTAGATGCTGAAAAAGCCTTTGACAAAACACATAAGCAGCATATGTTTGCTGTACTAAATAGATTTGGATTTCTTTGGAATTTATAAAATGGATTAAAATATTACATGAGCCACCCACATCTAAAGTAAATGGTATATTTTTTCCTACTTTTCCACTATTTAGAGGAACTAGACAAGGATGTCCACTTTCACCCTTGCTTTTTAACATTTGTGTGGAACCCTTGGCTTGTGCTATTAGACAACACGGGAAGATCTATGGAGTAGTAGACAACTCAGTGGATGGCATTCTTTTCTAAACCTCACACTACTACTCCAGTGTTGATGCAGACGATAGATGTCTTTAGTAAAATAGCAGGATACTCTATTAATTGGTCCAAATTGGAATTGATGCCAGTAGGTGAAAACTTAGTTACCCGTTCATTTAAGGAATATCAATTCCATATTTGTACCGAATCTATTAAATATTTAGGTATGTCTATACCAAAGGATGTAACTCACTTAGCAACATGTAATATAAATAAAATATATAGAGAGGTTTCTTCAGATATCAATAGATGGGAGTCATTAAACCTCACCCTTTGGGGAAAGATAAACGCTCTTAAAATGAATATTATTCCCAGATTAATTTATATTCTGAGAGGAACTACAGTTTTTATATCTGGGAAATATTTTCAGAAAATAAATTCTTTGTTTAGAAAATTTGTAAGGGGTTCTTCAATATCTTTACAGAAAATGAAATTATCAATTAATGAGGGAGGATTTGGTCTTCTGAATCTGGAGCTATATCATCATGCTTACCTATTGTCAAGTATTAAATACTGGAAGCCAACAAGTGGTGTTAATTTTCCAACTTGGACAACTTTGGAATATACATATATAGCACCTTTGGTTGGATGGATAGTATTAGGATCGAAATATACTAAAACTCTAATATTGCTGGAAACAATTTCATCAGAAAGCTATGTAATGTCTAATAAAAAAAAAAAAAAAGATTTCACCCTTTTCCCCATGCCACTTTATTGGGAAACCCAGCTTCAAAAATTGGGAAAAATATAGTGATATGGAAAAATTGGATGGAAGCTGGGACTTGGGCTAAATTAACATTGGGCCAACTGACAGATGACAAAGATGAATTTTAATGTATTCTGTGTTAAGAGATAAATATCACCGATCAGATGTAACCCAATGGCAATATTTACAGTTACAATATTTGTTAACAACATTGTTTCGAGCAGCAGCATTTTCAGCTTCCGAGACACCTGAGATATTAGAACAACTTATTAAATCCTTTAAAACTAAAAAAATCTACTGTTAGTTTGTATAGATATTATCAATAAATCAATTTGATATGCAGATGTTAAGGGATGAGTGGAGTAAAGAATTAGAGGTTTCTTTATTGCCTAGACAATGGGAGATTGTCTTAACTTCTATAGCAAGAGTGCCAATGGATCTCAAACTATGACTTATACAACAAAAAATAATATTTAGAATTTACTGGACTCCACTTCGACCGTATAGAAAAGGACTGTCAAAAACAGCGTTTTGTTGGAGATGTAATAAGGACAATGCCTCTTTAAAGCATATGTTTTTACAATGTCCTATACTTACTAAGTTTTGGGAGAAAGTAGTGGACTATATAAATATGATTGTGCGACAAAAGCTAAAATTTTCAGAGAATAATATTCTTTTGAACTATATACCTAGTACATGGAACTTGACAACTGGACAATGTGAATGGATTCTCCATGCCCTTACTATGGCCAGAAGACTGATATTGCAGCCCTGGAAAGATAAACATATGGCCCCATTTATTCAATGGATTGAAGACCTGATTGCACTTGCCACCTATGAGTGGATTGCCTATAGACGTAGACTTTGTATGGACAAGTATAATGAAATATGGGACTCATTTATACAAAATACACTGGGTTAAAAAAAATGGTAGTCATATAATTCTATTAGAAATATACATGTACTTGAAGAATATTTGTATTAGATAAGCATATATAGAATTGTAACTGTTTACTGTTATAATGATATATTAACACTTTTTTTCATTTTGTTGTATTTTTTTTCACTTTTATGTTAAAAAAAATGACCACAGGGAAAGGTGTTACTAAAAGATCCTCTAAGGAAAAAAAATACTGCATTCACAAATCTTCCAGCTAAACTATATGAAGAGAGAGAGAGAGAGAGAACGGCTAGTGACTCATCAAAGAAACGGCTAAAAGCAAAGTAATAGATATAATTCAAGAAAGATAGAAAGAAACAAAAGTGGGTGCCAAGTAAATAATTTTCCAAGCTATTTCAGCAATATTATTCTTCTATTAGCTAAAATGTGAAACAAAGATGACTCTCATTTTCCAGGGAATGCAAATTGTTTTCCCAGTGTTACAAATTACTGTGGTTTAATGCTACAGAATCACGTATCATTTACTGAAACTCAGTGGGATTTACTTTAAGAGTACTGAAACATAATATATATTCATGCATTTTACATGTGTGTGTGTGCGTGTAGTCTCACACACTTATACAAAGTTTTAAAAGTACTCTAAGTAGAGCCTCAGACACCTTTGTCCAGCTATTAGTGAAATGAAAGATTAATGTATTAACAGACACTGAGCTGTAAGAAATAATCGGATCGGCCAGCTAGATGCAAGGGGAGGTGGGGGAGCATCTTACCTCCCAGTGGAATAACCCCTTACATTGCTGCCCAACCCAACAAGACCAAATGCTGAGACCTTTTGAAACGCTCCGCAGCCTCAGCGCAGGCTGAGCTTAGCGGGGACCCTCTCCGGTCCAAGGCAATGCAGAGACCGGATTCCCAACACATCAACGCCCTCACCGCCTTTACCTGTTGGGGGCCACCGGGGCAGCCAGGTGGGCGTATGCGGGGGACCGGAGATACCTCATCACTCTGGGGGTGTCGTCCGTCGCGGCTCTGCCCTCTTTCTCCCAGCCCCTGGCAAGCAAGCAAGCAAGAGAGCAAAGTTGCCCGAGAGTGTCCAGCGGGAGGAGCGGTCAGGAAGAGCCTAAGCACGCGCTCACCAGCAGCCAGTCCCTCCTGCAATCCCCGCGGGGCCGTGACCTCCGAACCCCCTGCCCGGGGCAGCGGCTCCCCCGCCTGCCAGCAGCGCCCCCGAACTCTGTCCCCCCATCCCAAGACACGCCTCCTCCCTGGCGGCTCCGGGGTCTCCTCCGCCTACCTGGCGCCCCCGGCGCCCCCAGCCGAGAGCCACGCCAAGCACAGGAAGAGGAGCAGGCTGCCGATCAGAGCGAGCAGGGCAAGGACCGCCCGCATCGTGCGCCCGCCCGCCTGCAGCTGCCGGGGCGGCTGGACGGCGACGCGATCCGACAGCTCCAGAAGGAGGGAGGGACGGAGAAGAAGCGGCGGCGGCGGCGGCCCCCCGCTGCGGTGAAGGCGACCCCGTCAGGTCGGCGGCGGCGGCGGCGGGCAAAGAAGGGGCGGCGATGGCCCGCCCAGGGTCGCCCCCCCCCCTTCGGCCGCGCCGCCTCCCCAGCTGCTTCAACTCGCGAGCGGCGACCACCGCCAGCCCTGCTCGGTGGCACGAGATTCGCCTCCTTCTGGGTCTGACGAAGCCGAGGGGAGGGGAGCGCCTCGTCCCAGCCCCGCGAGCATCGCTAGCCAGCCCGCCTCCATTTCGCTCTCCCGCTCGCTCCTCGCTCCTCTCCTGGCGACACCAAGCCTGGGGGGATGGAAACGGAACGGGGGGGCGGCGTGGAGAGGAGGTGGTGGGAGTAATCGGGTGCCGTGAAAGAGGCGAGCAGAGGAAGACCAAGCCTTTGCCACGCACCCATTTTCCAGCTGCGACAGGATCCGGTCTAGAACGGCGGGAAAGGGGGCCTCTGAGCATGTGCAGAGTGGTAGAGCGCCAGGGACCATGACCCGGTTTTAATCCTCTTCTGAGGCCCAATGAGACATGGTATGAGGAAGCCACCAGAGCCCCTTCCATATTTAATAATAATGGGGAGGGGGGCATTGATAGGTTTGCCAAACGTCTGAGTATGCTATTTTTGAGGTTTAAATTGTGGGCATCCATCCAAGGCTGCTTCTAGAGTGGACGAAGGCCAGGCCCTCATATGTGAGCAGTTTTTGCTCCCTTCTCCTCTACTGGTAATAGGGAGCAAATAAAAACAGAGGGAAAGAGGGCCAGCCTTGCCCCCCCCCACACACACACACCTCCCATCACTTGCCACTGGTTACTCTTGTTACCAATGATGTGTTTGCACAATGTGCTTGGGAAGGTCACTTCTATACCCAGCACCTGCATAACTGCAACGTGCTAAACATTACTTTTACCTTGAGTTAGTTTTTTATTTATCGGTTGTGTGAGCTTAGAACTTGGGTTAGTTCATGGACCGTTGCATGGATCAATACAAGCTGTTGACCCTCCAGCAAACTCAGTGACTGCATTCACACAATGACCTGCTTATTGAACAAATTGAGACATTTCTTGGGTCCACAGCTTGTGAAATACAGGCTGTCAAAGACTAGATCTGATGCATTATCTCCAGCATAAGGTGTGCTTTTTCCAAGGCCTACATGGACAGATGCTTGTGGAAAAGGGTTGAGAACAAAATGCTGGACTAGAAGGTCTTTGGTCCAATTCAGCAGAGCTCTCCTCGTCTTCCTAACATGGAATAGGCCACATTTTTATAGTGAGGGTTACATTCCTGTTTGGGTCATCTGTAGGGACCCACATGTTGATGAAGGTGAGACTTAAGCAAATAATATGCCAGACAAGTAATATGCTGGACAAAAACAAAAAATATATATACGTATTTGTTTTCTGCCATCTTCCTGTTCACTGTGTCACTCTTTTTGACACTTCTCTGTGCCATGGTTCTGTTTCTCATGGTTTTCTGGTCTTCCACGCCCAGCAGAGTACTTAGCAGAGATTACTCCTGCTAAGGGTCTCAAATGTTTGCTTACAGAGGGCTTCTGAAATAAAGCCAAGGGCTGCATTGAATTAGAGGGCCCACAGATGGCACTAATATTTGCCCACCTCTTTAGTCTTAATGAAAAGTCATATGTGCACTCTTGCATTTGGCCCTTGACCACCATGATTTCCTGGCTTGATTTGGCTTGGAGTAAGTTGGGAGCATCAAATAACTATTGTTTGTTTTTTGCTTATTGTTTGAACTGATCTAATTTGCTAGCACAGGAACCTATTCTTTGGGGATGAATCCCAATAAATCTCAGGCAGACAGAGAAGTCAAGAGATTTTGTGCAAAGCCCCCCCCCGCCCCCCCCAAATTTCAGTGCTTCATTTTTACAGAAATGTCCTAAAAGGCCATAAGGGAAGGCTGGTTGGAAGCTATAGCCAACCTAGAATTATACAATATAGTTTATTGCCTACCATCCACCAATATGGCAAACCTTTTTCATTTATGAATAATTTGAAGAAACTTGTGGAAGATTTTAAAAATATATTAAATTGGCTAGAAAAAGAGAAATCAAAGGCAGCTTTGTGAATCTCTGTGGGGCTTCCAAAGGCTATTTTGCCTTGGACAGCTTTTGACAGAAACAAGTCATATTTGGAGGCACATCCAATACGGGGTTATTAGTGTCAGATTTTTGTCTTCCTGGGCGTTTTGCACGCCGCTAGAAATAAAGATATTTACTCACTTGATATCCAAAATGCTTGTGTGCCTATGTCAGTGTAAATTCTACAGTAAGAGACACTGGGGGGAGAGAAGTTCTTATACTTGAACTCTGGAAACAGAGGGAATCATATTCCAATTAACTGAACTCCTTTTATTTCTGTCCTTCAGAGATGTTGTTACGATGCATGAAGAGGCTTTTGATGCTCTGAAGAACATTTATTTTTAGCATGCCATAAATTCGGTACCTGTTCTCCCTCCCCTCCCAACCAAAAAATTGTACCACAGATTGTGCCAAAGTGTTGAGTGGACATTTTTGTGTGCAAGAGGGTGAACTTCGAGTGGCATTAGTTATGATCTATTTCATAATGAAATGCACCCATACACTGAACTTTAGAAAGCTTAAAAATAGTTCAAAATAAATTCTTCCTAAGGATTTAGCGTGGGCAGTACTGAACATCTAAAAAGTCAAAACTCTTTTTATGGCAAATTAGAGGACATTCAGCAAACCAGAAGTGAAGGCAAGGATGACATTCAGATTCTGTAAAAGCTCTGCAGAATCAGGATATTCCTTAGCTAATGTAACATCCTGTCTCCAACAGTGGTCAGCCAGATGCTTCTGGTAAATTTATAAGCAGGACATGTAATGATTAGTCAACAGCTGTCCCCTATTGTCTGCTGTCAGCATCTGGTATTCAGAGATCTATCATCTCTAAAGATAAATATTCTACTTAGTGAACTACATGACTACATGATTTCCAATCTGGAACCACTTGAATGCTCTGTTCATACATGCTAACATCCAAATTAGGGCAATACTTAATGTTAGTTCAGGTCAAGGGCACGTAATAGTGTACAAGCATTTGAATATGCTAGATCTCTTCATGCAACATGGAACAAAAGTGGGAGGAAACAGACTCAGATCACATTCAGACAACACAACTAGTGGGATTGGATTAACAGAGAAAGTGATGCTATTATGTTTCTCCCTGTCATCCCCCAGGCCTTGCCAACAGCCACAGCTGGTTTGCTTCAGACTTTTCACATCTGCCTGTGAACCACTGCCTTCTTCACTGCTTCCTCTATTTATTTTATTCATTTATTTATACAATTTATATAGCTGCCCATCTCACCAGCAAGCGATTCTGGGTGGTGTACAAGGCTAAAAACAATCAATAAATATATTAAAAGAGATAAAAACCAACTAAAAAAAATAACAACAGAGGAAGAGATGTTAAAACTAATGGAGCCACCTCACTAACTCACCCATCCCCTGGGGTCCCCAGGCCTGCTGGCATAACCAGGTCTTGAGGGACCTTCGGAAGCTCAACAGTGAAGAGGCCAACAACGCCAAGGCAGGGAGAAGATTCCACAGTGTGGGTGCCACAGCAGAAAAGGCCTGCTGCGTAGGGCCCACCAGATGTAGCTCCCTAGGTGACAGAACCCATAACATACCCTCTGTGCTGGATCTAGTTTCTCTATCATCTGCTTATAACTTCTTCCAGCTGCCAACCATGGATTGTCTGGGGTTTTTTTTCCCTCCCTGTTTGTTCAAGCACCTATGCAACCTTGGCTGATCTTGAATAGCTACACAGGGGTAGACATGTTTGTACTAGGAGGAAGGGTCAGCAGGATATTTCAAGGCTGTAAGCTAGACTGGGAAATCAGAAAAGCATTCCAGAAGGAGGCTGTGGGAAACATTTCTATACTGGAGATGAGGAAGAGCCAAGTTAGTTTATGAACAAAGTAGAGTCTGGTGGTACACTCAAGACTAATTAAGTTCATTTATTATGCTCTAATAAACTTGATTAGTCTTGAAAGTGGTACCAGACTCCACGTCCACTTATTTTTTGTAGTTTTTCCAAGAAATGTACATGAAAGTATTCATGTACTCATCAAGTGTTCAGCTTGACTCACTTTTATCCCTCAGGTTGGTAAGAGAAGATACTTTCAGCAGACAGCATAGTTAACTCTAAACAATCAAGAAGTGTGCAGGACCAGGGGCTTGCTGTGTTGTCTGAATGGACGGTATAAATCTACTGTTCCCATCCTAAGATGAGGTGTAGCCACAATGTCAATCATATCCTTTTAAAATTTTTAATTTTTCTTTCTTCTTTTTTTTCCAGATTTTGCTTGTTACCATCCTTCTTAAGAAACAGTCATAGAGAATTGAAATGGCTCGCATGCTATTGGATATACCTGATTAGCACATTGCCTTAATATGGGTTTCAGGGTTTTTTTGTTTTTTTATGGCCAAAATAACCTTGGCTTTTCATCTTCCAGCTTGATTATAATCACGGATAGCCTAGAATAAATATGGCTGTGTTTGTCTATGCATGCAACAAAAAGGAAAGGTGTTAACAAGCCCCCTTCGGCAAAATGCTAGGGAGTTCAGTGGGAGCCCAGACCAATGATATGATAAAGGCAGGAGCATCTGTGGTGTGTATCTGTGTGTGCGCGCACACTACAAAAATTAGTATGGCAGACATGCCCATGCAACCAAAGCCACAGTTCTTTTAAAAGTGCAATGCATGTAAAAAGGGGTTGAACTTCAATCATGTGAGCACAGCCATCATCTCAACCTTTTTGATCTCCCCTCATAGAGACTTCTGAACACAGCCCACAATGTTTGTCTGTCCCAGTTCTTTTGTGGTGAGGTCGATATCCATTCATTAGCTGCTCTTGAAGCGGAAACTCTAGTTCCCTCATTCCCTTCATAACACCCTCTAGTTCAATGTTTCTCCACTTTGGCAACTTGAAGACATGTGGACTTCCACCTCCCAGAATTCCCCAGCCAGCTGGCTGGCTGGGGAATTCTGAGAGTTGAAGTCCACACAGCTTCAAGTTGCCAAGGTTGAGAAACACTGCTCTAGTTATATAAATCAGTAGCTATTACGGCAAGGCTGAGAAAGAAAACATTGCATGAGACACTGAAAGGTCACCGGCGGGCTGAGCGATGTGTATCCAAAGTTTAGCCGCCAGCATCCTGCCAGTTTTGCAAGCCATTTTTATTCCTTTCTATCTTGTCTCTCAGTTCAGAAAGAACTCCAAAGAGACTTAGAAAAAAAATACAAATAATAATGTTGTTCTGGCAAACATCAGTTGTGGCAACACGTCATTTTGCTGTTCTTTTCATGTGGTTAGTATTTCATTCATTTTTCATTGTCTTCAACTCCTTGGCTGGCCTTGAAATAATTAAAAAGAAAAGAAAATGTGTGAGGTGAAGCTCCATTTTAATTTGATGAGGTTTTTAGATCTTGGATGAGACTTAGTTGCTGCTGAAACTGGAAGTATCTTGGTCGCTGCTTTTAATGGCTATTTATACTTATGGTGTTATTGATTATTAATTTATGGTATTTTATTTTAATACCACTCTTCCTCCTGAAGGACCCCCAAGTGGTATACAAAAAAGAACAATAAAACCATCTTCAGGGCAAAAGTATAATAACTATAATCAGTGAAAGTAATAACAGTTACAGTCCAACAATTAAAACAAGTTTCATTCCAAATGCAGTCTGGCGCTGAGCGTTTGCTTTCTGTTTATGGAACATCAGATGTTTTCTCTTTTATTGATATGATGTAAGCTGCTCCTGGGGACTGTTTCAAACTGAAGGGCCCCTATAGGAATCTTAATTAATTATAGCAAGAGTAATGAACTTGATGCCCGTGGGAACCAACACGCTTGCAGACATCTCCCTTGGCACTAACAAACTCTCATTTTCCACCTTACTTAATTCTTCTAAAGATTCTTTTAAGTAAAAATAAAAATAAATGGGAAATCAGCATGCTATAGAGCAAAAGAGCAGCCTCTAGAACCAACTTTATTTAAAGAATGCTTAAGGGTGCCAGACATATGTTTATATTCTTACCAACTAGAAAGGACTTCTTTCAAAAGGTGCCCACTTGCTCAAGAAAAAGACGATTCATTGGAGAAGTAGGGGACATCTGGGGCTCACCTGCTTAGTTTCTAAGAAATGGGGGTTTGTGACTTCTTACACCACCATGGGAACCATTTTGGGAGTACTCTCACAATATACTCCCCAATCCTAAACGTGCCCACCAAGCTAAAAAAATGTGGTTTCTCCAAAATTGCAGAGACATGATTTCTCCCTTGAGTTCAAGCATTGGTTGACTAAACTCAATGGATCAGTTTGAAACATTTTCCTACTTGTGGAATGAGATTTTCCATCAAAAGAAAGTAATTGCTGAGCAAAGTTTGAAGAAGACAAAAGCATCACAGAAAATGAAACAGGAAGGTTGTGTGGCTGAACTGAGGCCTGGATCCATGATGCAGATAAATAATATTAGATCTTGTGCTTAATGTTCTTCCAGGATTCCTCTTTAGACGGCCATGTGTATCATTCCACTTACAAAGCATAGAAATCCATTTCCTTCTTGTATTTCCTGCTCCACTGTAACACTATCAAAAAACCAATTTGCTCTGGTAAATTTTAGAGCGAAGAGCAAAGTAAAAATGCTCTGAAAAAAATAGGCAAGTTTCTCCAGTTTTTAGAGAAGGTAAAGATCGCAAAATATTGGACTGATTTATCAAATGCAATTCTTAGGAGGGAAATTCTAGCTATACCTTGTAGGACATAACTGGACCAGAGTCTTCTAGGACTGAGGGTGTGATCAGTGGCTCTTGGTGAATCTACTGAATATATAAGGAATCAAAGTTGTCAATCCAAGCATTTGCATTGGTCCACATTTGTGCAAGCTCACCAGTCTAGAAAGTAGCCCTTAGGGAACCACATTTAGCTCAGATCACCTACAGAGGCACATGAAGATCTGCAAGAAAGAATTCAAAAGAGGAAATGCAGTGTAAAGCTATCAAGTTCAATTTTATTCTTTGTCCCTGCAGGCGATATCAGTCCATCATCAGATTCTTGCTGCATGTTCCCCCGATACAAACAAATAAAGCAGCAAGTACAATTCATTATTTCCAGGAGATTCTTGATATCCTAAATTAGCTGGATAGCAGAGGGTCATTGTCTTCATCATCGCTGCATACAGGCATTTTCCACACATCCACAGTATTTACTCTGCTGTTCATACAAGCTCACAGTGTGAATTCTCAAGGAACTATTACAAAGCACATTGTGAATGCAAATGAAGTTGTTGTGCAGACCTTTCTAACTGATCCTACAGGCAAGTGGCTTGCTGGAGAATTCAAAGCAATTGTTCAGAGCAGCATGATAAAATCAGTTCCACTAACCCTCCTCCTCCAATTAAAATAGACATGCTCATCCTACTCATTATGTCAATTAATCTATAAATGTTAGTATACCATCTATGTTGAGGTTGATCAGGATTCTGATTCTTCTGGTTTTGCACTCCAGTCTGGACATTCTGGTCAAGTTACAAAAAAATCCCAGAAAATAAGACAGTACAGACACACAAAGAGATAGTATGGATTTACACCTGAATCATAACTCCCTTCCTCTTTGCCTGAGGGTTTCTGCAGGCAAAGAAAGAGTGAGTTTAAATGGCTAAACCCGTATTCTCCCTTTGACAAAACTTGAGCCAACTTTGGGCAAAGTTTGGAAAAAGTACTGAAACCTCCATTCCCTGCAGGGACATGGTGATGACAGAAACACCAGATAATGATGATGATGATGATGATGGAGGAGGAGGAGCAGCAGCAGCAGCAGCAGCAGAAACAGAAGCAGAAGAAGGAGAAGGAGATTGTTAGTATTATTTTAAATTAGGCATTTCCAATCTGGTATCCTTGGGCACAAGTGTGCCAATGGGATGACATCCTGTTTAATACCCACTGGCCCATCTCCCCCAATTGTGTATTTAGGTGACACCTGATATCAGCTCACCTACCTTCCCCTTCCTGCAGTTGCCCATATTTCCAGTTAGGTTTGTGTTCAAGGACATTTCATGAGCCCAAGAAAATGAACAAAAATGAGTGGCTGCAACCCTGAGCTTATTTTGGAAGGATCTCCATCCATCCAGGAAAAAAAGAAAAGAAAAGAAAATGGGATTGGTAGGGACCACTGCAGTGACTGACCTTGCCCATCTAGGCAGTAATTTTCTGAATGACCAACTTCTCATAGCAACCATTCTGTACAAGTGCTTACAAGATGCTTTCCCAATCCAAATGCACCTATTTTGCTAGATTATTGCCAAGCCAAGTACCTAAAATCTAAAAGCATTGATTAAAATACTTTCTTCCATTGGAAGCATTCGAAAACAATCATATTTTTAAGACCAGAACTATTACTCTAAAACAAATATCTTGATGTATGCTCTTCCTTTACTTTTTCATTTTATTATATATTCAGTATATTTGATTTTGAAGAAAAGTCAAATAATTATAAGGCTTATAATACTGACATTCGAACCTCTAACTAATATTGATAGAATATTCACTTTCCTTTTTCTTTTCTACTCTCTTCTCTACATTTAATACTCCAAGGACCCTACATAACAGAATATTAAGGATCTAAGCATATTATATAAATATTGTATTGAAACTACATATTGGACTAAAACTGAGAAGATGGAGCAATAGATGGTTTATATGGCTAGATTTAATAATATGTTAAAGGACTGAGCTAGTTCTATATTAACATTTTATGGATATACTTTCAGTTTCTATCAATGTCACTCACTTATTCACTATTCAGGGTTTTTTTTCTCTGTATAAAGAAGTGGCTTCCGATCTTCTTTTCAGCACTTATACAAACAATTCTAATCAAACTTCTCCCTCTAAGAATACATCATAATTCCCTTCTTTCTATCACTAATCATCAAAACCATAAGTCACAAAATCATTTTCTTTTTTACACCAAAAGTCCACAAAGCTTAGGCAAGACATTAAATGGGGTGATACGAATTTCAGATTGAGGATTGCAGCTTGCCCCCCAATGGCTTCTGTGTCGCAGCTCTTTGGCAGTTGCTGAGCTGTTACCATTCATTGAAAGCACACATTATCTACCTTGGAACACACCGCACAACGAAAAGGAAGGATTGTGATGACTGTTGGTACTGAGCAATGAATATGGAACATGTTTTCAATAAAAAAAGGCTGGCTAACAAAAAGGTAAAGAACAAAACATTGGTAAAGGCAAACAGCTGCAAGGCTGAATTAATGTTGCAAAACACTGAAATAGGCCTGTTCCCGAAAAGCTTCCCCATATGCAGAGCTCACAAATCGTTTATGCTTTTAAAATATCCACGTTTAAGCATTAAGTGCTTTTGAAGTGGCTTCTACCACTAGTGCAGATCCACAACTATTTCAGTTAAACTCAGCTTCTATGAAAAGGCTGGTCCTCCTGCTGGTGTTTGATTAAACTTCAATGGCTTTGAGGAAGTTAGATTTTTTTTTTCAATCTTCTGCCCACCTTTCCTTTTGCATTCAATACATTCAGTTATCTCAGTAGAAAATATTGAAATGCATTTAAATATAGGGCTACAAGTGACCCAAAGTCACACAGCTGGGACCTGTAGCTAAGGGAGGAGTAGAACCTGCTCCTAGTCCACTATCCTAACCTTACTCCATGGGCTCTCACTTATATATGTGTGTATGTCTGTCACTTATATATGTCTATGTACGTCTGTGTGTATATGCATGCACACACGTGCAGGGAAATTGTGGGAAGATGTGGTAGCCTGCAGTTCAGACCAAATACCTTCCAAGCTGAGATAACAAACTGTCTCAGTCTGGTCAGGATTTTCTTATGCCAGTTTAAAGCATAAGCTGGAGCACAGGACAGAGTAGTATAAGGATGCAGTGCAGATATGCCCTTATTTTTTCCACCATCCAAGTCCAAGCATGGCAGGCATTCTGTGAAAGCATCTATCACAAGCTTTTAAAATTCCAGATCTCAGTGCTTCAGAAACCTTGCTTGGCCTCCTTTAGATTTGGGCCCTAATCAAATTATCCGTGTGCCTTGGAAGAAGTTCATCTAGGACTTTTCAAAACACTACTTCTAGAGAGACCAGTGGTGATGAAGTCATGGCATCAGAATTAATTTTGGAATGATAAAGCAAGCCAAAAGAGAATAGGAAAAGTAAACACCAAAGGAACACCCAAACCTGCAGAAGAAAAAGAAGCTTCAGAAGAAGTAGGGAAAAATATAGAAGGAAGAAATTTAAAGCTAGCGACTGGAGAAGGCTATTGTTCCTAAGGAGTTCCTAAAAATAAAAAAATAAAAATATTTCACTTCACCACCTACTGTAGAAATAATTGAAGGAGAGATCATAGATAATTATCCTACCATTTGCAATAAAAACTCAATAAACTCGTAATTATGAAGATTTGTCTTAATAAACCCCATTATTCAGCATGCAGTAGCTTGCATCATTTCTAGAGTTTAATTGCTTGTATCTGATGAGTTAGTCACGTGGACTGACTTGAATTAATTAGAATCAGATGTTAACCTGTTGTGCATTTTCTAAGTTCTAATACTCAACATTTGCTCTGGGAATGAAAATATATTACTGAAGTACTAAGTCTAGGATGTCAAAGGAGATGTGGAAGATGAATCTTTAACCTTGGAGAGCTAACTGGGCAACCAAGAATAACTAACACTAAGGCGATATATCATCCTGTTCCAGGTTGGTTTTAACCCTTAATTGTTGAATAAACCACAATACAATGAATTCAACCCCAGTTACTATAGTCTTGTTCCTTGGTTATGAAAGCTGAAGATGCATCTGGTTATGGGGAAGATACATAAATAAATGTTTTCAACTGTGCTATAGCCAGCATATTGAATAAATGATATGCCTGTTTCTTATCCTTACTTCCTTATCGGCAGGTATGAAACTGGGGAGGCATGCTGAACTAGTTGATGTATAGTTGCTTCCAGTAGCAGAAAACATATGGAGAACATTAACATAGTGATAGCAGAATCTTTCTTCAACATTAGTTATGGGATAACAAGATAAGTGTAAGAGATGTACAACAGATTGAAAAACGCCATAGCTCTGTCCTTGAATGCTTCAAGGTTGCTCCTAAACAGCTGCACCCAGATGCAGCTGCCTCTTTGTGCTTGTTGGTGTAATGGTCATGTCTGTATCACTCCTTTTGATGCTCATACAAGCCAGCTTTCCTGGAAAGGCCACACGTGAAATAAAGTTATATTTGCAGCCACAGCTGATTGTGCTGATCTGGTTTTCTGTAGAATATGTTGCTGTCATTTAAGGATTTATGCTGCTGTCAATGGATAATACATCAATTATTAGGGACGAAACTGAGAAATGGAATCCGAAGAAAGCTGGAGGCATTAAGGATTGCTTCATCACAGATAGCAGGGCAATACAGCCCTTTCTGCTCTCTTTAAGATGCCCTTAATGACCAAGTTGAATTCCAGCCACAAAGAGTAGAATATGATTGAGGTCACACATCATTCTCAGCCTTAATTTGTTGAATAAACTACAGTAGCATTGTTTGGGCCACAACACTGTATAAACTAAGGTTGGTAGGGTTCACACAACATGTTGTCCAAAACTAAGATTTAAACACCGCAATGGTTGGGTTCACCCAGCATGTTAAGTCCCAAAGAAAGACCAACTTTATTTATTTATTTATTTATTTATTTATTTATTTATTTATTTATTTATTTATTTATTTATTTATTTATTTATTTATTTATTTATTTATTTATTTATTTATTTATATATATATATATATATATATATATATATATATATATATATATATATATATATATTTTTTTCAAATTTAGATACCGCCCAACTCACAAAAAAATTAAAAGAAAACATGCTTAACATTTTGTGCAAACCAGCCACGGCTGAGTTTACATCACTCACCAATCCATAGGCCTCATGTTTTTTGAACACAGGTATCCAAGGAGGAGGGGGACGCGGTGGCGCAGCGGCTTAATGACGCTGAAAGTGCCGGCCAGAAATGGCTGAAAGCTTCAGCGGTTCGAGTCCAGCCTCGCGTTAACAAGGTGAGCTCTTGTTTCTATACCCGCAGCTTCTGCCAACTCAGCAGATCGAAAACGTACGTGAGTAGATAAATGAGGACTCTCACTCCGGTGGGAGGAAAAATGCTGGCAGCGGCTCAACAGAGAGACGGGACAGTTGCCGGTAAATCGTCCGAAAAAGGGGCGCGAAGCAACGGAAATCCCGCCTCCTGTGCTGCCAGCTGGGCTGACGCTCTAGGAATTAGGCTCTGGCAAAGTCTAATTCCGAAACTAGAAAGATGCAATTGCCTTGAAAACCGCTAGGGGGCGGTCACTGCAGGGTCAGTAATGACTGTTAAGCAGTTTAAAAAAAAAAAAAAAATCCAAGGAGGGGTATGTGTGTAAAAAAATCAAAATGGCAGCCACAACCAAACAATTGAAACCCACCCCTTTTTTATGTGTGTTGCATGGGTGATGCATATAAAATGGTAGGGAGCTTTGATCACCCCATTGTGGCTGCCACCTTAACCTTTTTGACTGACCCTGCCAATGCCTCTATTTTTGCACCACAAAGACCAGGTTCAGATAACATTCTAAGCAAAAGTGTCTGAACACAGCCTTTGATTCCTTGTGTTATTTGACTCCAATGAATGGCTAGCTATAAATCATGTAAATGGTGGCACATTGATGCATACCAAAAACAGGACAATATCTCTTGCTTTGAAGAACCATTATGAGGTACAGAGAAACACCCCCTCCCCACTCCTCAATCCCGTTGTCTTTGTATAATGTATAAAAGTTCATTGTATAATTAGGGTCACTGCTGACCTCATTTTTATTTTCTGTGATGGAATGTATCTATGAAGGGTGATGTGGTGGATTGCAGCAAGGCTATCAGGAAGGAGGGGGTGCATTCCAGGAAGGGCAGGGAGACAAAAGACAACACAGTCCGCAAGAGGAGTGTGGGAAGTGTAAGAAGTTCAGGAGAGCCACTCCCTGGAATCTCCCGGGGTATATCCACTAGTTGCAGTAGTATAGATTTAGTCTGGCAAGATTCTGTCTATAGGGTGTAAGCAAATAAAGGAACTGGACTCAACTGGACTGTTTCACTGTTGCTCTTGGGCTAAGCTTGACATTTTCCGGTTTTATGAAATAGCTACAGCTCTATAGCTAAGTTCTAATGAATACACACACACACACACACACACACACAGACCATTTCTTGCATAACTCATTTGTACTTGCTGTATAAGATCTAAGAATTCTTTGTGTGCCTGTGTGTGAGAAGCTGCAGAAAGAAAACAGAGTGTGCAAGTAATGAAATGATCTTCATATTGCTTTTCTCTTCTTGTCTCCAGGGTAAATAATAAACTTAAATGGGAAATGCAAGAAAACAGCTATGGCTTTGTACTATGGGATATGGAATTCCATTCAGAGGCTTCTTTTCAAAAAAATTAGTAACATAATACACAGCACAGTTCATGATGGTTTTAGCTTATGAGGAATTTATGGTTAACAATGTTACCTAAATATTGCTGCATCTGAAATGATATTTAACCACTCTCCTTTACTGGTTGGGATGGCTTTCGTAGGAGCTTTAGTCTGTATTACCTATATTAACAGTTTTTATTGGAACTGTGATTTTAAATGTTTTGCATCGTCCCCAGAAAGCCTCAGCTAACACTGTAAGAGGTTTGGATTAATTTTCCACATTTACTTGCCATCATGCAGCTGCTTACAGATAATTATCTCCAATGTTTTTCCTCTCTTGCACATAATTCATCAATAAGATAAAACACTAGATGGCGCAGGACCTGTTCCCAACAAGAACAAACCAGATGATTACTAAGCCACCAAGCCAGCACAGCAACAATGAAAATACTTCAATTAGGAGAAAGAAAATAGTGCTTGTAACACCATGGCCATGTTGAACCTGAATCAGAAATTTTACAGACATCCCACTTTTTTGGTCTTCGTTACAGTAATAGCATACCCTATCTGATAAAAGGAAAGTTTTCAAGTTTATAATGCTATTTTAAGAAACTTAATGGGGGTTCTAGGAATATTGAGTCAAATAAAGAACAAAATAATTCCATCGTGTATCTAATTCATACTCCCTGAGCTATGATATATCTGAACTAGATCTTTGTTACATGTTGATATTTGCATTTTTCCATTTTTTGCTATTTATGACATTTTATTTTTAAAAATGTATATTTTAGGAAAAATATGTACAACTGTGTATATTAGAAAAGTTTGTGCAGACTTCAAAGAAGTCACAAAGTGATGTAGAAACCAGATATTCTTATTTGCAGCATAAAGTTAGGGAAGCTAAAGTAAGCTTATTTTATTGAATACACAAGATCCTGCTCTGTAGCATTTATAAAATTTGCTATTCAAGGCATATTTTAAAAGAACTGTTGGTCTGTTATGGTTTTGATGGTTGCAATACATCTACTCCCTTTTGGAAATTTGTGGGAGTTCCAGCTAGGGGCAAAAATATTCTTCCTTTCCAAGTATAGTGAGGAAATTATAATTTTCTGGCATCAGAATGTAATTACTCTGTGAAATCTGCTTGTCCAAAAGTTTGTAATTTAGGCATGAATGTAGAAAATATTGCCATTCTACTAAAGTTATTTGTGACAGTGTCACATTCCCCAGTCTGGCTGTGGATGATCTCCTTGCGTGATTATTAGATCATGGAATCACCTTGAAGAAATCACTTAAAAAAAAATGGCCCTAAAAGAACTGTTGATAAAACAGGACCTACCCCTTCTACAGCAGCAAAGCAGATTTTTAAAAGAATAATTTAACATTATTTATTTATTAAATGTGTATGCCTCCTGACTCCCAGCAACTCTTGACTGATTCCACTGGCTGAACTGAAAGAATGAAATTTTACTGAATTAAATTCAATGTGATGACAACAGCTACATTTGTTTGGGGCAGTGATGGGGGAGACTCCTACTTTTAAAAAAGGATGTGTACATTAAGAGTTAACTTGTTTGGAGTTTTCAACAGTTTTGGAAGACATTGCAGTTCTGAGGCTGCAAAGACCACTGGGGTGCAGAGTTGACTATTGAACAGGGAGACCCTCTAAGTGAAAATAGCTGATGGGAAAGGGACAGTAGGAACCAGAGTTGAAGAAGCACTTTGGTATTCTTTCTGTTGCTCAACTTGATCTGCTTTCCCATTATTTACATGTCTGGCTGTTTAGATAAAACTCCCTCCTGTTATTTCTGCTGGCTCAGTTTTGTTGTACATGGCTATTTGAAACCCAGTGAAGCTCATGAAATCCTTCACTTTACTGGACCCAGTTTGCTTTGTGAGTTGATTTTGCCGGTAACTTTTAACCACAAAGAAGAATGGTTTGACCTGTGCAAGTTTGCAGAGATAAACCTGATCTAGACAAACTAATGCCCCAAAGCCTATAATTACAATCTATTAGTTACCAAAAATGTGCTTCTATCACCTCCTACTTCTTCTGCAGTTCCCAGATGGGTCTCTTGTTGACATCCAAAACACAGCAGATATTGTTTTGTCAGGTGTTTACTAAATACCAACTGTGTTTTGCAAAACTGCCACCATCACAGTAACTCATACCTGAAATTGCAGATCTCCCCTCATTTAGGAAGTAAAGCAAAAAAAAATAAAATAATTACAGTTCTCTTAGTAGTGCAGTGAGATTGTGTATTCACTTCCACCAACCTGTGTTTCCCCTTTCTAGGGCTTGTACTGAAAACTCTAAAGCTTATAGAAGCTCTAAAGCAGTGTTTCTCAACCTTGGCAACTTGAAGATGTGTGGACTTCAACCCCCAGAATTCCCCAGCTGGCTGGGGAATTCTGGGAGTTGAAGTCCATACATCTTCAAGTTGCCAAGGTTGAGAACACTGCTCTAAAGCAGCTCTGTCATGACTGTTCAAAATAAGTCTAGTAGGCCCAATTTCCATATATGTATGTATGTATGTATATAAACCATAGCATCAAAGGTCTGATCTCTACAAAAAGCAACATCTGAATAATAACTCAATAGGGCCAGTTAAATGCAAGTTGAATTTTCAAGTCCTGTTACCACTAATCTAACAAGTTTGAGACATACTAAGAAAGGATCTGGAGCTACTTGTGGCCCCCAAAGCCTTGAGAATAGGTCCATGGTCACCCCAAAAGTTGCCTAAAATTATTACTTTTAATGTAAAAAGAAGGGAAACATTATTAAAGACGCAGAATAATAATATTCTTTTCATTTAATTAAATTAAATTGAAAGTACATTAAATCACCTTCCTAGTCTTTGTCTCCACTTAACATACTTTTTGGAGTATTGCCCCAGACGTGCTGTTCAGAAGCCTAGCGCAGCCCTCAGCTTGAAGAACAATTGACAGAACAGACATTAGTTTATTTTTGTTTCTTCTCTTTTCATTTCTGTTCCTTTTGAGTTACATGCTGCTGTTATATTTAAGAGAGACCAGGCACCATTTGCTGTTTTAGAAAGGATTACATCATACCTGAATCTAGAAACATGATTCCATTTATATTGGCATTGCGATTGAATATATTCAGGTTTCTTCAGATACAGAGACAGCCTGTTGCTGGCTTTGCTCTTATCATTAAATTGTCCTAAATCTTCCTTCTGTCACCTTATAAATATTGCCACTTCCTTTTTTACTCTTTAGGCAGCTGCTGCTTCCAAAAGAGAAATTTATCATTTTGCAGTGTGATAATAATTCAAAGTGGCAGTAGAGTCTTAATTAATGGCTCAAAATGGAATGAGTTCTTTTTAACAGCCCTTAGATTTCCCTGCCTGAATTGTCAGCTTCTTTTTGAACAGTTGGGCAAATCCCTAATTTACATTAAAAGTTGAGGACAGACGCTTGCAGTGACTAGGAAAATATGTTTTTAAATTTAAAAACTACAGAACAGCCATCCTTTGTGAGTCCTTTTGTATCGCTGCGAAGGAAAGGAGAAGGAGAAATCTGAATAATCTACAGACTTCAGTTTAAATAAAGTGACAGCACAAGTATTTGTCTTTGGAAATAAGTTCAGTGAGACTTACTTCCAAATAAGTACACATCTTATTGTTTCCTTAGGTTGGTGCCTTTGGTTTGGTTTATGCAAGGACCAAATAATAGAATTTGGATAATAGATTACAGCGCTTCACACTGAAACTGGGGTATTTCGGAAGTCTCTCCATTATTTCCCTCTGAGTAAGATTTACTAGCATATCAGGGGAAACAACTTTCGTTTAGGCCATTCTCCATTTTGCCAGCTGAGTTCTTAGGTGCAGAAGCCATCAGGATGAGTTTGGGCTAGTTGGTCTCATTCAGCCCAATTCACTTCACAGGACTGTTGTCATGAGGAAAATAGGCAGAGGTACGCTGCCTTGAAGAGTACAAAATAAAAGTGGGGTATCAGTCAGTCAATCAAAGAAAGAAACAAAAGCTGCAATGTTCTGTATTATTTTCTCAGAGTAAATGTAGGAAATGGGAATTATGTCTGTGTGGACTTGCAAAAGATCTTCCATCATGAAATATGTCCTTATGGCTTCCAATATGAGATAAAGGGGTAATTGGCTTCTTTTGGCTAGTTGCCCTGTGTGAAAAATGTATATAAAAGTATACATGTAAATGTAAAAATGTATATAAAGGTGGGTCTCCTTCTGTCTCAGTACAGGCAGTATGAGAAGAAATATTGTGAGCCCAGTGAACTCTTCAGCTTTAGCATAGCTGGTTTCTCACTCTGCTTCCCAACGTGCTCCACCTCCATGTGGAAGTCAAGACATCACAATCATTTCATCAAGCTGAGCCAAGGGGAAGGCGTCCATGGGAGATGTCATAGTCTGCAGGATAGCAGGCACAGCTTCAGTCAAGGCCTCCACCTTTTATACATACATATATCATGCCCACAGATGGGGCTTTGATTGCAACATCATGCTCACTATTTGCAGGTTTTGAGGCCCCAGATGCCCCTGACCAAGGGAGAGTTTTTTCTTAATGCAATAAACCAACAAATAATTTTAAAAAAATACACAAAGGCTAGGTCAAGGATTGGGAGTATATAGAATTTTTAGATTTTCCCATTTGGTCAATCATAGGGAGTCTTTGTCAATTCATGGAAGCTCTGGGCATATCAAGGATGATAACTGTGAGACCTTGGTAGGTGGCCTAAAAAGCTTTTTTGGGGAAGGGGATATGAAACTAGTGGCTCTGTGGAAGTGCCCACAGTTAATTTAGTAGAACATTGAGTCACTTCAATCCAGAAGATTAAATATATTACATATAAGGTAAAAGAGTGCCAGAACAATGTATTTTCCTTGGTAATTTAAAAGACAGAAGTCAGCGCACTCAACCTGATAGGGAGGTTTAATTTATTCTACAATTCAACAAACCCAATTTGGCTTGTCCAGTCAGTTTGAAGGAGGGGAGAGGTTGAGCCCAAAGCCCTGGGGCAGAGACTGCAACAGGATTCAGTGCTTTTGTCCTTCCTGTTTTGAACCTCTAGGTGACGTCATTCATTGACACAGGGTCAGGTATCATCAATAGGCAGATGATACCTAGTTGTATATCTTGACCCTTGGTCAACAAATGATGCTGTTAAGGTTTTGTCTCAGTGCTTGGAGGCTGTTGAGGTCTGGAAGGGGAGGAACAGGCTTAATCTGAACCCTGCCAAGACCAAGTAGCTATGGGTTTGTGTTTTGGTACCAGAGTTTTTTCATCTTTAGTTCTGAATGGGATAACACTTCCACAGATAGCACTGATGCACAATTTGGGGTCTTCCTGGACTCATAGCTCCTTCTTGAAGAGTAAGTGGCATTTGTGGCCAGGAAGGCCCTTGCACAGATTCACCTGGTATACTAATTGTGCCTTTCCTGGATTCCCTTCTCATGGTTGCTCGCACCTCAGTCACCTTGTGAGTGGACCATTGCAATGAGATCTACATGGGTATATCCTGGAGGATCACTTGCAGGCCAAAACTGATCCAGAATGCAGCAGCATGAATGGTTATGGGTATGTGTCAGTATGCCCACATAATACCTCTGTCACATGAGTTGCACTGATTACCCGCGAGCTTCCAGATACAATTCAAGGTGCTGGTTATTTGAGGGACTGCCTTTCTCCCATAGTTTCTACCCATCTCGTAAGATCCAACAGATTGGCCTGACTCCACATCCCATCTCTCAAGAAATGGGCTAAGAAGCAAGCCTTCTTTGTTGTAGCACCTGCCATCTGGAATAGCATCTTCTTAGACATTCAGACAGCTCCAGCTTTGTTATCCTTTAAATGGATGTTGAAGACCAGGCTTTTTCCTTGGGCCCTAGGATAGATTGGGGTGTGTGGATTTGTTTATGGTGTAAGTTTGTTCCCCCTTTGTGATACTTTTTAAACTTTTTTCTCATTTAATTCTATTGTAATTTTGTTTTCATTTCCCGAGCCACCCAGAATTGCTGTTGAGTTGGGTGACCTTAGAAATTGGAATGATAAATAAATGAGCTGTTTTTGGCATGAAAAACCTATCTCAGTCATTTTTATAGTTAAAGTTTTTCCTTCTCTAGTGCAATAGTGAATGTTGATTGGCAGGACATTCTAAGAACATGCCTACCACAGTAAAATTCTGCAGCTGTTGATGTTTTCTAAAAATTGGTGGGATCAGAAATGTAGGGACTATTGATAATGTTGCCTTCTATCAGTTTGGCTAATGCTTTTTAAAAGCTACCTAAGCTAGTGTGGATACCATGGACTCTTGTGGCAGTTAATGTCCTAAATCAATTATGCACTGGACGTTACTGGGTAAAAAACAATGACTGAAATTCTGATGGAGTTTAACCCAATGAATGCATGAACAATCCCTAAGCACAGCTCTAAAGTGAACTTGTTTCTATTGTAACATTGGCTGTGAAGATGGTGATTATTCTATTCCCCTTCAGTAGGCAAAATAACAACCCTTACATGAAGAAAGAAAGCATGCAATGTTGGGAAAACTGGCATTTTAGATGCCAGTGGAAGCAGTCTTGTAGTGTGAACATAAGATTTTAATATGATCCTCTGTAATTAAGCTCTCCATTTCCAGAGGACAAGACTCATAGCAAAATGCTTCCATTAAACTTATTTTAAGGCTCCAACAACAGTTGTCAGCATCGCCCTGTCTGGGTTGTGAGCTCCAGATCTTCATTTCTGAGGAAGTCAATGTTAAAACCCACTTCTTGATACAAATGGCTGCCAGCTTCACAAGCTGTCCCTGCAATACAGAATATGTAAGGTGATCCCCTCCAGAAAGGAAGAAAGTAGCTATGAAAGGAATGAAATCAACTTCAGTACTAAGCTAGCAAACTTTTCCTCTGGCAAGAAATATGGGCAGATCATGATGTTAGAGTCAAATGAAAGTGATTTACACTTTTCTTCATAATTTTTAGGGTGCAACAGTAAGCAAAAAATGAGCTTTGATCCCACTCATTGGTATTCCTGGGCCCTTTCCTTCATTCTGAGATTTACATTTTCAACTTTTTTTTTTTTTTTTAGCTCTTCTGGGTAGGAGAAATTACTCACTCAGAAGGCATAAATCCATTTATCTTCCAGCCAATATGCTGAAGCAAATGTAACACCATACTGTACTATGGTTTCATATTACACAAGCAGTCCTTGAGTTCATGTACAGAATTCCCTTGTCTTCCTTCTAACATAACTCATAATCTATCTGATCTCTCTTTCACAGCAAATCATGGTTTGCCATACTTCAGACTGGACAAGTTGTGGAGTGTAATAGCCATATAAACTAGTACCATACTGAAATCATGATCAACCCATAGTCTTTTTGTTCTGGATTGCGGGTAAATGAAGGTTAGTCAAACTTTTATTCACCCACTTTGAATGAAAAAAGAACTATGGAAATGTGAAACAATTACATGGAGTTATGTGAAAAGATGGCTATTTGCTCTTGGCTATATCATTTCAATGGGTGGGTTCACACGTCTCAGTAAACCATGATTTGTAGGCCATTGTTTTCTAAGTAAGTCACAGTTGTCTTGGGTTCACATGTGGCACCATGGTAGGAAAATGCAGAAGGTGACAAATGGAAAATAATATCTGGATCTCCAGTAAGTTTCTATAAATAAGACCAAGTGGTTACACAATAAAATATTAAACTTAGACTTGCCTTTCTTTTCAATTGCATTAATTTGTGACACTACCACAAACTTTGAGGCCAAGTAATCCAGTAGCTGTGTTCATGCATAAATCTAACCTTTTTTTTTCAGTCTGGTTAGTTGAACAAAGCATAATGGGCTGGTTCACAAATAGTGCTAAATTATATATAATGATTAATAAACCATAATGGATGAATTCACACATTTTGCTAAGCCGGTAAATGTGATTGGGTTTGGGTTTGGCTTAGCCTGATGTGGAAACCAAGCCAGTATTATTTCTATTTTGCTGAACTGTATCATCCTTATGTAAATCTCTTGCTAGTCTGTTAAGCTAGCAATTTCATTACTTCAGCTGTCCAGCATGATTTCTGAAAGTCTTTGAACCTATTAACATCTCTGGCACAGTTCCCTCTGATGGCATGTTTAGAGAATATTAGTTCTTGCTTCCACAATGACATTTGTAGCATTCCATTCTACATTTGTGGATTTTTGCTACTTGCTTTTTCTTTGCAAACTGTCATTAAACTTCTCTTCCATTCATTAATCACATTTCTGCTACAGATTACATTTTCATCCCAAACGAATTGCTTCCTTGTGCCAGTAGTAAGAAGGAAGGGGTGAAATTACTGAGCAGTTTCTACAAAAATCTGTAATTTGTCCTTCAAATGCTTGAAGGGCTGCTACCTAGAAGATGACAAAGACTTATTTTCTGCTGTGCTAAAGAGCAGGATTAAATAAAAGGATTTCTAATAGGTGGGGCATACACAGAAAAGATGACATCCACATTATCAAAGCCTCACCCGTTTCTCTGTGTGTAAATTAAGTTATGTTTGCATTCTGGCAACTTGGAACAAGTGCTCAGAGCTCTGAATTTCCTGCATTGAGAAGGGTTTGACCTAGATTAGGATGCGGGTGATGGAAACGTGTCAAATTCCTGTACCCATAAAGGCACTGATTGAAAGTAGGAGACTCTTCCACTATTTTTTGAAAAGGAAATAATGAGGAGATCCAAAGAAGTTCTTGTCTTTCATCTGGTAGTTTGACCCTTATCCTTCTGAAGGTTGTGAATGAAGACAAGCATAATGTAAAACTATGACTCAGTGAAACCTTTAGCTTGGCATGACCCTGTGCTATTACACTTAAAAGGATAGATATAACACCAATAAATCAGTTGCTGACTCAGCTATCATCTTTGCTCTGCTGGTCTGCTGTAAATAGACAGAGATAGTACAAGCAGACTTACAGGCCTGAGCAAATAAACTATCTTTTGCTCTTGCCTGAAGCTGAGTTCACAGTATTGTGCTAAGCCTTATTTAATTTTGGCTCAGTGTGATGTGTGAATCTAACCAATTTTTCTCTGCTCCATTGTCAAACAAACCATGGCTGAATGAGCTTTATGAGCCCTACAAGGAGGCATGAGATACACGGATTCAGGGGGAGCATTCCAAAGTTCCCATTTTTGTTTAGCAGTTACCTCATATCAAAGGGCGCTAGTTTCTGTAGTAGTCTTCCACGTCCTTACAGCAGGTGGCAGTACCAAGCTGACTTTGAAGAAGTAATGAAGGTCAGATCTAGTTAATATTTGCATGGGAAACTACAGTGGTACCTCGGGTTATGAACTTAATCCATTCCGTGACTCTGATTGTAACTCGAGTTGGTCGCAATGCGAGGTAAATTTCCCCATAAGGTTCAATGTAAATACGGTTAATCCGTTCCGCCCTCCGAATTTGGTCGCACCACGAGGCAAATTTCCCCATAAGGTTCAATGTAAATACGGCTAATCCGCCCTCCGAATTTGGTCGCACCACGAGGCAAATTTCCCCACTTTTTTCTTCAAAGCCTTATTCTTGCCAAGCCTGCTCTGCATTTTCTTTGGAGCCATGCTGACAAGCACACCAAAAACCTTCCAAACGCCACAAAACACACCATAAGCCTCACCGAACGTCTCCTTGCTACCGCGACCTTGCGCACAGGAAGCCGCGACCATGTGGCAGCAGGGCAAATGGCCGCGGATCCGGTTCATAGCTCGAGGCGGAGTTCGCATGTCGAGGTAAATTTTTGGGGCTGGAGCTGGTTGTATCTCGAAAAATTCATAAGGAGGGGCGTTCGTAACCCGAGGTACCACTGTATAAGGAAATTTCAGGGCTATTGGCTAGACTGAGAAATCAAAAAGCATTCTGGAAGAAGGCAATGCCAAGCAACTTCCATATCATTGTTACCAAGAAACTTACATGTCCTTAAGAACAGCAGATGTCAAACCAAGTCAAGGAACTTTACTTTCCCCCCAGGTTTCCTGAAAACTGAGATTAATAACTGATATTAAATAAATAACTTGGTTGCAAGCCACATAAACTTCAGCATTTTGAATAGGATCCATAGTACATTCAAAGTTCCCCTTAATCTTCATATAAAAAGGTAGAAAATTGTTGCACAAAGACTTTAGCAATCAGAAAATGATATAAATTCTATATTCTACTGCTGAATAATTCCATTTTGTACTTGTCAGTAATTCATACTAAATATTTACTTTAGTGGAACTGCTGCAGTTAATCAAATATCTCATGTAAAGAAACACATGGGGGAGAGATCCAAAGTTTAGAGGAAAACCTGTTATATAACACCATGGCTTCCAAAATCAAATGTATTGAAGCAATATATTCCATTCAGTTGAAAAATACTACCTTTTTTGTAATTTATGGCTTCTGCTTTTAGATTCAAATATTTTTGTCCATTTAGGAAACCATCTACTTAGTCTACTTTTTTTCTTATACATTTAGGCATTTTCTTCCATACGATCATAGAGCTGGAATGGACCACTACACGTTCAACTTTCTGCTCAATGCACAGAACAATGGATTTCAGTAGTAGATCACTTAAGCCTCCTGCATTTTATAAAAATAGAAACAGGTAATATGGACTCAACTTATTTTATCCCTGTGTAGCAATAGAAAAATTGCAAAATGGTGTAATAATATTTAATTATTCTTTACCTGGCCACTAAGTATGTTGACTTCATGAAGATCTGCAAAATTCATTCATGTTTTTGAGTTGGGTAGGTTGAAGGAGATAATGATCTAACATTTTTGGAAGGCACCATGTTGATAAAGCCTTGAACAGCTATTTATTGAGACATTGGCCACTCTAGTTACTTAACCTTGTCCGGAAAATACTTCCTAGAGCTTTCCTCTCCTTTTACATATTTATCTTGGCAAAACCTAAAATGAATCTGGTTGCACTGTTTGTGGGTATAACAATTAGCTTCATGAAAACCTTGTGTTTTATAATTTTTTTTTTTTTAATGTAGAGAAAGTGTCTTACAAATATGCACAATGAATTAAGAGCTAGGAATGACAAGACATGACTGGAACCTTTCAAATACTTTTAACAGCTCTGATAATAGGAACTGCCAGGCTTTCATTATAATGTCTCCAAGTGGTTCTGCGATCTATTTTACTTCTCTTCTTGCCTGTAATGCGCACAAGAAATGAATGTAGGCTGCTATAGGAAATAATAATTGAAAACAAAATAATAGAAAACTATTAAATAATGTTCAATATATTTAGGGTAATGATAAGAGACATTGCATGTTTTCATTCCCACTGGTCAAGTCCCAGAAAACCACAAGGGTGGGGAAAAGAGAAAGAGATGGAGGAAAGGAATATCTATGTGTCTCAATTCAATTCAGTTCAATTCAATGCCCATCATTCATACAACCTAATGGCTCACATTGTTTGCCAGTTGGAGAATGCACTCTTTTTAGTATTGTAGCTGGCCTCACTCTCCTGATCTTTAGAAGGAGATTCAGCTGGCCCTACAATTAGGTAGAATGAGAGAGCCTTAAGCAGCAAATGCACAGGAAGGCTGTAACTTGGGCCCAAAGGCACTCAGCCATAGATGGAAACTTATCAGATAACTTTGGGTGAGTCACCACCTTTCAGTCTAACTTACCTTCCCACAACTATCGAATTTTCAGGGGGCAGGGTAATGGTACAAAATATCATTGTGAAAGCAAGAGCCGCAGTGGACATAAAGGAGACAGATTCTTATAACTAGATGAACGAAGCTAGGATTCTCCCCACCCTCAAGTATGGGGGGGACTTTTATTGTGGGGGCTTATACTGCATGAAATCGCATGCTTCCAATTTTCAGCGACAGTAGACAGAGGTGGCTGAAGGCAGAAGCATCCAGAGGGGAAGATGAAACAAGTGTTGTACCATCACACTGCAAGTCCTGCCCCTTTTGTATGTCTGCCATGATGCTCATCATTCTGATGAAACCATTGGATTCTGTTGGCAAGAGGCTGAGGAAAATATAAGAACATGCTACATTTGCCTGACATACTTTCTTAGAGGAAAAAAACCCGCCTGAAAATCTAACTATGTTAAACGTAGGCTGTGTCCTGAGTAGTAGTTCCACTACATTGTGAAGGCGTCAGATTCCAAAAGACTAATGCAAGAAATCTATAGTAATGTAGGTATTGAGGGGACAAAAAAGTACTAAAAGGATCAGAGAAAAAGGAGTATATTTCCGTCAGTCTGTTACATCATTATTTCAAGCAAAACCTGAAAGATAGCATTTGGAAGCTTGTCACAAAAATCCAATTTGGAATACAGCTGTTGAGCATGCCAAATTAAAAAGCCAATCTCCAACAGAAGCAATGAAAATCTCTTCTGCCCAGCACTGGTGATTTGCCATCTGCCTTACTATAATTGTGAATACCACCCTCAGAACGTGCGAAATATTACTGCGTTAGAACAGCAGGAGTGAGTATCAGCAAGAGAAGGATGTTCACTTGCTTCAGCAACTTGAATGGAAAATATCACAGCAGCTAAGGCTTGATCTTCACTGTCTGTTTTTAACATGATGTGTGAGTAAAACGTAGACTCACAGCTGAGTTTTTACAATTGTTTCTGCAGACATACAGGCCAAGTGTTTGCTGTTACAGTGAACTGATTAGCACCTATTGGTGATTTTAAAATCAAACTTGCATTTTATTGGCTGTATTTCTGTAGTCCTAATGGAGACCAAGGTGACGTGAAATGTGCCCTAACAGACCATTCATCTGATACGTGTCCCACATGGATCATAGCCGTTTTAAACCAATTGTCATAAACTCTCTTGTAATTTAAGTAACAACCCCTTACTATCAGTAGGACAGGAACAGTAGAATGAGAAGTAGCCATGGGGTTACCTTAATCTCCACTGACTTTCACAGAACTGTGGCTCCAGACATCTAATTTATCTCTTCATTTTAAACACTTTTCAACTATTATCTAAAATATCAGTTATACACTCATTCACTAATAAAATCGATTTGCCTAAATCTCATTGCGATTTCCACGTGCTGTATGAGTAGCCTGACTCATTTAATATATACAGAAACACATATTAATACATATATTATATACAGATACAACATACATGTTTTTTATTTAAGGATATGAGATCTTGCCTCTTCTGGATGGGTGGATGCAGATTGCAAATAATTCAATACCAGAACAGAAAACAGAAAGCATTACAAAAGAAGTTTAAGATGTTCTATAGCCATCTTGAAAGGAAAGACATCTTGAAACATTCTTAAGGGGGGAAAAAACTTTTAAGAGGAGTACGTTTCTTGTACACATGGCATGAGTATAAATTCAATTCTCATCATTTCCAACTAATATAGCCAATAGTTGGTGAAAATGTGAGTAGAATGCAAAAGCATTTCTTATCCGAGGTATGCCACCCCAGTATAAAGTATGGATAACAAGTAAAAGGGAGGGAGGAAAGGCATTTCACATTAAAAGTATACAAAATGAGCTGGATAAAAGAAACATGAATAAAAAGACAAGTTGCAGAGAAGGAAAGAAAGGTAATCAAGTATGCCTAGACACTTCATGCTAAGAATGAAGGACTAGTTGAAGGCATAATTGAATGAGTTGACTCATAACTAATGAGTCAAACCTATAAACATAAAGAAGGGGGAACACAAGGAAGAGATGAAATCATAGACACAACTATGGAAAGAGTACTTAAAGACTGGTTTATGGAGCGGAACATAAGAGAATGTTGAGATGCATAATGTGACAATTATAGCCAACATTTCAAGGTATTGTAGCAAGAAGTAATCATTCAGCACAAGTGCAGTGTAACCACTCTTCCTTACAATTTTCAGTACACTGAAGAATGGAAAATGAATGCCCTGAGTAAACTGCAAATTAGTGGACTATTACTAACAATACTTATTTGAACCAATTGTTTCCAAGTGTTGAAAATACGTAAATATTATTTTCAATGTACCAAATTGTGTGATGTCACCTCGGAGATATTTTGTGCAATATCCCTGTCATGGAAATACAATTTTTGTATTTGTGCAATGACCTGCTTTGACATTCTGAAAATCTTTAATTGCATAAGCTGATCTGTGCCTTTATCAATGCCTATTAAAATTAAGCACATCCACGTCACCAACAAATTTAGTTTTTCACTGAATTACCTCATTGATCAGCTTCAGGGTTATAAATAATACATTTTGAAAAGGCAAATCTACAATGACATCTGAAAAAGCTTGCTATGTAAACATTCAGAAGTTATTTAATTTGAATGTTCAATTTTTCTGCCTTTTTAAAAAAAAAAATCCATTTACACGTTCAGTAGTATTGGCAGTGTGTGGTGTTTGTCAAAATGCATCTTGGGGAACTTCAACTGTATGAACAGAATTATGTTTACAGTATTAAAGTCTTAAAAACAAAAGGGTAAGTCAGGATGGATTTGGAAGACAGCTAAACAAATATTCAGAAGGCTACTGAAAATTTTAAGAAGTGTAAGAAAAAGAAGGCATACAGCTTTATGCATGAAAGACACACATAATAGGCACTCTAATGTTTTACAAATTGAAAGATGCCATATGGGATGACAACAATTAAGCATCCACGACTGCAAATGATTCTGTGATGGGTTGAACCAACATGTGGTTTGCCTGTGAGAATTCAGTGATGAACAAACTGTGGTTTTGAAAACTGAAGCTTGACTCAGTTTTCAAACCCAGCCTGCGAGTTCCATTTTTCTCAGAATTCGCAGTAATAAATGCAGCAGTTCAAAGGCTGGGAGCCAAGGTTGCCAAAAGGCACTCTGACTGCAGACTTTCTATACTTCTTATCCAGAATATCCAGAATAAAACATCAATAAAATAAATCAATAAAAGCTCAGCACCATGGACCATCTTTACATTTCTCAATGTGCATTAAAGTCAGCGTAATATGAAACTGAAGAAACTCAGGCAGAAGGTTTTACTCCGTACCCCAGCAGAGTTGCCAGGCTGAAGGAAGTCATCTTTTATATGACTTAGTAACAAATATGAGCCTAACTTTCTCTATTCCAGTGTTTCTCAACCTCAGCAACTTTAAGCTGTATGGACTTCAACTCCCAGAATTCCCCAGTGGCATGCAGGGGAATTCTGGGAGTTGAAGTCCATACAGCTTAAAGTTGCTGAGGTTGAGAAACACTGCTCTATTCAACTATCAGTCTATCCTTTGACTGTGGCTGGTTTACACATGGTTGTGTGAATGCCATTTTCAGCTTAGCATGGTAAGTGAACCCAACCTGTATTGCTTGCTGTTATGCATGACTCAATACTAAGTGTGGAGTCCTTGGGGGTCTCTGAGCTTGTTTTCTTTCAAACGTTTTGTTACCTAAGTAACATCTTCTGTGCTAGAAGGGAGTGGGGTTTGCTGTGTTTATATACAGTACCTTGCCCTGTCAGTGTTGGTGGGGGAGTTGTTTTCTCCTTGGTAGTTCTTTGATTAGGATTTTGTTTACTGGTGTTAATCGCCGTTAATCTGGGTGTAGATTGCTGGCGAGGTGTTCTGGTCTTTTTGTCTCCTTTTTATTGTCTCCTTTGAATAGTGTGTAAACATTGTTTCTAATGGCTGATTTCTCTGCATGCCAAGCTTCCAGGAATTCCTTCATGTTTTTGGACTTAGCTTGGTCTAAGATGCTGACAGTTTCCCAGATGAAATTATGGTTAAGTCTGTCCCTGTATTGTGAGATTAAGGAGTTTTCATCGTGTCTTCTGACTGCTAGTTGGTATTCATGGATGCGCTCTGCTAGTCTTCTGCCAGTCTGTCCTACATAGCAGCTGTTACAGTCCTTACACTGTATGTTGTAGATGACTCCTGTTTTTTCTTCTTGGCTACTGGGTCTTTACTACTACTGTATATACCTACTGTATATAAACAGAGAACAAACCCCACTCCCTTCCAGCACTGCAGATGTTACCTAGACAGGTAAAAAACGTCTGCAATAAAACAACCCAGCTCAGCAAACCCCAAGGACTCCACAGTTCAACCCTGAGCTACAGATATTCTCTTCTATTGATCAACACTAAGTCTTAGTCCTACAAAATAAGTAACAAGACCACAACCCAATGTGCTGTGCTTCTAGGAACTGGAAAGAGCAGAATCATTAAAACTCAGGGATATGGATTTAATAGTTTATTGGAAATACAGTTTTCCAGAGTAAAACATTTTTGTTCTTAAATTATGCCCAGAAATACATATCAGGTATGTGCTGAGGATCAAAATAGGTATTATTTAATGGGATGTACAAAATGATTAAAAAAAAAACCCTTACAATAGTTCTTTGTTTACTGAATGACAACATCCCCAAGTTTAATGACAGCATACATGAGAACCAAATATTTATACCCAAAAAACAGATGGAGCAATTCCAAGTTACACCAGAAAGAATTACAGCATGAAGAATATATTTGTAATTAAAGTTTAAAACTTTGAAGAAAGTAAAGATACCAGCCATTAACAAACAATTGCTTTTTTAATATTGCTGTTCTCTGTACTAATTCAGAAACCTGTTTCAAAGAGCTGCCTGGATATTTTGTATGAAACAGATGAAATTGTTAAAAGAAGACATAAACAATTATTGCAAAGATATAATTGATTCCTCTTGAAACCTTTAAATACAAGCATGACTGAATGACTTTATGGTACTGTATCTTAAAGCTTTCCCTAACGTGAAATAAATAGAGCACCTTTCATCATATTATTGTAGAAACAAACTCCAATTAAATAGAGTATCTTAACTGTGAAAAAAAAATCAGGATTTGACCCCAAAAATTAAGCCCATCACTTAGAGTTAACACTTGTCCTGTGCAAGCAAAAAGAGCACTTCTATTCATGCAAAGACCACCAAGCCAACAACTGCCACTGTAAATTCTACAGTCCAGATGTTGTGGAGCAAAGGTCCCTAATTCCATGAGCCCCAAATGGATAGGGCACCCCCACCCCTCTGTCACAGCCCATACTGCTCTGCAGATCACAATGAAGAAGTCCAGAGGCACAATGATAACAGTAATTTGTTCTTAAAATAAAAAGGTTATGGTTCTGATTAGGAACTCTCAACACCCCCTCCCCCAAAATAATGAATAGGCAAAATATTATCAGCTGCGCCCTCTCTGGTGTTGTCATCCTCTTACTATCCACTCTTTGCAATTCTCCACTACTGGAAAAATAATTTTTAAGAAGTGCAGCTTTTGGCTGCCAAAAAGTTGCCTATCTCTGCTTTGAAAATCTCTGGAGTCAGATTTCAGACCGATCTGAGGTTATAGACATTGCTTCTTCTGATACTTCCTTTTTCAAAGCTTACTATTTTATTCAAAGTGATAATGACAAGAATTCAAAGAGCTACATAGCCTACATCACATTATTTTAGAGGAGAAGCTTAACATTTTTATTTCCCATCAGCAACTTTGAACAAAAGACTGTCAGATTTTTAATCTTTCTATTTTACCAAATAAACTTTTTTTTCCTGCAAAACACAAATCCTAACACTCCCTGAACACATGGAACTACTTGTGAGGGCAGTATAGAGCTTTGGAAATAATTTTGAAAAGTAGATTCTGAGGCACATGGAGGTGTGAACGTGGCACTTGTCTGCAATTCTTTAAAAGGCACATCTGGTCCTAGGATTGCATGGGTGCCCTCTGCATCTGCAACAAGATGCCAGGAAAGAAAAGGCCGCTTTAAAAGAGTTGCAGACGGATGCTGCAGTCAATACTCCCACGTGCTCCAAGGTACTTTTCTGGAATCGAAGCCAAAGTATTATCCAGCCCTACTAGTTACCTACTCCTTTGGATTTTGCTCTGCAAGTTTTAATCAGAAGAATTAAAATAAATAAGAGCCACTAAACATGATGAATTAAACCAAAAATTAATAGTTTACCTTGAACTTTCATCATATAACTAGTGGGTGATAATATTTTCATACATTTTTGTATCCACAACCTTTTTGTTACAAAAATGCTTTTTGGACAGCTGTTTTAAAATTATCCAGAGTACTTAAATGTTCCTTTTTAAAATTATTCTAGAGTCTAGTAGGCTTGGATTTGCAAAGAGATATTGCAGTTATCTGCTGGTTAACTGCTTCCAGTTTTGAATTATTCTATATTAAGACTGAACCCATTTTCTATTGTTTATTTGCACTGTTGTAATTATTTCAGGGAGATGCTTTTAAAAATCATTCAAATTCAATGCAAATAATTCTAAAGAATGTAAGTTTAGGATTGGTAAAAAAAAAACCTCTTAAGTGTGAAAAGAAAATGTGTGAATTCCAAATGTTATTAACAAAGAAAAGTGAAGCATTTTCATTACTCAGGGGCCTTCTTGGGCAGCATCTTATAAAGCAGGAGGCACAAGCATTCATCTACTTCCAAATGCCACTCGGTAGGTGGCAACTTCTGGCCAAGCTCAAATCTAAGCAGGGTTAGACCCAGTTAGCATGTGAATGGGTGATCACCAAGGAAAACAACAGGGTTGTAGCCCAGCCTGGGGAATTAAAAACATCCGGAGGAAGGCAATGGCAAGCTGTGTCTGTACTATCGCCAAGAAAACTACATAGCATTGTTCTAGGTACTCACTAGCCGTTGACCTTGACTCAAAGGTGGCTTTACCTTCAAGTACAGGTAAAAAGACTTTGCGAACACAATCAGCACTTGCATCTCCTAAGTACAGCTTAGCCAGATAGGCTAGTGCAATAATCACAGTTCAGTAATAAAGTATTTAAAATGATGAATTGGAATTTCTGAATAACGAATTCCAATCTTACTCAACTGCTGCCAAGATTTGTGACCAGAAGCATCTTAAACAGCTTGAAAAATAAGACTAAAATTTCATATAAGCCCTTGGGAGGACATCTGTTACAAAATATCACGATCTATGTTGGTTTTGTTCATTGTTGTTTTGTCCCATAATTTCCAAGTTGGGCTTGGGTAACATGTGAAGGATCTGGTTTGTTACTCTGAAAAAGCACCATGATTACAGTTTGTTTTAATCGTCCTTTTCTACAATCACTTGACCATGAAGTACTTTCCTTCTTTGACGTAGCATGTGAAAATACAGTTGTGGAAACACTGAAAAAGCAAAAAACAAAACAAGTTAGACTATGTTGAAAATAAAGTAAATGTGCAATGAAACTGCAGCACACTAAATTGTAGAATATGGAACTGAATCTTGGAATTAGTAAATTGGCTTGAATGATCCATATCTAAAAGTCCGAGAATTGCTTTTAGCTTATGGATTAGTCTTTGATAAGGCTGTTATTACTGTTTCAAAATATTAATTGAAATAATATATTCATTAATAATCTAATGAATAAACCTGGATAGTAGCTTTCAATATATTACTCTGAGCATCTGGGAAGACTTAATAACTTAATAATGATCCTGATATATAATGAATGCTGGGAAGGAATTCTAGGTTTTGCAGATCCAATACATCTGGAACACCTGAAATACACCACTGGTCCATCTAATGCAGTATTGTCTATCCAGTGAACAGTAGCTCTTCATGATCTTTGGCTCATTAAAAAGTTTTTCCAGGCTACTCTAAATCCTTTTTAATTCTATATATCACACCTAAGAGCTTCATCCAAGGCCCATGTTTTATCATTAAACTATAGTCTATCTCAAATAAGTATAACGTTTTTAGCTTTCTTAAGAACTAGCACTATACAACTAAAAAAATGATTATTTCTACGTACATCCATTGATACTTACATGGTATGTAAGAGGCCATGACGATGAGGAGAAAATAGTAGTAGTCAAAAGAGACATTATATTTGTTAGGAAGTCTCACTGAAAACATGCCTGATCGCTTCACGTAGGGTAATGCTGCATAAATTGTTAGAAGCTCACCAACAACTCCTACTGGATATAGGATGATGAAAAAATTATACCTGGAAGAAAGCACAAATAAATTGCTCCAGCAATTATTTTCTGTATACCTTGTCTTCTGCTTTGCCATAACACAACAAATAGTAGAGAAATAGTCAGTGGTAAGTCTATGCACACTTATCTGAAATAATTTCTACGTAGGATGGTTTGCCATGTGAAAAATATGTTTGTGTCCAACATAGTGTTCTTCACACTGCTTTAAAATATGTATATGTTCTGGTGGGTGAGCCAGCAGAATTGAATACACGTAAGATTTATTTTGTAAAATTAACATTCATAACTGTTGGCTGAAACAGTTGTCAAGGACCAATGGAACACTTGAGTACCTTTTTCAGGTATTCTTGTTATTTGGAAGGCCTGTCTGAAATATACTCACAGGGATGTCAGTGGGGAGGGTTTTGTGACAATCAAATAAAGCCCCATCCTTTCATGTGCATGGACATAAAAAGACAGGGCTTCAATCACACAGCTGTGGCTGCCATCTTGATTCCCCCCCCTTACCGACAACCCTGCCTACTTGAAATGTACCTGCATAATGTAATGTACTGGCTGTCTACTCAGAAGCAGACTTTTTAATGTGGAATGCCTCTATAAGGGGATCTGCTGAATCTTTATACCAAGTAGAAAACTTTTTATGATAAAAAGATTTTAAAGATTGCTATTCATAATCTAAAATGTTATTGCTGCTATGTTTATTCCTTATTTGCTTATAAATATTTTAGTTTATTTATTAGGGTTTTTTTTTCCTTCTCCATCTTGTTTTCCTATAAGAACATGAGGCCTTAGATCAGTGTTTCTCAACCTTGGCAGCTTGAAGATGTGATGAGTTGAAGTCCACACATCTTCAAGCTGCCAAGGTTGAGAAACACTGCCTTAGATTATAGTGATACTTATAAGTTAATATATAAACTACATTTTCTCTATTTGTCATCAAACATAGAAATTCAAGCTTTAGACCTTGAGGAAGCTTGGAGGATTTGCTCTAATGGTTTAGGATGGCAATAAAAATGCTAGGTTGAATGTTTTAAAAATGAACTAAGGAAACTGTAGCCAAGCCATCCCCACAGCTATTTCTTATAGGCAACTATTGATGTTATATGGATAAAAGCTCACTACTGAAGGAATAACATCTTGGGAAATGCCAGGATGACTTTTTAAAAATGAAAGACTCCAACTGCTTTGAAAAGCCCTGCCTTATTTACTGGTTGTCAAGTCACACACTGAAAACCTTTAAAAGGATATGGAAATATCTGAAGAGTTTTCATGCAAGATAAAGCATGCAAATGCAGTCTTCATTAAAAATAAATAAATAAAAGCTCTCTTCAGCACATGCTGCGAAAAGCAAGGAGACAGTTAGCAAAAACTGCACAAAGGACGTTCCATGACCAAAATAGCAACCCCAGAACCTGAAACCTTCATTAAGATTTGATAGACTTAAGAGAATATATAGGTCAGTGTTGTCCAAACTTGGCCACTTTAAGATGAATGGACTTCAACTCCCAGAATCACCCAGCCATGGCTGGCTGGGGAATTCTGGGAGTTGAAGTCCACTCATCTTAAAGTGGCCAAGTTTGGACAACACTGATATAGGTCAACTGGAATGGAATGAATGGGATTCAACAAGAAGCCCAAAATATTGCCTTGAAAGAGGAGCTGATTAATGCAACTTTAATTATAACAACTGCAAATCAACAAAGTGTAGGCTGAAACTATATATACAAAAAGTTTTTTTAATTGCAAAACCAAAATTTGAGAGCTCAAATCACTGCAAAGAACTTCAGGATAACGTTTATTATCACAATAACATTTTAAATGCACTGAACCAAAAAGTCCCTTGAATTTTGAGCACTCGCTCAGAAAAAGACACAGTGGAAATGCTTAGATTAGGGCTACCATTTTCAGGTCAGAAAAAAATGACTGCAATCTGATTGTCATACGGATTTTTGTAATCCTATTTTAGATTATAGTTGTCTAGTTTGTTCTGCGATATTCAGACAACTTGTAGAACTTTTGTTTTACATTCAAAAGAGCTCAATCCCAGGATTTGAGAGTTAATAAGACTGTGCTAGATAATAGATAACTTCTACTGTCAACATGCATTTTCTTAGGTTTCAACCAATTTCAATCAATTTGCTTTTTTTATTAATGAACTACTTTGTTGCTGTTGTATGTTATCTTCTTCTGAAAAGTAATATGAAAATTGTTTTAGCCTTTACAATTATGCAATCTTGTAAATCAGGTTTATAAATTAAATTCTTTATAATCAAAAGGAACATCCCAGCTGAACAATGTTTAATTTATTTTTATAACAAAGGACATTTGTGAAAAAATATTACATTCCAGCAAACAGAACCACCAGTAGGTTCTTTTTACTCTTTTTGCTCCATTCAAATGTTTGAAAATTTAAATTGCTAATTTACAGGCATTCTTTACTTAGCATTGCTTATAATTTATTGCTAATTACTGCACATTTACGTGGTATTGCAATGATATACAACTATCTTAACATTTAGCTTAACACCTAGGACACCTTGGTTGAAAATGATCCGATCTTGCTGAAGACACCCACGTTCAGCTCTCCATTCAGCTCTGAAGCTCTTAATGAAATTCAATTAATTTTATAGTTAAAATAAAAACTAGATCTACCTTGAGAAGAAAAAAAAATGCCCCAAACATTAATTGTGTAGACCTTGGAAAATATACTATTATGATTGGATCTCCAAAGTGAAGAACACCTTTACTGGATGGATATAATAAGCAACATATACCAAAAGCAACAGTACCATGATGTCCAGAGCCTCAGTTTCAATCCACATACTCAGTGGAAAGCAGCATAGCTGCAACAACTGGCTACTAAAGCAGAAAATCTATGCATGCTTACCTGGGAGTACATCTCACATTGGATATGAATAGAATATTTGAAATTTAAGTTCACCAACAAATCACTTTTTCATTTTCTAGTTAAGATATGACCTGCCTTCCCAGAAACTGTACCCCACATATTTCTATTACTTTATCTTCTATTATTTAAATTTAAATCCAGCAAAACAATGCCCTAAAATGGCATAACAGAAAGCCTCTTACAGATTTTATATTAAGCAATGTTTTGCACTGCAGTACACAAAAATATAGGACACCTTAAAATGGTACACTGATCAGCTTAAAAGAAGCAGGAAATAAACAATTTGTAATTGAATTCAATATACAGTTTTCAAAAGACACACAAACACTCTCTAGAAACATTAATGGCATAAGCAAAGGGAAAGTTAAGGAAAAGTTAGAGAATGCTGCTTTTAAAACAAATCCAACTCTAAGAACTTAAATACAGTGGTTTTAAAGCGCATCAAATCATTTTAAGCATATATGTGAAAAGCTCTCAAAACAAATTTCTTCCTTGCTGATGAAGCATGCATGAAAGGGCATGCCCAGAACAATGAGAAACTAAACTGCAAGGCATTCTCCACCTGGCCCATTTTATGAAGTATGGCAAATGGTTGAGCATATTGAATGTGTAGAAGGAATATCGAGTAATCTCAGTCACAGTCCATACAACCAGAAAAAGAATAACACTCTCCTCATTCTGGATCTGTGGAAGGATAAAGAACCAAAGTTTGCTTGGATCCTTAGAACTGCAACAGACTCTCAGATAATTCACCAAAGCCAATATTGTTTAGGATGAATACAGGTGCTGTCATATTTTTACTCTAAGTGTACAGGTTGCTATTGAACAGAAAAAGATGTAGAAGCAGAGAATTAATATATACCATTTTTCTTATTCAAAACTAACCATACTTTTCTGTTTCTAACATCATTTTTAAGATATTGTCTCTATTGTTTCTATTTGGTCCCACGAACACTACCTTCTGCATCAGCTTTCCCCAACCTGGGGCTCTCGAGATGGAATAGAATTCCAACACTCGGAATCTCCAGTCAAAAATGCCCAAGCTAGGTGGGGAATTGCGGATGTTGAAATCCTAACGCAGCAGGTTAAGGAAAACTACTATACATATTTTCTCAGAAGCAACTTCCTTAGAATTTTGCGGTAAGTATAGGTAGGAATGCAACTGACACTATTTAGACAGCTGGCAAAATAACTTTTTCTACAGAGGTGCTGCTTTCAAATGGACTTGCGTGTTCTCTCTCTGAACTTATCCACAACTTCTAAATCAGAGCTTTTTTCAATTTATATTACATTCACCATTGGTCCCCTTCTGTACTAGCTCAGGTTGGAGGGATTTGGCAGAACACGCTTGAACCACAAAGAGATGAAACGTATAAATTAAGAATTCGTGCACACTCTTTTCAAAATACAAATATTAACACTGCTATAATTATAAACTTTTCTGCTGTTCTTTGGGTGAAGGAAAATAGCCCTAAGTCATTACGCTGCCTCAACAGCTTGTATTGATCTAGCCATTCTTTTATGACATCAGCATCTCTTGCAGATTAAATTAAGTCCAGCTCTACAAAGTAAGGTAGGTAGAGATCTATTGATTACTGAGAATTGTTGCAGACAAGTAATTTTACTTTCATTAAAATGGGAAGAATTTTATAATAGATCTTCTTCCCAAAGACTAATGCACATTCCAAAGGTGTCTATGAAATAAAGTAAAGCAATACAGGGTTTGTTGTTGTTGTTGTTAGGAGAGAAGAGAGGACCTTGGATGCTTCCAGCTAAATGCACCACAATGACTGATCCAAAAACTGCATATTAGACTTAAGAATATCAATTTTGTCATGAATAAATGCATTCAATTTTTTTTCTACAGAAGTATTCAAGGAATAGGAATACTATTTTTTTTTTACTTCTGTACAAAAGTTGTTATATGCAGCAAAGCAAATATAAATGTAGTATGGTTTCTTGGGGGCGGGTTAAATGCTTATAAACGCTGCAAATTGGTTAAGGCATAAAGAAGGGGGAAGATAAAAACCAAATAGCTTAACTTTTTTCTTTCTTATATGCATAAACAACAGTAACAATACAATGAAGACCTTAGTATTAAGTATTAAGCTTAAGATAGAAACCTTTATTATATAAGAACAAATTAATTTAACCTTTTGCAGTTTTGTATGAATGCTACAAGAGCCAGTTTGGTGCAGTGCTTAAAGGCATCAGGCTAGAAACCGGGAGACCGTGAGTTCTAGCCCTGCCTAGGCACAAAACCAGCTGGGTGACCTTGGGCCAGTCACTTTCTCTCAGCCCTAGGAAGGAGGCAATGGCAAATCACTTCTGAAAAACCTTGCCAAGAAAACTGCAGGGAATTGTCCAGGCATCACTGAAAATCGGACATGATTGAATGGATTAAAAAAAAAAATCAATGCTACGCTCAGCTCTAGATGTAAAATTTAAGCAACCTTATGCTTATCAACATTAACATTTTAGAAAATACAGTTAATATTGACATAAGTTATCTAAATCATCAGAGTGTTAATAATCTTGAGTCAAAGCTATGTAAATACTGTACCCAAATTACACAAGGTACTACTTGTGTTTTAAAATAACAGAATAGAATATTTTTTTAAAAAAAAGATGAAGCACATATCATATGCAGGCAAGATACGTAACCAGCATGGCAATATAGCTGAAATTCTACATAGTGCAAAGGACTGAGAATTTGATTGGAATTGCAATGAACTGCAGGTGGGCAGAATATGTTAAATACTTTTCCTTTCATTTCAACACGATCTCTTTGCTGCTTTCTGACCTACATGGGAATAGATAGATACTTGTGGAGAAAAACAACTTCTACTTGCTACCTTGAAAAGGATTTGTGTACTGTATCCTGATTATTGCTAGAGAAAAATTAGCATGGGATTGTTAAATAATTACCAGTATTTGTTCTTTCAAAGCAATTACTCTTTTGAAGCGTGAACTCTTGTTCTGTATCTGGCATAGCATGATTTAATTCTATGCATTATAAATCCCAAAGTTTCATAGCCTTTTTGTTGTTAATAACAGTATCATCCTACAATTATTTTTAGATTTTTTTTCCTGTTGGATAGCCTTTTACTGTTCCCTATTTTTTTTCTTCTTATATTGACTCTACTATGCTCCTGGAATCAATGTGTTCGAGTCCAGCCTCGCGTTAACAAGGTGAGCTCTTGTTTCTATACCCGCAGCTTCTGCCAACTCAGCAGATCGAAAACGTACGTGAGTAGATAAATGAGGACTCTCACCCCGGTGGGAGGAAAAATGCTGGCAACGGCTCAACAGAGAGACGGGACAAGTTGCCGGTAAAAGCGCGAAAACCGCGCTCGTCCGAAAAAGGGGCGCGAAGCAACGGAAATCCCGCCTCCTGTGCTGCCAGCTGGGCTGACGCTCTAGGAATTAGGCTCTGGCAAAGTCTAATTCCGAAACTAGAAAGATGCAATTGCCTTGAAAACCGCTAGGGGGCGGTCACTGCAGGGTCAGTAATGACTGTTAAGCAGATTAAAAAAAAAAAAAAATTCTTCTTTCTGGAAAATATAAACCTAACATGATCAATATCTTAGAAACTATGCAATAACTTCTATTGATACTGAAAAAGTATTTACATAGAAATCATGTTTAACTATCTAGTCTAATAAAAAAGTAATCTTTTTTTTAAAATTTCAAATAGCACAGGAGGAGGGAGAAGAGAAAAAACATAGGAGTTTTAATCAAAGGGAAGAGGCCATTCCTATTTATCCTCCCACGAAAGGAAATCACCAAGTGCCATCTGCTGGTGAGAGACTCAACCATTTAAAAATGCACACGAGTATACAAAAAACAAACCAGCCTTATGTGACCAAAAGTCTAAATCTAAGATGCATTCACACAGTAAACACAATCAAATTAATAACAGTCCCTCAGGTTTTTTTTTTTAGTATTTAGGTATAGGGTTGTTTTTATACTCTGATTTTAATTAATTAATTTTAACTATTTATATGTTATCATTTTTTTAATGGTTCTTGGGTTTTTGGTTTTCATTGTGAGCCGCCCAGAGTCACCCGTTGGGGGAAATGGGCAGCATACAAATTTAATACATACATACAAGAATTGATCCAACAGGTTATGAGACATAATAAAGCACTTTTTAAATTACTACAGTGAAATCTGGGCACCGTCCAACCAAAGTGGTATAATGCAAGTCAGATTTTTTTCCCCATTTGTGCAATAAGAAATTATCTTCCACTGAATACATTTAAGACCGCCATGTCAATGTCCACCTAAAGAGAATTTCTTCAGTTGAGGAGAATTACAGTCTTGATCTAAATACATTAACTGACTGGATTAATAACTATACCATGAACTGACAAGAATCTTCTTGTAGTATAGCAAAACAGAAGGAAGCTACAAGCTCTAATATGGGAGCAAATACAACTGAACTCAATGGGATACGGGTAGGATTAGGTTCCATTCTTCTGCTTACTTCTATTTTCCAGCAAGTCAAAAGCATAGAAATACTACTCAAGGCATACCAATTCCTCTTAGGATATATCCAAAAACTCAGTTGCCTAAAGCTGCACGTTGGGTATTTCTCAAACCCAAATATCTTTGTCCAATTCCACTTTATAATATTCATTGCAAGAATGGATACTTTTTCTTGGTTATTTTTAACATGGAAGACTTTGCTATTGGAATGACAAAACATAAAGGTCATATATCCAGCTACAACGGCCTTTACAACCTCTTCACCCAGATGTAATTAGGGACTTTTAAAGTTCATCTTATAGGCTTGTGCACAGTTACAGTCATTCTTAATTTAAGTCACACTTAAGACCATTGACAATGGGTCTATGCTACCTTATATTTAAAAAAATACAATGTACCTCTAAATGCCTACTGTTTCTGTGATACCAGGATATTATGAACTGGACAATGCAATGTCTGACACTTACCTGCTTTATACTATGTGTAACAAACCACACCATGAAGATTCTTGAACTCACTTGGACCCCCGTCACAAGCACAGATGTGTGCACTACTCCTTAAAAAGAGAAATAGGTCACCGTTGTCCAATAGAGTAAGATTGGGCTTACTTAACTGAGGAACTGAAAAGAGACTCACCAACAGCACAGTGGAGTATCTGTAAAATTGAAAGGAGGGGCAGACAGGGGGAATTAAAATGTGAGTATTCAGAATTGACCTATGGCTGGAAAATCTCTGCTTAGTTGCATTCTTTTCATAGATGTTTTTCATGAACTTCAAAAAGACAAACCCTCCAATGCCTATTCTTAAGTTTGAAAATATATACGCACATAAAAATGGAAATAATTCCTTTAACTTGTACATGGATCTTGTATCAAGGGTGAGTTTTAATATGGAAAATTCAAGTTACAAAGATACACAGCAACCATGGAGAAAAAGGATGCTCACTTGCCAATTTTGGAGTATGATTCTGACAAGAAAGAGAGACTGGTTGCCTAATACAACTTTAGGAACAGTAATAAAAACCAGCATTAATAATGAAAAGGAAAGGTAAAATAGCAGGCCATCCTTTCCTTGTCCCAGCTAAAATACATCAAATTTAGATTATACAGAGGATTACTGGTTATGGCAGTTTCCCCCAACATGACACCTTCCTTATGATTTGAAGGTGCCAAGTTAGAGAACTGTAATGCAATACAACTGGATGGGAAAAGGTGAACTGTGATGTCCCTCAATTATATAAGCAGTAAGTAGATAAAATAACATAGCCTTACTTGTTGGCACAGTGCTTACTACCTGTGCTATCTGGTGTAAAATAGTGTCATTTATCTACTAATTTATTTCTCTTTTTCTCCCTCTCTTTCTCACCCTTTTATAGTTATATGATTGATATGCATCCCCAATGCATGTCAATATATTATTGTGTATGCACTTTCTCTATTAACTGCCTTTAATGCCCTAGGAAAGAGAAGCATGATTACAAGTCGAAAAAGTAAGCAAATGAGTATATGGCACTAGCGTCCAGCATCTAATCAACTAATCCTGCGGTCTGCAGAATTCTGTAGTCTCAGAGCTTGAAAAAAAACATGAAAATAAATCTTAATAAAAATAGCAAAATTGGGAAAATTATGGCTGCAAGATACATAAGGGAGCATATCCTAAAGTAGAATGAATTATGCTTCAACAGATCCCACCAATCCTCGTCAACTATCTATAGCTATAGCTATAGCTGATGGGAAGAATTCCAAAAAATCTGGATGGCCACATGCTGCCTATTCATGCCTTAAAGTAAAGTCCACCTTGGACAGCTAGGAGATTGTGCAAACAGAGCTTTGAATACAGGCTACAGAAGATTGGTTTATATGATGTCCCAAACTTCTCTAGTACCCAAATTCTAAGAGGCTTAAGGGACTAGAGCAAACCTGAAATTTAAAGAATTACGGTTAGGATTAGAGTTCTTTATTGTGGAGAAGTCAATTTATTTATTAAATGTTTATTCTGCCTTTTCTCTCAAGGTAACTCAGTTGGGGGATTCCCCTAAGTTTATCTCCATAGCAGCAACCCCATGAAGGAATTTGAGCTGAGAGAAAGTCACTCAATGAGCTCCATGTTTGAGTTGGGACTTAAACTTCGTTTCCATAGTTCTTAACCACTACACTGTAAGTATTAATGTGTGATATACTTTACTCCCTTCCAATCAATGATCGGGCATGTATGACTACAAATACAAATTCTCAGGTTATCGCAGCACAGGAACACTGTTCTCATATTACTGCAAATACATGTGTATGGATTAAAGGTATACTGAGTATTGAGGAACTTTTTAAAAAAACATCAGAAACAGACATTAAACCACCACAGCTCAGAGACTGACTGACAGGGAGCTACATCGTAATGGATAGGAAGAACAGCACAAAAAATAGAAGGCTGGGTATCTGGAAATACAGAAGCCCAACAATTCAGATCTTCCTGATTCTTCAGGAATTCCTGAATAATTTTCAGATGTATCACAAAATATATTCATGAACGAATTTAGATTACATGGCAGCCACCTAGACAAGTTCCAAATGAGCACACAGAATTATTACCAGTTTGCAGCGTTAAAGCCTGTAGGCTGAAGTGCTGTCATAGCACTTCTACATGGGATGTCTTTGAATTATAGAGGCAGGTCTTGCTTAACTGTTCGTTTAATGATGGTTTGAAGTCACAAAGGCCTTAGGAAAACTGCTTTACAACTTGTACTTGCGCTTACAACCCGCAGTCACGTGATCACAATTTGTGACCTTTTTACGACAGTCATTAAGCAAATCACTACAGTCGTTAAGCAAATTCTGGCAAAAAACATCTATTGGGTAGCTGGATTTACTTAACGATCATGTGATTAGTTTAACAACCATTGTAAAAATGGTCATAAAATTGGGTCTGGTCACACATAGACTCGCTTAATCACCACCCTGCTTAATGACCAATTTTCCAGTCCCTATTGTAGTTATTAAGTGAGGACAACCTGTAATATGTTTGATCTTGACATCTCACAAAAAAAACTGTTAGTCACACATATTATATCAGTGACAGGCAAGTAGAACTCTCATCTGGAGGCATTAGTTCATACAAACAATTCTTCAATGCACCTCTGATATCCTCTGGCAATTTCCAGGACTTCTCATTAAAAAAAGGGTCTGGAAACCATCTTTTTAATTTCCCACAATATCCCACAGAGGCATTCTGGGAAATGCATTCTGGAAACTATCAACTCTGGCTCCAACTCCTTTTTGTCCTAACTGGTGCCAGAAAAACAAAGTGTCACAGAACAATTTGCCAAGAGCACCCTCAAAGCTACAGTTGACACTACAGATGTGTAAGTACCTTCTGACCTCACAAATGGCCCAACAGTCTCCAGCAACAATTAGTTTAGGCTGTAAACTATTTTCTCTCCAGACTCACATTCTCCTTCCAAATAAGGTATATTAATTAAAAACTTACCTCAAGCAAAGCAAAAGTTTGGAAAAATTTAAGTGTCTTTTGAATGCTTTTATATAATCCTTTGTATGTTCCTTTGTCCATATAGAACCGGGCCATGGCAATAGCCAGTACCAGCCACCTAAACAGAAAAAACAATATCCTTAATGGAATAACGAATGGTTAATTCATTTATTTAGTTCAATATTTTTATATTGTTCCATGCCAGTTATGTATGAAATCACATCTCTTAGGCACTGGCATTTATCTGGGTTTTGTATTTATAACTAATTGAAAGTGTTTTTACACAGAAATTCCAAAGTGCTGAAAAGGACATGCAGAATGAAGGAGATCAAAGAAATTCACTCTGCAGCAAGGCCTTTTCCTAAATAAATGCAACAATATTTCGGATGACCCCTTTCTCTAATCTTATCTGCTGTTCATGATCCAAATAAGTTTCTTTTCTTTCATTTACATATTTTTGTACTGCTAACTTCTGGTGATTTACAGCTACACGAAATCCATAAAATCATAAAAAATCACAAACCCAGGTATCAAGAGTGACTTTTATATTTTTCAACAGTCAATACCTTTACAGAAGAGCTGTGTTTTAACTGCCCACCACAAAAATGTAAAGGAAGCCACCATCCAGATTTCTGGAGTAAACTGTTGCTTTAAGATAAACTGGGCCCTTGCTGGACAGGTACACTAATATGCAGCACATTAGGAGGGCATTTTGTTTTTTTTTACACAGAGCATTCTTCAATTAAAGTTCCAAAATTCTAAACTGTATCTACCAGGCAGCAAAATGAAGGAAGATACATAAGCAAAAATTGATAACCGCAAGTCTCTTTAAAGCAATTTGCCTAGTCAAAGGGATGGTGGGAGTTGTAGTCCAAGCACCATATTGTTCTCCAAAGCACAGTTCAAGGGTTAAGGGTTCTACTGCAGGGAGAGAAATGTTTTCTACTACTATTGCTAGATGAGGAAGAAAAGTATGTCAGCTATCTCATTCCATATTTTTCAAGTTCGCTCTGCCTTTACAAAGCTTTCATGACACATTAAGCCTTGGCAGAAACTTAACAAATGTATAAGGTGCCACTTAGAGCCCAGTTCAGATTGGTTATGACTGACTATGTGCCAGCAAGTTGATGCTGATTCTTTACTACACAGACAGCTACACAGATAGACCTTCTCCAGGGTGGATTTGGATTGAAGGGCATATAAATAAATAAAACAATAAATCTTAACCCTCTCATCACTCATGCATCTTATTAACCAGGAATGGACGATCATATCATATCCAAACCTAGGCCTACTATTTTTGATTGCAATAAACGGAATCTGAAACTAAAGCTTTCATGGGGAACGTTACTTGTATACCTAAGACATAATATTATACATAACCTTGTCATAACTTGAGATATAGACTGGGGTCACACAATAAACCAAGTTATGGCCTGCTTTAACAACTGTTTGCTGAATTGTTGTTATATTTACTATAAACAGTAAATATAAACAGTTTATATACAGTAGAAAGTAGATCTCCTGTGAGTCAAGCAAGACTCCTGGTGACTTCATGCAATTTTGGGGTTAACAGTACATAAGACATAACCATAAATCACCAAGGCTGGATTCACTTGTTTGAAGATACGAAGCAAGAAAAAAAGGAAAAAGTGATCCTCTGCTCAATCTCAGAGCTTTTTGGGCCTGGAGTTCTTTTTTAACCTTTTTAATCATTTGAAATACTGAAAATTTGCTCATGCAAAAACATATTTGATAAGGAAATCAACCTGCCTACTTTTCCAGTGTAAACTGTACCCTGTCATTTAAATTTGCTATTGAAAAAAGGAACATCTCTTAAGTTAGCATTCAGAAGGTTTCAAAGTACAAATCCAGGTTGGTAATGTATTGTATGCACTTAGCCAATTATGGTTTATTCAATATGCCATGATCAAACAAATCATGTCTTACCATGATGGTCAACCGAGCCACCGCACTAAACCATTATTTGTTTTAAGCCCATCTAATGCAACACAACAGGCTAAGTTGAAGCCAAACAAAGTTTCAACTAAGTTACAACGTGGTGCATCCCGCCAAACGAGTCTAACTTCCAATGAAATTCCTTCGGAAGGAAGCCCTCACTCGCCCAAGACCTCCTTACCAGAGAAGACGTCCCAGCGGCCCACTAACCCTCTTGTCGCCCAGGAGGTTTTGGGTTAAAGCTCCCTGAGCCGCCCCAGGCTCGGGTTACCGCGGCCATCTGGCCGGGCAGGTGCTACCGAAGGAAGCCGGCTCGAGTCAGTGGGAGGGACCGAGCGCCGACTCCCCGCGCTCGCGTCCTCGGCGGCCACCGCAATAAATTATGCCGAGGGAAGCAGTCTGCCCCATTCCACAACCCCCGGCCGGCATTCCGGGCTCGGGCTATACTTAACCTCCCTGGCGGGCTCGAGGGATGACGTGCTCGTCTTGCTGGAAGCCTGCACCGTATTAGGCAATGCCAGCGAGCCAGGGCTTATCCCCCAGTCGCCGCGCGCGCCGCCGCCGCCCCGGGGCCAAGCAGGTACAGCCCGGCCCGTCGTTCAGGGACGGAGGGCTTTCGTCTCGGGACGGGGAGAAGGAAGGTTCCGTTCTCGCCCCGACCACCGGCTCCGCCTGCAACACCCCGCTCACCCGGCCGTCATGGTGATGTTGTAGAAGATCAGCCAGGCTGTGGTCACGGCGCCGCGAGGCCGAAGCGCCTTCTTGCCGTTCTCCTTCTCTTCCACCGAGCCGTTGCCGGCCCCGCCGTCCTCTTCGCTGGACGCCATGGCTTCTCTCCCCCGAGGCCAGGCGCAGACAGAGCGAGGCACGCGCGGCCGCAAAGGGGACGGAGGAGGAGGAGGAGGAGCGGGAGGGGTCAGGCGCAGGCGGGACTGCCAGCGGGAGCTGACTTTGGCGCCCGGCTCCTCCAGCTGCGCGAAATTTCTCCCCCCTCCCTTCCCCTCCCCTCCTGCACTGACACCTTCGCGTTGGGTGCACGTCGGCAAGGAGCGGGCAGACTCGCTAAAGAAGTTGTGGCTTGCCCGCGGGGCTTTCGCTTGTCCCCACGAAGGGCGGTTTTCAAGGGTCACCAAATGAACAGATTCCAGCCCAAGTATATTGGAACCCCCCCCCCCCCCACGCTCCCATTGTCCCCAAGTAGTATAGTCAATAATGGGAACCGCAGAACCGTCTAACCGGGAAGAAGAGCTTTTCCCAAATTAGCGCTCTCCAGGTGGCTTGCCCTGCAAAGATTCTTGGGCTCTCCGAGTTCCGAAAGTATGATCGGAGTTGGAAGTTGCTGTTCAGCGCATTTGGAGAGCTTCCGATTGGGGTTCTGCACGTTCCAAGAAATCAGTGTATAATTCTCTTTATTTAGGGAAAGAGAAATGGGTGCAATAATTACTTTGCCCACTTTGGGGTTACTGTTAGGCTGAAAAGAAGGCTGGTTCATGCGTGATTCCGGATTGAAACTGTTGCTTTAGTTTCTTTCGGATTACTTTTAAAGACACTCCAGATTGTTTCATAGGTTTTTGGAGAGGACAGCCTCATCTTCATCTTAATGTCTGCAGGAAATAGTGGTACCTCAAGATACGAACGCCCCACGTATCTCGAAAATTTCGAGATACGACCAGGTCCGGCTGCAAAAATTAACCTCAACATGCTAACTCCGCCTCAATCTACGAACCGGATCCGCGGCCATTTGCCCTGCTGCCACGCGGTCGTGGCTTCCTGTGGGCGAGATCCCGGTAGCAAGGAGACGTTCGGTGAGGCTTGTGGTGTGTTTTGTGGCGTTTGGAAGGTTTTTGGTGTGCTTGTCAGCATGGCTCCAAAGAAAATGCAGAGCGGGCGTGGCAAGAATAAGGCTTTGAAGAAGAAAGTGACGATCGAACTGAAGAAGGACATTATAGAAAAGCACAATTGTGGGGTTCGTGTGACTGATCTGGCCGCGGAGTACAACATGGCGAAGTCGACCATCTCGACTATTTTGAAGAATAAAGATGCCATCAGAGAAGCTGATGTGGCAAAAGGAGTAACGACCTTAACGAGGAAGAGGACACAAGCGCTGGAAGAGGTGGAAAAGCTGTTGTTAGTGTGGCTGAATGAGAAACAGCTGGCAGGTGATAGTGTGAGTGAAGCTATCATCTGTGAAAAAGCCAGGAAGCTGCACAGTGATTTACTGCAGAAAAACCCCTCTACCAGCGCAGCAAGTGAGGAATTTAAAGCCAGCAGAGGCTGGTTTGAGAAATTCCGCAGGAGAAGTGGCATCCACAATGTGGCAAGACATGGAGAGGCTTCCAGTTCTGACAAGGCTGCTGCAGAAGCCTACAAGGAAGAATTTGAGGACTTCATGAAGGCGAAAGGATACATCACTCAGCAAGTGTTCAACTGCGATGAGATGGGGCTCTTCTGGAAGAAGATGCCAAACAGAACCTACATCACGCAGGAGGAAAAGGCACTGCCAGGGCACAAGCCCATGAAGGACAGATTGACCCTTTTGCTGTGTCCAGAATGTGTCGCTGAACGTGACTTTGAAGGGTCTGATGCAGAAGTAGTGGAGGAGATTGTGTCCATGGGCAAGAGCATGGGTCTGGTTGTCGATGATGCAGACATAGAGGAGCTTGTTGAGGACCATGAGGAGGAGCTGACCACGGAAGAACTTGCTGAGCTCCAGAGTGAGCAACAGAAAGCGCTTGGTGAGGAGCATTCCACTGAGGAAGAGGAAGACAGGGAGGAGGTGAGCAGTGACGTGATTAAATCCATTATGGAAAAATGGAATGAGTGCCAGGACTTCTTTGAGAAGCACCACCCCAACAGAACTGTAACGAACAGAGTGTTGAACATGATGAACGATAACGTGGTCTCTCATTTCTGGAGGGTTATGCAGCACAGGAAAAAACAACTGACTTTAGACAGGTTTTTCCCCAGAACTGAGCCTGCAGCTAAGAGGCAAAGAAGAGAGGAAACCCCTGAAGGAGATCTCCCCGATGTCCCTTTGGAGGGGGACTCTCCCTCCAAACAATAACTGCCTCCCCACCCCATTCTCCCTCTTCATACTGTGCTGTATGTACTTTTTTCCATGTTTTTGTGGTTTAAAAATAAAATGCATATGTTTCAGAACTGTTTGTATTTACATTGAACCTTATGGGGAAATTTGCTTCAGGATGCGATCAAATTCGGAGGGCGGAACGGATTAACCGTATTTACATTGAACCCTATGGGAAAATTTGCTTCAGGATGTGACCAATTCGACTTGCGATCAGAGTCATGGAACGGATTAAATTCGTATCTTGAGGTACCACTGTATATCTCGCACCTTGAGATTGATGAGGGCAAGGTGGAACTTCCAAATCCAAAGGTAGTATACCTCTGTGGGTAAACAATATGCCACAGTAACATATGTGCTGTGGATAAACTCTAGGGAAGATTGCTGCTTCCCCAGGGCATTGCTAAATTGGGGATAGGAGGCTAGGCTAATTTAATCTGGTTTAGCAGATTTCTCCTTGTATCCCTGTGCTTTCCTTTGTCCCTATGAGCATGATTGCATGCACGTGCATGCCTGAGATAATTCCCCACTCAACACCAATATTCTGAATAGAACATCTGTTTGTTAGCACATTGTACAAAAAAACCCAACAACTCTAAAATAGGATGGAGGTTGTTTACTGTAGCATTCTTCTGGCATACTTTTGTGACTTCCCAGTCAATCTAGATCTGGATTTCCTGGTGGTCTCCTATCCAGTTACCAACCACATCCAACACTACTTGGCTTTCCCGAGATCAGCAAAGGTCTATTAGGCGCTTCTACCTACTCCAATAGAAAAGACCCTGATTGTTTCATTTTTCATGCCTGATAAAATGGCATCTATGTACAATTGTCAATAACTGCCAGTTCCACTAGGTAGACCAGACCAGGAAATCAACTCCACAGGGAGGCTAAAACTACCTTTATTGTGACTGGCTATTTATTTATTTATACATCACATTTATATAGCTGCCCATCTCACACAAAGCGACTCTAATAACATAATCTTGCAAGTCTGATTATGCTATACATTTCCCATTTCTGATATCCCACTAAATCAGGGAGGTGTCTGCCTGAGCCACTTCTGAACATTATCTTGTTTCCCAGGGCTTAAAAAACGTTTCAGCCCCCTTTGCTTAGGTAACTGTTGTTGCATATTTCCATCAAGGTTATCTTACTTTCTCTGTACAATAACAGAAAATTTTAATTTACTTTCCGATGATTGAGACAGGCATTCTCCAATCTTACAGCACACTCGTGGGGACCTTTTAGTAGTGTCTGGCCATACTTAATGCATGAAGCTAAGGTGATACCCATTATACAATCCATTGGTGCATTACCTATATTTCGGTAATGGAGGTGGTACATTAAGGGCTTGTCCTCAAGTCCAGCTGTGTGTAAAGATCCCCTGCTAATCATTTTTAAAGATGGTATTGCTATAATGTAGACTTTGCCTCATCCCCAATCCACCATGGGGGCACTTTACATTCCTCTTAAAGTGTCACAGTTTTAAAGTAACGTATTTCCTTTTTCAGAAGACGGGTAGACCTGTTTTCAGAAATAACTTGAGTGATAGGTTAATGGTGCAGATCATCTTCATGCTGGTTACCTGTCTGTCAAACAGATTGAAAGGTTGCTAAAGCTTCTGAACCAGGCACTTACTCACAATTCCCCAAGCATCCCCACCATATGTGAAGGAGAGCACTTGATAGTGCTTTTCCCACTGGGTGAATAGGTTGGATGGGAAAGGAAAGGAAGGCTGGGAAAACCATAGTCACTACCCTTAAATTGGATGGGAGGAATGTAGGTTAACATGACTGTGAGGAAGAGCTCTAAAAGAAACAAAAAAAGCCCATTGGTTTCAACAGAGAATTCTGAATCTCTCTGTTGCTCTGCAAAATGAAGTTCAGGAATGTGCAGAGCGCCCAACTGGGACTCTGAAATACCTGAATCAGTTTCAAGTCAGTCACTTCTAGGCTGAATAATCACTTGTTACCTAGATGTCAAAGAGATTTCTTAGAACCTGACAGCTCTCATATTGATGAACATAGGAAAACATACCTGGATGTAACTTTGGTTTTTTCAACAGAATGGGATGAAATCTGTATATAAGCTGGGGTTAAGAGAGAACAAAGCATAGCCATTTTCATTAAAACTAGCGCAGGGGATATGGAGTGACGTATCTTGAAAAACTGGTTTTTAGTTAAAGGAGTAATTAAGTTTCCTGGAATGGAGTACAGTTTCAGCCTGTGATTAATGAAAATAAGGATGCACGATACCCATAGTATAATTACTTGTCTCTGGGTGAGAGGTTATACGTGGCTTTATGTGTGTGGGGTGCTGAGGTTGAAGTCAAGGAAGTTACCATTTCAAAAAGAGATGGGAAATAGAAGGATTCAGAAGAGCTCGGATTTTTAAAAACGTTGAAATAATAATTATTTCCTGTCTTTAACAGTTAACCTTTTCAAGATAAAACAAGTCATTTATTTCTGTTATGTGGACCTGACTGTCAGAAAATTGAAACACACCAAACCCAGTAGTAGCTTGAGCACTGCTCCCATCCTTTTTCTAGTTCTTTTTTTTCTTTTAAAAATGATGAATAAATATAGGAAAAAAATCTGAAGACATAAATCTAATTCTCTAAGCTTTTTTAGAGGGCACATTGGTTTCTAAGTTTCACATTTTCTTTCTTGGCATTTATATCCTAATATAATGAAAGTTATGTCGAAAGGGAGGAACTGTGATTTAGGTCAACATATCAAACTAGGGTTTATTCATGACTTCTTGGGTATGCTAATCCAAATCAAATAGACCTTTAGCCTTTTCTTTAAAAAATCTGAAGAATATGATGGAAAGCTGTAGAAGTTCCAGAAATTGTTCTATTATTTTCTAAATCTAGCAGATTATAGTGAGTCATGGTCTCTTGCACCTGGATGAACAAGACTCCAAGGTTACATAGATCTTTTATAGACCTTAAATAGAAAGTTGATTAGGCACATTCCATAGAGGCCCAAAATACAGAGAATTATTTTACAACTGATATGGATGCAAGGCAACCAGAATAGAGTTAACCAAGTATCATTCAAAGCGTGAAGACACTACAGTAACATTCCCTGAAATTCAAGAAGTGCCAAGTATTTTAATTGTTATTCCAATAAGCTGACTTATTAATGGAATTAACTATGGAAAGAGGAGAAATAAGGAAACAAGTCACTACACTTTCTTAAATTTGCTGATTTCACTGAAGATTTAAATTCTATAGATATTTGGGGTCATTGACAGAACATTGGCACAGCTATAAAGAATCCAACAATTAAATGAACAACTAAAGAATAATGACACTTTGGTAACGTATCGTAGAGTTAACTAAAACAAGCATGACTATTTTTTTCTTTTAGATTCTTATTTTCATAAGGATCAAATGTAGGGTTTGATATTGCCACATTTTCAGCCTTATCAGTTACTCTTTTATAAAATATAAAAGTTGCAGCAGCAATTGTGAGGGCAGAGGTATGTTTTTAAATTGATTTTATGCACAGATTAGTAGAGCTGGTATCACTGGTATCATCTGCTGAAGGATAACTGCCAAATTGCATCCGCTAGCCAACCAGGGTCCACAAGAAGGCTTTGTTAGGGCTAACAATCCTGAATGACTTCAAGATAGCAGCAAAGAGATATAGAATTTTTTTTGCAGCCATCGATTGTGGGGATTTTGCAGCCCAGAGTTGATAGGCTAGCTTTGTGTTGTTTCAGAGCCAGCTTTGAACTTGTGTATTGGCTGGCTTTGAGAGAAGAGTTAGGGGGTGGTGGTTGTTTTTTCTGGTTCTTTTTTCCTTTGCAATGCAACAGCTCTCCGGGGCTTTGGGGCAATCTATTTTTAACTAACGGCAATTTTTACCTCACCTCCATTTTATGCCTTATGGCTACCATTATTGTTTCCTCTCAGGTCTCACACAGCTTGAGCCCTGCTTGTGGCATGTGCTTGTAGACACTGTTTAAAATATATCCTTCCCTCTGTCTCACTCTAGCAACCACAGAAATGTATAGCCAGTTACCACTACTGAGAATCTGGCTGCAAAGATTGTGACAAGGTATTCTTTCATGATTACATCTTGAACAAATGATTGAATGCAGTGGAGGAGAGCTTTACAGGGTACCCTTTTAGGAACTACTCAGATTTACTGGCAAATGAACAAATGTATGCAGGGAAAGGTGGAAGGAGAGAGAAGAGGAAAGCCAGCAGCAAGCTTGATGGACTCAGGGTGGCAACGAGTGCACTGTTGGAAGACCTGAAGGACCAGGTTGGGGACAAATTGTCATGGAAAACAATCTATATATGTTGTCAGTAAGCATTGATAGCAACTTGATGGCACATAATCAGTCAATCACTGAAAACAAAGATAAAGATGGAGATGGAGGGCTTGCATTCTCTTGGGTTTCTTTTGTGTGGTGTGATGTCTAGTAATTTTTACAAATGCAGAAACTGCAATGGGATGAGCTAGTGTGGTACAGTGTTTAAGCTGCTGGATTTGCATAAGTGAGACCAAGGTTTAAGCCTACTCTCAGCTACAGCTTATTGTGTGATGGGGCGAGTCACTTTTTTGGCAGTCTACCTGCCAAGATTACTGTTGTAGAAAATATGGGATGATGGAGCAGTATGTACATTGCCCTGAGCTAGTGTATGAAATACAGGATAAAAACTGCTGTTACTACTGTATTTTATATCTACTTTTTAGTTTTATTAATAATTATAGGTATTTTTATTATACTGTTCTTTGGCCTGAAGGAAGTAATAAAGGTTTTGATTTGATACAAAATTTCTCCTAACAGTCAATTGGAAACTACCTTCTCAAAACTGAAATCTATTACACTATTCTATTTAATTTACTTTGAAATAATGGCCGTCTATCAAGTACTTGTCATTTTTAAGTTACTTGAAGGAGTATAGCGGGTAGCAAGGCCCAAAAAGAACAGCACACACTACAACATTTGATTCAAACTAATTCCCATCTGTCTCAACAATTGGTCCCTGCATCCACCAGGTATTCTTAACTTCATCTATAGAAGACGCTTTAAAAGCAAAGACATGAAGTCTATAGCCTACATGGCCCTTCCAACTCTATGATTTTATGCCCAAGGGGACCTCTTTGGAAGGCCCACGGCTCTTGCTTTGAATAAGCCTGAGAAGCCTTCAGTGTTTTACTTCAACCACTTATCCCTCAGCGCTCACACAACAAACCTTGAAATGTAAAGGAACCTGGGGTAGAGGGTAAAACTTTCTTCCTCAGCCTTGGCAGCTGAATCCCTAAGATCAGGCAGTGCGGTAGACACCTATTTCTCCCTCCCGGCATGCACAGCGAGGCCGGTTCCCACGGAGGCGGCGTCTGGAGCGCCAAGAGAAGAAAGAGAGGGGAGCTGAGGGAGAGGAGTGTGGAGCGGGCGCGAGGCGGAGTTTGGGCCGCTTCGGGTCTTGGGTCCTTCAGCCGAATCGTCGGTGTCCGTCTTCTTTCTTACCTCGAAGGGTCGGGGAGAGCGGGCGCGACTCGCCCTTCCCAGCCGCTCGCCCGGCCCGGAAAGATGCCTCTCTTCACCAGCAACCCCTTCGATCAGGATGTGGGTGAGTGTGAGGGAGGCCCACCTGTCGTCACGCCCGCCTGGGCCCTGTCCAGAGCTGTCCTCCTCCTGGATCCTTTCCCTTCGGTCCTCCCGAGGTCGTCGTCAGGGTCGTTGTGAAGCGCTGCTCCATCCTTCCCCAAAGTGGGACCGCTTCTGCTCCCTCTCTCGAGGGATGCCCTACCCTGGATTTTGTTCTAGGGGCTGAGGCAAAGTGGAGTTGAGCTCCCTGAATTGGGCCAGCCGTCTTTTAAACCATCCTTTCCCGGACGCGGTGCCCTTCAGAACCATTCCCTTCATCCCCCGCCCGGGGGTCTTGGAAGTGGGGAAAGCTAGTACGTTAAGGAACATCGAGAAAGTTCCCTTTTATCTTTATTTTCTATTTTAAACGTTTATAACGTAAAACTGCTTAGTGTTTTTACATAATTTTCATTCTCCGAAGACTTCTCTCCTTTTCTGCTTTGTTTTGACAACACGCCCCCCCCACAAGTTAAGCGTGATCCCAAATTAGCCACATTCACAAAACAAGCTATTCTCCCAAAAATGAGCTCCAGTAATCAATTTTAGTGCCCTATACAACATGGGATTTTGATCTGTATTGTCTTATGTTTAGGAACATTAAATGGAAATGCACGACCTATTTTTATTTGGCTATTTTAAAATCATATTTCTTTACCTATTCTCTTGAGTCTTTTAAGTGTGTCTTCAGCAACTTTTTAAGTTGATACTATTTGAATAGTATATGATATTAATGGTTTCCAGTTTTATTAACTTGCTGGCTTTGTCTTTTTTTTTCCTTTTTGTAAACTAACCTGAAGAAAGCCTTATAGTAATGAAATATTGCCTTATGTAGACCTTCATCTCTATGATTGGAAGTAGCTTTCAACCTGGAAGTATATGAGCAGTATTCCTATACAGATAAACATGAAATCATTGCATGTTATGATCTAATAGATATTTATGATTTTCATACCTGATAGTGCCTTCAGTGTAAGAGTTTATGCAATGTGATTATATTGTTATACTGCAAAGTTGGTTTGCTTATTTCTAGTGATTTATTAAATAGCTGTTCTTTTCCTAAGAGAAAAATGTGAATGGAGGGTCCAGAGGTTAAGGTAAAGTAGGCAACCTACTGTTTTGGACCAACATCTGTTATCCCTGGTCAACATGGCAACTGATTGTGACAATTATTGTCCAAAATCTCTGGAGAGAAAAGCTTGGAAGAATATATGGCTTCATGCTAAGATTCTTCAAATATAGAGTTATATGATATATAGGAAAACAGAAATGTAGATACTGTAGTTTGTTGCCAACAAAGCATGAAAGTTATTCAACAAATATGAAATGTAATTAATTCTGTTTATAGCTTCATTACTTACATGCAGAGTCATCAGTGATTCATAGGAACATGTGACATATTTGTCACAAGGCTGCATCAGTTAATATGCACTAAACTGAAACAATATGTGAATGGAAAATACAGTATTTGTATTAAAATACTACACTGAGAAATTCAAGGATGACTTTTCAGAGTGACACAGTGAGTGTTTTGACAAGAGCTGCCTTGTTCTATCAAGCTAGTTAGAGAAGTAATTCGTTAATAGATCATAACTCTCCTATCTACATTTTATTTTCTTATCAGGATTTTCTAGTAGAGAATTTAGGAACAGGCTTTTTATGTCTGTGAGCTCATGAAATCACTTTCCTATACTTTCTTCCTATAATGCCAAAAGAAAGGGACCTGTTTAAATAATTGGAATTTCCAGATTGAAATTAAGGCAAAGAATAAGAAAAAGAGAAGGAAATACTGCTAAATCTTTATTATATCTCTCAACAACTCTATCATTGCAAAGATAATTGCTTGTACCATATCCATCTACCGTTTCATAAATTGCCTTTTGTTCTTTAAAGATCTCACCTCTCTCTGTCTTTCAAGAAGCTAATTAACTCTATCCAACCACGACTTTTTCTGTTTTTCCCCTTCCTCTCAAGCCTTTCACTTTTCCTTTATATATGATCTTTGCTATTCAGTCCTCATTCATTCTGTCAGTGTGAGTAAATCACTTTACATCTTTCATATTGGTCACTCATTTTTGTATTCTGTCCACATTCATTCAGCATCCATTCATTTTTTTATTGTATCTACCACACGTACTTCTCAAGTCACCCATTCCCACTTCATACAACTTACTTTTATGTTTCTCCTGACCTAACCATTTCTTACTTTCCTATAACATGGTGTGCAGAAGTACACAGCTACATGACTTATTTCAATAAACCATTCATTCATCTTTAATGAAATCTGGTAAGGTACACAAATTTATCTTGTTTTTTTCCATTTATGTATAACTTGCAATCACTCCGTGTATTTTTTACATTTACTCTTGCATAACTAGTCTTTGTATAAAAGAACAATAATGGCATTCTTCATCAGGCAAGATGCAGTATTCATACATACAGAAGCAAACCACAGCCATATTTTAATATTTTTCCCGCTACCCTGTTTACAATTGCAGCTTTATTATTTTACAGAGTTCTCACGGCATTAAAGGATTTTAAAATGAAGGATACCAATAGTTTTGGTTGTAATGTATCACGTAAGACATTTCTTTAAAATCCATTGTAGTTCTTTCTGCCTCTCAGTATCCTTCAGCCATTTAAAGTTTCTGATGGTGACTATATGCTATTCAGTTTACAAGGCTTTTACATCTTACTTGCTGGCTGACAGTTAAAATAAAAATGGAAAAGATAATAACTAACAGTGGCATAGGAAAGATGAGCATTATGGACAACATTTGATTTAATTACTGCTGACAGATTATGTATTATGGCTAGTGCCACTAAGTATAACAGTCACTAGATTTATACATCATACTAAGCTGCATACTACCTTATGCTTAGGCACCATTGTGAACAGCTGGGTTCACACATTGTATGATGCCACAATTAAGTTAACCATGTTTTATTAAATGAACCACAATTGGCTGAATTTCTTCTGTGCACTAAACTGTAAATAATGTTTTACAAGTCACAATAACTGGCTTATGCAATACATTGAGCCATAACCAAATAAACCACATTGTGCCTTAATATGTTGTGTGAATCCATAGCACTTCCACATATCCACTATTCTCATTTCTCATACACTTTTTTTTGCAGATTTGTGCCACTGTGCAATTGTCCCTACTGCTGGTACTCTGTCCTTCCATGGGGTGCCAGTCAGTTCTCTGCAGCTGGCTAATGGAAAGATGAGAGACCAGCAGCCCACCCTCATTTCTGCTCATATTCTTTTAGCATCGTGTTTGCTTTTCACAGTGAGGGGGAGTGGGTAAAAATCAGTAACCTCTGGGTTTGCATGTTTAAAATTCAAGAAATTGATCTGTACATTCTCATCTGAACTGACCAAATAATCAGTGATGAGGAGTCCTAAAGAGCCAGTACCATGGTAGATGATGCTGGGTTAAATGGGCCAATAACTTATTCTCAGTATAAAGCAGTAATGTTTGCCACATGTTATTATTTGTATAAAGCTGATTTCCATATCTAAATCTATAATACAGCAGATCATATATATTAATTTGCAGTTTCTATGTTTCTTATCACTATAAAGCTATCATCAGCTTTGTACTTTAATTAAGAGGACAGGCCTGAAAATATAATAATCTGCAAGTTAATTTAAGATCTTTTAAGACAGGTTTTTGCCTCTTGCTTGATGTTCTAAATATTTTTCTTTGATTAGCTGACTGTTCATAATAAGGAATCACCTTGAAAAGGAGTAGAGTTATGTGTGGGTAACCATTCACCAAATTCTTGAAAATTCAGAGATTGTCCAAGATTAGAATACTTAGCAGCAATGGTAAAAAAAAAATCTATTGGGGAATTAATAATAAGAAATAATCATGCCAATTGCAGAAGCACCATTAAAATGACAGTGATATCAGATATTCAGTTTGGCGATTCCTTTTTTTGTATGTATGTGTATACCTCTGAGTCAGTGTTGACTCCTGGTGACTGCCTGAGCTAGTCCCTGCAGTTTTCTTGGCAAGATTTTTGGAAGTGGTTTGCCATTGCCTTCCTCCTAGGTCTGATTGGCCCAAGGTTTCCCGGCTGGCTTTGTGCCTAAGGCAGGATTAGAACTCACAGTCTCCTGGTTTCTAGCCTCATGCCTTTAACCACTACACCAAACTGACTCTTTCAAACCTATTATGCAAATAAAGCCTTCGATAGCTATTATGTGTTTGATCAATTATTGTGAAGTTTATTTTCAATATATAATTCAAATTATATTTTGCACATGTAATTTCCTGGAGATATGTAAGTTCTAAATTTTAAGTTCCACTGTAAGACATACATAGATTGCTGATCTTAATGGTATCACTTTACTAGTTGCAGCACTCCTATCAGGGTCACTTAAAGGCTTATTTTTTGAGGCTTTTCTGCTAAATCACTGTAATATGGAACAAAAAATAAATATCTAAAGGTTTTGTCCTTAGTAGTTCTAGAAAGCATCTTTACTTAGGTTTTGGTAATGTGAAATGGTATGCAGTCTCCATACTTGGATAAGTGCTTACAAAATAGAAATGTAGGGTATAAATCAAACAGATAAATATTTTTATAGAAGTGTTGTGTGGCAGTGTCATGGGGATGCACTGGCAAGCTCAGCATGATCTGTAGGCTTAAACTGTCAGGCTTTGGGTTTAGACAGTGTAATTAAGCATGATTACAACAGATGGCAAAAACAGCGGTGGCAAGAACTACAGAGCCCTCACAATTAATGTTACATATTTTCCACTATTTCTGTGAATTAAAGAGTTTAACTGTCCCACTTCTTGAGTTTGCTCCTAGATTAGACTGATGAGTCAGAAACACAAAACTCTAAACTATATTTAAAAGCAAATATCAAGAATGTAATAAAAAACTAAAATTATTATTATTGGCTTGCAAGATCTACGGTAGTGGCTGTAGCATAAATGTGTTGACCTGATGCACCAATGCATTAATGTTTTCAGTAATGAAATACTGCTGTTGAGTATGTTCACATTACAACTATATTGTATGTTCTTAAAATAGTAAAATAATGCTATAATATGCATGCTTATAAGAAAGCTTTATCAGCATCTTTTAAAAATAGAATGACTTGTATCCATTTAAAACTTACGGTACTTAATTCAGCATAATTTTGGTACTGAATTTTCACTCATACTCATTTCAAATCTCTTTGTGTTGTTAAGAGAAAGCAACCAGTGAAATGAATACTGCTGAAGACTGGGGACTCATCTTAGATATCTGTGATAAAGTTGGACAATCACGGACTGGGTAGGTATAATTATCTTGTTTGAATTAATTTGTCATTATTTGAAATGAAGAGACTACGAGACTAAAATATGTAAGGCACCTCCTAGGGCAAATAGAAAATTGTATGTGGTAATGTCCAGGTTTGCAAATTGTTTATAGATTTAGCCTTTTTGCAAATGGATAGGAAACTTGAGAATACATTTAGTAGAACTGTATGTGGCTAATGGAGAATATTTTATTAAGGACTGCATTAGGCCTCCCATGTTTGTATCTTGCAATTACTGCAATATTCATGTATTGTTCAAATTGCAGTTGATCTTGTAAATAAGAGAAGAAGTTATTACTTGCTGTTTTCAAAATAAGTATTTCCAAGGCACTGAGTGGTCCCTAAGAGTTGACACCGACTTGATGACATATAATCATCATAATCAAAACACCAAAGTGACTGAGCAATTCAGTAGCTTTTTTTTTTTTTCCCGGTTGGCTGCTAAAATATTTTTACCTGATGTATAAAATGCCTCATTCAATTGCATTTCTGTTTTTATAAAAGTACCCAGACCTTTTAACAGCATTTTGGAAATCAGATTAAGAATTAACAGTTTATTTTAACATAAATGTTTGCTATATCAGTGCCGTAATTTGTTCTTTTATTTCACTGTCCTGTATAATATAGATTTAAAACTTTTATTGTAATTATGAAGTATTGCTTATATATTAGCACCATATTTCTCTCATACTCTTTTGTTTCAGTTGATTCATGAACACTCTTTGGAGACAAACACAGACCAATTTTATCCATTTAGTTTGCCTTAATGAATTCTTATGTTCTGGTTTGTGTCAAGTTCCAAGAAATGTAACACCTTGTTAATTTTTTTGCTCTTGAAGTTTTTTGAAACAAGAAGTTATGCTATTTGAAAAAAATACTTTATGAATGAGGAAACTTTAAGAAGCATTGTGTAATATGGTACAGAGAGCCTCTTATCTAAGGCTTAGAAATTAAAAAGTTTTATTGGGCATGTCAAAGACTCAGATCTAAAATTACTACTTGAATTTCACTTTCCCATTGCTGTCTTTCTGTATAATAATAGAATTATGCATTATTTGTTGACCTTATTTTAGTTTAGTTTGGAATTGTGTCCTCTTGATTTTTATAACTAGACATAAACTTTTAGATTACTGAAATGTATATACAGTGTTTGTTCTAGTATGATAGGCACAGATAGTGTTATTTTTGAAATGTTAATTACAGAAAGGTAATACATAGCTTTTAATGTGGGTTGATTTTAAAATAGGTTAAAGGGCTAGAAAAGTGTAATGAAAGCACTTTAAAATTTTGAACAAATAGTTAGATGATAAAATTAAACTTTCTAAACTTTACATACTCAATCTATATTAACTACTTAAGTACTTGGAAATAAATCAATTATATTAATACAACTTTCAAAGTCTTGTTCTTACACTATTTAAATAAACAAATACTTTGAAAACCAAGGTTTGTCTATATAATTTAGTACATGTAATACTTTGCTACATTTATCCTGTGTGAATGGTCTAATGAAAAGCATGAATTATTTACAATGTTTTCCTTCAATCTGTAATTCTGAGGTTTTTGTCTGTTGATACACTGTGTATTACTTCTACTTAGTGATTCTTGCATATTAAGGCAATGTGATTCAATGTTGCCATGAGAATTTTCCTTCAACTGCATTTCAGGCCTATGACTCCCTGAACTAATTTTTAAGTTTCAGCAAAATTAAAATTCAGCTTTTTAAAAAAGACTTTTAAATTATTGACTGCAATTGAATTATTTGTCTAACTAAATACATAAGTTTCAGTTAAGTAGCAGAAAAGCAAAATAAAATGTGCATCATCAAATAATAAAATACATTTGAACTAATATTTTGTATTTGATGCTTTATTCTCTAATGTTATCTTAAAAGATATGATTGTATTCATAAATATTCATTTTCTTAAAGGGCTTCCTATTCAGTTACTTTTCATATAAAATAAGAACATCGATCATTTTTCCAAATTGTTTCTTCTAATTATTTTTATAGAAAACTTAATAGAGGCTACTGCCTGGAATAAAACAAGATTGCAGTTCCATACAGACTGAAATGATCATATTATTTGGCTTATTTTCTGTAGTGCCAGAATAATGCAGCAGTTTACAAAACACAGAGATCCCCAGTTAAAGATAACCCATAGTGAAGTGTAACCTAAACTAGTTTCCTTCAGCTGGATATTGATACTTGATGAAAAATGAAATTGTATTTTTATATTATTATTAGATTTTTTATCTTATATATGTATTTTTTGCCTCCTATTTTCCCCACAACAACAACCCTGTGAGGTGAATTGGGCTGAGAGAGAGCACCTGGCCCAAAGTCACCCAGCTGGCTTTCATGACTAAGGGAGGCCTAGAACTCACAGACTCCTGGTTTCTAGGCCAGCACCTTAACCACTACACCAAAGTGGCTCTATATATTAACACTCTCCTAAATATACAAATGTAGAAGTCTGTAATGTTAGCCACCATTAAATGAAATGAAAACAGAAACATTCCTCAGGGACTTAAGAACCATAGATTGTATTTTTGATGACAGTTACCCCATTTTGTTTCACATATGTGAATAAAATAGTTATGGAAAATTAATATTTACATCTCATAGAATGAAGTATCTATTTATTTAATGTATGAAATGCCTCTTTATGCTAATGAATCATAGTTTAGAACTACAGTAATTTTGTAAGTTGACTTCAGGGCTACTATAACTGTATGTGTTGAATTATAGTCTTCTTCCATTGATGAAACCTTTGTATCCCACCTTTCTGTCATTCTTCAGTTGGGGTTCTGTGTAATGCAACAACTTTTCTATATGTTTGGAAAATTTGGATCAAGAAAAGCCTAAAGTTTCTTATTCTATATTTGGAAGATAATATGAATTAGAATGGATGTTAAATAAATTCTCAAATTAAAGGAAAAAAAAAACACAATTAAGAGACCAATGGAGATGAAAAACAAAGTGAATGTGTCTCTGATTACAGGTACAAGTCCATATTTGGACTTAGGTCAGTAACAGTGGTAAAGTGTGCTCCTCTATTTCTCCTTAGATTTTAATCCAGCAGCTGTGTTACGAGGACCCGGTGGTCTGATGGGCCACTATGACATGTTTGTTAGATTTTTCCTCAATAAAATTTCTCACATTCACTCAAAGTTAAATGCCTCTTGGACAGAATTTTGAGACGTTACTTGGGATTCATTTGAACTTGTGATGGTTCAGGATCCTAGATGAAGCAAATTATTTGGATTCCTTTCAATCTGGATTCAGACGTGGGCATGGAACAAAAATAGCATTGTTCCCTGGTAGATTGCCTATGTTGGGATCTAGAAGGTGGGAACATAACTCCCTTCATCCTTACATCTCTCAGCAGCTTTTGATATCAACAGCTATGCTATCTTATTGGACCTCCTGTGGGGGTTGGGAGTTGGAGGAATCTTTCTGCAAGTGGTTTTACTTCTACCTTATTGGCAATTCCAGTCAGTAGTGGTAGGGGAGAAGCAGTTCTATTACTGGATGCTCCAGTTTGGGTTGCAATAGGACTGTTTCTTCTCACTAGTATTTAACATCTATAAGACTCATTAGGAGAGGTCATCTGTTAATTTAGGGTGAGATATTATCAGTCCACTAATGATAGTCAATTGACCATCTGCCACTCCACATCACACTGGAGATGCTATTGAAGTCCTAACCCAGTGTGTGTGTAACAGCACATGGGAATGACCTTGGGAGACAGGAGGAAGAGCACAAGACTAGACAATGGCTAGACAAGTGGTAGCTGAGTCTGCAGAAGGAATGTGGGCATGGCAAATGTCTCAGAAGGGACCCTCCCTAGTTTCTTGGAATATAAAGGCGAGGGAGGGGGGAGAGATGTACTTTCAGACTTGCAAGATTCTGGTAATGTAACCTTCCAATAAAGTTAGAACCGGTACTTCTGGGTGTGCTTCTTGTCTGAACTACCTTGCAAGGCTGACAGTGTGGAAGTTGTGAGAGTCTGGATGGGTAGAAACAAACTCCCAGCAAGAGATAATTAATGTTTTCCCTGAAACACTCTGGCTCCAAGACAATGTTGGCTTTGGATGAGATCATTTTTCCCCTGCAGGGGCAGGTCCAGCAGGACTTGTGAGTCTTGCTGGAATGTGAGGTGGGAGCCATGGCCGGGATGTCATTTGTTGAGCTGAGGCTGGTTGGACCAACTGCTCCTTTACCTAGACTGGGATGCCTTGACAACAATAAATTGTGCACTTATCACCACACATTTAGATTACTATACATAGGGCTGCCTTTGAAAATAACTTGGTTGAAACACCGTGTGACAGCAAGGATGCTGACGGGTAAGAATCACTATACAAGCATAACACCTTTTTTTCCTGTTTGTTGTGTTGGCTGCCAATTGCCTTCTGAGTCCAGTTCAAAGGGCTATTTTTACCTATAAAGTCCTATATGGCTTTGCTTCAGGGTATCTTAGGGATTGTCTCTTCCAGGCTCTAGGTAGCTTCTGTCAATGTATTTTAAAAACTATTTTATTTGTTTAGGCCTAAGGACTGTCTTCGTTCTATTATGAAGAGAGTGAACCACAAGGATCCTCATGTTGCTATGCAGGCATTGACAGTATGTGGCTTTTTTATTTAAAAAAAAAACCTTTTAAAATAAATTTAAATAGTTAAATATTTAACCTTGATTTTTCTCTCTTCTCTTTAGCTTCTTGGAGCATGTGTCTCAAATTGTGGTAAAATATTTCATTTAGAAGTATGTTCAAGAGATTTTGCAAGTGAAGTAAGCAGTGTGCTAAATAAGGTAACATATGTTTAAAGTTGGTTATACAACTGTCAGTATAAAGGAATCTTGTATTACTATAAAAGGTAGATACACTTTGCTATGAGTAAAATACATATGGATAAAATAGCTATATAGTTGTCAGAGGAATAGCCATAATGCTGTCTTTTAACAAAAATAATATACTTCAGCATTTTTATGTTGAAGGGAGTACTGTTCACAAAAGTTCATTCTGTAATAAATGAATTGGTCCTTAAAGTGCTACCTGCTATTGTTAAAGCTATAGAGATGGTTGCTAATCCAGATTGGGAAGGGAAGGTAGAGAAAAACGCCTCCAGTGTTTTAACTACTAGCTATCAGAAGTCTCAATATATAAAAATATATTGATTTGAATGAATTTCCAAAGAAATGGAGCTCATCATTGTCAGGACACTCTGTACTCTTGTTATTTGAATGCAGCATTAAATAGAATTTTGTGATAATGAGAATCCACTCATTAAAGTTAATGGAACTCTTAAAGGAACTTTACCTTTTTTTCAGGCTCCTATGGGAGCCTGAAAAAAGGCAGGCTACTTTAATGAATAGCCAAGAGGTGCTATATTTACATGAGGTTCAAAGCACATTTTCAAAATCATTTTTGAAAAATGGTTTTGTTCCTGTGAATAGTACTAGAAATTAGTGCCATTTATCTCACGATATCAGTCTGAAAAGGTAGTTAAAGCTAAGTTTGATGATCTTAAACTAGGTCCAAATAATACAAATCTTTAATCCTTTTCACAGGGTCATCCAAAGGTCTGCGAAAAATTAAAAGCACTTATGGTGGAATGGACAGATGAATTCAAGAATGATCCCCAACTTAGTCTAATATCTGCTATGATAAAAAACCTTAAGGAACAGGGTGTTATGTTTCCAATTATTGGTTCACAGGTAAAGTACTAATAAATAACTATTATCTTTCTATTCTTATAAACTGTTCTTGCTTCTACTATTTTTATGTACTACTTCATACGTTGCTTTTTGTTCTTTAAACCTCACCTCTGTCTTTTTCAGGCTGTCATCAATTCCATCTAACCATAACTTCCTTGGTCTTCTTCTTGCACTCTTCCTTTATATGGAAGGAATGAGATCTAACTAGACAACCCATGACCCGTTGGGTCATTGTTTCAGAGATATTTCCTTACCTAAACAGAGAAACAGAATGACCAAGGCCAAAAAAGCAGTGGGAGTGGGAGCGACTTGCTGCCAGCTTCCCATTGACTTTGGGAAGCTGGCAGGGAGTGTCATAATCTGTCCTTCCTTCCTTCCTTCCTTTCCACATATAATATAGGCTTGTGCCATTTGCCCTCCCCTCACAACCCTCAGGAGAGCCCCCATGAAGCCTACTTCTCTACTGACCTGCGGAACTGCCTGCCACTTTGCTGGGAGAAGGTGGAACAAAGGGAGCTGCAGACCACAAGGAAAACTGCACCCTTGCTCCCCATTCTGGCTTGTCCTCAAGGGAGGAAGAAGGCTCACCTGTCGACCACCAGCATCCCCCAGCCAGGCCTACCTCGCCAGCAGGCATCCAAATCGCTGCCTGATCCTTGCCTCAGTGCTCACAGCCATTAAGAAATTTCAAATTTCCAAAGCAGCCAATTGCCAGTCACCTGTTAAGCCTTGCTCCATGCTGATTGGGCACAGGGGACAGAGGGAGGCGGGAAAGAAGTTGGGGATACGCCCATGCCAATCACATGACCTGGGCTGACCATGGTGGTGGAGCAGCATACAGTGGTGAAGCAGCCACAAATTTCCCAGATTTCAATCCCATGGGAGTAATGGGTCCTGGATTTTGGATGCACTCTGTAAGTTAGCCCATTTAAGGTACCTTGATTAAAAAATTGTTGCCCTACGGTGCACCTTTTCACCCAGCTGAAGGTTACAGACACAGGAGTTTTAGTAATATATAGATAGATTCTCTCTATAGGACTAATTCACTTCACACTTCTTTCATACTGTTTACTCATTTGGTATTCAGTCTCTATTCATTTAGCATTTATTTATTCTTCATCCTATCTCCTCTTGTTTTACCATGCACAATTCTCAAATACACAATTCTCACTATATTGATTTTCTGTCTCAAGCAATCATCTCAGTTTCTGATACATTGATTTTCAGATCCACCAGTATATAATACAATTTGCCTAACGTTATTGAATCTCAAACAGATACACCAAGTTCTGTTAGTTCCAGAGTCATGCTTATATACCCATGAATTTAGGCCTAAACTGCAGTACTTTCTTTCTGAGTGGGTATGTGCAGAATTGTATTTTTTAGAGCTAGCAGTATGCTCCCTTCCTAGACCATTACTGAACTTGACTTTTCAAAATCAATTGGAAATATACTAAAGAAACCAATGGGACCACTTTTAATTGACTGAATATATTGCACTGATTTTTTATTTAAGAATTGTCCTCTGTTCTTTGGTCAGGCTGCAGAACAAGCAAAAGCAAGCCCAGCTCTAGTAGCCAAAGATCCTGGAATAGTAGCGAACAAGAAAGAAGAAGAGGATCTAGCTAAAGGTTGGTTATGACTTGATGACAATATCAATATTCAACATAGGGATTCTTAAAATGTAATAAAGACCAATGATTCTACAGTTAGTAAGCCATATTAGCCTGCTTTATTTCCATTCTTTATATGAAATGTAGTTTTGAAAATGTAGCATATATTCAGTAGCTTTTTGTTGTGAAATGAAGAAGAAAAGAAGCTGGCCTCAACGATGAGGCCAAAACACACTTAGTTCTATAACTAGTGAGTGGACAGATGTCCCTGGACTGAAGCCTAAGTATCACTCAGGACCAGTTGTGAAAGCAGTGGCCATTTTCCAAGGAAGTAGAGCACCAGGATATTTGGCTTCAAAAGATAAATTATTATAAAACCAGCACTGTAAATAGGAAGTCAAAAGAAACTATTAAGAGCTTCCATGGTATTTGCAGATTATTTGAAATCTTAGTGGACATTTGATCAGAATGTATTCTGCAAAGCCTTGAAAGTAAGATAAGATCAAGACAACACCAGTATAGTTTATCAAGAATATCAAAGAAGAAGAAGAAATGAATTGTTAGAAAAAGGTTTCCTTCAAAATATTAAACTACTATCCACATAACAGCACCAAAAAGAAATACAAATGTGTAAAGTCATGAACATTGGGGCAAAAAATTCTAACTTCTGCACTGCATTTAATTATAGGCACATGATAAATAAATTTACTAGTACTACTGTTACTTATCTGCCCATGTGTTATTGAAGATTGAGCTGACCAGAAAGAGATCTAGGAGATAGGGTAGACAGGACAGTAATACTTGCATTGGATTTATATCCTACCTTTCCATCAGAGGAAAATGGTATCGAAGCTGGGTAATAAGAATAATGTTCAATGTAAAACAAATTAAAAACAGAATTAACCCAATGACAAAAAAATTAAAAGCCAGCAAAAGTCTGATGAAGACCATTATTAGTTTATTAGTCTATTAGTTAATGTATTAGGTTAAATGGAAAAGATACATTCGGTAGAAGAGGCATGCTTCGGGTCCAGGCTGTTAGGGAACTACACTTGGCAGGCCCAAGGAGGCAGGCCTTTTCTGTCATGGCACCCGCCTTATGGAACATTCTCCCCCCACCCCAAAGTGAGGTCAGATCCATCCCTACTTATTTTTGGGAAATAACAAAGCCCTCAAGACTTGGCTTTGCTATCAGATCTGGGGGTCCCAGGGGACCAGTGAGATCTTGAGGTGGCTCCCTTGCTAATCTAATTTCTTGTGTGCTTTCTACTTTTTAAACTTTTTAATGACTGTTTTCTGACACATCTGTTAGTTTTATATCTTTGTTGTATACCACCCAGAGTCACTTCTTGTGAGATGGGCAGACATATAAATTTTAACCGAACACTACTTATATTGAAGATACCTGATTATGCCTACTAAACAGATACTTTATCTGTTTTAGTAGGCATAATCATATATCTTCAATACAAGTAGTGTTGGGTTAACTTAGGTGAATATTGTCACTTTTTATTTTATTTTTAAGGATGTATTGTGCAAAGAAATTAATATTACACAGCTGAAATGGCATAAATTTAACGAGAAGTCTTTTCTTGGTTTTATTACTTCACAGCTATTGAATTATCACTAAAAGAACAAAGACAACAGCAAACACCACTTTCCAGTCTTTATCCAAGCACTACAAGTCTCTTAACAAATCACAAACACGAGGGGCGGAACGTTCGGGCTATTTATGATTTCGAAGCTGCTGAAGATAATGAATTAACATTTAAAGCTGGAGAACTTATAACTGTTCTTGATGACAGGTAAAAGGAATATCTCTTGGGCACATAGAATTGTGAAATACATTTGTACATATTTGTTACTTTCAGGTATCATAATGGCATTTTGATGCTATCAGTTCAGCATGACTGCAGCATGTGTTTAAATGATCTTTGGACTTTATAATTTTCTATTCTATTGATTCACTTGAGTCAAATTATGCTTACCTGTTGGGCATTACCTTAGTAGCCTAGTATTACTGATGCTGTTTTTTTCAGTCTTTATGCTTTTTTTAACGAAAGGACCCACTGAAATGAAAAGCCCTTAAATATAGTGTGCTGAATCCAGATGTGCTATTCCCAGAGAAAAAGGCTTTATCTTCATGTGGAAAGCTGTTAGGTCTGTACAGCTGTCTGCGTAATCTGGATCTCAAAAGATTGCACTGATGACTGTCCTTGCATTTAAGTGAACACAAATGTAGCTCCTCTTTAGACCTCCTGCCTGAATACATTGAGATTGGGGAATAGTGGGGCAGAGCTATATCTCTGACCTGTTTTTTTCTCTCCTGTGAGCTCTCCACACAAATGTCTGAACGGGGCTGGTCTTTTCAAGCATCAAAAAGTGTGGCTCTGTAAGATGTTATGCAGTAGCCTCTGGTTCACACATAGGACTAAGCCATTTGTTTGGCATGTTAGTGATATGCAGATCCACTCTTTAAGGCTTCAGTTTACATTTAAATCAGGTAACTGTGTCTTATTCAGCAGACCATGGTTTAAAAATCCTGACATGTGTATAAATTCAGCTAGTATCTTCTGATAGTGCATTTAAGATTAAAAAAGAAATATATACATTTCTTTTTTAATCTTAATTCCCATAATTATCTGATCAGGTCTTATGTCTCTATTCAGTACCTCAAGAATCAAAATGAACAAAAGTGGGGACGGTGGACATCCTTGTCTTGTCCCTTTCTGAATCTTACAAAGTTTTGTTAGTTCTTCATTAACGTTTGTGCTTTCTGAGAAGTATAAATTGACCTTACCCATTTAATAAAATTGCCTCCAAGGTTCATATGTTCCAGAACTCTAAACAAAAAAAATGCAATTCAAATTGTCAAAGGCCTTCTTTGTATCTAAGAATATCGGTGCAGTTTGTTTTTCATTATGTTGCTCCAAGTATTCCAAAATATTCAAAACATTTCTAATGTTATCTTGTAGTTCTCTTTTAGGTAAAAACTCACATTGATCTTCATGAATAAAATCCTGTAAAAGTATTTTCAACCTTTCAACCAAAATTTTGGTGAACAGTTTGTAAACATTGTTCAATAAAGATATTGGTTGATAGTTTCTTGTTAAAGTCAAATCTTGTCCCTCTTTAATGTTATATAAGCCTCTTTCTAACTATCAGGAATCTTTCCATTCTGCAAAATAATATTCATCATTTGTTGTAAAGGTTGTAAAAGCTCATCTTCAAAACATTTATAGTAAGAGTCTGGCAACCCATCTGGACCACGTACCTTTCCTGGTTTAGTCTTTTTGATAGCTTCACATAGCTCCCTTACTTTTATAGGTCCCTGAATGTAAAAATTTGTCTCTGAAAGTAATACTTGGTAAGTTCTGTTTGTTCAAGTATTCATCCACTTTTTCCGAGGAAGTTTCTTGACCTTTACATAAGGTAGTATAATACTCATGAAACACTTTTCACATATTCACATAATCTGTTATTAAAGTATTTATTTTATTTATTTATTTAACAAATTTATATGGCCGCCCAACTCACACATAGGTGAGTTTCCTTCAATCCTTAGCAAAATAAGTTTTAAGTACGAGTTTAAGGACTTAGAACATTTCTTTTGGGGAGGGAATAAACAGCAAAGGGGTAATTAGAGTGTTGTTTCTGGAAAGTTATAAACAGACTAAGGGTCCAGATGGATTTGAAATAAGATTTTGAAATTAATTATAAGAATCTTTCCTGTGGGCAATGGCTGTTGTTTTGAGTTCTGAAAAAGAAAATATGATAGGATGGGACTTTGAAAGTTGGACACTACAAGGAACTAAAGATTACAATTAAGGAGAAGAACACTTAAATTTGACTTGCTAATACAGAATGGAGCAAAATACTTTATTGGATGTGTTGAAGGATATTTGTGAACATTGGACTCAGAAATTAATTTTGAGAATGTCTGCCATTATAGATAGACTGTGTGTAAATGATGTTATAGAAGAGGAACAAGTTCTACTGGACAAGACTGAAATTTATTTGAGCAGGGATTTAAAAATGACAGCCTAGAAGAGTTATCTGGAAAAAGATGATATACTGGATATACAAATGAAACTGGCTGATATCTTAATAATTTAAAGGGAAATACAAATAACAAACCAGAAGAGTGATTTGGATAACTTTTCTATATTGGATTTATAAAAGACACCTGTTAACGTTTTGAAGGATTTTGTGAGAAGGGACAAAGAAAAAGGAAAAGAAATAAAGTTCTAGGACATTATTTGAAGGGATTAAAGACCAAGATTGTAAAAGTAAAGGGAAGGAATATAAAGTTGGTTTATTTGATCAAGGTTAAAATAGATACGTTGCTATCTCTGGTAACCCTAAATGGACTTTTGCTGACTAGGACTGAATGATGAGGCTTTAAAGTTTTGTTTATAGATAAGAGATGAGATATGGGAAGAAGAGATCATTTGTTGTATTTTAAGAGGAGGTGATAGGTCACTAAAATTGTTTATACTTGTGACAAAGGGGGAAATTACTTCTTTATATATCGTTTTTCTTTTTCTTTACTATATTCTTATTTTTTTCTTTTCTATTTTTCTTTCTATTCTTTTTTCTTTTCTGCACTTTCTATTTTTTCTTTGTACTCTTATTTTTTTCATTTGTATTAGCTTTTATCTTTTTAATTGTAACATTTAATAAAATTATTATAAAAAATAAGGTGATGGACATTGTCTAGAGAAGACAGTAAAAATGTCTAAAGCCTAAAATCTTTCTAAAACATCAGTAAGCATAAAACAATTTACTACAATGCAGTCAGTACACATGACAGGGTACTAAAAATAAAAACTGAGTTATGGTAACAAAAATGGCTAATTAATTAATCAAAATAATTTAGACATAAATACTGAAGTTCTACCTTTTAAATGTTAGATTATTGTAAAAATATAGAAATATCAGTTAATGTGAACATAAATATACATATATGAGAGATCATATATTGGTCAGTGACAGATAAGATATAATAGGAGACAAAACCTGGACACAGTGTTAAGTGACTTATAGAGTAGTTTCTTCTGTAGGGTAATAGCAGTGAGAAAAAATTTGCAAATCTCCTGGTGATGTCAGGGCTTTGATCTGATAGCAAGGAACAAATAAGATTGTCCTCAGGCCTACAGAAAAACTGAATTCAATATTTTTTTAATCCTTTTAAAAGTTAAGAATAGAATTTTATAACAGTTATATATATCTGAAATTGTGAAATACCTTTAGTGTTGTCATTTATCATTTGCATTGCAGTGTTTAATGCTTTTATTGCCTGTATTAATACAGATCCAGTTATGGTTCTTGAGAAGGATTATGAATACAGGTAGTCCTTGGTTAATGATAATAACCGGGACTGGAATTTCCATTGCTAAGTGATGCGGTCATAAAGTGCAACATCACGTGACAGCGCTGCTTAGCAATGGCAGTTCTGGCACTTCTGGTTGCCGTCAATAAGCGAATCCCGCATCATCGTTAGGTGCAATGTCACATGGTCACCATTTGTGACCTCCTGCCAGCTTCCCCATTGATTTTCTTGTCAGAAGCCAGCCGTGAAGGTTGCAGATGGTAATCGTGTGATCACAGGACACTGTGATGTCGTAATTGCGAGCCAGTTGCTGAGCGCCTGGATTGCGATCACATGACCGTGGGGATACTGCAATGGCCAGAACTCGGACATTGTAAATCCGAACAGTCTCTGAACGAGTGGTTGTTAAGTGAGGGCCATCTGTACAGTAACAGCAAAACGCATTCTTGCAAGCAAGAAGACAAGTACACACATTTTGGCTCTTGACAATCTAGTGAATTTTGCCACTTGCTTAGTAATTGGGTTGAATTATACTTCTGTCTTAATTATTTAGAAAAAAACTACTAACAGCTCAGTATTCAGATGTAAACAGAAATGGAGTCTAGTCCTATTTGTATGCTCCTAGAGTTGCAGGAGTAGATAACCTATAAATGTGGATAAATTAATTTGCAGAATAATATTCACATATATAGTGTTTTTGTAAGTTTCCAGTTTCATTTAGTACAATTACATTTTTTAAATCAGAGTATTCTAGCACCCAAGTTCTTGATCATTTATCATTGCTTAAAACTGAACAAAACCCAATTTGTGGTTTTTAAAATCACTTTCTCTTATATCAGCATAGAACAGTCTTTTTCAGCCTGGTGCTCTCCAGTTTATTTTTGGCCATAGTGGCTGGGGCACCAATCTAAGTTAATGCAGTTTAGTGCCTGATGTGCTTTGGGTTCAGTTCCCTTATTATAAAAGGGCACTAATTTCTAGAACATTAATTTTAAATGAATTTTTTTAAAGTTTGAAGTCATAATCCAAGGAAGGTATTTTGGGTATTTTTAATCTCTTTCTTTATGAGCAGCAGCTCTTTTGTAATACAGTAAAATTTCCAGTCAGCAGACACTGCAGGCAATGGACAAAAAACTGAATTTAGTTGTTTTACGTTGTATATTTAAATTGTATATAAATTATGTAAAATTTATTATACTCCAGAATTTAGACTTCATAGACACTTAACTTTAACCAACACCATGTCCTCCCACTTGTTCTGTAAAATCAAGGTTTTACTGAACTCATGACTTTTACTAGTAGGAAGCTGCTCTTTAAAGATTCCTTGTGTTCTCATATTCCTTACAGTTCTCTGAATAGTGGTTCCTTATCTTATTAGTTTCATGTGAATTGTTCATTTCTTGATAAATCTACAGCTAAATAAATCAGAGGGTGTATTTAATTTAGTGGCTGCACAAATCAATCCAGGATGCTGTCCAAATTTATTTTAGTGGGTAGAAATGGGGTGCAACTTGTCACTGCTCCACCCTTTGTTTTCCCATTCTAAGAGGCTGTTTTCTTCATCTTTCACAGTGATCCAAACTGGTGGAAAGGTGAAACTCATCAAGGAACAGGATTATTTCCTTCCAATTTTGTAACTGCTGATCTTACTGCTGAACCAGAAATGAGTGAGTAATACAGTGAAAGAAAAGCCATGTGTCATGGATTTTTTGGGGAGATGGTGTGATAGCCAGAAAAAGGCTAAATAATTCCCTCCAAAAAGGATTTTACTACTACAAAAAAGTATATTTTCTTTATAATATAAAGACTCTTAGTTTTAAATTCTTATTTACTCTGTGTTCTTCTATCTTAGTCTCTGTCTAATTCTACTTTATTTAAAATTCTCTATTAATGATGGTTCCATATTCTAATTACTCTTAATATCTGTCAATCTCCTAATCTATTTTCCATTTTAACTTGATCTGGCTACTTATTTTTAGCTCTTCAACTTCCCCCAAGTCCTTCCCTACCTCCTCTGTCCTGCAGTCACTTGTGTAGCCTAATAGACTGGATACTGGGGGGAAATTGGCATCTGCTTTTTCCATGCTTTGTGAAGGCTGTAGTGCTGTCAGGGATTTAGTTTTACTGAGAGTTGGTGGCTGTGATTTCAGTCAGGACTCCCACTTCTCGAATTACCTGCCTTGCCAGAATATAGCTTCTGGAGTTTCAATTTTCTGAGTCTTCCTGCTTTCCACTTTCCATTGCTGTGTTGCAAGGTTGCTGTAGCTGGTTACAGCACCACTGGCATTATTTTTGTGGGTGGTGATATTGCACCTGCTAGTTACTCTTACTTGTTGGTGCTTAGCAGCTGTTCCTATGGGGAATGGCTGTGACTTTCCCTCGGCTCAGCTCAGTTCTATTGTCTTCAGCTCTTTCCTGGGCTTCTTTCTTTCTCATTCCTTTTTTCACCGTCACTGCCACACTTTCTCTTCAGCCTTCTTTAAAAATAGGACCAAACTGCCAAATAAGGAAAGGGCAGGCCACTTATAAGGTAACGGGAGAAGGAGGGCATGAGCAACTTCTTTGCTGTGCATCCTTCCTCTCCCACCATGAAAGTGCACAAGCGTTAATTGTGACATTTCTGCTCCTGCCCATCTTTGCCCTGATAAAGCTAGATCGTTTGCAAGTAGTCTTCACTGTTATTTATTGAATCATTAGCTTTGCTGTTGAAAAATCCTTTTCACAGTTTCTGTAGAACTTGTGAGACTCTGTCTCAAAGAACATGTATTCCTGTTAGAGAATAGTAATTAGAGAAGAATGAAGCTATGATGTCAATAGTGAACTAAACTAACTCATATAATGGAACTACAGAACAGTCTGACATCAGGACTTGGGAATATTATAGAACTAATCAGAAAAACATTACTGTGCTAGCACCTTGAAGACAATTCAGTGATTACCACAAGTTAGCATGCGTTTGTCAAAAACAAGTACCAGCCAGGTTAATACCTCATTTTTTGATCAGATAGCTCCCTTAGAAGATTGTGGAAATGCTGTAGACGTAATACGTATTGATTTCAGCAAAGCATTTTACATTGTACCCCATTATATTTTGATTCGGCATCTAATAAAATAAAGCTGGATAGGATAACAGTTGTGAGGACATAACTCACTTGAAAATTATATTCAGTTCATCAGTGATTCCTCATCAGATTGGAGTGAAAGTATTGAATGGGGTATTACAAGATTCTGTCCTGGGCCCTGTACTCTTCATGTTTATTATTAATTTGAAAGAAGAAATGGAAGGAATGCTTATCAGATTTGCAAATAATAAAAAATTAGGTGTGATTGCTAATACCCTAGGAGACAGAAGTAAATAAAATTGATAGAGAAATGTGCTGAAAATAACAAAAAGAAATACCAAGTTCTTTATTTAGGAAACAGAAATCAAATGCATAGGAATAGAAAAAGATTAGTTGTCAATTGTTCTGTGGGATAGTACTCAGTAGTTAATGTGGCTACAAAAAGGGCAAGTACAACTTGAGCACAAGTGCAACTTATTTCATGACAAATAAGTATTCCATTTTATTCTGCATTGGTCATGTTCCACTTGAGTATTGCCTTCAATTCTAGGCACCTCAATTTAAGAATGATTGAGGCAAACTGGAACAAATTCAGAAAAGAGCAACAAAGATTATCAGGGAACAAGAAACTAAGTCCTATGAAAAGAGATAGATGGAACTGGGCTTTGAGAAGAGGAAGCTGGGATGGGGTGGGAAATATACTACTCTTCAAATACTTCACAAGATGACACAAAGAAGCCAAGACCAGTTCTCTGTCATCCCAGGGGGCAGAACATAGACTAATGTATTTAAATTACCAGAAGGCTGGTTCTGTTTCAACATTGGAAAAAAATCTGGATTCCTGCACTGAGTGGGGGGTTGAATTTAATGGCCTAAGTAGCCCATTTCAGTTCTTTGATTTCATAATCTATTTTAAGCCATCTAAGACAGAGGTTAATACCATGTTTGGAGACACTGTTTTCCTTCAAGCAATCTTTTTTGTTTTCCTAGACCTACTTTCAGAAATGCTAGAAAGGGTGCTTAATAAACAGATCTGAAAACAAAGAAGAGGGCTTGATTTGTTTCTTGAACAACAAATGAGAAGTTTATTACATTTTAATAAGTTCATCTTCATGAGCTTTCTGAAAAGAACATGTTTTTGAAATCTGTTCTATTCAAAAGGCTTGAAAAGATTATCTTATTAAATTATAATCAACTTCCTGTTTTAGTGATGTTCTAAACATTATATATATATATATGTATATGTATAGATATGTATATAAATATGTTTAGAACATAGAAGATATTCTAAACATTAGAAAGGTGTATTTTATGGTGATATCCTGTTATTATTTTACACACACACCAGTTGTCTTTCTGTATAAGATTAATAGATATTTGAGATGTTAAATGCTGATTTCTTTTTGCCCTTCTGATTTCCTGCTCTGTGACAGTCCTTCCAGCCCCTGAAAATGCTATTCTGTCTAACTGGCAGGCAATTGCCAGCAGGATCTATGAGCCCCAAATAATATTTTGGCTGGAGGTAGGAAGGTACTGGAGTGCAGCAGGAACCTGGATCTATATCAATACCTGATATAAAGTTGTTTTCCACTGTAAACATTTGTCACTTTGTTCAGTTTTCTTTCAATTTTTGTTTCTGCAGTGAAGTCTGAAAAGAAAACGGTACAGTTTAGTGATGAAGTTCAAGTTGAAACAATTGAACCTGAACCTGAACCAGTTTATATTGATGAAGTATGTACAAAATCCAGCCTTCAGTAAATAATACATGAAGTACCACCTTTTGATTTCAGAATTGGCAGTGTCCTTTCGTTGGATGGAAATACTAAAAAAAAAAAAAAACCCTGACCCAAATTTTCTTCTATTTTAAACATATTAGGTTGTCATAATAGCTTTTACTTTTTACTAAACAAGTTTTTATTTATTTATTTATAAATCAAATTTATATGCTGCCCATCTTGTGACTCGTATATAGTTTTATAATGGCCTGTTCCCCTGTCTTTGGGATTGATGATTCCCCCATTGTTTCTCCTTAGTAACATCTTTATTATTTTGATCAAGTTTATTTGGATCTCAGTTTTGTTAGGGATAACACAGTTTTTGTCTTCTATTCTCCCTTATTTAATTGAAACTTTAATAAACATACTTGCTGGGAAGTAAATATAATGGAAGCTGATAGTACTTACTAGGGTTGTGCATGCTTTAAAACTTATTTTGAAGAAATGCTTCAAAATTCACACCAGCACAGCACTTCTCAACTTCTCACTCAAATACTCACTCACTCACCTCTTTTTAGGCTTTCTCAACTCTGTGCAATTCTTAAAGTAACTCACATAGATGCCTGAAAAGAGACATGGCTGCTTAATGAGAAGCACAGAAGTTCTTCCCCTAATCTTTTCTGTTTAATATTTACTTCCAAATTACCATCCACTGGATCACACTTAATTATTACTTTTATGGTCTAGTGCCTATTCCTGCATATAGATTTTTTTGGAGTGAGAAACAGATCAAATATTTATCAAAAGACAATTGAATATGTCTTTTGATAAATGTTACATAAAATGATTTAAATGTTTTAAAGCCCAGTTTCTTGTTTCACTATAATATTTACCTTTTATACAAAAAGTTTTGGAATATGAATGGCTTAGAAGAATTTAGTGGATTTGTTCCACATAGCAGATTTCGCTACAGGCTTATCTGTGTTATGTTTTGCATTTCACTATCCCTTTTTTCAGTTTATTTGCTATTATATCACTAGATGGTAGTGTTGCTACAGTTAATGACTAGCAATCAGGTTCAGCTATTGCTTCATAAAGATTTCTGAAAATAGCCTATATGTGTTAAGGATATGGTCCCTGGAAATTATTCTTAGTATTGTGAATGCTTTATTTTTTTCAAGCATATGAAATACTACTTTTCTTTTAGGCCAGTTAATAGATTTGCTGCAGTTACTAGTAAATATCTTTAGAGAACTATATTTACATTTGCAGAACAATTGTATAAAACTTAATTTGACCAGTATTTCTTTAACTCAGTGATATTTATTAAACATTTACACGAATATATTAAAATATATATATTTACGCTGGTTTACCACAATTTATTTTCTACAAGTCATATTTGAAACTTCTATGTTCATTAAGAAATGCTGTTCGTAAGGATACATTTAATTGAAAGAAATTTGCTGTAAAGATACAGTTGTATTATTAAACCTGCTTGCATAATGGCCTGATAAGGCTGGTAATGTTCTGTCATAAAAGTGATTCTTTGAATATGTGGCATATAATTTAAGTTTAAAAAAAAAAAACTTTGTTACATAGTCCATGAGAGCCAGTTTGGTGTAGTGGTTAAAGTACCAGGCTAGAACCTGGTAGAATGTGAGTTCTAGTCCCACCTAGGCGCAAAGCCAGCTGGGTGACCTTGAGCCAGTCACACTCTCTTAGCTCTAAAAAGGAGGCAACGGCAAACCACTTCTGAAATCATGCCAAGAAAACTTCAGGGACTTGCCCAGGTAGTTGCCAGGAGTCAAGACTAAGCAGTTGCCAGGAGTCAAGACTAACTCGAAGCCCCCTCCCCCCAAAACATAGTCCATACATAGAAACAGTGTAATTACTTCTGCATTTTGGAGTGAGGCTTAATCTTCTGTTTTTCAGTCAACAGCCACCTCAATGCCACATGACAAGCCCTTTTGCAATTAAATGGATTTTTAAAATTAAGCTCTGATATCTCAGGGCAGGTGAGGGGGGAAGGAGAGGATTGCGTTTTGAAGGAAAGGGGGAAAAATCCTTTAATATGTTCAGGTTGCTGGGCACACCTCATGCAGTTACAAATATAGAATTTGTATGTCATATTCTAGGATAAGATGGACCAACTGTTGCAGATGTTGCAAAGTGCAGATCCAACGGATGATCAACCAGACCTTCCAGAGCTAATCCATCTTGAAGGTAAGCTTTCTTTCCCTAAATCTACATATAGAGTCACACAGCAGGCCCCTACCTAAGAACTCTTGCTTCAAAAACTGTAAACTAAGCTACCCCTACCATTTCCTCAAAACTAGCTTTTTTGAACTGCTTTAAATCTTTTTTGTTTATTATTTCAGTTAAAGAAACTATTCCTAGTTAGTTCTGTTGTCTAATGACACCATTTACAGTCATGTGAAAAAGAAAGTACACCCTCTTTGAGTTCTGTGGTATTATGTACATAATAAAAATCATCTGGTCCTTAGCAGTTCTCAAAAGTAGGTAAATACAACCTCAGATGAACAACAACACATGATATATTATACCATGTCATCATTTATTTTACAAAAATAAAGCCAAAATGGAGAAGCCATGTGTGAAAAACTAAGTACACCCTTACTGCTTCCCTAGGTATGAAGAGGCTAAGTAGCAGCCAGGTGCTGCTAATCAAATGCCCTTGATCAATCAGCAAATGCCCTTGATCATCAGCAAGTGTGACTACCTCTATAAAAGCCGAAGTTTTAGGAGTGTGCTGGTTTTGAGCATTGAGGTGTGTGTTAACACAATGCCAAAGAGGAAAGACATCAGCAATTATCTTAGAGAAGCAATTGTTGCTGCCCATCAATCTGGGAAGGGTTATAAGGCCATTTCCAGACAATTGGAAGTCCATCATTCTACAGTGAGGAAGATTATTCACAAGTGGAAAACATCCAAGACCGTTGCCAATCTTCCCAGGAGTGGACATCCCAGCAAATTCACCCCAAATCAGACGGTGCAATGCTCAGAGAAATTGCAAAAAATCCAAGAGTTACATCTCGGACTCTACAGGCCTCAGTTAGCATGTTAAATGTTAAAGTTCATGACAGTACAATTAGAAAAAGACTGAACAAGTATGGTTTGTTTGGAAGGAGAAAGCCTCTTCTCTCTAAAAAGAACATGGCAGCACGGCTTAGGTTTGTAAAGTTGTACCTGAACAAATCACAAGACTTCTGGAGCACTGTCCTTTGAACAGACGAGACCAAAATGAAGATGTTCGGCCATAATGCACAGTGCCACGTTTGGCGAAAACCAAACACAGCATATCAGCACAAACATCTCATACCAACCATTAAACATGGTGGTGGAGGGGTGATGATTTGGGCTTGTTTTGCAGCCACAAGACCTGGGTATCTTGCAGTCATTGAATCAACCATGAACTCCTCTGTATACCAAAGTATTCCAGAGTCAAATGTGAGGCCATCTGTCCAACAGCTAAAGCTTGGCCGACATTTGGTCATGCAACAGAACAATGATCCCAAACACACAAGCAAATCTACAACAGAATGGCTGAAAAAGAAAAGAATCAATCTGTTGCAATGACCCGGTCAAAGTCCAGTCATCAACCCCATTGAAATGCTGTGGTGGGACCTCAAGAGAGCTGTGCATAAACAAATGCCCGCAAACCTCAGCAAACTGAAGCAATGTTGTAAAGAAGAGTGAGCCAAAATTCCTCCACAATGATGTGAGAGACTGATAAAGTCATATAGAAAATGATTACTTCAAGTTATTGCTGCTAAAGTTGGTTCTACAAGCTATTGAATCATAAGGTATACTTAGTTTTTCACACATGGCTTCTCCATTTTGGCTTTATTTTTGTAAAATAAATGATGACATGGTGTAATATGTCATGTGTTGTTGTTCATCTGAGGTTGTATTTACCTACTTCTGAGAACTGCTAAGGACCAGTTGATTTTTATTATATCCTGATACATAAAACCATAGAACTCAAAGAGGGTGTACTTTCTTTTTCACAGACTGTATCTACAGCACTTGTTTATTTATTTGAAATGTTATAGAATAAGGAATCTGGAAGTAATACAGTGCTAACAATCTACAACAGTTGGAGCAAATAAAGCATATTAATATCTCTACTTTATTTCTAGCAATGTGCCATCAAATGGGACCTCTCATTGATGAAAAGCTAGAAGATATTGACCGGTAAGGATAGCAGTAAGCTTGGTTAACTTATAGTAGGGATTGACAACCTTTTCATGGCCAAAGACAGCACTTAACATGGGTGGTGGGTGATGGGTGGGAGAGAGCTACAAAGTTATGAGGCTATATTACACAGCCTTGAGCAATGTTGGGTTTCAGATGAATTTTTGGCAGGTTTATAACTAGTATGCTTGTTTTAGAGCTTATACTACTGTTTACATTTCTACACAACTTTTTAAAAATGATATATGTTAATGTCATTTAGCCTTTTTAATAGTAGTCATTGTTTCCATTTTCCCATTTGAGAAGGTTCCTTACTGGCAGCTCCTTGGGATTTGGGCCATATGGTCACTACTTTTAGACAGTCAGTCTGTCTTTTCAGGTATTTCCATCCTGTGAAAGCATTAGACTATTATTTTCTTCTTTAAAAGGTTTGTGGGAAGGGTTGGAAGGTTTTTTGGTTGCTGTTAGGAAGCAAGACGGTTGTCCTTCTGTAAAGGGCTATTACTGGTAGCTTTGTGCTGCTACTTTTAACTTGCAAAGGAATGGTTTTTATTTCTTATTAACTGATAAACTATTAACAACTAAGTCATGAAACTAACCTGTACTTAAAGAATATTATTTATATTGATCTGTCTCACCCAGGAAGCATTCAGAACTTTCAGAACTCAATGTAAAAGTGATGGAAGCCCTCTCATTATATACTAAGTTGATGAATGAAGATCCAATGTACTCCATGTATTCAAAATTACAAAACCCACAATACTATATGACTCAGTCTAATGTTACTAACTCTCAGGTAAGCACCTGGATGTTTTAAAAACGTGGAGATATTGTCCCATGTTTGACCCAAATCTTTAAAAAGTTGTTGATATAGCCACAAATTATCAGTGCTGTTCAGAACTTGTGAGGCTTGTGTTGTGCATTTTTTAAAAATTATGGGGGGCAGTATTAATGTGAAATAAATCATAACAAATATAATGGGACTACATTATCTGCCCAGAGTCATGAAATCTAATTTATTATACTACAATTTTACTAAATAGAATCAGGACACATAGACAACTACATTCATCTTGGAAAGAAATGATTGACTGATAGATTATGAGCCATCAAGTTGGTGTTGATTCTTAGCAACCACATAGAGATTTTCTCCATGACAATCTATCCTTAACCTGGTCCTTCAGGTCTTCCAACGGTGTACCCATCACCACTGTAATTGAATCCACATGGAAAGAAACGACATATAGAGTTTAAGGGTTTGTAAGGGATGGGGTGTATTCATAAGATTGGGTATGAGGAGAGACCCTAGTTAATATATTGTCATATAATAATGGGGAAAACATTAGTGAACCTGGATTCCTGTTCTTAAATTGCAAGTAAATATTGCTAGAGTCTTTTGTTTTTTGGTTTTATATTAATGAGCATAAGTTGAAAATGAAATGGCTTATTCTTGTGTTTTGTCTCCACCTGTTTGATGTTTTTTAGGTTTATCCAGGACAGCCTCAAAGCAATGCTTATTTGGTGGGAGGGAATGCACAGATGAGTCATGTGCAAGGCTACAGTCTTCCATCAGAGCAACTTCCATCCCTTAATCAAGGCACAGTTCCTCCAGTAGCAAGTTCTGGGTTAGCTAGCCAGCCAGTCCAGGCATCTTATACAAAGTAATTGCAAAAATTAAAATATCTAACTTTTAATTTAAAATCAACTGATCAGTCTTAAAATGGAAATTGACAGAAACTTTCAGCATCAAATTATCTTTAATTGTTCATCTCCATGAGCTTTTTAATGTATTTGGTTTGTTCTTCATTTTAAAAGAACATGGATAAAATCAGACTGAAAACACTAATTGAAATAGAGCTCCATAAATTAGTTTTATTGTTTAGGATTACTCAGGAATGAGTCTCATTTTGAGTGTTAATCTAATAAGAGATTTTTAGGATTGTCTGAAAAACTATTTTGGTAGGAAAAGCCATAACATTCCTGTTCATGATAGTTAAAAGACTGCAGACATCTTAGAAACAATATGTACCTCCCTAGATCCCCAGGGTGACTTTTCCTTCTCTTACCTTAAGCACTTGTTTGTGATAAAGGAGCTTTTATGAAGTTAAATTACAGGTTATCATATTTTGATAAACTCTGTGTAATCAAATGCAAAGTGTGAAAACCTTCCAAAGATAAAATGCCAGGACAAAAAATTGAATGTGTTTTATAGAATAGGACATGAATAAGATCCCTGAAAACTTGATATGTTCACCAATGGTATTTAGTAATAATTGCCATTAAATATTAATAAATCATGTCATCTAACTTGACTAGCCTTATGAGAAGTCAGTTTGGATTCTTTCTTAAATTGGATTATATTTCAAAAAAGTGAAAAAAGAGTTAAGGCAAAGCTCTAGTGCAGAAAATAAAGAGAAGAACCTCAAAAGATAAAAGTACTAGTTTATCCGAGCCCAACTAGGTATGCTTAAGAGGTTACTCATGTAAACAGAAGAACTGTTGAAACCATTTTATATGCACTGAGATGTCCCCTGAAGAAACTGGTTTAAATGCCTATGCTGGGAAGACATGACTAAATGCTTCAGTATTTAGTACTCCAGGTACCTTGTCTTTCTTTACGGAGGTTGAAAAAGAAGCCCAAATTTGTTTGTGTGTATATGTTTGTAGAAGAATTGGCTTAATTTTGTGAACCTCATTTGTACTCTTTTGTTTATCTTGTTTTCCTTCCTACTTCTATTTCTAGCACGATGGTTGGTTCTGTTCCAGGAAGCACATATTCCAGCCAAGCTTCAGCCTACAGTCCATCCCCTGCTGCTCCTGTTGATGCTGCTGCTGCTGCTGCTTATCAGAATCCTGGAACTCTGTCTCAGGTGCCAGGTTATAATGTAGTCACCTCAACTCTTCCCCAGCCTCCAGGAAACCAACCGCCGCCACCACCACCACCACTACCCCCACAGCAGCCTCCATCATCACAACAAAATACTTATTCACAGAAGGCATTACTATAGGGGATAGGACTTTGGATTCCTAATCTACTCTAACCTCTGTTGAAGGCAGTTTACAAAGTTATGAGTTTATTTCTTTAATATCTTAAACGTGGGTTATTCTTGGCTTAATAGGAATCTCTCTTGGTGAACAAGTATAATGAATCTATTTGCACTGACTTTTTAGGATTTTTTTTAAGTTTGGAAAAGGAATTAAAACATTTAGGATGTTTAATTCCTTTAAAAATGCCTAAACATTGGTACAAAGTTATTTATGTCTGCTGAACCTGTTGAGTTTGTGAAGATTCAACTCGGCAAATTGTTGTGGCATATATGTAATGTACATATAATGTGTTTGTGTTAGTGACTGTTCTGAATTACTATAGTGATCATGTGAATATATAACAGTGTTAAAAATTTACATTACTGTTTTATTAATCATGAACCATGGTCATCGATGGGCCATGTTCGTGTATTTTATAAGAATGTCTGCTCTAACCCACATACTGTATCTCAAATACTTACAGGTTGTGGATATGTTCTTGAACCTGAGCTGCTTGGGTTTTCATTAATAATACACTGAATGCAATTGTGTTGTTTTCTGCCTTCCTGTAGCCTGTGGATGCTATGAGATGACTATCTACCAAAGTAGGCTAGAACTTCAGACACTCTTCATTCAGAAAGCATTTTCTGCTTATTAGTAATGGTTTCAAAACAATAAGTGGCAGGCTGCTAAATTTATGGGACCATGAAACAAAACTGTTTTATCTTTACTGTTTAGATGATGTAACTTGCATTTCCATGCTAGTTTTATGTAACCTGGATGCTGAGTGGGGCACTTTGGATGTGAGTGAGTGCCATTTTTAAACTGGAATAATGAAAACACTACATTTATTAAAGTCTTGTTAAAGACTGCCGTAATTGCCACATTCTTTGACTGTGTGTGTTTTGTTAAAAATACTATTTTTCATGGTCTCTGTGTAGTTCTTATAGGGATTCTGCATCTATGCAGAGTAATTTCAAGTGCATGGTGAAGTTCTAGACAGAGACATGCCTCCAAGATCAACTTTGATTAAGGAATTAATTAATTTAACTACTCATGGCTCCAGTTGTTGAGCCAGGTACTTTAAATCAGCTATATGAATGAGAGCCCTGGAGTTTGTTACCTGACCCAGCAATGGAGTCATATGTGAATGAATATAGTTAAGAATAGCAGTTTATTACTGGTTTCTCTGGCAAATACTATTCTAAATTGAGAATTACTTTAAAAAAAATAGTTTTCTAAGCAGTAACTTCTACACTCTTGTTTTTTTTAAATAATTTTTATTAAAAGTTTTAAAGAGAACATAAAAGCTAACAAACCAATACAAAATAGAACAAAGAAAGAAAGAAGGAAAAAAGAAAAAAAAGTGCAGTGAGAAAGAATAAAAAGAAATAGAAAGAAGCAGCTTCCAATTTTCTCTGTAGGAAATAAAAGTTTGATAACAAAATTCTCTCTTACTCAACGATTACAAAAAAAGCTCACTTTTTTAATCTTTTTTTTTTCTAGTTATCAAAACTCCAAGTCATAAGTGTAAAAAAGTCTATAAGAGTTTCCAGTCAACCATAAATGTAGACATTGTTTTTTTTCTGATCAAGGAAGTCAATTTAGCCATCTCTGCAAGCTCCATCATCTTCACCGACCATTCTTCCATTGTGCGTAGTATCGAACCTTTCCACTTTTGAGCGTACAATAATCTCACTGCAGTTGTCATATTATAAAAAAAAAATTCCATGACTTTTTTCTAGTTGCCTGCCATTAGACCCAAAAGAAAAGTCTCTGGTTTCAGTTGTACTTTAATCTTTAAAATCTTCTGAATTAATGTAGATATTTGTATCCAAAATTCTTTGCCTTTTTTACATGTCCACCAAACATAAAATGCCCCTTCATGTTGTCCATATTTCCAGCAAAGATTTCCAGCAAACACCTTTATACATTCTAGACAATTCTTCTGGTGACAGATACCAACGATACATCATTTTATACACATTCTCTTTAAGGTTAGAACAACTTCTACATTCTTTTGGATTCTTTCTTAGGTCATGGTATGTGGTTTTAGATATTCATCTATTTACCTCATTTTTAAAGAGGGCACTGAGAGTATTACCAGATGTGTATATACTTCTCAAGCCATTTCTCTAAGCTTCTAGAGCTACAGCCACCTACATTTTAGATACAGTTAGAAAGCTAAATACTAGGAAACTCATTCTTTGTACTTTTCAGTAGCAAAAGACTTAGGGAGGCCAAGATTTGTTCTGATTCTGATGAAAATAGGAACTTGCATGCTTACTTAGTGTCCTGCTCAATTTGCAGAGACTAAAAGCCACATCAAATGAATCTTATGCACTCAACTGTCCTTCTAACGGCTATCCTTATGAAAAATTACTACTTGCTTGGGATGCTCATAGGGACTTAATAAGTCAAAATACATTCCTTTTATTTATTTGACTTCAGCTTTACTAAGGCTACAATCCTAAATGTACTTACCTGGGAGTAAGTCCCATTCAGTTCAAACAGCTTTACATTTGAGTACATACGCTTAGAAAAATTGCATTGATTTTTTTTTAACAATTTCATCTGTACTGACATTGTTACATGTGCCTTTACATACTTACATGCTTCATGTTAGATGCTTCAACAACTGTCCTTCGAATATATAAGTACCAACTAGGAATTGGAACTGTTGCTTTCTTCGTTTTAATTCGGTACTTTTTTCTTTGATATCAACATAATAGTTATTAATATGGTATCCTATTTGCTGTTTTGTTGCCTATTAACTTGGAGAGGGGCACCTCCAGGGCTCTGTATTCAGTGAATCTTATTTGCAAGCTAATGCATATTATCTATATGAACAAGTGGCACAGGTTCTACTACATATCCTTGTGAAGAATCTCACTTCCCTCCATTGTGAAAGCTTCCCATGTATTCCTGCTTTGTATTTCCTGTTCTTTCACCAGTTGCTAATCTATAACCTTCTGCTTACTCCAGATAAAGCTTTGAAAGTTGCTGGATTGAATTTGTTAACAATTGTAACACAGCTTTCAGAGGAAGAGCAAATAAGAATAATTAATTTTTAATCTGAGAGCAGAGATAGTGAAGATTAGTGATTCAGTCTTCCAAATTTGTATAATCTCTATACCTTAAAATGAACTACTTACAGTGTTTGTTCAGATGTTTTTCTTGGTTTACATTTATATACTGATTTTAAAATTACAAATTTTGCAAAAAGACAATTTAATTGAAAAAGAGAAGTTGAGCATAAATCTGTGTATCAACTTAGATTGTGGCAGCTGATCCCAATTGTCAGAATAGTTTCAGTGTTGTAGTCCTCTGCAGGAGCATGCAAAAAAAAAAAGGACTCATTTTCATGAAAGAAAATTAATTTCTGTTCTTGTGTGTATCCACCTTTTAATTCTCCCCCATTTGTAAAAACAGCTGGATAATTTATCATACATAGTTCTGTGAAAAAGCATTTGCCCCTTTTGGATTTTCTGAATTTTTTCATTATTTTGCCACTGAGTATTTTCAGAGCTGCTTTTGGGTCCTTGTTAAATTTAAAGGGAATCTGAGTAAACAGTACCAGAGCTTGATGCTCTTTTCAGTTATTTCTTAAACAAATATCCAAATGCTGTTTGTCAGTGTGGAAAAAGTACTTACATATAGTAATCGGTTGTACCAACTTAGCCACAAGAGCTTCAAATGCTTCCTTGAAGTGGCATATAGAATTTTAGCCAATTCCTCCATTGTGAATTCACTCAGTAATACTGCAGTGGCATAACCTGAAACCAATAGTTCATGCTAGAAAGTCCTCAAGTATTCAAAAATCTGACTCATACTTTTTGTCAGAACTGTATTTCTTTATTTAAAAATAAATGAAAGACAAACATAACATGAAATGAAACTGCAAATTACTTCACTAACATTTAATCCATAAACCTCTAGTTATTAATTTTCTTAATTGAAGTTTTGATTCTTCTCACTTCTTAGTCTGCTGTCCAGTTCTTTATTTTGTGCTGGGATCTCTAGATAATAGAACTCTAGATAGTTCATTTTCATTGTCAGGACAATGCTTGACTTATGAATCATTTTTTTTTCTGTCCAGCATCTTTTGTTGAAACCTCTTCATTAGAATTTCTTTGTAATGCCAATATAATGAACTAGTTTGCATAATCCAATCATAGTTCTTTGATAGAATAAGAACCGTTGGGTATTTTCATTGCTGATTTGGTTTTTACTATGTCCTTTGCTGGACTACATTTGTCAGAACAATCCTGCACATTAATGAACACTGGCGGAACAGTCCTGCATACAAGTAAAGTACATAATTATTTGCTTACATATATAAGCTACACAGAATCTGTTAAGAAGAAACAAAAACTGATTTCTTGTAGCTGTTCTTTAGAAAGCTATCTGTAAAGTTACCTAGGCAAAATCATTTATCTTTCATTTTACGCTAAGATGATTGCATGGCACTTGACAATGGATTAAATGGTAAATTGGTTTCTATGTGTTCTCAAGATATAACTTTAATTCTTAAAAAGTCCACTCAAATAGAAAAGACAGAACATTCCCTGGATTGAATTCTAAAGTCTATCTGTGGTTTGCTTTGTAAGAACAGAGAACCCATATGTGAGGTTGCATGGCTGACTACTCGAAAATATAAATAAGCAAGCTGGTTTTCTTCGTGTTGTTTCTGATCTAATGCCCTTAAGTAGAACTTCCCTCAACTGTACATGTCCTATGACGTTTTGAGTCACGTTTTGGTATTCCCACTGTGATTGGGTAACTTTGTATTGGTTACTTTGGGATTCTCAGTAGCATAAATACAACTTGATGTTACCTGTCAGGGTATTGACAGTGGTATTTTCAAAATTGTTATTAGGTGCTTAATAGCATTCACAGTTTCAACAGGTATTGTTCTGGAAATCATTCTTGACATTTGAAGAACTGTGTAGACATGGAATTGAAAGTACCTCCAGAAAGTTTAATTCTTTGTCCTTATAGCAAGATCAGCCCAGAACTTTGGCCAATAAATCCATGCAATCTACACTACATGGTAGAAACAGATACAATTGTAGAATAGATTATCTCAGAGAGCAAATATGGTCACATCTTAAGAGGGGAAGCAAAAAATGCTGGGTAATATTTAGATACAATCTGGAAGAGATAGGAGTGTGTGCATGTGAGGGGGATGCTTTTATAACTCAAAATACAGGGATTAATCATAAATACACTTATTTTCACAAATACAATGTTGAGATCCATATTCATTTTCCTAAATCTAGTCCTAAAAAAGAGTCTCGGATTCCCCAGAGCAACGTTTCTCAACCTCGGCAACTTTAAGATGTATCTTCAACTCCCAGAATTCCCCAGCAAGGTCATATGTTGGGAAATAAACTACAGTATTCCTGAATCAATGGGTGATGGAAAATCAAAATAGAGGTACTGTGATCAGATTATTATATGTAATAGGACTGTATAGCCCTTTAGAGACAATGTGGAAAGGAGCGCAAACACCTGTCTATGTTTGCATCCTTGCCTGCCCCAAAGGAGCTTTTGGGAACATAATGCACAGCGTTACTCACATAAATGTTCTAATATCTAATCGTTAAGTATTGCCATTCTGCCATATGTAAAAGCTCAGGTTGTCAATGTTAATATTATTTTAGCCTTCTTTGTAGCAAGGCTCACACTATTCTCTCCTTGTTGAAAATGTAAAAAAAGAAAAAGAACCAATTGTCCTGATGAATGGTCAGCATGCTTAAACCTAACATGAGACATAACTTGTAGGGTTGTGTGGTGCTTTGGATTACATTTCAAAAAAGTACTTCAGAACGCACAAGGATGCAAATGTAGCACCTGTCTGCAACTTTTTAAAGCAGCCCCATATTTTACTGAGATTGTCAGTCAGTTACATAATTCTGGGGAGATACAACTGCTGTAAAGAGGTCCTTTTTGGAATTGAATTTACAGTGCTGAATACTTTGTTTGCAATAGGTAATTGCTTAAATTATATATTGTTTTACATTTTATGTTTCTGTCCCTAAAAAACTTGCATTGCATATCTTTTTACTGTTTATGTTATAAAATGTTAAACTTTAGCTGTTTCTTTTGTCTTGGGTGTATATATGGTATAAAATATCTCTACCTGGCTAAGAGCTTTTGAAAATAAGTTTAATGTGTCACACTAAAACTGGGTATTGTCAGACAAAACCTCATGGATTTCTTCCTTCTCTCATTCAAAATAAGGATTAACAATTAACAATCTTCATATTTTATTAGGAACATTGTTGATAGCATATCTTGCAGATTCTAGTAACCAAATAACATGCTCCATAAAGGCCTGCCAGAACAGAAGACTGATATAGCTTAATTGGCCTCTGTCTGGACCCCTTACTTAGTTGCCTCTTCAGCAAGAGCTTCTGAGTATGTGGACCTAAAAGCATCAACCTAATCCATTAACCTTCACATGATTGAATGGGGTGTTTGATGTGAGTGTGTGGGTGGAAGAAGTATTCTCCTAAGGCAGGGATGGGAAACTTTTTGGTGGTCTGGAGATACACTCAATGGCCCTATTTCTACTGAGTCCATCAGAGAATTAGTACATCATGGAAACTCCAAAAAAAAGTCTGCTGAACTAATCAACTAATTCCAAGAGACTAAAGTAAACATAATCTTACATGGGATTAGATTAATTCAGTCCAGTCACCTCTGTTGTGGGAACATCAAAGTTGATCAATTTGTCTATCTAGTCCTCCAAGAAAAGAATTGGAGAGAGCAAGTGGCTGAAAAACACAATCCTTTCCATTATAGAACTCGCTGCCAAGACCAGGAGACACAGAACACATTTCCCAAACACTGATTGATAGCACTGGTTAATCCATGCCTATTGCTGCCTGGCTAGCCAAATAAGGAAGGGGCTAAAAATGTCTTAATAAGTGTGGTCTTGGTAAACATGGAGTACCAGGTACTTCCTGGAAAGAAGTCAGGAATTCATGGTCAAAAATCCCTATTCTGAGAATGCCATTAGCTTGATTCTGTGCTGCCAAAATGGAAGATAAGTGGCCTGTTGGCTGACTGGCCTCATTTCTACAACACAACCCAAAGTGGAGAAGGTGAGTACTATGGTGGGCAGGTGATAATGTAAAATGGATGGAGCAACATTCAGACCCCTATAATCCAGTAGATGCTTGAGTTGGGCAAGCACGACAGTGAGAATGAGAATGAGGAATCAGGTGATTTGATAGCCAAGTAAGCAAAATAAGGGCAGTGGTGACAGGATAGTTAGAGCAATGGAGCAGCCAAGACAGGAGAACTAGGGCCTCCAGAAGGCATTGTGTTTGGACATCTGAACCTTGAAAGCACTATGGCCAATAAATGTGTGAAATACAAGGGAAACTATTATTTCAGGAAGGACCAAGACTGAAAGTATACAGTTGGGTGTTTTATGAGCTGGAATAAGGTACAAGTCAAATAATATGAAAACGAGAGTAGCCAGAATGTCAGATAATATCAACAACTGCCTTTCATAAATTATGAAATGTTGCTTCTTGAAGAGACATTTTTTTGCTTGAAAATGACACCTGTATTGTTTGGTTATCTGACCTTTGGGATGTTTAGGCTTTTGAACAGAGAACAAAAATATAGTCAGTTTTTCATTTCAGCTTTTGTAGTTTTCTGACTGGAAGCTCCCCATACTTCTGAACTGTATGACACAAATGTTCTGCTTTTAAGGGATTCATGGATGCTAGATTTCAGTGCTATATAGTTCACAGTCCATGCTATTGCTCAAAAGAGAATTCAAACTCAAAAGAACATTTGTATATAATTACGTGGATACACTGACAAATCCGAGGCTAAGTGATTAATTTCACTTACTACTCTTGGAATTCCTATTCATTGAAATGTGCAGGTTTTGATAAGAAACAAGGTCTCTTCCACATCAAATCATTTGTCCATCTAGCTTGCTATTACTTTAGCAAATAAGTCACTGGGGGAATGATAAAGAATTTCACACAAAAATTGTGATCTTTTTCTTAAATCACAGGGCTGAGGTACGTATGACAAAAAAACAAGCTCTCTTCACTTTCAGGCATACAGAGAACAAGCTATATCTCAAGAAGGAAAGATGTAGAGTTAAAACATGCTCTAGCTGAATTAGAACCAGAGGTCTCACAGCCATATGTGCCCTCCAAAGCCATTTTACATACTTCCTGGAGTTTCCTTGAACCATAGATGCCCGTAATTAGTAGCACATTTTCTGACCTTTTCAGGCAAGAATCACTGCAGTATAAACCCTAGAAGAGATTTTATGTAGTTAATTCCACTATCCCACTGCCATTAAAAAAAAAAAATCCAGGAAAAAACAAGAAAAAACTCTTGCTCCCATGTATGTTATGACCCCATCTACTTTGTAACATGACCCTATGCACTGCAGCCCTGCCTGCCCACACTATTGCCTCCACTGATCAAATTTAAATTTCTACTCAAGATATTTTCCAGAAAGTATACATGGCTAAAGCAACAGTAAACACTGGGAAAAACATAGAATTGCAAGATGAGAACATATACACACATACACGCCTTTCTGTCTCAGCCATGTTGTTAGATATATTCTGAGCATTTCAGCCCTATAGTCCTGGAAATTTCAAAGAAAAACTCAACTGTACTGCAAAAGAGACTAAAATATTCTACCTTTTTCACAAAGGGACCAATTTTTTTAGATTGGAGAGAGGAGATTCAGTTCAGCACTAGGTTTTTTACTCTTGTTCTTTAATTGACAGTCAGAGACAGGTCTTACCTATTATTTGCTGCATAATATCTAGGCAAATATTATTTGTGGATTTTAAAATGGCTCATCCCTGGGAATGTGAGGATGTCTGAAGGAAGGATGGGCTCTGTAGAACAGATTCTATCCTCATTATATCATCTGGAGAAGACCTGAGAAGGGATTCAGTCTTTCTACCATTGCTTTCCTGAAAAGGATATCCTTGGGAAGCTTATGAAGCATAGCTTGCAGTGTTATGCACAGTTCCGTAGGCATTCCCCTTTTGGAATATGTGTTTAGAAACTCACCATGATGCTTTGTCCACCATTTTACTGATTCTGACTCCCCATTCGTACCCCACAAACACCACTGCTCATATCCTCCATCAGCACTAGGCTACCTGAAGATCTCCCAAAGTTTTGGTCCTTCAGCAGTTCTAGCTAACATGACTAATGGCAATTTGGATGATATGTTCGCTGAGATCTAATATTAAAGCAAATACTTCTCCCTGTTTCCTTCTTTGATACTGGCTTTTGGTTAACCAAATTACCAGTTTCTATAATCATTTCAAAGCAAAAATCCTACAAGTTTCCACAGACCCCAGAATGTTGCAATACTGAGTGTTCAATATTCAGAATTTCAGATTGCTAGCCACTTTATTTCACTTTCTGCCCTAGTTTCTCATTTGCAGCACTCTAGAACATTCAACATTCTGTTTATTAGTTGTATGTATATGTCATCTTTTCACAAGTCAATAAGGTGCTGTACAACAACAAAATCAAAACAGTTATTTTCTAACACATATTTGTTTTCAGGTTCCATCCAGAACTTAACCAGAACTACAACCTGGCCCTACAATACAGACACCTCTGTTCAAGCCCATCTGACACTGAAGGCCTTTATAAAAGGCCTTTCTTGAACTTATCTAATGAAATTGAAAAACAGATTAACATAAGTTTTCAGGAATAGTCAAGTCAGTCCCAAAAGAAAAGACAACAGAACACTACTTGCGACCACCTACAACTCCTAGCTAAACTACTCAGCCCACCCACAATGATCTATATATCATTCTTCCCTTTTTTCAGCTTTGGAAAGTAGACTTATACTTGTAGAAACAAGTACCTTATCTAAAATGGCTGCTATCACTCACCCGCCAGACAGTAGCGTGTGATACCGACATCAGTTCCAATTCCCCATGTCTACTCTAGCACCATGTTCCCCACTACCTCAGGAGAACATATATTTGCTCTTTATATCTATCTATCTATCTATCTATCTATCTATCTATCTATCTATCTATCTATCTATCTCACATGTGAGCAACAGCTTGGAATGATTGCAAACAAACAAAAGTCACTGCAGGGTCAAATAAACCCTATTGATGCTGGTGGTAGTGGGAGAGCTGTTGGCCAGATGTTCCTGGATGTTAACTTCCAAGTATTTTTAGTTTAATTACAATACTTCAAAATCATTTTTTTAATAAGAGAACACTGCAGAATCAGCAAAAGAATGGGAAAAAGAAAGAAGCGCTGAATGAACTCTGGAATTACAGTTTCTGCAAAGCCATCAAAGCAGCTGAAAATTGTCAGCTACACTAGCACTTAAGAAAGAGGAACCAGTAAATTAAATTAATAATAATAGAACAGGCTTTATTTACATGTCAAACCAATACAATGTTTTTTTTATTGGGATTTGCAAACAGAGATTGAGCAACAACTGCTAGATTTCTCTTCTTCCCTTTGGGAGGAATCACATTCCCAGCATGGTTTTACAACAGCTTCTCCGAAGGGATGGGGCAAGAAATTTCACAAATGAAAAATTTGCTTCTTTTTCAATGTATTATAAGCCTTCATCTGCCAGCAATCCTTCACTACACTTTATACAATACAGGACAAATTGGCTGATCGTTACATAAAAGAGTAAATGGACACCAATCTGACATCTCTGAAATAGCAATATCCCCAAACCACAGGGAGAACTTTTCAGGTTTCCCATGACACTTTATCTCTGAATAGACTGTGGCGATCCTTGAAAAGAAGAATTACAAAGATCAGTTTCAGTTAGAAACAACCAAACTGGAATGCATTAGAAATTATTTCTAATGGATTCATCAGATTGAGTTTCTTATCACACTACATATTCAAAGCAAGAATATCTGTGTCACACAAATACCATTTCCCTCTTCCCCTGTCTCTCTCTCCACTTCCTGCTCTGAATTACATTAATATCTACCTTGCCTCTCTCCAGACTATGTTCCATGCCTCCCATGAAGTGGATTTTGGTCCGTGCAATCTTACACAGTGTTAATCTTTAAGATACCACAAGATTCTCTGTACTGGAAACCAGGATATAAATGTTGTTAAATAATAAATAAAGAAGGATAAAGAAATGCTGTTTTAAAAGCTTTTTAGAAAAAAGGCCACATCATTCTTTCATATAAATTCTTTTATATATAAAAAATTAAAGTTTTTAATTAGAGTAATAGAAACTAAACTCAGAGAGAGAAAGGAAAAGAAAAAGAGAGAATAAAAAGTACAAAGAAAGAAAAAGAAAAAAAGAAAAGAAAGAAAAGAGTGAAATAAAGAAAAAGAAAATAAATATATAAAGAAATGATTTCCAATCTTCATCACAACAAATATAAATATAAAGTATAAAAGGCTACATTCTTTCTTTAAAGAGAAAATCCTCCCAGCTTTTCTAAAACTCAGAAGAAACTTGCTTACATATTCACTGTAAACCAATGGCTCAGGAGAAATGTAAGAACATTCTGTGGAAACACCATGGAAATAACTTACTCATTGTCCCTGTTTCACAATATACAACAGATGCTTGAGTACATGCCTGAAATAAAAGCAACATTATTGCGCATTGTGATGAATCATTAATTTGCGCAAAGAAACAGATTTCACTGTCCAGGTTCCTGAAGATTACTGTTTACTGAAAATCATTTTGTTTAATGAAATGAACATACTTGTTGCTTTTTCAGAAGAGGATATATTACTTGCCAAGATAAATTCCTTTAAAAAACAATTAGATTAATAAAGTACAGGTAGACCTTGACTTATGACCCTTCATTTAATGACACTTCGAAGTTACAACGGTGCTGAAAAAAGTGACCTATAACCAGTTCTCACACTTATGACCGTTGCAGCGTCCCCCTGGTCATGATCAAAATTCAGGCATTTGGCAACTGGCATGTATTTATGAAATTTGCAACATCCTGGGATCATGTGATTGCCATTTGCAACCTTCCCAGGGGACTTCCAACAAACAAAGTCAATGGGGGAAGCTGGATTTGCTTAATGACCACAGTGATTCACTTAACGACCACAGCAAAAAAGTTCATAAAATCAGGCACAACTCACTTAATGACATTGCTTAGCAGTGGAAGTTCCGGTCCCAATTGTGGTTGTAAGTTGAGGACTATCTGTAGAACATTTATTATGGCAATGAATGCACACATGAACCCAATTCAAGTGAGCTACTATCACATCAGTACTTCCTAGCGAGATGTGATTATCTGTCATGGGCAAAATTAGTACTAAAGAAACAAGATGCCATTCTCTTTGGATGCATGAGTTTTTAATATTTAAATGGCAAGCAAGAAGGTAAAAAAACTCCTCCAAGTTGAGCTTGACCAATGGTGAAATCGTAGACATGTCCTTGTAGAGGTTTTTGGGTGGTGGCTGGGGGAGGAACAGTGCAAAAATGGTTTGACATTTCTTTCTCCCAGTGTGTTTTTTCAACATTGCAATCTAGTCTACAGCCTTAGATTTTCTGGTGGCCTCTCACCCAATATGGTTCAGGTATGACTCAGCTTAGTATTTCGAGATCAGCCAAGATTCCCTAATTAGCACAATGTGCCAATTTCAGTTGAGATCTTTCCGTAGGATAAATTCCATAGGATTTATGGTTAAAATCATGATAGGCTCTTTACCCTTTCTGTTTTCCTCAGAAGATAGTTTATAGTGGCATGTCTGGAAGCCTTTAATCCTATGCAAATAGTCCAGATTCAGATGAGAGCTATAATGCAGAGTAAAGTATTAAATTTTCCCTGTTTCCATCCCAGGGTTCTGATATAGACTGAATATTCATTCTTGCTATTTATTTTCTTTTCATTTTTAAAACATCATTAAATATGTAAAGAGTGAAAATAGAAAAAGAAATAGGAGGAAAGAAAGAGAAAAATGCATAAGGACTTTGCAGAATATTAAAGAAACAAACCAATTCTACTATTATTCTTATAAGTCATATTAAATTGAAACAAATATAAAGATAGTCATGCAGCATGCATGCATGACATGCAGATTGGTTCAAAATAGGGAAAGGAGTACGACAAGGCTGTATACTGTCACCCTGCTTGTTTAACCTAGATGCAGAGTCAATCATGAGAAATGCCAGGCTGGAAGAATCACAAGCCGGAATTAAGATTGCAGGGAGAAACATCAATAACCTCAGATATGCAGACGATACCACCCTAATGGCAGAAAGTGAAGAAGAACTAAAGAGCCTCTTGATGAGGGTGAAAGAGGAGAGTGCGAAAGCTGGCTTGAAACTCAACATTAAAAAAACTAAGATCATGGCATCTGGACCCATCAATTCCTGGCAAATAGAAGGGGTAGAAATGGAAGCAGTAACAGACTTCATTTATTTGGGCTCCAAGATCACTGCAGACGGAGACTGCAGCCGTGAATTTAAAAGATGCTTGCTCCTTGGGAGGAAAGCTATGGCAAACCTAGACAGCATATTAAAAAGCAGAGACGTCACCTTGCCGACAAAGATCTGCAAAATCAAAGCTATGGTTTTCCTAGTAGTAATATATGGCTGTGAGAGCTGGACCATAAAGAAGGCTGAGTGCCGAAGAATTGATGCCTTTGAACTGTGGTGCTGGAGAAGACTCTTAAGAGTCCCCTGGACTGCTAGGAGGTCAAACCAGTCAATCTTAAAGGAAATCAACCCTGATTGCTCATTGGGAGGATTGATAATGAAGCTCAAGCTCAGATACTTTGGTCACCTAATGCAAAGAGAGGACTCTTTGGAAAAGACCCTGATGCTGGGAAGGATGGAAGGCAAAAGGAGAAGAGGACGGCAGAGAATGAGATGGTTAGATGGCATCACTGAAGCAATGTACATGAAACTGAGCAAACTCAGGGAGGCAGTGAAGGACAGGAAGGCCTGGCACGATATGGTTCATGGGGTCACGAATAGTTGGACACAACTTAACGACCGAACAACATGCAGCACTTTAAATCTGATATTAGAATCAGATCAGAAGTTGACAAAAACAGCCCAAATAATAAGAATTAACAGGAATTTCTAAGTAATCTGAAGCATTCCATCCTTAATTTTACGGCCCACCTGATAAAACCTGGTGCTTTAAGACTTTATGTTGAAAGAAACCTGAACTATGATGTTAGGCAGAATTATAGGCATGTGCAGAATTATAGTCCATCCACCCCACTTGACCTTAAAATAAACAAAAGACTGGACAGTTGAGGGACCCATCTCATTGTGTGACATGAAGCTAAGGGTGGGAATCCATAGAAACTGGAGCAGGGTGTTTCAAAAAATTCAAGATGGTGGCCACAATTATCTGATCATGTGGTCACGTCTGCCACATTGACTTCCTCCCTGGATGCCCTTAAGTGGAACAAATTCTTTCTTCTTCTGGGCTCTCTTTTGATTCTAGCCAAAGGCCCTTGACTACCTGAATGGCTGAATTGCAGTGATACAACCATCTCACATCTTACATTTCCTTCTTTGGTGGATTCCTGTATAGCTTAGGCTCCAGGGCTTTATGTGCCCTCCCTGCCCCCAAACCTGGTATGCAGCCACTAGAATGCCACCAAACGTTGCCACCAAATTTTAATGTGCAATATATGTAAAGGGAAAGTTATTAAATTAATGGAGGGAGGGAACCACATAATTAAGTTTCAATTAAATTAAACATAGTTTAATGCTAGAGCTGGCTACTTCTTGATCCTAGCCCCATTTATTTATTTTTTTAAGTGATACCTCCAGTGCACCACTCAAAGGCCAAGTATGTCCCTTTGTCCAAAATGCACCTATATACATATCTTGCACACACACACAAACCCCATCAGTACATTCCTACTGACACAAATGTTGTTTTTTGTCTTGATTTTACAATCAAAATGATCTTGCCGTTGGTTGGTGTTCCTTCTAGTTATATGTGTTAGAGATAAGAGTGCTATTATATATGACAGAATTCTTAGCTGGTTAAATTATTCAAGTCATCAATTAAATCCAAGCCACCATGGGAAGATGCAGAGCAAGCTAAGCCAAAAACAATAACTTAGTTGTTTAGTTGTTTAGTAACCCAGCAGTTGTATTGAAACAGGTATATCCACAAGGTGTAGTAAAAAAAGTCAAGATTGTAGTTGCAAGACACATAAATATCAGGCAGAACTTCAATCACACTATCACAATTATTGTCACTTCCTCATGAGATGGGCAGTGGCTAAATTTGAAATGTAAATAAAAATAAATACATGATTATATCCTGTGGACACCATGTGGAGGAATCAAACTAAAATAAATGCAAATATTATTGGGCTAAATGGTCTAAAATATTCCTGTCTTGAATGCTAGGTACACAGTGATTAAGAGCAGTAGCTAGGAGCTTCAGTGCTCCAGATTAAAATGTTTGTTCAGTCCTGAATTCATGGTCTGCCTTTAAGCAAGTTTTTTCAATACTATTAAAGAACATCACATATTTTCAGTGCACAGGGACAATAATAAAGCTGTTACACTGTTGCCTGACATTTGGAATTATTAAAGCTATGTACAGTTTAATGTAGATGGGAAACCTCAACTATGGTTGGGTTTTATAGCTAAAGGAAATGAATGGCAGGAACTTCTAATGAAGAGTATCTTTTTTATTGTCCTTACGAACATTGTTTCTGACAGAGGAAACATTATGTTTACAATAGCTCCTGTCACACAATATGTATTTGCCTCACAGATGGCACCAACAGAAGAGGGTTCCTACTGAGAGCCCAAAAGTTTGAAATTATTTACTTTTCTGCGACAAGTGGTTCCACAAAATCCAGGTTGCCTAATGCAGGATTATGAAAATACACAGAAAGATATTGCTTTCTGTAGCAGAGGAAGATTTGACACCAACCCCACCCCCATCTGGCAGATTCCAGCAATAGAAAAACATAAAGATCCATCAGAATAGAAAGATTTTGTTGTTGTTTCTTTCTCACCAACTTTTTGAAAAGAAAAAGGTAGGTGAATTGGATGCTATGGACGCCATACTAGGAAACCAAAGTCATGTAGACCAATACTATTTTTAATGTAAAGTTACAGTAACAAAATTTTGTAAGCCAGCATGTGCCTCCCCAATCCCTCGCTTTATCTTCATGTGAACAAGGGAGACATTTGTGTACATTACAGCCCTGTCCTGGACTCAGGTTTCTTTTATCTGACCATTACCTTGGCAGTGGCTTTTCCTCCTGTCCCTCAAGGCCATTCCCTCTTGTCTCTACATGCCGTGACAGTCTTGGCCTCTCAGGAGTATGGAGCTGGAAGCATCATCAATGAATGGGCAAGTCAGAGGCAGGGATAACACAGGAGAACATATTCTTTGAAGGCAGGAGGGAGAATGTTGTGTGGGCTGGAAGCATACTGAATTGTGTATGAGTGTGTGCGCGGGAGAAGGAACATCATACTGGGCATTGAGGATGCAAAAGGTATTGGGCCATATTTATGAGTAGGGTTGTCCAGGAAGAGGGGCAGGAGTGGGTCAGAGTGATGTGAACCCCACTAGGTATGACATCACATACATGTGCCTTCTGTCATTTGGACAGAAGCAATGACAGCTGTGGAACAACACTGTGAGCAGGACTAGGACCCCTCCCCTTTTTTTCCTTCCCTTTTTGCAGGGAAGAGGGGATATGGCTTTTTATTTGTTTTTAACCTATATTTAATCTATTTCAGGATTTACACTACAGTGCTTAGTGTAAATCTTGCCTTATACTGGCAGGAAACTACATCACTGATTTTTATTGAATTTTAGGAGTCAAAAAGAACTTTAGGAGCCACAAAAAGGATAAAGATTTCAAGGGCTGCAGACAGCCTTTAAGGTTGTAAGTTGTCTATCCTTATCTTAAATCCAACTAGACCTTGTAGAGTCTAAAAGTTAAAACTGGCTGTTTAAATTGTGTTTGGTAGCAATTTGGAGGCCAATGCAGCACAGAATACGCTAATCTCCTTCCAGCTACTTATTCGCAATAACTGTGCTTTGAAATAATTGTGGCTTTGGAGCAACCTGGGGTGGATCAATCTGTTTCAGATGTGGTCACTGCTGTGTATCTTATTTATAATCCTGCTCTGTTCCATGTTCATATTAATCTGCAATTTGGGGTGGAGGCATTTGTAAGTTAAAACATCTTGGAAACGACATGGATTCAATGATGTTGTTTTCTTAGTAACACTGTGATAGTGTTTTGCAATTACCTTTTCCCAGGATGATTTCTGACTTCGCAGTCTAACCTACAGCCTTGGAATCCCCCAGTGGTATCCTGTCCAAACATTAACTAGATTTAATCACTTTATTAGGACTTACTCCAGGTAGGTTCATAAAACCCTGCAGCCTTCATCTAGGAAAGAATGCTTATATTCATTTCTAGAGCAGGATCAATCATACTTAACATTTAAGATTTTTTTTCTGACTGAGGAGCAAAAACAGTCTTTTTCTTTTTTCAAATCAGCTTTCCAAAACAAATTTGGCGGCTGCAGTGTGTACCTAACCCATTTCTTTCGGTGAGAATGGTGAAAATCTTGCCCCCTTCCCAAGGTGAATGCTAGCCTCCACTTTGATTTCAAAATCCCAGAGGCAAAAAAGTGCTGAACAGTCATTGCTTTATCACCTGTGACTCTGTGGAAGCAGTTCTTCCTTCCTTTTTTCACTGCAGCAAAATTAGCCTAGGGAAGCAGAGTTTGAATGGCAAATTCCTGTTATTCCAAAATGCCCTACGCAGCACCGCATTTCCTTATCATTCGAGCACCAGCATGTACTCACTGAACTATCAGTTCTCAGAAATGAGCCCCTCTCTCTTCTTGGCTGGGTTTAATAAGATACGCTACAAAAGGAGCCCATGACATGACATGTGCTGGTGGAAGGGAAGAGAGTGGGAACCAGCTAGCAATGACTGTTCCTTTGCTTCTGTTTTTCCTTTCTGTTCTTCACAGTGCGGTTTCACTAGTGGGTAAGTCACTGTCAGTTCTTTACCAAGAATGGGGATATTAAGATGAAATAGCAGGTTTTGATTTCCCTTTTTCCACACAGGAGAATTCAGACTTTCAAATGGATATTAGTGATTTGATGGGCATACCTAATGCGGGCAATAGGATGGGAAGACATGTCTACTTAAACAGTCCATTCTGTGGCACAGGGCTTTCCTCTGCCAAATCATTCTTTCTGCCAGTTTGAAGATTAAATAAAATAAATCACAAACCAGAACACCCACCCACCACCTCTAATGCAATCAATGGAGATTGGAGAATGGGTGTGCGTTGTTATAAGCAGAGAATAAACTCATGTTACACAAAATGTGTATGCATATCAGGAAAGAAAATGAATATTTTATTAGCAGTTAGCCATTCTGTTAGGATGCAGTTTTACACACAAATAAGTTACAATAAGTTTTTAAATAAGGTACAATAAGTTTTTAAATCAGCAGCACGGTAACATTAGTGTTTCTAACTTTGAGAGCAAAAATAATTCTCTTTTAAAATCAGCTGCTGAATACTTCACTAAAACTACAGCCTCGTGTCTACTTCTTTTTGAGTAATCTCATTTGAACTCACTGGGAATTATTGATTCATAATAACTCTTTAATGACTACTTTGTACATGATTGCAAAGGAAAGCTTTTAGGATTTTCAGAAATTGGGGTAATGCAAAGGGTGATTATATTTTGTTTAACGCATTGCTTAAATGTCTGGAAAGCTTTTTGCTTTTTCTTTCACCCCCATAGAATCATAATTAAAAAGTTGGGAACCTACTATATTCTTTTATGATTTTACTGAAAACCAAACCCGCTTTTATTAAATACAGAAATGTGGGTCTGTAGATTCATCCTTGTTTCCATATGTTTCTGCTGTGAGACCAGCACGTAGTACTCTGTGCATCAGAAAGGTTCTGCTGGGTCTGACTAAAGACCCATCTAGCCTGGCATTCTTATCTCATTTTAGCCATGCAGATGCCTTTGAGAAGTCCCAGAGCAAAACCAAAGCACAAGAGGATTGTCCTGTTTGTGTTTCCCAGCTACTGTCTCTGTTAATAGAAGTAATATATAATTATTCTCATGATTAGCAGCCATAGATAATCCTGCTGTGGAAGGCTGCTTCAATGAATAGAAGGTGAAATCAAAGGAATGACAATGCACACCATGATCTTAACTTCTCTGTGTAGTCTTCTGCACAGAATCTCAACAGATACCTTCTATGCAGAAGTCTGGATTGCCTATGCAGAGCTCATGAATGTCCTGAAGAAGAAGCCGAGATGGTTACGTTCTATTTTGTTGTGTGGTTAGTTGTGGATCTCATAGTTGGTTTGAACACCAAACACTCTTTTTTAGGCATAGTATAATAGCCTTGCAGGCAATCTTTAGTTTTCTTGCTGCTGGAGTGAGGGATTGGGGGGGGGGGGGGGGGACCTATTTTCATAGCTGTTCTATAGCTTTTTCTTGGGGATAGTTTTTTCACAGTCTGCTGGTATGCGCAGTATCCTGCATGTCATGTTTGGATTATGGTTATTGTTGCTATTATTGTTTTTTTATTACTTGGAAGAGATACTTCAGATTATGGGTGAGTATGAGCATGAGCACAGGACTTCTTTAAAGCAGCTATGTCTTTTTTCAGACTCCTGCACAAGCCTGAAAAAGGATGTGGCTGCTTTAAAGACAACCTGAGAAGATATTCCTGTGTATTTTGAAGCAACGCTTTGACACATGCACTGCCATAATAATGATTGTTCTCATTGCCAGGGCCACCACCACAATCATCCCCATTGCATTTGTATCCTGCCTTTCTTCTGGAAGTTCAAGGCAGCATTCATGAAATTCTCCCCTCATTTTCTCCCCACAAAAACTTCGTATCTGGGTTGAGAAAGAGGGAGTGGCCCAGTGTTACCTGGAATCTGGTGAATCTGCATCTCTCCAACCCCAGGAAGAAAGACGGGATATAAATTTCATTAATAAACACCTTAACACTATTGATACAATACTATTGACACAATACTATTGATTTTTAGTAATGTAAATTGCTGGAGTTGCGATTCTTACAGTTGGGTTGATTTTTAGTAATGTAAATTGCTAGAGTTGCGATTCTTACAGTTGGGAAGTAGGGACGTCCTCAGGGGTGTGTGAAAGAAGTCAAGATGGTGGCTGTGACTGTTCTTTTTTTACGTGCATCGATCCATATTTTAAAAAGGGTAGGGCTTCAACCTTGTGGCTGCAGATGCCATTTTGAATTTTTTCACCCCCTCAGCCTGTAGGTACCCCTGCTGGGAGGCCATCTGTGGTCTGCAGATTGCTCATGCTATCAAAAGAGAATAACAGGTTTATAACGGCTTGTTTTCTTCCATTAGAAGAAATAGCCTTTTCTGGCTATCAGCAAAAGCCTGGACTTTTAGAAATGAAAGTATGTGCCCGGGGAAATGATTCAAAGTAAAATATTTCATCTGATAAGTTGAGAATAATCCCTTTAATTAGTCTGCTGCTTTTATTATCATTTTAGTGTTCTGCTTTTTTATTAGTTCATTGATGAACTATTTTAAACTATTTATTGTGCTTTTGAATTGTTCAGAATTTTTCTTTGATGATTTTAGTGTTTTATATGCCACTGTAGAAAAACGTAGGTTTGAAGAGCGACATACAGTTTCAATAGTTCTTACTTCTAATTAATCTAATCTAATCTAATCTAATCTAATCTAATCTAATCAACATTTGTTACAGTCATAAACCTGCATAGAAGAATGATCTATAAAATTGCTTACAATTGGTTACAATTTCAGTTGGTTACACTTTCTCAAACCTTTAAAAAAAAAACTTTATCACTAGATATCACCATAAAACAGGACATTTTGCAAACACTGCATATACAGTATTAGTTCATGTAAACTAATTCAAGTATTGTTATAACAATGCAATAGGAGGCTTTATCACTATTGGTGATAATTGTATATTTCCTTGTATTGTCAGTAAGAAGAAATGACTGTCAAACAGCAAGAGGTGATGTCTTTCACTCCCATCAGCTATATTCTGCTTCCTAATGGCTTAAGCCAAGCAGAACAAGAGGCGGAAACTGGTTTCTGGATGAGATAAGTCTAGGCCAACTTTTTAACTGAAACAGAAGAATTTCTAGGTCATAATTCTGCAGGAAAGCTACCTAATGCATCGCAGGAAGAAAACAGAAAATAAAACGTAGTCCAATTGGTTTAGAAATCCTTTATGTGATAAACATAGACAATAAAATCTGGCTTTAGTTTATCTGGCAATAAAATTCCTAAAGACCAGTAGAAAGCAGCAGAGCAAACCAAAACCTCTTTGCAGCCAACTAGTAGTTATTCACATTTTTGGAGCCCAAGTAGAATAGCCCAAATGCAAATAAAACTAATATTTTAAATTCCCAGGTAGGACTAGCACGTTTGGACACTATAGTCTGTAGGAAAACACATAGGGATTATACTCTCACCATGAAGAAAGATTAACTACAGTTTATTATGATTTGCAAATCTCTGACCATCAGCTGTTAAACTGGTTATGCTGTTTAATTTTATTTATATCCACCAATCCTGTGAAAGCTTAGTTTGGTCAAATTCAACATGTGTTAATCCTTAAAGCACTTTTAGAAATGTTTAATACAGGTAGTCCATGGGTTAAGAATGCCCAGTTTAAGGACACCCCATAATTAAGAATGGAGCCTATTGTAGCAAAATTCGAGTTAAATACACAATGATTCGTGTTAAATACACAATGGTTCGAGTTAATTGCACAATACTACTTATACAATATTATACAATAATACTCTTCTGGCTTACATACGAATCTGACTTAAGGACAGACCTTGGGAATGGAACTCATTCTTAAACTGGGGACTATCTGTATACTTGTTGAAAATTCAACAGGAGTTGTATATTCATTCTTCTAATCTGGAAGACCTATGTTTAATTCAGTGATGTACAAGACTAGTTCTTTTTAACCAACTCTGTTGCTAATGTTTGCTCTACTCACGCTTTACCTTACTTTTACATGTATAGATACAAGCACATTTCTCATCTATAATGAGGACCACAAAGTCTGTGTGCATGCCCAGTCAGCCAACTACGTCACAACTGCTGCTTGCAGTCATGAAACTGAGGCACAGGAATTCAAGTGGGTTTCTAGATACCAGTTGATGAGTGTTTCCTTGAAGTTATGTTTCGGAGTAGCTTCAAAGATTGACTGGACACCAGTTCAACTGTATCCATGCGACTCAGCAAGTAGTCTCCAGAAATGGGAATGCAAAAATGATACACTTTTTGCCATCCATGAAGCAAACCTGTTTTTCAACTATGGCAACAAAAATGAAAAAAGAATTATGCTCTACCAAGGATCCGGGTTATGGAGTAGATGGAAGGTCTTTGGAACTAGAGATGACTTATGTTCTCGGGGCTACGAAGGTAAACCGTGTGTGCTTTCTTCCTCTTGCATCCAGAGGGAGTGGTAGTCAAAAAAGGTCAAGATGGTGGCACAGGGGGAAAAAACTATTTATTAATTAATTTATTATTCTGAAAGAGGGAAAAACAAGAATGCATTAAAAATATACAAAACATTAAAACTACATTAAAAATTAAAAATCATTAAAAGAAAAAAGAAAGACACCCACACTTCTTCTTACAAGTCACATTAGGTTGGAAGAGAGACAATCTTGTGACTGTTCAACTCTTAAAAAATGAATATTAGAATCATATCAGAAGCCAAGATAATAAGAATTAATAGCCAAAATAATGAGAATTAATTTATTATTTCTAATTAATATGAAGCAATCCATCCATAACTTTAGGGCCAATCAGACAAAAACTAGTTTTAAAACTTTGTGTTGAAAGAAATCCAAATGTTGGATGTGGCAGAAGGCTATGGGCAGAATTATATTCCTTAAACAGTTTCCAAATTAAGTTAAAGTTAGTACCAGACCTATATTTAGATACAGAATTATTTTTGACATTGATGCATACGCTCAAAGCTTACTCTGACAGTCCTCTAATGAAAGGATAGGATGTAATTTCCGTGAAGAAGCATAGTGTATCTCAGTGATTATCTTATATAAAGCCAACTCAGTATACAGTATAAGGGTTGGTGATTGCTTCACAGAAAAAAAAAAAGCTGATAGAAAAGGAACGTCAGTATGTAAAATTTGTTTCACCCTACAATAAACCATGTTGCAGAACTGCTCAGCATTGTGGCATTGCCACCACATATAGAAAAATGATCCAACCTAATTGTTATGTTTACAACAGTCCTTTGAATATGTATTATCCATTTTGGCAATCAACAATATTCCAAAGGGAAAAAAATCTTATATCAGTTTTTTTCTGACTATAATATTGACAGCATACATAACATTTACCCTCCATTGATATTCCCATTGTTGCTTATAAATTGTCCTGTTTAAATTATGTCCCTGTTTCATCATGCAGTTTTTAGGTTGTTCAGTTTCTGAATCATATTTCTGTAAGATGTTGTGTATACACACACACACACACACATACATGGCCCTAACAAATGTTCTGAGTTTTGTGTTATAAGCATTTCAAATCCAGTCAGATCTCTAATGTTCTACCGTGTTTTTGTAATTCCTTTTGAACGATACTGCTTACTGGAAGATATTAAAACCATTTCTGACCTTTCTAAGGAGAGTCTCAAAAGATTTTGTCTTTGTTTTATTAAAGGTTAAATCTTGCGGTCAGTAGGAATTATTATCCTTTCATTGCTCACTTTTAGCATATTTGCTTTCTTTATAGTAAATATTTAATACTGAAGCAAAAGGAGATAGACCTGGACTACTGTTTTTTTTTTTTTAATTTGATCCATACTTTAAATAGGCTATGTACAATCAAATGCTCTCTTACACACTTCTATTTGTATCTGACCAGAAATATTCGTGCAGGCCTTCTGGTTTCTCATTTCTTCATTCATGTCATATGTGGAATTACAGTTGAGTAATACACTTCAATGCTGCACCAAAATATCTTCTATGTTTTATGTTCAGCCTTTTTTTCTTGGGAAAGAAATTGGTAGAGGGAAAGGAGAAGGCAGTTGCAGAGTGAAGGCAGAAAGCAGTGGAGTAACACTGAGAGACCTCTTACTAGAATCACCCTGAAATTTGGCAATTCCATTCATACCAAATAGTGTGCGTGTGCGTGCGCGTGTGTGTGCCTTCAAGTCAATGTTGACTCCTGGTGACTGCCTGGACGTATCCCTGCAGTTTTCTTGGCAAGACTTCAGAAGTGGTTTGCCACTGCCATCCTCCTAGGGCTGAGAGAGGATGACTGGCCCAAGGTCACCCCACTGGCTTTGTGCCTAAGGAGGGACTAGAACTCCCGGTCTCCCAGTTTCTAGCTGGGTGCCTTAACCACTACACCAAACTGGCTCTCTATACCAAATAGTGTACCCCTTGATATTGTCATGCAAATCCAAAGAGCCATATCACACTGCTCTTGCTGACTGTCCCTTTTCTGCACACGATAGTGCATGCAGCAAGTAGAGATATGGTGAAGATCTCACAGTTTCCCCTTTGGACCCTCCACCATTAGCTTTGGCAGGAGGCCCTTCCTTCTTCTTCTCTCTAGGAATGAGTGCATTTGCATAAGTGGTTGTAATATTTTAATTATTTGTTCTCCCCTTCATTCCAGACTTATTTACATTAAAAGGCAACAGCAATGGAGCTCCTTGTGTATTTCCTTTCCAGTTTAATGGCAAATGGTATCCAGACTGTACAGTTGAGGGAAGGACAGATGGTTTGCTGTGGTGTTCAACTACAAGGTCTTATGATTCGGACAAGAAATATGGATTCTGTCCTGTGAAATGTAAGGATTTTTAAAGAAAAGTTTGGATCATGAAGTGTTACTAAGTAATAGTTTGTGCTAGAAGTATCTACTAATTAAAAACATTATAGAGGATTTTTAATTGTTTAGTACGAAGTGCAAACAAAAGTACCATCTGTGGTTTTTAAAGGTATCTTCTTCATATTTCATTGTTTTTTACATCAGCATACTAGACTCAAAATGTAGAAGTATGTTGCACTGTGCTCTATCAGTTAAAACTCAATTAAACTTCACCTCTCTTGGATATATTAGTATCATGTGCAAACCTGTTTATACCAGTGATCCATTCATATTTGCAATATATCTTTGCGTATTTGCATATACATTTAATAATAAATAAAAAATAATTAAATAAAAATCTGCAGAGGAATCCTACTAAAAGCCCTGCTCAGCCTATGGGTATCCGTAAAAGTGGGGGTGGTGCAAGTGATGTCACAGTGTTAGCTTGTCACTGTACAAATAGATGCAGATTACATAATCTGTATGATGATGTCACGGTGCACGTAACATCCTTGGGGCTTCCACTGGATGCATACGGCTGACGTTTTGCCTACCATATAGTCCCATAATCTGTAGCCAGAATGCTGATTGGCTCTTCTAGGATATGCATCTTGGATTTTTCTTGTGGCTTTACCAAACAAAGCTTCAGATCTATTGGATCTCCTAGTGTTCAGCAAAGTGATTTGCTGGATGCCTTCCATGGCACAAGGCTTTCTCCTCCTGCATCAGTGTGTTCTTGTGCCATCTAATCAACTGAATACTCAACCTATAAAAGTAGTAATGTGAAATAGATGGGAGAATTCTGCAGCCAAATACACTTATCTTGTTGACTTTCATTATTGTATGGCGGAATGTTGTGGAAATGCTTACTTTAAAAAAAAAAAAGACCATTATTGATTGATTGATTGATTGATTGAGAGGATTTATATAGCCGCCCAACTCAAACAGAGTGACTCTGGGTGGTATACAAAAATCATCAAGCAACAAACACAGAGAAAACAACCCATACCATTAAAAACCAACTAAAGCAATAAAAGGTGACCAGAACTAAAATATAGCATAGCTCATCCAGTTGGGAATTCTGCTCATCCAGGCCCTGGGCTCTGGGGAAAGAGGCAGGTCTTGACTGCCTTTCTGAAAGCCTGTAGGGTTGGGGCAATTGTATGTCAGGGTGAGGACTGTTCCAAAAAGCAGGGGCTGCCACCAAGAAGGCACACCTCCTAGGACCCATAAGGTGACATTGCTTCACTGGGGGAACCTGGAGTGTGTCCTTTCTGTTGAAGCATGTGGGACTGTCAAATATGTTTGGGAGCAGGCAGTCCCACAAATAGCCCCCTCCTATGGAATGTAGGGGGAGACCAGTTTGGTATAGTGGTTAAGGTACAAGACTAGAAAGCAGGAGACTGTGAATTCTGGTCCCACCTTAAGCACGAGGCCAGCTGGGTGACCTTGGGCCAGCCACGGTCAGCCTCATGGCAATGGCAAACCACGTCTGAAATCTTGCCAAGCAAACTGCAGGGACTAGTCCAGGCAGTCATCAGGAGTCAACAGTGACTCAGAGGCACACACACACACGCGCACACACACAAGCAATGTAGGGCTTTATGGGTGATAACCAGTACCTTGGAAATGCACCAGAAGCTTATGGGGAGCTAGCGCCGCTCACAGAGTCGAGTCATGCAGACATAACTACTCACACCACTGCATTCTGGAGCAATTGATGCTTCCAGATGGTATTCAAGAGCAGTATGTTTGAAATCACATCAAGTATGTTTCAATAATTCAGTCAGTATTATGGAGTCAGTGTAGTTAATGTGATATGTATGTAGTTAATATGCAATATGACTAGACGCTACCTTGTAAGCCATCAGTCAATTAAGTAGAGGCCATATTATATACTGTAAGTCCTGTTCATTATTAGTATGTGTTTGGGTGGTATGCCAGACAACTATAGCACTGTTTAGATGGTAAAGTCTAATTCAAGAAAGTGTGGAACTGCATCCTGACCTTCTGACACATTTGTTTTGCACATTGTCTTTTTTATGTTTGCCCTTGCAAAACTGTCTAGTGTACAGGAAGTTTGACAAATAGTTCTGATCTCTCTCCTGAATGTTCTAATTGAAGAGCTTTCATTTGAAAGCATTTCATTACTGAGGGGCCTGCCTCTTCTTTTGGGGTCTCAGTCGATATTAATGGAACAGAGGTATTGTTCAGCAGATGACTTCTGTATTAAGCAGTTGATGAATCAGCAACCAGCCTTCTTCTCCTTTCTTATGATTTGATGCTGGACCCTGTGACAAGTGCCCAGCGTCAAAGAAACTCAGAAGCTATGGTTCTATGGTTTACTCATCAAACTAAGGGATGATTTGCTCATCTACAGCTGCTGTGAACAATTGGCTTCACCCATTATGCTTGGTTAAAGTAAAAAAAAAAAGCATTATGGCTTAACCGCAACTTGTTAGTCCATCTAATGTTATTTAGCATATTGTGTTCTAATGAAATTAGGCTTTAGATCCTAGATGAAGAAAAGGCTACCACTGAATGCATATTTACAGTGGTTACCATTTGCCCAGGTATTCACCAAAAGTTTAATGCAATTCAGTGGCACCTAACTATGGTTACTGCAGTCTTTCTCAATTCTGATGACCTTCAGCTCTGTTAACATTCCCACCACATGGACTTGTCCATGTAGTCACCAGGAGTCAAGATTGACTCAAAGGCACAGATAAGTAAATAAAACATGGAAGCTTGGGTCTAATACATGGTCTAATACATCTGATGAAAAACAGCTTGAGGAAGCCTGGAGTAATAGCCCACACATCTAGAATGTTCCAAGTTCAGAGGTTAGTGCAAAATCCCCTCTTTTCTCTGTATAAACCACTACTTAGACATCCAGTCTTTGTGTATAGCACCCTTATGCTTTTTTCAGCTGCTTGACCAAATGAGTTTATTCTGAATATGGGAAGCAATCCTCACATTTCTTAGTTAAAAATGAATTATGGTTATGCAGGCAATTTCAGGAATGTGGTTTTAGTCTTCATAAGATATTTAGTTTGATATTGTTTTAAAACATTTGGAAACATTGATGCACCTTTCTTTTAGCAGACGGAACAGGTAGATTTTGGACTACAGACCCTATGACAAGTGTCCAGTATCAAACAAACCCAGAAGCTGCTCTAACCTGGTTCCAAGCCAGTAAAAGTTGCCAGCAACAAGGTGCCAATCTGTTTGGCATCACAGAGATACATGAACAAATGTACCTAACAGGTAAATAATCTATGTCCATTAAATGTACATTTTATGTCCAAAGAGGAGGCCTTGTAATTGTAATTTATTGTAATTCCCAATCCTGCCAACATCTATCAACATGCCCACAGTTATTATCTGCCTATTGTTATCTTCCTGACTGGTGGTTCTGGAAAATTAGGACTCACAATTGTTCAGAAGTAGTTCTACCATGCACTATGAATGTGCAGTGGCTGGGAGGGGAGGTGGCACCCTTGCTCATCCTCTATCATGAACAATTTAAGATGTAACAGGTTCTATGGTGTTGTTGCTTCAGAAATATGAGAAGCAACTAAGTGTATGCTTTGTCTCTGCCAAGACATTGTAGTTGTTGTTGCCTGCCATTCAGCATATATTCCTGAGACAGATGCATTGCTAAATGTTGATGCTTTTTCAGGGTTAACTTCTAGTTTGAGTTCTGCACTCTGGTTTGGTCTTAACAGTTTGGATTTCAACAGTGGATGGCAATGGAGCGGTGGCTACCCTTTCAGATATCTAAATTGGGCACCAGGTAATTTTCTCTTTTATGTTAACATATACACTTTTAAATTTCACTTTTTTAAAAAATTAAAATGCTTACATCATCTTATTTTTCTTATTATATTTGGATAAAAATTGCTTTTAAATGTTTTCCTTCTCCCTTCTCCCTACTCTTCCTGAATGCTTTAATCTCCAAACCTTTGTTTATAGGCCTAATTCAAATTGTGGAGTCCTTGGGGTTCTGTGAGCTTGGTTGTTTTCTTGCACATGTTTTGTTACCTGACTAGGTAACATCATCAGTGCTAGAGGTTCAGATTAAGGATTAAGGAGTTTTCAGCATGATGAAAACTCCTTAATCTCACAAGACATGGACAGATGTAACCATAGTTTCAACTGGGAAACTGTCAGCATCTTAGACCAAGCTAAATCCAAAAACATGAGGGAACTCCTGGAAGCTTGGCTTTCAGACAGGTCAGCAGGCACATAGAGATAAACAACATTTACACACCATTCAAAAGTGACAATAAAAACTAAAAAAAGGAAACAAGAAGACCAAACTACCTCCTCACCAGCAATCAACACCCAGATAAGCAAGGATTAATGCCAGGATTAACACCAGACAAACAATCAAGCAGTAAACAACAGCCTAATCAAGGAACTACCAAGGAGAAAACAACAGCCCCTCCAGCACTGACAGGGCAAGTTACTGTATATAAACAGCAAACCCCACTCCCTTCTAGCACTGAAGATGTTACCTAGACAGATAACAAAACGTCTGTAAGCAAACAACCAAGCTCAGAGAACACCAAGGACTCCACAGTTCAACCCTGAGCTACAGATATTCTCTTCTATTACTAATTCAAATTGTCCATTTTGACTTACAACAATTCTAAATCAGGGATGTGCAACTAGAGGCATCAGGGCCATGTGCAGTTCCCTTAAGGCCTTAGTTCTGGTCTTCCAGAGCCACCCCCGCCCCGCAAAATTTAATCAATCATTTAATGTGATTAAAAGGAGAAATTATTGAAAACATGGAAAGCAATCCTATATTGTGTTTAATATGATCAACTCAAATGCTTACATCTACATCCAGCTAAATTTTTGTCCTAATCCCATCCATTCACTTTGGTTCTTTGATTCTGACTTAGCATAACATATGAACCCAGCCACTGTAGTTTGCAAACTAGCATTTCTGCCATAAACTTGTGCAATTCAAATTTCATATCTGAGACCCAAATGTTGCACATATCCCAACCCAAAGCAGACAATGGCTCAGTGTGAAATTTGAAGTGAGCTTTGTTGCTTCTATATTTACACTATAGGTTGAAATCAGCAAACTCTGTCTTCAGTTCTAACATACACAGACAAACCAGCATAGTTTTTTCTTAGGACTGCCCACCGCTGTGGAATGTCTTTGCTTGCACTTTGTGTTTCCAACCCAAGCAGCTCGGGGAGGCAGGGTGCAGGGTGGGGAGAGCAAGAAAGGGCTGAAAGAGAGTAGGGTCACCATATATCATTAGGCTGTTGCACTGTTATGTGTAAATGCACAGTTACTAGTAGGGTTGTGCAAATGCTTCAAAAGAGGTGGGCTTTCTGTGGGCTCTTGCACATTCCAAAAATCTTCTTTTGATCAAGTTACACAGCCCTTGTCCATATCTGCATCTACATTAGCTTCAATGAAGTTTTACATTAGGTGAGAGGTTAATAATACCCTTCTTGCCTGATACTTGTTTCTTGAAGGAAGCCCTTCCCCAGAGCCTGGGAAGATCTGTGGAGCAATAAATCCTGGTAAAGCTGCCAAGTGGGAAAGCCTCGAATGTGATCAGAAACTTGGTTACATTTGTAAAAAAGGAAATGCCACTCTGAACAACTTCATTATTCCTTCAGGTAGGTTAGTGAATGCAACATGGAGATAAGTTGATAAAATTGGTGGTGCCCTAATGGAAAAAGATGGTGTTCTCTAAGTTTTCTTAAAATGTGTTTGTGAGTCTTTTCAGAAAGTTCATACAGAGGGAAGTCTCTCAATTTTCTAGTCCTAGGAATGTCTAGTACTAAGAACAAATACTAGCTAACTCAGGAATATATAGTCAACTATTCCATGTTTAGAACCCTCTAACTTCCAGTAATAGCAATTGTTTCAATAGATACCTGTTGAATTACCTAAATTATTCTGCATGCATAATTTAGGCTTATGGTATCAATTTTTCATTTAATTTCTTCACTTCCTCATTAGATTTATATCCCAATTTACCTCCAGGAGCTCAGGATGGTCTACAAAGAGTTCCTTTCTCTCATTTCCCACCCCCCACCACCACAGCCCTGTGTGATAGGTTGGGCTGAGAGAAAGTGACTGGCCCAAGGCCCCCCCCAGGAGCTTCCATGGCTGAGGATGGATTATAACCTGGGTCCCCCTGATGCCAGCCCAACCTCTTAACCACCACACCACACTGGTTCTCATTACTTCAGTATTTTTTCCTGGAACTGTAAAATCTATCAACTAACATGTGAAGCAAAAGACATCCATTCAGATTAAAAAAAAAAAAAAAACCTGAGTCCACAAATGTGTTCCTAGGACCAGACTGAACATGGTTGTCTGTCCTCTGATGTGAAAATGTCCTGGCTCCTCCAACTTTCTTCATTTCTTCACTATAAAAATTCAGGGTGCTGAGGGAGGTATTTTTCTATTGCTACAATTAAACTACAGGAAGTCAAACTCTTTAATGTCTGTGGCAAAACATCCCAACAGCTCCCTTCTGTCTTCCCATCCTGATCCTGTGGACAATCTTTTTCTGTGCTTTCTGTCCTTCTGCCCTCACTATTAACTATCTTTACCCTTTCCTTAGCAGGGCCTACTGTATTTCTCTACTCTGACAGCCCAAGGTTTCTGTGTACTTCAGTTTGCACGTGGGGCATTTTCAAAAGAGGACATTGCACCAATTCAGAAAACAGCTGTGAATCTCTATGATCACACTAGTGCCTGCCTTCAAAGGTAGACATTATTTACTTCTGGCTTATCTGAAGTTTATTTTAAACCACAGTTTAAAATTAAAACAACAACAACAACAACTCTGCAGCAGACTTGTGGCTATTCTATTTTTCCAGTGGCAGGAATTTTTATCCCACCACATTTCCTGGCTCCTGATCACAGTGGATACATCAAGGGGAAATGGGGATTGAGATCTTTGCAGCTTCGGCTCATAGGAACTGTTGGGATTTTTTTGCATATGACCAAATACAAGCAAAAGGAGCTTTGCCTGTCTTATCACCACAGTGTAGGACCAAATATAGCCTATATCTGTGCTTGGTCAGATCTACTTTTCATCTTCTTCCATCAATGCTAATGCTTTATGCATTACTTCTGCCACTTCCTCTCATGCAGATCCTCAGTAAACCAAGAAGCCAACTAGGACTGGCCAACAGAGAAAGGGCAATGTATTGTCGAAGGCTTTCACGGCCGGAATACGATGGCTGGTGTGGATCTTCCCCAGGCTGTGTGGCCGTGTTCTGGAAGTTTTGTTTCCTAACGTTTCGCCAGCATTTGTGACCGGCATCTTCAGAGGGCAGGAGCACAGACAGGAGCAGTTGGGAATAATTTCATCAAGAGTCTGGGTTGCCTCACATTGTCAGTGGACAACCAGGTTCTTGATGGATTTGCCTGCCAAATTGTTGGGAAACTCCCCTAAGTTTCTGGATTTTTGGAAACCACCCAGATTAGATGCCAGTAGTGGATGAGATGAATAGGTCTTGTCTTGCAGAAGTTGCTGGTAGCTGACAATCTCATCTGGACCAGGGAGTGATATGATGATGGAAAAGGAGTGATAGAAATTTCCTCCCTATCCAGATCACAAGGCAACTATTCTGATGCAAAAATGAGGTTTGTTGTATGTCCACCTATATGTGTTGAACCTAAAAAAGCCCATGGAAGCCATGAATTCCTGGACCTTACTGGTCCCATCCCCTGAGGCACTGAAGTTCCCTAGCACTAGCAGGTATATGGTGGGGAGACGGTTTCCAGCTTGAGAAGGAAGCATCCCAATCCCAGTAAGTTATGGTAGCAAATTTCATATGTATGACAGAAATATCAGGTCTAGTAATCAGGAAAAGACCAGTTTGCTTGTAAAAACATATTTTGTTAACTATCCCAACTATCATGCCAATTCATTGACATGGTTTCCTCTTCTTGGCTTTCCCTGAAAACAGATCCAGGTGTTTCCTAAACGTATTTATAGCATGCTTTCTCTCTGGGCTTATCTGCACTGCCTGGTTGCTTCATTGCCCGCACAGGCCTGCAACCATTTCTGGAAGGTAGAAGACATTGCTCTGTGCTGACCCCCTCTCATTACAAATGCAAAATAGGGGTACATTTTCCTGCGGCTGTTTTAAAGTACTCTTTCCTCCCTATTGTCACCTCACGTGCTCCTGTCTGCTTTGGCTGGTGTGCTTTGTTACAGGCTAACCCCAGCAGTTCACTGACTACTTTGCAGAGGCACAAAGACCCCCTAAGCTGAGTGAATGGTTGCTACCATCTCTAATGTTTTCAGGACCTACTTTTATCAGTAGTACCATAATAGCACTTGATTCTAACACTTGGCTTATAAATAGAAAGTTGTTGGTTCAAAATCCAGTGGAATTTTTAAAAATAGTAGCTTGCTTTCGCTGAGCTTCCTACTTTTCCTTGGGCTTTCTAAAAAAAAAAAAAAAGTCAAGTGGTATACCATTGCATGGTTTTTCCAAAATCTATGATTTTGGAAAAATCAATAATCTATGAAACAATGCACTGCTGGAGATAGATATATTCTTATACCCAGAGAAAATTAGGACTCTCAGGTAAAGAAAAATAATAATTAAACATATTTATATAATTATTTTATAAATAATTTAAGAATTGCACACATTTCTGTTAGGTTTGCAATTAGAAACCTTCAATTTGGAAGGCAAGTATTACAACTACTGTGCTATTATAGTGTTAACAGAAGAGCAGCTCTAGAAGACATTAGAGTCCAACAGGGCAGTAATAAATGAATGTTTACAGGTAGTTCTCGCTTACTGACTAATCATTCAGTGACTGTTCAAAGTTACAATGGCACTGAAAAAGGTGACTTATGACCAGTCCTCGAAGTTGTGGCCATTGCAGTGTCTCTGTGGTTACCTGATTGCAATTCGGACCCTTGGCAATTGGCTCACATTTACAACAGTCACAGCATGCCACAGTCACGTGATCGCCATTTGCGATCTTCATAGTCAGCTTCTGACAAGCCAAGTCAATGGGGAAGCCAGCAGGAAGTCACAAGTTGCAGTCACATGATGTCACGCTTAATGACCCGCAGCAATCCGCTTAACGACCGTGATGGGAATTGACATCATAAGTTGGCATGGTCACATGATGTTTCACTTAACGACTATGCTGCTTAGTGATGGAGTGGCCGGTCCCAATTGGGGTCAGTAAGTGAGGGCTACCTGTATTTTAAAGTTTGTTGTTATTCTGCATGTGTGAGCATTTTGATTTTTTAATTTTGTATATACTGTATAAATTCAATTTAACTTTGTAAATATATGAAACAAATAAAAAATATGTATGGTCAGTAAGGCCTGCCCACAGGAAGGAACATGACTAGCATTTGCTTTCCTGGAATAATAAGATGTCCAATGAGAAGATGTGGTAGTCTTCTCTCTGGACTGAATATCATGCAAGCTGTTAGCAAAGTCTCCCGGTCCAGGCAGGATTTTCTTAAGCTAGTTTAGTGTCAAGCAAGCAGAAACACAGGACATGATTATCTTAAAAATGCAATGTAGATATGCCCTCTCTTTGTGTGTTCATGTGTGCGTGTGTGTGTAAGTGTATATACAAATATGGGTATCTGTGTATATGTGTGTTTGTATGTACATATATGCACATACATAGATACATTCAATATACTGAAGCCATTTCCTTGTAGGAATGTGTGCTTATTAATAATACATTATTAGATGTATGTCAAAGGATATTAGGTTATATTTTAATATTTTAATAAATATTTATAGAATTTTTTAAAAAACGCTTTTAAATGAAAGAAGGTTGCGAGACCCGTTTTCAGATCAGCACGAAAGATGACAGTTCCTCCCTTTCAAGCTCAACTGCGCCAAAAGGAAAAAAAAAATATGAAAAATGAAGAGGGGTAAAAACTACACGTATGCAGGAACTCTCTCATAGAGTTCACTTATCCAGTAAGCTGTGGTTCGCTGAACATTAATGTGATCAGAAAACTGCAGAATCTAAGATCACATACCACGTGAAAATGAAACAGACCCCACCGTGGCTAAAGATGTTCTGAGAAACAGGCCTTTGTTCGAGTTCCAGCTTAGATGGCAACAAATCAGGAGCAGGAAGTGTGAGAAGGCAACTGCTCGCCTCTCCCTGATCTAGTGAAGCATGTTGTGTGAATGCTGCCAAAGATGCTCCAATTTTATGACTGCATTGCACTACAGCCAACGAAGACAAGTAGAATCCAGCTCCCTCAAAAAGCTGGCAGCAAAACATCAGATTTTCTGTACCTGGCATGTTGGTAGTCCAGGTCTTACTGAACACTCCCCACATGCCCAGGCATCTATGAGTTCTTAGTTCATTGTCAAACTCCAAATACTCTGTGAGATACTTTTAGGTACCCAACCAGTCTTCCTTAGCTGATTTCCAGATAGTTCGGACACGCAGCTTTTAATTAGTTCTTCCTAAATCCAAGTTCAGTGTTCTCGTATTTTGCTTTGAGAAGTTCCCAGTTATCTGTTTCCCCAGGCACGTCAAAAATCTGCTCATGGTAACCGCTTTTGGACTTTTTTGCTTGAAACGGAAAGAAATGAAACTTTCATTTTGGGGTTTGACGACTGATTTTTTTATGATTATAGAAATACTTTTTATTAGTTTAAACATTAGAGTAGGAGGTGAATGTATTATATATTTGGACCTGTACCAAAGAAAGTTGGAAGTTATCCTTTTTCTTTCTTTTTCCTTTTCCTTTTTTGCATTTTTAATTTCATTCCTTTTTTGGTCTTCTCTTTTTTTCAACGTTTTTTTTTTTCTGTTTCCTTATATTTTACTCTGTTGAAACTTAATAAAGTTCTTGTAAAAAAAAAATATATATATATATATAATAATCTGGTCATGGCAGTGAGTCAGTGGTATAATACTGCTGCTGGAGCTAAAGTTGGATGTGACAACTCCAGCCCTGCTTTCCAGGAATGACCCTGCCGCTCTCTTTTAGCCACTTCACGTGTTATGGAAGGATGTGCATTTCTAAAGATAAGTAAGCCCATGTCAAGGAAGGTTGTGGTGAATCAGTAATATATTCAACCTAACTCCTCTGCTTTTGGATGTTTTTCAAAAATAACAGGAAAAGAGCTTCTGGCTGTATCCGTCTCCACCTCAGCCCTCTTCTGTCCTAGCCTGAGCATTCCCACAGTAGCAAGTGGTAATTGACTGAATGGTGGGTTTGTAAATCAGACAACTAAGAAGATAGGTAAAATGTTTGGCTGAGAGGTCACATGCAAATTCCAGTATATTTTAGTCTGGTTGCCATTCTATGGTTTTAGTTGGCTTTTAATGAAGCTCAAGCTCAAGCTCAGATACTTTGGCCACCTAATGCGAAGAGAGGACTCTTTGGAAAAGACCCTGATGCTGGGAAAGATGGAAGGCAAAAGGAGAAAAGGACGGCAGAGGATGAGATGGCTAGATAGCATCACTGAAGCAATGAGCATGAAACTGAGCAAACTCAGGGAGGCAGTGAAAGATAGGAAGGCCTGGCGCAATATGGTTCATGGGGTCACGAAGAGTCGGACACGACTTAACGACTGAACAACAACAAATGTATTGTGTCGCTTTCTTTAAGGCTGTAGTTGTACTGTAGTTAATTTTTGTATGCTGCCCAAAGTCATTGGTTTGAGCTGGGCAGCCATACAAAGGCAATCGATAAATAATAAATATTCATACAAAGCATAACTTTGATTATTGTTGGTGTGGTGGTTGTTTTTCAGCTTCCGATATACTGGTGGAATGCCCTGAAGGATGGATATTTTACATGGGCTGGTGTTACAAGATTCGCAGACAAACTGCTTCTTGGCAAGATGCTTCTACTCTGTGTAGAAAGGAGGGTGGTGACCTGGCGAGCATCCACAATGTGGAAGAGTACAGCTTTATTGTTTCTCTGCTTGGGTACAGTGAGTATTTGTATGGGCTTCTGTTAATGTTCAGTTCTTTTAAAAATATACCGTGTTTGGTATAAAACAGCAGGGGTTTATTTAGACAGCATCAGTTTGATACATCTTGCTAAATGGTTAAGAAATATTACCATTAAGGAGTGTAATTGTGAATCCAGCCTTTTTTGCAGGACTTTCTGAGCCTTTCTGCCCTCCCTCCTGTCTTTGAGAACAGATGCATTGATTTGGCAGTTCCTCATGAGTGTGGGAATGATGCCGCTCCTGCAGAGAGACTATGATTTGAGGAAGGAGGAACCTTGTATCTGTAGCCAAGCTGTGTGGAAATCTGACTTGCAGTTTCTCAAAAGTTTTCTTCCCTTCAAAAGAAGCCTTTCTGCTTCTTTCTTATTCTCAGGGTGCTTGGTGGGAGAGTTGAACTTCCTTCACTATTGGAGCTGGTGAAGGGTGTCTGGAGCTGGTGTCACCATTTTCTGTTATACAACTTCCCATCATTCTGCAAAATCTTGGGCTTCTTGGATGTCTCTGTTCCACGAGAGGTGTTCCTTTGAGACTTAACTGACCTGTGTGGAATCTGGAAGACTATACATTCACGCAGATATGTACACACACACACACACACTTTGGCTAGAATGAAATAAGTTCAAGAGCATTACTTCCACCCTTGAGAATTTCACTACTGTTTTCTTTTCCTTTGAAAGGAAATTTGAAAGCAAACTTTTTCTCATCCAACTGAAGGAGAACTGGGAGGAGAAAAAATACAGATCTTTTTTCCCCCATGGGGCACTAGTCTGGGAACTCTAGGAGCTGGAGGTAGCATTCAAAATTTGAATTCCCAATTGGCAGTTGAAGTAGCCCTTGTTTTCTGTTGCACTGTCACTTCAATCGGTGGTATGTTTAGTCCAGACTATTGGTTTTCATGGAACAAATGCACATTATCCAATCTATCCATCATGATTAGAAAGCTATGCTTGAAAATGTGGCAAGCAATGCCTACTGATCTTTTGGAAATCAGAAAGGAGGAATTGTTACTCATTAGCACAGCTCATCCTTTGGGTACAGAAGGTCACAGGTTCAATTCCTGCATGTGAGCTCAAAAGATCAGATATTAAGTGATTGAAAAAACTATTTTTAGCCTGGAATTTTGAAGAATCGTTGCTAATGGGTCTAAATATTTCAAGGCAACTGGACTACCTGGTTTTGCTTCACAAAAGGATAATTAGATACTGAAAATATTTGGCCTCTATCAGAGATATCAAGACTTCTCCATATATAAGCACCACAACTGTGGTGGATAACAACTTCATACTGGGTTGCAAAAATTTATGTATTTTTGTGCAATTTTCTTGATGTGTATCAAATCCAGAAACTGTTTCAATTAAATGTGAAACATTGAGAGTTTTGCATGGGCCACAATATTCCACACCGGAGAGCAGGATTCTGTTTCTTGCAGCATAATATCTCTGTTGTCAGTAATAGGAAGTGTAGGGACAGAAGGGTGAGAGCAAATAGAAAAACCCTGTGAAAATTTCAGGAATTTAAAAGCAATATGTCTGTCTTGAGGCAACAATCTAAATGACAGTAAGAGCAGGAAGTCAAATAGTATCGTGTGCTCTGTTCTATTGGATTTTGTACAAGTCCAAGGAAATCATATGTACATATTTTGGCAGTAACATCTTATTCATAGTGTTTTAGCCCAATGGAAAGGAAACACCTGCTATGTTCTGGCATAGGGTCAGGTTGGTGCTGGCTACTCTTCTATGGAGGACAACAAGAGCCAGTTTGGTCTAGTGCAGGGTTTCTCAATCTCAGCAACTTTAAGATGTGTGGACTTCAACTCCCAGAATTCCCAAGCCAGCATGCGGGCTGGGGGAATTCTGGGAGTTGAAGTCCACACATCCGAAAGTTGCTGAGGTTGAGAAACACCGGTCTAGTGGTTAAGGCAACAGGCTATAAAGCAGGAGACTGTAAGTTCTAGTCCTGCCTGAGGCATGAAAGCTGGGTGGGCGACTTTGGACCAGTCACTCTCTCTCAGCCCAACTCACCTCCCGGGTTGCTGTTGTGAGGAAAATAGGAGGAGGAAGGAGTATTAGGTATATTTGCTGCCTTGAGTTAGTCATAAAAATAATAAAGGTGGGATAAAAAAAAAATCTCAAAAAAACAACAACAACCAAAAACAAAAACAAAAACCCTCTTAAAGTCAAGTCTTTGCATCTGCTCTTGTTTAACTGAGTGATTAGTATAAAATGTTTCTGCAGTGAGGCATCCCATTAGAAAACTATCACCGAAAATCAGTCCCTTCATATTTCATATTTCAGTACTAATCAATGGAGGAAGGGTCCCTTTGAGACTTGTGAGGCAAAGACCCCTGGTCCCACAGGAATGAGGAGCGATTGGCAGGAAGGGAGATGTAAGGATGTCTTCACTCAGCCTTACAACTTTTTTCCTACCCTGGACTGTGACCTCTCATTGCCCATAATGGGCAATGCTTGTTGAGGGTAAGAAAGATGACCTTGACGGAGATATTCTGGAAGTGTTGCCTGGGCAAAAAGGGCCTGAAGTATTTTTCAAGTTCAGAACAACAAGATAACATTCGGAAGTGACTTGGGCAGACATTCCTAATTCACTGGACTATACGAAGGAGGAGGAGTTACAGCACAATCAGACTTGCAAGGTTCTGCTATTATAGCCAATCTCAATAAGAGTAGTTTTAGCTTTCCTGTGGGGTTGATTTCCTGGCCTGGTCTACCCAGTGGGGCTGACAATGCTTGATTTCCTTATGGATGTCCCTGCATATAACCCAAAAGTGGAAGGAAAGAGGTGGTGGGAATCTTGTGCGCTTGAGACTATTTGTGGGAGACTTGATCATACTAGCTGGGAGTTCTAAGAGCTGTAATCCTGACACATCTGGAGTGTGCCAGGTTGAGGAAAGTGACTCAAATGATCTTCCATAACCAGCAGGATGCCTGAATACAAGAGACAGCATCCATGGTGGATATATGTTTATCATGCCCTAGGAAAATTATATTGTTGTTTTAATTTTATTTCTTCTTTTACCTTAAAAATGTGCATACTATCCTTCAAAACCCATTATTCCAAAATAGCTTGCAACACGTTAAAAATCACATTTAACAAACACACTAAAATATTCATTAAAATGCAAGGTATAAACAGTAAATTGTAAGTAGCAGACTGATTATTTAGAAAGATTTATTGCAGCATATACATTTAAAATATTACTATATTTTTGTTTACTTGCAATGAATTAGGACCAAGTGATGAATTATGGATTGGTCTGAATGATCTCAAGATTCAGATGTTCTTTGAATGGTCAGATGGGAGTCCTGTGACATACACCAAATGGCTCCATGGCAAGCCAACCCATACTAGCAACGGGCAAGAAGACTGTGTGGTCATGAAAGGAAAGGTAAAAGTAGTTTTGGCATCTCCCATTCTTCAAGTCCATTTATCTCCAATTTGATGCAGTACTTGTGTTTAAATATCTTGTCTGATCTTGTTTGTATTCTCTCTCTAAAAGTTCAACTTTCAGATGGTCCTCTGAAAATCATAACCACAGTATTGCCTTTGAGAGGGATTTACTCACTTTAAAATATTCCAGTGGAAGTATTTCTTGTAGCATTTTGACAAACATGTTGTTGTAGAGACATTAGAAAGGCATGCTGCAATGGCATTCTTCAAAGGATAACTTGACAGACCACTCAAGGAGCTCTAGGCTCCAAACATAGCAAAAATAATTCTAAAGTCTAGCCATTCAGTAAACTTGTTTGGCTGCATGAAAGAATGTGCGAGGAATCAGATTGCAGGAAATGAAAGAATATGCATTTTGACCCATAGCTGGTGTCCTGTCTTCTCAACACTTGACTTTTTCAAGTTCACCATGAAGTTCTGAAGACAGATTCTAGGATGAATATCCTTACAATCCTCCTAATGAGTAGGAACTATGTGTAGTGAACTGATTAAATGGAAAGACACTTTTAAGCTTATTGAACCTAATGTGCATGGGGAATCTTCATGGTTAGAACCTGAATATCACCAGGGTGGGTTGGGATATTGAAGATAGGAAATGTCTGAATAAGGATAATGGAAACACAATAGCAGAGCAACAGCATTAAAAATAGAGAGCCTTAGGGACTGGACTACTACATACTAGTTCCCACATTAATTATAGATAACTTTCTTACTGGTCAATTCTGTAAAACACTAATCAGTAGACAGCACACTCATGACCAGTAGTAATCAATCCATTACTTCATTAAGATGAATTTACTTAATCCTCTTTTGGGATAATGACTTTATTTAGTCAATTGCTTCCCATCTTTCTTTAGGTCAATAGCTCAGTTGTAGAGCTCATGTTTTGCACACAGAAAGTCCCAGATTTGATCACTGACATCTCCAAGTAAGGCTGGGAAAAACAGCTTGTCAGTTAGAGAATAATCAGATAATTGGATTTACCTTATTTTAAGGCAGTATCCTACAGAAGAATCCACAACTTATGGTAGATCAGCAATGGGAAATACTGCATGAGGTTCAGCTCTGTAATATATAACCTGCACCAGTTCTGACACGACTCCACTAGTGCTAGTTTTGATATACAGTAGACTGTGCGTATACACACACACACATATATATCTCCACTGCTCTGTGTGTGTGTGTGTGTACACACACACACACACACACACACATTGTATATATCCATGCTAGTTTTGGTAGTCCTTGTTTAGAGACTGTTCACAGTTACAACAGTGATGAAAAAGTAACTTTATGACCAGTCCTCGCATTTATAACCTTCACAGGTCTGTAAAGCAAAGGAAAGCTGAAGTAAGATCATCAGCATAGTTGCGGTTTCACTTAGTGACCACTTCACTTAATAACCGAGTTGCCAGTCCCAATTGTGGTCACTGAACAAGGACTACCTGTACTATTTGGTATGCACTAATTATTTTAGAATGGAAAAATTGGTATTTTACTTATTTCTTTAATTTGTTACTATTATTTTAACCCCCCCCCCCATAATAAAAATTACTGTTTCTATAAAAGGAAGAAAAATAAATGGTGTAAAAGCTGCTAGCCCATTACAGGGCAGAAATTTTTAAATGTTCAGACTAAACAATTAAAATCTAAGCTAGGAGGAAAAGGGTGATTTTTTTTTCCTAGATGCAATAAAAAAGGTAACTGATGGATCTCCTTGCATGTCAGCGTCAAGGGCTTCTCTGTTATAGTCATCCAACTTCATTTAGTGGGGGCATCTTGGCGAAGGCTTCCAGTAATCACTTAACTTTCCATCTAGCAGAACAGCATGGCTTAAGCAGACAACCCTTGTTCTCTTCTACTAACCCAGTGGCTAAGAAACACACCCCTCAATGTTTTTCGTTGCATTTCATGCATCCATTTAATCTAATTTTTTTATATGGGGATTACCTTGATTTTGGGATTTTAAGGGTAAGAGACACTAGGGGCTGTCAGCAAAACAAGTCAGCTGGGCGAGCCATAAAGAGAGAGGCCAAGAATCAGCTCTGAAGAGAAAGTCCACACATCTCCCAGTTAGTATATTGATAGAGGAATTCTGGCATTTTCTTCTTCTGTCCAACACAGGATGGGTATTGGGCAGATCAACCTTGCGATATGAAATATGGATACATTTGCAAAAACAAACCTTTAAAAGAAGCACCGGAAAAGGATATAATTGATGAAGGGTGCCGTAAAGTAAGTAGAAGATTGGTGAGATGAAAGTGCTGAGTACTCTTCCTGCTTCTCTGTAATTTCTGCAGTGCAATTCTTCCTTTCATTTGATTAGCAATACTTATAAAGTATGAAAATGGAATAAAACTAAAAACTTTATCTGATTATTGATTCATCTTTATGTGTTCAGTTATTGATGTTCACAGACTGCTTGAAGGAATTTTTAATTTCTGACTTCAGTATCTTGGATGAGATACAGTCAAATATTAAAATGTGTCCTATATTATTGTTATAAAACAAATTAAGTATAAAAGCAAATTAATAGAGGCACAAAGGCAATTAATTTGAAACGAGAGCAACAAATAATGATACAATATTAAAAACTATTTTCAAACTTTTGAGTGACCCCAAAAGTATTTCAACAAGAGAATTTACACTTAAATATATTTTTTAAAAATGCAGAAGGAAGCAGAGCAAATATTATCTGTTCCATAATAATATGCTCTATGAGTTTAATACTCCTGTTAAAAAAAAACATTCTTAACAACACGGATATCCCAACAGAAAAGCGCCTTTTACTGATTAAGCTTATATCATATTTCATTTAAGGAAGTATTTAGCAGAATTATTTTTCTATCTGCCGGAGTTTTCTCCTTCTCCCTCTAAACTGTTTGTTGCTTTTGCTTCAAAAGCAAAGTTCTCAACGTATTTCCAGTGTGATCCTCCACACTTTTTAAAAAAGACTATAATATGCATACCATGAAGCTAGAAGGAGCAAGGTCAGAGCAAAGAGCATGAGACCAGACGGGTCTGTTACAATAACAATGCTCAGATGTTAACCACCCTTCCTAGTGACAAATGACTTGCTCTCCATCTGTTAGAGTATGCAGACTTGAAAAAGAGATGAGAGAGAGAAAGAGAGATTTATTGCTTAGATCAGTGTTTCTCAACCTTGACAACTTTAAGACGGATGGCCTTCAACTCCCAGAATTCCCCAGCCAGCACGGCTGGCTGGGGAATTCTGGGAGTTGAAGTCCACCTGTCTTAAAGTTGCCAAGGTTGAGAAACATTGGTTTACATAAATGTATAGTTTGACATTGCTGCTTTCTGCTGTATTCACGGCTTTTGTAGTATCTGTAATAAAACTGGTTTATCAAAAACTGTGTGGCCTTGAATCTCTGCCTGCTAGCCTTCAAGTTCAAATAATGGTCAAGGTGAACCTTTACACAAGACTGTATAGGACAGCCTATCTATAACATAAAGACTGTCTGTATATGGTTGGGTTTCATTCTCCTTCTTCTCTTCTCCTTCTCTTTCCAGGGCTGGAAAAGATACTATTTATACTGCTACATGATTGGAAATGCATTTTTACCCTTTGCTCAAGCAGGTCAAAAGTGTGCAGAAAATGGGGCTACTTTAGCTTCTGTTGAAGATAGGTAATAAACATTGATTAAAAAGTAGCTTTGTTTAAAGAGCACTAATTACATATTTTACCAGTGTCTTCTGCAAAAATAGATTCTCATGGCGGACAGCTTTCCCCAGTCTGGTACCCTGCAGTCATGCTCTGCTTCAACTTTTAGTATGCTCACATTACATGACTAAAGACCAGTTTAGTTGGAGATAATGAGTGAAATCCAAATACCTGATGGTCCTCAAGTTAGGACAGCTGATCTAAGGGACAGATATTCAAGGAGTTGACTATTGTTTACCTGTTACCTAATCGTTGAGGCTAGTTTTGGTGCAAGCCTTGGTTAAATTTAAAGACACACGATATCCAAGATTGTTCCAACCACTAGAGGCAATTTTTCAAGGCAGAGGGGGTTTCATGGGGAAGGGGGAAAAAATAGACAATTCCTGTTTCATGGATGTGACCTATTCCATTTAGGATGAAACATAAAGGTCAGATCCATATGATACTCTCCAGATGTTTGAGCTGCACTAATTGCCGTTGGCTATACTGGCTTATACAATAGCTTGTATGGATGGCAGGAAATTGCCTACCCCTGGGAACTCTGCAATTCTAGTCTCCATTTCAAGCACCATGATTACAATGTCTGAAAGAAACTTGTTCTATTCATCTCCCTGGAGTTGCTCAGGCTGACAACCAGGAATAATATTTCTCCAATAGCAATGAATGTGCTCTCTTTCTGATAAATCATCTAAAATGTTTATGAGCTGTGAATATATGTGCCACTGCTTTAAAGCATTTTAAAATCATTTTTGTTATTAATATTTTGTAGAAATAGCACATTGTGATAAATAAATTTTGCCCTTTATCCCCTTTCTACAGATATGAACAAGCCTTTCTGACCAGTTTGGTTGGGTTCAGGTCTGAACCTTACATCTGGATTGGTCTTTCTGACATACAAGAAAAAGGAGTGTTCAGGTGGACCAGTGGAGAACGTGTCCAGTTCACTCACTGGAATTCAGAAATGCCAGGTACTTACAGTTATATTCTGGAGATGGCTCTGCTCTAACCTATCTGGATTTGAGCATGGAAGACCAAATTCTTACTTCATTTCTTGGTCACACTGAATTCTAAAGAACATTTGTTTATTTTTCTCAGTCACATGAACATGTCTTTGCTGAAAATTAATTTATTTGGAATTGACTGAAATGCAAATAGATTTTCCAAGGTGGTTTTATTTAATTGGTCTGCATATTGTTAATTATTTGTTTTCTTAGCACTGTCCATTGATCTGATTAAATCCAAAAGTGAATTTATGTGCAATATTTTGAAAGATTCTTACTCAGATTTCAACTTTTCTGTCCTATTGAAGATAAGAATAGCAAATATAAGCCTGGCACAATATCAGTTTGGCATGAAGTCACGTCATCTTTAGAAATATTTTTCCTTCTTCATTAATCTTTATGAACAACATAATCTCAAATTTAAAAAAATGACAGCATCCTTTGGGAAAATGCTTTGGGAAGTTATACTAAAATAAATCAAGAGGCAACCATATATTTATCTTGAATGAGGTATCTCACTTTAAATGACACAGACCTGTTTATTGCTTAATGTGTCTTGAAGGTCGGAAGCCAGGTTGCATTGCAATGACAACTGGAACTACAGCTGGATTATGGGATCTTCTGAAATGTGAAACCAGAGCAAAATTTCTTTGCAAGCGCTTGGCAGATGGAGTGACTCCTCCACCAATACCAACTACAACACCTGTCCCTCAATGTCCTGAAGACTGGGCTCCAAGCGATGGAAGGAATGTGTGCTTCAAAGTATGCCCCTTCACTGTAGAATGTATGAAGTAAGAAAAGCTAAGCTCAATTCCTGGTAGCTTCATGGATGTTGCATGCCATCTTTTTGGCAACAATATGGAAGTAGTTTGCCATTGCCTTCTACCAAGATGGTTTTTCACCTTTCCAGCCTAGATGACAACCATGATATACCTTACTTGTCTTTCTTTCTGCTGGTCTCCTATCAAAGACACTAATCCAAACAGAGTTGAAACAACATAATTTCTGAGACCAGCAATGGTATCTGTGTGTGTGTGTGCGCGCGTGCGTGTGCATGTGTGCATGAGAGAGAGAGAGAGAGAGATAGTCAAGATGGTGGCCCCAACCATAAAAATCAAAGCCCCATCTCTCTGATTATATGGCCCCAACCCATATAATCATAAAAAAGGGGCAGGGCTTTGATTGCATTGTTGTGGCTACAATCTTGATGATTTTGATTCCCTCCCTACTGACGCTTCTGGAGACTGGACAAGCGTAGCTATCTGCTGCCACCTGCTGATACATCAAATGTATACAAATCTTAATAAATGCATCTTTCCTTTCATTTTTATATCTGTAGGGTGTTCCTTTAGGACAGGTGACATACCTAAACACATATTGATGGCGATGTTTTGCTCATCTCCACTTCTCTGGAGGGAAATCCTAGAAATTCAATACAATTCCAAGTCTTGAAACTGAGGCTTATCTTGGCTGGTTTAGATAAAACTAAAGAGGTTTGGAACTACTTTGTACATGGATAAGAGATTATCAGGGAATTCCATGGCTGTAGGCTAGAAAGACATTTTGGAAGAAGACAGTGGCCAGCTACTTCTGTATTGTTGACAAGAAAGCTACATGTCCGCGAAATCACCAGGTGTTTGTGCTCAATGGTTACTCTATTTTACAAAAAACTGAGTTTTCTATTATACTGTATTGCTATTGTTGTTATTACCTTGCCTTTCTATCCATGAGAAACTCAAGGGAGTTCTCTGCAATGAGATATTAGCAATTTAGAATGGATTTAAAAAGCAGTTTAATTCAGGCCTGGCTGAAAAAAAAAATCTTCCATTCTTTCTTGAAGGTAGAAAAAGTGGAGGGAAAATTATGTGCATTCTATAGCTTGAGAATGGTTTTATTTATTTAGCTTTAGTTTTTTGTGCATTCTTTACTTTCAACAAAGATGGAGGGCCCAATGGCTTGATGGAAGAATATCAATTTTGGATGCCCAGGATCCTGAATTTTAATTCCTCATATGCTTATTACAAAGATTTTGAAGGGCAGATAAACCAAAGATTTCGGGAAGCAACATCTATTCAGAATAGTCTGTAATGGATGATGTCATCTTTTCCCAACTGCTGCCAATCAAGTTTGTTCTGAGAATTTCAGGAACTGAATTCCAACTGATTGGATCGAGGAAGAAAGAATGATGTGGGCCAGTATAAAAATTGTCTAAAAGTTATAATCAATAGCTGCACATAACTGAACTAGGAAAACCTAGTTTTAATGTTGTCTGTTACTTCTCACGTGTCTTCTTCTGTTGTGACTTTGGTGCATACGTCAGTATCATGATCATGCCTTGCTGATGACATGTTTCTCAACTTATCATGTGTACATTTTTTTCTCCTGCCTAATTGCAAAATAATGTATTGTCATTAGGCTTTCTTAAAACATGACAAGAGATCGTGGGCAGATGCTCGGAGTTTCTGCTTAGCAATTGGAGGTGATCTGGCTTCCATTACTAGTGCCCAAGAATCCAATTCGCTGCAGAATTACTTGCGGTGAGTACATGGATCTATCCTGCAATTGTAACTCTTTCATTCTAGCAGCAGAGTCAGAATGCCTTTGAACCCCATAACTGAATCCAGTTCTGTTGGAAATAGATAAGATATAAATTGGAATTCACACACCCAAACCCACACACTGCCACTGAATACTGCACTGGAGAGTCTAAGAGTTGAGATGTACAATAAGGTGACAGAACAATTAAACATTAGGGGAAGGGTCAGACCTCTGACTTTATAACATGTAACACATTCTCTTTGAGGTGACTAACCTTTTTCCTGCCAAGGATCAGGTTCCCAAGGAAGTTTTCTATCTGGGGCTGGAATGCCTGCCAATTGGGGAAATGGAATAAGCTCAAAGTGGGAGGAATTACCTAATTTCCCCTTTTGTTTGGCATCCACCAATTTTTCTTTTCGCCTAGCTATCCTTTTACTTTCTCACTGTTCTTCATTCTGACATTCTCTTTATTCCCTTTTTTTGCTAGTAGATGGTGGACAAAGGCCATGATCCAAACCTGCTCCTTTTTTACATGCTGGTAACATGGATGTCCAAAAGAGGAAAGGTTTGGATTATGGTGTTGCATCCTCCATCTTTCTTTCTTTCTTTCTTTCTTTCTTTCTTTCTTTCTTTCTTTCTTTCTTTCTTTCTTTCTTTCTTTCTTTCTTTCTTTCTTTCTTCCTTTCTTCCTTTCTTCCTTTCTTCCTTTCTTTCTTTCTCTCTTTCTCTCTTTCTCTCTTTCTCTCTTTCTCTCTTTCTCTCTTTCTCTCTTTCTTTCTTATTTATTGTATTTATATAGCAATTCACATAAAAGTGACTCTGGATGGCGTACCACAATTAAAAACATCTCACTTGCTTTGATACCTCCTGCAGACACTGCTGGCAGGTTGTTAAGATTAACCTTATTTCAAGAGGCCAAAAAGAACATTTAAAAATTACGGTGCATTTTTACTACATAGCAAGTGTGCTTATCAGAAACATTTATTGGTTTGCTCTTATAGAAAGGTTCAAACATTTTCAGGGCAGATTTTAATGAAAAGCACCCTAACACAGCTTGTCCCGCTTTTTAAAATCCTTGGTTTCGTTTGTGTTTGTGTTATATTTTAGGAACTCTGGAGTCGTCTATACGCATTTCTGGCTTGGTTTAAATTATATAAATCCACAGGAAGGGTTTAAATGGAGTGATGATTCACCAGTGAGTGATTTCAACTTTTTTCTCAGGCATTATTCTTCCTGTTTTTTTATATGCTTTGGCAAAAAATAAGGGTCTGGAATTTTGTACTGAAATAACGTAATAATTTGAATAGAAAGAGCATCCCATTTTGGCTTTTCTGCAGTGGGGTTATAATTCATTTTACCTGAGATATGATGTTTTTAACACATATTTTGGGTGCTTTAAATTCTACTTTTGCAGAAACCCAAGGTCTCAGAGCCTGATTTATACATTAAAAGTTGCGTCATTTAAAGTTCTTCACATTTTGTTTCACAACATTTGTAGAAGTCTCACAGTGTTGCTCAAAATAAATTTAAATTGGCCATGTTTTTTTTAAAAAAAAGTTAATTTGATTCTCCGAGTTATTAGGTCTAATAAAAGCTTGTCCTAAAGATTTCATCAAAACTGGTTGATAAGCATGCTCCTCAGAACAAACAGGCAGTCAAAAAATGTGACAACTGTCTTGTGTTGCTCGCCAACCAAGGTAAAAGGTCCACCACCAAACTCCATGACTTAGATCAGAATCAACAGGTTTGCTGACCTCCACAACCTAGCCTTCTCCCTCCAGAAATCACAGTACCAAATTTGTTGGCAAAAGAGCAAGTTCAGTTCTTTATAAATTAAATAAAGATAAAATAAGTATTAAACCTCCACGAGGCTGTTTGGCTTATTTATTTATTTCAGGTATTTCTGTGGTATATAAAGGAATCTCTTTTACCCATCCCACCCCTCACAATGTCAAAACCAAGACCAGAAATATCTGCTGTGCCCCCGCCAGTGAGATTACTGCATCACCCCATTCCCAGAGCCTTCAGTAGCCAAAAGACAATGATCATGATATTGATAAATGGTGACAATCAAATGTGGCCTCTAGCTGAAAAGCCTATCTGGTCCTGAGCTTGGTATAGTCTGTGGATAGAGAAGTGATATAATTAACATCTTAAAACTCAAGCAAAATGAATTCTTAAAAAAAAAAATCCCTGAGAAATTACGAAGTTTTCTTGACTGTTGTAGTTAATTGGCACAATGGCAGAACACTTGCTTAGCCTATAAAGAGCCCAAGATTGAACCCTGAGACCCCCAATATGGATTGGAAAACTCCAGTACAAAGTTCTAGTGTAAGCAATGTTAGTGTGAGCAATGTTGGCTTAAATCAGTGTTTCTCAACCTTGGCAGGTTTAAGACATGGGGACTTCAGTCAGTGTAAGCAATGCTGGCTTACATCAGTGTTTCTCAACCTCAGCAGGTTTAAGATGTGTGGACTTCAACTCCCAGAATTCTGGGAGTTGAAGTCCACACATCTTAAACCTGCTGAGGTTGAGAAACACTGGCTTAGATGGACCAGTTTTCTAACTCCGTAGAAGGGAGCTTCTCCTGTTCAGTTAGATTGAATTTTGTAGCATGAAACATAATCTTTTACAGCAAATGAATAACCCTTATTTCTATATTAGTTAGGTTATATCAACTGGGGATATGGAGAACCCAATAATTATAATGGAGTAGAGCACTGTGGAGAGTTAAATCCAAATAATAACATGTACTGGAATGATGTACATTGTGAGGATATATATTTCTGGATCTGCCAGGTTACAAAAGGTACGACTTTCTTTGTCACATGAAGCCATAATATCATTAGGTTGGTATCAGGTTAATAGGCATCATTAACCAATTAACAATGTGTTTAGTTTTTTAAAATTAATAATTAGTCTGTAATTTGGCTGGACTTTGGGAATAATAAACATTGGTCATCCTTGTTTAAAATTTCTATAAATGAAATTAACTAGTGGTATTTCATGCCCTGGTGAGAACTGTGGGCTTAACAGGCAAGCACTTAAGCACTGTGGGCTTAACAGGCAAGTTGGGAGTGCATCAGGAATGGTGGTTTACTTACCAGATTCAAAAACTCCTTTAGTCTCTTGCACCTTCCTTCAAGGAACCTAAAATTATGAAGACCTGGAGCTGGCATAATTGCCTTCCTCACATTGATGTTAAGGAGTGAGAAATGTAGAAAATGTTTATATGGCAGGAAAAAGATAAAAAGCACCAATGTATATTTTACCTAGGCCACATTGAACAAATATGGCAAAGTAAATTCTTGTAAAGATGCGTATTTTAAGGATGCACATTCAGTTTCAATTATTGAGCTGAAGGTAATATTTGGTCTGAGTAATAAAATGGATGTAATGTGAATTCCGTGATTTGGAGCAAGCGGCATTCATTGTCTTAGTTTCATTAAGTTAAGCCAATCAACGTTTTCTTTCTTCCTTTGTCAGCAACCTTTGAAATTTCATAGTGACAAGCCAAACATTCAACCTATTCACTGAAAGTATGTTAGATTTAATACACCTGTTATAGTTCCAAGTAAGACATTTGGAGTTTCTTTTCCCTGCAATGATGGTGAAGACTTCATCTTTGGAAATTCCGTTGATTTTTTTTTTAGAACCTAGGTGCAAATGGGAGCATTAAAACTCTGTGAGGATTTATTATTTGCTGAAAAATCATGGGGGCTATGGAATCTATCCATATTTCTCAATACATGTTTCCAGGGAACAAAACAACCACTTGTGGACTTTCCACTGTCATCTAGTTGACCAGTGCAGAGGACAGAATGCTGTTTTCGCTAAATTGTTTGCCTGACCGTCAAGGCTGTTATGTTTTTAAAAAGATAGATTTAATTTTTTAAAAATGTAAGGAGTGACAGGATATTGATGGAATAATCACTTAGGGAACACTTTTGAAATGTTTATTTAAATTATGGTGATTCAACTAATTAAGAGAGCCAGTTTGGTGTAGTGGTTAAGGCACCAGGCTAGAAACCGGGAGACCGTGAGTTCTAGTCCCACCTTAGGCACGAAGCCAGCTGGGTGACCTTGGGCCAGTCACTCTCTCTCAGCCCTAGGAAGGAAGCAATGGCAAACCACTTCCGAACTCTTGCCAAGAAAACTGCAGGGACATGTCCAGGCAGTCGCCAGGATTCAACAGTGACTTGAATGCATCCATCCATCCATCCATCCATCTATCTATCTATCTATCTATCTATCTATCTATCTATCTATCTCAACTAATTAGGTTAATAATAATATTATCCATTTTTTTTCCTTTTAATATGAGAAACCACTCATGTAGATTAGATTTTATTATAACTTTTCTTTTCCAGGTGTGCAACTAAATGCAGAACCAACAAATCCACCCATTCCAGGTAAGTTTCTATGGCTTGTTGTAATGAAATGGTTCTGTGCCGATGATAAAGCTAAAATTGGGCTAATCTTCTTGCGGGTGAGGGGGGCAAATGATGAAACGTGTGGCACCATCAAGCAAACACTGCTACTTATATACTCGCATTAGATGGAGGACACAAGTACATAAAAGTAGCATTTGCGTAATGATGTCATGGTGTGCATGTTGTCATTTTGGTATTGTTGCAGTTTGCTGAGGACACCGCTGGCTGAAAATAGCGATACTGTGTCCTAACTAATTGGAGAGTCCCAATTTGTTATTAGCTGCGCTAGAAGAAGAAAGGGCTTAATTCCATCTTGCATGCTTACATTATATTATTATTTATGCCCCACTTTTCAAAACAATATACATGGGGGAAGTTCTCTCCTAATGTGATCACCACAACAACCCTACAAATTAAGCTGGACTGAAAGAGAATGTCCCAGAATCACTCAATGAGGTCTGTGGTTGAGTAGAGACTTGAAACTGTGATCAGATATGTAGCATTGTCAGATCTTCTCATAAACTGAAGGCTGTTTGCTGATTGGTTGGCTTACATATTCTGAGTCTGCAGAATATCTAATTAATCTCTTTCTTTCATAGATTTTCAACTTACTAGTGATGGTTGGCTTGTCAATGAAGACAAGCAGTACTACTTCAACACTAACAAATTCCCAATGGAAGACGCCCGCGCATTTTGCAAGAAAAACTTTGGGGATTTGCTTGTCATTGAAGGCAACACTGAAAGAAAGTTTATATTGAAATATGTAAGGCACTTATTTATTATTTCTGACATGAGAACAACAAATGTGTATTATTTGCTTATTTCTTAGTTTATTTAAAGCATTTCTATGGCTGTCAAACACTGAGACTTTTGGTGGCTTACAATAACCCTAGCCTTCTTCAGAAATTTACAATTACAAACTCTGTATTATGGAAGTTTGAGTACATTTGAGCTTCTCCTCATTAAGGAATTAAGATTTAAATAACATATCACTCGTATCTATTCTACTACTGTTCATATCAGAACACTCCAAAAGTGCTGGAAAGGGTATGGAGGGACAGTTTTTGATTTTCACAATTTGATCTAAAATCCAGACATGCTATTCTATATTCCAAGTGTATCAGTCTTCTTCTATCCTGTGGCTCCAACAACAGTTTGATTGAATTACCCCCATAAAAAAGCCATTCCTCCTAATCAGAAGAGTTCTGTTTGCATTTTTTAATCAAGGAGCTAAATTCTAGGTTAGCAAATACTGGATCCTGACAAAAGCTCCATCTGTTAGATGATTGCAGTTAAAAGCTGGGGACTTTTTATTCATTGTTAAGATTTGCAATTGTGTCCAATAAATTATCCCAACACATCTGTTGCCAGATTGGATTGACTTTTAGTAAGAGTTGGTGGAGTGGTTCTTTATAATCCTCCTTTGTAAACCTCCTTAAGGCATCTGTCTACCTAACTGGGGAAATCACACTGCTGAAATGAACTGATCCTTGGTCTTATCCAGTCTGATAAACAGGAACTGCCAGATTTCTACCTTGGGCAGAATTAAGAATTCATCAAGTATGTGTGCGATAAAGCAATGGCCATTGCTTGAAGTAAGAAATCCATATTAGGCAGTTTTAGAAGAAAAGGGTGGGCTGAGATATTTAACCAGTTCCCCTGTCTGATATCTCTCCATTTTTATTTAAGAGCTGTGAGAAAAATGAATCTTTGGGTGAAAAAGACAAGTTTTTAGAGGCTTCAGATGAATGGGATCGCCTCAATAAGATTGAAACATAAAGGCATGTGGAAGCATCCTTGAAGCTGATGTGAACCAGGCCGGTTGTAAACTCCTTATCACAAACATTCCCATAGCAACCTGGGCATCTGCCCTGAGGGAGGATGCCTTCTTCCTGGCATTTGGCACCTTGAACTAATTTGTTTCTTCTTCTCTGTGACACTATTGTTTTACTAGCAGATAACAGAGGGGCAGAGAGTAACTTGAGAACTATTGCTTATTTAGGTATGCCTGCATCATCATATGAATATGTATGTGTATACATATATGTTCTTTTTCCCTTCCCCTTCTTGTAGAACTGTATAAATATCAGAGCATCCATTTTGCCTGTAGGGGAGTACCTCCCACTAACTTCTGGTGGGGTCCCCCTCCAGTACCTACTGCTCAATAAACACTGCAGTGAAGCCTTGATTATTCTGCATTTGTGTCCTGCGTTTTGATCCCACAGAGCCAATAACTGGATTGTTAGCCGTTCTTCTTGCTTTGTATTTAAAGAAATGAGGTTGTTTTCTAAAATAACTTCTTGAAGCTTAATATAGACTTGCTTGAGACATAATTCCCAGACTACAAAAATAAGTAATAACCTTTTGTTTTGGTGCTTTAGATCTTGCAAAATGAACAGATAGATACTTATTTAATTGGATTGCAACTGAGCCTTGATAAAATAGTCAGGTAAGTAAACAGAAAACATTACCTCTTGTTATATGAGTTTCTTCTTACTTGTTTTGCTATCCTGATATGGACAATTAGAATTTTACACCTAGAAAAGCCCAATATAATGGCCTAGTTTACATGACATACTTACTTGTCCATGGCGGGGGGGGGGGCATGGGGTGGCAAGTGATGCCCTGCATGTCATTATGTGCATGATGTCATTCTGATGCAGTGTTTCTCAAACTTGGCAACTTTAAGATATGTGGACTTCAACTCCCAGAATTCCCCAGCCAGCCATTGTAGGGGAGATGGGCGGGGACAAATTAAATAAATAAATAAAAATAAATGCTGGCTGGGGAATTCTGGGAGTTGAAGTCCACACATCTTAAAGTTGCCAAGTTTGAGAAACACTGTTCTGATGGAAGCCTTTGGTTTTACATTGATTGAAAATAATATGTTAACTTGCTTTAAAGCTGGATGGATGGAACTCCTGTCCAATACGTTGCCTGGGCACCGCATGAACCTAACTTTGCAAACAATGATGAAAACTGTGTGGTCATTTACAGAAACACAGGTATGTGGCTTGCTAGTTGACAATACCGGTTTCAGATGTATTTAAAAATGAAAGAATCCCCAAATCTGTATGTATGCTAAAGTTCATATTTTGGAGGAATGGTGACATACTTCACAACACAGAGAATATATACAAAAATGCATACAGTAAGGAAACATGCAGTCCCAACTGCATAAAATAAATGGGATTTTTGTGTGTTTCAATATCTTGCCAACGGCTCTCGGGCTTTGAATAAGAACAGACTTTGCCTGTGGGAAAATGTAATTTAGCACTCCCATGCTACAGGATTGTGTTCAAGGCTGGATTCTGCCTTAATAAGCTGGTCTGGGTTTATGGTGTTCTCAACATCTCTAGAGTTTTCTCCACTTTTTCTAAGGCTGTCTGACATTTGCTTGAGGGTGTGACTTTTGCTAGTTCTAGCCCTTCCCTGGTCTGTGGTTTTGGTTTAGCTGCTGCAGTGCCTTGAAGAGATTTGCTTTTCCTAATTTGTTCATCATTGCTGAGTGACGCTGTTCTGAGTACATTTATTTAGTTGCTGCAATTCCTGAGCTGAAGATTAGGGACATCTGAGGTTGCAGTGAAGACCGGTTTTCAATAGGTTCTGTGATGCCCACGTTGGCCGATAGGGGTGTCTGCAGTTGACACACATTCTGTTTAATTAGAGAGCATCTAGGTTGTCAACGTTGTCTTCTAGCAGTATCAAGAGCTTTGGAAAGGCGGCTGTAGTATGCATACGTTGTTTGAATGTGACTCCAGCTAGCATGCTCAGATTCCTCTTCAAAGGCTTGAGATGTGCTGTTTTTAGGACATTTACTTGTATGGATTGGACAGCCAGCTGTGGTTGCTGTGGTTCTTTTCCCAAACTTGAAAGGCATTCAGAGTAGGCTGATTGGCTAAAGGAAGAAGCCGTCTGACTCCCTGCAGTGCTGTTTAGCATGTGAATGCTAGATTTTGTTTCATATGCAAGTCACATAGACTTTCTGGTTACTTTGCCCAACCGTCAGCTGCGTTTTTTGAGCTCAGAATATGTGGATCTGAAATCTGGAATCTCATCAGTCAGACAGCATTAACTTGTATCTTTCCATATTTTCTTAAACACTAAAATAACTTTACTGTACTGTACTGTACAACAGAAAGGAATTGATTCCTAATACAGGACCTTACTATGAGTGGGGCAATTTATGCAGATTAGAGGGTCTGGGTCACATGCAGGCTAAGAGGCATTTGAGGATAGCACACATCTGTCTTACACCCATTAACATGGCGACCTGAATTCACTTCTAGCATGGATGAATCCAGGTTTGTGGATTTCCTAAATAAATGATCCTTTAACGATCTCCTTGTCTGTCAGTGGATGCAGCAGCAGCTTATCAAGTAGTAGGTGACAGTTGATTTTAGCTACCCTCAGGACATACATTAGAAAGGGGTGGGGCTTTGGTTTCAGGGTTGTGGCTACCTTCTTCACTTTTTTGACCACCCTGCAGCCCCCGCCCCCCCCCCCCCCCCCCCCCACTCACACTCAACCATTTCTTTTCTCTTGCACAGGGCTTTGGAATGATATAAACTGTGGCTACCCATCTTCTTTCATATGTGAAAGACACAACAGCTCAATCAATGCAACTGTTGCCCCCACACCACCTTCCACTCAAGGAGGATGCCCTGAATCTTGGTTTTTGTTTGAAAACAAGGTGTAGTAATTATCTCCTTTTTTAAAAAATCACTCCAGGAAACAAAAGGATAAAGAGATGAGGAGGGACTTTCTGTAGAGGAGTTATTATTATTTTTAGATGATTCAAATAAGTGTCCTGACAAGATGGCGACACAAAAGAATTTGTGGCTCCTTCACATTAAGCATGACTCTCGGTGGCATCCATAAGATCTTGCTGCTTTTCTTGAAATGTCAAAAGCAGTATGCAATTAGCATCCTGCAAGCTCTGTCCATTTCGTCCGTGGGTACACCATTGCAGTGCATGCATGAAAACGGGTGGGACTACTCTGCTTTCATGGGTCTGCTCTTCCTTGCTCCTTCGCCTATCGGCACCAATGTCAATTCCTTCAATTCCATTGGTGACAATAAGGAAGCACTTTGTCCTAGCGGTTTTCTAGGATCTTTTTTGATTTCCCAGTAGAGGTTACATGCCAGTTTCCTCTCCAAGTACCAACCAGGTCCAATCTTGGGTATCTTTTACAAAATCAGCCAGATGCTGCTACCTACTTAGAATCAAGGTAAGCAGTACTTAGAAAAGCACTTGTGAGATTGTTCTCTGTTGCTAGCACTGCGCTCTGGAACACCCTCGCAGCTGAGATATGTGTGGCCCCCACCAAAAGAGCCTGGATAAGCGGGCTCTTTGCCCAGGCTTTGGGTTAGAACGGGTGGCAGAGTAGGTGGTGAGTTTGACTTTAATGCTTGCTTTTCTTTTGGCTGTTTGGTTTTTGAATTGTATTTTACTATTGCTTTTGTTGTCTGCAGCCTTATATATTTCTAAAATAATTAAAAATGAAATAATTTGTTCATAATACAAAGTTAGAGGCAGTTTGGTGTAGTGGTTAAGGCACGAGGCTAGAAACTGGAAGACCCTGAGTTCTAGTCCCATCTTAGGAACAAAGCCAACTGGATGACTTGGGCCAGTCACTCTCTCTCAGCCCTAGGAAAGAGGCAAGGGCAAATCACTTCCGAAAATGGTGCCAAGGAAAAGAAAAATGCAAAGCTGCTGACATGTGGGATATTATTGGAGAACATGGCTCTGACTCATGAGGGGGAAATCTTTTTTAGGTTCCAAGGGGTGCCTTGGGTCACCAATGAAAGCTCAAGGGCAATGCGTTCATGCAGACGCCTGGCACAAACACACAACTAGCCATCCTACTGCCCAAAGTCCTCCAAGCACGTGCAAGCACCGAGATACACTAGTAAAAAATGTTTGTATTCTGAGAAGGAAGGGAGCAAACTTTGGGGCTCTGCTTGGCACAAGAAGACTGAAATCATACTACATATATTTAATTAACCAGTTTTATGGGTTCATATAGTTTATTTAACTATGCACTCACCAAATGAGCTAGATACTCTCAAGGGTTGTTTTTTTTTTTTGGTGCCTTCAAGTCAGTTTTTGACTCCTGGCAGCTGCCTGGACTAATCCCTGCAGTTTTCGTGACAAGATTTTGGAAGTGGTTTGCCCTTGCCTCCTTCCTAGGGCTGAGAGAGCATGACTGGCCCAATTGGCACCCAACCTAAGGCAGGACTAGAACTCATGGCCTCCCAGTTTCTAGCCTCGTGCCTTAACCACTACACCAAACTGGCTCTCTCAAGGTAAGCCACACACACACACACACACAAATCCAACCGAGATTGACATAAACCAAGATTAGCAAGATTAGCAAGGGGTAGGGTAATGAAACTGAGGAAAAAATAAATAGGAGGAGATTGATATATGAAAAGGCCTGCATATTGCCTGGACCTCACCAAAGATTCACCTCAACTTCTCTATTCTTGCATTTGGATTTTTTAAAAAGTGCTATAAATTCTTTGGGATCAAAGAAGAGGAGCAAAAAAATTGGAAAGCTGCACGGAGCGATTGTCAGAAAGATGAATTTGGAGGAAACCTGGCTACTATACCCAATGAAAGGGTACAAGGTATATAAGAACCATGTCAATTAATAAAAGCTTACTTAATTATGAAGTCTTACATAATCTTTCGGGTGACTATATTTTATGGGATGAATATGCCATTGATGGGCCTTCTATGGAGTCTTACAAGAAAATTGTGACCCCAGAATTTTAAATCAGAGATTATAATACCTGCATTCATATTTTCCCCCTTATTACTACTCCTACTGCAACTATTTCTGTTCTCTTCCTCCTTGTTTTTCTTATTATTACCTAGATGTAATGGTAAACCTATGTTTGCCTGCAAACCTGAGCCAGGGGCAAATGTAGTTGTACAAGTCATTTTGCATCTTTGAGATAAAATGAAAAATTGTGGTTTGGCAGAAATTACAAATGAAAGTTTCATATGTTCCCCTTTCATATAAGAGGAAGGAAGAAGAAATGTACCTGCTATATATATTTATCAGAGCTGTGCAAAGCCTTTGTTTTGCTTTGCATTTTCCCTAATGGCTGTACATGCTAAGACAGCTAGGAACAGTCCTGAAAAACACATGGCTGCTTTAACAATTTGAAAAAAATATGCTTTATATGTGCCCTTGAATGCTCAAAAGCATCACTTTCCAAGCATTTGCACATCCATATTTACAGATTTTTGCACTCATATAATGTGTAAGCCACCTAGAGTTGCTTCTGTGATTGAGGTGGCATACAAATTGATTAAATAAATAAACATACACACACATACATACATATATAAACGTGTATTATGATGTTTTATGATTCAGTATTGCTCTAGGATCAAAGGTAGGTTAAAATAATTTAATCAGTACATAAAAATAAATGTATATATACATGTAAATGCTTAAGTCTCCTTGCATTAATAATGGCAAATTATCTAAATATAGCCAGTATCTCAGTGGAATTATAACATTCAAGGTGTGCCTGTTCACTTCCCATACTTCTCTCTACATTTTCCAAACAAAGTTTCAAACTTTAGTTTGTGACTTTTATTTCTCATACTCATTATGTATTTTTATTTAAGTGTAGTTTTCAAGATATTTTAGTTCATTTAGAAATTCTTCTTCTTTCTTTTAGTGAAGTATTTGCTTTGGTTTCATGCTGCCCCAAATGTTAGATATGTCTCCTTTCTCAGATGACATTCTTCCCCCATCACTCTTTTTCTTTTTAGCCTTTCTCACCTTCCATTTAAATAATTTCCGAAAGGATGTGTGGATAGGACTAAATGACATCAATGAGGATCAAATGTACCTCTGGACAGACGGAAAAGGAGTCCATTACACAAACTGGGACAAAGGATTCCCATGGACTCTTGGATCAAGCAGTGTAGGTATTTGACTACCTGATGTAGATGATGGAAACTGCTCCCATCTTCCTTGCTTTGTCTTCTTCCCCTCAACCTCTTTTGTATGAGCCTGAAGTTAGAGCCACACGATTAGAAGAAAAAAGCAACTTGAGCAGGCAAAATAATTCAGTGGAGAAGTAAACTTCTAGCAGTTATGGACTTGATTTGATTGATTTAGATTTGAAGGCAAAATATGCTCCTATATACTTCAGAACACATAAGAGTGCACATAGGACACCTCTTTGCAGTTCCTAAAACTAAATGTTTCTTTTCTCAGGATTTTGCTGCAGCTGCAGAGGGCAGCTAAGCAATCCCAGGAAAAGGTATGGCTGCTTGAAGGAGTTGCAGACAGGTGCTATGTTAGCACCCCGTGCACTCCACGGCACTTTTCACCTCAAGTGCAAAGCGTTGCACATGCCTATGAGCAGAAAAAGTCAGCAGAGGCAATATTGCAGATCAAACCCCAAAGAGTAGGATCTAAATACTCAGCTGGCAGGGGCCAGTAAGGGGCATCCTGCAGACTGGGAAAAAAGAACCAAGGATAGCAGCTAGGCAGGTGACTGTTCCGACTGTTACCCAGGCAAGCTCTGATCTTGATCGATGCTCTCTGTGAGGAAAACAAATAACTCAATGCTCTCTGCGAATGAAATTGCCTTGATCAATGGCAGGGCTTATAATAAGATAGCATATAAGGAGTAGCTATTACAACTGACATTTCCAGATTCTGTCCCAGACTTGTCATATCCTGACAAATACATCCAAATGAATCTCCAGGAACGGCCTGTGGGAGCTAGGCCTGAGCTGTGATTGAGTGTGTGTATGTATGTTACCATTTGCAGTGAGCAGCTGATGAGGTCATCTGTGACAAAAGTGACATCATGGGCAACTTGGCATATAACATACTTGCTTCTCCATGGTGCCAGAAGTCATGGTGACTCATTTTGCATCCTCCTCCACCCATTTTCCCTGCTTGCCCATGGCTGTTAAATCAGTATGCTGAGGAACTAAGGAGTTTATCCATACCACTTTCAACATTTGTTGTTGTTTTCCATTTCATACAGGAAGACTGTGTTGTAATGAAAACATGGCCTTATAAGATCGCAGGCTTATGGAGAAATATGCATTGTTCCAATAAGAAAGGTTACATATGTCAAACCAACACTCGTGAGTACTTCTGCCTATCTTTGCTTCCTCTCCTTTTATTTCTTTTTTCCTTTTTGAAAGAAAATGCATACCTTGATTTAAATTTCTCTGATTTTTTTCAATGTTTCAATACAACAACCGGATCATGATGACTTTTGAACTCAGAGCGTAACTGTGGTGCAGAATAATAATTATGAGTTTTATTTATTTACTAAGACTTACTTGCCTCTCCAGCTGAAAAATGTCTTTATTGCTGTATTAATATTTGATTAATACAGCAATAAAGTTGAAATGCACAACAAATTCATGTACAATTTCATCAGTCACTAACTGCCACTATTTCATTTATTTTGTGAGTAATCAAAATTCACATTGTCCTTCAAATCTTGGAAAAGCCAAGTCTTAACCACCTTCCAGAACACTAGAAAGGATGGGGCAGCATTAAATCTGAGTGTATGCTGTTCCAGAGGAGAGATGTAACCATGGGGATGGTTGTCCCCCATGGTCCATGGTCCAGACCAGCAAGTCTGGTCTACCAGATCTCACCAGACAGGCAAATTTTACTCAGAGCAGACGGTCTCAAAGATACTCAGGTCCTGATCCATACAGCACTTTAAGAGTAACAATTAGCATCTTGAATTGCACCTAGTAGCCAGTGCAGCTTTTAAAGTAAAGATATCACAGGGCAACTGAGTCAAGCCCATACTATTTAAGCTGCTGCACTTTGGACCACCTGTAACTTCTGAGTGGTCTTCAAGGACAGTCCAATGTAGAGTGAATTGCATTAGCCCAGCCAAGAAGTGATGGAGGCATCTCCTTTATCACCTGGTCTTGAAATAAAAAACAAGGGAGAAATGGGCTTCTTTCAAGTTCCCATTGTTTTCTGTGACCAAAATACTTGAACATGTTTCAAGTGGTGCTATTTGCTTTGATCTTGAAATAAAAACACATTTCCCATTTTATGCCTGCCCTGCCCAAAACAAATGCCAGTTTATAGAGTCGCTCTGCAGTGAGATGTTGGTGACAAATTTGAAATATAAATATGAATAAATAAATAAAATACCATCTATCATTGCCACCATATTTCTAGAAAGGGTTTTTCTCATTTTTGCATTTTATGTCTTATCATTTTTTAAAAGAACCTTACAATCTTCTTTTCTTTTGTAGATCCCAGATACTCTTTAATTCCATCAACTACTCCAGAACAGCGTTTCCATTATAGAAATAGCAGCTACTTCATCATTGAAACCAAAATGACATGGGAAGATGCGAAGAACAGTTGTGAAAGGAAAGACTCAACTCTTGCTAGTATTTTAGATCCCTTTGGCCTCTCATACCTCTGGCTAAAAATATTAAAACAAAAAAGGGCTGTGTGGCTTGGCCTCAACAGCAATCTGGTAAATGCAACTTGTATTAGTCCATAGAGTTCCATATATTCTAATTTCTATTTGTTTATTTATCTTGGAGCATTCAAGAGTATGCCATTAATTTTGGATGGCACTCAATCAATTCAATAGAAATGAAAATAAGAAAATTAGATGAATGAAATAATTATTAGCTATACCTGCAGTCAGTTTAATGTTACTTTGCCCTCCCAGACTAGAGTCTGTATTCACACATACTGATACACCAGGATTTTTAACCATTTGTTTGTTAAACCCACCTTAGTGGCCAGGTTCATGCATAATACTAATCTATAGTGTGTGGATTCTCAGAACAGACTTAGTAATAAAATAAGCAAACCTTATTCTGAAGCAGTTTGCATGACAGAGTACCAGACTGGTGCCATCTTGGTCTTTCTATCACTCACAGCCTTTAACCAAGGTCAGAGTTTACTGAAAGCTAAGTTTTCCATGTGAACCCAGAGCATTTGCCATTTGTAGTTATTGGGAATTAGAATTTGGAACCAAAGACTTCTCTTGATTTCAAATCTGAATTAGCATCAGCTGGAAATTATAGTTACTCTATGTTCTCACAGTATGATTAGTCTTAAGTTTGGTTTAAGGGGCCATAGAAGAAGAGAGATTCTCTTTACCCAGATCATTAGCTTAGCATGTTGCGTGAACTAGGTCGGTATGGCAAAAAGTCTGCAAAGTATTTATTATGAACTGCTTAATGGGTAATGGGATGGTACCTACTGTAGATTCAAAAGCTCTTCTGATTACCTTCAGAAGCAACAGCTCTGACATTTATTTTCCGTAGAGAACAGAAAGAATGTGGATAAATGAGGGACAGAGAATTACACATGTAAACCACTTGTCTGAATGGCTACATTCAGGCCAATTCAGTAGCACAATTGTGATAGCAGATTTCAAGATACATTTTTACCTACAGTATTAACAACAGGTTTATGTCACCTTTACTCAGCTAACCATTCTGGACCTAATGGATTACAAATTGTCTAAAAGATTCGGATTACTTCTAGACATAATCATTCTTGCTAGACCTGAATCTTGGCCATCACTGTTGCCACAGATGAAAGCTATTTTGCTTTTCCATGGGACAAATAACCACCTCTAGCCTCAGTGCAAGGCCTGGTATAGAAATGTGCACCAGCCCATTCCCTGCCTCTGCTTCAGATCTCAGAGGATGGAACCTAATTTCCTTTCAATGCTGGTCTACTAAGCCATAAATCATTTAACCTGAATGACTGGATTCATACAACAAGCTACGTAAAACAACAACAGCAAACATTAAGGCTTAGTGCTGTTTGTGAAAAGAACCATATAAAACAACCCACACTGCATTTACTTTACTACCCATACTTCAGGTTGGATTGCTGTTGCTACTGCAAATACAGGCTAAATTCTGAGCAGGAATTTAATTAGTTCAGATAAATTTTTAGTGAAGCAATAATGTAACATTCCTGACTCAATCCAGTTTGCTCAAATTAATGATCTCTAACAAGGAACATGGCTTTCATTCAACATGTGCTACTTTTTTTTAGACTGGCGGGCAATACTTATGGATTGATAGATTCAGAATGAAGTACACTAAATGGGCAGCAAATGAACCAAAACAAAGATACGGCTGCGTTTATATGGACTTGGATGGGACCTGGAAGACAGACTTATGCAATAAAAATTATTTTCCCCTTTGTAAACATTCCAGTGGTAAGTTAAAGGAAAGGCAAAGCTTTTTCTTAATGGTTTCTCATTCAGATCAAAGCAGCATATCATCAACTAACCAGTTTTCTCCAGACTTGGTGTCCTCCAGATATGCTGAGATGCCACAAATTGGAATCCTTTGGAAACGGTGCACTAGATATTTAGGTTACTTTTCACAGGGAATATCCCTCCATTTAAGTTGTGAAATGTTGCACAGGTCTCATTTTTAAAGACTTCTGGGAATATTATAGGGTGCACAGGTCTCATTTTTAAAGACTTCTGGGAATATTATAGGAAAATATTACTGAACTACATGCCCAAGCAGACTTAGCCAGCATGGATAATACTGATGCTTGCTGAGAGTTGTAATTCAGCGACATGGGGGGAGAGAGGTGGAATCACAGGTTCTACAGCTCTGATGTAGGGGAATTCATGATTTAGCTTTCAAAAACTTAGATCACAAATGCAACCAGGATGGCTAGGATAATGTCACAGAAGAAGACCAGGTCCTTAAACTGTAGAACCTGGATGGGAGGACCTTTGCCTTTTGATGCCAGTTAAGTCAATTTGAGAACTACAACAGTGTTTAAATAGGAAAAAGGCTGGAGAATTTAGTCTGCCCTTTAAGCAGTCTGACTTAAAAAACTACTGTACAGACTGGAACAAAATTATCTTTTAGATGCTGCATTTCTCTCAATTTTGTGATCCATATTTGGAGTCAATGACTATGTGCAAAAAAGTACATATTAGGGAGAGCTGCACACACAACAGTGCATATATCAGGGAATGTATGTTCATAGAAGTGTGAAGATGGTGGCCACAACCACATGATCAAAGCTCTACCCATATTTGCATGTGTTGGTATAAAATTAAAAAGTAGTTAAACAGTTAAATAAAAATGTAAAAAAGGACATAGATGCTTCCTAGAAAGCACTGTAAGTTTTGCTAAGGTTTCTCATAATAATCTCTCAAATGAAAAACTAAATGAAATTAATTTGAATTGAAAATAATATTGCTTTTTAAAAACAGTGCTGCCACCTCCTGTACCACCTCAAGAACCAGGAAAGTGCCCTGAATCAGTAGAGAAATCTTGGATTCCATTCCGTGGTCACTGCTATCACTTTGAGGCCTCAACAAAGAAGAATTGGCCGAGGGCATCATTAGCTTGTTTACAACTAGGCAAGTGTCCAGTTCACTGATTATAATACCTGACTTTATCTTAGAGCAAGTAGAAGGGGCAATTGCTGGAGAAACATTAAGATTTGTAAATGTTTTAAATGAAAAGGATGTGGCTTGGTGTTGCAAGGAATGAAGGTTTGTCAAAAGGAGTGAAAATGGCTGTCTGTAACAGCCTGCCTCTGACCATTTTGTTATACAGAAGTGAGATTTGGATATGTAAGGAGAAACAGAAAAGTAAACTAAATGCAGTTGGAATGGGATGCTGTAGGAGTGGGGATTGAATACAAAAGTGAGTGACCAGTACAACAGAAATGTGAAAGAAGAACATTGAGGTGGTTTGAGAGGGAATGAATAAGGATCGAATCACGAAACAAATACTTTTTACATGACGTAAAAGTGAATGGATGGGGAGGAAGGGGAAACCCAAGAAATTTGTCAATGGCTGGAGTTGATGAGATCCTCAAAAAGAGAGAATTTTAAAGAAGAAGCAATTTATAAATTGATGTGTGGACATGGAGGAAACGAGGATGGTTTGCAGAGCTAGAAAGGTATGAGGATATATAGTAAATAGTGTTGCTATAAATTAGATTTATTTAAATATATAGTCTCCCCCTTTATCTCCTGCTTTAATTTCTTTTGTTTACCACTGCTTACTCTTTTTCTGCACTTTGCACAATGTCTGAAAGGGAACAATATAATAGACATGCATGTATGTTCTTTATTTGTAAAGAAAATTTAGGTGACTGGCTTATCAGTGTAGCCAAACGTAAACAAGTGGGGAATAAGAAGAAAAATCATGTTCTGGTGATAAACAAAATCTGTGTTTTAATTAGCTACTCAACTTGCTCTGGGTCAAAGACTTATTCAAATATTTTCTCTGAGGGTGTTTGTTGATTTTTTACAGATGCCTCTCTGGTTTCAGTAACGGATACAGCTGAAGCAAATTTTCTAACAGAACTTGCAGAAAATCTTGAAAGCAAATCCCAAGCATTTTGGATAGGAATGTACAAAAATCTAAACGGTATATTTTTTAAATTGAAGTTTTAAGCGCAGTGTTTGTTTACATAAATAGTGAATATTTTATTTTGACCACACCTGAATCCTCTAAATGCCATCTGTGCCTCTGGCAAATACCAAAGAAGGTTTGGTTGCTCCTGACAATCTTTCTTGTAAGTAAGGGAAAAAGAGGAAACCAGGAGAAAGATTTAGACATTGTCATGACTTCTAATTATAACTCAAAATATACAGCAAGCTTAGGGGGAAAAAAAACAAAACATTTTTGAGATATTTCACACTGCCATATTTTAGTGCTGATCAAGATAAAATGCATTATTAATTTATTTAGCTAACTGGTAGATGAGTCAGTGCAGAACTGATTAAGGAGCACCGTTTGTCTGCTTAGCTAGATGACAGATTATTCAATGAGGCATTTCTTAAGAAGCATTAATCAGTAGGTGGTGCAAGCGCTTTCACAATTTAAGTACCAGAAAAGTGTTTCATCGATTATGCTGGGAATTGGAAGCTACAGCCCCATTTGAGTACATCATGGGGCATTTTGTTACACGCCCTTCTCTGGAAAAAGGTGCATCTTGTACTCGATGCAAAATGAGTGGATTTACCTATTATGCTAAACTACTAGGAAGTTTGGTTTTGGTTTAGAGGAAAAATGTCCTTTCTGTCCCCTGAAAGCTTTAAGAGTAGCCCCCAGAGTTTTCCCAAAAGCTGATTAGTATAACTTTAGTTAAGTATAAATTAACATGAAATCAGATCAAATTTAATTTTATTGTAGCCACTAAGATGAGATTTCATCCAAATGACCAAACATGTATTGTGACATCATGACTGAAGGTCCACCCTTGCATGTGACATCACAAGTACAGTATGAAAGAACCCAAGTTTGCCTAGTGATGTTGCCATGCACATTTCATATTTACTGCCCACAGTTCATCCATTTTTTTTTTTAATCCTGGGCCCATCCATGTTCTGGCATGCAGCCCTTGGCATGTTGTTCAAAAGCAAAGTGAGGACTTTGTTTTTTTAAAAAATGTACACCTTTGGCTTAGAGTGATGTATGAACCCAACTTTGTGATTTGTAAATTGTGGTTTATGGCTTTGTATAAAATGTGAATTCAGCTAGTATGACCAATTCAAATAACATGATTAAAAATCTTTGGCATATGGTTTTTAGTTCTGCCTAACTGAATGAGCAAAAAGTCAATTTGGAAATATCATCTTGATTTCAGTTGAATTGGCAAAGGCAAATGATGTTTCCAAACTCTACTACTATATATCTGGCTAGGAAAGAGCCTTCCTGTTTTATATTTAAAATCACACTTGTTTATTAGGCACAGTTTGAAACAAATTTCTAATAACTGCAGTGTATAGATATAGATAACATACATAACTGAAGTTGTTTACATTTATTTAAATCTACAGTTCCTTAAATGGAACCAGGCATTTAATCATAAAATAGGGGAGGGAGGGAGGGGGGGAGGGAGGGAAGGAAGGAAGGAAGGAAGGAAGGAAGGAAGGAAGGAAGGAAGACATTGCTAGAACTGATTATCTCAGTATTTTTTCTAACTCAACACTAGGTGATTGGTTATGGATTGACAATGCTGTTGTGAATTTTGTCAACTGGAACATTGGAGAGCCTTCAGATCAGAATAATGAAGAGTGTGTGGAAATGTTTGCTTCATCTGGGACTTGGAATAATATTTATTGCAATTCATATCTGGGATATGTTTGCAAAAAACCGAAAAGTAAGTAATAAATTTTATATTTTTATTTTTCCCCAATTGGCACTCTCTGATCCCAACATAAATGGGAGAGAGAAAGAATGCAAATGGGATATACAGTATACATCAATGAACTGTGAGATATTTTTCATGCTTATCTTCAGCTTGAATGAAATCAGTCTGGAAAAGAATTCCCAGCTAATTCACTTCCCCTGAAACGATATTATCTCTTATTAATACTATTAATTTTGCCATTTAAGCCAAGTCCATTAGTTTAATAATCCATTCTTCTGCTGTAGGTACTTGTGGGACCTTTCATCTTTCTTGGCTTGTTCATCTTCCAGATTCATCTATAACAACATCTTATACATTTTAACAATAACATATTCATCATTTATAAAAAAAAAACAACATTCAAACAGTTGCAGCCTTCTAACTCTAACTATTCTTTTATTTTAAAATTTGATTTACCCTATCCCTTCTAATTTTTCCCAACAAAAGAAGATTTTATTCTTTTTCAAAGTATCTCTCAAAACAGCATAATCCTTTCCCTTCCTTGAAATCCTAACTGATATTTCTTTAGGCATAGTTATAACCACATTTTCGGTGTTAAGTTTAAAATCAAAGTGTACTTGAAAGACCAACACATCTCTTGGTTTAGCATATACAGTTGCATACTTAGAATTTATACAAAGAATTTTCTCTATTTCATCAATCATATTTATTAAATTTTCTTCTTTAATCTCAGAAATTTCCCTGGACCTTAAACAAAGTTCTTTATCTCTCAATTCCAGTAGTACAGCTTTATCCAACTCTTTGTCCCTCTCACTTTCCAGCAAGTTGACTGTGTCATTAACTTTTTTATTTCTTTCTTCCAATTCCTTTTCACTTTTGTCCAATTTTTGGTCAAGCTTTTTGTCAAGATCAGCAAATCTGAAATCAAATACAGTGGTACCTCGGGTCACGAACGCTTCTGTTCACGACCAATTCGGGTCACGAACAGCACCGTTCGCAAAATTTTGCTTCCGTTTGTGAACGCCGCATTGGGTGATGAACAGGATCCGCGGCCATTTTCCCTGCCATGACACGTGGTCGTGGCTTCCTGTAGGGAGGGGGACTCTCCCTCCAAACAATAACCGCCTCCCCACCCGCCTTCCTGTCCTCCACGCCAGAAGTCGCCTCGAGCAAGGTTAGCGTTCTCTCTCTTCGTACTGTACTGTACTGTACTTTGTTTCATAATTTTGTGGTTTAAAAAAAAAAATACATATGGTTCAGAATGGATTAACCATAATTACATTGAACCTTATGGGAAAATTTGATTCGGGACGCGACCAAATTCGTAGGGGTCAGAACGGATTAACCGTATTTACATTGAACCTTATGGGAAAATTTGATTCGGGTTGCGACCAATTCAGGTCGCAACCAGAGTTGCAGAATGAATTAAGTTCGTGACCCGAGGTACCACTGTATTTGGTTAACACTTTGAATAATGGTTTGTGTGATTTTGAGAGTATATTCTTCAAAGATGCCTTTCATCCAATCAAGTTCACCAAATCCATGCCTTATATGCTTTCTGGTGGCCATTATTTCTGTTTCTTCTTCTTTCCACCCTTAGTTAAAAATTAAAGAAAGGAGAAAAGGAAAGCTGTTTCTTCCTTTTGATAGTTTCCAATTTAATGTTTTCGCTCCCTCTTGTGGCCAAACATGATATTTCCCAAATGCAAACAACTGGATAGCCACAACAAACAGCAAGTTGAGGGAGGGCCAAATCAGCAGCCAATCCCAGCTTAGAAAAATCGGCAGATTTTGCTTTCTTTCAAACAAGCAACAAAACAAAAGAGGGTCAAATATGCAGCCAATCATAACTTTAGAAAATTGCCAAACTAAAACTTTCCCACAGCATTTAAGAATAAATCTCTCTCAATTCCACAAAAAAAACCTTATGTAAAATTCTTCCTTTTTAAAAGCAAAAGTAAAATATAGATTAAAAATAATCTCCTAAAAGTGTAGAAAACTTCTTTGAAAACATTAAAACTTCCAGATTGCATGCTCTTATTTCAATCCTTCAAATCCAATACAACGCACTTTAAAAGTCCCAAAAAATAATGAAAATCCAACCAAGAGAAGAAATATTTCTGTAGTGGAGATTGCCTTTTAAAATTCTTTAAATAATTTACAGCAAAAGTGATTTTCGAGGTGGGGTGGTCGGAAGTAATGTCTTTTTAAGAAAGTTTAAACATGGCACTGACAAGCTGATCCGCCCGCTTCCCAGCCGATTGCTCACTGGTCATTCACAACCTGCATTCGTTCGATAAGCTGTAGCTGTCCGGAAGACACGTGGCACGATTCGATGACTTCCCCTTGCCCGGAGAATGCTTTGTGTCTCGGAAAAAATTCCTGAGACACCGAATTAACCACATTTAACGCTCTAGCTTCAGAGGAACTTCAGCCAGAGGGACCTTCTGGCATATTGTCCTCTACCGGAAGTCTATTCTACTACTGTTGGATTTCTCCCCCGCCCATCTCCCCCACAATAGGGGACTCTGGGCTACTTACAAAAAACATTAAAACTATAAATATATATAAAATACATAATGCATCTAGAATTAAGAACAATACTAAAAAAGGAAAATCCAAGAAGATGGGTTCTATTCTGTAATATTTTTGTGTAGCTGTAGATATTATCAATATATATTGCATTTCCTCTTTTTCTATTGCTTCTGTTCCTCTGGAACAAGTAATATCCTTCTGCTGCTGTATTCTAATTATGAAAATCATCTCAGATATACCACATAATTCTATTTGCCTTTCAGGTACTAAGAGTTCAACCTAATCTTATTTATTGCCAATACTCTGAGCATTGAGAAGAGATAGTGAAGGTCATGGATTTTGAATTTCCTAGTTCCACCAGTCTGGGGGCAGCTTGATCCTTCTCTGTCCTTGTGGAGGAATTAGAGGCCACCATGTGAACTTGGCTAGAAAGAAAAGGAAGAGGATTTGGTATAGAGATGGGCAACTTTTTCCTCCAAGTACCGCATATTAAAAAAACAAAACCCCAAACTCTTCCTTGTTTATTGTCTTTAAAGATTGTAGGGAGTGAGTTGACAAATTAATTGATGTAGGGAGGTCCTCTTTTAAAAATCTGTTGTAGAGGCTGGGGTTTTGAATGCAAAATAAATATGTTAAGTCCTGCAGGGCTTTAACAATACATTTTACCTTTCCTCTCCTTTCCTTCCCCCCCCCCCCAAAAAAAATTCTGTCACTGAAAACCAATAGATTTCCTGCCAGAGTTCAGTGGCATTGCACTGGATGCCACAAAAATGAATTTGAGGTCTGCAAGCACCTTACACATTGTTTACCCTTGGTTTGGTGTGAAAAGTGAAGGTTGATTTGTGAAAGAAAGGGGAATGCATAGAGCATTTTTGGAGTTAGATTGATTTTAAAAACAAATAGAACTACTTCCTATTTGAGGTCATTTTTTAACTTCTTCAAAGTCACAAAGTCAGCATATGGGAAATTTTCCATCTTATACTCCACTGTCAAAGTATCCAAATGAGATTTCTTCAGACATTCCAAACATAATATTTTGTGCTGCCTGAATCCTTGAAATGTAAAGGACTCTGAGTATAATTCATAATTCATTATATTTCTCCTCTTTTAAAGTTGTTGAAACAGTGCCTACTGTGAAGATAATAGAAAATAAAGGTAAGAATTGAATATCTTTTAAAAATAATTAATTTTACATTATTACATTTTCAATTCAGTTTCTCAACTAGCTGGCAAAATTTAAATATTCTTTTGATGATAATCTAATTAAGATGTGGGATTGTTTTTGTTGGTTCTCCAAAAATACAGTGCCAAAGAAATGAAAGTTTCAGTTTCCTTTAACCTGATATATTCAGATGTATTAAACCAAAATATATATCATTCCTAATTCACATGGCCTTTGATCTAATACTGCTTTATATTGCTGTCTTCTGGAGTCAGAATGCCATCCAGAAATAACTTTTAGGCAAAGTCACAACAATTATTGATACTGATTTAAATTCTTTGGGGGAAAAAAAAAGAATAACAAAATCTGGGACCAACTGCATCACCATCCATACTGTATTTTCCTAATTATTATTTATAATACAAGTTCTCCTCAAGGATAAACCCCATGGAATCCAGTGGGAAAGTTGCAGGTAGCTGGAAGGGAAAGAAAGAGAAATAAATAACTCCAGTGTCCAGGAACAAGACACTGATGCTCTTGCTAGAGGTGGAAATAAATGATTAATAGTCACTTAAGCACAGAAGCTGGGAGGGAGGACCTAGCTGGAGTTCCCACCAATGAGAACACAAAACACCCACAAGCCCCATTCAGCTGCAGCATTACAGGGAAAAATCAACTTTTTCCAGTTTCAAATAAACTGGTGCCAAGTTAGGGGAAAAACATTGGGCCAAAGTGGGGTCAGATAGGTCTGGAGTCAGCTTCATATTGGCTAAAGGTCATTATATGGTGATATCTTAGCATTGAAGTTACAATACTGGACAAGCACCAAAAGAAATGGATTCAAAATGCCACATGACCACAAGCACCATTGGATTCTAGTTTGCCTAACTCACATAGATCTTAGAGGAGTGACATGGGGGGAGGGGGGGGATGAAACCCAAAGATCTTTGAAGAAAATGCAAGGTCCAGTTATACTAAGAAGATTTTCCATCAATACTGTATTGTGATTACTGTGCGTTAATTTACAGAATCAAGAAAGACAGATGACATTCCTTCACCGACCCATAGCAAAGCCATCACTGCGGTTGTGCTGGTAATCCTCGTTCTTTCCGGAGCTGCTCTTGCAAGTTTCTATTTCTACAAGAAAAGGAATCAACTTGGGTTGACAGACGTAAACTTTGAAAATTCTTTGTATTTTGCCAGCGGAGCCACTCCAGCAACTAGCGATGGGATGGATCTGGTCATGAACATGGAGCAGAATGAACAGGCGTCCAATTAGTCTGACAACAATCTAAACTGTGCCTTGCTTAATAAACACTGACTTCTGAAAGCACGCTACCAAATTCTAATTTTGACTTGACAAAATAATTATAGAAGTCCATCTGTTTCAGCATCTTTATGGCATATTAAGAGCAGCAATCATTTCATTGCAGACACTGAATAATGCAGCAGCTTTGGGTTCAAAATAAACAGCGCTACTGATAGCGAAGCTGTTGGATGATAAGAGCTAGCTAAGAGCACTTAAGGGAAGATCCATTCCCAAATCCATAACAGGAATCATGGCAAGGGCTAAATTTGGGGGTATTTCTGGCACCAGAAAAAAAGCAGGAGGGAGGGGATAGAACGAGAAGTCAGTATCTATATCCTAACGCTGAATTCCTGAAACAAAAATAATAGAATATTTTACGTTAACTTGAAGGGTGTAATAACTAAGAGGCATGGCAAAGAAGTGTCTTGTCTGGAGAAGTGGTTCCTTCCCTCTGTTTGCCCCACTAAAGTTGCCCCTGTCTAAATTAGGATAGAATTGTCTGATATCTATTTTGACATATTCACAAATTGGTGTTGCAGGTCTAAGATTCGATTGAAATAATTGTTATTTAATTGCTTTATTGAATATGCGCACTTCTTAAAGCAGTAGCAAATTTGCAAATGCAAATATGTCTGACATATATTTCTGACGTATCATTGTATGCTCAAACTGTTCACCAACATGAAGCCTGCAAATTGCATACCAAAGTATTGGCATTATATTAGCTTTATAAGAATGTCAGGTCAGAATCATAGAATTGTGGAATTGGAAAGGATCCCAAGGATCATCTAGTCTAGACCTTTGTTATATGCAGGAAAACCAGTTAAACCACCCTTGGGAGGTGTTTGTCCAGTTTCTTCTTAAAATCCTCCAGAGATGGAGAATCCACAACCTTGTTTTACTGTTCTACAGCTATTAGCAGAGCACATCCATGAACACCAACTAGCAGTCACAAGACACAATGAAAACTCCTTAATCTCACAACACATGGACAGACTCAACCGTAGTTTCAACTGGGAAACTGTGAACATCCTTGACTTAGTTAAATCCAAAAATGCTAGGGAATTCCTAGAAGCTTGGCATTCAGACATATCAGCCATCAATAGATGCATAGAGTTAAACCACATTTACACACCATTCAAAAGAGACAATAAAAAAACCAAGAAGGAAATAAAAAGACCAGAACACATCCTGTCCAGCAACCAACACCCAGCTAAGCAGGGATTAACACCAGACAAACAATCAAGCAGAAAAGAATACCCTAATCAAGGAACCACCAAGGAGAAAAGCACACCCCCTCCAACACTGGCAGGGCAAGCTACTGTATATAAACAGGGAGCAAACCCCATACTTGCTAGCACCAATGATGTTACCCAATTGGGTAATGAAATGTCTGCAAGCAAACAACCAAGCTCAGAGAGTGCCAAGGACTCCACAATTCAACTCTGAGCTAGATATATTGTCTTCTATAACTGGATATTTCAAATAAATTTGAAGTTCTCCTTCCCCTTTTGACTCAAAAGTGTACTTGAAATTGTTCATTGATGCTTATGATAGCTCAGAAGATATTTCTGGAATATCTAAAGAGGGGCTGTATGAAACTATACAGCCATCAACCTGTAAATGTTGTTCAATATAAAATATAGCAGAGTTTAATGGATTCTCCTCCTCAAATATAAATGAGCAAAAGTATGTACGGCTTTACTTAGGCCATCTCTGCATTTCCTTACAATAAACAGTAACAGGTGTATATCCTCCAAGTTGAATGCTGCTTTTGTGAATTGAAAAATACAATAAAGTTTACCCCCAAAAGTTGAAAACAACCACAGTATTCTCAGCATCAGCATGCTTATTACAATGTGATTGTTGTTACTAAATATGACCTATTTTACATTTTTAATGACACATTTCCGAATTACTATTTATTAGGGGTGTCCTTGGATGTCCCTGGGATGCCCAAGGAGATTCTTATCTTCTGACACCTTCCTTGACAGCAATCAATCTTTCTGCCCCACCCAACATTAATTTGTTAACATATTCTTTTACGTTTTTTTTTTTGAAGTATGGAATACATGACATTTTTCAAAGCATTAGCCTAGAGTATTATCTCTACAAAACTGCCTCTGGGCTTATACTACATTCTGAGAAAATAAATACAACGGCAAGCCAGTGTTCTCAGTTTCTGGCAACAAAACAATAAAGATGAGATTAGTTGTGGGAAATATGCTAGGGGACTAGACAAGAGGTAGCTTTGTAAGTAGTGTTTTTCGTCTTGCCATACCTATTATGGCAGCCAAGTAACAAATAGGCCAGCCACTTTGTGAGAGCACCCGCAACAAACTGTCACGTTTTCAAAGGTGCATGTTGGCCCAAAAGGTTTGCTACCCCAATGTCAGCCCTATAAGGTAGACCAGACTGAGAAACAGACACTGTGCAGACCTAAAGTTACTTTTATTAGAACAGCTATAGAAACAGAATCTTGCAAGTTTGAATGAATTTCCTCCCTCTTTTATTTTCATGAGAATTGTGGGGGGAGGCTGCTTGAGGCATTTTCACAAACTACTTTCTTTGATTTATGCCCACAATTGGGACTGTTGGGACCGGAACTTCTGTCACTAAGCGATGTGGTCGTTAAGTGTGTCATGCCTGATTTTATGACCTTTTTTGCCATGGTTGTTAAGTGAATCTGGCTTTCCCCATTGACTTTGCTTGTCAGAAGGTAACAATGGTGATCATGTGACCCCGGGGTGCTGCAACCATTGTAAATATGTTCTGGTGTCCAAGTGCCTGAATTTTGATTATCTGGCTGTGGGGACACTGCAATGGTTGTAAATGCAAGGACTGGTTGTAAGTAACTTTTTTCAGTGCTGTTGTAGCTTCAAACAGTCGTTAAATGAATGGTCATAAGTTGAGGACTACCTGTACCACAAAAGGACAGGCAGGATCAGAATGATGCAAGATGTGTCGAAAAGTGAATGCATGTTTGGGTTGAAGAAAGTCCTCTTGAGCTTCAGAATCCCACTTAAAAGAAATCCTCTTTTTGGTGAGATAAATCAGTGGTAGGGTCATGCTGCAAAGTTAGGAATCAATTTATGGTAAAGATTGACAAAGCCTAAGAAAAACCATTAATTTTTCAGAATGCTGTAAGCTGCTCACAAGGCAAAATGGACTATACTTTAGTTGAATCCATCTTAATTTTTCAGAGGGCACTTGGTCACCAAATGCTCTAATGCAGACAAACCAAAGGCACATTTCTGCAGCTCAGTGTTTGTCAACCTCAGCAACTTTCTCAAAACTCAGAAACTCAACAGTGTTTCTCAACTCCCAGCATTCCCTAGCCAGACACTGAGCTAGCTTAATGTAGTAATGAAGGTATTGAAGAACTCCTCAAACTTGATTGATATGAAGGAACAGTTCCTCAGAATCAGAATAAATGATCAAGAACTTGTTGAGAAATTATGGAAACTATTACTCATAAATATTGGAAAGGGAGATGTTCTCCAAGCAGAACATTATTGCTTTATGGTGAAATTTCCCATAGCAAGAATCAAAGGTAGTTTAATATAAGTGCCCCTCTTTCATGAGAATTAGATTGTAAGCACATCCCCACTGGGTCTAGCTTGGTAAAGACACCTGTTTTGCAACTATTCTAAGAATTCAGAAATGAGTGAAAAAGGGAAGTGATTATCAAGGTTATCGAGTAGAAACTGATCATCAGGGATGGCAAATAGAGAACTAGCTTTTTTGACAAAAATAAATTACTGGTGAGGGAGGAGGAAGAGCAGAAAATTCATTTCATTGATATATTTGACATTGCATAATAACGCTTCACAAGCATTGGGGCTCCAAGAATAAGATTGATCATGCAAGCACAAGATCAGTGGGGGGACAGGATCTGTGCTTCCCCTTTCCAAATTCATCTGTATAATCCAAGGTGGCCAGGTTACCTATAACATAAATATAGGCCTTCTGTGCAACAGTGCAACTTTTCTTGAGCAGTCCAACTACTCTGGCAGCAGCTATAGAATCAGTCTGAACTGTGGAATTATCTTTGTTTCTCTCCCACATGTTGGGCTAGTTGTTTAACAGTCTGAAGTAGGTCCATATGATAGACACTTGATTCTGATTCTAGAGCAAGATGCTGGTTTCTTAATTTACAGCAGAATCACTAGAGGGTCCATCTTACTAATTCTTGATCTGCAGGAGATGGGTGTCTTCTCATAGATCTGCAAGAGGTGGTGGTAGGTGAGGGCAAACAAGCTGTCAGGCAACCCTGTCCAGGAGTTGACTATAAATCAGTCTTTGCCTTTACATAGGTTATCCGGCAGCTTGATTCAAATGGCAAAGTCTTTCAGACATTCAATAATAAAAATCTTTATTGCAAATAAAAATGAAGCCATATGAAACAGTTGATCATCCTCTATCTGTGCAAAAGAGTAAAGTCCTCTTAAACCCATTGCTTCACACACACACACCCTTTATATCTTTCTCCAGACTTCAGTGCTTCATAGCTTTGAACGAGCAGGTGTTGGTTGTTGACCTTCCTGACATTTCTGCCTGGAGTACTGCTGGATCTTTGCTTAGCTCTCACAGAGAAGGTCCTGCTGGCTGGCAAATTCTAAAAGTTTAAGTTCACACATTTGGAACATGTTAAGGTTGGAGAGAGCCATGTTACACAAGCTTAAGCTTTAAGAGAATACTGGGAGCAAGGAATTACATAAAAGTCTTCATGGAAGGTGAGGATGTCATGGAGGAGAAGTCTGGGGATAGTCAGAGAGAGGAAACCAAAGAGCTTAAATTGTCTTTACATTTCTAACTGCTAGTAAACAGTAGTAGGCCAATAATTTTCATCCAGTGATAGGCTTTTTATTTCTTTTTCTCAAACATTACTTAGGAATGTACATGTAATCCATATTTCCCCTTTCTTTGGTATCGCTCTTGAGACTTTGATGATAAAGCACTGATTCAGCACAGGAAAAAGCTAGAACCTATTGTTCTGCCTAAAGGAACAGTCAGAAGACTATGAAGCAAGAACTGTCATGTTATTATGGGATGTTCCTATTATTCTGAAATATAGTTTATGGAATAGAACATTTATCACTAAATTTTGTAAGAAACCTAGAACACCAAACCTGGAAAAACAATATATAGTTGCTCACTATAGTGAATAAAAAGTAGACTCTCTTAAGATTAGCTTTATTCCTGGTGAAGGCAGGAACACTTTCATCAAAGCTTCCGTGGCAATGATACTGCGTAGCAGTGGTTTGCCACTGCCATCTTTCAAACTGTTTTTTTTTTCAGTTGTCCAGTCTAGCTTGCAGCTAGGAGTTTCCTTGTTGTCTCCCATCCAGGCATTAATTAGGTCCAATCCCACTTAGCTTTTTTCAGGAACAGTCAAGATCAGTTAGGTTACCTGTTGTAACTCTGAAGACATTACAAAACAAAAACAAAACATGATTTTACACTTTTATTGTATTCCTATGTTTAGGTGGATTATATTTTTAGTTATTATGTGTACCACTGGAAAATAGGTTGGACTAAAGTTGGGCTGCATCTTATATGCATGGAATATAACATGCATGCAGTATGAATTAGAAGGCTGACTTATTATCTATATACTACTAAAACTCTTGTGTCTGTAACCTTCAACTGGGTGAAACGGTGCATCACAGGGCAACAATTTTTGAACCAAGATACCTCAAATAGGTTAATTTACAGAATGCATCCAAAATCTGAGACCCATTACTCCTGTGGGATTGACATTTGGGAAATGTGTGTCTACTTCAACACTGCTGTGCTGCTGCACTGCCATGGTCAGCCCAGGTCACATGGTTGTCATGGGTGTTTCCCCTTTTCTTTCCTACCTCCTTCAGTCCCCTGTGCCCAATCAACTGGTGGCAAGGTCCAACAGATGAGTGGCGATTGGCTGCTTTGGAAACGAGGCAGAAATTTGAAGTCTCTTAATGGCTGTGGGCATTGAGGGAAGGATGAGGGAGTGACTTGGATGCCTGCTGGCAAGGTGGGGAGGCTGGGGGGCACTGGTGGTCAGTGGGTGAGCCCTCTCCCCACCTTGAGGGAAAGGGCCCTTGGGGACATGCCAGAATGGGGGCAGGTATGCAGTATTTCTCACAGTCCATGGTTCCCTTTGTTCCACCTCCCCCCAGCAAAGTGACAGGCAGTTCCACGGGTGAGCTGAGGAGGAGGAGGAGGAGGAGGAGGAGGAGGCAGCTTCATGGGGGTGAGGGTCATGAGGAGAGGGCAAATGACATAAGCCTATATTATATGGAGGGAGGGAGGGAGGGAGGGAGGGAGGGAGGGAGGAAGGAAGGAAGGAAGGAAGGAAGGAAGGAAGGAAGGAAGGAAGGAAGGAAGGAAGGAAGGAAGAAGGAAGGAAGGAAGGATTTCTGATGCTCCCTGCCACCTTCCCACAAGCAAAGTCAATAGGGAAGCCAGCAGCGAGTCACAAGTCGCTCCCACTCCCACTGCTTTTTTGCCCTTGGTCATTCTGTTTCTCTGTTTAGGTAAGGAAATATCTCTGAAACAATGACCCAACAGATCATGGGTTGTCTAGTTGTGTTTAAGAATGTATGAAGAGCTACACTGGATCAGAGCACAAGCCTATCTAGTCCAGCATTCTGTCCCTACAATGTACTTGGAAAGACCATAAACATGACCTGGGAGGAATAATGACTTTTCTTGCATGTCTACCAGAGCTGTGTAATCCCCGATACTACATTATTAGGTGATTCTGTCCAGTAGCTTTGCCTAGTTTTATTCTGCATGAATTTATCTATCAATGGTACTGTATCATGCCAGCACATATGCCTTTGCTTAACTACCTACTATGTGATTTTCTTTAATCTGCCTGTGATTCCATCATTCAGCTTCACTCAAATACCTTGGTCCTAGTTACATGAAGAACAGATAAAACCTTACCCTTATCTACTTTCTCCACATCATATAAAATTCCTTACGCTTCTGCGAATTGCCTCTCACTTAACACCCCCCCTTTAAATTTTGCAACTTTTTTGAGAGGAGAGTTGTTCTCATCCCTTAAGCATTTTCTTGCAGTTTTCTGAATCTTTTCCAGTCCCATAACATCTTTTGGAAATATATGTTATCCCCTCACATTTAAAATGGTCATTAGCTCGTGATAGCTGAAGGGGGCTGCCCTTGAAGATCATTTGGAAGCTAAACCTGGTCCAGAATCCAGGGGCCTGAGTCATTATGGACATGGCTCTGTGTGTTTCCTGCTTTGAGAGCTGCGCTGGTTGCCGCTTTGCTTTTAGGTTTGATTCAAGGTGGTAGCTGTCATCCTGAAAGCCCTGCATGGTTCAGATATCTAGATATCTGCAACACTGCCTTCTCCCTGTAATATTTACCCACCTGGCTTGCCATTTGTAGTGACTCAGAAGTGTGCCTTTTCAATTTTGCCCTCCTCCTCTGGAATAGCTTGTCCCCAGATATCAGGATGATTCCTTCTCTCTTGGCTTTTAATGTCAGCCCTTTGAGGCAGTCCAGACAAGCACAAACCACGAGGACTAACACTACCTTTATTGTAAGGTTACAGTAACAGAATCTTGAAGTCTGAAAGCCTTTCTCCTCTCCCTTACTTTTACTTTCCAGAAAACCAGGGAGGGTCCCTTCTGAGATGCTTCCCATGCCCCTTTTCCTTCTGAGATACCTTTTGCATGATGGTTGTCTAGTCTGTGGCTCTTCCTCCTGTCTCCCAAGGTCACACCCACATACCGTTACATCTAGAAAGCCATTAAACACGATGCTCCATCCGGTCATAGGGGCTGGAATATTACAACTGCTCCCTCTGATGAGGAAGGGTGTTTTAATTTGGGCCTGCAATATTGGACTGCAATATTCCCAGTGTTGTTGTTTTTTTTACGTTTTTTCTTTTTTTCCTATTGAACTCTTCCTATGCTATTATTTATATTGCTATGCTTGATTATTTGCTTTTCATCTGAATTTATGAAGATGAGAATATTCAGAGATGGCTCCATCTGGAGGAGCGTATAAGCCTTGGAGAAAAAATAAGATAATATATAAAATAACTTAAAGTGTTAATCTATTCTACTTCCGATAGAGCTCATAAATATAAATACCCCAAAGCTAGCTAGTTCAGAAGCAAACACTGAAGAAGCAGTCTTAATTTCGAAAGTACACTGCAGCTTAAAATCTGAAGCATAGATAACAAAACATAACTGCTAACTGAACAGAAACTTTTGGGTCAACCCTGTTATATAATGGTAATCATAAAATTCACGAATCTACAGAGATAACTGCTTTGAAATACTATTATGAATTTCCACAGTGCACAGAGATTTTATTGAGTCTTACTGCATTCGTAGAGGCTTATTCCCTCCTAAATGTGTTTAGGAAACACACAGGCACAGTCACCTCCTGACATTGTAGGAGGAGAACCATATAAATCTATTGTGACAAAAAATCAGGAGGAGTCTGGTTGCATCTTTTCCAACTAACACATTTTATTAAAAAGTGTAAGCTTTTGTGATCTTATATCCGATGAAGTAAGATGCAGCTCCCAAAAGCTTATGCCTTTTAATAAAAAACTGCTACCAGACTCTTCCTGGTTTTTAGTCACAGTCTAATCGATCTAGCACTTATTGTCTCTGTGCCTGTTTTTTCCCTTTGGAATTATTGGAATTATACCATAACATTTGGAATTTGGAATTACACCATAATCATCTGACCTGTTACACCACTCACTGAAAAACAAGCATTGCCATTTGTGTCATATTGAATTACTGCTCCCAATTTTTCAGGAAGCTTTTTAACTTTCAGTTCTCTCTCTCTCCTCTTTCCCCCTTTTTGGTTTGTCGTTCAGATTTCTGAAGGCAGGAAATAGGCATTACTTCAGACGCACCAATTGCTGCAAAATACTGTACTGTAGCCAAATGCTGTGCACTCCCCCTGCCCCCCCACACACTACGCCGAAGCAGGCCCAGCTTTAGATGAAACATCTCCATCAGTTGAGAACCTACCACTTCTCCAAATAATCTATGCCACTGCCCAAGAGCTCCTGCTTTCAGGAATTTTCTCCCAGCGGGATGGGGACACCTGAGGCCCTCTGGGAGTTGCTAAGCATCCATTTCCAGCAACCTCAACACTGACCATTCTGATTGGAGCTTTTCGGAGTTGTAGTTCAGCAGCACCTGGAGGTCATAGAAATAAATACACTGTCCAAACATTTAGCTTAACATTTAGCTTAATTTACATTATTTCACTCTAGCCCTGCCCTGTAGATCATGAGAGAACATGTCCATTCAATTTGTTACAAACTATTGGAAGGAATTCTTCTTTAAAATCTGGCATTTCAGACTTGAGACTATATTCTAGATAGAATAGAACAGGAGACATTTCGTCTTTAATGCCCTCATGCAATTAGATGAGAGACTAGAAATGTGCTTCCTCCCCTCTCTATCTTCCATCAAATCACTGTTGCCTGGCCCCATGACCCTATACGTATTAGGATTTTAAATTCCACAGACAGCCTATATGCCTAGAAATAGTGTTTCCCATTTCTCCTTCCCATGCATAGAGCATAAAGGGAATTCACCACCAGGACTAGTTAGCTTGCATATGGTTCTCCCTTCATTGGATGAGGGCTAGAGTGCTTGCAGAACCCTTCTCAAGATCAGCTTCACACAGATTGGTCCTAAAGTGGTCCATTTTTAGATAGATTAGTTTATTATGGTCTTTAGCCAGCAAAGAGGTCACCTTTTTATCAGTTGGGTGGTCTGCTGGATATAGGCATCTCCCTTTTTATTGTTACAAAGACTTTACCCATTCTCTACTGGACTTTTTTTTGAAATACAGTTGTAAATTTATCTCTCTGATTTTTCTCCTTGCTGGCTGCAGCCTGGTGTTCCATCTCTCCCACATTTATGTCATCTGAAAATGGATAAGCAGAACCTCTTACAGACCCATCCAAGTCCTGAACGTACTTGTAGTTCAAAGACTTCCGAAACAAATGTAGCAATTTGTACCAGCTTCCATCAAATAAATTTGAGGGCAAAGAACAGCACCTATGGTAAAACTGTAATAAAGCAATGACGCCTTCATATACAGTCCAGCGGTCCTCTTAATTGCCAGCCGAAGAGTAGAGACATGAATGCTTTCCTTCAGCTCTGCAATCCCAGGATCCCAGTACTTGGAGATGAGTGGTTTTCCTAGCTGGTAGCAGGGAAGGATATTCCTTGCCGCTGCCCCTTTTCTGGTGATGGAGAGGGTCAGGCTGGCCTTCCAACTGCTGTGATTCTGTCTACTTTTGGTCCCCTGTCTTAGGACAGAGTGTGTATCTATTCACCTCTGCATCCAAGGGCAATAATTTATTTTCTCTTGGATCCTAGAAGTCCAGCTAAAGAAGTTCTGCTTGGTCATATAGAGATAAGATCTCTCCCTAAGCACCAACTGCCCATCGTAGCAATTTCTCAGTCTGATGCCTTCTCTTTATACTCATGCAAAAAAAGTCTGTCCATTCTCGCCCCCCACCCCAAATAAACTGGTTGGTTAGATTCCTTCCTGCGGTTCTTCTTATTGCCATTACACTACAGACTCAGTTATCACAAACAAACCCATTTTTGTCACTATTGGAACCCCAAGAACTAGAACTGATGACCTTCAGCTCACTTCATGGCTGGCCCACATTATAGGAATATCCTGCAGGCAGACCAAGCTTGTTCTGGATGCCTCCCAGAGCTCTCTCAGCTCATGCCATTAAAGTAACGTATCATTTAAAAATAGGAAGCAAAACGAAGTATTAAATACAGCAGTGATGGTGAACCTATGACACACGTGTCAGAAGTGACACACCGCAACATTTTGGGTGACACACCAGCATTTACCAACAGCTGACAACAGCCATTCTCCCTGTTTGAGTTACCAAAGAAACTGAGTTTGTTTTATTTGTATTTCATTTTTGTAATTATTTGACATTTCTTTATATAATACGTAGCACCACACACAATTGGACAGTCTTTTTTTTAAATAAATGAATATGTAAAGAATTGTTTCTCTTTTGTTCGAAGGGAGGGGTGACACACCAGCAGAGCCAAGTTGGGCATTTTTTGAATTTTTGACAGGCTGAACCCAAAAGGTTCGACATCACTGAAATACAGCCTTTAATAATTTAATAATAAAATGCATATGTCTTTCTGTGCCTCTCAGGACTTTGACATTTTTGCAGAAGTGGCTTTCATAAAAAGACTCGGCATTTGACAGACAACTTCACTCAACTTTGAACAGCGGTGGAAGCATATTATGCTTCCTGGTTACAGTTTACTCCACCCATGATGTTGAAAATGGTTACATCCTGTTACAAAATACATTTCTTGCAAAGTTTGTTTTTTGTTTTCTAATTTAAGTGGATTTTAAAACAATGAACTTGCTGTCTTAAACTTAAGCATGTCTGCTTTCAGACAGAACTTCTAATGGCAAATTCTTGGAATATCCGTATGTGGTATTTAGCAGTCCTCATTTTATTTCTGAGCAGGGACACACTGTTTAGCAGAAAAGCCTAAATGAGATATGTAACTATCCAAAGGAGTATAATTTCCACAGGGCTCTATAACTGGTGATTGTGGGGTAACATCAGGAATGGAATTCCAGATTTTGAAGGCATGTAAGGGAACTGGATGGAATGAGAAGGAGGTAAATGTATTGCAAAAGGAGACTTTGGGTTGTGTGACATTATATACTATTCCAATATTTATGACACACTGATCATTCGTATGTCCAGATTTCCAGTTTAGAAACACCTTTGCAAATAGTAAGCGTCCCTGAAGACGGTGGAATAAATTAAGGTAGAATACTTGGTTTCTACAAAAGCATTTTGCTCTTTTGAATTCCTGACTGCAAATGTGAAACAGTAACAAAAGATGCATATGTCACTGGGTAAAACATATATAGTGCTCAGAATTATCTCTGAAAGAAATGGAAAAAGGAGGCACAAGAGGATGAGGATTAATTGTGTGCATCATTATTCACAGAAATCCAGTTCAATGTTGATACTCAATGTTGTTACCTGAGATCTGGGTGGAAGTCAACCCAGAGGATTAGAGAGGGCCAGTCAGTCAGCTGGGGCATACAGAGATGCTGCAGCAGACATCTTACTGGTACCCAAAGAGCTCATTGCAGATCATCATTTGAACAATGGACCCTTAGGTATGCAGCAGGGGCTCAGTCAGCAAAGAGACATAATCAAAATGCTTGTCCAGACTAGAATGGCCAACCCAGTGGTTTTCTACTGGAAAGTGATCTGGCATGGCATATTTGAAACTCCATTCAGTGAAGAGAAAGATGCCCTGAAGCAGATGGTTTTCAAAGCATCCTGCAAGCTACAATTATGGATTCTTTATGTTGTGTAAAGGCTAGCCAGCAGGCAAAGAAGAAAAGGCTCACCAAATTATATGTTCTGACCTGGGAAAGAAGGAGGAAGAATAAACAGTTGAAGGCAAAGTTTCAGAAGCCCCTTCAATGCTTCTTCCCCAAGAGATGTCCCAATATGGAGGGTATGATCAAAGCAGTTTATATGAGGAGAATCATGGTTCAGTGGACCTCAGCAGCCCAATGCAGACACTGGTGTTTTCTCTTTCCACTGAGTCAACAGATGGAGTAGAAATCCAAGAGAATTGGCATTATATGGATGACTACCATATAATGCTTTTTAGTAAAAAAGAAAAGAGCAGACCAGATTATCAGCCTTGCCACATGTATCATTCACTGCTAATAGTAAGAACAGCACTGGTCAATTTGGACACATTTTGGCCAATATGTCCAAATTTTCTATGCAAGCTAGGCTCTTTAATTTAGAAAACACCTTCCAAGCCACAACATCATTGCTTATATCCTATCAACCAAGAAATACATCACTCTTGAGAAAGGCATTTGCAGACAAATAAAGAGTCTGCAAATAGTGGCTTATAATGCTGTTGGTATTATAATTCTCATTAATAGTTTTATGTTTAATCTTATTCGATTGATTCTTATGTATTTATGATATTTATTGATAAGCTACTTGGAAAAGGAACAGCATATATGTTGAATGAATGAAATTTTGGAAGTGTAAAATAGCTTTATGCCTTGCAGGCGGTAGGAAGACCAGAGTTTTGCTCTTCAGCATGTCACTAAGAAATGTATAAATGTGAGAAATTAAGTTTCATTTGAATTATAGAAAGTTGGTTGCTGAATGAGATAAAAGCGGTATATAATGCAAGTGTGGGATAATAAAGCAAATGCTTAGTAAAGAGATTTTACTCACTTTTTAGTGATGAAATCTAGTGATTTATGATGCCCTCTTGATTGTTTCATATATTTATTTATGGATAAATATATGAGGAACACTTTATTCATCACTTCAGGATTATTACATGTTAGCCACCTTGTTTTAGATGTATCTTGTTTTAGATGTAATATTTTGGGTTTATACTTGCACAGGTAATTAATATACCATCATAGCAGTGTGTTATATATTTATAATAGAGACTCCTTGTTATGCTAGTATTTTATCTCACCCATTTGATTTTACTTTTGTGTGGTATTTTTTAAAATTTTGCTGGTCATTGACTGAATAAACATTATTTCATTTCATTTCATATATAATGTTTCTTATTCTCAAAGGGATAGTACATGGGAATAGACATGTACAGTATGGATATACATATGTACAAATGATAAGTTCACTATAAATTCCTAAACCAATTTCTATGGAAATACGTCTTTTACACAACAGCCAAAGACTATTTATAGTCCTGCTTATTACAATACACATTTCGTAACACTGAAGCCAGAAGTAAAGATTTCTTTCTTCTTTACTCATATGAAAAGGAGGTAGCCAGAAGAAGCTAACTCAGTTGGTTCTTAATTTCAGGATAGCTTTGTGGAAGGTTTTATTGTTTCCAATGCCTACTTTTTTGTTCCTAAATCTTTTATTTCTCATTCAGCCAGCTTTTCAAATACCAGGTAAGCTTTATTTTATATATTCAATTATTTAACTTAGCAAACTATTTTTATTCTGTCTCCCATTAAAAGGAATGTCATAGTTCTTCAGTTATGTTTGTGTTATTTTTTCAGCAGTAAAGTATGGATGCATTCTCCATAATTACTGATTACGTCTAAATAATCTTTTGGAAGTTAAGGTTATAAAGTATTTTTTCTTTTTATAAGTTTTAAAAAAATATTTTTCTCTTTTTCTACTTGTTTGTATATTGTAATAAGGATAAATGATAAAAAGAGTTAAATTTAAATTGATGAAACCTGAGTTACAATAGAATTGATTTAACATTTAAATTGTATAGTGGGTAGGAAAAGCAGTAAAAAACCAATCATATAAAAGTATACTTGTTTCATGGAAAAAAATGATAGCCTCATATAGATAACAACAGCATGGATGTTATTACTGTTGTTGTAGTAGTAGTAATAGTAGTAGTTGTTATTATTATTAATATTATTTGGTTCACTTTATAGAGACAGACACTTTTTTGATATACAATGAAAATCTTAATCTTTGTCTACAACTTGAAGAATCTCGTTCCTTCATCTTCGACATCTGCAACAAGCAAAATGAGTGGCAAAATTTTAAGTGGGTTTCTGATTATCAGTTATTGAGTATGGCAGTGAAGTTATGCCTGAGTGTGTCTTCAAAATCAAACATGGTTCCAGTCACACTGGCACCATGTAATGAGACCATTGAATTACAGAAATGGGAATGCATAAATGACACGCTTCTTGCCCTTCAAAACCAAGATCTATTTTTACATCCTGCTAACGGACGTAGCGATGGGGTTATCCTTTCAAACAACCCCACCATAAAAAGTGCTTGGAAGATCTATGGAAAAAAGGAGAGCCTGTGTGCCCAAAAATATGAAGGTAAATATCAGAAAATTAATCCTTTTTGCTGAATTTGCTCACCTGAATCCTCTTCTTCCTTGTTGAATCTCTTTACCTGAAAACTGAAATTAATTGGATACTAAAAATATAATTTCAAATTATAATATTACTCACTTTATAACTTTCCTTTAACGTAGTAGGTATGTTGAAGTTCCTTCTACTTCAACTGAGAAAAAATGGCATGTATTCTAAGACACGAGTGCTCAAAATTGTTCCCTGAAGGAGGTAAACATGGTTACGTGTACTGTACACAAACTGTATGTGTGCCTCAGAATTTATATTGAGGTCTTTTTGTATAGCATTTCTGTTCTCATTTCAGTACTTCTCAATCTAACATGAATATACTTGATTTTTTTTACAGCTCTATTTACAATAGAAGGCAACGCTTTTGGAGCCCCTTGTGTATTTCCTTTCAAGTATATGAATAAATGGTATGCTAAATGCATAGCTAATGATGATGAACACAACCGGCTTTGGTGTGGAACAACTCCAGATGTGGATAAAGACTCTTTAACTGGATATTGTCCAGTAAAAGGTAAACTCTTAACTTGATGATACATGCAAGAGAACATACATATTTATGTTTAAAAACAAGCCTCTTACAATAGTCTTTTTCACATACTGTGCAAGTAAAGCATTGAAAAAGGTTTTTTACTTTGTCCAGTGAATCAGAACTTAATGGTAATATTTCCATATCTCAGATTTCAAGCTTACCACGAACAAATAGTTTGCAGTCATTTCTGCCAGGAGTAGTGGATAAGCCTGACCACAGAAATCAGAAGTCATGGTTCACATGTCATGACAAAGGAACTGTTCTTGATTTATTTAGCTATTCTTGCATGCAAAAATGGTCAGGTGATTCCTTTGGGGTAAACCAGAAACTCTTCACATGGTTCACTTTGTCAGATGAATGTGGCCATTAAATAACAGTATTAGTCAATATTATCGTTTCTGAGAATCAGATAAATCAGGCCACAGCCAAGGTCTAGATCACAGAAATTGTCACTAAAGGAAAGTTCCCAAAGTGGTTGTCCAGGGTACAGATGATCGCTGTTATAACGAGTTTCTCAGACTAAGGAGCCAAAAATGAAGCAACAATTAGGACCAGTCAGCTCCTCAAGAGTCCTTTATCACCTGATCGAATAGCATGCTTTGCAGCAGAACCAAGCAAGTAAAAGGAGAAAAGAAAAAAAAAATTAGTGTAGAAATATAAATTGCATATAGGTACATAAAATTATTTTAACAATGTAAGTAAGAACTTAAATCTCTGAACTAAGTGCCAAATTATCCACTATTTGTTGTTCTTCCTATGTTCTTTCTTGTATAGCAGTATTACTACCTAATTGGACCTCTGATGCAGGAAAGACTGAAACCTTAAAATTGACTTTGATGGCACTAGGAAGGTTCCTGGGCTCTACTGTCAAAAGCCACTAAACCTTCTGATATTTTTCAATGAACTTCTTACCTCCTAGATTATCCTGACCTGAGGACCAGTCTGCATTCTCCTTTTTATTTAAAGGTTCCCTGGTGACAGGGAAATTTAAGGTTTTCCCTGTCACCAGTCCTTCCTAGGCCTGAACTTTAAAAAAAAAATGCTCCCAATAACTTCTCTTAACCTGACTGAATTTCAGTAAACCGAGGAAGAGGCATAGAATTAATATCACATATGGATCCTTTATAGATTAACAGAATTTAGGAAATTAGCTAATCATTTTTTTAAAGAGTAAAACATTAACATACCATAACTATGTTTATCTCTTACATGTTTGGTTTGGTCCTTTTTATTTAAGAGAATCTTCCCTAAAAATAAGTTTTCAGTGAACTTCTCTTCAAACCAGAGCTCCATCTGGCTTCATCTCAGCCAGTTCCTTCACAGTCCATCTAGCAATCTTTTTTCTGCTTTGAAGTCCTTGCTGTTATCACTGGTTTCTGTTGTGATTTATTCTTTCAGGTCTCTTTGTTAAAGTTTCCCCTGTTAAATACTAACTCCCTTTCTCTAGTTCTTCTTCCAGCAAGTTTCTGGAAGCCCAGGCCTTCTCAGTAATTCCTCATCTATCCTTTTCCAAATGAAATAACTACAGTTTAGCAACTGCTGGGCTGCAACTATTTTTTTCCCCTTGTTTTATGATCCTGGCCCAAAGCTTGGTCAAATCATAATTATCACCACTAATTAATTTGTTGATATTCCTCCCTGTCTCTGTTTCCTGTTTCAATCAGCATGAAGTCTTCCAATTCTGTAACAACAGCTTCCAATACAGTACTATAACAATATAATCAAGGCTGTCTTCTTTTAGCCTCACTGTATCAACATAGACTGTCCTACATTAGTACAGGTCTATAATAGTATCAACTTTACTCCTAGAGTTCAGTTCCACTGTAAGTACAGAAAGATCCCCATAAAGAAGTCTTCTCCATCAACAAATTGGGGATGGCTGCCATAAGACACTACAGAGTACTGTGGAATATGATCCAAAGGCCTGGCCTATTGAATTCTGACTGCAGTATTCTAATGCAGCTGTGCCCTACAGGTAGTGTTACAATGCTGGGTAATGTGTTATCAATTAGAACTTAACGCAGTATCTTGTTCCATTTTAAAATAAGATTAATTAAATTTTTCAAATCATGCTTTGTAATATAATTAGAAATCACCATTTTGTTGCTGCTACTCCTAATTAAGGTGCTTCAGAGCATGTGTTTGTGTTTGTTAAATCGGGTGCATTTTTTGGAGAATCTGAAACATTTGTGATAAAGGGGATGGACTGGCACTGGAGAAACCCAGGTTCAAGTTCATCTCAGCTACAGAAGCTCATGAGTGATTCTGAATACTCTCTCCTAGTCCAACCTACCTCACAGGGTTGTTATTGTGGGGGAAAATGGGAAGAGAACATTATGTATACCACCTTCAGGTCCTGCAAAAGGAAGGAAGGATCAGAATGTCAGCAGCTTCATTTTGGCATGAAGTTATGTCTTCTGCATTCATTAATATTTTTCCACTGTAATGTTCATCACATTTTTGCACAAAGGACTTCCTCTTTTTTCCAGACATTATTAAATTATTATGTAACATTGATTTCAATAGGGCTAGTACATTTTCTGCATCAGGTGGCAGCGCCAATCTTGGCTGATCTTGAACAAAAATCAATGCAAGACCAGATATCATTTGTACTAGGATGGGAGGAGACTACCAGGAAATCTCAGGGCTGAAGGTACAGGGCTGAAGGCTCTGTTTCCAAGAAAACCACACGGGCATATCTTCACAGTAATCAGGCTCAAACTTCTCTTTTTTTTATAATAGCATACTTTGTTGAACAAAAATATACATACGATTTGGAAACCAAGTATAATACTGAGAATTGGGGGGATTCTTGGTTGCTCTGGGTTTCCCTGTGAACCCCACCAGGAGCACTGGTGCCAGGCAATCATGGGGTAGCTAGGTTGAAACTAGCATGGCAACCCCTTGCCCTTTACAAATGAGTATTCTCTGACTGCTTTAAGAGGCCTTCGCTGGGCTGTTTGCTGATTTGCTCATTCTGGTGTGCTAGCTAAGAGAATGGGAAGTGCGAAAGGAAGCTAGCACTACATACATTCAGCGCTGTATTCAGTCAGCAAGTTCCTGATTAGGAGTTACTTAAAAATGTGTCACTGATCCTTCCTTCCTTTTTTTAAATACTTATTGTGATTGGAGATACAAAAGGTGTATTTTTATCCTCTTGGTAAGTTAGGCTAAAAGAGAGAATGACTGGTTGGAGGAATCTCTGAAGCTGAGTCACTGCAGGTCACATTTGATCCTCTTCATTAACAAAGCATTTGCGTGTCTCTAAATACAACTCTATCTCATTTCCCTGCATCGTTCGGAGGTGTTTATCCTGGGGGTGGGAGTCAGCACTAAATGTTGTAAACAAAGATAGGATAGGACAGCACTAAATGTTGTACCTAGAAAGGCTGGAACTGGTGACAATCATGTGCTGCTGGAAAGCCAAGTCAGCTAAAAGTGAACCAAGAGGGGAAAACCCAATCACTGGTTTTCATCATAATAGGGAACTCAGGGAAGAACTGCTAGACTGAAGTGGCTTGTGTGAGTAAAGTGTGGTTGAAAGGAACAACCCGTTTCATTCATAGGAAATACTAACATGGAAGAAGACATGTCTCTTCCTACCTTCAACTCCCATGTTTAAAATGATGTTAAAGTTTCCAGAAATCTAGAATGCAACTGTCCCCCCCACTACAACACCTCCTTATTCTGCTGCCTGCCTTTTTACCCAGGACAGTGAAAAAGGAGACACCCCCCCCCCCCAAATGCACATGCCTACCCTCCCTACTTTGTTAGCAGACGCTGGCAAAATGGGGACCCTATTACTAGCCTGGCACTGAGGTACCTTTTAGTAATCCTTTTCAGGTACGCCTATATCAGGGGTGCTTCAGTTTCTTGTCTGGCCCTACTTTTAGTGAGGCAGCCATCTCAGACATTATGAGGAAGTGACTATGCAGAACTAGGATCTTGTGGCCCCCTTTGCCCTCTAAAGCAGGGTTCCTCAACCTTGGCAACTTTGAGACGGGTGGACTTCAACTCCCAGAATTCCCCAGCCAGCCTGGCTGGGGAATTCTGGGAGTTGAAGTCCACCCGTCTCAAAGTTGCCAAGGTTGAGGAACCCTGCTCTAAAGCAACATCCATGTGTGGTGGCACTTTGGGCTACTATTCTCTTGTCCTATCTCTCAAAGAATGACAGGCCGAGCCTCATTATTAATTGCACGTTTTATTTATTTCTAATAACACTTCTATACCACCCTGCTTTGAAGCACATTACACTGAAGAATAATAAAACCAACTTGTAATATTATTGTCGTAAATGCAGCCTCTGCACCAAAAGCCCATCGGAACAGAATGGCCTTAACAGTTTTGCAAAATGTGAGCAAAGTGGGGCCATGCTTTACCTTGGGGGCAAGGTATGCCATAATGAGGAGCTATCAGCAAAAAAGAATACCTTTGGGTTCCCATTCTTTTGGCTACATATAGCTCTCAGGGTGAATGTACAGGATGGGCAGATTCTTGCTAAGAGAGATTCTAAACTAAACTAACTGTAGCCAAGCAATGTAAGGCTTAAAAGTTAAAACAACACCTTAGATTGGGCCCAGAAGTCTGTTGGAAACCAGTGGAGCAATCTCAGCATAAATGAAAGACTGCTAAATCTATTTCATCCAATAGTAGCAAGACCACTGCATTTTCAACCAATTACTGCTACCCATTTTCAAGGGGAGCCCCATATATGCCCCATATATCGCATCTTGCAGTAGTCTAAACATGAGGTACATGATTCAGTATTGCAAGGGAGTCTTGAAGGAGAACGTCCTGCAACTGGTGCACCAGCTGATGTTGGGCAATGGTCAGGGCCACCCTACTTTGCTTCTCTCGAGATACAAACAGACAGAGGTCCCTGTTATCCAGTGAAGTTATGTAGCAATGTTGCTGTTCAGAAATGGGGAATTGTTTTACTTCACTATTTTGTTTTAAAGCTTTTTAAAGCATTCAAAATCTGCAGAACCCTCGTCCAGGTTTTGGCAGCTCTTATTAACTAGAACTATGCAATGAAATTCAATGCAGTAAAAAAATATAAATAAAAAAATTAAATCCTTCCAGGTCTTTCCAGTTGTCTTGGTGCCATTCCTCTGTTGAATTTTTAAAGTCCTTCTGAGTTGTGAAGGTCGCAGTTTCACAATAAGGCACTCTCCCAGATATGATTCCTTGTAAATACGGTGGCACAGTTGCATGTTGCTATGGTGGGTGGAAGGAGGCAGTAACAACTGGCTTGAGCCTAGGGACTAAAAAGAGACAAGAATTTCTGCCAGTGGGAAAACAGACTGCCCATAAAGTCTGTGATCCACTGTTATTCAAAGAAAAACAGCAGCTTTGCATTGGTTTCAGTAAAGCAGAACAGTCCCAGCAATAAATAAATTCATCTCCCCAAAATAGAAGATGTAAAATCAGTCTGGTTCAGAGCTGAACCCAAAGTTGTACAAATGGTAATGTCTAAACTCTATACAGCTAGACATAGATTTTCTTGGGATCTAGAACCTTGATTTGAACATAGCCTCAACTACGGGTAAAGTTGTATGTGCTGTGATTTACACATGTAGGCTTTCCCCCACCTAAAGTGAGATTAAGTGAGATTTAATGTGTGGAGGTCATGGGCAAGAATGGGTATCATGTAATTGGTGATACCAGTCATTTTACCCTATTTCTGTTGGAGTAAACAGTCTTCATGTAAATAAACTTTGAACAGGTTTTAGTTATTATCTAGAAAAGTAAGTGTCAGTATTATTCAATACCTATATATAGCTTACTCCTGCTTTTAGTTTTGCTACTAATGAGCTGACTCTACTTTTAATTATGCTTACAGATGAACATGATGACTTTTTTTGGGTCAAAAATCACTGGACAGGAGATTTCTACCAGATCAATTCCTTCTCAGCTCTAACATGGGGTGAAGCAAGAAAAAGCTGTCAGCAACAAAATGCAGAATTATTGAGTATCATGGACCTACATGAACTAGCATATTTAACAGGTATAATGTAACAAAATATTTCTTAAAAGGCTTCTGAATATTACATGACATCAATAACACAAGGATTGGAAATAGAACAATATCGGACCTCTGCAAAGTATAAGCATGCATATGTACTCAGTACTTGGTTTGGGCCCCTTTTGCAGCAATGACTGCCGCTATGCGGCATGGCATGGATGCTATCAGCCTGTGGCACTGCTGAGGTGTAATGGAAGACCAGGATGCTTCAATAGCGGCCTTCAGCTCCGCTGCATTGTTCGGTCTCATGTCCCTCATCTTTCTCTTGGCAATGCCCCATAGATTCTCTATGGGGTTCAGTCAGGCGAGTTTGCTGGCCAATCAAGCACAGTAATCCCATGGTCATTGAACCAGGTTTTGGTACTTTTGGCAGTGTGGGCAGGTGCCAAGTCCTGCTGGAAAATGAAGTCAGCATCCCCATAAAGCTCGTCTGCGGAAGGAAGCATGAAGTGCTCCAAAATCTCCCGGTAGACGGCTGTGTTGACCCTGGACTTAATGAAGCACAGTGGAGCAACACCAGCAGATGACATGGCTCCCCAAATCAACACACACTCTGGAAACTTCACTCTGGACTTCAAGCATCGTGCATTGTATGCCTCTCCATTCTTCCTCCAGACTCTGGGTCCTTGGTTCCCAAATGAGATGCATAAGTTGCTCTCATCAGAAAAGAGGACTTTGGACCACTGGGCAACAGACCAGTTCTTTTTTTCTGTAGCCCAGGTAAGACGCTTCTGACGTTGTTTGTTGTTCAGGAGCGGCTTGACAAGAGGAATACGACATTTGAAGCCCATGTCCGGGATCCGTCTGTGTGTGGTGGCTCTTGATGCACTAACTCCAGCCTCAGTCCACTCCTTGTGAAAGTCCCCAACACTTTTGAATGGCCTTTTCCTGACAATCCTCTCCAGGCTGCGGTCATCCCTGCTGCTTGTGCACCTTTTTCTACCACACTTTTCCCTTCCACATAACCTTCTATTGATGTGCTTTGATACTGCACTTTGGGAACATCCAACTTCTTTTGCAATTACCTTTTGGGGCTTTCCCTCCTTATGGAGGGTGTCGATGATGGTTTTCTGCACAACTGTCAGGTCAGCAGTCTTTCCCATGCTTGTGATTCCTACTGAACCAGCCCGAGAGACCATTGAAAGGCTCAGGAACCCTTTGCAGGTGTTATGGATTCATTAGCTGATTAGAGGGGGACACTTTGAGCCTAGAATATTGAACCTTTTCACACTATTCTAATTTTCTGAGATTGTGAATTTGGGGTTTTCATAAGCTGTACGCCATAATCATCACAATTATACCAAAGTAAGGCTTGACATATCTCGCTTTGCATGTAATGCGTCTATCTCATATATTGGTTTCACCTTTTGAGTTGCCATACTGACATAAATGAACATTTGCACGATATTCTAATTTTTTGAGTTTCACCTGTATAACTATTAAAGGTATAGCTTCAGACCAAAAGAAAGATGATAGTTGCACTTCAGGTTTAATTGCACTGTGTCTGTCTATTTTCTCTTCAGCTTCAGACCTATAGCATTGATCATTATGTGAATTTTCTTTCTCAAATAGGATTAACAAATGCTTTAGAAACCAATTACTGGATTGGTCTTAATAATCCGGATATTGGCAGTGGATGGCAGTGGACTAATGACCAGCCTTTAAGATATTTAAACTGGGCTCCAGGTGAGTAATTATGTACAGTTAGACAGCCATTGATATTTCATAAACAGAAATGTAAAGATTTAAGGGTTATTTAGATTAGAATATTTGAAAACTCTTATTATCCTACCCAAAATAGTTCATTTTAAATAGGTTGAGATAGCATTTAGAAACAATACTTTGTAGTCTTCTTGTAATGATTACATATATAATGTATTAAAATATATATTATTTATTTATTTATTTAATTATTAAATTTGTATGCTGCCCATCTCCCCCAACGGGTGACTCTGAGCAGCTCACAATTAAAATCAAAAACCCATAAACAATTAAAAATACCCCATAAATAATTAAAATTAATTAATCCATTAGAAATCAACTGTAAAAACAAACCCTATACAAAACATTCAAGACGATGGGGGGGCAAAGTCAATTACCTCACAAGCCACCTCCACTGGTGCAAGCCCCCATCTGGCTCCCAGGCTTTCTGGCATAGCCAGGATTTCACACCTTTCTTGAAGGGCATGAGAATGGGGGCACACCACACCTCGGGAGGTAGGTTGTTCCACAGAGCGGGGGCCACAGCAGAAAAGGCCCTCTTCCTAGATCCCACCAGTTGAAATTCCTTGACCAGTGGGGTCTGCAACATGCCCCTTCTGCCAGACCAAGTGGGGCGGGCTGATATAACAGGCTTATATAATAACTGATATAACTGATATAACAAATATATATTATGTATTTGATTTAATCAACACTTCCTCTAGAAGAGTGCTGGCATTTCTTATATCAAGTATACTATATAAAAAAATTATTCTCGCAGTACTGCCATCTTCACTTTTTTGATCCCCCTGAAGATGCCCCTGAGGAAACTCTGAAAGGAGCCTCAGTAGCTGTGTTTAGCTAATTGTGGCAATAATTCTCTTGTGTAGGGTTAGTAGGCCTGTGCAAAGTGGCTCCAGTCCACATTGAAGTGCCATGACAGTTGAGTTGGAAGTTGTGCCTTGACTCAGAAAACTGTTCTGCCTCGGTACAGACTTGACCTGGCTGGCTCCTTTGATCTGATAAAAAGGGGTCTCTGAAGATCCAGTGCCACTGCAATCCAGTTCATTGAAGAAGAGTGCCATTTTGGTTGACTATCTTGCTCTGAAGGACTGCACTGAAACTTTGTTGAAATGAAGCACCCTTTCAAGGCTCTACACTGCCCTAATAGTTAGCATTATAACAATAGGAAAAGTAGCACTTATCATATGTCATTATTCGGTACCATAACTCATAAAATCACATAATGGCTAATTGGGTAGAATATCCAGTGTCATGCCGAAACACAAAGCACACAGGCACAGTGGGAGACTTCCCACAGTCAGATATAGGAAAGCTCATACAAATTTATTACAGTTGATACGTGTGTTCTTGAAATACAATTGAAGAACAAGGAAGAAAAACAGTTCTGATTTATTTTCAGATAAAAATGTTATCATCTTGGACATCAAGCAGTGATAAGTTAATCTGGCTCACTCTCTCTTACAGGTAGCCCATCTTCAGAAACAGGAAAAAACTGTGGATCGATGCAGGCTAAGAATAGCAGATGGATAAATAATATGTGTGAAAAGAAATCTGGATACATTTGTAAAAGAATAAACTCTTCAGTTCAGGCTTCTGCAGCTCCTTCAGGTCAGCTGTAAACTGGAAATTAAGTTAACTGTATAAATATTCTTTCACTGTTATGTATGGCACTCATGCCCCAAATAACATTTTTACATTCTTTTCCTAGTGATGATTTTGGTCCCAGAGCAATCTCTGTAGAGTAATGTGAAAGAATAGACCTACATGAGGTGGAGAATATGCACACACTCTGGTTCTGAATGCACATTACAGTACACAGAAACAATTTTGCTTAGGCCAAAGTGGTCCACTCAGTGGCAAGATGCAAGGCAGCCTAGAAGTCCCATGTACGCACCTACCATTCTAGCCTGGGGTAGGGGGACGACCCAGAATGGATGTAAATTATAATTTTCAATTATAATTTATAATTATAACATTTCCAGATGAGGTTCAGACCACGTTTGAGCTCTATAGTCTGTAACATAGCTTTCCAATGTTGTCTGATTACTTATTTATGTCAGCTGCTCTGAAACTGGCAAGGTGATGCCAGAGTATGCTTAAATAGATAAGCATTGAATGTAATGAATTATGAGCAAAAACAAGATAGATGCTGGCAAAATACTACAAATTCAGACAGAGATTCATGGAATGTTATGAATGTCAAATTCTATGGTAATTCTCATCGTTGTTCCGCTGGTCCAAGATCCTGAGGAAATAATTGCATTTATTTTAGAAAATTCTAATATGAAATGTGGCTCACCGCTTAGATGAGTTAAAGCCTGAATACTTGCACAGCTAAAGATATGTGTGCATAGGAGAGATCCTTATCTACGAATTATACATGCATTTCTCCCCTCACTAGGGTGGTTTTACGCTTGCTGCCAAGTTTATTTTCAAGAAAGTTTACCCCTTGTAAATTTCTATAAAGTAAGATGGAAGCTTTGAAGGAAAGCAACAATCTGGTAAAAAATAGTTATGACAATAAAATGTGCTGTAAAAAAGCAGTAATAATTTCAGAACACTTATAAAATCGTGTAGGAAATGAAGAGATGCTACTTTAGAACCTGCCTGATCCGTGAAAAATTAGATTGAAAAATAAGATTTGATTACACTAAATCCTGATGACTCTCCTGGCAAATGTCCTCATGACAATGGACAAATTACCCTTATCCTTAAGATGGATTGTCAGATTTGCTTTTACTAAATTCTATTTACTGAATTAATTACTTCATAATACTAGATCAGGATTTCCCCACCCCCACCCCCAATTCTTGGTGGTTTACACATAATTATTGTCTTTTTAGATGACCTTAAGCCAATTAAATGTCAAGATGGCTGGGTTGGATATGCAAAACATTGTTACCATCTTAATAGAGATCGCAAAACGTGGAAGGATGCATCAGCCTCCTGCCAAAAGTATGGTGGACATTTAATAAGTATACACAACATTGAGGAATACAGCTTTGTCTTTTCTCAGCTTGGCTACAGTAAGTATATTTAGAAAGTTTACTTCCTGTTTCACTTATATTGTATATACTCTGTGTGTATGTGGGTGCATGCGTGCCAGGAAAAGAAAGAAATAATTGCTGTGGCTGCCATCACAAGAAAAAAAAAAAAGAGGCCTCAGAATATTTGTAAAAAATCTGTTGAGTCTGTATAGTTTGAATCATACTACAACCATAGTATACATCCATGACAGATTAGCATAGACACTTGCCAACATATTATGTAACATACAGACTCTCCTACATCCACACCAACATAGCACAGAGTTCTGGGTTGGAAGATTATATACAACTTCTGGACTTTCTGTCATTAAGTTTGAGAGCAAATGAATAAGATGGATTTATGTTCTTAGAACCAACAGATAATCTGTGGATAGGACTAAATGACCAGAAGACTCCTTCATATTTTGAATGGAGTGATGGTACTACAGTGAGATTCATCAAATGGCAGAAAGGAGAACCCACACTTATAACCAATGTGCAAGAAGATTGTGTCGTCATGAGTGGAGAGGTAACAATAAGAACCTTTAATTGTCAGATGGAGATATTTTTTTTCTCTTCAGTTCTCTTTTGGGTGAAATTTGTGTCTACAAATATGTTTGATAAAATCTCTTCTTCCATAACATAATTTGTTCTTTAGATCAGTGTTTCTTAAACTTTTTCTCTCAGGACCCCTTTCCAGTTTTAAAAATTATGGAGGACCCCAAAAGAGCTTTTATTTGTAGGGGTTATATATATCAATATTTACCATATTAAAAATTAAAATTGATGCATTTGCTGCGCTACCACTGAGAGGGGAGAGGTCGCATGGGTGTGATCTGATCCAGACCCTCAGCAGCCCCCTATTCCAAGCGGCAACCAAGGCTTCAGACAGACCGTGCAGCAGACCAGCAGGAACAACCCCCAGCTCCCTCTGGAACCCATCCGGGTCCATTAGTTGCCAGGGGTGGACCAATCTAATGGGTCCAGCCTCCCTGCAGTGGACAGTAGCACTAGAAAATCCCATGGTAATCAGGGCATGATCTGACCATGAGAAAAGAGATACCAAGAGCTCCCGCAATTTCAGATCACATAGCCACTGCTCCAACAGAAACACCAGATCCATTGAATGGCCACTATCCTGTGTCGGACTCTGGATGATCTGGAGGATTGCCACTATATAATTAATACTTTGCTTTAAAATGTACTATTGAATTCTAATATATTTACCCAATTTTGTGCAAGTAAAGTCAGAAACAAATTTTCCTGTGTTCAGTTGAATTTCTTTTCAGAAGACTGTGCATAAACTTTTAATCTGCATTGACTGAAGAACAAAAGCTTATTTAGGCATCCTAAATTTTGATCAAATGTACTACTGGATATTTATTTGTTGAAAAAAAAATAACAGTATCATTACATTTTATACTTTAGGACCTTGAGGGGATGTCTGTAAATTATATTTTTAAATAATTTAATTTTCCATAGGCTAAAAGCTATGTTTGCTATTCACAACTTAATTTAAATACTTATATCTTTTTGCAAGATGTTAATATGGCTGCAGATTTTACAGAAATGCAGATATAACAAGTATTGTGCAGCAGTCCAGCTCATGAAAAAAATAAAAGAACAAATTATATAAAACATCATGAGAATTAGAAGGGATAAAAGTAATGGATTCTTTTTCAGTGAGGTTTGTATTTCTTCACCTTTCCATCCTCAGAATGGATACTGGGCAGATAATTTCTGTGAAGAGGAACTAGGGTACATTTGTAAAAAAGAGCCTTCAGAATTTCTTCCTGAAACAGATGCTGTTGCTGATCCAAAATGCCCAAAAGTAAGTCTAAAGAATTGTGTAGCTGTTGATATTTTATAATAGTTAATTCTCCTGTTAGGAAACTTTGGCGATATGAAAGCTGGTTTTGCTTTGAGATGAACATTCCCCCCTCCACAATATTGGACTGGTGTTGACTCTTAGTGACCACATAGATAGATAGATTTTCTCTGCAACATTACAAGAAGACAGGTTATTCAACTTTACCATATGACAAAAATGAAAAACTATCTGAAGTAATGGCTAAGCAGAAGGAATACATTCTGCTTTAATTTTTATGAATAGGAATGTGTTTGGATTTGGCTGAAGCTGAAGCTAAATAATACTAGATTTGTGGGACATCCAAATTGAAGCAATGTTCTTACAAAATTAAGCAAATCTGAAGCTGAATCCTTCTGAACTTAGCTAATGTTCTGGAGATTCATAAGAATTCAGGAATTAAAAAAAAAAGTCTGCAAAGATTTGTATATTTCTGCTCAACCTCTTAATTTAGGGAAAACACCAGAGTTCTGAGAATGTGGAGAAAATGGAGTGGTTCAAGTTTGTGTAATTTATGCAGCTTCTGCACTTATTTGGAAGAATATTGATCATAGAATTGATTGGAGTTATCTTTGCTTGCAGGGGCATGAATTTTATAAGTTCAGTGGACTTTTTAGGATCTGAGATATCATATGGATAATTGCTTGGCAAATGCTAGATTTAGAATAATATGGAGCTTTTATTCTAAAATATTATGTATATATTTTCTTTATTTATAACATTTCTGACTTAAATTTTCATTACTAAAAACCATTCCAAAGTATCTAGTTATTTCCAGTAGTACATGATGTTTTCTAAAGCAAGATCCTAAGTGATCCAAAATGATACAGAAGTGGAATGTTGTGAGTTTATGTCTATCAAAATTTATTGATTTCACAGCATCTGTTAGATTCTGGGTTCAAAAAGGTATTATAGAATAGTCAAACTATCGCTATGCAGAGACAGACATTCCTAGAGTACAATTACACAACATAAAATATAAACATAAAATAATTAAAAATTACACTTTCATCAAGATAAACTCAGTGAATCTGAGAGTCTTTGGATTGTGGCAAGATAAAAATATGAAAAATAAATAAATCCAGGCTAATACTGTTCTGTGTGTATGTATGTTATGTCAACAGGGCTGGAAAAGGTATGGTTTCTATTGTTACTTAATTGGACAGATACCTGGAACGTTTGCAGAGGCAAAGACATCATGTGAAACAAACCAAGGATTTCTGATCACTGTGGAGAATAGGTAAAATATGTTGGAAGGAACAAATCAAAATATTTTAATATCTATCTATCTATCTATCTATCTATCTATCTATCTATCTATCATCATGATCATCATCATGATCATCATCATCTTTACCAGCCAGTTGGAAGATAATTGGACCAACTGTTTGCAGAGTGCTCCTCATTTTTTCTCACCTTATGTAGCAAGGAAAAGAGTAAATAGATTTCCTGCATCTATCTGCTTTTTAAATTAATTTCCTTTAACATAAACTGTCCTGTGAGACCTAGTGAGACAGATTAAAAATATTTTATCTGAGTATAGAAAACATTTTCACATATTTCATTCCTGGATTCTAAACTGTTTGTAAGATTAGTCACTTTTCTGAATTACTGAACGTCTAATTCTGCACTCTAATTTTACATGAGTTCATTTGACCTATCATCTACAGCTTGGTTCTTTTTCTTGAGTTTTATATAGGCTTACTGATTGCTGTTGTGTTTAATAAATACCTCAAAATAAATGTTTTCCAGGATGTATTTTAATGTTAATTCAGCTCTGCAGTGTTTGGTATTCAATCTCCAAAAGGTGCTTCAGAGTGTGTAGGAATGAGGATTGTAGCATTTTCTGCAACACCTGCTCTAAAGCAGCCTGTTTTAAGATGTTCCAGATAGGAATGCTATATTAGTATGCTATGAAGAATCCTCTGGAGCAGTGCTCTCCAATTTGGGATGCATACACCATAGTCTGGCTGGCTGGGGAATTCTGGAAGTTGAAGTCTGCACATCTTAAAGCTGCCAAGGTTGGGAAACACTGCTCTAGAGAATGTTGCGGTGCAACTGCAATCTAGGTCTCGAGACAGCTACCATGTGTGGCTTTGTTATTTATGGCAAAGATTGGGCAGGCCCTATCATTGGCTAGATTGGGATGGTCACCTCAGACAGTATTTGCTAAGAGGCCTCAGCAAGATGGAGGCCTGCCCTTATCCTTAAAGTAATCCGACCTTCAGGAGAGCACCACCCTGTAGTCAGCAATGGCAAAGCAGGCCACAGCAGATAAATAGAGAGCAAACCTCATCCCATTTTAGCACTGAAGATGTTACCTAGCTGGGTAATGAAACGTTTGCAAGAAAAGAACCAAGCTCAGAGAACCCCAAGGACTCCACAGAAAGATTCAGCTCCAGTCCTGCTGGCCTTAGCAAATGTTATGGAGCAGACCCCTTAACTCTGATCAGGAGTTTGTAAAATGGTGCTGTACTTCCAGATCTGAGAGGAGGGGGAGGAGGAGGAGGGCTGGTCACACAGTCAGCCAGATGTTTAGACTGGATTTGGTATTTTTATCCACCTATCAAGTCCTTCCCAAGGATCTGGGATAGGCAGATGTTGTTGTTTGATAGTGTTAAAGGTATTGTCGCAGGATATAAACTGTTCCAAGTAAAGTTGCCTTTTGCAATTGACTGACAGTGATTTTGTCAATGCTGATGGTGTTCAAGTGTTGCTCCAGATATTTTGGGATTGCACCTAAAGCGCCTATAACCATTGGTACTACCTTTGCTTTCTTTTGCCATAGCCATTCTACTTCTATTTGGAGGCCTTTATATTGTATTATTATTATTATTATTATTATTATTATTATTATTATTATTATTATTATTTTATTATCATCATCATCATCATCATCATCATCATCATCATCATCATCATTATTTTATCCTACCTTTTTATATATAGACATATAACTCAAGGCAGCAAACATACCTAATATTCCTGCCTCTTATTTTCCCAACAACAACAACCCTGTGAGGTGGGTTGGCCTGATAAAGGCTGCAAATTGGACCTAAGATAAACCATCTGCTGAATCTGAAAACTTAGTAAATGAGAGACCATCCTAATTTGAATTATTTTCACCACAGATATGAGCAGGCCTTCCTGACTAGCCAAATTGGACACCGTTCCGAAACATATTTCTGGATCGGCCTCTCAGATGTAGCAAATCCAGGGACTTTCAACTGGACCAATGGAGACCCCGTTCAGTTCACTCACTGGAACGTAGAAATGCCTGGTATGGAGTCTGTCGGAGCATGAAAGCTTTTACCCTGTTAGCCTATATATGGAGACGTGTTAAATTTAGCTGGTTCTTGTTTTCCATCCTGCCAGGCCCAAATCCCGGCTGCGTTGCCATGAGAACAGGAAGTGCAGCTGGACTGTGGGATGTCGTGAACTGCGAGGAGAGGGCCGCCTTCCTCTGCAAGCAATTGGCCGAAGGGATAACGCCTCCTCCAATCCCGAGAACAACGCCCCCACCCCCGTGTCCCGAAGGATGGGTTGCAAGTCCAGTGAGGGATGTCTGCTTCAAAGTGGGTCAGCCGGTTTCAGAGTCAAAGCGTTTGCTTGCTCAAACAGGGTCAGCCCTTTGGTCAAGAGGCAGGTCAAGGGAGAAGGGGCTTTTGGGGCATCACCGCCTCTTCTCCCTTCCCCTCCAGAGGGCGCTTGGTGCCCTTCAGCCATGATTAATCCTCTTCTGACAGAGAAATATAATGTTTGGAATAACGAAAAATGCTGAGGCATCATACAGAACTCTGAAAACTGGGTCATGTTCTTTTACAGCCAGCTTATTTTTGGCCCTCTCTCTGAAATCCCCATTTATTGTCTTGAGACACTAAAGTCTCAAGTACTGTGCCCCAAGAAATCCTGGTCTAACCAATCCGAACCAGATGGCAACTATTATTATTGAATTAACCTAATAAAGTTATGGCCCTAACAGAATGGTTAGAAATTGGCATTTTTCTTGCAGTCAATGCAGTCATCTTTGCTTCATCCAAGAAGCACTTCTGCTTCATATTTTTTTTAACTTTTCACAACTATTTATCTGGATTTGTCACTCTTTTAGACTAGTTTAAAGGTGAGCTACAGGAATTGATGTGATTGCCTTGAATTTTAATTGAATTATAATAAAAGAAGAGATTAGATTCCTTTGACACAATACTCCTAAGGAGTAGTCATGAGGAAATTGTCTGATTCCGTAGCCAGTTGGCCATTGGGGGGAAGAATATTTATTCAGACATATGGCTTTTATAAATTACAAATTGATTAAGGGCAGGGTTCCCCAAACTGGTCAGTATTGACTCCCAGGGGTCGATGGGACTATCCAAGGGGTCAATAAATGCCTGGTTGTCCAAAGGAGGTCAGTAAATATCTTGGAGTCAATAGGTGCTTGATAAATGATGGAAAGTCAATTGGGATCAATTAACTTTTTGGGGTCTCTGTAGAACTCCACACCATTCCCTAGTCCTGAAGGTGAGGTGGCTAGTGGCCAGACAGGATTACCCAGGGTTGGATGGTCAGCTGCCAGTGAGAGTGGCCTTGAGTTGTCATTATTATTATTGTTGTTGTTGTTGTTATTTGTAGTACTATTCGTTAAAGTAGTATTTATTAGATTGTTTTCATGAAATAAATGTTTGTGGGCCAATGAGCTGAAGAGTTTGGGAACACCTAATTTAGGGGCTTGGCCTGAGCCTAAAACAGATAGGTGTGCTATTTGAAAATAATCAACTTAAAAAATTAAATAATATCTGAGGAAAACTTAAGGGAAGTTTCAGATGCTGTGTGTAGGTGTTGCGGGGACAGAGAGGTGTGGGGTGTGTGTGTTGTTCTCTTGCTTCTTCAGTTATGGTAACTTTATTTAATCTTTATCCTGCCTTTATTTTTGGTCAGCTCAAGGTGGCATACATACCTATTGCTCCTGCCTCCTGTTGTCTTCACAACAACCTGGTGAGGTAGGTTGAGCTGACAGAGAGTAACTACCCCAAATCTCCCAGCTGGCCTAAGGGAGGCCTATAACTCACAGTCTCTCTATTTCTAGCCAAACACCTTAACCACTACATTAAAGTCGCTCTATATTTGAATAGAGCCTATTACCAATTACCTCCTGTCAACTTTTGCATCCAAAATGGAGAATTGTATAAATTACAGTTCTCACTGTGAGATTTATGACTGCCAGTTTTCATGTAACATCTAAAAGAAGAATCAGATTTTATTCAAAGATATGTTTGAAGTACATATGGACTAACTGGTGTAGTGGTTAAGGTGCTGGCCTAGAAACCAGGAGGCTGTGAGCTCTAGGCCTCCGTTAGGCATGAAAGTCGGCTGGGTGACTTTGGGCCAGTCACTCTCTCTCAGCTCAACCCACCTCACAGGTTGTTGTTGTGGAGAAAATAGGAGTCAGGAGTATTAGGTATGTTACTGCCTTGAGTTATATATATTAAAAAGGCAGGATAAAAATATCATCATCATCATCATCATCATCATCATCATCATCATCATCCTGTGGGGGAAAATATCTATAGATAGTCTCTCAGAAAAGCCAGCAAGTGTTCTTGTACTAGTTATGGCAGCAGCAAAAAACCTTACCTTTTCTCCTATTTCTCAGTAACATCAAGAATTGTTGTATTGGTTAGAAAAATGTGAAAAATGAAAGAATCAAATATGAAAGTTGGAGGCTTAATTGAAAAGATAATTAAATATGAGCCAAGAGGGAAAGCAGACAACTACGGAGTTAAAGCTCATTTGTGATGAGATACATTTATATGCCTTTAGGCCTACAGAGAGAAGAAAGCTGAAAAGAAATCTTGGTATGATGCATATGACTTTTGTAAATTAATTGGAGGAGACCTGGCTTCTATTCATAGTAGAGCAGAGGAAGACGTAATACGCCAACAGTGAGTTTAATAAACAGCTTATTTCTTTACATAATCTCAAAGCAGAAATACTTCTGACAAAGGTTTATCAGAGCATTGAATCTATCTTCAGGGAATATATAACGAGGGTAATTCTGTACATTCTGTACATTCTGAAGTGCTTTGCATGTAGTTGAGTTTTCTCCCAGGACACTCTACTTAGAATTATAGATCTGGTGCTTGATTTTACAGGTAGTCCTTGACTTACAATCACAGTTGGGACTGGAACTTCCATCACTAAGTGATGCAATCATTCCCAAGTTGCGCCATTCTCCAAATCACACATGCCATTCTCCAAATCGCGTGCCCCATTCCCGCACTGCTTTGGAAGACCTTTGGAAAGATTCTGAGGTCTTCCAAGGCATTGTGAGAACAGTGTGAATGATTTGGAGAATTTAGAGAATGACGCACGTAATTTGGAGAATGGTGCAAGTGGCCTTGGGCAGAAGGGCTGTCACAGCCAGCAGCTGCCTTCCATAAGGCAGGCTGGGTGCTTCTTGTCAGCAGCAGGAAGAAAATGGTGAAGGTCACATGGGTGCGGCAGGGCAGGGGGGTGGCTGGGGCTTTGTGCTGTGGCGCTGTGGTGGCTGGCGCTGGCACAGGGCTTGAAGCGGCACTCCTCAACAGCAGTGCCAGCTGTGCTGGGACTGAAGTAGAGGCCTGGGGGTGGTAGCAGCCAGCTGAGACTGCTGAAGGCCTCGGAGCCTCTAATTCAGCCCCAGCACTGCTGCCACCACTGCCAAGGAATGCTGCTGTGCAGGGCACCCAAAAGGGCAGAGATGGGGGGGAAGATAGGTGGGGGGAGTTGAAGTGCCCCTGCGGTTTTGTGGGCGGGCTGCCAAGCACCTGAATTTTGATTGCATGTCATGGGGGTGCTACAGTGGCCATAACTTCAGATGCCAGTTGTAAGTCCCTTCGTTCAGTGCCGTCCTAACTTTGAACAGTTGCTGAATGAATAGTCATAAGTCGAGGACTACCTGTATGTCAATAACTGAGTGGGGAAGAAAAAGACCATGATGATGATGCTCATTTAAAAAACAAACAACAAAACAAAACTCCTTCAGTGGTTACAACAGAAATAATAAAGAATGGTCAGAAATGCAGATTCAGTCGTCATCATCATCATCATCATCATCATCTCAATAAAGTAACAAGGCTTTTAATATTATCTTATACATGACTACTTAAATAAATTCCATTGCAGTCATCAGAACTTATTCCCACTTCAGTAGCTATCATATTGCAGCCATAAGGGAGTATGCCATATTTAAGAGCCTGGATATTTCTGGGGGTTACTTGCTTGCTGACATGCTTATGTTTGTGTGTGAGAAAGAAAACAGGGAGAGAAAATTGCAGTGCTATATTTAAGCAAGACACGTGCATAAAACATATTTTAACATATTTGCTGATTATTACATTTTAGATCAGGACTAGGAGAAACCTGGATTGGTTTCAGGTCTTTGGATCCTAGCACAGGATTCACTTGGAGTGATGGGTCTCCTGTAAGTAAATGATTAACATGCATGCCTTATAACACAACTATTAACTGAAATTGCTGGTATTCTTAATATTTAATGGAGTATAGGTATTAGTAATATTTCTTGTAGTGAAGTTTCACAGGCATATAATAGTATTCTAAATGTTAAACCAAGTGTTAACCAAGTATTAAAAATCTTAGATTCAGATTGTTTTGAAGTTTCTCTGGAGTTACCCCAGGCTGCTGTTGAAAACAGTTTGATTTCATTGATCTTATAGAAGCAGACAAACTGCTTGAAAACTTTCATTCCACACCCTGCTCATTTTTTCTTTATCCATTTTTCTGAAGTGAGAGAAATTAAGCTAATTATTACACCTAGCTAATTAAGAACAGTTGGGTGGTCCTTTCCCTAAGCACCATGTTTGGGTAATTGTTAGCACCTGGAACCTTGAGTTGGATGGCCAATATGACAGGTATACTAATGCCCATGAAAGTACAAGGGGGGGATGATAAGGTGGGATACAGGTCATTGGGCAGTTTATGTTTTATGTTTGTGTGTACTGCTGTTGAGCACCATTGGAGCCACTTGATACTGCTGATGCTCTTGTTACATGAAGAAGATAGTATTCCAGAGCATCTGAAGAGGGGGGAAAAAAAACAAAAAAAACCAGAGGGCATGGTTGCTGACAAAGTATCATCATGATATTTGAGCCCCTGGAGAAAAGGTTGAAAACCTCCAAAGCGATTGAAGAGCAAAAGAGATCCAGAGAGATCCAAGAGGTAGATGGAAGCTCATCATAGTAGTGGTGACCCAAAGAGAAGACCACTGCAGGGAAGATGGATCCAGTTTGGGGAGGAAGGAGTGAAAAGAGCAAGTTAAAGAATAGCAGTAACATTTTCTAAGTGTCCAATTTCCCTTAACTAGTTCTTTCTCCCTGCTATCAGAAGAAACTGAATCAGTACGCAGGACAAAAAGGAGGTGACAGAGGTGACTAGAATGTGGGCTAGGGTAGTGATGAATGCATTCTTGGGTGATGGACCAGTGCCACATGCCTTGAAGAAAGTGGTGGTGTGTTCTACCTTGCAGAAGTATAGTTTGACCCAGAAGTATTAGACAATTACTGATCTATCTCCAATTTTCCTTGTTTAGCTCTTTGCTACAGAGCAAAGTGCTCTGGAAGAAATGAATTCTGGACCCTTTTCAATCTGGCTTTAGGTCTGGGAGTGGAACTGAGACCACATTAGTCATACTTATAGATGATTTTTGGCAAGATCACGATGGGGGATTACAACCTTGTTGACATTACTTGACTTCTCAGTGGCTTTCAATTACCATCAACCATGCTATCCTTCTGCGCCATCTTTGAGTACTGGGAATGAGGAACACTCTGTTGTCATGATTTTTCTTTCTTAAGGGGTGGTTCTAGTTGGGGCGGAGAGAGGTGAAGCTCTAGGCCCTAGATTATGAGTTTTCTCGGGGCCTGATGCCCTCCCCCACTTTTATTTAGCATCTACATGTGATCCATTGACATAGGGTTAAGTTTCATCAGTGAGTGATAAACAACTTTACATCTCAACCCCTGGTTGAACAGGTGATGCAACTGAGGCCCTAGTCCTGGTGCCTGGAAGCTGCTAGGCTCTAGATGGGGATGAACAATCTTAGGCTGAATCCCAGCAAGACAGAGCAGCTTTGGGTTAAGAAGCCAGCTGACTGCAGGGAGATTCCATCTCTAATTCTGAATGGAATCACACTTCCCTCTTCTGAACTAGTTTGTCATCTAGGTATTCTTCTTGGCTCATGGCTGTTGCTTGAGGAACAAGTGGCAATTATGACAAAGAGGGACTTTTGTACAACTCCACCTAGTGTGCCATCTACAGCGTACCCTAGAATAGGAGACACTATTCATAATCACATATATCTTGATCTCCTCTCATTTGGAGTACTGAAATGTGCTGTACATGGGAGTGCCCATAAAGACTACACAGAAGCTAAAGTTGGTCCAGAATGCAGCAGCTTGGGTAATAATGGGTATGTCATGATTCACCCATATAACATCTCTACTCTGAGAACAATCCAAGGTGCTGGTTATTCACATTTAAAGGCCTGCATGGTTGAAACCCTGGGTATCTTCAGGACTCCTTTCTTCTGGTTCTTTATGCCTATCTGATAAGATCAGGTAGAACAAGCTCCCTTTGGGTCCCTTCATCCAGGGAATGTTGCCTTCAGTAACCTCAGAGACAGGCCTTTTCAATTGCTTCTCCCCTTCTTTGGAATAGTATTCCTCCTGAGATCCATATGGCTTGAACCTTACAGGTTTTAGAAAGGTGATTACAACCTGGCCTTTCTGCAGGTCTTGGGGGCAGAAGTGTTATGAAGTATTCCCTCTTGGAAAGTAGTGTTCTGTTCAATTGAATTTGTTTATTGTCCCTGGCATAGAATTGTGAATTGTCTGTTACTTTGATTTTTATCTACATTTTTAACTTTATTTTATGGAATTGGGTATGGAAGCCACTGAGTTGGTTTTTTTTTTAATTATTATTATTATTAAACTTGTATGCCACCCATCTCCTCCACCAGGTGACTCTGGGCGGCTCACAATAACAAAAAAGAACAAACACCCCAATCCCTCCAACAGTGGCTAAAATCCGTAAATAATTAAAATACAAACATGCATTAAAAATGTTCTGAAAACCCCTTGTATATTTTGTATGTTATGACTGGAATGACATGTAAGTGTAGACAGACAGGCAGACAGACAGAGAAGAAAAAGAGTGGGGAAGTTAGAAAGGGGTTGAAAAAGCCAGGCCTCAGCTTAAACTCTGTCACTGTTTTGCAAGCTGTAGCATTTTTAAGAGAACATGAAATAAACAAAGCTTTTTATTTCAGAATAAGATAGATGGAAAAGACAAGGCAAGGCCAGCACTGTAACAAAGCATGCTTAATTTAAACCTTTAGTTAACCATTTAAACCCCTAGAAATTGTGCTAAGAAGTTTGCATATGTTACTACACTTAGGTACATATATTAAAAAATACAGTATATAATAATTCACAACTAAGTTTAGTAATCACATTTAAACTGAAAATATTTTTTATTATAAAAATAGTTTCTTGGTCAAAAGTTTTAAGTCATTTGTATCCAGTACCTGGAAATATAACACCATTCATTTTGCCCCTCACTCCTGACAGATCCTATCCTATCCTATCCTATCCTATCCTATCCTATCCTATCCTATCCTATCCTATCCTATCCTATCCATCATCTTTTTATTAGATTTAAAGGCTGCCTGACTCCAGAATGAGCCTGGCAGCTTATACTAAAATTAGAAAACAATTTTTAAAAATCCCATGTATCCAGACAAACATACTTCCTATAATTCAAAACATAACCAACAATTCTTCACAAGCATCCTATCCCAGGGCTTCTGGAACAACATCAGAGTAAAGCCATATAGATCTCTTGTAAAAGTTACAACCATTGCTAGCTCCTCTTTTGGAGTCATACCATCTTTTGTATTAAAATATGTGGAGCTGTAAATGTTGGATCAGTGGATCAGGCTAATACGAAATGTACATGCCAGCTCTCACTCCCTCAAATTTCAGTACTCAGAACCACATTGGTAAAATTTTGCTAACAGCCCATCAAACATGTAGATACAAATCATTAGAAGGTAATTATGGTACATTTGTTTCTTTTTCCAAATGTTAAAACTCGTGGTTTTGGAAAGTAAATATGTAAGTACATTTTATTTTTACTGTAGGTAGTCTATGAACCAGCGTTTGGTTGGTCTTCAGTTTATGGATCTAATGAACAATGCAAAATATTATGGAGACATCCTGGATTCTGGAACGCAGTGTTTTGTCATAAGTTATTTAACTGGGTTTGTCAAATTACAAGAGGTAATATGCTTTTCATTCTCAACTAGTTTATTAGTACAGATGACAGAGATTTTATTTATTGCACAACTTGTAAATCTAGGTTTTAGCATTCACATGATGGTCTCCCTTTCTTTTGGGACAGGAATTTGGAAGTCTTAAATACAATTCACTTTTATTTTTAACATTGCATATTTTAAATTCCTATATATAACTACTTAAGTAACACAGTACAATGTCTAATATAAATATCTTCATGACACTCAAGAATTTAGTACACTGAAGGCATTATGGATGCCAACAGTTTTTCTTTTGAAATAATAATAATAATTATTATTATTAATTGACCTTGTATGCTGCCTGACTCTCAGTGACTCTGGGCAGCTCACAACAATCAAAGAAATTACAATAAAATCAATAAAAGATAAAGATAAAAGATGGCAAGTACAATGAAGTGAGGGGTTTCACTCTCCTTTCCCAAAAGCCTGGGTAAAGAGCCAGGTCTTCACGGCTCTTCTAAGCAACACCAAAGTGGGGGCCATCTGGATCTTGGGGGAAACTGGTATCCGGTTTTCTATAGTTTTATTTGCTTGTAAATGGAAATACATTAAGCTAATATAACACTTCTCTTTTTGCGGATTGCCTTTTGTAATATGGAGTAATGTAATGTGATAAGATTATGCTTGAATTCCTTGTAATTAAAATATTTGGTTTTGCAGGTTCACACTTAAATCCAGAACCAAGCAACAAGTTTGGTATGTTGGGCAATTTAATGTCAAAAATATTATAATATATGTAATCTTTACTAGAAACTATGGCTGTGCATTGCATTTAGTCTGATTTGAATAAGGCTGTTTTGAGCCAAATCTGGCTGTATGATGTAAAGAAGCATTCTTAAAATGTGATGGGTGCTTAATTCTTAAAATCAGATGGGTTTGTAAGCAAACCAATTCCTCAGAGCACTGTAGAAAGCCAGACACTAGTTTTGGACACTGTAGAAGAACAGACATTGTGTTTTCCCTTAAATGAAAGAAAGGTGCCATAATGTGATTGACCTTCTCTTCATAGGCAATAATTCAGTAGGGGCTTCCCAAGCATACACAGAACTGTGGCTATAACTAAAGAGGAATTACTAATAAGTAGGGCACTGAATTATTTTGAATATCCATAAGAAATCATTGGAAAAGTTTAGAAAACATTCCCAAATATACAAAGCTTTGATGAAGTGGTTGCATTTGATAGTGATTTGATTGAATCAAGTGATCTAAGCAGTTCTATGAGCATTTCTCTCTCTCCCCACTTCAGCAAATTAAAGTGGCCTCCACTTTTAAAGTAAATGCTTTGCTTTACATTACTTTGACTTGAAGACTCAACCCAGCATTTATAATACCCAGAAGAGACTTCTGGGCATTCTGGAACATTTGCATAGAAGCCTCTTCTAGCTATTGAAGCACTTAGTTGAGGTCAGTTTGCCAACTATTACAATGGATGTGTACAGGTGAAACTCGAAAAATTAGAATATCGTGCAAATGTTCATTTATGTCAGTATGGCAACTCAAAAGGTGAAACCAATATATGAGATAGACGCATTACATGCAAAGCGAGATATGTCAAGCCTTACTTTGGTATAATTGTGATGATTATGGCGTACAGCTTATGAAAACCCCAAATTCACAATCTCAGAAAATTAGAATATTACATGACATCAATAACACGAGGATTGGAAATAGAACAATATCAGACCTCTGCAAAGTATAAGCATGCATATGTACTCAGTACTTGGTTTGGGCCCCTTTTGCAGCAATGACTGCCGCAATGCGGCGTGGCATGGATGCTATCAGCCTGTGGCACTGCTGAGGTGTAATGGAAGACCAGGATGCTTCAATAGCGGCCTTCAGCTCTGCTGCATTGTTCGGTCTCACGTCCCTCATCTTTCTCTTGGCAATGCCCCATAGATTCTCTATGGGGTTCAGTCAGGCGAGTTTGCTGGCCAATCAAGCACAGCAATCCCATGGTCACTGAACCAGGTTTTGGTACTTTTGGCAGTGTGGGCAGGTGCCAGGTCCTGCTGGAAAATGAAGTCAGCATCCCCATAAAGCTCGTCTGCGGAAGGAAGCATGAAGTGCTCCAAAATCTCCTGGTAGACGGCTGCCTTGACCCTGGACTTAATGAAGCACAGTGGACCAACACCAGCAGATGACATGGCTCCCCAAATCAACACACACTCTGGAAACTTCACTCTGGACTTCAAGCATCGTGCATTGTGTGCCTCTCCATTCTTCCTCCAGACTCTGGGTCCTTGATTCCCAAATGAGATGCAAAAGTTGCTCTCATCAGAAAAGAGGACTTTGGACCACTGGGCAACAGACCAGTTCTTTTTTTCTGTAGCCCAGGTAAGACGCTTCTGACGTTGTTTGTTGTTCAGGAGCGGCTTGACAAGAGGAATACGACATTTGAAGCCCATGTCCGGGATCCGTCTGTGTGTGGTGGCTCTTGATGCACTAACTCCAGCCTCAGTCCACTCCTTGTGAAAGTCCCCAACACTTTTGAATGGCCTTTTCCTGACAATCCTCTCCAGGCTGCGGTCATCCCTGCTGCTTGTGCACCTTTTTCTACCACACTTTTCCCTTCCACATAACCTTCTATTGATGTGCTTTGATACTGCACTTTGGGAACATCCAACTTCTTTTGCAATTACCTTTTGGGGCTTTCCCTCCTTATGGAGGGTGTCAATGATGGTTTTCTGCACAACTGTCAGGTCAGCAGTCTTTCCCATGCTTGTGATTCCTACTGAACCAGCCTGAGAGACCATTGAAAGACTCAGGAACCCTTTGCAGGTGTTATGGATTCATTAGCTGCTTAGAGTGGGACACTTTGAGCCTAGAATGTTGAACCTTTTCACACTATTCTAATTTTCTGAGATTGTGAATTTGGGGTTTTCATAAGCTGTACGCCATAATCATCACAATTATACCAAAGTAAGGCTTGACATATCTCGCTTTGCATGTAATGCGTCTATCTCATATATTGGTTTCACCTTCTGAATTGCCATACTGACATAAATGAACATTTGCACGATATTCTAATTTTTCAAGTTTCACCTGTATTTTGGGTATGCACATTCTTGTTCAGAAGACTTTGGAAGGAAGAGCTTTGCCCCAAAGTATAGCACAGAATCTTCAAGTGGTTCTGTTTGCTTCATGGTTTTGTGGAATGGATCCAGAGGGACTTCATAGATCAGTGTTGTCCAAACTTGGCCACTTTAAGATGAGTGGACTTCAACTCATGGCTGGCTGGGGAATTCTGGGAGTTGAAGTCCACTCATCTTAAAGTGGCCAAGTTTGGACAACACTGGCATAGACCTATAAGTTGTTTCTTCTACTTCTTTTGCAGACTATAGTTACAAAACAATTGAAGATGGCTGGATTGCATTTGAAAGCAATGAATACTATTTCAGTAATACAACACTGCCTGCAGAAAAAGCCCGGAAGTTCTGCAAACAACATGGTGGTGATCTTACCACCATTGACAGTAAACATGAAAAAGTGTTTTTGTGGAAATATGTAAGAAATATATGCAATAATTATGTATTCAAAATAACTGGCTTCAGAAAGCGTATATGTATGTGGGTGTATATATGTGTTTATGTACAGTATATACATATGTATATCTATATACGTGTGTGCATGTATGTGTGTGTACATGTATATGTATGTGTGTATGTGTGAGTGCGTGCGTGTGTGTGTATAAATTATATGACAGCAAGAAGTTTTCAGAGACTGAAGAATTTCTTTCTAGCTTTTGTGGTGACTTTTGGATAAAATACATAACATGATGACGGTCACTGAATTAATATCAGTGGAACTTTAGTGCAGCCGTGTTAGCTGGAAACCAATTATTTAAAGAGTGCAGTAAGTTAGAAGCTACCTTTTTACTCAAATGAATTTTCAAAGAGAAGCATACTACATTGTTAAAAAGCAGAGTATATTTCAAAATTATGTTATTTATTTTATGTTTAGTTGCTTCTATTCAAAAATGTTTTTAATTACACATATGCAAAAAATGTTTTTAATTACACATTGTAATTGTGTTTTGAAAAAACATGAGCATGCTATGAAAGATTCTATCCAACATTATAAACTGTTTCCTATATTGCATGGTATGTTCTGAAGCTCTATAGAATAACTGAATTAGATCCATTGGTAGACTATCTTATTACTTTATATTAAGGCAGAAAATAACTATTTTTATTTCCTATTCTTTATTTTATGTTTTAGGCTTTCACTTATGGACTTCATCATGATTCTTATATTGGTTTAATCTTGAGTCTTGACAAAAAGTTTGGGTAAGTGAACAAAGTATATAAAACTGATTAACAAGTTCTACAGCATGCAGTGTAATTTTGTTTTGAAATTATTTTTAATAATAAAATGGAATAAATATAAATAAGAAAACTTTGTTAAGCTCTTGACAGCCAACTTTTGCTGAAAAGCAAGATTTTGCCAGGGTTTTCTTTAACAAGATTTATTGAAAGGGAAAGCAATATGATTTAAAAAATCTCAACTTTCCCCTTTCATTGCAATGCTTTCACTTTCTCTCAGCTTCTTAAGATAACACTTTTTTCAGTTTTTTACTAATAGCCTATCTGTGAACCAGTGAGGAGGTGGTTCACCAAAAAATGTGCAGGTAGGCAGGCTGTGAATCTTTCTCAAGCTCTCAACATACCATTACGGATTTGGTAATAAACCTCAGCCATTAGAAAACAAAACTAATATTAGCTTCTGGGGTTACTACATTTCCACAAACATTTAACTCTATCCAGCAATGGACGTTACCATGTGATACTTCAAACTTTTGAATATTATTAGGCTATGCAGGGAAAAATATATGATAGAGGTTATGTTACTAGCAGCCTACCTGATTAGACTTTTTTGGCTATTTGCAATAACTTACTATCCATGTTGTAAATTACAGAACAGAAGCCTGTCAGCTGGTGGTACATATAGCACTTAACCTATTACATTTCTTTAAGATAAATTCTATTATAAATTATAAACTAACTGCAATTAGCTCCCAACACATTCAGTGCAAAAGAGCTTTCTCAGAAATCTATTTAAATATCTTCATAATTGGCTTGTTTGTAAGTCCATTCACTGAAATGGGAAACCAGAAATAAACATTTCCCTAAAGAAAATTCCAGTGATATCCCATATAGTGTAGCCATGCTACTAGGAGATTCTAGGTATTAGAGTCCTAGAATTTCTTTTTTAAAAAAAATCTAGATAATTGACAATCTGATATGCTTTTATAATTTCTCAATAATTGTAAGTGTGCCATACCATTTTGGTTATATACTTTCAGTTACTTTTGTTTTATACTGTCGGTATTGTCCACTTGGCAGGGTTATTTTGTCTTTAAATAACATAGAAATTGAATAATGGAAGTGTACAAAACATTTCAAATTCAAAGTGTCCTAGCTCAGAACACCCCTTCTTGAGTTTCAGACAATTGTTTTGAGTTCAGAGCAACTATTTGGACCACACCAGGAGAGTTTTGTCACCATGCAAACCGTTTTGGAAATGTTCTGATTCTGAAATGACTTTGCTTGGATTTTGAAGTTTCAGGTTTGAAACAGGACTTTTCCAAAGCTTAGAATACTTCCAGAATGGTCAGAAACAGCTTCAGGGCACACCTGGCAAGATCAGAACACACATATATAACTCAGAATATTTAAAGTTCCAAATATTTTGTACATGATATGTCAACAGCTACATTTTTTTCTCATCCTGCTATCTCTTTGGCTAAAAAGAAGGCATACAAAAAACTTCAGTTTAATAAATTAATGCATTGTAGATGACTGTCAAATATTTTTCTTCAGCTGGATGGATGGAACTCCAGTAACATATGAAGCCTGGGGCCCCGGTGAACCCAACTTTGCAAATGATGATGAAAATTGTGTAGTTATGTATTATGATTCAGGCAAGTAGAATAAACTTCAGTTTTTTAACAGCTCTCTGTATGTATATGTTCAGGATAAGGCACAGCATTATTTAATATATAACTAGCACACATTGTTATAGATTCCACATTTGTATTGGAAAATCCATTATTTTATAACTCTAAATAACATGTTAATATTATGTGAATAATAGTGAAAGCCTAGAATAAACCTCTTAAGAAATATTACAGTGAGAAATTGAAGATTGCATTTATGTCATATTTTAATAAATTAGTGACTTTAAAAATATTTCATAGCCTATTATTTTCCAACTATTCTAACTAGGCCTATTATTATTATAGCATATTATTTTCCAACCAAGAACTTAAGGTTGCATCCATAGATCCAACCCTACTTAACTTAGTTACTGTATCATACATTCCCAGGGAAAAGCAATTTGCAATTCCCATAAACCCAAAGTAGTCTAGCTAATGGTCAGGGATTAAGGCAATTGCATTCCAAAATAGCTGGACAGTCACTTGCCAATCACTTCTTTAAAACCATATTTTGGAATTACTGACATACAAACTACAAAAATAAGAATACAGTAGTCCTCATTTACTGACCGCAATTGGGACTGGCAACTCTGTCACTAAGCAATGCAATCATAAAGTGCAAGACATGTGATCGTGCCCAACTTAAGACAGTAGTTCCAGCTGTACTCATTAAGTGAATCACCTGTGGTCATTAAGTACAATGTCACGTGACTGTGACTTGCAACTTCCTGCTGGCTTCCCTATCAATTGTGCTTGTTGGGAGCTGGCTGTGAAGGTCACAAAAGGTGATCATATGATCATGGGATGCTGAGACTATTGTAAATGCACACTGGTTGCCAAGTGCCCAAATCACAATCACGTGACCATGGGGATGCTGCAATGGCTGCAACTTCGAGGACTGGTCCTAAATATTCTTTTCCAGTGCTGTCGTAACTTCAAACGGTCCCTGAACAAGTGGTCAGTAAGTGAGGACTACCTGTACTGCTTCATAAATACTGTAGGATTCCAGTATGTATGTTGTGCTTTGTCATTATTGTTCTCGTCCTCATTATTTCAGTTACAATATACATTTGATCTGCTGGTATTTATTTTAAGAATAATTTAATCTTCCCAGTTGACAATATAACTTCTTTGATCAGGTGTATGGAATGATATCAACTGTGGTGTTGAGAATGGCTTCATCTGTGAAAGACACAATAGTTCTGTTCGTACAACTGCGGCTCCCACATTACCTGCACCTCAGAAAGGGTGCGCTGAAGGCTGGCTTTGGTTTAATGACAAGGTAATTGACATAGTAATTGTTAATATGTTGAGATACCATCCTCATTCAAATATCCTAGAGGTAATCTGTAGTCAGTGGTTTTTTCCGACCTCTCAATGAACATAGGTAGTTCAGGGAGAGGTATTTTCATGATGCTACATCCCTTTTAAATCACATCTATTGCATATGGTACAATATTTGAACAGAGTTAATAGTGCTGCAAAATAGAAATACCTGTAACAGTAAAAATGAAAAATATAAATGCTACCAATACAAAAAGAACCATATTTTTTAGAAATAGGTTTAGCATTTCAGGTAAATGCCATTTTTGCATCTGCTGCCATAAAATGTAAATGGAATTTTAAATATGTTTTCACATTGTTTTTCCCTCCTACTTTTATTAATATTTATTAACTTACAGTTTCAGGGGAAATGTCTATAAACAATGTCATTTGAAGAGTCTTTCTTCCTTGAAATGTATCTCAAATGCCACCAAGACTTTAAAAGATTGGTACACTCTTTTTTCATCAGTCCCTCTCTCCTGGGTGTTACCAGAAATAGGATGGCATTGACAAACCTGTTTCTATAACTATCATTAATACAAAAATATGTTCAAGTCAATTATGTAGCAAAAAGCAGACAGTGAATCAGCATATAATTAAGTCAGAAAATGTTATCTTTTATTATTGCTTTGATTGCATTTTTCCCAAAAGAAAATGGGAAATTAGATTTTATTAGTACTGAATTACTCCCTAAATTCTGCTAAAAATTTGTGATTTCATTTCATGATTGATTATATGTTAGTTGTTTCCATTATCTTTTATTTAATCAATCCTTTCTTGATTGATGGATTTTTGGAGGGCTTCTTATTCCTCTAGTGCTTCCAAATATTTGGGTTCAGAGAAGAGGAGAGGAAAAACTGGAGTGCTGCACGTGATTACTGCCAAAAATTAGAAGGAAACCTGGCTAGTATACCAAACAAAGCTGTTCAAGGTACAATCACTTTTTTAACCCATATTGATTATACAGGCTTAACATTTCTTTTAAAACCCAATTATCTATTCTCAAGGTACTTTTATAGGCATTATTATGCCCTATCTTCTTCCATAACCTCCAGTTTATATGATAAGCTTTGGCTACTTGGGATTTGAAAATGCTGCAGCAATCCATATGATATGCTCCTTCTCTGTGGCTCCATGTCTCTTATTAGCCAATTCCCAATGCAAAGGTTGCCATGCTGAAAATATAAAGGCAGTAAGATCCCAAAGTAATTTTACAATAGTATAAAAAAGTGTGCATTGGCAATAATGTATGGGTTAAGTATTATTTAAAAGCAGTTACAAGTGCCTAACTTGATTGTTTTCAAAACAGAGTTTGGTAAAATATTCATTTTTGGATGGAGCACATATCTTTTTATTTTATTTATTTAATCTAACAGTCATATTGAAAAAACCTGTAGATAACTGGAAGATATAAACAGAAACTTACATAGAACATATAGGCTATATGGTGAGGTGAAATCATTTGTTGGTTCAAGGTTCACTATCATCAGTACACTGATGATACCCAGCTTTATATCTCAACCCTGGGCTGCACAGGTGAAGCTATTGATGTACTGACCCAGCGTCTGGAGGCTGTTTGAGCCTGGGTGGGGTAGAATCCTGACAAGACTGAATGCCCCCCCTTGATTGGGAACATTTTCATCATTGGTCTTGGATGGGGTTACACTTCCCCATTCAAGACTGGTGCACAACTCCTAGACTCACAGCTCCTGCTTGAACAGCAGGTGGACCCTGTGGCCAGAGGGCCTTTGCACAGGTTCATCTTATGTGCCAGTTGTGCACCTTGACTGGGACACCCTATGGAGGGTTGCTCACACCCTTGTCTCATGATTGGACTACCAGACAAGCGCCCTAGATAGGGCCACCCTTGAAGACCATCCAGAAGTTAGTGCTGGTTCAAAATGCAAAAGTGTGAGCAATTACAGGTACATTTCACTATACCCATACTACTACTGCTATATGAACTGCATTGGTTGCCACTCAGCTTCCAGGTGCAATTTAAGGTGCTGGTCATCACCTATAAAGCCTTTCATGGCATAGGGCCTGGTTTTCTGAGGGACTGCCTACATCCAATTGTTTCTGCCTGCCTGGCAGGCAGAGTGGGTGTGGGTCTATTAAACATCTTGTGGAACTGAGGAAGCGTGCCTTCTCTGTTGCGGCCCCCAGCCTCTTGGGGCAGCATCTCCCCAGAGATATGGACAGCACCCTGACCAGAGCCCTTAAGACCTGGCTCTGATCGCAGGCATGGGGTTAATGAGTTTGTGGGGGCCCTGTTGTGGTTACATGTTATTGTTATTGTTTGTGGGTTTGGCTTCGGCTGTCTTTGTGGTTTTACGTTTTTACTGTTTTTTGGGATTTTTGTAAGCTGCCAAGAGTATGCTGGATGGGCAACTATAACAACAACATAGCTAAAATACCAAGTTTGCTAAACAATTGGGCATCTGATAGCAACATTTTGTGACTCTTCTAGAGATATCCAGTGGCTTGTCAGCTAATAGAAAGAAAAGTGGCACTTATCCTATACACCAATTTGATATATATGTATATTACAATGTAAAATTATATATTTAATTTTTTTCAAATATAGCTACAGCAAAATGCCAAACCATTAATATTTCATTTCTGCCTGACCTCTTACACATAGATGTACATATATTTTTTCAACAGGACGTAATATTCCATGCATCTGATTACACGGAATGCAGTACACAAAAGCTTGATACTGTAGTAAATGTGTTAGTTCTGAGAAAGTTGTTTGTATGTTACATAGACTGTATCTTTCAATTTACAGTAGGGCCATATCACCTTTGCAACCCCAAAGTTCCCTCTTAATTAAAAAATCTTTAGCCTTATCTTGTTTTCAGCCTATAATTAAAATTCTTTTTACACCACTTCTTCTTGTTCTGAAAAGCAACTACTTTTTCTTGCTTAAGCAAAGGGGATTTTGCCACAGCAAAGAGGAAAAAGAAGGCAAGGGGTAGGGAGGTCAGGTGACTTTTTATGGGATAAACTCCCTTCCCTACATCACTAGCATGATGTACATCATTAGCCATGCCTTTGACCAGCCTCTGAGCAACTCTTACCCCAAAACACTGGCAGCCGACTGGAGAGGGGATGGTTCTTGTCTACTAAAGCATCATGAACACATGATGCAGGCTGCAATCTGGATAACCCAATTTATGGTGGCAGTTTAAAGCACCTTAGAAGGTCTTAGAAAAATGAGAGATGATTCTGAATCTCAGAAAGGACAAAACTGTATCTTTACCTTTTCTCCTGACATCCTTCCAAATTGCACCTGGAACGGCTACATACATCTACATACTATTCCAAACTACTAAATAATAAATACTATTCATCTACATACTATTCAAAAGAGACAAAAGACCAGAAGATCGCCTCACCAGCAATCAATCACCAGCAATCATCATCCAGATAAGCAAAGGTTACCACCAGGCACACAATCAAGCAGCAAACATATGCCAATCAAAGAACTACCAGAGGAGGAAACAAACCCCCCACCCCCACCAGCACTGGCAAGGCAGGCCACAGCACATAAATAGAGAGCAAACCCCACCCCATTTTAGCACTGAAGGTGTTACCTAGCCGGGTAATGAAACATTTGCAAGAAAAGAACCAAGCTCAGAGAACCCCAAGGACTCCCTGAGCTACACATATTCACCTCTATTGGTACCTGGAACATTCTTAAGACGTGAACAAAGAAATGATGTCTGTCTTAAGTATGGTATATGAGCAGTGTTTGGCTTTTTAAAATCTGGTGTAATCAAAGTAACCTTTAGAAAAGATGGAGAATGTATAATGAGCATAGGACCTGCCAGATATTTTATTGTAAAACATATCTGCATTCTCCCCCCTGCCCCCCCGCCAGCTTTTCTCACAATGCATTTAAAAAGTGCTCCTGCTGATTCTTGGATTGGATTGAATGATAAGAATTGGGAGAATCGTTTCCTCTGGACTGATGGAAGTGGGGTCTATTTTACAAACTGGGCTAAAGGGTCACCTCATATAAGCAACGTAAGTCCAACTTGTTTGAGTTTTTTCTATTTCCCCGCAAAGGTATAATTTATGTCCTTGATGCTGAATTCCTGCAATGAAACAGAATATATATGGAAAAGAGTAACTTTTTTGTGAGATGGACAGCCATATAAATTTGATGGATGGATGGATGGATGGATGGATGGATGGATGAATGAATGAATGAATGAATGAATAAATAGGATTTTAGAACAAGCATTAGAACTGTGAAGTGATTACAAAGAGCCCTTATTGGGGAAAATGTAATTTGAAACCAACTGAGTTCAGAATTAGATCTAAGCATCAAAACACACTAATAAAGCTAAGTGGTTAGAATTGCAAAGTTGCTCTCAAAAATCTCTTGGAGACTTTTCTTCTCTTTTTTTATTTTGCCAATGGGATAAGAATTTCACTAGAAGAATTGATCAAGTTTCAGATTTAACTCCCTCCTTCCCAATTGTCCTGCATCTGTATACACTACACTTGTCTTTACCACAACTGTTTAGCTTGCAGCTTACCAGCACCCTATCTAAAAACTTCCTTAGTATTTTAAGAGCAAAATGCATACCTTGAGATATAAAATAACAGGCCTTCAGACCTACCCTTTATGGCAGTGTTTCTCAATCTTGGTAACTTTAAGACGTGCGGACTTCAACTCCCAGAATTCTCCAGCCAGCAACTTAAAGTTACCAAGATTGAGAAACACTGCTTTATGGTGCTATTTCAGAGTTTTTGTTTGTTGAAAGGTAAGAAAAGTCTGATGTGCTTTCTCCTCATCAACAGAGGGCGCTATTAGATTGAAAAAAAAAAATCTCAATGTTATTCCTCCCTCTACTGAAGAACAAAAAAATATGTCAAGCAGATTATTTTTTGGAGAATGTTGCTATTATCAACACTCCCTTAAGGGGGAAAAAAAATCCTCAGTAAAATGAAATTTAAAATAAAAACGTATATACAATTAAAAATATCTAAAATTAAAATAAGTATGGGGAAAAATGGCCCTGCCCAGGTTTGGAATGCACGATACATAAAGCTTGCTATAGCCTTAAAATTCACAGAAGTTATTTGTTCCTCATTGTTGCTTACCTTTGACCCATGCAGTAGGCTGTGCCCAGCATCCAAAAGTGGCATGAGCAAAGAACTCCTTTTCCATCTTGTTGCCTAGAAGGCTCAGTGTGACGTCTTTGAAGACATCTTTGAAGGCTTTTCCAGTTTGTCTTCCTATCCATGTATGTGCAGCTAACACTTCTGCTGGGATTGCCATAGTGCTCTGAATGCACATACAGACTCCATATAGCCTCACTGAGACTTTTGGGAAGAGATGGATATCTAAATGGCTACCTTGCCTATGACTATGTACTCTGCACAACCTTAGTATGTGATCTGTTAATGTTCATGAAGTACCCTGACTATAAAGGTTCCTTGAAGATTGTTTGTTTCAGGTTGTTTTCAGAATCCATTAACTTCTTGTATCCCTTCCTATGCCATAGCCAGTGGCAGCATCTTCCTTTGAAGAAGAGATTTCATCCAATGATGGAGTATGCTTCTATGAAGGCTTCTATGCTACCCTCTATAGGACATAATGACCAATGACAGATACTCATATGTGGGTCATCTTATATAGTTACCAGAAACAGAAAAACACATTTCATTTGAGACAATAAAGGAAGAGTTCCAGAAAGATTGCTCCAGTTATGATACCAATAACTCTATTTGGCTTTCTTGCTATACTTAAACACTGTAGGGTGACTGCGTTTTTATGATGAAGAAGCCTGAAAAGCTTGCGGGATATTGGAGAGATGAACGCTGTTTTGTTGAGAAAAGCTTTATCTGCCAAAAAAACACTGGTAAGTTTTTAGAAGTCTTGGAGAATAATTCAATTTCAGAGAATAAGACATGTAATTCAGATTGTCTTCTACAGCTCAATATCAGTTTTCTAGGCCAAAGAGAAAACGACATTGTCACCTTAAAGTATACTAATGGGTACAAAACAGTTGTATAAAAAAACATGGCAGCAGATATAACTGCTTTAAGAATGGAAAAGTCCTCTTTTTCTGCTGAAAGAAAACAAACATGCAAACAAGCCCTTTCTAGCAGCCATCTCCAATCTCCATCTATTTATCTACTGGGGGCACAACATAAATCTTTATGAAGGTAGGTAGGCAGTTGATCAAAACTGCATATACTCCCTGGCTTTACTTTCTACAAGGCAAAGAGCTAGTGGCAAGGTCTTGAGGAGGAGACCTGGAACTGTGAGTATTGCTGCCGTTTAATGACTGATAGGCAAAAAAACTGTTCCATCTCCTCATCTTTGCCACCACCAAGAGAAATACACCAACTTTTGAAACTAACCAGTCAACCTGTAGGTAGGATGGTTTTACAGCACGCAGGGCAGAAATAATATGAAAGAGGCTTGGTATGAAGAAACCTGGAGGGAGAGGAATTGGTAGAAAAGTATATCCCTAGGAAAACATCGTAGGAGAAGCAATATGAAATGTCCCAGTATTGAAAGTATGCAGGAATAGGCAAGTCATTAAGGGGGGAAAGGGAAAGAGGAAAAAAACAGCACTGGGACACAAACATTTAGAAGGTTTCTTCCCTGATCAGGGGTGTCTGCAAAGTATGGTCAGAAAAGTCAAGATGATCAAAGCACCACCTGTTCTTTACACACATCACATTAAAACTCCCACACCCCTTTATGAGATTGACAGGGGCGCCAGGCTTTCCATTGCCAAGAGGAAACAATAGTATGGAATGAAGATAGACTGAACATTTTGTTAGTGTTGTTGAACTGAGATTGTAAGTTTCAGAAAGAGGCTTAAGAAAAACTTGTGTGAATAAACAGATTTGGGCCAATTAAGTCTGTGACAAGCCAGATATGTTAACCAAGAAAGTGCATTGTGAAAGAATGTATAGAAATTGTAACCTTAAATTACAGTACCATCAAGCTCAGTAAGTATTTAAATGAACTGAACTAGCAAACATAACTGTGCTCAAGAAAACTGTCTAAACACCAAATATCTGAAGTTCAAAATAAAGGCTTTTGGTAGTGTTGTCACTTATTTGGCCAAAAGGCCAAATGTATTCTCCAAGGAGAGGTTCTATCCTGCTATCGTATTAGAGATTTAATGAAGCAAGAAGTCAATCAGATTGTTTTTGAAACCAATAGCTAGACTGAAATTTCATATAGCACTAATATTCGAGTTTATATTTTTACTGACATTTGATGTCATTTGATCTCATGTATTCGCATATTTGGGGCTACCAAATATATACATTTAATATTATACCTCAAAAGGGTCTCCTTAAAGTGGCTCACTGTACTTTATATTTTATTTGTTCAATGTGTTCTTGATTTTTTTATATCAAGCTTGGTCATGGTATGGAACCGGGAGAATATTCTAAGAAAAAATAGGAATTAAATATTAAGGGTCATTTTTAGGACTGTGTGCAATCTTGACTGATATATATTTTTACTTTTTTAAAATAGGTCCATTACCTTACTCTGAAGCAACTGTTCCAGCTTCTGGCTATATTACTTATGGAAATAGCAGCTATTCTATTATTAGTCCCAAAATGACATGGGAAGAAGCAAGGAAGAAATGTGAGCCCGAACATTCAAAACTTGCCACCATTGTAGATCCCTACACAGAATCATTCATATGGCTACAAGTGCTCAAATATAAGGAGCCTGTATGGATTGGACTAAGCAGCAAAGTGGTAAGAACATAATCTATATTCACAATGAAGTCCTATATTCACAATGGCATAGTTAGAAAATATCATCACATAGATGATGAATGCAAGAACAGGACTTTGTAAGAAAGCAGAATGAGTACAGGTAGTCCTTGTTTAGTGACCACAACTGGGACCAGCAACTCGGTCATTAAGCAAAGTGGTTGTTAAGTGAAACCACAACTGTGTTTACGATCTTACTTCAGCTTACCTTTGCTTTACAGACCTGTGAGGTCGTAAATGCATGGACTGGTCGTAAAATTACTTTTTCATCACTGTTATAACTGTGAATGGTCACTAAAAAAGGCAGTCATGAAATGAGGACTACCTGTACCGGATATTACACATATGTGACAATTTTCCAAATGGACCTTAAAGACTAAATGCTTTCATAGAATTTCTAACAGTTAAGGAGGAGAACACGAGATCTAGTTGGGAATGAAAAAGGGGTACAGGTAGTTCTCACTTAATGACCATTCATTCAGCGACCGTTTGAAGATATGATGGTGCTGAATGAATGGTAGTTACAGCTGTTCCTTGAAGTTATGGCCATTGCGGTGTCCCTGCAATCACATGATCAAAATTTGGGCACTTGGCAGCCTATCCACATTTAGGACCGTAGTGTGCACTTCAACTCCCCACACCCATCTATCTCCCACCTCTGCCCTTTTGGCTGCCCTGCACTCCACCACCCCCGCTGCCTACCCTGCTACTGTCCCCAGCTGACCTTTCTTGTCTTCTTCCTCTTGCTGCTGATGAGGCACACCTGGCTGCAACACTGTGAGGCCTCCATGATGACCTCACGAAGGGTCAGCAGGTGTCTCAGCTGGGCATGCCTCATCAGCAACAGGAGGAAGAAGACAGCAAAGGTCAGCTGGGGCTGGTGGGGGGCAGCAGGGATAGGCAGCAGCAGTGGTGGACTGCAGGGTGGCCAAAAGGGCAGAGATGGAAGGAGAGATAGGTGGGTGGGGGGAGTTGAAGCAGAGGCGAGTGCGGCGGGTAGAAGAAATATGAGGTCCTTGCCTAATGATGGTGCAGTCCTCACCTAATGACTGCAACTGGGACTACTGGAACTGCTGCTGCTAAGTGGTGTGGTCACACGATGTTTTGCCTGACTGCCTCGCTTAGCAACGGAAAGTCCAGTCCCAATTAGGGTCATTAAGCAAGGACTTACCTGTAGTGAAATTAAAGGAATAAAACTTTTTCTTGCATTTCCTGTAATTATTCTCTTATGCATTTTGCTTTTAGAGTGATGCTGTGTACAAGTGGGTAAGTAATTGGAGATTACTGTACACTAACTGGGCTGCTGAAGAACCAAAGCATAAAATAGCCTGTGTCTACTTAGACATTGATGGTTATTGGAAAACGGGAAATTGCACTGAAAAGTACTTCTCTGTTTGCGAGAAATATTCTGGTAAGCAAAATAATATGTTGATTTTAATAGAGTTTGCATTTTAATTTTAATTTCAGTTAGTCCCTCATTACTTAAAAGTGGCAAACTACATCAACAAAGTATATAAGCTAAATTTTTAAAAACAATAATGTTTAATAAGTTTCAAACAGAAAATGACAAATTATTTAGTTTATATCTTACTATATTATTGCATTGTAGTTATTGCTTATACTGCTTATGATTATCACTATTATTAATTTTTTTAGTGGCTAGTTGCTAATGTATCTGTTTTTTTAAATAAAGAAACCTATTTGTTTCATAACAGGTATAGTGCCAACTGAGATTCCACAATTGCCAGGAAGATGCCCACCTTCCAAAGATAGCCAATCATCCTGGATTCCTTTTAGGGGTCATTGCTATAAATTTTACCCTTTAAGGAAATCTTGGCCTCAAGCATCCCTGACATGTGCTCAATTAGGTTAGTATCATTTTGAGCCACATAATAATAACCATTAATTTTCTGTGCTCAGGAAAATCTTGCTAGTGTCTACATTTACAGTACTTTGGAATAAACAAATCTGTGTCAAATTCAGCCAACAATCCCAACTTTTAACATATTATATTCTACCCTACAAAGTTGTTGAATGAACAGAATGAGAATGTAGGAAGGTGCCATATAGAATGTGTATAACACAAAGAGAAATAAATAGCTTATATTTTTCATGTTCACTATAAATAAATACTAAAAGGAAGGTTTCAGCTGAGTTCATCACACAGAAACTTGCTTTCATTTTCACGATACAAGGCTAGAATGGGAGGAGCATTCATCACCGGATCCATTCCTTGAAGCCACACAGCAGCTGTAGTTATTTGAGATTTGGTATGGTTGATTAAGGCCCCTCTGAAGTCTTGTGGATGTGTGTGGACATGCCTCAAAGACATTTGCACATGATAGCTCAGAAAGCAAAGTGGCAGTGGCTTTATCTTACTAGCTGACCTGGTAGAAATATCTTCTGGGCAAGTTCACATACACCCAGTTCAACTCAAGAGGACCTTGACACAGCCGTGCTGAGCCTTCAAACATCTTCTGATCAGCTTCAGGGAGTGAATCCAGAGAGATACTTTTCAGAGTGTGCCTGGGTATCCTGTTTTTCATTTATTATTTGCCATCACCTTCTTCTGTTTCCATAGCTAATGACACATGCACCTACCAAATTGCATAAGAATGAATTCATTTTAATATCTTCTCTCTTATAGGAGAATAGCATTTATGATACTGGAAAGCAATAATTCTTTCCTCTGGAAGCTTTTTTTTTTTAAAAGAAAAGACACCTTATAAATATAGAATATTTTAAAATATAAGCTACAGTACTTTGGAAGACTTGATAATTTGATCTGTCCTTTAGATTCTTTTGGGTGGGACCTCTCAAATACTATGGAGAATTTGGAAGAGAAGCAGTTTGCCTTTCCATATATTGCGCAAAATACTATTTTTGCAGAATGTTTGCTTAAATTACCAAGTTTAACTTTTTGTATCATTATACCCAAAGAATAAGCTGCAATTGTGTTTCACCATAGACATATTAAGCAATACAAATCTAATACTTGTTTGAAACAGAAGGCAATATGCTTCTTTAAGGCATTCAAACCTGAAATTGTTGCTTGCGCTGGGCAGTGAATCACTGGTCTTGCCTTTTGAAGTGGCCCCCATTTTTGGGGGGTGGGGGAAGAACCTTTTAATGAGCTTCTTCAACTCATCTCATGTTTCATAGGTGGCACCTTGACTTCAATTGAAGATTCAGCTGAATTACATTTTTTAAAGGAACGAATGGAACTCCTTGAATCTACAGAGTTTTGGATAGGATTGTACCACAATGTGGATGGTAATTATTTAACCAATATTTATCTATACAGCTGTATGCCTAATAATAATAATAATAATAATAATAATAATAATAATAATAATATGCCCTTTCCATTTCTTTCAAAACAAAGTAAATTGGTAATGCAGATTTTCTGCAGATCTTTTAAAGAGATACGGTAAACACTCTTATCTATTTGTCTTCATAATTTTTCCTAATATACAAAGACTTTCTTTGTCACTTCTACATAATGTAGATGTTAACATACATCTACATTACTCGAATAATAATGATACAAATAAAATAATACAGATTTTCCTGAAGTTATGTAAAGTTGCTTAATGCAGCTATTTAAAATGTAAAATAAATATGTCAGATTTTTGTGAATGAAATATAAAAAATTTAATGTAAAGCAGTTTCATAAATAAGAAAAGAACTGAGTTTTAAAAGGACTACATGAAGACCTTTTTACAAAAGAACTTTCTAGAAGAAATTTCAGATATGAGAGATGTGTAATACATGTATTAAGAAAAGGAAAAAAATTAACAATAATTAGAAAAGGCTCCTGTAAGGGAACTTTTTGGTTATCAATGGCTTTGACCATGAGCTATGTGAGTTCAAAAACTGCACCTGGAAGTCAGGTGGCTTTTAAACTGTGTGGTGCTGTGACCTCCTAAAATTATAAATCAATTTAAAACCTACCAATATACTGCTTTCTACACAAGAAATCACCAGTTAGTATAGCCCTAATAAACTGGGGGGGGGGGGGGGAGTGTGTCGTGATGTCTCAATACAAACTCCACCTCTTTTATACATGCATCATAATGTCACTCATAAGTATTACGGGTGGAGCTTATATCATTATATCACAATGATATAACATCACATTCCCCTAATCATGGCTTGCACCCTGCTATTAAATTTAAGACCCTACCAAAAAGAAAGGTTTGATTTGCACGGGGAAACAGACAAAAATATTGTGAATATTTATTTTTCATGCTTTGTCAACCAAGGGCAGCTTAAATCAATCCTGCAGATTTCCTTCTTTTGTGCACTCAACTGTGAGTGCAAGTATAGAGAAGCACAAAGATGGCCTTGGAAAAGATATGTGGTGACCATTAACAAAACATGAGTTTAGCCTGGAAAAACAAAAAAGCATGAGAAAGAAACTAAGGTTTGACCCGTCCTGACTTTTTTTGGTATAAGAAAGTAGGAGGAGGAAACAGTTATAACTGTCTATATCAATAAAACAAAGTTCTAATATTTATGGTGTCTGTTTCCTGACCTGCCTTACCTCGAAGGGCTGAAAGTAAGCAACACACTCATAGAATCTACATTCCAAAAGCAAGCAAGTCCAAGACTGCACACGCACAGCTCTACCAGCCCTGTGGCTCAAATAACAAAATGGAAAGTTTTGTTATTTGTTATTTGAGGGGCACTTGGTCGGGCTGTCTATCAGGGACACTAATATGAGAGCAGAGTCAGAACAGGAATAAACTAGCCAATACAGAAAAAGAGGGCTAAGACACCAGGCTAGAAACTGGGAGACCATGAGTTCTAGTCCCACCTTAGGCACGAAGCCAGCTCTATCTCTCAGGCCTAGGAAGGAGGCAATGGCGAAACACTTCTGAAAAACCTTGCTAAGAAAACTGCTGGGGCTTGTCCAGGCAGTCGCCAGGAGTCAAGACTGATTCGAAGGCACACATCCACCCACCCCCAAAAATGGAAAAAGTGCTACATACTGTAGCTACAACACTGCATAATATTTTCATGAATACCATGTTGGGAGGTATGATGATGGTGATAATCATAATATGAAATTATTACTAACTAATGAGGATACAATGAGGATGACAGAGAAAACAGAAAATACAAATTAATTTACTCGTTCTCTTTGGGATGCATAAACTTTCTTCATGGAAACCCTGACCTAGAGAGGAAGTTTTCATGAGCAGAAAAACATTAGGATTCTGCTTACATTATTAGTGAATTCAGCAATCTGGTACAATAAAGGGGATTGCTTGTATTTTTTTTTAATCAGATGAAAAAACCAGCTAATAAAGATGTTAATCCAATAGAAGAGAATATATGTAGCTCAGGGTTGAACTATGGAGTCCTTGGTGCTCTCTGAACTTGGTTGTTTGCTTGCAGACATTTCATTACCCAACTAGGTAACATCATCAGTGTGAGTGTTACTTCCATAGCATATGCCTTTTCATCACAGTGCAGTTCTTTCCCTTTTTAATCATTATGCCATACATTTGTTTTGTCATTAGGAGAATGGATATGGCAAGATAAAAGTAAAGTAGCTTTTGTCAACTGGAATGAAGAACAGTTCTCAAATGATCACAGAGAATATAGTAGTGAAGAGAGCAATGAGCACCTTCTTGACCGCTGCTTTTTCATGAATGGTATTTCTGGAGAATGGTTCAAGGCATCCTGTGGAAATTATCCACCGAGAGGATTTATTTGTAAAAGAAACAAAAGTAAGCCTTTTTACTATTATCATTATCATAATGTTAGATTGAAAATAATAACAGTGTGCTGAACAGACATTAAATTATGCAGTATCCTAAAATTGGTCCCTCTGTTTTCTGCCTAGATGGGTGTTCCTTGGAATTATTCTTACCATGTCATTATCTGCTCACTTTTTAAATATATCCAAGGATATTTGAAGTTTTCCTGTGTTTCTAATTTCTTGATGGAGAGGTTTTTCTACTTACATACTTTAAAAGACCTCATCTTGACCTATCCTTACTGCCTTTTGTTGTTGTTTGCAGTGTTCTTATGACAGTCTTTCTAGACTGTTAATCATAATTTATCTGCTGTAAAGCATGTTATCTTTCTTTCTCCCCCTCCCTCCCTCCCTCCCTCCCTCCCTCCCTCCCTCCTTCTTTCCTCCTCTCCTCTCCTCTCCTCTCCTCTCCTCTCCTCTCCTCTCCTCTCCTCTCCTCTCCTTGCCCTTATCTTATCTTATCTTATCTTTCTCCTCAGTTTATTTCTGTTTCAAATAAAGCATTATCTGAAATAATAGGAGTAAAAATAGAATCAATAGCAAAGTATATTGGTTTTTGCTATCATTGATTGAATGACATATTTTAATATTAATAATTAATTATATTATTAGCAATTGATAAAGGTTTCATAAGCAAAGCTTCCATCATTTGCTGCCCCCTAATTATTATGTCAACTGTTTTATGGTATGAATGAACTGATTTTTTTATGTCACAGGACACAGAATTGAATAAACTGAATATCAACAGCCAAGGATGATGCTACCCAAAGTTTATTCATAACATTTTAGACAAATATTTGAAGTAGGAAATGTTGAATTCCTTTGTATCTATTATTACTTCTGAAATTTTGTATTTCTAGTTGACTACTCTAGATGTAAATTTTGTATTTACTCTAGTTGGCTAAAATATTACTTTCACTTTTTGTGTCTTAAACCATTCCCAATAGATACTTTAAACACAGTCAAGGAAATCTCATCAAGCTAATGAATACCCTGATGAACTCAGATGGATAACCAAACAATATCACCTTTTAATGGAAACCCAAATATCTGAGAAAAAACTTTTCAGTCATTGTCCTAAGGTGTATAATTCTTTCTTCTGAACTTGTAAAGGTTCACTGTAAAAATACTCTGTGAATCAGAGAATTCATTTTTTTAAATTGCCATGCATATTTGTTACCTTAGTGTTTGTTACCTTCATTGTTACCTTAGTGGTGTGCGGTAATGCATATACAGTAATTACATACTGAAAATATTTTTGTCAATTTTCTAGTTATTGAAGAACCAGTTATAAAGCCTACAGAAAAATCAGGTAAGAATGTTATTTTAAAAGTTCAGTAATAAATTTTCCATAGCTCTGAGCTGAAAATTCTAATATATAGCTCAAATGTAGAGGAACACATTTTTGTAGATTAAAAGAATTTGGATGACAGCAGAATTTCTTAAGAGATATTGTGAAGACTTACTTTGGCTACAGTAAGTTGTTACGTTACAATAGCTAAGTTTTGTTTTATATAATTTTTCCTATATTAATGGGATGGAAACCATGTAGATCCTTGAGGTGGCTGCCAGTTGCCATTTTCCCTTTTTTCTCAGAGTGCACTGAAAATAATAATATTCTAGAGATCCTTGAGAGGAATTTGGCAGCTGCAACCCAAATATAACAGTCATATTTTTAAAGACTGGTCCTCAAATCACCTTACCTTTATACATTTGGGAAAAATTAAAATGGCAGCATGTCTAACATACTCTATTGCAGTATTGAAAGAAAGAGAGAGAGAAGAGTTATTTATAAAAATAATAAAGGTGGCATTAAAAAAAATCTTTAAAAAATCTAAAAATCTAAAAAAAGGATTCTTTTTTTAAAAAAAATAAGCCTGCCAAAGGTATATAAAATCTCACTGAATCTCTTAGGAAATTTTGTTCCCTGCACTGTCGAGTCTAAAATGGTATTCCTAACTCCCCCTGCCATAGATGAGATCACGTGGATGATCTCATTATATTTACATGTTATGAAGCCAAGTCTGGAAAGTCCCCCTTCTTCAGTGGATGTTATTAAATAATTACGATTTTCTGTTCCCAAATAAATAATTATCATAAGTGATAGTGATAGCAATTTGTAATTATATTTGCTGTAGAAGAACTCATATTTCTAACATCAAGCTTCATATCGAAAGACTGTGAATTCAGTTCTTATCTTCAGTAGGCGACACACATCAGTTTTCTCTGGAATCTGGAACATTAATGGAGCAGGGGAGAGACAGTGCATTACAGTCACTTGCTTATACTGAGTTACCATTCACAAACTTTTGGGAATTGGTGGTTGACTCTAGTTAGTGCTGCCTTTATTAGACTTCTGGATGGGGATGCAATCTCTCTCAAGAGAGATTAAGTCAGAGTTTTGTTATAATATACATGCACTCAGTGCTTTTTCTTCCCTCTGATATTTTAGAACAAAAAAAAAAGGCACCTGTATCAGCGCATGGCACAGTTGTGATGGTACTTATCCCAATTATCTTCATACTCATCGGAGGAATTGCAGCCTATATTTTCTATAGAAGAAGAAACAGACCACAACAAGTCTCTGCTGGATTTGACAATTCTTTGTATAGTGACAATGTGGTTATCCTTCATAATGACTCACAATCTCTCATAGACAACAAAGAATTAAATTAACAAATATAACTGGCATATTACCTGAGGATAAGGCCCATCGGACACAATACATTAAGGTGGTGAATTGCACTGTTAATAAATTTACTTTAAAATATTTGGAAAATATTAGACCCTATCAACAATATGTATTGTCCAGACCCATGATATGAAAAGTATTGAATATATTACAGTTACTGAGTGAAAACATATTCTGTACAGTATATTTTCAAATTAAAGATTTTTTTTAAAAAAAAATAAGGATCATCTTTTAATACACTGGCAAGCGAGGGGCTGTGAGAATTCAGTAGACTGTTTAGGTTTAAGTTTACCTTATTACAATTTTCAAAAAAGGAGATCTAGAAGAGGTTCTTTTGCACACTGCATAGACAATATACAAAAGTTATTTCTTTATTGAAGATCCTCGGACTACAGGAAATGGTAAACAGTTCATTAAATCAGTTCTGATTCCTTTAGTTGCCCCATCAGACCTAACTTTATGTGAGGTTTCAAAATCAAAAGTTCTGCCACCTAAGCCAGTGTCTGAGGTATGAAATCACAAGTTACTACCACTCAACAGTGTTTCCTGTGTATGGAATCAAAAGCCCCTATCTCTTGAACAAGTGTTTAAATGATCTCTCTCTTTCATCTGCTTAACAAATTACTAAGAACAGTCCACCTCAATGCCCAGATAAAGCCTTCCGCTGTCTCACAGCCAGCCGCACCTCCATTTAAGTTCTTGCCAGCCACATGCGTTCCCTCCATACGCTGCTCAAGGTGCAGCAGGAGTGATGCTCTTTTCTAGAGACTATCCCAGAGAAGCAGCCCCTGCTTTTTGTTCCTGGACTCCGAATGCACCCAGTCTCAAACATTTCAGGATAATATTCCTTCCTGGATTTTATCACTAGGACAGAAGCATGTGCCTGGGAGTTCTGGATTCAGGATCACCCTGTTCATGTTTGCAGCCTTGCATAAAGCTAAAATTCTAGTGAGTAGCAGTTACTGGTGTTTACAAAGCCTGCTGGGTGACCTTGGGCACTTTCTTGCAGCCCTAGGAAGGAAACAATGTCAAACCATTTCTGAAAAACCTTGCCAAGAAAACTGCAGGGACTTGTCCAGGCAGTTTCTGAGAATCAGACAGGATTGGAAATGCATGAAGGAAACCATGTTGCAATTTTCAAGTAAGTCTGAATTCCAAAGAGTAACTGTATTCCAGTTCAAATAGTACTGAGACTAGAATAGGAATAGGCAACCAGATAGCCTATTTTTTTTTTACTATAACTTGTAGAATCCTTGCCATTCACCATGAAACTTCAGTTGATTAGAATTGTTCAAGAAATCTGTAGGATAGCAAGTTGCCTGTCCCTGGTCTTGAAGTCCACATTTGGGGAGTACTGACTAGTTGGTAAAAATTAAGGCCCCCTATGAGTTGAGCTCAACTCCTGATGACTTCATGGATACACCCATATAATTTTCTTGGCACTAGTAATGAAGTGGTTTACCACTGTCATCATATGAGATACTTTTCTCCTTCATAGTCTAGCCTAAAGCCCTCAAATTCCTTGGAGGTCTTTTATCTAAGTACTAATCAGGGGTGACCTTGTGTAGCTTCTGAGCACAAGCAAGGGTCAGCAACATACAGTACATTAGAAGCTGAATAGTGACATCTTGTGAATAATGTTTGGGGTATATTACCTGTTTAAAAGCATACTGCTGTTACTGGCTCCTGAATGTATTCATCAGACTTGAAAGCAAATAGGCACATGTATAAACAGATGCATGTGGTTTAAGTACTAATTCTATTTAAATATTGTCAAATTTATATCCATAAGTAGTGTCCTAATGCCCATGTTATAGCTGATGCTAAAAAATAAGCAAGGAATATAATGATTGGGGAGGTGGTAGAACAGCTTCCTTAAGAGTAGAGCAACCAGAAATTTTAGCTGGCAGTGAAGGAAATTAAAGAAAGATATCCTATCCCAACCCCAGCCAGATTATGCCCTGCAATATGCATTGGGCCTGTAACACTGAGGCAGCCAATGGTGGCCATGAAGTCCTTCAAATGAACAGCTGCACTTTGATAGAGATATTGAAGTCCTGGGATTCTTCAAAATCATCCCAGAAATTGCCTCTGCATGGGAGGCCTTCTGTATGTGCATGTGGGACATTCCTGGGAATGGGAATCTAACCTGGGCAATGATTAGTGAAGTAGGGTTTATGATTACAACAGAAAGAATATTTATTATGGGAAATACAGTACATTATAGGCATGGGCAAAGCGAAGCACCTACATAGCTGCAGCTTACCAGGAGAAGAGTCAAAGAGAGTCTCCTACTTGCATATATGCCTGGGAGGAGAACTCAGAATATATATGGCAGAAGGAGAACTCAGTTGGGATTAAGACCTCAGTAAGGATTCTTTTGATTCCTTCCCTGTTTCCTGTGGTCATAGCTGATGATTGATGAAGACTTTCCAACTGTTCATGGGAAAAACCTGATGTCCCTACAGCAGTGTTTCTCAACTGTAGCAACTTTGTGGACTCCAACTCCCAGAATTCCCCAGCCAGCATGCTGGGAGTTGAAGTCCACACATCTTAAAGTTGACAAGGTTGAGAAACACTGCCCTAAAGAAAGCTCTAGATCTCTTAAATCAAAGCGGCCTGTCTGTAGGTTATTGCAAAAAGTACTTTAGAAGACAAATGCCAGATACTGGAGCAGAAACATCAGCGAGGCCTGAGTTTTTTGTTTATAGTTTTTCAAAGTGTGTCCACTTCAGGATTTGAGCAAAGATACTGCTTTTTTTTTTTTTTTAAACAACATACTATATTATGGCACACATTTCCAATGGACACCTCTTAAATTTTTCCAAATTACCACCAGCCAGGCTGGCTGAGAATTCTCCTAATTGTAGTTCTAATCATTGGTGGACACTAAAATGGAGGAGGCTGAATTGGGCACAATTCATGGGGGATTATGACAGAAAATTGTATATTTAGACCAGAAATGGGGAACTATGTTATTGAACTAGAAAACATCTTTCACCATCAGCCGTGCTGGCTGGATTTACTGAGTAATTGTTCAGCAACATCCTTATGCATTTCTTCAGTCCAGAGGGCCTGGAAATAATATTCATCAAGAGAGGTCTAGTGCAGGCCGCATGTGAGCACAGGAAGTGTAATGGTATATGGGAATGACCTTGGGAGACTTGGCAAAGAGATGCTGCCAAGGAAACAATCAGAAAAGAGATAGCATAGCCTGCAGTTGGATAGTGGGTGGGGCAAGAGGCTCAGAAGAGACCCTCCCTAGTTTCTTGAGCTGTAAAGGAGACTTTCAGACTTGCAAGATAATGTCAATGTAGCTTTAGCTCATCTGGTTGTTTCCAATCTGATTTGCCCCACAAGGCTGACAGAAAGCCCAGAGGATGGACAGTATGGTGTGAGTGCAGGAAGGCTGGGCTGTACATGGTGCGCCACAAGTGCAGGAAGGCCAGCTATAACACCACATAGTAACTATTGATTCAGTTGAAGAAGCATTCCTTCCTGTGCAAAGTAACCAAACAACTGCTGGACTTTATTATTGCAAATAGATAGGAGTATCAAAATGATATAGCATGAAAAGTGTACATTAGAGATGCAGCAGAAAATCATGCTCTGAGATTACTTTGACAGTGAGGGTGGTGGTGTATTAATAGAAAGCAACATCATCCATTTACATCCTCCAAAAGTGGTTGCCTGTCCATTCTAGTGACTGGGCAATTGCCTGATACAAATAAGCCCTCAGTCACACTGAAGCAGACAGATGCACAAGGAAACCAGTTTTTAAAAATAGCAAGGGAGGAATCATGGATCAAACAGATGCTATTTCTCTCATTTCTGCCCTGCTGAGATGTGCCCAAATATGGTCATGGCAGTTCATTTGCTTGATAAAGTCTCATTCAAATGAGTTCAATTCCTGGTAACTTCATAGACAAGTACATGTATTTTTCTGTGCAAAAGTACAGGATTTATTTGCCATTTTCTTTTTCCAAGGCATGATGTCTTTTTATTTATTTATTTTCCAGGCTGGCACACAACCCAGGGTGATTGATTGATTGATTGATTGATTGATTGATTGATTAGGTTTTGAGGCTACCCTCCCATCAACAACTCTTGTGATCTCCTCCCCCCCAAGTACTAACCAGGTCTGACTCTGCTTAGCATTTCAAGATAAGCCAAAGTTGGCTAGTGCTGCCACCAATTACTACAGAAAAGGAATATCCTCCATTACAATCTAATCCCAGGAAGGCTAATTCATCCATTTAAAACTGATCAATTATATTAGCATTTCTTTTTTCTTGTACTTCTGAGTGTCAGAAGGTTCTTTTTAAATTTCTGAGGGTTTTTCCTTTTTTCTTCAACTAGTCCTAATTCCTGGTTCTCTAACAAGACCAAAAAAAAAAAAAAAAGTTTTTGCTCTTTCTGTTTCTGATCAGACTGCAGTTTTGATTAAAACCCTGGTTTTGTTTCGAAGAACTGTGGATCTGGGTCTACCATTCTCAGTTCCCTTTTTATTTTCTGCACAATGCTGCTTTCCCCTTCATATCCTGGTATGATGGTCTTGCATTTATTCATTCTTCTTCCAATGCCTATAGCCACAGTTTGCTTTTATCTTCTTTACCTCACTGGTATCGGACTTTGCACTTCCCATTCCCTCAAATGAGCTAAATGTTCATTTTTGAGGCCTGAACACAGTTCTCATTCTATGATCTCCACAATGTGGTGTGTTTTATGCATGACTGTCTAGTGCTTTCTTAGGAACTGTGATGATAATGTAATGGATCCAGGAGTGCATGCATCCTTTCCAAATGGTTCAAGATGACTTCTGTTTGAAGCTAGCAGACATTCTACTGACCAAAGTAGCACCTGAGCCTTTCCACAGGAGTGGTCTTCTCAAAACCTAGCTCTTCTTGGGGCACTAGAAAGACCTGCCAATTGAAACATAATGGTGCATGGTCCTGGCTCTCCTTGCATTCCTCATCTTTTGTGATGCAGAAGAAAAGCAGCTTAAGGCAGCATAAATCATGCTGGGGCCAGGGCAAGGCCATTGCTGTCAGGGAGGGAGGCTAGGGATAAAACAGGGATTGCAAGGCCATCCCAGTGATGCTGTAGATCAGTGTTTCTCAACCTTGGCAACTTTAAGATATGTGGAGTTGCCAAAGTTGAGAAACACTGCTGTACATTGTATATTTATACAAATGTCACCTCTTAGTCTTTCCCATAGCCAAAAGTACTTGTTTATGGACCAAATCAGTTTCCCTACTTTCTGTTTCTACTCATGTTATTGTCTGAAACAAATAGATCTATTCATCATCATCATCATCATCATCATCATCATCATCATCATCATCATCCTTTCTACTCAGAGGGCACTCAAAGCTAAGATGGACTTGAATGGACATAACACTTCACAAATTAATTGTGCAAAACCATGCTTTAAGCATATTGTATTGAGTAAACCACCATTATTTGCATGGCCCAAAATCTTGAGTCCTAAACTATGGTTTGCAACCCACAATAGCTGGTATTATTGCTAAATCAAACGAAAGACATTGTGATTTAGGGCAATGAGGAAGCTAGCAATTATCTCTTTTTGTGGTTTAAAATAAGGGCTGCACCACCTGATTAGGCCGAACAGCATGCTGAATGAGGATGATATTTTATTACGAATATAGTTAGATTAAACTGTGAAACTGACACAATAATCTGCATTTAGTTCAAACCTATTAGTTTGTTGACATATTCAAGATACAAATCAGAGATTAAAATGAGTTGAAAGAGTATCAACAATCTCTGGCAAGATCAGAGGCCCTTCTTTCATCTTTCTTTCATCCCACAACAAATGACCTTATAAACGACAACAAGGTTGTAATTTATTGAAGTCTTAAATAGAGTTCCAGAGAAAAGAGAGCTATAAATGATGGAGGCCATACAAGTTGCTTGTTTGGATAGCCAGAGGTTAGCTTAGTGTAAGAGTCCTAATATTATAACCTTTGCATTTGAATGAGTAATACGATCTCCATAAGTGTATTCAGATAAACAAGAGATTGACAAGCTACCAGATATCTTCTGTTTATTGAAATTAAAATTTGGTCAGCATACTTTTCAATCAGGACTAAGGACAGAGAAGTTTGAAAGCATCAAACAGGAACCCTGAAGGCTACTGCATTGTTCATGAATTAAAAACATTCACAATCTTATATAAGACAATTCATTAAAAATTATGCCCAAAAACATAGTTTGCTATCAATTAGTTTGATTTAACTATTTGGGACCTTAGTGGGAGAGCAGCAACATGGTAGTTAGCCATATATTCAGTTTCTAGCTTGCCAAAACCAGAGAGGAGATGTGAGACATAGTGGTCTTTGGTCCTTCCTGAGAAGGGGTTTGATATATTAGAGCAGTGCTTCTCAACCTTGGCAACTTGAAGCTGTGTGGACGTCAACTCCCAGAATTCCCCAGCCAGCATGCTGGCTGGGGAATTCTGGGAGTTGACGTCCACACAGCTTCAAGTTGCCATGGTTGAGACACACTGTAGTAGAGGCTAGCACAGTATCTGTGCCATTAAAATCTTCACTCAGAAAAAAATAAAAAGTGCTTATTAGGAAATGATTAAGACATGGGGAAGCAATTTGAGTTTACATTCTTCACTGACAATTTGCATCTTCTAATGAGTCAATAAAAAAGGGGGGGAAATTAAAGCTAGGTAAAGGGAGTACTGTTCATTCACCGTTTTTTCTACTTGAGAGACATTTAAAACACACCAACACAAATAATAAGGCATGTGTAGATACTTGCATTACCTTGTGTTTTAAAACCCTGTTTTTCAATCGCAAAAAAGGAAGACTATAAAAATATTTTTTTTAAAAAAAATCCTTATTCCACTTTTTGAAGCTTTGCCCCTTCAGAGAAATTTGGTCCACTGAAGGAAGTTCAAGGAATACTAATAATTCATGGCATTTAGGAGTGTAAGGCTAATGAGAAGGCCAGTACCTGCCAAGGAGCATATGAACAGGGCCTTCTGCAAGTACCCATTAAGGGCAGAGAGGCATCCTCAGAGAGGTGGGGAAAAATATCTCAGCAATGCCTTTAAATGTTAATTTAAACCAATCCCTCACTCTGCCCCCGACTCCAGTTTGCACAGTTGGAGAGACCATATCTCTACTAATGACCTAACGCTCAAAAGAAGGTTCTAAATACAGTAAAGGTTCTTCTCCCTGTCAATCAATAGGGAGTAATAGCCAATAGGATTACAACTTTAGGGGGTGGGGAATGAGATACACAATTAATAGAAAAGGATGCAGAAGGGAGAAAACAAGAAAACCACGGGGGTGTCTGTAGAGTAGGTCAAAAAAGCAAGATGGTGGCTATGGCGGCGCGATTGAAGCTCCACATGTTTTTTTTATCTGTTGCACATAAAATTGGGCGGAGCTTTAATTGCACCATTACACTGCCTGTGTGATTGTTGGTATGTTAACTACATTACAAGATAAAAAGGGAAAAACTCCCAATCAAAATGCCCCTTGAAAGGAGGTAAATACTCTAAATAAAAAAAAAGGGAAGGGGCACACATACCCAACACACAAAAACCCTCTTAGAAACAAGCCATTAAAAAAAAGAGAAGGTATAAATGCTGCAAAAACAGTCAGGAATGCAGGTTGCATTTTAGATGGACAAATCCCATTTGAACGTTATGCCTTTTCAATCCTATTTAGGGAGGAGAGATATGTGCATGAATGAGGGAGGATGGAAAGCATGCACTTGTTCCTATCCTACAGGATTGCCTGAATTGAGAAGTATTGCCTAATTCAGTCCTATTATGGTCTGCACTGACTCCTTTGTCTGCTCTAAAAACTGAGCATTATTTTTTGGCCTCATTGGGGGTTGGCCGACTTTTCACCTATTCTCCACCATCATTTTGTTTTTTGCAATGAATAAGATCCTGTTGCAAGGAATGCGCCCCCATGGATCTAATTATGGAAGATATGCACACGGCACACTGATAACATTGTGGAAATCTGAAGTGTGCAGGTTCCCTCCTTTGTTCATCATAATTGCTGTGCTTTGTAAGAAAGCTCAGAGCTCATATCCTAAGTTCATCAAAACAAGTTGTTCTCTGGTTTCTCAGGGGCAGTGGCAAAGCAATCATGGGTCTATCAAAAAGCCGCACATTATGGAGGGCTATCATTAAAAACTGATCTCCCACGCTGCCTAATAAATAAAGCAAAACTCCTTTGCTGAGCTGATGGCACACAGGGAAGGCTTTCTACTCTCAGCCAAGAGCAGACTTTCAGAAAGGAATAATGAAAGAAATGCCCAGTAGAGAAATTCAGGCCGAATCATGGCTGCACGTCCTTTTTTGGGCAACAGAAGGGTGAGATTGCAGAAAAAGTATTGAACTAAACTCTTGAGGAATCATTGCTCACCTGCCACACGCATACACATTTATTTCGTTTTCACAGCTATGTTAGTGTTTTGTTATTTGTTAGATTATATCCCAGTAATTAAACAGTTGTTCATACTTTCCCTGACTTGTCATTCCAGTCTTGAATGACCTCTCGTACCACATGGAGGAGAGGAGCAGAGACTTCGCACCAAAGTCCCAGACATTCCTAACATCAGGATTTGATCAGCTCTTTCTCCTAAACTGTAGGTTAGTTCTAAGTGCAGGTAATAACTAGGCATAGAGAATAAAACTGCCAGTTGAATCAGTTCATCATCTAGTCCAATACAGCTGTCCAGCTAAAGATGCTTTCAGAATTACTTTGCTGGGTGGTACCACCTCATCTCTTCTGACAGCAGGCAGGCAGGGGAGGGAGGGAGGGAGAGAGAGAGAGAGACCGAGAACACCAATGGGAGCTTCTACAATATGTGTGTTAATTAAATTTGGGACTCCTGTAGCTTGCAGGCCTTGGATATGTACCTAGAGTCAATCTTAAAGGTACCATTGTCTGCCTAGTGAATAACATTCTCATTAGAGTTAGGCAGATCTTCAAAGGGTATTTTAACAAAGGCTGAAGCAAGGGACTCCCTTGGAGCTGCTTTGTGAAGCAACAAGACCCCTCACTTCTACCAGTGACATCAAATGACCATGCTGCTTCTCTTCATTCCACTCCACAAACTTCCAGCAGTTTCAATAACCAGAAGAGTCGTCTAAGCAAATGCAGTGCATGTGCAGAAGTTTCTTCCAGTGATTGTGCTGTTGTGGGTGCAAGGCAACACAAAGTGCCTCATCAAGACAAACTGCATTGTTTCTTGACCTCTGTGAAGAATGTCTTGTTGCCTCCACAAAGCAAAGGTCTTTACTGAGGCATATCTAAGCCACCTTGCAGAGGCCTAGTTCTCATGTAACACAGGAACAGCCATCAAATTATAATTACATTTATTTTGGACTGCAAAGAAAATAAAGATAGATAAGGTGCCATGTGAAGGTGTCATTCCACAACCATAGTACTTCCTGTGATAAGACATTTTCCTAGGAATCAACCACCTCACTTCCATTTGGTGGTGATTCATAGAAGGACCTCTGAAATAGATCTTGCATTGTGTTTAAATAACCCTGCATATTAAATGAGAACATTTATACTAATGTTCTGAAGAAGAATGCAAATATCAAACTGGTATATTTCAGACAATGCAATATTTTCAGGTATGCTAATTACCTTGAATTTAGAAAATGATTTATTTGCTTTATTAGGTTTCACCTTCCTAAATGTCCTTTGAAAAAGATTATCAGCATTATTCCCATGCTTACAAAAGGGGAAGATGTCCAGAGTAACATATAGCTTTTCTCCCTTGCTTTTACTTATAGCATAAACTTGTCTTGGCATTTATTTTTTATTTTTGTCATGTCCTCAGAAGTGCCTTCTTCTCATTCCCAGCCCATGATTGAGGCACGTTTAAGTCAACTTTGGCTGTACTGGATTGAAATCGTCTTTTCCTCTTATTTGGACACCATCCAAGGACAGCCTCATGGATGAGTGACTTGAAATAGAGCAACAGATGAATTAAATATCAAAATTGTTAGAAGTAAAGGAAGAAATATAAAGTTGGTTTGTTTGGCCAAGGTTAAAATAAGACATGTTTCTATAAAGCTCTGGCAACCTTTTATGGACTTTTTGCTGATATCAGAACTGAAATGTTGATAATTTATGGAGATGCATATAGATAAGGGATGGGTTATGGGAAGAAGAGATATTTGTTTGCAACCTTATAGAGCATGAAGATTGGAAGTCACTTCTTTAAATCTTTCTTTTTCTTTCCTTGCACTTTTTGTTTTCTTTTTATCTCTCTTTCTTTCTCTGATTTTAGTTTGATTTGCTTTTGCTATTGTAATCAAACTTTCAATCAAACAATTAAAAAAAAAGGAAAATAAAAATCCAAAAGTCAGAGTGGCAAAGAATATTTGTCGTTGAGAGTTGGGTGGTATACAAGTTTAATAAATTATTATTATTAATATACTACTGTACTTTATTAGTGTATTGTAATGTACAAAAGCACAAGCAAGCCTTCAGATTCTCTCAAATACTTCTTCAAACTGGATATTAAACATGGCAGTAGCAGAAGGGTCGGTCATGGAGTACAAGCTCCCAAAGCCTGTCGCTTCAATGGTTTGCTGGAAGTGCAATGCAGCATATATATTTACTTGTAAAATGTACTGCCTCAATTCTTAGTGACTCTAAGCAATGTACAAGTCTTAAACCTAACAACAAATTAATCCTATATACAAAACAGCAATAATCCTTCTGACTCTAATAACCACATAATTTACAAAGGCCTTCTGAAAACCCCAAGCTTTTATCAGTCTTCAGAAGGTCATTAGAATGGGAACTACCTTCCTCAGGGGACAGCATGTTTCAGAGGGGAACACACATAGAGGATACCTGCCATTGGCCTCCTTGTGTTACACCTTGCAAGAGGAAGGACCTTCAGCGGATGCTCCTTGAATCATCTGAATTGGACAGACAGAATGTACCTGGAAAAGGCCGTGGGCCATTAGATGAAACTCTGATACCTGCAACACTAGATTTCAGGTTGCACCAAGGACTCCTTGGATACCCAGTTCTCCAAAACCAGGAAGATGTCAAGTCATTGACAAGAACTGGAGAAGTAATAATTCTTCAATATCTGAGCAAAACTGGAGATTCGTTATAGATGTACTTTTAGTAGAAACCAAACTCTTACTTTCTAATTGAAGAACATATCCTCTCCTTGCAAATTTATCTCCCACCATTATTTGAATCCAGTATAAGTATCTAAAGCAAGACAGCAATTTTTACTTCTTCAGTTACCCTCCCTTCATTCTGCAAATGAAATTGGAAAGCTTAACCGCCCCCTTTTTTGGGGGGAGGAGAATGTCATGTATAAACTGTACAACGGGGTAGAAAAGCGGTGGTTCTCAGTTACTTTCCCAGTTCTTTGGGATAAACTGTTTAGCAGTCTCTTTAGCTTAGGGATGATATGAAGTAGGAGATGTTTGAATACCACAGACACTTAAAATAGTTAGCAACACTTACTTTATAATGTGAATCCTGAAACCTGCCAAGAAGAACTTGTACAGATGTCTGTCCACCTCCATTATTACGTTCAGTTAAGTGCAGCTCTTTCCATAGCAACCAGAAACTTTTCAAGGCAGAAATAAACTAATCCTCTCTGGCTTCCTGGGCACCATCAAGGAATTTTAAAAACATTGGATTTCCTGGCAGCTAAATATTTGTGGGATTCAAAAGGCCATGGAGTCATATACCAACCCTCCTTTTTTCCATTTTGACTGAAGGTAAGAATTCAGAATTGGGGAGGAATCTGTTTTGTCAGTGTTAATCTCTTCGTATTATCTTAGAGCCTTAAAAAAAAAAAAACACCTACATTTAACCATCCCATGTGCTTTGCAATATCAACAGAGTGTTGACTTTCCATCCCCCTGTTTGGCAGGCACTACTAGTTGCTTCTACTTTTATAGTCTTGTAGTGTAGGTTTATTATGAAATAAAATCTACATTCTCTTATAGGAAACCAGATCTGCTGTTGTATAAATTGCATATGAACAGCACAAAGAGTTATACGCTTTATATGAGATACAAGAGAAAATTTGGTTTGGTCTGCACACATTTTGTTAACTGCATTTCCAAAACTAATATGAGAAGTGGTACCAGATACCTTTGAGTAGTTGCACTTTAAACATTTGTGATGCAGTTTTCTAAATAAAGTTTCATATATAAAGAGTAAGTACATATAAAAACACATTCTATCCAAGAATGAAATTAAAAAATATATACTATTAGGCAAACTTCTGAGTCAAAATGGATAAATTAGGGGAAGTGCCAATAAATATTTGCACGCGCACACACATACACACATGCATGCATGCACATGCACACTTTTATAGTTTTTTAATGATGCAAAAAAAAAAAGAGAAAACGAAATAATGCAACTGATTGGTATATGCATAAAAATCATGTTGCTGGATCAGTCCAAGCTCCATCTTCAGCATTCGTTTCTCACATTGGCTTACAAGATACATACATTTGGGTACTTGGGCAAGCAGGAGGGGAGACATACCTCTTCTCTGCCATGTTGCCCTACAGTTTTGGAGGCATGCTGTCCTCCACCTGGAAGTAAATTGAGTCTTCAAGACTGATAGCCCTTGATAGACCTATCTTTTAGAATTTACCCAATCTCCTTTGAAAGTCTTCCATGTTAATGGCCATCATATGTGTTGTGGTAATGAATTCCACAAGATAATTATGCATCATATGAAATATGTTCTTTTCTCTGTTCCAAATCTCCTACCATTCAGCTTCAGTAGATGATTCCTGGTCCTGCAGTTCTGAAACAAGGACCACTCTAAGCTATGGAATTCCAAACAGCCTAACCTTTTCTCATAAGAAAGGTGTCTGAGACTCTAAACATTTTGGTTGCTCTCTTTTACACTTTCCCCAGCTCTATTATATACTTTAATAAATGTAGCAACCAGAACTATACACAGTATTTCAGATGCAGATATACCTTAGATTTGTATGATTTGCTGGCAGTTCTTTCAGCTTCTTTCTTAGTGATTTGTGGCATGGAATTGCTTTTTTTCATAGCTGCCACACACTGAGTTGACATCTTCATGAGCTGTCCACTATGACTCCAACATTGTTTTCCTGGGTCACTTCCCCACAGCTCAGACCTCATCACTGTTTATGGCTCCCCCCCCCCCCCAAAAAGCATCATTTTATATTAACTTAACTTGAATCTCAATTGATCATTTGGTAGTTTGTTCACCTAGTTTAAATTTTGATGTTGATGTCATTGGTGGTATCATTCACAAACATGAACTGCTCAGTGCTTACCTCAGTCAAGATCAGTTCATCCATATTGCATGCATTGATATACAGATGGATTGTCTATATTGTTTCAAAACAAAAAAACCCTGTCTTTTGATGTAGCAGGAATCTTGCATGGGGGAAGGCCTTTTGCTACATATGCTGGGTAGTAAGTGGTATATGAAAATACAATTAGAAAAAATATTTTTTCGTCTGGTATTTTATGACTGGTCATGTCCACCATGACATCTGTATTGTTTTAAAACAAATATCTATGTGAATGCTGTCCAAATTTCAAATGGGTCCCTGGACCAAAAAAAAAAAGGTTGCCTACCTGTGCTGCATGCAAAGCTTAGCAAAGGCTCCCCGTTTTCAAAGTGAACAAAGCAGAATTATATGCACATGTTAAAGGCAGGCTTATCTTTAGTTACATCTAATCTGAACCACAGAAGCTCATATTCACACCACGAAGGGAAGATTTTCAAGCAGTCAGTCCTCAGACACATAAAGTGGCACAGAATATGAATGGTTCATCATGATCTTTTTTTTTTTTCCAAATTAAACATTGCAATTGGCTTTTTGAGTGGCAATTCTGGAACAGTCAAAACAAAGTAGACAACTGAGTTCAATTATTTTAAAAAAAAAATTGTGGCAACTTCTAGTTCTGGGGATCACACTCAATTTTTGGGGAAGCAACCTGTGACCATGGGCACCACAGACTGTGCATGCATCCATGACGTAGACCGCAATACATGCCTTCGCTGAGTTATCATTCTCTCCAACAGAGGTGGGCAACCTGCCTCTGCTCTCCAAGCAGCCCATCTGTAGCCTATGAAGCATAGACTAAAAATAGCCAACATTTTTACCTATATTTGGAGATTGTGATTTTTGCTTTGGGGTATTTAAAGAGATTTTAACCTATATGCAGAGTACATCATGAGAAATGCCAGGCTGGAAGAATCACAAGCCGGAATTAAGATTGCAGGGAGAAACATCAATAACCTCAGATATGCAGACGATACCACCCTAATGGCAGAAAGTGAAGAAGAACTAAAGAGCCTCTTGATGAGGGTGAAAGAGGAGAGTGCGAAAGCTGGCTTGAAACTCAACATTAAAAAAACTAAGATCATGGCATCTGGACCCATCAATCCCTGGCAAATAGAAGGGGTAGAAATGGAAGCAGTAACAGACTTCATTTATTTGGGCTCCAAGATCACCGCAGACGGAGACTGCAGCCATGAAATTAAAAGACGCTTGCTCCTTGGGAGGAAAGCTATGGCAAACCTAGATAGCATATTAAAAAGCAGAGACGTCACCTTGCCGACAAAGATCCGCATAGTCAAAGCTATGGTTTTTCCAGTAGTAATGTATGGCTGTGAGAGCTGGACCATAAAGAAGGCTGAACGCCGAAGAATTGATGCCTTTGAACTGTGGTGCTGGAGAAGACTCTTAAGAGTCCCCTGGACTGCTAGGAGGTCAAACCAGTCAATCTTAAAGGAAATCAACTCTGATTGCTCATTGGAAGGATTGATAATGAAGCTCAAGCTCAGATACTTTGGTCACCTAATGCGAAGAGAGGACTCTTTGGAAAAGACCCTGATGCTGGGAAAGATGGAAGGCAAAAGGAGAAGAGGACGGCAGAGGATGAGATGGCTAGATAGCATCACTGAAGCAATGAGCATGAAATTGAGCAAACTCAGGGAGGCAGTGAAAGACAGGAAGGCCTGGCGCAATATGGTTCATGGGGTCACGAAGAGTCGGACACGACTTAACGACTAAACAACAACAATTTAAAGAGATACAATGAGTATCTTCCCCTTCATGGATCACTGCCATGTCATGGCGAAGGGGCTTGCATAACTCAATGAAGCCATGAGCTATACCGTGCAGGGCCACCCAATACGGACAGGTCATGGTGGAGAGTTTTGACAAAACGTGGTCCACTGGAGAAGGAAATGGCAACCCACTCCAGTATCCTTGCCAGGAAAACCCCATGGATATTATCAAAAGGCTAAAAGATATGATGCCGGAAGATGAGCCCCTCAGATCGGAAGGTGTCCAATATGCTACTGGGGAAGAGCAGAGGGCAATTCCAAGTAGCTCCAGAAAGAGTAAAGCAGCTGGGCCAAAGTCAAAAGGACACTTAGACGTGGATGCATCTGGAAGTGAAAAGAAGGTCCGATGCTGTAAAGAACAATATTGTACAGGAACCTAGAATGTAAAATCTATGAATCAAGGCAAGCTGGATGTGGTCAAATGTGAGATGACAAGACTGAATATCGACATCTTGGGAATCAGTGAATTAAAATGGACGGGAATGGGTGAATTTAATTCAGGTGACCATTATATCTACTACTGTGGGCAAGAAACCCTTAGAAGAAATGGAGTAGCCCTCATAGTGAATAAGAGAGTGGGAAAGGCAGTAATGGGGTACAACCTCAAAAATGACAGAATGATCTCAGTGCGAATCCAAGCAAACCATTCAACATCACAGTAATCCAAGTCTACTTCTGCTTCACTGACTATGCAAAAGCCTTTGATTGTATGGATCACAACAAACTGTGGCAAATTCTTAAAGAGATGGGGGTACCAGACCACCTTACCTGTCTCCTGAGAAATCTGTATGTGGGCCAAAAAGCAACAGTTAGAACTGGTCATGGAACAACCAATTGGTTCAAAACAGGGAAAGGAATATGACAAGGCTATATACTGTCACCCTGCTTATTTAACTTATATGCAGAGTACATCATGAGAAATGCTGGGCTGGAAGAATCACAAGCCGGAATTAAGATTGCAGGGAGAAATATCAACAACCTCAGATATGCAGACGATACCACCCTAATGGCAGAAAGTGAAGAAGAACTAAAGAGCCTCTTGATGAGGGTGAAAGAGGAGAGTGCGAAAGCTGGCTTGAAACTCAACATTAAAAAAACTAAGATCATGGCATCTGAACCCATCAATTCCTGGCAAATAGAAGGGGTAGAAATGGAAGCAGTAACAGACTTTAATTATTTGGGTTCCAAGATCACCGCAAACGGAGACTGCAGCCATGAAATTAAAAGATGCTTGCTCCTTGGAAGGAAAGCTATGGCAAACCTAGACAGCATATTAAAAAGCAGAGACATCACCTTGCAGACAAAGATCCACATAATCAAAGCTATGGTTTTCCCAGTAGCAATGTATGGCTGTGAGAGCTGGACCATAAGGAAGGCTTAGCACCGAAGAATTTATGCCTTTGAATTGTGGTGCTGGAGAAGACTCTTGGGAGTCCCCTGGACTGCTAGGAGGTCAAACCAGTCAATCCTAAAGGAAATGAACCCTGACTGCTCATTGGAAGGATTGATACTGAAGCTCAAGTTCAGATACTTTGGCCACCTAATGTGAAGAGAGGACTTTTTGGAAAAGACCGTGATGCTGGGAAAGATTGAAGGCAAAAAGAGGAGGGGACGGCAGTGGATGAGATGATTAGATAGCATCACTGAAGCAATGAACATGAAATGGAACAAACTCCGGGAGGCAGTGAAGGACAGGAAGGCCTGGTGCGATATGGTTCATGGGATCACGAACAGTCAAACATGACTTAACAACTGAACAACAAAATAAGTGTCTTAAATTCCATCCAAAAAGCCCCCCAAACTTTAGCCTTTGCTATTCCACTTGTGTAATGACAGCCCTAAACCTTTAGTGCTCCCCCCCATGGCCCTCAGAAATAAAGAAAGGTGCAGCCCTTGACCATGAGAAAGTTGCCAACACACAGACATACATACCTGTGCACACGTAAGTGGGATATATGGAAGCAGAACTCATATTTCTTTTCAAGTAGGAAGGGAAAAAGAAAATCCACCAAGGATGTATTGTGAATCTTGGGAGATAGGATGAAGAAATATAATAATTATTTTTTCATTTGTTGTCTTTTAATAGGATTTTTTGTTTATACAAGAGAGCTAAAACCAGTAGAGAGAATAGTTAGCCACAGCTCGGCAGGCTGTTTCTATTGCCTTCTAATGGGGTGTGTGTGTGTATATATTCACGCAAACACATACACACATATCTGCATCTGCATCTATATCTATACAGTATCTATATCATCTATCATCTATTATCTATCATGTATATCTATGCTAGGATGATTTATAAACTGAAATATTTGCCTCAAACGTACTCTGTGGCCTAGGCATTAATTATTTATGGGCAATTTCAAACCTTCTCGGCTCATATTTCATCCTTCTGTATCTTGAAATAGAGGATTGACGTATATCTCTTTGGATACGTGACTACACTGGGGATGAGACTCGCAGACTTGACCCAAGAGGAAGGTCCATTGTCATTCCTATGTGTACAGTCCTGCAACCAGAAAAGTGGCCAGGGCTGGAAAAGGATTTTAGCTTAAAAAAAACCAACCAACACCTTCATTGACATTTCTCAGTACATTCACTGGATGGAAAAGTGAACTCAGTGAGGAATAGAAAGGTTTTGGATCCAGCAGATCCAAATCTACCCATCACAAAAATGCCTCATTTCAGGACTTTTCTCTGGCTATCATGGAGGTTATGCTCATAACTGGAACTCAGGGTGGATAGGACTCCATCAGCAAGGAGAATATCTGAAAGCCAGGTAAACATTACAATGAGGTAACATGCAAGTAAAGCTAGAGCATGTTCTTTTAGCCACCTGTCTCACAATTGAACTAACTGAAATTCTCCAGCCTCCTAATCTCCTTAGGTTAATTGGGTTGGGGGATCAAAACTTACTCCTATCTCCTTGGTATGGATTTTAGGGCCAACGGACAGAAAATCTTTTTCATACAATGGAAGGCACAAGTAAGTACCTTACATTAAGGCTGACAACTTTCTAAGACTTCAAGGACTATTATGTTATCTTGTGCAAGTACATAATTCCCATTGGCAAACTCTTATGATATTCCAGGTGAGGTCATCAACATTTTGCAAGAATTCATGTGAGATTGTCCACATTTTGTGAGATGCCAAGCTCTTACATAAAAATTGATAGCCTTCATATTCTCAACATGAGATTTCATGATATGTGACTTCAAACAACATTACTGAGGAGGGAGGATACTGGAGGTGTGGTGAATAGCCTGATGTTCATGGGTGCTGTATTGCCAAACCCTACTTTTACAGTGGCGTTTAATTTCATTGTACGAGAAGTACAATGACAATGACAATGACAATAAAGATAAAGAGGTTCACACACTTCTACATGCTGTCTAGTTTGTGCTTCTTTGCAATGTGTTTATTTTTTTTTCTTATTCTCAGTGCATTGATTCAAAAGATATGATATTAATTGTTGGAGGAGATTTATAAGGACATCTTACTGAAGAAGAATTCCAGAAAATTTCTCCCAGTCTTCTGTATTTTATCACTCTGGAATGAAACTGAATATGTTCTAGAGATGAAAAGGAAACATTTTAAAATATCTGAAAGCCAGGTAAACGTTACAATGAAGTAATATGCAAATAAAACTAGAGCGTGTTCTTTTAGCTACCTGTCTCACAATTGAACAAATTAAAATTATATTTGCATAGGGTAGCCTAGCCTAAACAAGTGTACAAGATACAAGTGTATAAGCTGTATCTACAGTTATGACAATTTCAGCAGATCTTGAAAAAAACAAGGAGGACTTGGTTAGTATGTAGATGGGAGATTCTTAGGAAATCCCAGGACAATAAATGGTACACTACTTTCATGAAGTTGCCATAAATGAATGAATGAATGAATGAATGAATGAATGAATGAATGAATGAATGAATGGCATGTCTATGTAGTTACCAGGAGCCTTTTTTGACTCCTGGTTATTTAAGCTATCTCCCATTATCATCACTGAGTTCAGTCCCCACAACCCTTCCGTGTCTCCCTTTGGACACCTCTTTGTACTCCCACATTGATCAGCTGGCGAGACAGCTGGTCAGTTCATGCAACGTTCTGAGGATGGCAAAAATGCTTCCCAGGGTTTCTGGGGCTGAAGCTGGTTGATGTATAGAAGCACTCAGATAAAACATATAAGAACTAGGAATTACATCTAGATTCTTATAAAGATTAGTCCAGTATTCACATACTGTATTGTATTCTGTAGATCTTTCAACAAGGACAAATCATGCAGAAGTGAAAACAGGACTATGTACCAGCAAGTTGTTTTATTTCTGCCCCAATTTTTTAGGAAACAATCAAGAGGTATAGTTCAAGAGACAAGTTCATCAAAAGGCAAATCCAAGTTCAGTGTAGCTTTAGCTTGGCTTTCATTACACTGGATATGTAATCTGGAGACCTTCCTCCCAGCCCAACTGCACTGGTGCTAGTCTGGCATTATGGCACTATGTTAGTTTCAGTAACCCTTCTTTACATTCACACCACATTGGGTGCAGCACATTTACCCTCTCCAGAATTCTTTATGAAATATATTTTCACATCTCTCAACAGTGCAAAGGAACTCCATGTAACAGGTAAATTTTCAAATCCATCTCAGAAATTACTTTTCCTTTGGATTTAAAATAATTTGTTGTATAATCTCATAAAGCAGTGTTTTTTTACAGTGCAACCTGATTCTCCTTAAGAAAAAGATAGTTGGTATACACAGCCTGAGAATGAAGACAAAGCTGAAGAGGGAAAAGTGAAGGGAAAAAAAGGAGAAATGGGGGAAGAAAGAAATGCAAACAAATATCTTGGAAGTACAATAAAGTTATTGAACCATACCACTGGGGAGTGGTGATTGAGCTATACCAACCTGATTAAAGTATTTTGCAGGTTATCAAAAACATGGAATACTATTTCCAAAAAAGTCTGCCAAGTGGGACTAAAATGCCAGTTTTGGAATCAAGTACAATTTTTCTAACATAGGGACCCTATCACAGATGTATAATTGATCCTATTGTGGATCTCTATGTCTGATCTGTCTGCCTGATCTACAGTTATTAGCTAGCCTGGGCAGTATATTTTGGATCAACAAAACTGTCACCCCATAATGGCAATTTCTTAATGTTTTCACAAATTCTACCATCATAATAATCCCCACTATGTCATTTGTTTTGTTGATAAACAGGCAGTTAGCCAGATACATAGGTAGAATATTTCATATTCTTTTCTTAGATTGAATAACAATGCATAACAAGCATAAAAAATACTTGAAATTACATTTAAGTTGTATCCGTTCCATGCAATGCAAATCTCCTTTAAATATATGGACATCTTACTAAACAAACCGTTCCAACCATATTTGGAGAATGGGCTGCCATAAATGATAACTAGAGCCATGCCTGGTGGGTATGGTTTCAAGTAACTAGTTACAGCCATACATCAAAAAAAAAAAAAAAAAGATAAATGCCCTTCTTGATCCAGGGCACTTAATTCTAGAAACATTGGTCTAAAGTCTATGGTTTGACTCATCTGGGATTGGAATATCTTAGTTTACAGGTTGTTGGCTTGGTCATCTCTCAGAGGGAGAGCAAAATTGGATGACAAATTTTACTTTATTTGTTTTTTGAACTTTACAAGGCCATTCTGATGAATCATGAGGCAGATGGGATGTAGGTGGCTTAAATTATCAGGGGCAATCTAGTTTTATTTCAGAGATTCAAAGAGAGAAAGAGGAGGGAGCAGCAGTGGTTTTTTTAGCTGAGTATACTGCACCTGTTATATTCCCCTTCTGAATCTTAGGGAATGAGATTATCAGTTCACAAGCTAACTTTATCTAACTATAGCTACTTATTACCATACATCTCTTAAAGTATAAAGGAGAGCAACAAAAATATTTATTTATTTAGTCATCATATTTACATAGTCACCCATCTCACATATGTGTCTCTCGGTGGCATACAATGAAAAACAAACCATAAAAACAAACATTAAAACTTGAAGAGCCCTGGACCCAGGACAGAACCCTGGGGTATCCCACTGCATCCCTCCCTCCCTGTAGACATAGACGTACAAGGGGCCCTTGCCAGAAGTCAAAACTGACTTGAAGGCACATTTTTTTCCCCTCTGTTGCTGCTGTGCTGCTCCTGCCTATCAAACAGCTGATTGATGTGTGGGCAGAAGCAACCTACCACTAGCTTCCTTGCATCTCAGGCAGCACCTCCCTTATTGGCAGTATCTGGGGCAGGCTGTCCCCTTACCCCCCCTCCTTTGTATGCCACTGGAAATGGGTTCCATTCTTCTGCTTTAATTTAGTAGATAAATCCTTTCTAACAAATCTAGCAACAGATCAACTCCTGAGCATGCTCTGGGCAGGAAAGAGTTGCAGCACCAGTATCCAAACTCAGCACGGCAAAGCAAGGAGAGATGCTGAGTATCAGAACATTCCCATTACAACAAGGCCAAAGAAGGGAAATGCCATCGATAGATATTGGGAAGACACTGCTGATTGGCAGCAAGTAAGAAACCCCAGTAGAATTGTCTCTAACCCCAGCTAACCCCAGTAGCTAACCCCAGAAGCTAACCCCAGTAGCTTGTCTCTAAGTTTTTGCTGTGTTTTGTTTTGTTTTTGTACAGTAGATGACAAATTTATTTTGAGATACAAATCTATGATAGATCAGTTTTAAATTTCATCCCAAAATGTATAATAATAATAATAATGTTTTTAAATGAAAGTATGAATAGAAGAACTGGTTGTAATATATCCTAAATAGCTAAAGAGCAATTACTTGTCATTTGACTTATTTTGTTGGGATTAGAGCAGTTTGAATGCCATAATAATTTGATAGCATTTGCAAATACAAATATTACAACTTCTACTACTATGATTACTCCTTTAAGCAGCAACCATGGACAAATATATGTAGAGTACAGCATACAGTATGTATGCATTTACTTATATGCACAACTTTTCTCCTTATTTACGTATGTTCACACAATCACAACAATCCTGTGACGGTAGCTTGGGTTGAGAAATGGTGACTATCCCAAGGATACCCAGTGACCTTCATGGTTTGATCAGAAGTTGAATCCCAATAAGACAATCTAATTCACTATTTTGGCCATAATCATAAATAAATACATAGGGGAAACTTGGATTCTAATTCGCTGGCCATGTTAGATGTATTGCATAAAGCAACAGACTGAAAATGAATTTGGTCAACTGATATATCTGTAAGATTGTGGAAAGCAATGAAAAGAAGAAAAGTAAAAAGAAAAGAAGAGGCTAAATGGCTTTTTTGTAGGATGGATAAATACAGAAAAGAATTATGGTAAAAGATTCTCTTCTTCTGATAAACATTATTCCTGTCTCTTAATTGCCTCATTAATTACATACATACTCCTTTGAGAAGTCTCTGCTAAGGTATTTTGTGCCATAGCTAAATTTTTATCTTTTGCTTTCACACATATACAAGAAAGCTATTGTTTTTAATTAGAGACAGATGGTGCTGATTTTTGTTATTGCTAATTAAATTAAGATATAAAATGTTATTTTCTCAGATGAAATGCCATTCAAGTAGACTATTGATATTTAAGTAATCAGATGTTACCTAGCCGGGTAATGAAATGTTTGCAAGAAAAGAACCAAGCTCAGAGAACCCCAGGGACTCCACAGTTCAACCCTGAGCTACACATATTCGTCTCTATTGGTATATCATGAGAACCACAATATTTATTATATAATTATTTTAGCGTCTTATTTTAATTAATAATATCACGAAATAGTTCAGGTATTTGATAAAGTAATAGTATTAATAACAACGATAATGATTTTCTTGTTGCAAAGAAAAAGTCAGTTGGATTTTAAAGAAAAAATACATATTATTAGATGTTGCAAAATGCCAAGCACCTATAAAACACTTTCACTGAATCCTGCCCTCAAACAGTTCATACAATTTCCCCTCACCAATAATAAATGACCTATTTTCTATTTACTAACCACACTGAAGCAGAATGGCTGTTGCACAATGAAGACCTTATGTATGAAGTGGCTTTGAGTCATCTCATGTTTACAAGATACAAAAAAAGACAAAAAAAGACAAAAGTTAGCAATAGGATAGTCACCAGACATGCAAGAGGAGCCCCTGCCCTTCAATTAATTCAAAAAGTGCTGAAATCTGGAGAGACCTTCATGAGATTTCGATGAGAGTTTATGAGATTTGAGGGGTTATTTAGTCATCACTTGAGGCTACTTGTTAAGAATGGATCTTCCACTGTCCTTGAAGAATCATAGGATATCCTGCTTCATTGCTACTGCCTGATGCATTCTCTTTTCTTCATTCTGTCAAGCATCCCTCTTACCAAGAGCATTCTTGTTAGATGTTTAGTCTTTCCATGAAAAACATTAAAGGTAAGAGTTTTCACAATATGGCTTATTCCAGTGGCAAAGTACTCATGTCTAGCAAACTGAGAATGGCGTAATTCATATTTTCTAAAACTATCTGTGTAGCTTTCTTATTAACACCCATGAGTTGTGGTGAGGGAATGTTCTTTGTATCTTTCAATCCCAATGCCAATGTCATTTAAATTAACAACACTATTTATGCCCATGATTGTTGCTTTCCAGTACTTCTCATATTTGGTAATTATATACTGACCAAGTCCCCATGCAGCAGTAACTATAATATGATTTATTTGTTTTCACCTTACCATTATGTGCAGATCTACTCCTTAGAGTTTTGTCAACCAACCATAATTTAAAATAAAACCCTACCTTAGCATTACAGGTGAATCCAATTTTGTCTCTCCCATCCAGGCTTGTTTCTCTGCAAATGAGCTTGTGAAGATATTTTTACATGAAAGTCATCTACTAATTTCTACGGAACATTTTCAGCAAATGAGCCAAGTGATCATTCAACAGTTATTAAGTTATTCTTGCAAGCTTAAGAAGTCAGTGAAAGTAAAACCTCTACCAACTCCTTTGGAAAGTGAGTTATGTCATTAAATTAAAGCAAAAGATTTTTGATGCAGGGTAAAAGGTGGGGGGAAGAGAAAACAATTCCATTCAACATTATGACCCTATACTGACCAGATACATGCTTTTTACAGGAATGTATTTCTTAACTTCTCTTATTCCTTGGCATCTCTTTAATAGCATAGGAGGGACATATCCTATCTTGCAAAGTATGTTATGGGCACCAGAGTAATGAGAGAACTGAATCTGCATGTATGACCTCAGCAAGCAATCAAGCATCATGGGTGCTTTCAGTGAAGCACTGCATAACCTTTCTAGGCAGAGCAAACGGATTCCCAGGATGATGTCTTCCCAACGCTACTTGGTTGTCTTTATGTGAAATTGAGATAACCGAGTCAGCTTTTGGAAGCTTTCACTGAACGAAGATTTTCTCCCTTTACTCTGTTTGGAAATTGGCTTACTAAACTTGAACTTTTAATTTCATTTAATGGGACAGGGGAGAAAGTTATTTTTATCATTCATATTAAAATAATAAGAGTTACTTCATACTGCATATATGTTTATTTTCTTCCACAGAATATGTTTATAGTGCTCTTGCAGTTTTACTTATTACTGCTGGATCCATGTTTGGCACAGCTCTCATTCTGTTCAGTTCCTGCCAAGAATGATATACCCTCCTTTTACAGGTATTTGTGGCTTTAGCTGTTGGAACTCTCTCTGGAGATGCCCTCCTGCATCTTATACCACAGTAAGTTTAGGGTTGATCCAAAAGCAAACGGTCCAATTCTGATTGCCATTTCCTCCCGAATCCTCACATATTCCATATATAATGCTCCTTCAGATACGTTATACCATGATTTATCACAATGGGAATGATGTATAGCAAATTTTAAAGTCATATAATCCTCTCCTTCTCTGGTGCAGCTTTTGCTTCTGTTTTTGGATAACTGAAGCTTATCAATTTATCTGAACATGACCATCTAAGATTAATATTAATTACAACCTGGGACCTGGGTATCTGTGAATACTACTTGCTTGAAGTAGAATCAGTCTGTACAAGCCAAGCCAATAGAGAAGCATAGTAAGAGTCCCCATATCCCATGAGCAAGGTAAATATGCTCTGGTGTAGCTCCCCTCGAATGGAATCAGTTACCCCTAGAAATAAGATTTGAATCCTCATTGTTAACATTCAGAAAGCTTGTTAAGACCTGGCTTTTCAGCCAGGCATTTAGGATTGAGGAGTTGTTGGAGAATGCATTTGGGAAGTGTGTGGGCACTGGTCATTATTGTTGTTGTTGTTATTATAATTACTGTTATTATTAATGTTGAAATGTATATTACATAGAAACATTGTTTCTGTTGGTATTTATTCTTTGTGGAGCTTTTGGAAGCTACTGATATTCACTGGATTAAAGTGGTATAAAAGCATTTGCAATATATAAATATTTTTTTAAAAAGTCAATATCAATCCATGTTTTATGCACTGACTTATTTGAACCAGCCAATATTAGACACAATTTATAATTCTATTGTATCACTAAATTGTGGATAGTAAAAATAGAAATAAGAATTTCTGGTTGCCTCAAAGAGAGAAGAGAAGGACATGAGGAAAACTGACATTTATCATGACAATTGAACCAGTTGGAAAACTTTTGGAGAAGCAGTAGTTTCATAACCAAAGAGAAAATAGCATTAGTTCTTGGCACTAAAGAAAAAATTCTGGGCACAATAGTTCTAGAAAGTTCTGCTTATCTTTATTCACTGAAGGTAATAGCACTGTTTCAGACCAATGCTTGGATCTAAAGATGCTCTTCTGCTACTGTAACAGAAAGCCATTTCTATTCATATAAGATCTGTTTCTGACCTAGCAGAAGACGGTCAAATGAAAAAAAAATGTATATGATACAGAAAAGTCCATCAGGTCCATTTAACCCTTAACTTCTATGCGTTCTTCATTGCTCTTATACTTCTATGTAAAACAAACTCTAATACATTCTAGTGCTCCACTGTAAGACATGTTCTGCTGCTAGCTACATAATAGTGCATGAAATCACACAAATACAGTTTCTTCTTCCATTCATAGGTCTTTGGATGTGTAATCAGAAGTCCGTTACCTAGCAACCTGGCACTGAGCATTTAAAATGGAAAACCTACCCCTATGTACTGTTGATGTATATTTCCAATACCAGAATAACATGGCCACAAGTAAAGACAAAGAGCTCATACATCAGTCATTACAACCTACACTTAACATTTATGAACCTAGACCAGAGGTCTTAGGACTGCAATTCCCTTAAGTGCTTTTTAAATGATGCTTTTAATTTTTAATTACACAACAGGATATGTCCACATCAGACTATTTCTTGCAATATCCTTATACAATTATTCTACAAAGTAAGAAGGAGAGAATAATCCCAGAAAGAAAGTAATAGAATGTATTTAATGGGCTTTTGATGATAAATGGAATATGATTTTATTCTCAAAATCCAGAAAGGTGCCAAAAACACCCTCTTATTGTTTTGTATCTGGACTATGATTGCACAGAGATTCATATACAGTGATATCCTATAATATTTATTTATGGAGTTGGAATTTGAGTTCAGTGGTGTTACTTCCAACAAATGCAATATATTCAGTTGCCTTTAATACAACACATCAAATGTTTCCAAACTTTTGGGTTAATTGACATATTTGAAACTTTGGGAACATATTATTGACACACTTACAAAAATGGTTGCCATGATAGCCATGGCCAGTCACAAAATACTAACCCTTTCCCTCCAGGATGCTCACTATCACCTTAGTTCATCTTTGTCTTGTTTATATGCATGAGAGAACACTTCCAAAGAAAGACTGGACTGAAGCTATCCATCATTCTATTTTCTAACTATACCTCTGGAATGCATGATACTTGAGGCTGATATTTGGCTTTGCAGCATGCCCATTTCCTAATTATGTATTAAAAACATCTTTTAAAAAATAAAATCAGTGGGAAGGGAAACAGATTTGTTCTAAAGGAGTGTCAGTGGGCACATTAACACCCATCGGTTCCATATTGGAGAACAAATATTGGACAATATTTTTTTTATTAGAATATTCTACTGCTGATATGTATAACAAGGCTGTGGACAATTAACTCATTTTGGATAGATTGTATTTGCTGTCAAAAATAGCAGAGTTAGGTGTTATGGAAGATCACAAGATAATTATCTACTTGTCTCACTCAACTTTAGGTTCTTGGTTTGCATATACATGATGTTCAAGAGTCTGCTAAAGAGGAAGAGACTGGTAAAGCACATGTTTGGAAGATGTTGGCTTTGACTGGTGGAATTCATGATTCTTTCTCATTGAAAAGAGATTTGTTCTTTTGGTGACACCATACGACCATGTAAGTTTTTTTTAAAAAAAAAATCTTTGAATTAAACCTTTTGCTAACCACATAGAAAGAGAAACTGTGTTTAGTACAAATTGGATTAGGATAAAACTCAGAGTTTATTTTCTAATCATAAGATTTTTATTTTAATTCAGCAAACTATTTCAGCAAAAGTTCATGTATTTAAAATGAAATTGCTCCTAAGCTGTAGAAATACAGATTGTAGTGGGTATGATTGCACTGATAGCTAGAAAAGTGCATCCATAAAAAACAATGCCCTTTGGATTTCACCAGTGACTCCAAGTCTCTAGACAGCATTAACAATCAGACAGGGGCTGCAGCCTTCATTAGAAGCTATAGGAAAACCATTTGTTTTCTGTGATTTTTCATGAGATGTATTTTTACTACACTGCCAGTGATGGATTTTTTTAATGGATATTAGGATTTGAGGTTGGATATTTTTATTATAATAGCTGGCTTTTATTAATATTTGATATATACAGATATCTACATTTGATTTCTGAAGCTACTTTTAAGGCATTTGCAAGTAAACTGCTTCTCATACAAATGGGGTATGCAGTATATTGTTTATAATTTTAAAAAGAAAGAAAACATTGTTTTGCAAAGAAGAGGATAATTTAGTCTGATATGCCAACCAAAATGAAGAGGAAAAGCAGAACATCACTTACATGAAAAAATAAAAGATAAAGTGTAATACTGGCAGGAAATTCTGGAAATGGTTGTGCAAACATATCTGGAGGGCACTAGATTGGAGGTAAATTCCTTTTATTGTTGTACATGTGGCAAATTGTATTTCTTCCACCTGGTCTCTTTTATACTTTAATGAAGGGCTACGGGATGTGAATCATGTTGATCTTCATCACTTTAACAAGACACCTTGTCACATTCTTTAGTCACACAACTTAGGTCAATAGTTAACATCATGAAGATATTAGAAGACGTCACACCAGTACCTACCCAGCAGAAACTATGAGCTGCCAGATGGTTCTGGCAGGTAGAATGTTACAATTCCCCATTTGGGCTTCATCTCTTCTTAAACCCTTCCATGAGTATGACATTGCTGCATATCTGGAGTTCTTGGTGCTCTCTGAGCTGGGTTGTTTACTTGCAGATGTTTCATTACCCAACTAGATAATATCAGGTAACATCATCATCACTCACACGGATGATGTTACCTAGTTGGGCACTGAAATATCTGCAAGAATTTCAATTTCAGAGAGCACCAAGAACTCTACAGTTCAATCCTCAGCTACAACTATTCGGTTCTATTGGATTGCTGAATATAATGTAGCAGCATAAAACAAGATGCATTATTAACTGCTAGAATTTTACTCATACCAACTAAACTTTATATGGAGAAAGTTAATCTTGGCTTGAAATAACACAATTAAATCATTTGCTTACAATGCACCAGCAGAGGGAAAGCCTCAAAAAGAGGGGTGATAGTCAAACAGAGATACAATAGATTGATATATAACAATTTGTTATTCAATCCAAAATGGGGTTAACTCTAAATGTATCTTCCTCAACCTGCTCAGTAATAGGGCTTTCAGCACTAGATTGTGAAATCTGCCACAAAGCTTTGCATCCAATGGCAGCTTCATTTATCTAAGCATTGTATTATCTTGCCCATAGTAGGTGGAAGCACCTAGCCAACCTTTCCTAATTGCACAAAAACTGTGTTGGAGTTTCTTTATATGTGGTGGGGAGACCACTATGAAACCCCAGAATGGGAAACTTAAAAAAAAAAAATCCTGAAAAAAAGCAGTGGGGAACCACTTCTAGATTATTAGTGTGTGATCATGTAGTCAGGAATCAAACTTGAGGGAGATTTTACCATTATTTTACCTTTTGCCTAAATTCAGAAACTTAAACTGTTCCAAGGCATTTGCACAGATGAAGCTTTGGTATGTTTCAATAATCATAATAAACTGGCCTTAAGGTTTGACTTCTAGGTTTTGGGGAGACTGAAAATGGATTTTGCAATGTTTAACAAGAGTCTGGGTGTTGGGGCTCAGAATTCTGGAGCTCCAAGAATTCTCAGCCAGCATGTCCAAGGATGCTGGAAACAGAGAACCCAGTGTAACTGGAGGGAAGAAGATTAGGGAATGCTCATCAGTTCCTAAAACCAACATGTATATGATAAGAAAGCATGAGGAAATGTTTTTCATCCTCTTTTCCTAAAGATTTTCAAATCACTCCTGTCCATTTTAACTGCTAAATCTCTATATGAAATTCATTGGCCAAATGGTGTTTATTCCCTTGGCTTCAGAGCTGATGGCAAGGATCTTCACTTAGCAAGTATTTTCATTAGTTAATGAACACAGAGTATTTTCAGGACCACCCAGTGAAAACTAAAATAAACATTTAGGCTAAGGTGAATCTACTTCAACCACAGGTTGCCTCGGGTCTCTTGATCCATCCAGACCACTTTGCTATTTATAAGAAATAAAAATAATGTTATTTAATATTTTATTTAGACTCCAAACAATTGGATGGTGTATAATGAATACAATATCTATAAAAATCTATAAAATATATAAAAATATATAAAAAGCAGAATATAATATCTATAAAAGAATACTGATGCTCTCTGCCAATGTTTTTGAATTGGAGTTCAACTCCCATCATCCCTACCAGCAAGTGCTATGGAAACTAGTGTTAATTGAGAGGTGATGGGAATTGTAGTCCATCACATCCTGGTAACCCCACCCACACACATGGGTCCCCAATCGCCCTAACCCAAGGCTTGGAAAAACTGGATCTGACTCCTTGTCTCTTAATGGAATGGTGGATATGCACATTCTCTTGTGCAGTTTTAGAGTTGATCAATTAATGCCATCAATTCAAAGTATTTCTCTACTACCATTATATACAAAATCTTGAGGTAGCTCAGAAAAAAAAATCAAATGCATTAAAATAAAGAACAAGTAGCAATGTGTTCTTGCTATTTTCTTAGGTAACAGATTGGATGGGAAATTGGAAATAAAAAGTAAAATTATGTCTCTGCATAATCCTAGGTATGTTTACCCAGATGGAAAATTTCTGTGATATTCAGAAATCTTAGCAGTGGCATCCACAGGGTGGTAAAAAATGTGAAGATGACAGGCACAGCAGTGCAATCAAAGCCTCACTCTTTTTTGTATTGTATCACATGCATGTACAAAGGGATGGGGGTTTGAATGCATTGCCATGACCACCATCTTGACTTTTATGACCCATCTTGCAGGTGCTATAAAACTGCAGTTACCAATTTCACTGGTATTTATCCCAGCTTTCCCAAGCCAGACTATGGTGAGTAAAAATTATAGGAGTTTGAATTCTTTACGCAGGTAATCAGTACTGTATATAAATTACCACTATTTTTTTTTAAACTGAAACAAAATTGTTCAATGTTAATAGATTAAAGAAAAAAACTTCACAATGATATATTTTTCTTCCATTCGATTCAATTAGCACAGTTCTGAGGATGCTGATTTTCCTAACATGTCTTCAGAGAAGATGATCATCAGAAAACGTGAGTATGAAAAATAAATGTATAAAACAAAGTTGGCACAAAATATCTTTTCTAAATTTTAAAAAAGGTGTGATTGTGTAAATGCATCAAAATTATAGAATGAAAGATATTAGATTCCATCCAACCAATTCCTTCAGCACATCATCATATTTCCATTGATCTACCATTTATTCCCCAACATTACAAACAGCTTTTGAGCAATCTCTTTGGGCAAACAAATCAATGGTACCAATTTTGCTGAAGTACAAATCCCAGCTGGCTTGGGTAAAAACTAAACAATATTGTCTTACCATTTATAGGGACTACTGAATGTTGCAGAGGTATGATTAAGTTTGGTAACCTAGTCTCTATCTTCTCTATCTTTCTAAAAAGTAAATGTCAGCTGACCAAAACCATGATGAATACTATAAGGCCCATGTGATGACAACGATGACATATGGAAGTTTGCAACTTTGAATGCAAGAGAGTCATCAGTAAAGATAATTCATTAACTAATGAGATGAAAGAAAAAAATAGATATACTTGTATGTCTTTGAAACTAAGAGAAAGAGAAAGCATGTAACAGATGTGAATGCAAGTGGCCTTATTTCATGGAATGGAGTTCATGAATACATGCAGGGAAGTGAAGGTGTAGATTAAATCATGAATGAAAGACCTAAAATGTATGTCAGAAAGTACTGGCATCATCTAGAATGCTGTAGGTGAGTTTAGGGAGAATGAATGAGGATTGAATTACAAAACAAATACAGTGGAACCTCGGTTCACGAATTTAATTCGTTCCGCGACTCTGGTCGCGACCCGAAATGGTCGCGACCAGAATCAAATTTTCCCATAAGGTTCAATGTAAATACAGTTAATCTGTTCCGACCCCAAATTTGGTCGCCAACCGATTTCTGGTCACGACCCGAGTCAAATTTCCCCATAAGGTTCAATGTAAATACGGTTAATCCGTTCTGAACCATGTTTTTTTTTTAAAAAAACTGCAAAAATATGACACAAAGTACAGTATGAAGAGAGAGAAAGCTAACCTTGCTCGGGAGGGAAAATGGCCGTGCTTCCTGCTTGGAGGGAGAGTCCCCTCCCTACAGGAAGTCGCGACCACGTGACACGGGAGGGAAAATGGCCGCGCTTCCTGCTTGGAGGGAGAGTCCCCTCCCTACAGGAAGCTGCAACCACGTGACACGGGAGGGAAAATGGCCACGCTTCCTGCTTGGAGGGAGAGTCCCCTCCCTACAGGAAGCTGCAACCACGTGACACGGGAGGGAAAATGGCCACGCTTCCTGCTTGGAGGGAGAGTCCCCTCCCTACAGGAAGCTGCGACCACGTGACACGGGAGGGAAAATGGCCACGGATCCTGTTCGTCACCCGATCCGGCGTTTGCGACCGGAGGTAAATTTTTGCGGCCTGAGCTGGTCGTGACCCGAATTGTTCGTGAACAGATGTGTTCGTGAACCGAGGTTCCACTGTATATGAAAGGGTGAATAGGTTGAGAGGAAGAGTGAGACATTAATGTTTGAATGGAACTAAGGAGATCCTCAAAAAGACAGAGTGAGAAATTCAAGGAACAAAGGCAGCGTATGAGCATGGTGAAAGCAAGACAGGTTTGCAAGGACAAAAAGTTACAGTAATCCAGAAGTAGCTGTATTGTCTTTTCCTTATCTCATGCTTATTATCTTGTTTCTGTTTAGCTTTGTACTTTTACTCCCTTTCTACAGTTTGCATAATGTTACTTCTCCCCAAATGAAAAGGAATAGTATGATTGATATGAACATAACTCTGATTCTAGTTTACTTTTTGTTCTCGCCTCATTCACTGCTTTTCAGACTGTATTCACTTGCATAATATTCAAAGGGCAAGTATGGCTCTCAGCCCAAACAAGTTGTTCATCCATGCCCTGTTGAAAAGGCTGTTATATTCTAAAAAGTTGAAATAACGTGTATTGTCACTTTTAAACTTCATTCAACAGGATTCCCCCCCTCCCTCCTTCCCTCCCTCCCTCAAGCTGGAGAGATTTAGATATAGTTTGGTAAATTGGCAAGAAAATCTAGCAAGCCTGCCAATGTTATTGAACTCACAGAGCTCCAGGGCAACAAAAGATAATTTTCTGAATTCTGTTGTATTTTTATTGTTTGTTGTGGTACCTCTTATAACCATTTAGAGGTTTTCAATTTATGGAAGAAAAATATCTCCACCATAAAACACTTGCCTGAAAGCACAATCCTACAGTAAATCTGCAAGAACATTCCTCTCTCAAATTTTCCATGTGGTGTGAAAACAGGACCATTATCCAATTTGCTTTAATTATGCTTCTTGGGAAAATAATTAACTCAGACCATCCATGCAGATACAGTTTTCTTCTCTTTTCCTCTAAAATGTAGGCAGTAGTAACATGATGCAACACATTATCTGTGGTGGTACCAAGTTCAAGAAGCTCTTCCTTTTTCTTCTTTGTTAAGGTACTTCCAGGTGATGAATCATAATCTTTGGTCTGAGAATAATCTGGGTTATTTTGATTGATTGCTAATCTTTTTTTTATCTTCCTTTCCTTACAGCTCTTCCCAAATGCCTTGAAATTGAGACATGGAACCTCGGTTCACGAACGCATCTGTTCACGAACAATTCGGGTCATGACCAGCTCTGGCCGCAAACATTTACCTCCGGTCGCGAACGCTGGATCGGGTGACCAACAGGATCCGCGGCCATTTTCCCTCCCGTGTCACGTGGTCGCAGCTTCCTGTAGGGAGGGGACTCTCCCTCCAAGCAGGAAGCACAGCCATTTTCCCTCCCAAGCAAGGTTAGCTTTCTCTCTCTTCGTACTGTACTTTGTGTCATATTTTTGCGGTTTTTTAAAAAAAAACATGGTTCAGAACGGATTAACCGTATTTACATTGAACCTTATGGGGAAATTTGACTCGGGTCGTGACCAGAAATCAGTTGGCGACCAAATTTGGGTCAGAACGGATTAACTGTATTTACATTGAACCTTATGGGAAAATTTGATTCCGGTCGCGACCATTTTGGGTCGCAACCAGAGTCGCGGAACGAATTAAATTCGTGAACCGAGGTTCCACTGTAGTTTGTTCAATTGTAAGACCTGGTCACTACTTTGATCATCAGAAGAATTCTCTCATGTGATAATCAGGACTGTATTTAGTTAACCCAATTGTGTCATTTCAGAGAGTAAAATGCAGAAGTTCCTGTTGGCTGTTTCTTGTTTTGTTTTTTCACCTGAATTTTGTCCATATATATATTTTTTAAAACAAACATCACTACAGGGCTATTTTGGAATGAAAAGGAGGACATAAAAGACCAGATCCTAATGCAGCCATCCCCAATCTGAATAGTTCCAAGTACATGGACTTTAAGTTCCAGAATTCCCTGTTCAGTATAGTTATAGCTTAGAATTCTGGGAGTTGAAGTCCACACATCTTCAAGTCACCAAGGTTGAGGGACCCTGCCTTAGTCCACAGTTTACCATAATGGGGATAGTTTAGAGAAAAGTTTTTCAGGACTAGGGCCCTAGTAAGGATTTAGGAGGTCTGAGGAAGATTTGTTATGTGGGACCATCCTTACTGTTCCATACAACTAATTCATTTATGTACTTCAACAGATTACAGGTACGCATAGATGGCAACCAATTTAGCTGTTCCTGCCAACAGGACATCTACATTTTGTTCCTTGGAAGTCTTCTGTTTCCATGCCACAACCATTTGCCTTTTCAGAGAACTGTCAGGAATGCAGTGGAGAGAGTGTCCATGATTGCAGTAAACAGAAGAAACATAACTCTTCAGTAAAGTCAACACATGCATGCAGAAATGATCACACATACATCATGTGAGACAGCAGAGGCAACTGCAGGGGGGATACATGATACAAGCTCCACTTGTTTTGTACATGGGTGTGACATCTGCTTTGAAGTTTATGTACTTAAAACCACTGTCTTACACTTTTCTCTTAAGCTTCTTAATTACCATTTTGCTGAACGTCCATGCAGAATATTTCTTCTTGCTTTCAAGCCTGTGGAGTCATCAACAACACTGTCATAATTTATTTGCTTTGCAAGTTTGTTTTCTACTTAGAGGAGGATCAAATGGTTCAGTTTATTTTCCCTTGTCACTAACTGCAAGCAGTTCTTAATAATCTTAAGCTTATTAAAATTGCATTCCCATATGTAACAGAAATTGGCATGGTGATGAGCATTTTTAAGCAAATGCATATCTGAGGAACACAGAAACTCAATTATTTCCCTAGAGATATTCTATCTTACCTGATTTTATAATACATTTTTTGCAACTCCTCCTTTCTTTAAATTCTATCGGTAAATAATAGACAGAGTCTTCTCAAATTTATTTATTTATTTATATTTATATTTAAAATTTGTTACCACCCATCTCACTACAAAGTGACTCTGGGCAGTTTACAGCAAAAACAGAATAAACATTAATTAAAATAGATAAATATTAATTAATTAAAATATACTACAATAACAAATTTCCTATATAATACTTCCAAGAAGTGGATGTTAATTAGGTGTTAATAAACTCAGAGAGCATCCTTCTTAACCTGGTGGGTCAATAAAAGAAAACAAGCTTGAGAGTTTCTCCATGATTCCGTCTAGATTTTGTGATCTGAGAGGAAAACATCCATGGCTATGATGAACACTTCAGCTCTAAATGTATTCTCAAGGGAAAAATATATATAGTCTGCTCTGGCTGGCTTATTATGGATGAACTTTCTCCTTTGGATTCATCAGCATATTTTTTTTCAATTCATTAGTGAAGACTTAGTCCCTCAGCAATGACCTTAGCTTTCCTGAGAAGGCTTGGCCAGGAATAATTCAACTGCTGAATTTCTTCCAAGAGGTTCTTCATGCGATCTACTCTTTTTCTGGAGAGTTCTGGATATCAGTAGAATGCACTATCTTCTACCATAATATTTTATAAAGGATGAACTCAGAGAATTGCAATTACTTGAGATTGGAAACTTCAACCTAAGTTTCTGCTCTCTAGCAAAGAAGCAAAATTCTTCTCAGTTTTGAAAAAAAAAAAAAGAATGTAGGTCTCCATTATTATTTTTCACAAGGGAGTAAATAGCATCAATTCTAGGGCTCCATCTAATTATGGAAACAGAGTTTTGCAGTTTCTTCAAGAATTCCCCACCTTGCAGGACCGCATTGAGATACATTATATAGTTTTTGTACATTCCCAAAATATGTTTTGACTTCAGGACTCCTTTAGATGACATGAGTACCACACAGATTGAAACAGATGTTTCGCAACATGAAAACAAGGATTTTCAGCTTGTATCTTAATTTTCATATCCTGGTATATCCCAAACTTATTTGAAGCATTATCATATCCTTGGCCCTTCCAGGCCACTCTATCTATCTAGTGTTTGTTTTTGTTCTGTTCTGTAATGCCTTGTTTTTATTTCAGGAAGTACTTCATTTTCTGAAAGTGTTCCTGATCAACACATTTCCCATTGTTCTCATGGTATATTATTTCAAGACAAATGTCAAGTGTTCAATATGAGAGTGTTGCAGAAAATTTGAAGACAGGACGCTCAGGTCTTCATTCAGGAGAGGAGTTTATTTGCGCAAAGGTTCAGCATAGGTAGCAAAAAGTCTGAACCCCCCAGGGTTCTTGGCATATGCTTTTTATACATTTGATCCCAGGGGTCTTGGTGCCCACTCCCCCTGTTTCCCTAGGGATTGTACCAACGAATCAGTGTGTGGCATCTTGGCATCCTTCCTTATTTGGAACTATCTCCCAATTTTACCTTATTTGGTATTCTCTCTCATTCCTTTCCTTATATGGTTACTTCTCCTATTTCTACATTCCTAGCCTTATTCGGTAACTTTTCTTAGTTCTACCTTATTCCCCCCTTTGAAAGTAGCTAGCTCAAAGAGCTGCTTACTTTCACAACTCAAGTTTTTCGGTGACTGGGATTGGTTGGTACTCCCACATAGCCGTGACCTGGGCGGTGGCTTCTCGTCTGCATCACCTTTTTCCCAGCCCATCATGTGCTAACCCTTTTCCTTTGCTTGCATATCTGCTAAATTATTTCCCACTGCTTTAAAACTACCTCCTTTCTAGCTACTGTTTCCTTTTCAAATGCCAGGGTAAATGGAATGGCCAATTGTACAATTGCACAGGTGCCTGTCCATAAGGGAGGAAGTGTGGATAATACCACTATAGATCAGTCCTGGGAATTTTCAGGTTAGAGTAATTCCCATGTCCACCACTTATTTTACTTACATTCAGCACATCAGTGCATGCTTCTAATTCTCCTACAGCTGTGAATCCTACACCTTGCCTGGTAAGGCATGCCGTGTGGTTTCCATACGCTGCAGAGAATGAGGGTGGCATTTGCCTCTTAAATTCTTTTTCCATCCCAAAGGAAAGGGGACCACTTGGGCTACAGGTTTACCAGAGACACATGCATAGCAATTGCTCTTGTTTAAGCTTTTTACTGTATATTTGACGTATACCCAGACATTTGAATCTCCCTGCCTTGTCTCTCTTTCAATAGTTTGTTTCAGATCAGTTACCTCAATTATTTTTACTCCTACTGGATCACTAGTTAATCTTACTTTAGATCTTGGGTCTGGTTGTCTATGATTAGCTGGAGACAACAACCTTGCACTAGTGTTGTCCTGTGTAACCTTGAGGACATCCATACTTCCATCCCCAAAAGTGTGCCATTAGATTTAGTAGACCTTTCAGGGTCTACCATGATAGATGTTATCACAGGGTTACACTCATATTTCTCACACCAGGGACTGGCAGGTTTTCTATAAAGCTTTGCAGTTAGTTCCCCCTTTCCCAGGGCATATGTGGAATTGGTTTCCCATGGACAACCTAATTTGTCTTCCACAACACATAGAATCTTATCTAAGGTTCTAAGCCCTCTGTGAGTAATAAGACCCCTTCATGACCAGTACACTCTAGTACTTTGCAAGCTTCAAATTGAGTTACCTGGGGGTTACTGGTTTCCTATATCCGCACCATAAACTTTATCCCTTCATTCCCCTTCTTATCCTGAGTTTGACTCAACATCAGGCATAGAGGAAGTATCAAATAATTCCACATTTTCCCAATTCTCATTTTTCTCCCCAGTGATGGTACTTAAATCTATATTATCACACTCCCCTTTCTACACTCAACATGTACAACACAACAATCTACACAATGAGCACAACAACAATTAGTTATACACTTACAATCACAAAACACACACATTCTTACACATTGGTCGTTTCCACATGATCTGTTTCTTCTTTCACTTCTTCCCCACAGAAGAACTGACGTTTCACACAGCAAACCACAGTACAAACCCCCCATCCCCAGGACACCATACTCCAGCATGACTTTATTTTCTCTGGAACTTCAGGTCCATCAGGTCCTCTTAAGGCTTGGATTGTCCACTCAGGTTTTGGCTCTTCCACTGGGCCCTTGACTCTGGTGTAGTGGGTCCAACCCTTTTCTTTTGTCCTTACGGATGTCTCAGTGGTTAGGAGCACTTGGAACGGTCCTTCCCACTGTGGTTGGAGTTTTTCTTCTTTCCAACTTTTTATCAGGACCCAGTCTCCTGCTTGGATATTGTGGACTGCAAATTCTAAGGGTGGTGCTAGAAGTCCTTTATTTTTGAGAAAAGATAAAGAAGAGGACAACCCCAGTATACATTCCAACACAGCCATACTTCCTAAGCATTAGATCATCCATTGCTTGTGCCCCCTCCTTTTGGCTTCCTTGATATAAAATTGCCATTAACTCTCTCATAATTTGCTTATTTACCATTTCTCTTCTGTCTAGGAGAACCCATTTCCCCATTGACCATTGCATATAAACAATCATGCTCAAGATCTTGGTTCTCTGTTTCTCCCCTCCACAGGATGTACAAAGGTGCTTATATTGTTTCCCACAACATTAGCCTAGAAATTCTTCCTACTGCTAAGCATCAAAGGGGAGGGAAATCATTCCCTTTTTGTTGCCACGTGGTCCCAGAGAACTTTCTACTTCTTCCCAGATTTTTTTTTTTTTTCAGGTGGCCAAAATATTTTACTTTAAGCTTTCAAATAAGGAAAAAGGTCACCACCAGGTGGAGAAGACATGTGGCGCCAGACTCCTAAAGCTGTTCCTCTGTTCACCGTGGCAAACAGATGGAAGGGCTTGTTTAGGGACGGTACAGCCAACACAAGGGCAGTAATCAAACTTTGTTTTAAATTATACACCAATTCTCCCTAAGGAGTGTACTACTCTCCATGCATACTTAGAATCTGTCCATATGGTTGCCTCCATCCCTTCTGCCAATTCTAAAGTCCTAACTTCTGCAAACACTTCACATTTCTGTGCAGACTAACTCGGAGGTAATGCTCCCTTTTCTATCACTTCTCCAACTCCAGTTACTATTGCAAACCCTGACTTCCTCTTCCCTTCTTCTATCCTGCTAGACCCATCCGTAAACCAAGCTTCACCAGTCTCCAATGGAGTTTCCTCTAAGTCTTCCCTCACTTTTGCCATATCTACCAATGACAGGCAATCATGGTCTTCTGGCTCCCACTCCTGTCTCTGACCGTTCAGAAATTCTGCTGGATTCAAATTCCTATCTGTTCCAATCACTACATCTGGGCTAGTCCTTAGGAGAGTCTCATACTTCAACATTCTGCCTTCCTTCATCCAAGTGGCAGTCAGTTCCACTGGCTCCACTACCTTGCTGAGAAATGCCACCCGTTGGTAGCACCCTCCCCTCTTCTGTGCCAACACCCCAAATACTGCCACGCCCTGCGATAGGCAGAGCTAGCACCGGGGCGGAAGCCAAAGCCCTCTTCAAAGCCTCCCACTGATCACCATCCTCAGCCTTCTATTCCACTAACTTCTTATACAAAAACCGAGCCAGCACTGTGTACTGGTCTACCCAAATCCTGCAGTAGCCCAACAATCCTAAAGCTCTCCTCACTTCAGTTTTGGTTCTCGGGGGCGCCAGGCTCATGATCCCTTGTACCCGTTCCAGATCAAGCGATCTGGTGCCTTGTTGTATAAAATGCCCCAAGTACTTCACCTTTTTGCTCACAAACTGCAGCTTTTCCTTTCACACCTTCAGTCCCTGCTCCTTTAACCAATTCAGCAATCTCACTGACTCTGCCCACTCCCTTTCCTTCTCTCCTGGCAACAACAAAGCATTTCTCCATACTGTATCAGTGTAATTCCTTTCCCTCTTTCAAATGCTTTCTCATTCTAAGCATCTATTTTCTGAATCTTTTTCTGAATATCAGGCCATGCTTTGGTAACAAAATGGATTTTTAATAAACTTTGATTTACTGGGTCCTCTGGATTCATACCAGAATATTTCCCCTTTTTGATCTCTCAGACGCTGTAAAAATGCTGAGGGTGCCTCTCCTTTTTCCTGTTGTATCTCAAATACTTTATTAAAATTTTGAGACTTAGGCACAGTATTCCTTATGCCTTGAATCATCATATTTCTTAGATCTTTCATATTATTTCTCCCATTTGGATTGCTGTTCTCCTAGTTAGGTTCCATACTTGGGAACTTCTGATCTTCTGCTATTATTCTCTCCCCTGGGGGATTTCTCCTATCCCATTCTACAATAGCTGCATATCTAATTAATCCCTTCTCTTCCAAAAACTGATCAAATTATTCTGCCAATCCTACTGGATCCTCTATGAGACTCTTCATTTTCTTTCTAAAATTCCTTACTTTTGCAGCACTTAAAGGGGCATTTACATATCCAATTTGCCCCTGCCCCATAGGTACTTCTCTTAAGGGACACATTTTATTTTTCTCAATGTTTTTCCAAACATCGGGATCAAAAAGGGGGGGTCCCCATAATCCCCATCAAAAGATACCTTAAAGTTTCTTAACTTACACTTCAAAGGGGTGTCGGGGGTGCTCTCTCTGTTACCCATTTTGGTTTTGAGATCCCCAAACCTGGATCTGTCTATAAATGCAGACAGTTGGCCACTCTGAGGTTCCGAGATTTCAAAACTGGCCAGTATCAGGACGGTCGTCAGGATGACCGCCTTATTGATTTCTCACTCACACCAGATCAGGACATTCACACTGCACTAGGACCAGGGGTTTCCTAACAAGTCCTCTCCTGGTCCCAATCTGTCCAAAGGGGGGGGGGGGGCGATGGGAAGATCCTCCCAGCAGGTGCTGGCTACTTTTAAAGGACCCTTCCCAAGCTAAGTCTCCCAGCAGACGCTGGCCACTTTAAAGACTCCCCGTCAGACCTATCGGGACGATCGAGACTGTCTCCCTTTCCTGACAGAAAGGGGACCCCAACCCCCTAATCCACACTACAGCCGACCTATGGTGCCGGCCACTCAACGGTCACCAAAAGGAACTGCGACTGTTTAACCACCCACCTAACCTATATGGACTTCATTAGGCACGCCGGCCCGAGTCCAGGGGGGTGCGCCTTCCCCCTCTTCCATCCACGCCGAGACGGGAAACCCCAAGTATATACTTGCCTGTCCGGTCGCCGCCGGTTCACACTCACACTCGTCCGGTGCCGCCGGGTATTGCTTCTCTAGTCACCTGTGGCCTCTCCGGTCGCCGCCGGGGCCCTTCTCACTCACTCACCACTCACACGTAGCCGGCCAGGCTTGCATTCAGACTTCCCGTCTCCTGACCATGAAGGGTTCTTGGATTCGGAGGAAGAGGTCCCGTTCCCCGTGGCTGTCCTTTGAGGTCGAGGCCTGGGGGAAAATTCCCCGTGGCGCGCCTTGGCGTCGAGCCCCGTCAGTTGGCCAGGGTCCCGGGAGTTCCTCCGATCCTGCGAAAGCTCGCCCTTGAGAGTCCCATCTGGGTCGCCAGAAATGTTGCAGAAAATTTGAAGACAGGACGCTCAGGTCTTCATTCAGGAGAGGGGTTTATTTGCGCAAAGGTTCAGCATAGGTAGCAAAAAGTCTGAACCCCCCAGGGTTCTTGGCATATGCTTTTTATACATTTGATCCCAGGGGTCTTGGTGCCCACTCCCCCTGTTTCCCTAGGGATTGTACCAACGAATCAGTGTGTGGCATCTTGGCATCCTTCCTTATTTGGAACTATCTCCCAATTTTACCTTATTTGGTATTCTCTCTCATTCCTTTCCTTATATGGTTACTTCTCCTATTTCTACATTCCTAGCCTTATTCGGTAACTTTTCTTAGTTCTACCTTAAGAGCAATCAGGTGCTTTATCTACAGTGATTTCACAGTACTGAACATTTCTTATATTTTCAAGAACTGTATGTAGCACTTCCTTAGCACACCTCCAAAACCTCTTTCCAGCTATATCAGGACATGTAACATGCTTATATTCAATGCCTCTTCTTAGCAATAATAGATTCAAGGTGATCGTTAATCAGTGATCAATTTTATAGCCTGCAAGTCATAATGCCATAGGATAGACTCTGATTTCTATAAGGACAAGAAACAGGGTAATGCCACTTGAAACGCTTTTCATCACTTTTCCTTCTCCATTTACTCTTTCAAGAGCATTTCCAAGATCTTTACATTGTAAGTAAGGCTGAAGATGGCTAGGATTGGCTTCATGACTTTTTATTTTGTCATAAAGTTTCTTCCAATTATTATTCACATCCCCATGGCAGATTCTGAGATTACATAGATACTGATTTTGGTCATATCTCAAAAGAAACAGCATGGAAAGCAGAGCCAAATAAATGTCTTGTGGCTCCAAATAAGCCAGTCCCTTTTTCATACTCTGACTTGTAGGCAGAATCTTGCAGAAAATAGATATAGAGAATGAACATTTGGAGGAATCAGGAGGAAACCTTGCAGGGCTGGGTGGAGGCCCCTGAGAACAATTGGATTCCTCTGCAGTATCCTGATGTGACCTCAGACACCTGGTTCATTTGAGATCATTATTTGGTGACTGTTTTCCTCACTTGACACCTTCATCTTGACCCACCAAACCTGACTCATGTTCACAAATGTCTGTGGCATGCAATCTTCCTGTGTGAAGTTGTCACAAAGCCTCATAACACCTGCACTATCATTAGCTGCTTTACTTGTCCCCATTCTCCTTGTGCTCATCAACTTCCAGTCATATTGATCCAGAGACTTATCTAGAGCACTTTGTCGTGTGTGTGTGTGTGTGTGTGTGTGTATCCTAGATTGTTAGATGTGCTTCTTTCTTTTCTACAAGGAGAAGGGAACCTAGCCAAGTTGTGAAGGACTGCTGCTGCCTATTTTCTCTTGCCTGTAGGAGCACGGAAGTAGGTTTCAGGAAGTTCCTTTCTCAGCTGATATCATTCAATCAAGCTTTTGAGGTCATATCCCACAAGGTCACCACAGAAGGATCAGGGTATCGTATGGAGGCGTGACACCTCTGACTGCAGCTCTGCAATTCAGCTATTGCTGGTTCTTTCCATGAGTCCCTTCAGGACTTGCCTTGTTCAGAAGCTCTTCACCCTGTGCCCATCTCCAGGCTCTCCCCATATCTCAGCTCATTCTGGCAACTTTCCCAGTTACCATGCCTCTCCTGATTTACACAACCCCAGAGTTCCCTAGGATACAACAGAGTCATAAGCTGAGGGAGGGTCCAGGGCAAAGAAGCAAGCTCTTCTTGTGAGACTACTCAGGGTGGCCTTATATAGAAGGACTTTTCCTATTTGCATAGAATCTCTTATCTCTTTTTAATCTCTATCACAGCATTTTTCAACCTTGGCAACTTTAAGCTGTGTGGACTTCAGTGATGGCTGGAGAATTCTGGGAGTTGAAGTCCACACATCTTAAAGTTGCCAAGGTTGAAAAACACTGCTGTATCATATACTAGAAAAATCTTTACAGCAAAACAGTAAGAATTGGAGAAATTATATGAATCCAAACCATCTAGTTGGAACTAATAGAGAAACCTTGTTAAATAAAGAGTTAGCATTTTACTTTGCATTTTAGAGCTAAAGCTTTAGCTCCAATGGAGCAGAAAGGAATGATTTACATTGAATAAACAGATAAAAAATAAAGTCTGTAACAAATCTCTAAAAAGATGTATAAATAGAAGATGTATAAATATAGTGACTGGACCTAAACATGCCTTTTAATTTTCTAGGTCAAGGAATTAGTTTGTTGGCCATTGTGGTTCTCCTGGGTGACAGTCTTTACAATTTTGCTGATGGTTTGGTAATAGGTGCAGCATTTTCATCATCAACATAAATGGGTGTTACAACAATTGCTATATCATGAAATTCCTCATTAGATAGGTAAGCAAAGTGACATATTTCCATATTTCTTATAATTTATATAATTTCATATAATGGCTAAGGACATTTATATATTTGTGTGTATTGATGTGTGCATGTTGTGTGTACGTGTTTGTGTGTGTGCCATCCAAAGGCAAACACACACACAAACTGCTTGCTAATTTGTTCCTTGGTGGCTGCCAAGCTGCCTGGCCCTAATTTTATTCTTTAGTTTCTTTAAATTAAAACGAATAAGACACTAGCATGTTGAAAAGCAAAGCAAAGCATCATCTTCAAGAATAACCTGCTTTTCTAGTAATGAAACTGGAAATAAATAATATGGTAGGTGGGTATGGTCCGGCTTGTGTGGCTTTTAATATACCAGTGTTTTATAACTGTCCAGGGCAGAATGGCATCCATTTTGTAAAGCATGCCTCAAACAAGTTCCCAACATTCTAGATATGTCCATGTCACCAAAAGATTGAGGATCCCTACAGTGGACCATGGGTGAGCCATCCAGAGTCTACAGACCCAAGGGTTTTTATGCCACCCCCTTTTTTTTTCTTAGTTGCTCCTGAATGTCAAGTCCCACATAGCTGGTAAACCAAGGAAGCAAAACCGTGAGAATTTCAGAAAGGTATCTTTTTTAGCTTGGGATAAAAATGGAATCTTAAAAACTGTAGGAGTAAATTCCCAGGTAGACTTATAATGGATTACTTAAGGTGAGTCTCTTTGAAAAGTTTTTTTCTCACAGCTCACATCTGGGCTGTTGTCTTATCCACCTAAACTGCCCCCCCTTCTTCCCCACTGTATCAGTTCAGTGATAAAGCCACTCCTCAGACAGCCTCCTGCTGTGGATCTGCTTCTTCCTCCGACATTGGAGAATCCCACCCCACCTCCATGAATTTCTTCCATTTTTCTTTTTCCCATCATTTCTGCTTTTTCCATGCCCAATAGATAACCACTGGCAGTAAGCCTTATTTCCCTTCAGGATTTCAAAAGGGGTCACTGAGACAGTAGGGAAGCCTCTACTGCCACTTCTTATGGTGAGAGGAAGATGGTGTCTGAACTTGTGAAAGTTTGAAAGTAGCTGGAGATTGGGGACCAGTTGCTGATCCCACTCCCTGGTCTGTTCAATCTCCATATATCCAGTTGGGAGATCTGAAGGAGAATTGTACTCATACGTGCTTGAACATAAGTGCAGTCCTCCATGTGATCCTGGATTCCAGACCTTGCAAAAGCTCATGGAAGTCTGAGAAACTAGATTTGCATATTCAGGGCTTGTCTTCTCCCCATTTTAGAGTCCTCACATGTTAAAATGAATGCCTGAAGAGGATTTTTTTTTGCTAAGCTTGGAAGCCAGTGTGTCTCCCACTATATACAGTACTTCAGCTTTCATATTCAGCACTCTTTGATAACAAAGGGAGAAATATTGGTTGCTATCTTGTAGAACCAGATACCAAAAATGAGTACAATATATGGGTATTCTGCTATCAGAACATGTAGAATGCCTGGGATCCAACATTAGAAAAACCTTTTAAATGCACATTCACTTTACAAATCCTTCTTTTTCCACTTTCCTATCTTCATACTAGTTAGAAACAGGACAATTTCAGCATCGCTTATGAAAGTAATATTTGACAAAAGGAACATTTTGCTTACTTATAACTAGTAGTGTGAAACTGTAGTCATACTTTATTATCCAATAAATATTTTATGTACCTCTTTCCTCCTTTTCCCCAGGAGAAAAGATTGCGGTGCTGTTAAGTACTGGGCTTTCTTCAAAGACTGCCATCTTAATGAATTTCATAAGTGCCTTTCATAGGCCTGTAAGCTTTCAGTATCAGCAGATCCTTCCATTCAAAACTGGATATTTACTGTCACTGCGGGAATGTTTTTGTATTTATCATTAGTGGAAATGGTAAGTGTCTTGTCTCATGCCCTTTAATCTTTTAAAGAACTTTGTCAGAAGTTCAGTGCTGATTATATTAATAGATTGCAATCTATTTACTAAGTGGCAAAATTGGTAGTCATTAAAAAAAAAAGTGGTCTCTTTCCCCTTTTCTCTATCTCTCCCATTTCCTTGCCCTATCTAGTGTTTAATTCAACAATATAATTAGAAGAGTTTATCAGAATATTAATGCTGCATGACTTTCTCTACTCAAGTAGTTTCATAATTGATTTATCACCCTGACACTGATGGATCTAAGATCAGCTTCCAGGCTATGAACCTAATCTTTTAGTACAGCCATTTAATCTGGCATCATCCAGATGTACTGATCTACAATCAAGCTGTTCAGGAATGATAGGAATTGTTCAATGCATCTAGATGTATCAGACTTTTAGGGGGAGAATAGTATTCTCCAGAATAGAATAAGCATTCCTTAATCCAGAATGTGGAAGTACTCTTTTGGTGGCCCTTGGAAGCCTTCTGACCCTGGCTGCTGAAAACTGAGGGCTAATTTCCTTTTTTTAAAAAAATAGAAATGAAAACTATACTGTTTTTAAGCCTTAAAAAAGGAGTATACCAGCTGTTTTTAAAATATCCTCAACATTTCCCCCTCTATAACCTACTCCTGCCCTAGCAACTTTGTGGCCCCCACTCCCAAAAACGTTAAGTGTGGCCCTTAGCCACAAAAATCTTGCACTCCTGCTTTAAGCAAACTGACCAACTACCCACAAAGTTAATCACAGCACACCAAGCCAAAACCAAAGAAATTGTATTACAGCTTATGCAGTGTGGTTCTTCACCTGGTCTCACTGTTTGGTTTGAGTTGGATCTATTCATACCATACCAGTTGCAAACAACAGTGAAGAATATAAGAACATTAGCTGCTTTTGTATGAATATTAGTAATCAGACATTTTCTTTGTTTTAATAATTTCAGTTTCAAAGGAAATATTTTTTTAGCCTAAAGTGACTAAGGCACTGCCATATGGTTACTACTATTACTTTTAGTTTTTCTAAATATTTTTTCTTATTTCTGTCTTTCCCTCTTGCTCCCAGGTACTGGTACTCTTATGTAGGCTTTCTCTTTGCAAAATTTAATATTCAGCGAAAAATTGTGAAAATGTATTCAGCACTGGAGTCCTATAGCTGCTTTTCTTTTCTAGGTTAAAGTGGACAGTGTATGTATGTTTTTTATAAAGTGCTAATTTCTACCTAAGCAGGCACTTTCCGAATGTATTGGACTATAACTTCCATAACATCCAGTGCTGGCTGGCACATATGGGATTTCTAGTCCAGCATATCTGGAAGGAGCCAGATCAAAGAAGGCTGATATAGCATGTACTTCAACCCTAAAATAAAGGATTTGGAGGTTATTAAGAGAGTTCACTATATACCTTTACTGTTGCCTCTTTACCCATAAATTAGACAATAATACTTTACATTTGAGACTGAAGTGGAATTTTTGTTTGCCATGTGGAGATTTAACTGGAGATACACAGCACTGAACCTAAAGCTTCTGCATGCAGTTTTTATTTTGACTTTGAGCTATAGCTCCTTTTACATGTGCCAGAGCCAGTAGCCCCCCCCTCCCCCCCCCCCCCCCCCCCCAGTAATCAGTAATGGGAACTGGGAACCTAACAAAAGGGAAAGCTTCATTCTCCAAACAGAGTCACACAGAGGGGGAGGAGTGACAGGAAGAAAAGCTCAGTAAATCTTGGAATACAAACATTCTATTAAAATATAGTGCATGTAAACCTATTTACTTATTTTTTTAAAAAAAATATCTGAATAACTCTCCACTTGTTACTCAATAATCCACTGAATACATACAGTTATAGTGCTGGCACAAAATGTTCAACTATGATTATTCCCCAAAGCAGGGACTCATCAGATACGTTTCTTGGCATAAGTCCTTTCAAAATATTGCAAATGTAAACTTAATGTCATTTTTTATATGGATGGCATAAAAGCTGAAATCCCAGGATGGTGTTTTTCATTTGATGAGGTCCATCCATGCTGAAGATTGCTTCCTATATTTAAAGAAACCACGGGTATAATGTTTTTACTAATGAAGTTTGTCATGTTTCCCATAAGGCTTCTTTTTCCCAGAGATTAATATATTTGGCTCTCATGTCTTATTCTTTTTTTAGCTTCCTGAAATGACTCATATTCAGCCACAGCGACCCTGGTTGATGTTTCTTCTACAGAACCTTGGATTGCTGTAAGGGTGGCTTTGCCTCTCACTACTGGCTATATATTAACAGATTAGAATATAAAATCTTCTGGAAAAACTAGTTTTGTCCAGCATCTTTTCTATGTATTTCAATAATGCTTACATAAAAGATCTTCCAAGTGAATTGTAGACCTCATATTACTGATTTTTCATTGTTGGTATCAGACATGAACAAATCAATTACTTAAATACAGATGATGTTGTATTTTAGAAATTAACACTCTAAAATGGAATGCTTGTGTTATATTTACTTCCATAAACTTAGCAAGATTCTTAAACTTATCAAGATGAATTCCCTAGAGTTGAACATCTTAATTACTGTTAAATTTTTTCTAATTCAACATTCTAGTATTTTTTTTAATAAGTGGAGAGAAAAAAATTCATTTGAATAGAACAACAGATTATTAGTCTATTTGCAGTTTTTGAAATGAATGTCTTATTCTATTGACAAGAAGAACTAAGTATTTCCCAAAATATAACTATAAATATATCAAACGGTGTGAGTGCATGTGTGTGAAATAAAGGGATCTTTTATTTTTTTCTTGAAAGCAGGGGGAATTTTGATACGTTGTATTACAACTAGAAGTCTGCAAAAACAATATTTTAATTGTATTAAACAATACTGAGTACTTATTTTTGTTGTATTTTTCCCTGTGCCAAACAGGGGGTCATACTAATAGAGAACATTATACATAGAGAACACAAGTGAACCATTCAGGAGTGAAACAGCCATGATTTTATAAATCCTGCCTCTATAAAATATGGGCACATTTCTGTTTGTGAGTGTTTGTTTCATTCTGCATTCTTTAAAGACTTTCATGTCAAATAAGATTTTCATATTAAATACAATTTACCTTAATATTCTATGTTAAATATCAGGATGTTAACAAACACAATTAAAAATAAAGACCAACTAAGATACTTTCTAGGAGTGATAAGAGAATTCATTCCATAAGCTACATATAGCAGCTAGTTTCTGCTGTCAAAGATTGGCTAGTGACAGTCATCTAGTTATATCTCATTACAATGAATGGATTATGTGGCAAACAGATTAAAGTAATTTAGGAGTACAGAACCTACGCTGTTGAGGTTGGAAACAGACAGGTTTTCAACCTCAGAAAATGGGGAATCTGACACTGGATCTTTCTCCCTGCCAGTCTCTGAAATCCTAAAGGGGCATGTAAACAGTTGGGCAGAGAATTGTGAGAGAAAGCTACATAAACTCTTTTTTGCCATGCCTTCAATCCAAGAGGAAATTACAGTAAAAGTGATTTTTAAATAGCCATGACAGAAGACACATACAAAGAAAAGACTCCAACAATCCTAATTTCTGCCATCCTAGCCTACATTTGCAGGGCTTTAGATTTCTAGAAATTTTTGCAATCTGAATACTTCTTTTTAATTCCAACAGATGCTAATATGACTCTAGAGAAAAATATAACCTCCTTAGCTGAAATGTGCAGATATAGACTGGTTTTGTATATCTAGTTAAGTAATGTTTTCCTTCACAATGATTTATGGAATAAACTAAATGTTTGGCCAAAATGCTAAGTGAAAAACAGACCAACCATGTTATGGCTTGATGCAATGTGTGAACTCAGTCATAGTTTGAACTAGCTTAGCTAACGATGTCATTGGAAAACAACAGCTAATGGTTTGTGGTTTTCTCATATGAAGCAAGTCATGGTGACATACAATTTCCACAGAGTCCCAGGCAGACAAGTTATGTTCCCTCATGCATTTCCAATGCTCCAATCTTTCTCAGTGAAATAACTGCAAATTGTCACCCATCCTGACTTAGCACATTGTGTAAATCCAGTCAATTTGATGTTATTCCAGAAACCACTGTTAAATAAATTGTGGCTTTGTGCAATACGTCTACCAGGTATGAATGTCACATATACTGTAGGCCAAAGGCAGCTTTGGATCTTTGAATAAGTATTCCTGGCCTGTTTTGGATATAGTAATCAAGACAAGTTGTTCTTTTTAATAGAAAGGAGGAACTATAAAAGGAGTTGGTACCTGCATCACACTTTTCCATTCTGGGCGCCTTCCAAATATACGGAATTTAACACTCAGCATTCACTGCAACAGTCATGATGGTTGAAGAATTCTGGAATTTTTTTTTAAAGTCACAAAAATATTACATAAGTGTATATATAACACCCTCCCCCCCCCCCCCCCCGGCCCGGTAATTATAACTATATCCCAAGTATACCTGATTTTGTAGTCTTTAAAAGGAAAAATTAAAGTTTCAATGTTAACCAAGTCTGTCCAAGGATTTTTTTCCAAGGGGAGAGATCATGTGACATTTTCTGATTGACAGAATATGTAATTTTCACAAAAATTGCTAAATCACACATCTGTGGGACTTCCAGGGGAGGAATGGCAAACTAGCACATCTCTGAATGAGTGGAGACGATGATCGTGGCAAAGACTGAAGAACCGGTGAGTAGACCATGTGCTCCGGACATCTGCTTCTCACAAGGAGACCACAGGGCAGTGGTTTCCCACAGGTTTGAGTCCCTGGAGATGAAGGGTTAAGCCATCATGCTCTCAACTGTGGTGGAGCCTTTTAAATGATACTGGGTTTGCTAACCTCACTTTCTAAACACTTTTGGAAATTATTTATTTAATCATCTTAAGTTCTTCAAAATAACAAGTTTTAAAAGCCATCTGGTGAGTTTTTCTTCATACTTGAATTAAAAAAAAATAATTATAAGCTTAAGAATTTAAAGAATTAGAAATAAATGGCAAAAAGCTAAATAAGACTCTGACCCAAGAAAGTTATAAATGAATTAAGGGTCCAGACAAATTTGGAATATTAGGACTTTTACTATAAGATTTTGGAAATAATTATATAAATAAACAGCCTTTTATGGGAACTAAATTGTTTTGTCTATCCTAAATCATAACAGAAATTTGTGACTTTATGATTTTAGAAAAATGGGGAAAAAAGGTGACAGCTTGCCCTTTGTCTTAGGTTAGTACTGGAATTTACAAAATGACACAAATGTTATGACATTTGAAATACTCCAGGAGATCTTTGAAGAATGGGGTCACAAATTAGTAGCTACAATGTCAGCAATGATGTCTACTTCTATGGATAGACTATGTCTAAAATATGTTAATTAAGGAATGACAGATGTGAAAGAAAATATTTTGAGATATTTACAGGATACAGAGATGAAACAAATTTTGCCTGTAGAAATATTAGAACCAGATGTAGAAATATTAGAACCAGAAATACTGAAAAATTTTAAAAAAAAGTGTGGATTATAAGACAGAGAAGACCACTAAAGGGAAAACACAAATGACAAGTGAAAAGAATGACCTGGGTAGGGACTTTCTACTGGATATGCAAAAGAAGTTGGTTAAAGTCTTGAAAATTAAAATGGAAATACAAATGATAAACCAAGAGAATGACTTGGATAATAACTTTTTATTGGATTGACAAAAGAGGTTTGCTAAAGCCTCGAAGGAGCCTTTGGGATGGGAAAAGGAAAAATAGAAAAGAGATCAAATCCTACGACAACATCTGAATGAATTAAAGATCAAAATTATTACAAGTAACAGGAAAAAATATAAAGTTGGTTTGTTTGACCAAGGTTAAAATAAGACATGTTTCTATAAAGTTCTGGTAACCCTTTATGACCTTTTTGCTGACACCAGGATTGAAAAGTTGATGATTTATGGATTGGCATATGGATAAAGGATGGGTTATGGGAAGAAGAGGTATTTGTTTGTAACCTTATAGAGGGTGAAGAGTTATTAAGTTTGTTTATACTTGTTGTGATGAAGATCCAAAGTAGCTTATTTAAATATTTTTTTCTTACTTTCTCCTTTTTTTTCCTTGCACCTTTTATTCTTTATATCTTTTAATAAAATTAATCAGCCATATGAATGCTTTTAAGTAAAAGAACAGCAAACAAAACACTCCATTCTAAGTTATTCAGAATTCAGTTTAGCTTCAAAATACTGAATACCTTTTTATGTTAGCCTCATCTCCCTCCCTCCACATTTCCACACTATGATTGCAGATTCCCACTAACACTTTAAATGTTTTAACCATTGTGTTGCTTCCATAGCAACTTGTGGAAGGATGGACAAACTTAAAACCTCATTTCATTTGAAATTTCAGTATGGGAAGAAAGAGATGTAGCTTAATGACATAGCACAATATTTGCATTCCTCTAGCATTGAGCCAGGATGGTGCATGAACTGTCAGTATGAGTTAATATGACTGAGTGAATTTTGACCCTGGCACTATATGTTGGCTTTTTAAAATTTTTATTACCTGTAATTCTTTGGTCATTTTTAATGTTGTCAGCCACCTAGAGTCATTTGGCAAATGGATGGCCATATAAAGTGAAACAATAAACAAACAAACAAATATAGCACCCAGGATCAAATGCCTTCTTTGGGTTAAGCTGGAACTGGTCTGACTCAGTACAAGGCAGCTCCCAATGTTCTCAAAAATTGGGAAATAGCAAATCCATTCCTGCCAGTTATGAGTCAAGTTGGTTATCAGTGACCTAACAGAAAGCGTGACAGAGTACAAGGCTCTTCATTCTGCCTCCACTTCTGGGAGCAGGTCCATTACCATACATTTGATAAATTTGTTTTTCAGCTGATGACCAGCCATTCTGAACTGATGAGCTCATATGGAATTATGGAAGTATGGCATGACCACTCTCACCAATTGGAATGGTTACCAATAGGGAGGAGGGTTTGCCTGTTCATGAAATGGCAGTGCTGGTCCCAAACACATTATTTACCAGGAGGCAAATGGATCAAAGTCATTCTCTGCCACCCCTTCTAACCCAAAGTATGTTGCTTACTGCCTCCCATTTAGTTTTACCTTTTTTTTCTGGGTGCACGTCTGGACAAAGACTAGATTGCAACCTTGTGCCAGAATGTTTACAGGTCCTGTATGGGAGCATTCTTATAAATTAATACATTTAGAACATGCTAGCTTCCAATCCATTGCTAATGTATTAAAGGAATGTTTAGAGTGTTGGAGAAGTAGGAGCGTGATGGGCACCAAGGGAAGAGTCTCTGGACATTTTAATATCAGTGGGCTCTACACTGGCTACTCTTAACCAATGTACATGTGTTTTTAAATCCAAAGAATTAAAATGTCGTAATTGTGTAAACACAATATAAGAACATTCTTGTTTTAGAAGAAAGTAGAGTTTTCTCCCACTCACTCTAGATAGAATACTTCATTTACTCTTATGAAACATATATACTTCTTTCCATACATGGACATGGATTACTGGGAGAAGACTGAACGTGTGAAGTTAGCATACTAAATTATTCTGCTAGATCCTTTGGTCCCAGACCCATTTAAGTTAGTTAGTTAGTTAGCTATTGTTTTAATCTATACAGCATGCCCTCTGAAACAAAACAAAAAATGCATTTACTAGTTGAAACATCTCAGTCTTCAGCTAGGTGCCAAGAGCATAGGAGAAGTCAATCCTTACCACAAGTCTTGGCCTCAGGGTCCTTGGTTCTAATACTGGAACCAAGATTAAAAAACTGATCTTTATATTACAGAATATTCCACTGACGTTTCTCCCATTAAGCAATTTTTTTCAGCAGTCCACAGCACTGAGTAACAGAACGAAACAGATTGTAAGGGCATAAGTGATATGTATGACAAACAACCCAAGTTTAAAAGAGAAGAGGAAGCATTTTTTAAAAGATCACTTTTCCAGACATAAATGCCTGATCCAATATTTAATTATTCTTTCATTACATTTTATCTGAATATAAAATTAAGTTAAAAAGTGGATATCTGCTCTCTGTTTTCACAACACTGTTGTGCTGAATTGACAATATCCATGCATTGCTAAATGTGAATAGTAGTTCTGAGAAAGATTGTGTCTCATCAGGTCTGGATTTTTATAAACTGGCAATCCCAAACAGATTGCCTATGAAGATAAATTAGCACCCATACGAAGAGTTATAGAAGATGTTATTTAATATTAATTGTGCAGGTTATGTAGTGCAAGCAAAATACTTCTTTGCAGAGCCTTATTTAATATATGTTGCATTTGAACTATGCAATTAACCAGGCCATACCTACCTTATTTAATAATATATTCCCTGCATTTTTATTTTTTGCTATTTCCTGGTATTGTGTGCATGTTAAACTGTATACTGAATTCTTAGGAAGAAGCACAGCTCAAACAAAATGCAATAATTGTGATGTGCCAGGAGCATTTTATCGCACTTTTAATACCTGCTTTATAGACTACTGAAAAGGAACTGGAAACTGGTCTTTCCCTCCTGACAAACCTGCAGTCAAGACAGTGGCTACAACCATATGATTGAAGCCCTGTACATTGTGATGCACATAAAAAAGGGGTTGAGCTTTAATCACATGGTTGTGACCACCATCTTGACTTTTTGACTCCCCTCTCCAGACACCATTGCTATCTCTGTTAATCTTATTCAATTTCTCTGGTCCAATACTTCTTTATAAGCAGGTAAAGAATCTCTTTGTGGATGACTGGAATGTGTGCTTGAGAGATCACCACCATCAGATTAATGTTAGATTGATGCCTATCAGAAGGACAGTTTTGTGGTCATGTTAAGCAGGTAAAAACACTGAATAGAAATGGTTATTGTATCTTTCTTCAGCCACACCATCCCCTTTTTTCTGCTACTGCCTTTATATTCCTTATGCTTACTTTAATTCTTTCCTGCCTTCCTAGTAGAATGAGAAACCTGGGAAATAGAGCACTACATCTCATGGCTGTTTGGTGTTTTACATTTTCCTATGGTGAAACAGAATAGCAATTATATTAGCTAATACTGTAAAATCCTCCAAAACTGAGATTAATTGCCAAATGTTCCAGGAAGCTTATCATCATAACCCCTCTTAACCCCACTTGCCTTGCTTTCAATTTATATGCTATGGTTGGCTTTGTGACACATCATGCAATATCATAGACAGATCCAGGGAAGGGCCAATGAATTGGTTTTGTTTCAGTGGAAGTGCCCCTCCCCTTCCAGTATTTCATTTAGAAACTATAGTGGAAAACATGCACACTCAAAGCAAAAAAATCCAACAAGAACTTTGTTTTTCTTGATTACATTGTGATTCTATCACAATCTGGATTTCAAACCTCCATAGGAGTCTAATCTTTCTTTGCTCCTGGAGAGTAATATTAATAGAAGTTGTATGTGAGACTCTCCCATTGCAATAAGAGAATAGACCCTTTGAGTTAGTATTACTGTAAGAACAGGGATTCCAGCTGAGTTCATATTTCAGAGTATTTAACATGGAGTTAGTATGGGTCATGCAATGCTATAAAAAAATAAACCAACTTTAAATGCTTATTAAGAATGAAATTAATTGGGCAATGGGAACAGCAATATTTTCAATAAAAATGTATAATTGAATCACTATATGGGGTTCCAGGATACCATTACTGTTGCTCTTTGCCATGTCATATTATATTATATTATATTATATTATATTATATTATATTATATTATATTATATTATATATTATATTATATTATATTATATTATATTATATTATATTATATTATATTCCTTCATAGTTTCTGTCTGTGGGAGCTACTATTACCTCTCCAAATGAGTCTTACAATCACCCTTTGGAGGGAGTACAAGGAAATACTTGCCTTCTGCAAGCTAAAGAATAATGTTTGCTCTCCCAATTCCCTGAAGTTATTGCTCTGCTTGCTGCTTATGGCACAATATGCATGTGTGCTTGTGACCATGGAGAAGAGAAGTGCTATGGGACTATCACTTATACCACAAGGGAGTAGAGGAAAAGTGCACAAGAGCACACACAGGCATGTTATTTTACTTATAGAGGTGCTTACATGTTGGCAGTGGTGCCACCAAGGTAGGACTTGGTAGTAGTGGTTCAGGGCCTCACTCAGCAGAACAAGCAGTATTCTTAAATGTAGTATGGCTCATTTATTACAAATTGAAATATGTCAAATAGAATACCATGGGATGGTACCAAACCTAATCTTATAACTAGAGCAGACCTACTGAAATCAGTAAAACCTGAATTATTCTTAGTCAACATAATTTCAGTGGACTGATTCCACTGAATGTAGCAACTGTGCTATAGTTCATGGCAATACAACCATGAAATCTACAAGTGTGAAATTTGAATTTCCACATAAAAGGCAATTTCATGATATGTGAAACAGTATAAAAGAAAATAGACATGAGTCCGGTAGTACCTTCAAGACTAACCAACTATACTGGGATATAAGCTTTCATGAGCAGCAACTCAATTCATCAGATGCCTATCTAATTTATGAAATGTATTCTCCAATCTGTGTTGTGACTACAACTTTCAGAATTCCCACTTGCCATGCTGGATGGGATTCTCAGAGATGTAGTCCCAACATAACAGAGGGACATCAGATTGGGAACAGCTCAACTAGATGACAAAACTTGGCAAGATCATGGATTCCTGAATTCTTGTTGCATAACTTCTCACTGGTAGCACAATGAAAGTGGTCATGTTGAAAGAGGACCTGCTTGGAAAGCTAGCTGGATTAACCTATTCATTGAGAAACACCCATCTGCCATAACAGATTTTAAACATGCATTTGATGTCAGCTTTGATTTTATTACCAGAGAAGAGTAATATAAACCAATATTTGTATATTTAATTTTCTATAACAGTAGTTGAGTTGGTTATTTGCAGGAATTTTTGTAGATTATAGTCAATTTCAGCATACAGAAACCCCTGCAAACTATTCATTATTTATTTAAAGTATGTTATCTATCTATACAATTCAACATCTTCCTGAAGACTCAGAAATAGCATTTTAAAAATCAGTGCTATAGAAGCCTCTGATCTAAGCCTTACAGTCTGAAGGCCATCAATGAAGGAAAGACAGAAAAAGTATATTTTGACAATAGTTGCCAAGTTGGACAGACAGTAATAGAGAAGATCATGGAACTGAACTATGCGTTATGGCTTAGCATAATGTGTGAACTAGGCCAGCAGTGGCTTATTCAATGAGATGTGTATAAATTAAACATGGCTTGGTATTTTTCTGTGTTCTGATTCATTCAAAAGCTTTGGAAGCCATGGTAATAATGTAAAAACTCTATTTGTGGCAAGACAGTCATATTTGCCATGAGCAAAATGTGCAGATGCCACTATCCACTGTGCTTAGACATACTAATTGTAGGTTTTACATAATGCAAATGAGTCAGATAACTGATTAGTTTCAATTCAAGTCAAAGATTAAGAAACACTAGGTTTTCAAGATATGAAAACTGACAGCAGTGCTAATCCTTTAAAAAAAAAAACACAGTAGTGCATCCAATAATAATAAGAATACATTGAAAGATCTGCTTCATTTTCTCTCCCTTCCCCCCCCCCCCAAACTAAGCACACTCCTCCTATTTTTAGCTAAGTCAGTTTAAATTCATACTGAAACCCAGAGTTGTATTAAAACACTAGCTTGATAGCCATACTTGACCATAAATTGTGTGAAGATTCCTGCACAGAATTGTTTACGGGGAGAAAGGAAGGGAAATTATCAGTTTCTTTTCTGCATCCAGTATGGTACTCAGGTAGGGAGGATACCTTTTCTGTATGTAACAGCTGTCAGTTTTTCTTATGCAAGGCCAAAGAGGCTGAGAAGTTATTTTGTAAACTAACAACATCTTGAAATCATGCAGAATAAGATTTATGGAATTCCTTCTAACCCTTCTACTGGCAATAGCCATATGAGGTGTCTGTATTTTCTTCTCTGTAATGAAGTAATGTGTTGCAACTGAGGGTTTTGTTTTACGTATGCACTTGTCTGCATGCATTCTACTTAGGCTTAGCGTGGAAGAATGTAGTATTCTGAGCTACTGCCCAACTTTTTCTTCCATAGATCCCTGGCTGCATCTATCTGAAATTTGGATCTCTTCTGTTGTTTTCAGAGTTATCTGGCTGACAGAGTCCTGAGCCCATTTACATAATTTTGTTGTAGAAAGAAATATTAAATGAGACCTATCTTCCCCAATAACTTTAATCTGGTCTTGGGTAGTCGGCTGAAAGCTTCCTTAGTGCAGCAATTGCTGTTCAGCTACAATCTCCTCTGCCTGTCTCCTTGCTTTGAAAGAAAAGCTGACTTACACCAATAGGAGATTTGTACAATACAAATAGAAGGCATGGGTAGCTTAATCTAGATTTAACTCTGGCAAAGAGCTAATATCACCTTACCTACACACATACATTCCACACCAAGATCTTTTTGGGTTTTGTCTTCAGTGTAGGCTGTATAAATTTAAATGAAGCAATGGTCCAGCTTGCTCTAATGCACCTTCCTATGTTTCTCTGCATGTATGAAATGACAAAGAAGAACCTATCTGCAAAACTGTGTATCAATATAGGTATGCTTTTCAGGTTAACTGTTGAGCATATTCTTCATGGCAAACCTCTGTATCAGGTAGGAAATGTTTTCAGGTAAAGCACCTAGCAAAGTTACAATGTCACAATGGGTCTATCAATCACAAGCAGAGGCATCATGAATAGAAATTTCAGAAAGCCATGCCTGAGAACATGATAGCTACCTTTTCCCCACATAATTGTCTTTCAAGAATTGTTCAAGGAACAAGAATGGTGTATTTCTCTAGCCTCATTTAGAAAAGAATACAGCATAGTCATGAAAAAGCACTGACTATCCTAAAAACCTGAAACTGAAATACATTTCTTTAATAGAATATAACTTGAAAACTTCTAGGAAGTTTTAATTCTATTAATTAAACTTCCTAGAAGTTTAATATTCTTCTAGGAAGTTTTATATTCTATTAAAGAAAATACATTTCTTTAATAGAATATAACTTGAAAACTTCTAGGAGGTTAAAATAGAAAGACTTTGCTTCTAGTACTTGGTGCTGAAAACCAATTATTAATAAATGGGAATCTGCAAAAAGGGACAAAGACTCAGAAATTTCTGAGTCTTCAGGAAGACGTTGAATTGTATAGATAAATAACATACTTTAAATAAATAATATATAGTTTATTTGTACAAAACATTAATAACTATTAAACCAAAAATTTTGTGTTCACATAACATGCTATGCCAAAATAAAGAAACTGTTTTATAGCTTAATGCAATGGGCTGTTTCATACTATATGCTAAGGAATAACATGGTTGGTTTGGTTGTGACTTAAGCATTGTCATTCATAAATTACTTACAGTTTAGCCTGTTTGTGAACATAGCCAGAAGGAGCATCTTTATGACAAGAGCCCTATTCCAGCTTCAAACTATTTTCACTTAAGACCTGGCTTTAGGCATCATGCTTTGCCATGATTTTAGAGATGGGTTGTTGAATAAGCCATAATAGGAGGGATTAAACCATTGTTTTAACCCATAATCCATAGTTTACAGAGCATAATAGTTTTGCTCATGTAATTGTCTAAACCATCCCAAACCAACTTACTATGATGTGTGAACCCAATCTGCAAAACAGGGAGCAAAGTGCACTTATTGTCAGCTAGTATATTTACAACCTAAGGTCTTTATGCATAAAACAGTTCTACTCTTCTTCATGTTTTCAATGAATGTGGCTTGACAATGAATATAGGATTACATTTACTAATGCAATTTTTATCATTAAGCAGTAAGTATGGACAAAATATTGTAGGAATTCCAACAAATGCAATATACAGTATTTCCATTTCTAGGAGAATGCTGACTTATAATAGTTAAATTACACTGAGATTAATTAGAAGTGCAGGAACTTATGTACAGAAGTTGATGAGATATGAAGTTCATAAGTTTTGAAATATGTGAGCAGCAGAATTGACACCTTTCATCTGAAGCCATGTTTGAAATTAATCTAGAAGTGCTGCATGGTAAAATTATGAAAGAAGCTCCAGCTTTTTTCAAATAATTATATTTCTCTAGTTTTGTTACTGTGCAATCTACTACTAGTTTTGTCCAAAGAAAAAGATAAGGCAAATCTGGTGGTTCATGCTCAAGCAAAAATATCTGAGAAATTTTAAGGGAAGCATTAGTTTATGTGTTACAAGAAACCTAGTTATTTTTAGATTTAATGTGCCATTTCAGTTCAGAACTGGGGTTAAGGTGAATTAGCTAACAGAAAACTTGGGGTAAAAGCTGTAGTTAAGGCACCTATTTTGACTAGAGTTTCCACTCAATGTTTTATTGATGGATTGATATGATTTCTGTATCATTGCAACGCTTCAAACTCTAAATAGTATATGATTCATAGATGTAATATATGCTTATTTACTTCATTTATTTATTTGTTGAATTTATATAGCTGCCCATCTCGCAAAACAAGTGACTCTGGGAGGCATTATACAATGTTATATAATTCTGTAACAAAACAATAAGAAACAATTAATTAATCTAGCAATTAATAGCAACATTGTAATTCTGGCACCAGCTGCATTCAAACTAATTGGTCTCCAAAGTTTTTTTTTGGAAAAGCCAAATCTTAACAAGTTTCCAAAACTGATCAGAACAGGAGCAGTTGCCTCAGGAAGCACCGTGGACCCGCTTGTTTATTGGGAGGACAACCCAGTCACAAGCCAGCATTGGTATTGTCAGTGAATCAGTAGCTTCTGAATTAATAGCCACTTCCATCTTGGCCTGGGCCTGTTTCTCTCCACAGAGACCCTGATAGCATATAAACACCAGATCAGGACTTCCACCATTTCTGGACTTCCGGAGGAAGAAATGGCAGATTGAAGTCATCTCCACAAAAAGCTGAGCCAATAACCATGGCGGAATGAAGAGCCAGTGAGTAGACTGGGCCTTTGATAATTCCTCTCCAGACAAGGAGAGGACTTGAGATCTCCCACAAGTGCATCAGACAGTTGCTCCTTGTGAGGAGACCACAAGATAGTGGTCACCAGTGGGTCTAGAGCCCTGGGAGATCAGGGAATAGCCATCTTGCTCAAACTGCAGTTGGTGCCTTTGAAAGGACACTAAGTTCACATACTTCCTTTTCTAATCACTTTTGGAAATAGCTTGTTAACTGCTTTTCAGCTATTAGAAACCTTTGGATTGACAAGTTTGACAGCAGCGGGTGAGTTTCCTTCAATCCTTAGCAAAAGAAAATTTTAACTACAAGATTAAGAACTTTTTTTTAATAAACAGCAAAAGGGTGATTAAAACTCAGATTTTAGAAAGTTACAAGTGGACTAAAGGTCCAGATAAATTTGAAATAACATTTTGAAATTAATTACAAAGAATACTTCCTGTGTGAAAATGCTTTTGTTTTGATTTTTTTTAAATAAGATTTTAAAAATTGGACACTAGACGGAACTAGAGGGAACTAAAGAGTACAATTAAAGGAGAAGAACACATAAATTCAACTTATAATTACAGAATGAAGCAAAATATTCTAGCATTGCACACACTGAAGGGTATTTTTGAACAATGAAGTTAATTTGGAATATTCTCCCCCCAGAGGTGCGGTGGGCCCCCACCTTCCTGGTTTTATGAAAAGGAGTAAAGACCTAGCTCTGCCAGCGTGCATGGGGTGACATGAGCTCTAACTGTCCGTGGGGGTGGTTAGTCCCCTGACAATGCTCCCCGAGTTATTTGTCAACTCTCCATCTTTCTTGGAAGTTATTTATTATTAGGATTGTTTTATATTGTATTTTAATGAATTTTATCTTTGCAGTAAACTGCCCAGAGTCATTCAATGAGATGGATGGTAACAAATTTGATATATAAATAAATAAAATAAATATAAAATTTAGTTCAATATTTTTGAACTCAGAAGTTAATTTTAATAGTGTAAACAGAGACATCTGCTTCTATGGAGAGACTGGGTCTAAAAGATGTTATGGAAGAGGAGCAAGTTTTACCTGACAAGATTGAGACTGAGCTGAAAGTGGATTTAGAAATGACAGGCTAACATGGAAAAAGATGTTACACTGGACATATAAAAGAAACTGGCTGATGTCTTAATAATTAAAAGGGATATACAAACAATAAACCAAGAGAGTGACCTGGATAATTTTCCTATATTAGATTTACAAAAGAGGCTTCTTAAAGTTTTGAAGAAACTTGTGAAAAGGGACAAAGAAAAAATGAAAGTTCTATGACATTATTTGAATGGACTTGTGATGGAATGGAATTATGAAGGCCAAGCTCAGGGAGATAAGCGTTTTCTTAGTTCACCGAAAAAGCATGGGAACTACAAGAGGATGAGGCTGGCACCTCCCTGAGGAATTCACGGTGTTGTGGCTGGCTGGCTTGGGAGCTGGGGTTTCAGTCTGGGAAGATTCTTGCTAGAGGTTGTAGCTAATAAACATAGCTGAACTGATTTTGCATTGTCTCTTGGAGTTCCTTGGGCTAAACCTGACATCAATCTTCCCAGACTGAAACCCCAGCTACCAAGCCAGCCAGCCACAACACCGTGAATTCCTCAGGGAGGTACCAGCCTCATCCTCTTGTAGTTCCCACGCTCTTTCAGTGAACTAAGAAAACGCTTATCTCCCTGAGCCTGGCCTTCATAATTCCATTCCATCACAGGACTAAAGATTAAGATTGTTGATTGTTGTTAAGTAAAAGGAAGAAATATAAAGTTGGTTTATTTGATCAAGGTTAAAATAGATATGTTGTTATCTCTGGTAACCCTTCATGAACTTTTGCTGACACCAGGACTGAAATTACAATGCTTTATGGATTTGTTTATACATAAGAGAAGGGATATGGGAAGAAAAGATAATTTGTTGTATTTTAAGAGGAGGTGATAAGTTACTAAAATTATTTATACTTGTTGTGATGAAGGTGGGAAGTCACTTCTTTATATATTTCTTTTTCTTTACTATATTCTTTTCTTTCTTTTCTATTTCTCTATTTTTCCCTTTTTTCTTTTCTGCACCTTCTACTCTTTCTTTATATTCTTCCATTTTTTTAGTTTGTATTAGTTTTTACTGTTGTAATTATAATCTTTAATAAAATTACTATTAAAAAAGGACTTCCACCACTTCTTCCATTTGATCCTGGTCTTTTTTTGGGGGGGGGGAGGGTATAATTTTATTACAGATTAAAAAAAAAACTAATACAAACTAATTTAAAGTAAGGAATAGAAAAGAAGAAAGAAATCAAAGAGAAAGCTAAAAATGCAAGAAAGGAAAAAAGTAAAAGAAAAATAGAAAAGAAAGAAAAAAGATACAAAGAAGTAGCTTCTGATCTTCTTTACAGCAGTTGTAAGTACAATTAATTTACCTCTTACTCTATGGTTACAACATAACTCTTTTTTCTATAACCTATTCTGTCTAATCATCAAAACCATAAATCATAAGTTCATTTTTTTTTGTTTCACGCAAAAGGTCTATACATTTGGTCCAGGACTGATACACAACTGAGTATCATCAGCATATTGATGTTACTTCACCCTGAACCAACAGATGAACTTCACTAGAGACTTCAGGCAGATACTAAACAGAACTGGGGAAAAGACTTTGTGCTGGGACACCCCATAATGGTGTACCTAAGGGCTCCTCCCCACCCCAGCAATCACCAACTAGCCACTTAGGAAGGCACACAGCCATTGCAATGTGTTGCCCCCCACTACCAACCCAGGAGGATATTGTGGTACAAGTATTAAAGGCCACTGAGAGTTTCAGTGGGAAGAGGATATTCCCTACATTCAAGTCTCATCACAAGTCATCAGTGAGAACAATTTCCATCCAATGCCCATGCCTGTAGTCCGCTTAATATAGATAATCTGCTTAATACCAAGTCCTTGGTACTTGATGCCTCATCTTTTTCTCTAAAACCTTCCCCAAAAAGGAGACTGTTGGAAATACTATTATAGTTGTTCATAGATTTTGGATCCAAGGCAGGCATCTGTAGGGAGGGGAAAACCAGTGCCACTTCGAGGCTGTTAGCATCTCCCCTTTCCTCAAGAAGGTGGCATTTGTTGTTTAATTTATTAACTCTATATTCCATATAATTGGGACCCAAAGGAGGGAGTTACTTTAAATTTAATTCGATCTGGGCTAAAAAAATCCAGGTGACCACTAGATGGCAACACAGAGATGCAGAATTCTCCCAGACTTGATAGCTCATTTTATCCTCTCTTCTGGTCTCCAGATAAAAAGACAAGTGACTGAAATAGTCACAAAACAGCAGATGTAAAGGGGTCTGTGTGAAATGTGGCTATAAAAGAGGTGGGACTTAGTTTTCTCCTACAAACATTTCCAATTTTTAATTATTAAAAAAAGATCCTCAATAACAAGGAAGTAACAGCTAACCAGCTATTATAAAGTTGTTTGGGATACTGTATGAGGTGGCTGCCACAGAGCAAATTGGGACCACACCCAGTTTGCTGGGTCCATCTGGTACTAGGCCATAGTGCATCTTTAGAGGAAGGGGGTTCCAAAGCATAGGGGCACAGACGGATTTTGCACAGCTACACCTTGTGTGCCAATTGCAACCTTTCCTGGATCAAGATGGCTTGCTCACAGTCACTCATGTCCTAGTTACCTCCTGTTTGTAACATGCTCTACATATGGCTGCTCTTGAAAAGCATATAGAAGCTAAAGCTGATAAAATGACTGGGCATTGAAGAATGTTTCCAGTTATGTTTAGATGAACTCACTACTTCAGGACCTGCACTGTTTGCCGGTTGGATTCTGGATTGGATTCAAGGTGATCATTGTCACCTTTAAGGACCTACATAGCTCTGAACTTAGTTATCGGTGAGACCATCTTCTCCTATATTAATCTATCTAGCTAATCACATTGAACAGGGTTAAATCCCTTCAGGTCCCATCTATTTTAGAATGCTATCTGATGAGGCCTAGGAACATCTTAAAAACAACTCTGAGTGGCTTACAATCAATAAAACAATATACAGCTAACAGCAATAAAACTAAAAACAGAAAAACCTGGCGCCACAACTATACTTCTCTGATGCCCCCCCCCCCCATTCTTGTTCCACCCTGACCTCATCCTATCCCAATGCTGGGGAAAGAGCCATGTTTTAAGTGCTTTCTGGAAGAATGGCAGGGGCCTATCAGATCTCGGGGAGATGGTGTTCCATAGGGCATTTTCAATCACTGCCCTATGGAGATACAGTCTACCTATTCCTTTCTGGTTTTAGGAAAGCAATTAAAATCTGGCTTTTCCATCTGGCCCAGGAGGAAGGCATGTTGTTAAGTTGTGATGTATTGGCAGACACATGACTTGTGCATTTTTCCTTTATTGCTCACGGCTCTAAGAATTTTTAAATAATTCTTTATGGAAGTGTTTGTTTATATTTCTTCAAGAGATTTTTTAAATGATATTTTTGATTGTTAGTCATTCAGAGCCACCAGGAAATGGCAAATGAAAATAATAAATAAATAAATGTGCCTTACCAGTAGTATGTTGTGTGATATATGGTCAATATCTTAGATCATTTCATTCTGGGCTCTTACTTTTACTCTGGACTTTATGGTTTACTTCACATACTGTGCTAAGTCTAGCTTATTTAACTATAGTTTATTGAATGAATCACAATTGGCTAGTTTCATATAACATGCTTACCCAAGCCAACACCAATTAACACTTCGGCTTAGTCTGATGTGCAAACTGGAGTATTCTCTGAGTGCATTGGGACAACAACTAAAATTCCTAGGCAGCATTTAGACAACACAAAGTTAGAGAAGGCTACATTAAATCTTATGGTTGCGTAAGGTAATATTAAATATCAGTTTCATATTAAAAATCTAAAGGGTATCAGATTAGGAAAGGCAAATTTAAAATCTATGGTTGTGTTAATTAATATTAAATATCAGTTTAATTTCATAAGACATTGGATGCTTCTTCAGTCCAGTTTCACAACTTAAGCTTGCAATATCCTTAGATGTTTGAAGATACCTGAAAGAGAGTAACTGCATTTTGTAACATTCCTTGTTTGACTTTAGAGATAAACAGTCGTATGAGTTTATGAATGATGAATGATGATAAAATCCATCTTTGTAGGTCTGCTTTGCATTCTTCCCTTCTGACTATTTCCTTATACAGTTGCTTCATACAATGGTATGTTTAATGTATCAAACGCCTCTCACTGTATTTCAAGTAGGTATCTGGGAAGAATGAACACAAAATACTGAAGCAATTTGGCCAAATTTCATACCACTTTATTCTGCATTTAGGCACTCCTATTTCAGAAGTTAACTAAACTTTACATTTATTGGTGACTGGAAACCCCTTATGGACTATTTGTGTAAAAATGAAAAAAATGAACTTGTGATTTATTGTTTTGCTGATTAGACAGGATAGATTATAGAAAGAAGAAGTCATGATATAACTTAGAGACAGAGGTTAAAATATAATTGTACTTATAACTGCTGTGAAGAATATTGGAAGCTACTTCTTTATATCTTTATACCTTGCTTTATGTCTTTTTTTAAATTTCCTACTTTTTTCTATTTTTTTCTTATTGCATTTTTAGTTTTTTTATTTCTCTTTCCTTTTTGTTTTCTCTGTACTATTTTAGTTTGTATTAGTTCTTATTATTGCTGTTAAAACTTTCAATAAAAATTATACATATATGTATAAAAGAAGTAAACAAAACTTTAAATTCCTGTCATATCCATTCCTGAAAACAAGTAAAAAATAAAACCCTATAAACTACTGGCATGGTGTAGGAAAAATGAGCAATTGAACCTGCAAAGTAGAAAACATCATACAGTATAAAGGAAATAACTGTAAGCAAATGGCTGAGACTATATTCTAATCTTTTTAATATATGAAGAAAAATATCACCATTCTTAAAAATATAATAATTTTTTATATTTATTATTTTTTATACCTTTATTATATTAATTTGTCAAGGCATCCCGAGGTACAATAATAAACCTATTTTATAGTGTAATAGATAAAATCACTGTAATACTCTAAAGCAAAGATGGGTACTATGTTGTTGGCAAGCTTAGAGCTGGGATAGCACAATTAGACTAGCAAAAATGTGGTTGCATAATCTATATTGTGTGAATGCAGCCAGGATGGTTAGCTTATGGTTCAATGTGCTGTATAAGGTAACTAAGGCAAATATCTAAACCAGTATCAGTAATCATGGGTAGTGGGTTGGGTGACCACAGACATAGCTTAATGGCAGAGCATATGGTTTGAAATAAGGATCCAGGTACAATTCTTGGCATTCCCAGGTAAAGCTGAAAACCCAGAATGCTGTTTGAAGCTGTCAGCTAGATGAACCAATGGGATGATTAAATAGCTGGGATCACACAGTGCAGAGTTACCACATCTGGGAGGCAAAGCTCTAGACAGCCAGAAAAGGCAACAGAGAACAAGGATTTACTGCATCCCTTTCTTGCCATTGTGTGGTCATCTGGATTTCTGCAATACAGTCCAGTTATAGTAGCCCTAACACGCTGCACTAAAAATAGTATTATGGTTAACTCAATGTGTACATCCTACTGTTGTAGATTGTAAATCATCTCTTCCTTGCATATTTCTCAGTCTGCCTCCAAGAAAAGATTGAGCACGCCTCTATATAAACCTCTTGGCTCTTCATTGGTTACTGCCTCCTCCACTGGTTTACTTCCTTCTACCTCCTTTACCTGTTTGTGCTTTCTCTTTCTTCAGGCAACACAACAAGAAAAATTGTGCTTGATCATTGAAACAGAGTGAATGAGCAAGAGACACCCGTTTACTCACCCTTTGTCAATGGCTATGTTCATATGACATACTACCCCATGATCAACTTGGTTTACTCAATTTTCTGGGTCGATCTGACACACTAATTCATAAAGCAAATACACTAAGTTTAACAAGTTAGTGGCTAGTTTGTAGTTCATTGTGTTCTGTGAATATAGCTGGTAGAACGTATGCAGGATTTAACTATTTTGGACCAATCCTCATAAACATGTGACTTAGGTGGAGAAAGGAATGTTAGTTGTTATGGCTTCCATTGCAAAGAACAGTGTCTGCATAGGATCTAGATATCATAATCAAAGCAAGAATGACAGAGTGGCATGAGGCCAAACCAATGGGATAGAACGGCAAAACCTCACAGCAATCCTGCCTGGCCAACAGGAGCTGGGAAGATGACAGATCTTGTCTGCAACAATCACAACTTCCATCTCCATGCTCATTCAACTATCCCCACGAGAAGGCTCCAGGCACAGCAAGATGGAAAACATTACTTTTGTCCTGCAACAGTTCAGCCCAATTTCAGTCTGCTGCTGCAACAAATCGCCAACAAGATAGAGGCTCTGGTGTGAGGACATGGCCAATGCAACCGATCAGGATGCCAACTCTGAGCTGCCCAGAGTTTTAGTTTTAAGATGGGTGGACAAACAAGTATTTTAAATAAATAACTAAATAAATAAAATGACAAAGAGGCACTGTGGAAGAGCCCAGAGAGAGAAAGCAAGTGACTGAGAGGATGAGGCAGCCCGCATTCACACACTATGCTAAACCATGATTAAGTGAATGATATTACAGTTCATCCTATCATAATATTAACCCAATTGCTTGGGCCTGTACAACATGGCAGCATCAATTAATCAGTTTGGTTGGAATGTATAACACACTGAACTTCAAACTAGCCCATCACATTTTAGCTCAACATGTACTGCAAGTCCAGCTATAATTGCTGTGTGCTGGTCTGTGCTCAGAGCAGGGTCAGCTCTAGACATTTTGGTGCCATAGGCAAAGTTATATCCTGGTGCCTGCTACGGTTTGGCTCATCTTTGAATTTTGTTAGGAATTTCAAAAAGATGTCCTCTTGTTTCTTTTTTTCTTCATGTTTTTGAGCTTTATGCTTACGATTTTCAGCCCCAGTTAATTTTTTTCTTTTCTCAAACATTTTCACCATTTACTGTTTACTTTCACAGTAAATAATTTCAATTACATCAGCACCCATTGTTGTCATATGGCAACAATTCCACAAAATTATATTTAACTCTCAAACAGGCACGCTGGCACATCAAGTGCGCTGTACCACTTTTCCGAGTATAAGTTAGATAAGCTGATAGTCACATGACTTGCTCGCTCAGTACCTTCCTATCAGATCTTTCTCTTGCTTCCGTAATATTATCAGTTTCCTGAAATCCATAACTGTAATAATAATTTCCTTTTGGTGACTTGCAAAGTCTGGTTAGTGTGCTATTCACTACCACTCAACCAGTTTTTGAAAAGGATAGAAAGAAAAAGTTCTAAAGCAGCAAGGAAAGATTATTAGATTTTATACTCTTTAGTATTGTATATTTCAGAAGTCTTCAATTTTGGTGCCCCTCTAAAATTTGGCATCCTAGGCCTAGAACCGGCCCTGCTCAGAGACCATCTTTAATGGTGCACACCTGGAAAGTAAGTAAGAACAGCCTTTGCTTACACTCTGGACTGTTCATACAACACATGAGGCCATCGGGTCATTTCACTGGTTTCAGCTTTGCGCAATACATGAATCCAGACATTGTGGCTTCTACACCAAGGTCGATGGGGTAAGCTGCCATGCAAGCCTGCTCCATGGGGGGGGGGGTTCTTTACATGAAAACAAACCGTGGCTTAGCAAGAAGTGCCCCCCATCACTGCATCTACCTCGCACTGGGTGGGCCCCATCCCCTCAGCCACAGCGTCCAGCGCCAGAGAGGAAGAGGAGGAGGCGAGAGCCGCTGCCGTTTTCGCTTCTCCGCACACGCCCCCCGAGAAGGAACTGGAGGGGAGGCTCCGTGAGGGGACTTCCACGCAGGCCTCGTGGGGCAGCCGCTCCCGCCTTTTTCGGCCCCTGCGGCAAGGCGAACGGGAAAGGAAGGCTGCTGGTCGCGGCTCCTCGCCCAACTTTGTTTTGGAAAGAAAACGTCAAGCCATCACCTCAGCTTTGCCCGCGGCGCGCTGCTTCTTCTGACTCGTTTGCTGGGGGTAGTAGGAAAAACAAGAGAAAAGGGTCGCGGCTGTCCCTTTCTGCTTCCCTCAGGCGCCTCCCCGTCTCCTCCCCTCAGCCGTAGTAGCAGCTGCTCTCCGAAGCAGGAGCCGCGCTTCTTGAGGCAGGGCGAGGCGAGGGGAGCCGAGTCGCTGGACTACAGCCCAGAGCCTCCCTCCTCCCCCCCCCACTTTTTAACCCCCGCCCTCCCCTTTCCCTTTCCTTCGCCGTCTCCTCAGTCGGTCAGCCATCGAGCCGGGAGGGAGGCGAGGGAAAAGGCACTGAAACGTTTCAAAATGGCCCGTCCCTGAGGGATTAGCAGAGCTTTCCTCGAGGAGCGGCAGCGGCAAAAACCTCGGCTCGTTTGCAGTTGCTCCGCCGAGGCGCTTTCTCGTTGGGACTGACTCCCTTCCCTCTCCAATGGTCCAAAGTGACCTGTCCAAATCGCCTCCCATCCCAGAAGTAGCGGCGGCGGCGGCGGCGCAAGAGATGCAGATGGACCTCCTGGAGAATCCCCCGGCGCTCGTTACGGCACTGCAGGTACGACTTGGGGGCGTGGGGAAGCCGTGGTGAGGGGCTCCCCCGAGGCGCCGCCACCACGTGCGTGGAGGTGGCTGAGTTGCCGCGACACACGGAGGCGCAAAGTGCCGGGTGAACCCACAACCTTGGGCCAGTTGAGTAAGCCGAAGCTTGCTAAAGGGGAGCGGGTTGTGTGACTACAGGTTGCAAAGCCACAGGGTAGATTCCTGGGTTGTGTTTGGGCATGTTGTGTGAATCCAGCCGTGGCTGTTTGCCAACCAGGCGTAATGCGTTGTGTGAACCCGGCCAAATGTGATTTGTTCAGCGATTAGTGGGTAAAGAAGCCATCACCTGACATGCCATATGTGGTTCTTTCCATTTCTAAAGATCTTTTCAGTCTTTTGCAGCAATAACAAAAAAGACTCTAGCCGCATCTTTAGCAGATTTATTATTGCATAAGCATTAGTGAATTTCACAGCTCACTTCATCAGGTGCTCGCAGCCTTCTGTCTGTGGAAGTTTTCAATAACATTCCTATCATTTTTCAGCCTCCATCTTCCTCTCTTAGAGGTAAGTGTGGAAGAATCTGGAGAGAGCTCCTGTTTTGACCACATCTGATGGGGCATAGGTAAAATTTTATCCTAAGGCTCTTCTGTAGCCTCTGAAGATAGTAACTTACTTGGGAGTATTGCTATTAAGTTTGGTAGGACTTAGTATTAAGATAGTACTGAGAAGTAACTTGGGGGCTAGGTTATGCAAATAATGTTTTTTTTTTTAAATTAATTGTAGCACTGTTTCTAAATCCTAAACAAGGTTTACTCTGAGGTCAATTCCAAGGTGTTCTCAAGGATATTTAAACAGCACTGGCCAGTATGGCCAATGGCAAGGGTAGCTGGGGCTTTAGTACTGTAACACTGGAGACCCAGTGTTGTAGAGTTGTTTAGCAGATGAGTCTTAGAGCTTTGGGCTGAAATCCTATATGAACATTATCTTGGGAATAAATCCCAATGCATATCACACCATTGTAGTTTGGTGTTAATCATCTGCAGGAACTACAGTACAGTATGTGATGATAAATTCATTAATCTTCAGTGTATTGCAAGACCCTTGGCTTTTTAATTCTGACATTTGCTAACAAACAAGACTTAGTAACAAACAAACACCTGAACGCAGTTCCCAAATTACTTATAAGCATGCATTCAAATGTGTGGGGAAACAACAACTTCACCAGAGTCTGAGAGTAACAGGATGTTTTTTTTTTACTTGTTCTTGATCTGAATGTTAAAAATCAAGTGATGACTGGCTTGTTGGAATGTTCTGTCACAGATACATATCTATTTTATCAAACAACAATTTTCTACCTTTGTGCAATGTTGGACAGTAATCAAATGCAGAGAAATAAAATATATGCATACATTTGTGGATTAGGCCAGGTTGATTTGGATTTTCTTAAGTGATGTTTAATCTGTGCCTTTAGATGCACAAGGGAGCTTGGACTTGCTCAGACACAGTCATATTAGCTTAAAAGGAAGTTTTTGTTGTAGAGAAATGCAAACAGTCCAAAAGATCCAAATCTACAAAGCTGATTGAAATGGGCAACTGTTTAATGTATTAGGCCAAGAAAACATGCTTTTCCATATGAGTACATGCTACAAAGAGCTGTAGCTGACCAGAAATTCTCAGTGCATATACATCATTTTTTTTTAAATTAAACATGTTTTGGACACTAGCTCGTAATATTTGTAATGTGTTCAACATAGATGTTAGAAATAAAGAATTAGCAATTCCTTAAACTGTCCTATCATATAGCTCTTGCAAAGAGAGAGAGAGAGAGAGAGAGAGAGAGAGAGCGAGAGAGAGAGAGAGAGAGAGAGAGAGAATGGATACAAATGGATAGATCTTTCTTCACTTTCAGAACATTATGGACACTAGAGATTTTAATCTTTGTAAGGACAAAACAGAACTAGCACTTCTCTAATTCTTTTTAAGTGTTCAACAGTTTAATGGGAAGTATCAAGATACACACACAGCTGGACAATCACTGTCCACCATTAGAAAAGTACTCATGTAGAAGATTGTTACCGTGAAGGTTTTCCTTGGTAACTCCACTGTTTATCAAGTTCTAGCAAATTTCTACCTGCTGCTTTCCATACAGTGACATCCAGCGCTTTAGTTGCTCCCACTCTTTTATTCAGCGATTGAGGAACCCTGCATTTGAAGGGAAGATGTATAATTTTTGAAGCTGAAGTAAGATAAATTTATGCATGAGAAGTGTATACTGCTTTCTGATTCCTTTTTTGTCTCTCTACTTTTTATTGTTGTTGGAAAGGGAGCTGCATATATGCAAATATATAAGAAGTATTTCTTGCCAGCTACATGGTTCAAAACTGCAAAGGTGTAGTTTGTGCTAATGAGCTGCATATATTGTTTAACTGCATATTTTAAACTATGTTTTAAATATTACAATATGCCATGATAGCGTATTAGCTTATCTTGTACGTGAGGTGTTTTTAAACAATTCTGTGATTAACCTTTAAGACAACTACATATTCTAGTGGGAATTAATACCTAGCATATATTCACCAAGGCAGTAATAATGCATCCCCAAACCTCAACAAAACTCTTCTCAGATTTAAAGTTATGAAATATATGAATCATTAGTAGTTTTAAGAAAGGTATTCTGAAAGAATATTTGTTTCACTAATAAATGGTAAAAGATGCTGAGCATTTCCATGAAACTACTCTGGCTACATTTACTTTGCTAGCACAAAACTCATTTATAAATAAACAGTTACATCCTTTTATGTATATAATAAATGGGGATCACAGTTAAAATGTATCTTTTTCTCAAGATACGTTTACTATGCTTTGATTTAATATGTTAACTTTTCCTATAAGTTATATTTTGGTTAGTTCATTTTTCTCTAAAGTGTTCTGATCTTGAGTCTTAATAGGAAAGATTAGGATTACTATGAAAATATTGAATTACAATTATATTCCTTCTTGTATAATTGTGACCAGTTTTCCACAGGTGACCTTTTTCCTGGTGAACTTTAGAGCTAAATAGAACTGCTGCAGTTGATGAATAGGATTTGCTTTTTAATTCTTTCCACTCTTTTCAGTCCTTTTGATTGAGAAATTAGGACCAGACTACAAGAGGTTGTCAACAAAATGCTTTGTAAACAACTTTCTAGAGTTCTGATTATGCTTAATACACAAAGATATTGTTTGTTCTACATGAAACTGACAGATACCACATCCATAATGAGGTTGTGAAGTGAATGGATGCCCACCAGTGATCACCAAATATATAAGGATAACTCGGCAATAAATCAGTGCACTACACAATCTGCCACATTTATCTCTTCTATTTCTTCTGGAGAACATTGTGTTTTCATTGACTGAAACTGAAAGGCATCAATCTTCATAACATTATTTCAGAGTAATTCTGTGATGTTCAAATAGCTGATGGGGAATTGACTTTTCTCAGGGAATGACAAAGTAGTTTTCCACAATGAAATAAATGGTTAGGGACCTTGCTGATTTTCATGAGAGAAATTGTTCCCTCGAAAAATAACATGATTTGAATAATTTTTTCAGTGAAAATTAATTATTAATATTAGATTGTATATCTCTGTGGTATAAATTGTAGTTTAGCAAAACAGAAGAGCTCTAACTGTGGCAGAGTGTGGAACTTGTGACCCTCAAGAAATGTAGACAACAGTGAGGGATGCTGAGAGTTGTTCAGCAATATCTGAAAATACACTGGTTACCTATCCCAATTTGAAATGTATCTATTTGTTTAAAAATGTCTGAACTGTTTTTCTGCATTATTTATGAACTAATTTACATTATTACTAAAAGTAGTCCCAGATAAAACCTATTGAAAGCAAAGAGGAGAAAATAATCCTTGAATTTAATTGCTGTCTATTACTATTGCAAGTCACTTTGGTAATATATAGTGCCAGAGACTAATCGGTGATCAATACTAAACAGAATCTCATTAATCCTATAAAATAACAGTGCCTAGGAGAGTCAGAGATTCTTATAGCATAGATGCCAGGTATGGCAACAGCAACAATGATTCAGCTTCAAGGTTATAAAGTGCAGAGCAACTTCAGAAACATGGGACAGGAAGGAAGAAGAAGCAACAAGTTTAAATTGCTGTGGGTATAAGAATTGCACCCTCACACTGACAAGACAGTCAGTTATTTGCTACAACTTCAGGCTAGTTTGCAGTAATAATTCTTATCTATCCATGTTATGTTGAGTGTCTGAGAGAACTCTTCAGAGTTTGAGCCTAGTAACTTTGCAAGGTTGAGGGTTGGAGAATTACAGCCAAATCTTGGCCAATGGAGTCTGACACAAGTGAAGCTCAGCTCCTGGTGACTACAGCCATACAGGCTTTTTTTTTTAGCAGCATCAAGAAACTGGACTGCCATTTTTTTTTTTTTACTTCCTTATAAACAGCTCTGGAATTCTCAGGTGGCCCTCCATGCAAGTATTGACAATGGTTAACTCAGTTACCTTCCAGGTTGTATTAAGAGGTCTGAAGACCTACCATATGCCAAGAGAAAAAAATATCCTCAAGTTGAGCTGATGACCACATCTATGGATTATTTTGGCAACTGCATGAAGGTGGTTTCTATTGTTCTCTTCTGCAATGTTTTTTCAATTACAGTCTAACCTAGAATTGCCAGGAAACCCCCCATTCAGTTACTAGCCAGTGCCAACTCTGCTTATGTTCTGGTATTAGCTAAAGTAGGCTATGTTCTGTACCTGCTCCGTTTACCAGTTCCATTACAATAAGGTGTAGAAGACAATCCTGAGTGCTGGATGTGACTTAAATTTCTATATACTTGGGATTGGGAAGCCAAAGAGGTGCTCCATTTCATTATTTTTTTCTTAATATTTATATGTTCTCATTGATTTCAGAATTTTTGCCTAGGGACAGGGAAACAACTACCTTTGTGGCTGTTTTCAGGTCTTGTCCTGCTTCATTTATCTCCAAGTACCTTTTGCCACATGATTAAAATAATTATTTTTGAAAAAAGTCTTTTAATGGGTAGAAGAGTTCTGCCACTTTTTTGACTGAGTGAAGATGCTGTGTTTGAATCCATACCATTTTTAAATACTGAGCTAAAAATAACAAAAAAGTACTTAAATCTCCAATTTCACCGAACAGTTGTGCTGGATACACATATTTTCCTTGCATCCAATTGCTTTGAGAAGATATTTACATTCTGAAATGTCTCTTCTGAATGAAAATACCCAGTTTTCTTGATGTATCATATAAAGCACAAGGAAAGAAATACCTTGTTTTCACAGAAGACTTTCAAACTTACAAACCATCCTGGATGTGATAGTGCAGTCTAGGAAAATGTTATTACATGTTGCTTATGCCTATTCTATAAATTGGGTCCAAATTTCCCTTACTTTTTTAATTGTAATGCAGATTTTTATGCTTGTATTTTGGAGTCAGAAAATTGTGTATAGCTCTATATTGCAGGCTGTCAACATTCATGCTATTTTGCTAGTGCTGCCTGCCCCCTCTTCCCCATCCTTTCCTTTGCATAACTTCTGTGCCAGTCATAATGGTTTTTGTTGTTGTTGTTGTTTTGAGACACCATTGCTTCTGAAAATCTAATCCCTGATAGTTGCTAACACACACATTTTTGTCCAAGGTGATAATTCATTCCCTCATTGTGATATAAAGTGAACAACTCAAGCAGTGTCTTTTCAGAAATTAGCTATTCATTCATTATGTACACACACACACATCCATTCATACTTAGTAATTCAGTATTTTTGCATAATCATAGTCCTAATGGTTTTAGAATTTCTCGGTCGAACCTATTTACTTTTCTTTTCTTAAATAATCTTAGTCTTCTAATTTGTCCCTTATATGTACATCTTGGAGTTACTAAGATTAGACTTCTAAATATGACGATCTCTGGTTTAAATAACCTCTTGAACGTTTACATTTTGTCATGGCTTTTTAATTCCTACTTGTTGAGAAATATGCATACCTTCTGGGTCCTGGTTTTCCCTCCCTCTGGATTCTTGTCAATGAAATAACCAGTGAGCAAATAACCTTTTTTTAAAATTTCCTCTCATTTCATATTTACACATTTGCACTGTCCTGCTATACAGCTGCATTATACAATTGTATAATTGTTATACAATTATTCTTCTGTTGTACATGGAACCCTGGACTATTTGAATTATTGAATAAAAATAAATTGATTTAATGCTTTAAGTATAATCTGGAAAAAATTAATTTTCTAGCCTGGCTAACCAATTTTTTATCAGTTTCGTCCTAAAATCTAAGAAAAAATGTTTTTCTATAAATACATGCCATTAAGCTTTGTTTGGTTTTAGCTTAGGATATGTGAGCCAATGTACTGTAGCTTGTTCAACAAACCATGATTTAAATATGCATGGCTTTGCACTGTTTTTGAACCATACATATATCATTTGGGTAGATATACAATAATTCTTCTCCAAGATACATATTTTCAGTAAGTCTGAAAGTACACTTGGTTCATACATTTTGCTAAACCATAATGTTGTTTGTTTGGTTTTGTCTTATTGTCTTGTGTGAATCCAGCCATGGTTTATAAAACATGGTCTAGCAATTAGTGTGTTTTAGAAACACTAGCCAATTGTGGTTCATTCAATAAACTGGTTATGTCATGGCTTATGACTGAATTCAGTCCTAGAGTAGCTGGAAGAATAGATTGCGAAGGCATGATGATGAAAATTCTGCTGTAGACGTCAGTTTTCTGGGATGTGTCCATATGCCTGGTATGCTTAGAATAAAGTTTTAATTTTAATACTGTAGTGTGTATTATAACTACCACCAGTCTCCTCAGCACTTCTGGGATCTATTCCAAAGGATATTCTTAGTAATTTAGGAAACCTGTAATAATAACAGGCATCGTAATGTAGTTTTCCTAGTAAGTGACCTTTCCTCTTTTTAATAATCTTTAGTGCTATTAGAATCAGAGGGGATGGGATGTGGGAGGGCAAGGCTAGGGAATGTGGGAAACTGCAGAGATGAGGGGAATTGCTTCCTGATTTTGCTAATGGAAAGCAGTAGCGTGAAAAGAAAACTGGCATGGGATTCCATTCATATGGATGGATTCAAAGAACCATAAGCAGAAGGAAATTGATCTGCACAAGCAAATGGTGCAAATGAATTCACACAGTATTATAAAATGGTTCTTTTAATGCTCTCTTGCATTACTTGTTCAAGGTTGTAGTAGGTATTGCTGTCTGCTGGGAACATAGCCTTCTGCTGAGACACATCAGATACCCTACATCATTACTAAATCACAATAAAGAATAATAGAACAGAATATTCATATATTGTTGCCTGAGGAGCAAGGTAAATGTGACAGTGGAAATCAAGAAACAATTTTATCACTGATTAAATTTCTCTCTCATGTTTATTACTTATTTCCTAAGTGCAGTAGGATGAAACACCCAGTGTTTGAATTATATAAAGCAGGGCTTCTGAAGTTCAGGGTTACAACCCTTGTGGGGGGGCGTGAACAATTTGGGAGGGATTACTGCTTGTTTTAAAGCTGATCTGGCTTGCACAAGCAAGCAACGTCTGATCACACTTTGGTTTTATTTATTTCTTGCCCAATCCTAACCCCAGTTAAATTATTTTTATTCATAGGATGGAGGTCACATAAATCCATTTATTATTTTGGACGGTTGTATTATTGTAAAATTTGGGAATCCCTAAATAAAAGCTCCTTAATGAAATTCACAAGCCAAAAATTTTGCCAAAGATATGCATTTAATCTTATATCCCATGATTTATAGGAAATTGGTATGATCCATGTTGGATTATACTGTCATATTAAAGTGCTTTGGAATGTTGCTTTCTGTCTAACAGATAAGAGTGAAATGTGTAAACATCACTTTATTCTCTAGTCATCACTCCAATTTGTCTTCAGAATAATGTAATTAAAGTGAGGTATAAAAAAGAGGTGATGCTTTCTGTCTGGAGAGAATAGAATGAAAAAATTGAAAAGGGAATACAAGGCACCACCACCAGCAGGAAGGTGAATGAGAGTGTCTTTGAATAACTGACCACACTGAAAAAGAAATGGTGGTAAGAAGGCTTCAGGAAACTCCCTAGAAAAAATTTACTCGGTTCTACAGAAAACACCTGATCTCTGTTATGTTCTTTTCAAGTCCTGACTCATCATATTTTATGAATTAAGCAGATTTTTTGCTGGCAAAATATTTAGTCATAGTTCAATACACTTTGTGGGTCTAGCCAGTTGATGCTACTATGTGTGCATGACAGATGGTTGATCATTGTTTTCCTAATAATAATTCTTAAATTTTATGTATTTATATATACTGTGTATGTATAAATGTATGTATCCCAGATGCACGTGGACAGATAATGATGAGCAGTGGCCTTAAATATATCTGCATAGTTACACATATACAAGCACAAGCAACATTATTGTGATTAAATGACAGTAACTTCAGATGTAATGCTGAAAAATAAATTTATATGATAACTTTAAAGAATAGTTTTGAAAAGTAAGTTCTAATAATGAAATGATGTTGAAAAATCTAGTTGGAAAAATAATTTAAGTTCATGCATATAATGCATCTTAACGGACCTGTGTCAGAAAATTGCTGAAACATGAAAATAAACCACACTAAATTAATAATAGCATTTTTGTAATGCTGAATCCATTGTAGAAAAAAAAAATACAAAAAGGTCTGAGTTTGCATGGTCTGTTAAGTCAAAACCAAATGAAAGATATATTTTTGTGTCAATATAGCTAACTGTGGTTTATATAATGAATAAACAAACTATGGTTTCCAGTGATGTGGAAACTAGATCTCTTCTCATGCAGAAGTAAGAGGCATTTGCAATATGTTTGTGCCTAATAATAGAGAAGGAATGCTTCAGATCCTATTCCTGATTCCTACATATCCATGTAGTCCTTGTGAAAACATGATATGGCATGTGCAGATTTGATTGTTTTTCAACATTGCTGTGCTTTTGTTGTGAATTGATAGTTAGAAAAACCTAACATACAAGATTGCATTAGATGATGCAAGTATTCCTTCCTTATTTTTAATAATACATTTATGCAAAGATAAAGTATTTTTATTCAGTTTTATGAACTGCATAAATGCATAAGGAAATAAGTATGCATGTTTTGAGTGTCCATACTGTATTCAACTTTAAATGCCAAATAAAATGATAGCAATTAATTTTTTCTTTTAACAGTCTTATGGCAAAGGTGCAAGAAGAAAAAACAGATTTAAAGGTTCAGATGGGAGTACATCTTCTGACACTACCTCAAATAGTTTTGTTCGACAGGTATGTTACTTTTTTCCCTATGCTGGAAAGAAATCTTACCAAGTTTGTTTCCTAGCCAGGAATGAAATGTGCAGGCAGTTGCTTGAAACAGAGATAACGTTTATTTCTGAGAGCAAACATACAGAGTCAGCTGTCGGGCTGGCCACAGTGAGCCTTTTCCTTTAAGCCCTTTATGTAGGGAAATCTTGCTATTGTTTCGCCAAAGTGTGCCCTTCAGGAATTCCAAGGAAATGCACTTACATGGCATTCCGAGAAGGAACCCACTGTAGTTGGGCACCCCGCTGAGTTGTAGTTTTCCACTTGTTTGGTATTTGTTGATTGAAATGGTAGTCTCCTAGGGGGAAAGGATCCCTCCTTATTTGATCAAAGAGATCTCCTGTTAAACCTCAGCTAGGAAGGAATGCTATTGGTGTCTCTCACTACATTTTATCTACATATTTGGCACATTTTAATTGTAGTTTCTCACTTTTTGCTTTGTTCATGGTGGAAAGACTCCATGGCAGGGAGGGGGATTGCCTTCTCACAATTCCCCCCTTTGTGCAAAGAATAGAATATTCTATGCATACCCAGATAAATCATTGTGTGAACCAAATTTGTATTTGTTTCATCATTAAAATATTTGTTTGTGGGGGGAAGACCAGTTCCAGGAGAAATAGCTTGGTTAAGCAATCTCTTAGCTCTGCGAGGGGGAAAATTCTTCCAGGAGGGCGAAGGAAAATGGGTCAGATGGTTGAGCACAGGGCAATCTACCCCTATAAGCTATCTCTTACAGTCTGTGTGCCCAATCTTCTACAGGTTACATTTAATTTCACCTGAGGGGTTTTACCAAGACCTTACTTGCCTGTTGTATGTACTTAAGGCACACCAACAACAAAAGCACATTTAGATATGTTGATTATTAGCAAGTGCTGAGTTCGCACCCACTCTCTCACAAAGTCAAAATAGTCACAAATTTCAGAGTCATTCAGTGGCTTTGTGTAGACAGGTAATCCCCTTTGCGAGTGATGAGGCATAGATGTACAAACCCAACAGTTATACTGCTGTTCAGTGATGGCAATCTGGCAGCTGAAATGCAGGTAAGTAGGTATTGTCAGTATATGCAGTGGTTGGTGGGAGAAAGAGGCACAGGAGAAGTTCAGGCAAGCATTTTTGGCCAGCACAGGCTTTTAAACAGGCTCAATGCCATAACTCAAGAGCTTGGAAAACTCCTCCTGAGGTGACTGCAGTCCTCTTTGTGGGTTCCTATTGAAGTCTACCGAACAAAATCCCCCAATCATTAGCCACTATTGTAGGGGTTTTCTCCTCCTATTAAGAGATGTGAAGCATTCTGCCCAGCAGGTCACAATACTCTACATGCTTTCGTTCACTCAGTGCCTCCCTTCACTCACACTTTTGCTCCTGTAGCCCCAAATTGTCTCTCCCCCTTTTCTTTACCCTGTGCAGTGGGTTCCTCTTCTGTCACACGAGGGAGGTGATTTTGTGCAGGATCAGTTGTGCCACTCTCTCCTGCTGTGAGGCTCATTTCAGGTCTCTCTGGGTCTAGGTGGAAGAGCACTGTGATTTCTTCTTGGTAGCCAGAGTCTGTTGCACCCCCCCGCACATCCATGCCCAGTAGTGTTATCAGGTGTATTTGTCCATAGGTTCCAGGAGGCATTTGTACCCTTAATCTCAGGGGCACCTCAGTTATCCGTCCTGGTTTTACATTGATGTCATTGGGCACTCTCAGGTCTGCTCCTGCAGCTTCCTCGATTGTAACCACTGGCAGGAAAGCATCAGGTTCTAGCTTCTGCACATGGATCGTGCGAACCTTCTGTCCTGGGCCGGGGGGGGGGCGGATTCTCATACTGGGCATAGACTGGGTGGGGGCCAACAAATCATTGATTGGGCTTCAGGATGGCTTGATCCGATAGTGGCCTCTACCCTTTCAATGATTTGCTGCCTTAGGAGGCCTTTAAAATGTTTATTTTATTTTATTTTATTTTATTTATTTATTTATTTATACATACATACATACATCACATTTATATAGCTGCCCATCTCACACAAAGCAACTCTGGGCAGCATACAACAATTAAAATAGCAAGTGAATAAAAACAGGCATTATAAAAAGGTAGAAAGTTATTATTAGAATAAAAACATTATCACAGATTTAAAAAAAAATAGACTTTAAAATATACAAACCCCACAGAGAGAGTAGAATATCAGCTACAATTGATGAGTACAGGTAGTCCTTGCTTAACGACCACAACTGGGATCAGAATTTAGGTCACTAAGTGATGTGGTTGGTAAGCAAATCATGGGACCTGACCTGATTTTATACCTTTTTTGCAGCAATCATTAAGTGAACTGCACAGTTGTTAAGTGAATCACACGGTTCCCCATTGATTTTGTTTGCTGGCTGGGAAGGTCACAAATAGTGATCACATGATCCCGGGACACTGCAGCTGTCGTATGTGCAAACTGGTTGCCAAGTGCCTGGATTGTGATCACATGACTGTGGGGGTGCTGCGATGGTAGTAACTTCAGGCACCGGTCGTAAGTCACTTTTTAATGCTGTCGTAACTTTGAATGGTCACTAAACGGATGGTAGTTAAATAAGGACTACCTGTACTGTAATTAGCTTGGGATGTTTTCCAGCCTTGTGCCAGAAGCTGGCTTTGACATCAACCTGTTGCCACAGTCCCCAGGAGGAGCTTGATTCAGCAGGGACAACTTCAAGCTCAGATGCAGGGAGTATACGCTTGCCCTACCGAAAGCTGAAGTGTGTGCCTTCTCTTTGCCACAATTCCACATTTCTTTTTCCCTGTTGATAAACTAGCCAGAGTACTTGTGAAAGGTTCAGTGCCAATATCCCAAGAGATCCCGAAAAGATTGACTTTGCTTCATAGTGCAGGGAGTGGTGAAGTCCCAGATCCAGTTGATCACCTTTGTGGGGTTAATCCATTGGTTACCTAGCCATAGCTGGTCCTTGAGCCTTGTTAGGATTACTTACCCAATCATGCAGGGTAAGATGAAGCTGCTAGGTTGATTTTTACTACCATAGCGAAGACAAATCATGAGAGATTAGCATAATTGTAGCAATGCATGCCACCCCCATGTGGGGTGTATTGTCCCAGATAGCAGGCCCTCATACTGTGACAGAATGCAAGTAGCCTGAGGCAAAACTAGGATTATCCATCACATTCCCACTTTGATAGATACATTATTATATACTTCAACTGCAAAAGACTTTAATACCTTCTCATTCCTAATAATTTCTCAGAATGAGAACTTGCAGAGCTGGGAAGAGGAAATCTATACATTGACATAGCAATTTATTCATTCAGTGCCTGGATTGCTTCCAGAGCCAAAAGTTGTTAAAAAGAGTTTTCATTTGTTTTCAGATAGACCATACCAGTCCATAGAGGGTCTATCAAATAATCATTGTTTCTCTTTTATTCATCATATGCCATGTTGAGGGACAAAGATGAAACCTAGTAAACTTCTCCTCATATCCCATTTAGAGTTTAAAAGGTAAAACACATGAAGGCAGGCTAGAGTGGAGCTGGGAAAGCAAAAAAGTTTGCATTCCCCCCCACCCCCCCGAACTATTGCTTTTCTGAAATTGTCTAGTTCTTCTGGAGAGGAGCAACCACCTCTTCCTAACTGTAGCAGCTGTAGGAAAAGAAATGTGCAAAAAAAATTGAAATTCAGATCTTTATTCTGAAAAAGGGCTTAAAGTCCAGCCCATTACTGCAATCACTTTTTTACACTAGAGTGGGAAGCAAGCTTCTCCCCATTCCTTCAAGTCTGATAGGCTGAAAAAAAAAATTGTTTCAGGGCTCTTGTTTTCATAAAGCCCCAAAACCATAAGAAGGGTAGGAAATTTTCATAACATTTTTTCCTGAAAAACATTAGGCTGGGGTTTCTCCCCTAATGTTTCTTATGCTTTTGAATCAATCTCGACTCCAAGCAACTGCCTGGATGAGTCTCTGCAGTCTTCTTGGCAACATTTTTCAGAAGTGGTTTGCCATTGCCTCCTCCTTAGGGCTGAGAGAGAGTGACCGGCCCAAGATCAGCCACTTGGCTTTGTGCCCAAGGTGGGACTAGAACTCATGGTCTCCCAGTTTCTAGCCTGGTGCCTTAACCACTACACCAGGCTGGCTCTCTACAAAAAAATAGATTTCCTTTCCTTGGCTTCAAGAAAAGGAAAACAAATTTAGTACACACATTTAACAACAACTTGTCATCTTCTTTGCAGTGGCAAGGAGTTCCAAATGTACATACTTCATTAGCACATAGCGATAAATAATCAACACATTGAATCAGCATTCCTTTCAAGCCCTCAGGTCTGCAGGTGAAGCATTTCCAGACAGAGTAGGGATGAAAATCTCATGGCTTTCAGGAGCCAAAGGAACACAAAAGAAAACATCCTTTAAATGAAAGGTTGTTAACCAGGGGAGTGGGATGTGGAGGGGAGATAGTAATCAATGGGTGCAAGCCTCTTTTCACTTTTAACCCCAGGGTGGGATGATTCCATCTTTCAATTCAACTTTAACTGGAACTGCATTCTTTGTTCTTGTTGGGTTTTTGTTGATCCCAAATCCTGAGGCTCTGCAAAAGTGCAGCTTGCTCTTCTATCATCTCTCTGCTCTCATTTTGCATAACAAATCTCTCCCAAGCAATGGGAATGGGCATTTAGGGATATACACAGACTGGCAGGTTAACTTCTCTCTGAAAAAACACAATCCATTGATGAAAGAATTTCTAGTTAGTCTTTTCAAAAAGTCTTTCCCCCCTTTTTTCTATTTTAAGCAGGGGCTTGGAGGGGGAAACAGGAATTGTAGCGGGTCCCCCTGGCCTTCCTTTCTGAATCACTTGCATTCATTGCCATCAATTGGGATTTCTCTCTCTTTCCCTCCCTCAGCCTCCTAACTATCCGCAGTGGTGAATTCACCAGTGGCAGAGAGAGTGGGGAATGGAGATAAGCGTGTGCAAAGGTGGGAAAGCTGAGAGATTTCTACTCGGGGCTTGAAGGAGTGGGTGGAGCAGTTACAAATAAATCAACAAGGAAGGCATAAATTAGAAAAGCAAGGTTAAGGAAAAAGAGTAGCTTTACATTGTCAGCTATAGTACTAGCTATAGGGGCTGAGACTTAGGGAAATCCAGGATTATGGGGTAGAGGTTCCTAAAGTCTAAAAATATCCTTTGAAAAGAAATCTTTTTTCCTTACTTGTATTCTGGAGAGCTGAGGGAAAGGGGAACACATGCGTGCTTGCGCACGTGCACATAGAAGTGAGCAGAAGGCACACACAAGAACTCGTCTAAGTAGCCTCAAGGAATTCCCTAGGGTATTTAGGGGTGGCTGTACCTCTTGGTTCAGAAAACAGACAGAACACATATGCATGCACAGACACGCTTGATTAGAACTCTACTGATAACTCTTGGTTCTCACAAGCCTGGATTATAAATTGTATGCAGGGAACTCATCGGGCCAGTTAGACTCTCCTTTTATCCTAGACCGTTGATCCGGGATTAGGAGAGAGGACATAAGTTGGTTAATGTCAGGCCATGTTGGGTGGTATGTGTCCAATGTGGCTTTTAACTCCCCTGTTCCAGCTGGGTGTGTTTGAATTGGAAATCACACGCGTGGGATTAGAAAGTTCTGCCCAACAGTACCAATAAGGCAGATAGGAAGGCTTTAGCTTTGGTCATAGAGATTTTAATATAACATAGTCGAAAGTACCCATTTCAGGTCAAATTGAATTACCAACTGCATCAGTAAGCTTAGTCCATTCCAGACATAAATCCCGTGCACGGCTTTTCCTTATTCCTGCTTGTACAGGCAATAAACCTCCATCCCAGGTGAGGAACATCCATCTCAAAGGGATCCTTCCCAAAGGGGCATCCAGGGAGACCTTTGACTTGTCATTCCCCATTTCCATCCCTAACTATGACACAGGTATCCACCTAGGTTTGAAGTGCTCCTTTGCTCCTGGAGACTCCTTAATGGAGTTTTGGTCCTCCCTTTTCACAACTTTGGTTCTGGACTAAGAAAGGAGTAGAAAGCAGACTGGTCTTTGCCCAGGTAAAGTCAATTGTTCGACCTTTCACTGCCTGCTGGGCACATGAGTCTAGTCAGTTTCTAGGGTCTCCCGGTCATTGCCCGAAATGGACTAGCAGAAATCTAGGGGTGGCTGAAACTGATGCACAGCGCTGGTCAGCAGTTGGAGTAAAACACAAAGGGAAATTTCACACCCACACAATCACTGGGCACAAGAGATAAAATTTGCCAGGTACTTACCGACAATGAAGTCCCGGGTTCAAGCAACCATTTGGCTCAAAAGCGAAAACTCCCTTTACTATCAATATCAATGTGGGCAGAGCCCAGGGCAGCACCCTCCAGACAGATAGTCCAATGCTGGCTGGGTGAAGTTGCCCAGGCTTGGTCCGTCAACTTGATTAGTCTCGGAGTCCCTTCGTGGTCGCCAAATTGTTGGAAAGAAATCTTACCAAGTTTGTTTCCGAGCTGGGAATGAAATGCGCAGGCAGTTGCTTGGAACAGAGCAAGCTACAGTCAGCTGTTGTGGCAGCCGCAGTGAGCCTTTTCCTTTAAGCCTTTTATGTAGAGAAGCCTTGCTATTGTTTTGTGTAAGCGTGCCCTTCAGGAATTCCAAGAAAATGGACTTAGCTGGCATTCCGAGAAGGAACCCTCTGTAGTTGGGCACCCTGCTGAATTGTGGTTTTCTGCTTGTTTAGTATTTGATGATTGAAATGGTAGTCTCCTGGGGGAAAGGATCCCTCCTTATTTGATCAAAGAGATCTCCTGTTAAACCTCAGCTAGGAAGGAATGTTATTAGCTTGGTTTCTCTTGCTGCATTTTAAACTATGTACTTGGCCCATTCTAACTGTAGTTTCTCACTATTTGTTTTGATCATGGAGGGAAGATTGCATGGCGGGGAGGAGGATTTTGTTCTCACACTGATTTGGATAATATTTGGCTTGTTGCTTCACAAGAGATCAGAAGTAATATGTTAGTAATTGCATAATTTCTGCTGACAAATAATACGCTTTCAAAAGTTTCACAGGTAATATGTTGAAAATTGTTTATGTGTTTTATAATCCTTGAAAGTTATTGCATGATTTTTTTTATCTGTCTGTCTATCAATCATACTTATATAGCCACCCATCTCATATAAAAGTGACTCTGGGCAGTGTACAGCACTTAATTAAAAGCATTAATTACATAAAAACAGTCAAAATTAAAAAATAACAATAAAAATCACACAAAACAGAGGGGATGCTATTAACCACAATAAGGGAGCCATCATAAAATCTCCCCAGTCCCCTGGGACCCCCAGGCCTGATAACATAGCCAGGTCTTGAGTGGTCTTTTTACCACTCACAGATTTTTAAAAGATGAATGAGATAAAGATTTGATAAACTAATTCAGTTTTTTTTTTTAATACAGTAGAGGATTGGATCCTGAATAAGGTAGTTCAGTTACAGTTATAAAATTTTTGAATATTTATTTAATTTTTAGAAATTTAGAAGCAATTGGAAAAATATTTTGTGTTTTATTTCAGAAAAAAAAAGAAAAAAAATGAGGTTACAGATTTTTTAAATACACTTACTTAGATGGGAGAAAATAACAATGTTTTCCCTTCTGCACTTTCATTTTTTTGTTTAACACATTTCCATCCTGCCATATAAATAACTCTGGGAGGCTTACATAAACTATAAATAGAACAATTTAAAACATCCACAGCTACATATAAAACAAACAAATTAAGAAATAACAGTGGTAAAAGCAATACAGCTATAAAACAACAAAAGTAAAGCAATAAAAAGGCAAAAGAAAAGATGATATCATCTATAAACTCAGGGGAAAGCTGAATAGATGCTCTCAAACCCTGTTAGCATTCTATTATCCTATACTTTCAATAGGAATCTGAGTTATATAGGCAAGTTACTTTTTAAGCATCCTATACTGATACAAAATTTTGTTATAAAATATGTAAAATTTGATTTTATAAAAATGTGTTTTCCATATGAATATATATTTATCAGTTGAATTTATTTTTTATAAGCTACTATCTGAGAAACTTACTATTTGTTTTTATTTGTTTATGAAATGAAGAAAGACAGTATTAATTATGATAAAAACAGAATATTCCATCAGCACAGTAATAAAAACAAGTTATGTATTCTGGAATTTCTCCTCCAATATATCAAATAGGAAAGCTCTAGATTTACAGAAAAAAAGAGAAAAAAGTTCAAAATATACATTATGCCACATGAAACTTTTGATTTTATGAATCTGAAGTAATCTGTTTTCCTTCTTATCTTCTATTTTTATCATTTTATTGTTTTCATGGACTTCTGAAAATTGAATATTTGTCCCATATTGAGGCAAGTTCCCTATCATTTTAAATATTAGTTTATTGCATGGTTTGTTGCCTTTCCAGAGTCCAGTCATACCTTTTTTCTCTAAGAAAATATTGCATAGATAATTTTTTCCATTTTTAAAGGAACAAGTGATAAGGCCTTTCATAAGTGTAATTCCAATTGAAATTATGGTCCATAAGTGCAAGTAATTCTTATTCTAAATTAAATTCCCAGACCATTTATTTCTATATTCTACTATTAAGTGTAGGGTTATGGATTCTCCATACAATCACAGAATGTAAGATCTGGAAGATTTACCCAGTGTGGGAATTCATATTTTAAACAGTACCACCTCCTAAGGTAGTAAATTCCATTATGAAACAATTGTTACTGTTTTTTGTACTGTCCAACCAAAATCTAATTACTTATAATTTAAACCTATTATTTCTTGTTCTGTCTTCTGGAACAACTTCGAACAGGTCTGCCCCATCTTCTACAAGAAAGCCCTTCAGATACTTGAAGAGAGGTGTCATTCTGTCTTTGGTCTTCATGCAATGCCTCCAACCATTTCTCATAAGATTTCCTTTTCAGGCCTCTTTTCATCATAGTTGTTCCTCTCTGGACTTACTGTAGTTTACCAATTTCCTTTCTAAAATGGGATGCCCAGAATTGGACAGAATATTATAGATGTGGTTGACCAGTGCAGAATTGAAAGGGGCAAAACCTTCTTTTATTCTTGACACTATACTTTCCTTGAAGCAACCAAGAATTTTTTTTTTTTTTTGGCAGCTGCATTACCTTGTTTGCTGATGATCCACAAAGAAACTCAGCTCCTTTTTGGATGTACTGCTGCTTGGTGTGTCCCCCCTGCCCTTATTATGCCTTTGAATTTTCCTACCCAAATGTAGGACTTGCATTTGTCTCTGCTGAAATTAATTTTGCTGGTTTCTGCCCATTGTTCTAGGGTACCTTGAATCTTGTCAGTGCCCCTTTTGATGTTTGCTCTCCTCTCTATCATTGTGTCATCTGCAGATTTGATAATCTTATTTTCTAATCCGTCATTGAAATAATTCGTAAATACATTGAGTAGTACTGGGCCTAAAATAGAACCTAGTGGTGTGTCTCTTGACAGCTCCCTCCAATTTCTTTACCAAATGCTTTATTGAAAATCAAGGTATGCTATATCTACTGGAGTATGGGGAAAGTGTTGAGAGTCGGGTGGCATACAAGTTTAATAAATTATTATTAATAATATTATTGTTATTAAGATTGGAGAATAGCTAATATTGTTCCATTCTTTAAAAAAAGGAACACTGGAAACTACAGACCAGTCAGTCAGACATCAGTACCTGAGAAAATCCTAGAAAAGATAATCAAGCAGTGGGTTGCAGGCACATAGAAAAGAACAAGATGATACTAGAAGCCAGCATGTTTTTGTTTTTTTTCAGTAACAAGTGTGCTGAACAAATCTTACCTCTTTTTAATTTTTTTCTGACTAGATTAATAGACTAAGGGAATGCTGTGGATGTAATGTACTTAGACTTCAGTAAGGCATTTTGATCAAGTTGATAATAGCCTCTTAATAAAATGGAACAATGTGGGATGGATAGTCTTACTGCCAAATGGAGTTGCAGCTATAGAACCATAGCTTAGTGGTCCTATGTCAACATGGAGGGCGGTATGTGGTGGGGTAGCTGAGATTCTGTTCTAGGGTTTCATAAATGATTTAGACAAGGGAATAAAAGGGATGCTCCTTAAATTTGCAGATGGCACAAAGTTCTGGGGGATTGCTAACACCTCAGAAGGTAGGCCCAGGTTTCAAAAGGATCATGATAGTCTTGAACATTAGGCCCTATGCAACAAATGCTATTCAGTGGTGAGAAATGTAAGGTTCTGCACTTAGAAAGGAAAAAACACATTACAGGTACAGGTTGTCCTCATTTAACAACTGTTCGCTTAACAATGGTTTGAAGTTATGAAAGCCTCAGAAAGGGTGCTTTACGGCCCATGAAGCACTTCCAGCTGTCGTAAAATGTCGCCCCCCCGGCAGTCACGTGGCCACATTTCGGGTGCTTGGCAACTGGCTCACATTTACGACCAGTTGCCAAGCACTCCGCAATCATGTGATTGTCATTTGCAATCTTCTCTGCTGACTTCCCCAGAAAGTCAATGCAGAGAAGGTTGCAAGCAGAGGGGATGGAGGGAAATCTATTGATGGTGCGCTGGAACGGAGCTCAAATCTTATTCTTCCAGCCCCATGAAGGATTTCCCCTCCATCTGTGGGGGGGGAGGGGAAACCTCAGCAGTGTGCAGGAACAGAATTAAAATCTTCAGGATTTGAGCTCCATTCCTGCACACTGCTGATGGAAGGGAGAGGAAAGAGGATGGAGTGAAAGAGCTGTCTGCTGAAATCCTTCAGGAGCTCAAATCTTCAGGACGTTCCTTCAGGATGATTCTGTCAGTGGTGTGCAGGAATGTTCTCCAGCCCCACAAAGGATTTCCTCTCCCCTCGGTGGGCTTTAGGAACATTTGAGAGCAAAAGGGCTGCTTGCCGGGAGGATTTCAGCGGAGCTGAAATTGTCCAGCAGGCAGCCCTTTCACTCTCAAAGAACTTCCTGCCGGGAGGATTTCAGCTCTGCATGGAGACAGCAGACAGCTCTTTTGCTCCATCTGCTTAACGACCTGGGAAATCACTTAACGACTACAACTGGGAGTGCCCAGTTTGTGGTCGTTGAGCGAAGCAGTCATGTGAGTGTCTCACTTAATGACTGCTTCGTTCAACAATCAAGATTCTGGTCCCAATTGTGGTTGTTAGGTGAGGACTACCTGTATAAATTAGACAGTATCTAGCTTGGTGGTACTACTTGTGAGAAGAATCTAAGCATCCTGGCGACCATAGATTAAGTATGAACTAGGAGTGTCCTCAACTGCCAAAGGAATGGATGCATTTTTGGTTTACATCAAAGGAGATAGAGAGCATCAAGATTATGGGAAGTGATTGTTCCACTTTGTCAGGCCACTCCTGGAATACTGTGTCTAGTTCTCACCACCACAACACAAAGAAGGACAGTGAGTAATTGGAAAGTGATGAAAATGGTGAGGGGCTTGGAGGCAAAACTTATTAAGAACAGTTAAAGGAACTAGACATGTTCATAGTCTCTGTATTATCTTCAAGGCTCTAACTGTGTCATTTGTTTCCATGTGAATCATAAGAAGAGATACATGTAAGCAGGCTTAGAATGTCTTGGGTTTTTTTCCCCATCACATTCTGAATGCATGCCCCAAGAAGGTAGCACACTTCTTTTTACACACTGCCCATAGACTGCTGCTTCAGTCCTTCTCACAATGGAATCTCCATTCACCAACATGCGTTGCTTTCTCCTTGTCAGGAATTTTTTCCTATGAAGAGCTGGTCTTCATCTGAGATGAGGCCGTGGGATCTGTTCTGAGACTTAAGAGTGTAACAGCTGTCTTTGATCAGCTTCAGCATTGTGTCATCTTCCTCCATTTGTCTGTTCCCTCCACTTGGCTTTCTTTTGTCTTCTGGGAGGCTGTGGTCCCCTGCAACACTCTTGTCTGATTCAGAAATTCCCCATCTTCCCTGATATGCTGGGGATGCCCAGTTTTACCTTTGCCCTCTCAGCTTTTTTTTCAGGAGGGCAATCAGTTTAGGCTTGTAGAATGTAGTTTTCAAGAAGGAAAACAAACATAAATCACACCCCACAATTCAAAAGAATTATTCTTTCTATTTCCATGTTTCTCTGATGAACAACTAAAACAAAGAAACAAAAATAGGTGCCTCCCACTTGTTTTCCTTTGCCAAACACTTTTCTCACTGTGTGATCGCAGTGAACTCACTATCTGGCGAGTTGGCTTTCTTATGTAATGCATTAAGATATAAATAAAAGGGAAAAAATATGTTTGTAGCCCAGAGGGTAGATTTGGAAGATGTGAAGAGCAGGTGTGGACCTAATCAGTGGATGGAATGGAAGATAAAGATTTTATGGGTTTCACCATTTCTGGCTATTTTAAAATGAAGCCCAAACTAAACAGAACGTAATTCATAGTACTCAGCCATTCACATTCAATTATTTTTTAAAATATATATTGTCTCTACCTGCAAAACGGTAACTTGCTTTAGTGCCAGTTAGAGCCCAATGTTATGGTGCTATAGGAAAATATTTGTTTTTAAGTAGTTTCTTCATTATTTTAGATTGTGGGATTACATTTTGTGTTGGGTAATCAATTGAGATAAAGTCAAGTATTATCTATAGTTTTCCATTAGTCAATTTATTTGTGATAATTACATATCATAAAATTGGGAGTGGGTGGGTCTCATGTTTGCCTGGTTTAAGGAAAGAAATGAGAACAGTATACAGTAATATTTTTCAGAAAAAAACTTATTACTGTGCACTTGGAAGTAAGTCCCAGTGAGTTAAGTGAGTTCTTCCCAGGTAAATTTGTATAAGATTTCAGCCTTGGTCTCCTAATTTTTTTGCAAACATAAAAATTTATGGGCATTTCAAAAGCAGCAGATTTGCAAGTGATTTATATAACAGTTGAGGTGGAGCACATATATGATAGTATGAGAATTTTCAATGGATAATTCAAGAAACAAATACAATTACTTTTATAGGGGCATGGTCTGTAGGAAAGAAAATAAATTTCTTGTAGATATGCTTCCTATCAAAGGTCATTCTTAGGGACCTTTGAATTCAGAGGTTGTTTCAAATCCTGATGTTTCACAAAAAGGGGTACTTAGGAAAGGCATAATGAAGGCCACATGCTATTAAGGACTGTTTTAGAGCAATATAGACAAGTTATTGTAAGTCTAGCCCCACAGTTTTTAAAATATTGGGCAGATACTTGTTATGCTGTGTTCTGTCACAGACACAGCTATAAATAATAAATTGAATCTATTATCCTGTGATTTTCTGAAAAGGGCTGCTTACGGTTATTTTACACATGCTATATCAAAAACATCCAAGGAAGAAGATTTCATGGACATCTATAAGCATGATAAAGTCATTTGCAAGTTTTTTCCCCCTTTCAGATGATGAATCTAAACAGTCATAATGAGTAGTGGGTTCCTATAATATTAGTCCATATATGAAGTCCACTCATGCAGCATTGGAAATAATCTACAAGATCATTAAGTCATAAACAGATTTACAAATACATACTGTATGGCCCTGTATGTTTTCTCAGAATTAAGTCCCACTGAGTTCAGTGAAGCTTACTCTGTGGAGTATGTGAATATAAGAAGGCACCTTACTGAATTAATGACTGATTATAATTTTAAGATTTCTTTCATAATAAGTGTGTATTGAACTGCTAGTAAAGAAGTGTGATAAGGATGTTGCATTTGGAGAAAATCTTTAAAGCAGTCGTTATTAAAATGGACTGATAGGGAAAAATATCTGAAAACATTGTACACATGGTGACAAATACATAGGCTCAACTGAAATATTTATGAGCTCTAGTGCTAGGTTATAAGCGGCATATTTCATGTTTCTCCCTATTGATTTATTAATTGGATATTCTACCTTTCCACTACAAACATAGCTCAAAAGTGGCATATACTGGTAAAATAGAAGCTGGAGCACAAGAAAATAAGTTAAAAACAAATCAATTTATTTTAAAAAAATGCCCACTAGATTAAAACACACTTGCCTTTGAAACAACAAATAATAAAGGCAAAGTTACCTGGCCTCTCTTAGCAGGGCAGTCCTTAACCTGGGCTTAGCTCCTGAGAAATCTGGCTTGTATCTTCAGTGGCAACAGAACAGAGAAAAGGGGGAGGATCTCAGAACTGGGCAGCCTTCTATAGTGAATTGTATTGTTTGCAAAACTATTTATTTATTTCATTTTTATTTATTTACCAAATTTATATGACTGCCCATCTCACAAATGTGACTCTGGGTGACGTACAATAAAATCAACAATTAAAATGTTTTTCAAAAACAGTTTAAAAACAATTAAACATAAATAGAAACAAGATCATAAGAGAGAATGTATCAGAATTTTACACATATTACAACCAATTTGCTGGCTCCCTATTACCGGGGGATCCCCAGGCTTGTTGAAAAAACCACGTTTTGAGGGATTTCCAGAAGGTCAGTAGAATTGGGGCTAACTGTGGAAAGGATGATGTTCCAAAGGGCGGGTGCCATGGCAGAAAAGGCTTGTCTCCTTGGTCCTGTCAGATGGAACTACTTAGCAGATGGGACCTTCAACATGCCTCTCCTGCCAGACCTGATAGGACAGGAAGATGTAATTGGGGACAGGCAGTCCCTTGGATATACAGACACTCATATACTACTGCATGAATATACAGTTATTCAATTTTTTCTTCCTTAGGAGAGTCTGAAACTGTGTCCAAGTTGTACATTATCTGCATACCCACTGTAAATAAAAATAGTAATTTTCAACCATAATTCCAGGGGAAAAAGGGTTTTGATTTTGGTAGATGGATTGCAGACCCTTAGTATGACTCTCAGTTCTTTAGGGGAGTTGTGATTCAGAATTGAATGTTTATTACAGACTGTTATTAGAAAGATTAGACAAAATGGGAGTGCTAGATTTAGATTATTTCCAAAATGTTCTTGCAAATAGATATACTCAAATTAAGGAAGACTATTTTTAGGCAATATATGCATACCCATTAGAGGTAGTCCTCGCTTAATGACCATTTGTCTAACAACAGTTTGAAGTTACAATGGCCTTGGAAAAAGTGCTTTACAACCTGTACTCGCACTTATGACCATCACAAACCATTGCACTATCCTCCACAGTCACATGATTGCGATTTGCAACCTTTTTTATGATGGTCGTTAAGTGAATCACTGCGGTCGTTAAGTGAATCACATAGTTGTTAAGCGAATCATATGGTCGTTAACCAAATTCCAGCAAAATAGTCCATTGGGGAAGCTGGATTCACTTAACCACATGATTTGCTTAATGACTGTGGTGATTTGCTTTATGACCATTGTAAAAATGGTCATAAAATTGAGTCCAGTCACATAGTGACTCACTTAATGACTGCCCTGCTTAACCAATTTTCCAATCCCTATTGTGGTCGTTAAGTGAGGACTACCTGTATAGAGTGAATGAATGTGGAATAATGTCTTATTAGATATAGAAATGTATTTGCATAATATTTGTACAATATCTGCACCACAGATTATCTGTGAAAATATTTAATTCAGTGTCAAGAAGTGCAGTTGTTCACACTCTTATAACTCAGTATTACTCAACTGTGCCTTTTATAGTGGGACTGCAAGGTATTCTTAGCAGGTTCAATAGATCTGAATGACAATAGATTGGGGAAAGTTGTTCCACATGCCATCTTTTCTAGCATGTGGAATAACTTATATTTTAACTTTATTTACCTATCAGACTTCTAAAATAGTAGATGGATTGAACATCAGCTCACTTTATATGAATATTAATGGCAGGTCTCATGACACCTAGTCCGGTTTTGGATAAAGACTGGGAAGAACCAAATTCAAGGTTAGCCTGAGCTATGGAAACTCCTTGGGTGATTTTGGGTCAGTTACCCTCTCAGCCCAATGTGCCTGACAGAATTGATGCTGGGGAGATAAAATGAAAGGAGTTACCTTTGTAAGCTGCCCTGAGTTCCTATAAGATTGTTTCTTTCAAGCATGGAACAATGATTTTATTATAACTGACAGCAGATATATCTAAACATGTTACGTTTTCTTCTCCAACAAGTTTAGTATGATTTCAGCTGATGGGATTTAGCAAGCTTTTCAGGGGTACAAGTTTTAGTCTTGTGGTATGACTTTTTAATGCTCCATTCTAGTAGTTATTTATTTATATCCTGCCTTTTTCTTGGGATGCAAGGCAGTCTACATAGGATATGGTCTTCCCTCAATTTATCCCCAGAACAACCCAGGTAGGTAAGTTAGACCATTAAAAATTACATAGAGACTGGGCAAAATCATCCAGTAAGGTTGAGTGAGGGCTTGAATCTGGGTCTCTCCAGTTCAAGTACAGTTCCTTAACTACTATGCTACACTGGATCTCAGTTGTATAAGCTCTTTTTAAAGTGTAACACTAAAGATTTCATTTAAATTGCGTTATACCGGTGGTGTGTTCCGGCCCTCAGAGCTCAAGCCCAGACCCTGGTCAGCAGGCCTACAGAGGCCCGGGTTTTCGTCTGTTGCTACTGAACGCCAGGTCAGTCAATAATAAGGCCCCCCTAATTCACGATCTTATTGGGGAGGAGCAGGCTGACCTGGCGTGCATCACTGAGACCTGGCTGGCACCAGAGGGCGGAGTAGCCCTCTCTGAATTGTGTCCAGCTGGGTTTAGGGTGTGGCACCAGCCGAGACCCCAGGGCAGGGGAGGGGGAGTGGCAGTAGTCATCAGGGAATCCCTATTGGCCTTCAGGGGCCCTGCTCCACAAGTTGCTGGATGTGAGACCTTGTTCCTGAGGTTGGGCACACGGGATCAGTTGGGAGTGCTGCTAGTGTACCAGCCTCCCTGCTGCATAGCAGCCTCCCTGCCTGGGCTGCTGGAGGCCATCTCGGGGTTGGCAGTGGAGTTCCCCAGACTTATGGTCTTGGGGGACTTTAATCTGCCATCCCTGGGATTGGCCTCAGAAGCGGCTCGGGAGTTCATGGCTACCATGGCAGCCATGGGCCTATCCCAGGTCATCAATGGCCCGACCCGGGACAGTGGTCACACTCCAGACATGGTTTTCTTGTCGGAGCAGTGGCAGCGTGATCTGGTGGGGGATTTTATATTATCTCCCCTGTCATGGTCAGATCACTCCCTGGTGGCAGCAGGATTCTCCTATGCTGCCCCCCTCCGCAGGGGGGTGGGACCTATTCGAACGGTCCGCCCCCAGCGCCTGATAGACCCTCACGGGTTCCAAAGGGAGCTGGGGGGTATTCCTGAGGCCTTGCTGCACGGTCCAGCGGAGGCTCTGGCCACAGCCTGGAACAAGGAGGCGGCTGGGGCCTTGGACAGGATCGCGCCTGTGCGTCCTCTCTTGGCCCATCACTCCCGGCGCTCCCCGTGGTTCACGGAGGAGCTGAGGGAGCTGAAAAGGGCTAAGAGACGGCTAGAGCGCCGCTGGCGGAAAACGGGGGACGAATCAAACCGAACACGGGTTAGAGCTGCTATTAAGGCCTACCTAGTGGCGGTAAGGGCGGCGAAACGTCAATATTTCTCCGCTCTTATTGCATCCTCAGAGTGTCGCCCTGCAGCCCTGTTTAGGGTCACCCGGGCCCTCCTGGGAAAAGGGGGGGCGGAGGACTACTTGCAGGGTCATGCAGAGGAATTTGCTGAACACCTGATGGATAAAATTGCTCAGATCTGTTCCCAGTTGGAAGCCAAACGTGGAGTAGGTCCAGAGGAGCTGCCCGGGGAGCGTTCTTGCCCAGTTATCTGGGAACGGTTTGATCCTGTTGTCCCTGAGGAAGTGGACAGGGTCCTCGGGGCTGTCAGTGCGACCACCTGTGATTTAGATCCGTGTCCCTCCTGGTTAGTTAAATCTACCAGGGAGGTGACCTTAGGGTGGGTCCTGGTTAATTCATCCTTGCAGGAGGGGGTGTTCCCGAAGCCTTTCAAAGAGGCTTTGGTCCGCCCACTCCTCAAGAAGCCGTCGCTAGACCCCACCCTTCTGGACAACTTTCGTCCAGTCTCCCACCTCCCCTTTTTAGGGAAGGTGGTAGAAAAGGTGGTCGCACGGCAGCTTCAGAGGATCCTGGAGGAAACAGATTATCTGGGCCCCTATCAGTCAGGATTCAGGCCCGGTTATGGGACAGAAACAGCATTGGTCACACTTCTAGATGATCTCTGGCGAGAGTGGGATGGGGGGAGTGCATCCATCCTTGCTCTTCTTGACCTCTCGGCGGCTTTCGATACCATCGACCATGGTATCCTTTTGGGTCGGCTGCAGGAGTTGGGGTTGGGTGGCACAATGTTGTGCTGGTTCAGCTCCTTTCTCCAAGGCCGAACCCAATCGGTGTTAATAGGGAGCGAGAGGTCCAGCCCCCGGCCCCTACTTTGTGAGGTGCCACAGGGGTCAGTGCTTTCACCGCTCCTATTTAATATCTACATGAAACCGCTGGGTGAGATCATCTGGCACCACGGGGTGAGGTATCATCAGTATGCTGATGATACCCAACTATACATCTCCATCCCAGGTGCCCTAAGTGACGCTGTGACTGCCCTCTCGCGGTGCCTGGAGGCTGTGGGGGCCTGGATGGGGGACAACAGGCTTCAGCTGAACCCTGGTAAGGCGGAGTGGCTGTGGATACGGGGAGCCTCAAGATCTAGGACTTTGTCATCTTTGGTTCTTGACGGGGTTGCACTACCCCAGACAGACCCGGTGCGTAATCTGGGTGTTCTCCTGGACTCACGACTCCTGCTTGAAGAGCAGGTGGCAGTCGTGGCTAGGAGGGCCTTGGCACGACTTCGTGTGGTGCGCCAGTTACGCCCCTTCCTGGATCAGGGGGACCTCCGCACGGTCACTCATGCCCTGGTCACCTCTGGGTTGGACTACTGTAATGCGCTCTACATGGGGCTACCCTTGAAGAGTATCCGGAAGCTACAGCTGGTACAGAATGCGGCGGCGCGGACAGTCCTTAATGCCCCTAGGAGGCCACATATAACACCGCTGTTGCGTGAGCTGCATTGGTTACCGGTTTGTTTCCGGGTCCAATTCAAGGTGTTGGTTATTACCTTTAAAGCCCTTTATGGCACGGGACCAGGTTATCTGAGGAACCGCCTCACCCTGGTCACTTCAGCCCGTCCCACTCGGTCCAGCAGAAGGGGCAGGTTGCAGACCCCACCAGTCAGGGAATTTCGATTGGTGGGGTCGAGGCAGAGAGCCTTTTCTGCTGTAGCGCCCGCCCTGTGGAACATCCTGCCTCCTGAGGTCCGGTGTGCCCCCTCCCTCATGGCCTTCAGGAAAGGTATTAAATCCTGGCTCTGCCAGAAGGCCTGGGGGCCAGAGGGGGGCCTGCACCTGTGGAGATGGGTGGTGGGATGATGGGTTGTCTCCCCCCCCAGCATCTTACAGGTTTTTTAGGGCCATAAACCAGAGGAGGTTTTTTAGGGTTTTTTATATGTTTTTAATTATTTATAGTCTTTAGGCATCTGGGAGAGAACTGTGTTTTTATTGTGAGCTGCCCAGAGTCACCCGTTGGGGGAGATGGGCGGCATACAAGCCGAATAAATAAAATAAATAAATAAATAGAATAAAATAAATTATATTTAAGACATACATACTTTTTTTTATCTAACATGGGATGTAGAAACTAGGTATTGTCAAAGAGTTTTTCAGGTTGTTTTGTCAAATGTATGCCAAACTACCTGCAAAATTATGCTCTATTTTTAAAGAAATAATAAACAAAAGCCAAAAATACATGGAAGTTTTGATTTCCCTGTAAACCATCAACCACATTGAACATGTAAGCAATAGAGTTTTTTTTTCTTTTTTAAAACTCCATGGTCATTTCCATTTGTATCTCGGCAGGAAAGATATTAACAAAGTAATATTGAGGTCAGGCTCCACTTGGCAGGCGAAAATGAACAGAAAGTGCTAACATGTTCCAGGCATTACTAGAAAATAAAACAAATTGAGGTTATCTCTTGTCTTGGTATCCTAAAAAAAAGTCTGAAGAAGGAACACTATGCCTATTTTAACTATAGTTTCAAATATTCATCTATTCAAAGGTATTAAAGGGAGAGATTCTTGCTGTCATAAGAATAGTGTTGGGGTGGCATTCACATTAGTAGATGACTTGTCTCATCCATATTTTAGCTTTTTGTTCTGATGGAGCATTTTTTTTAATGGTGAGTAGGATGTAGAGGCAAATGGGGATAAAGCAGCTCTTTCTCTTCTTTGCACATCTTTTGCCTTCATTGTCTGTGGGTAACAGTATTTTGTCATGCATTTGAAGAGGAGACTGTATAGTATAAAAAGTAACAGATGATCAAATGATGAAAATCAAAGAATTCCCCTTTATAAGCATGTAATATGAATTGTGCATATAATTTGGTTCTGTGGTTTAAAAGCATTAAAAAATCTTAGTATAGGCCAATAGAACTTACACCGCCTTAAATTTTAATTGGAGGGGGAACCCTATTTCACACAATGTTAACTAGAAAAGTACAAGTTGACCTTATAATAAGGATCCTATTATGCAGAGGCCCTTGGCAGTGTTTGATAAATCATCCCCATCCGCCAAATAGTTTCTTTAATGGTGCAGAATAGAAGAGGGATCACCTGGTGTCCTGCTTTCCATCCCTATTTGCCTGCTGTTCATAAAAGGCTTAAAGCTGGAATAGCCAAAGGTTACTTCCTTTGGAATCTCCATGCTAATTACCCACAATATTGTTTCCAATGTTTTGGAGATGTTCTGTGCCTTTTGATATATTGCTGTTGACATATAGATAATGTAAATTCTTGTCTATTGTGTGTATCTCCCTGTTTTTACCTGCCTTTTTTTTTTGTTTTGTTTTTGCTAGTTAATTACTTTTGATATTTGCTGATCTTTAATAAACATCAAGGTGAATTTTTGCTAGCTGTACTGAGTGGCATGAGTGCTTGCTGTGATCTGGATATGTTGGGTACAAACTAAACTGGAATTTACAGCAACGTTCCAGCATACCGTGGATGGACTACCACTCCCTTCCAGCCAGTTTTGAATCCCAATATAAATGTATGGAGTAATGTCCTCCACTTGCCGTCAGTGGAGAGAACCCTAAAAATTCCTCTCCTATCAAACACCCTTGGAATAATAAGGTCTTTATTGGTTGCTGGATTTCCATTGGGAGAAAATTGCTAGGCAACCTCTTCAATGTATAATAGATCGGTAATGCAGTAGTCCCTGGAGGCAACCTGTTGCCAATACCAGCTTTGGGCAGTATTGAGAGCTTTTCTGTTATACTCAGGGTTTTTTTGGGGTGCCTTCAAGTCAGTCTTGACACCTAGCAATTGCCTAGACTGATTCCTGCAGTTTTCTTGGCAAGATTTCAGAAGTGGTTTGCCATTGCTTGCTTCCTAGGGCTGAAAGAGAGAGACTGCCCAAGGTCACCCAGCTGCTTCATGCCTAAGATGGGACTAGAACTCACGGTCACCTGGTTTCTAGCCTAGTACCTCAACCACTACACAAAACTGGCTCTGTCCAGTTTAGGTTCATGGAAATGTCAAAGCTGAGAACCACTGTGAGGAGTGATTAAGGTACGGGACTAAGATCAGAGGCCTCAGGTTCAAGACCATTTTTAGCCACGGAAACTCACTGGGTGATTTTAGACCAGTCACTCTCAGCCCAAGATTTTTGGGATAAAAGAAGGGAGACATCCATGTACACCATTTTGAGCTCTTGGAAGAAAAGTGGAACATAAATCCATCAAAATAAATAAGGCAATGTAAATACCATTGATAATCAGAATTACAAATGAATTAGAATGTGCATTTATATAAACATCTGATTTAAATCTTTTTTTGTCTCTCCAATTTCTCCTAATATTTTTATGTTGCTCTCAATGACATTTTACACTAAAAACAGGTAGTCCTCACTTATTGACCATTTGTTCAGCAACTGTTTGAAGTTACAACAGTGCTGAAAAAGTAACTTTATGGCCCATTTACAACTATTTATGACCTTCACAGCATCCCTCAGTCACATGATCACCATTACAATCAGTAGATGTTGTCCTGTGCCTGACCTGTGATTTTTCCATTTTCTCCCCCACAGAGCAGAGAGATTGGAGAGGGATTTCAAGAGAGTAAGCTGTTTGCTCTTCTACACATTGAAAGCAATGTTGGCAGTGGGAAAGGGGGATTGCCTACAGAAATCACTTGCTTCCCCTTTCCTTCCCCACCGCAGAGTGGAGAGATTGAAGCAAAGGGATTTCAAGAGAGTAAACTGTGTAGTGTGCCTGTGGCTTCCAGCCCCTGTGATTGCATTGGTTTTGATGTACAGGTAAGCAGGCACTCGAGTAAGTGGGCACTCCAAAGGCGGGGGAGTGGTTAGGAGGCAAACAAAAGCCAAAGGTATGAAACTGAATAGTTTTGCGTCTTTCCAGCTGGAAGGCACAGTTGTGGTCACATGATTTCCCACTTAGCCACCGCTTCGCTTAGTGGAGTTGCCAGTCCCAATTAGGGTTGTTAAGTGAGGACTACCTATAGTAGCAGAAGTATGCCAGAACTTTTTTTTTTTAATCTTCACAAAGGTGTCAGTGTTCCATTCAAATATCTGCTTTCATTTTGGCTTTGATCTACTCATCTTGCACAAACTTAATACTCAGGTACTCACATCTAAGGAAAGTTTTTCTATACTGCTTTATGCATAAGCAGTGGCTTTTTAGAAGAAGGCTGTGTAGAAGAAACTGGAAATACTGAAAAAGCACAGGCTTGGTAAAGAATTGGAAACTATAAAGTATCTGCTACTATGCAGAATATACAAATGAAAAACAGAATACAAGTTCAATGCAAAATCCACAGGAACCCCAAAATAAAGATGGACAAGGAAACAAGGAAGAGCCATCAAATGCACGTGACAGTCAGGATACAAGAGAAACTCTAAATTTTAAACCTGAGGATGAACAGGTAACAGAAATGTAGCATTAATCTATTACTCATTTCTTTTAATAATTTAATTAAATTTGTTATTTGAAGATTTTAGCATTTAATCCTTGGAGCTTTCATGGGGAGGGTGTCCTTAAAAAGTGTGAGCAAGTTGGCAGCCATTTCTTAATATAAATTTAGTATAGAAAGAGAGTTTAATTAGTGTGCTGAATTGTAAAGACCATTTTCTGACTTTTTAAAAGCATAAATTCTAAGATCTCTAGGTATAACTGATCTTAACATATGGAGGGTGCATTCCTATTTAGTTGGACAAAATTCACTTTCCTTTTTGTGTGTTTTCATTATCTGATTTTACTTACTTAGTTCACATTAATACATAACAATATTCCATATGGACCAGTATAACTATTTTCAGGTTGTCTGGTTAGGAAATGTTTTATAATGCAAAATTAATCCTAATAAACATATTCATGTTTGTTGATTGGGATATTGGAAAGAAGCATTCTTAAATATTTTATTTTGCTATCACAAACATTGTTTATTTAGTTTGGGAAAACACAGGCTTGTAGAGGTAGAATTAAGAAAAATTATTAAAGAATGGTCAGAAGATATCAGAAGTGCTAGCTGATCTTTGGATACGTTGCAGCATATCAGCAAGAATTCCTCACATTTTTATTTGACAGCTGTAATGGCAAACAAGGTAGGAAAGCATACAAGAAGAGTGTCTTCTGGAATAGCTGCAAACTCTTTAATAATAGCTCCATTCTGGATCGAGAGAGGGGCATAGGAATTGAGGCGTCAAAGCAATGTTTTTTGCTTTTTCTCCTTTCCACTCCACTTTTGAACTTAATTTTTCTCCATCTTCTGCCCCCACACCAAATTTGGACCCATTCTGTTCAGATTTGGGAGAGTTATTGTGTAATAGACAGTCCTAAGTCCCTTTACATGATTTATTTCCAACATTCTTTTAGGTTGGAAGGAATAACAAAATAGGGAAGCATGGCTGTTGGGATTCTTCTCAACCCTTTTATTGTATTAGCAGTGGCCGTAGGGAGCATCTGCATTTTCTTCTGTGTAATCAGTGTACTTTGTACGTGTTTCTGCATCTCTGTGTTCTTGTCTGTATGTTTTGTATCTGTTGTATAAGAACCACCAAGAGTCACAAGATTGTGGCAGGATAAAAATACATAAATAAAGTTTATGCATGCACTGGCAGCACAGGGTGGGCTGTATATGCTGTGCTCTGGGTCATGTGACAGGAAGAGGGGCTTAGAATGGAAGAGTCACACGTTCTGAACTCCTCTCATAAGGATGCATTGGGGAAAAATTTCTGGACTTCTTTTCTCTGCAGCCCCTTGCCTGATTTGACCCATTTTTGAACTCAACCCTTCTTTTGCCAGCTTCTTCCCTCATACCAAATTTGGTTTCATTCTCTTCAGCTTTCAAAAAGTTATCCTGCTGAGGACCAGAGAGAGCCTCAAGCTTCTTTACATAACTTCTTTCCAACATTCCTCTGGGTTACAAAGAATAAAATGCTTCTCTTTTAGATAGGCTATTGAACTGAAGAGAGTTTGAGGAAATGGATTAGGAATAAAAGTACTGTGAGTGCAATTCCAGTACTGAAATAAATTCACGGGCTGAATTGGTGTCCTGTTCCTAGGAATGGTGTTTATTCTACACCGAAGCGTGCTTTTTGCATTAAATGCATGAGACTGCTCCCCTCTCCCCGCTCTCTTGTTTTGATTCGTGGACTCCAAATCGCTAAAAAAAATGGATCCTATAGACCTGAAGCCCACCCAATCATTGCTTACATTTTTGAATCAATGTAAAAAAGTAGCATTATAGGATTCCCCCCCCCCCTTTTTCTTATATATATATGCCTATCATAATGTTACAGATAGTACTTTTGCAGTATTGATGGTTTTGTGGAATATTTTGGTGCAGGTTAATACAATTAAATCTGTGATTTCTCAAGACAAAGTTGACGGGACGGTTACCACTGAGCGCATAGCAAAAGCACAGAGATAAATTATGTGGGGAATGAATAATAATCTGCAATAATCTGCAGCATTGTATTTAAAATATCAAAGAGTATAGATTTTATTCATGATATCTTTAACAGCAGGGCAGCAGATTAATTACGGGTATTCTTTTTAAGCCTTCACCTTCATTGTTACATAGGAACAAACAATATGGGAATAGTTGTATACAAAGGGTATATGTTAAGGGTTTCAATCTACCGTTTACAAATATTTGTCAAATCTTGTCGGTTTTAGAGTAAGGAGAATGTGGTTTTATAGTAAACTGAATGGCTTTTAAACAAAAACAAAAACAAATGTTGACTTTGAAATAATATTGAGAAGTTTACTGACCACCAACTCTTGAAATTTTTATTGATTTCATGATAATTTAAGACATAGAATGACAACAGTACTTGTAATATTGTACAGCAAATAATCTTTGATAAATGACTTTTATGAATAACCTTGTAGATTACACCCTCTTTAGCCACTATCTTGTGGTATATCACAAACATCTGCATAGAATGATGATAGGATTGAAGTTTCAATTACTCCTCAGAGAACCTCAAATTTCAGTTTTTATACCAATTTCATAAAATATTTCTTACAGAAGAACTGAGTTCATGTATTTTACAAAGGTTAATTTATAAATGGAAATCTCAAGTATGAAGAACTTACTTTACAGAAGGAAATAAATTCTAGCTGCTTCTGTTGGGAAGAGCATATGCTCTCACTTTTTTCCTTAGCAAAATCAATTAAGAACAATAGTATATTTGTTCCGAGTTCTCTTAGTAGAATTCAGTTTATTATACATGTGAACACTGCACTACTTTTTGAATGAATGGAGTTCTATGTAAAAAATAGTTAAATAAACAGCTATAAAGTCTGGAGAATGCTATCATTAACAAGGTTAAAAACTTCAGTCTATGCTTCTAAATTGCTTCTGCTTTTTTAGGAATATGGTTATTTATTTATTATTCGAATGTATATGGCTGCCCAACACACAGTTCTTTGTGGCATACAAACTAAACCCGATCCAATACAAAAAAACAGAAGTAGTGAAAGATGGTATAACCAGAAAATCAACATACTCCAACTTATTAGCACAGTTTATTCAGGCTGTTTTAAGTGCCAAGCTTATGCAAAACACAGGCCTGGAAATGATGGAATATGGGGGGGGGGGGGAATTTAATTTCTGTGAAATATTTCCCTCAAAGATTGCAATATTTGAGAAAGAACTTGGTATGTAAATTCAAGACAACATTCTGCTTTTCAGTGATGAATTTCAGGTCAATGCTTGCACATCTGTTCAAGGAGAACAGTAACTAGGAAAGCACATACCATGTAACTTCTTACTTAGATGTAATTCTGTAATTCTGACACAATTATATAGTTGTTAGTTTAATCAATATTTTGCTCCTGTACTAATTTCATAATAGGACTAAGCAAGGCCTCTCAAACAATGTGTTTTATAGTTTTAATTAATTGTATATATTGAGTGATGTTCAGGTTCATCTGAACAAATTTTTAAGTGGAAAATGAAAGAAAGATCAGGAGGGAAAGTTAAGGTAAGATAAGGATAATGGATTTTATTAATGGCAGGAAAATCAGGGAAACACGGCTCTATTGAGATATTATTTGGATGGATTTTTTTTAATGGATTACGTGACAATGAGGATTTTTAAAAAAATTATTATTGTTTATGACATGGAAATGCTTATTTAAAGTAATAAACCATACAACTGAAACAAAACAAAGTCTTGCAAGTTTTCTCACATACAAATAGTTTTCCACTGTGCTGAATTACCCATTCTTGTTTCCCTGCTTGTGATCCATTTGACTACAGATGGTCTGTGTGATAGTTACTATAGAAACTAGGCCATTTCACTTCAGTCTTTTCCTGTTGCTATGGTGTGTTGAGGGCTGCTGTTTGTGCTGCTGTTTTTTTTTTTTCATGACAGCCTGTGTAATAGAGAATATTGATTTCAAGATAACTAACAAGGTAATGGGTAAAATGAAACCTGAATTGGATTAGTGAAATACGAATTACTGCTCCAGCAAATGGGTAGAAATTAGGGTTAGGAAAATTGTGCATAGAATTCTGCGTTTCATTGGATTAAGCCAATTTTCTGTTTACATTTAATCGTAAAGCAAATTGTTAATAATTGTAAATGATAATTTTTCAGTTTACAATTTAATTGTTGCAAATTGAGACAATATTTAATAATTTAAGGAAACAGGCTGAGTTTGGAGAAAGCTTCTGGTCTAAAATTGTAGCCTACATATGAGATGTATACAGTAGAACTGTAGAAGTCTCCCTCAGTTTCTTTCCAGTCTCTGGAAAGTAATAGCAATAAAGTTTGCCACCAACATGGAAAAGTAAATTTTGAAAACAACTGCAAATTAAGGCTGTTGTGGATCTTCCGGGTTGTGTGGCCGTGGTCTGGAAGTTCTGTTTCCTAACGTTTCGCCAGCATCTGTGACTGGCATCTTCAGAGTACAGGAGCACAGACAGGAGCAGTTCTGTCTGTGCTCCTGTACTCTGAAGATGCCGGTCACAGATGCTGGCGAAACGTTAGGAAACAGAACTTCCAGACCACGGCCACACAACCCGGAAGATCCACACCAGCCTTCGTATGCCGGCCGTGAAAGCCTTCGACAATACAACTGCAAATTACCTTTTTCACTTTCCCCATTTTTATGAAGGGGTGTGCATGGGTTTGATACCAGATTACAGAGTATAAATGCAAATTCAAATTGTATAGCTTGGCTAGAATTATCAGTAAATATGATTTCTTCCGTTAATAGCTTCTAGGTGTTATAGTAGTTTCTGCATTGCTACAAGGTTTGTAAATAACTTAGGCATATAGCCAATGGAGAAACACTTTAAATTGGTGCATTTTAAAGAAAGAATAATATTCAAGCAAAATAATCCTGAAAATACTATTGTGAGCTAGAGTAATAGCCAGAAGCAATCATGGGAGCTGCAGGGTATACATGCAGTGATTTCTGTTGAATAGCTGAGTATTAGTATTGGGGTATTGAAATTAGTTTCAAAATGTTTCTTAAAAAGAAAAAAATTATCAAATGACTTTTTAAGGCTTTCATGTAACTTTTTCCCTATAATTTTACTGAGAGATTTTAATTGATAAGGAGAAGAATTTCAGTAATTGAAAAAGCCTGAAAAAAATGTGTTTGTGTGTTAGTAGTAAGGAACAGCACCTAAAAGTGTATCAGTTAGATGGTCAATCCTGCCATCTACTGGCCATAACTAAATACAATATATTTTATTATTTCCCTGCTCATAGCAACTATGAAGGTTTTGTAATTATTTCTGTTTTGTGTATGAATTTTAATGATAATATGCCCTATATAAAATGTGGTAGGTATTAATATCACAAGCTTTTCAAGAAGTATGTGCAGTTTGTGTTTTAGCATTATCAACCAAAATATATTCAGAAGAAGAAGAATATAAAGACAAGTCAAACCAAGAAGAATGAAACTTATAAATCAGTCATGAATTGGCTAATACTTTCTCTGTGTTAAATGCCATAGGTTTCCTCAACTGAACTGTGTTAAACATATGAAGTAGCATTAAAATTTTACTATGTAAACTGCCCGGAGTCACTGTGTGTGAGTTGGGTGGCCATATAAATTGTTAAATAAATAGATAAATGAAAAATTACTACAGAATCCAGGATGTTGTTTGTTTAGAGTTTGTTTAGTTTTGTTTGTTTAGAGTTGTTGCAAAAGAGTTTGCAACAACAAAAAGAATCGTTGCAAAAGCTTAGGGACTCCTGTTTGAACTGTATGTTTCAATGAATCCCTATGTGAACAAGAGTTGACATAACCCCTACATAGTACAAACTTATGTCATTTTTCTGCAAATTTCAATGTATACTTACTTACATACTATTTATATGCAATTGTTTACAGATTCAAAATAAGAAAATAATGAATATGGAAAGTACACAAGTTTGGACACCCTATCAGTCAGCTGTGACACCTTATTTTGCAGAAAAAACAGCCCCCAAAATGTTTCCTGAGGCCAGCTATGAGCCTTTCTATTCTTGCTTTTAGAAAGTTGTTTAGAAACAACAGTCTTGAAACATACCTCCAAATCAGTCATGAAGTACTTATTTGAAAAAAGGGTAAAAGTTTAGGAATGGCCTCCACAGTCTGTATGCGTTATTATATCGAAAATCTATAGGAAGATCTCAAATATGCAGTACATTCAAGGAGACCTGACAATATTTCTCTCCTAGAAAAGTTCTGTAAGAAAGAGTGGGAAATATTCTAAAAGCAAGAACTGACTGAGGATGTGCTTAAACTTTTGCGTTCAACTGAATACACGACTAGATTCTTGGAGTGTGTAGAAATACATCTTTGTCATTTTAATCACTTAAGGTCAATTACAAAAAGAGTTTTCCATCACAGTACTGCAGATAATTTAATTTAGAATTTTATTTCTGTGATGGAATGTATCTATGAGGAGGAGGGTGATATGGGAGATCAAGGCTATCAGGAGGGAGGGGTTATATTCCAGGAGGGGAAAGGAGACAAAAGACAATACAGACCGCAAGAGGAGTGTGGGAAGAGTAAGAGGTTCAGGATAGCCACTCCCTAGAATCTCCCAGGATATATCCACTAGTTGCTGTAGTATAGATTTAGTTTGGCAAGATTCTGTCTATAGGGTGTAAGCAAATAAAGGAACTATGCTTGACTGGACTGTTTCACTGTTCTTGGGCTGGGCCTGACAGTTGCAGAAGATGTACAACTTGGATTCTGACACTAGTAGAAGTTCCTTTCACTATTTGTTACATAATGAGAGCCAGTTTTGGGTAGTGGTTAAGGTACCAGGCTAGAAACCTGGAGACTGTGAGTTCTAGTCCTGTCTTAGGCACAAAGCCAGCTGGGTGACCTTGAGCCAAACTCTCTCTTTCAGCCCTAGGAACAGGCAATGGTAAACCACTTCTGAAATCTTGCTAAGAGAATTGCAGGGACGAGTCCAGGCAGTCGCTAGGAGTCAACATTGACTTGAAGGTGCACACACCTTTTACATTTTACACTCTTATTTTCTTCTCCTGGTGTTCTGTTCCCACTAATTGACATGATAGAGCTGCTGTGGATAGGAAGAGGAATAGTTACTTGAACATCAGTGCATTCCCTTGATATATTCCATTCCATTCCATTTTTTAATCAGTATCTGAATTGGCAGTAGAGTACTCATATGACTATACTTTTTAAAATGAGTTAGTTACAATGGTGATAGAGTCCTCAGCAGGTAGTAGTATTTACCGACCTTGACCGATCTCAGAATTAAACTGTTCAGTCCTGATTACTATTTGGACCAGGGACCATCTGAGATGTCTACCTGGGCTATTGGTGGAATTGGAAGTCGAAAAAAGTTCCATAGGTGACAATGGCAGACTTCCATAATGCTGCCAAGAAATCTGCATGGATTCAGTCACAAGAAGTCAAGCTCAGCTTGACAGCATTATTTCCTTATAGTGATACAGCTTTGTAAAGTTCATTTTGAAACTAAAATAGAATAAAATAAACTTTTTAAAAAAATATGGTTAAATTACAGTAATTAGAAATGTATTTTTATTATTTTGAAAAGAAAAATAAATTTATATGAATTATGTATCTTGTCTTTCTATCCCTAAAATACCCAAGTCTTTTGACAATAAAAACAAAGCTGTAAGTCCTGGCTAAAAACAGTCATTTCCTGAAATTAAAAAGGTAAGAAATTAATTCATTCCAGAGCTTGGGGGTAATATATCTGTAGTGTCTTTAATTTAAATGATATTTTAGTAATATTTTGATATGTATTTTTTTAAAAATGATGGCACCAGGAAAAATAGGTTGATACAATGAAATTGACGACAAACTGCTAGTAGCTGTAGCAATTCCTCCTTCAGTGTCTACCATCTTTCATGCTCCAAATGAGGAAGTATAACTGCTAGTCCCACTTAAACAATGATCCATTTTCCAGCTTTTCTAGACTTGGGAAATCTTCAGCAGATAGTTGCAGATTCTTAAGTCCAGCTAACCTCTGATTTATTAAGTGGCCATGATAGTTTAACTCAAAATTAGTTACAAGAAAACCTCCGTTTTGGGAAAGGGTGTCTGTTAAAGTCAAATGTCTAGCTCAGTAATGTATATAAAACTTATGTAAAAGTCCATATCTTATGTAACATTTATGTAATTAATATAAAATTTACATTAACATTATGTAAAATGTATTTACATTATCAGGACTGATTTGCCAGACAAACCTTTAATAATTGTAGGCTGACATAACTGCCGTTGAAACTCAAACAAGGACCAACAATATCATTCAATTTAATAGCTTTTTACCTGAATACTTTTGTTGGTTAAATGTTTCTGGGAAAGAAATTTGCAGTGGAAACATAGAGAGTTCTTGGGACTGTTTGCCTCTCATTGGTTAGCCGCTATGTTTCTGGGTGCTAGAAGGGAGGAATAAACATTCTTCCAACTGCTCAGGGCCTTGTTCTTCCTATCTGACAGAACTTCAGTATTTCTTTATTTAATAAATTTATAGACCACCCATCTCATATACATGACTCTGGGTGGCTCACAATTAAAACAGAATAAAAACAGTAAAAGACAACCAAAGTTAAAAACAACAAAAATAACATAAAAATAGCAGCTGAGAGAAGTGCTGTTTATAATAATTTGCCATCCCCTAAGTTTACATTATTTAGGCTTATGCTAGGCTGAAAATTTTGCCCCAGTTGAGTAAACCCATGAAAATAGCTCAGCATTTTTCTTATAGACATTCTAGATATGTTTTCAAGAGATATTTGCATTTTCTATCCTTTTGTCTTTAAAATTAATTGTCAAGCATGGCTAAACTGTGCATTCAGCACTAATGGTTTAAACGAAGTGATATTGTGACAGAACTCCTGAGAGATTGTAGAGGGACAGTGATGGCAGCCTTACTACTAATAATAGGCACTTTAAATTAACCATAAATTTCAGAAAAGGTGGTATGCTGACATTACCATTTGTCCCTGAAAACTCCTTGCCTTTCAGTTTCTGTCTGTCTTTCCCGTTTCATTTTTCTTTTCTCCTTTCTTCTTCTCAGTTTTCCAGCAGAGGAGTTTTTGCCAAAAGTTTTGGCTCTGACTAATCTTTCAGAAGGCCCTCAAAGGGCAGCACAGAAAGGCAGTAGCCAATCATTGGAAGGAAGCAAAAGGTGATAAATGGATTTTAATGCATTTTAATGCATTTATTAGAGTAGAGAAATGTTACTTGGGCTTCAAAGTGCTATTTTGAAGAAAAACAGGATGTCACAATTTGTCAGAATGTTCTTAAGCTCGAAGAAATATTAAAAGTAGATGAATAAGCAGTGTTTATGTGAAATTAATTTAAAGTGCTGAGTGATACATCTGAGTTGACGTTTTAGTATTTTCTTATCATAGGTAATATACACAAGGCCATTAGGAGGAATAACTAGGCATTCTGGAGAGCAGTGTTCTCAGTTTGCTGGCATCAAGCTACATAAATCCATTTCATCAATTTCAGACCAGCAATTGATCATTTGATATAGTGTCTGGACAGCACTGATCTTGGGATGAAAATGAGTCTGCTCAAGTTGGACCTGGACTGTATTAAAGGAACAGTCACAAACAACTATAGACCATGTTGGCTTATTTTTCTTTTGTGACATTTCATAGAAGCACATTAAAGAAATGTAGGTAAATATTTAATATTATAAGCCACTATTCGGCCATTTACACTTGGTGAGAATAAGGGCCCTACAAAGTTCGAGAAAATATTCTCATAGTTCATTTGCATATTGGATACTAATCTATGTTTAGTCTGCATAATGTTGATTGCTGTCAGAGCATTAAGGACTAAAACCTTGCTTAAAGGAACCTTATTCTCTGCTTCACTAACTTAAAACTACCAGATCTGGGCTGCAGAATTCCAGACAGCCATTAGATAGCGACAAAGAGATACAGCAGAATCCAACTGTTTGTTGCTATCTAGTGGTCATCTGTAGTTTTCCATCTCAGATCTGATAGGCCTATAATTGCCTAAATATCTGTTACAGATCAGACATATATGGTATCAGGTGGATCTCAATTCAAGTGATCTCAAATATCATATGACCCAAAATTTGATAATGATTGGATTTTTCAAGAGTATATATCCCCCCCCTTTTTTTTCCTGTTACTTGTTCTAATAGATGTTTCACTGGTTTTAGTTTTGGTTTTCTTTGCCTAATTTAAGGAATGTTTGGTGAACTCAGCAGAAAACATACTTTTATATTAAAAAAGTAGCTCTGTTAAAATGAATTGCCTTTACAAAGTAGTCATCTTGGAATCCAGTACATGAATATTCAGAGTATAATGTTTAGAATTGCTATACTTTTACCTCTTCGCATAAACACAGGAGGCAATATCTCTGTAAGTTAGCTGTGTAGGTTAGTTATGTAGGTTTTAGTGCCACACAACTAACTTACACAACTAATTTACACAACTAATTTACTTTAAGGTGGAAAATGATAATACAGTAAAGGAGTAACAAAACAAACTAATCTCAATTTAGTCAGCCAGGTGTTCTAGTAAGGTTAAGAATTCAGGGCCAGGAAAAATGTAATAGTTTACATAGTCCTTTGTGTACCAGTTTATTCCATCTTAAATTTATTTAGGTTATTCTTGATTTTGGCCAATTTCATTCCTTTCCCTATTGATTGGTAAACTGTGTTTTGATCATTGGATGGTTTGCCTCAGATTGTCCTCCCCCTTCCTCCCCATGAACAGCTCAAGAATAGCCTCAGTTATCTCTTGGCAGTAACGAGTCCAGTCATTTAATGGCACCACATATTTAGCAATAAAATGGCCACTCCATTATAACTAACTAACTAACTAACTAACTAACTTCCTGCCTGCCTTCCTGATAGGGTTACCCTTCCACATATTATACCAATCATATCATGTACACAGATTCTCTAAAAGGATTATACTGACAATGCAAATATGTGGAAGGTAACCCTGGAAAAATCTCAAGTGCTGGTTGACTCCTATCATGATAGTGGAACCTAGCATTACACAGAGCTGAAGCATTGAAATCAGAATATAATATGATGTAATTTTTTTTGTGCAGATTGGTTTGAATATGAACACAGTCTGAAAAGAAACACTCATATTTTTCATTTTGTTTACATCATCTGTTTCCTTTCATGTTTTCATTTATATCATGTTTCCACTGGATCTAATCTGCTTGCTTTAGGCACTGTTCAGTACCCAAATATATTTAAAATATTAAGGAAATACCATGATTTTAACTGTTTATAAAAAATTATAATCTATAAAGTTGTGGTCTATAATTTATAAAAATGTGGTGTTAGTATCAACACCAGACAAACTATCAAGCAGAAGACAATACCCAAATCAAGGAACTACCAAAGCAACAAACAAGCAGACAAACAATCAAGCAGACAAACAATATCCTAATCAAGGAACTACCAAGGAGAAAACCACACCCCCATCAACACTGGCAGGGCAAGCTACTGTATATAAACAGGCAGCAAACCCCACACTCACAAGCACATTGCCTAGTTGGGTAATGAAAAGTCTGCAAGCAAACAACGAAGCTCAGAGCACCAAGGACTCCATTGCTAAAATAATCTTTTAGCTCTAAGTGAGATGGGAAAAAAAATCAGAAATTGATAGGACACCATCTAAAATTAGTTGTGTAGGTTCTGAGGTGTGAATTAGTTCCAACTCCTGATTTGCAGGACTAAAGATTTGAGGATAATGGGAAGTCTCTTGTTGGACTGAGTAGATTTAATTGATTTTAGGTTTCAAACAAATATAACGTTCCTATGCAGCATTTAAGCACTAGAAATGTCTTTTTCATGCTGGGGTTTTTTGTGTGGTTGATACATGCAGATTGTAAATAACTGTATGGCATCATTATGAATTTGTTAAGATAGGACTAATCCAAAATAGTGATATTGCCTGTCCATCTGTAGTAGCTTTTTTAATATTTAACTTGTACTCGCCAGAGTACAATAATATCCAATAAGTACAGTCTAGCTTGCTGTACATTTTGAGAGATGTAGCCCCTTTTTTTAACAACGGAAGGATTGTAGTCATTTCTGACATGAATTAGCTATATGAAAATGTTTTTACTTAGCATTACATTTAATTTAACTTGATTATTTGGCATATTGGATTGAGTATGTCTCGACGCTACTTTAAATTACCAAAGCCAAGAATTAATTTTTCAGATGCAACGTAATTATGAGGCCTTTTTAATTTTGGCTGAAGTCTGAAGAAATTCGTACATGCACCTAAGTGATTCTTCAGTTGTACTATGGCTCTCAAAGTATGTCATGTTGATTTATATTTTTGACTTTGTCACCATTTAGGGGATACAAGGGAACAGTGAGTAGAGGTTGATCGTAAGGAATTTTTGCGTATAAACCTTTGATTTCCTCTTATGGATCATGAATGGATCATGAACGTTCCATTTTAAAAGAATGATTCTCTGAATAGTACTCATTATTGTATTCACAATAATCCAGATTTCAAAGCTATAATGCTAGCAAATATATTAAATAAGTTATATTTTCTTTTTCAAATCAGGAATGTAGAGTCACAGAGTTTACTTCCATTTATATGAAGAACATTGGACATTTAAGAACACAATATAATTTTTTTGAGTAAACTCATATACAATTCTATAAGCAGAAGGATTCCTAGAAAACTGTTTTTGCAGTGTTAGTAGAGCTGCAATATTTTTCAGATAAATCTAGCTAGAAACTCTGTCCCTGTCTCTGTTGATTTAAAGCTTCAACTCCAGCTTCTCTTACTTAAACACCCTAACACATCTGTCTCAGAAATAGTCACCACCCCAATTAGGAAAATAACATTACAAGTAATCTTTGTCTTACATCCATTTGTTCAGCAACTGTTTGAAGTTACAATGGCACTGAATGAATGGTGGTTATGACCAGTACTTGGAGTTCTGGCCGTCCCAGCATCCCTGCAGTCACGTGATTGCGATCTGGTGCTTGGCAACCTGTTCGCACTTATGACCAGTTGCCAAATGCCCCGCGATCACATGATCGCCATTTGCAAACTTCCATGCTGGCTTCCCCAGAAAGTCAAAGGGGATGCTTGCAGGGAAAAGTGCAAGTCACTGGGGTAAGTCTCCCCTATCTGCACACCCCTCCCCAGCCCCTCTGTGCTTGTGCTGCACCAGCCACTTACGCACTCCCACACACCCTCCCTGACTTGTGTAGTGTCTCTCACGCACCCTCTCTGACCCACGCAACACCTCTCGCACACCCTTCCTGATACATGCAGCACCTCTTGCGCACCCTTGCACACTCTCCCTAACCTGTGTGAAGCCTCTTGTGCATCCTTCCCAACTTGCGCTGCATTTCTAACACACATTCAACCCTCCCTGACCAGCACGGAGCCTCTTGTGCACCCTCCCTGACTGTCCCCCAAACCCCCATCCACCCCCTTGCTCCTTCCCCCACCTGGCAGCAGCCACTTAGTCGCCTGTGGGCCTGGGACTTGCAACTTCCTGCCATCTTCCCCGCTAACCTTGTTGTGGGAAGCCAGTAGGAAGTTATCTCACCTAACGACTATGGGATTCAGTTAATGATGGCAACCAGGACTGCAGGATTGCTGTTGATAAGTGATGCAGTTGTGTTTTACGATTGCATCACTTAGCAATGGAAATTCTGGTCCCAATTGCTGTTATAAGTCAAGGGTTACCTGTACTTTTTCAAAAGCTCTGATTCTAGTGATCAAGGTTGTCAAGACATTATTTTAGAGACAGAGGCAGACAGACAGATTGATTTAATTATTTGGCTGAAATAAGTACTTTTTTTAAGAAAGAAAAATGGGAGAGATTAAAAATGTAAAAATATAGAAGAGGTCCATATATCCATATATAGTGCATTCGTAAAGTATTAAGACCCCCTTCACTTTTTTCAATTTTGTTATGTTGCAGCCTGATACTACAATTGTTCAAATCCATTTTTTTTCTCATTAATCTACACTCAATACCCCATAATGACAAAGTGAAAACAGAATTTTAGAAATGTCTGTAAATTTATTAAAAAGGAAAAACTGAAATATCACATTGGCATAAGTATTCAGACTCTTTACTCAGTACTTTGTTGAAGCACCTTTGGCAGCAGTTACAGCCTCGAGTCTTTTTTGGTATGACGCAACAAGCTTTGCACACCTAGATTGGGGGATTTTATGCCATGCTTCTTTGCAAATCCTCTCAGGCTCGATCAGGTTGGATGGGGACCGTTGGTGGATGACGGTCCCCATCCAGAGATCTCCGAGTCTCTCCAGAGATGTTCAATAGGGTTCAAGGCAGGGCTCTGGCTGGGCCACTCTAGGACATTCACAGAGTTGTCCATAAGTCATTCCTGTGTTGTCTTGGCTGTGTGCTTAGGATCGTTGTCATGTTGGAAGGTGAACCTTCGGCCCAGTCTGAGGTCCTGAGCGCTGTGGAACAGGTTCTCATTGAGGATATCTCTGTATTTTGCTCTATTCAGCTTTCCCTCAACCCTGACCAGTCTCCCAGTCCCTGCTGCTGAAAAACACCCCAACAGCATGATGCTGCCACCACCATGCTTCACTGTTGGGATGGTATTGGGCAGGTGATGAGCGGTGCCTGGTTTCCTCCAGACATAACATTTAGAATTGAGGCCAAACAGATCAATCTTGGTTTCATCAGACCAGAGAATCTTGTTCCTCACAGTCTGAGAGTCCTTCAGGTGCTCCAAGTGGGCTTTCATGTGTTTTGCACTGAGGAGAGGCTTCCGTCTAGCCACTCTACCATAAAGCCCAGATTGGTGGAGGGCTGCAGTGATGGTTGTCCTTCTGGAACTTTGTCCCATCTCCACACAGGATCTCTGGAGCTCAGTCAGAGTGACCATCAGGTTCTTGGTCACCTCTTTTACTATGGCTCTTTTCCCCTGATTGCTCAGTTTGGCTGGGCGACCAGCTCTTGGAAGAGTTCTGGTTGTGCCAAACTTCTTCCTTTTGAGAATTATGGAGGCCACTGTGCTCTTGGGAACCTTCAATGCAGCAGAAATTGTTTTGTAGCCTTCCCCAGATCTGTGCCTTGCAATAATCCTATCTGTGAGCTCTGCAGGCAGTTCCTTTGACCTCATGGCTTTTGCTCTGATACAGTATGCATTGTCAGCTGTGAGGCCTTCTATAGAGAGGTGTGTGCCTTTCCAAATCATGTCCAATCAATTTAATTTACCACAGGTGGACTCCAATCAAGGTGTACTGTAGAAACAGCTCAGCAATGACCAAGAGGCACCTGAGCTAAATTTCAAGTGTTGTTGCAAAGGGTCTGAATACTTATGCCGATGTGATATTTCAGTTTTTCCTTTTTAATTAATTTACAGACATTTCTAAAATTCTGTTTTCACTTTGTCATTATGGGGTACTGAGTGTAGATTAATGAGAAAAAAAAATGAATTTGAATGATTGTAGTATCAGGCTGCAACATAACAAAATTGAAAAAAGTGAAAGGGGTCTGAATAATTTCCGAATGCACTGTATTTAAAAAGGCTTTTCTATCATCACTAACAAGTAAAGGCAGAATCTTCAGTAAATATTTAGTAAATCCATTGTGTCAAGATTGTTATTTCTGTAACAGTGCAAACAATAAATGTATAGTAACATTGTTCCCCTAAACACATACATTTTTTTTTGTAGAATTTCAAAATTCTAATAAGGCATTTAGGCCATAGAACCCAACCCCCACCCAGTGCATTAATCCAAATTAAAGTACCCTGGACAGATGGTGTCTAACCTGTCTGAACACATCCAGTGAAGGGGAGCTCATCATCCCACTGGCTAATGTCAAACTGTTCTTATTGTTAGGAAGTGTTTTTTCTGACATTCAGTGTGAATTGGCCTTTATGTAACTTTAATCCATTATTCTGTGTTCTGCATTCTGGAAAGACAGATAACAGGTCTTGAGCTTCTTCTGTGTGACACCCTTTCAGGTATTAGAAGAGTGGTATGATACCCCTTTTCAATGTTTTTTTCTCAGTGCTCCTTTAGTCCTTTGACTCTTCTTAATTTTTAGTACTCTAAATTATTTTTGTTGCTCTGCCCCAAACCTGTTTCAGTTCCTCTGAATCTTCTTAAGTGTAGTATTCTGGGATGGAATCAGTACTTGAGTGGAACAAATATATTTGAAAATTATTCTTCTTTATATTCAGTTTGCAAACTATTCCAAAATTTTTGTCGTGAGGAACTTGTCTCTGTTAAATTTCATTTAATTTCTTTCAGCTCACTTCTTCAATCTACCAAGATAATTCCGAAATTTATTTTTGCTATCCTCAGCAATGTTAATAATCTGCAGTTATGATAAGCATTACCTCTACTTTTTCATCCAAATCATTAATGACAATATTGAAGAACAATGAACCCAGGACTAATTCTTGTGACATTCCAATTTGATGAGGAACTGTTGAAGAACATTCTTTGTGTATGATTTTTGAATACTCTTTTTGAGCCAGCTGTATGTTTGTTTGTTTATTTATTTATTTATATTTCAAATTTAGATACTGCCCATCTCACAAAAAAGTGACTCTGGGGTGGTTCACAATAAAACAGCAATAAATATTAAAGTACAGTAAAACAGTATAAAATACAGTAAAAATAGAATAATTTTTAATAATAATATAATTGCTCTGCTAGCAAAACCTATGCTAAACTAGGATGCTAATCAGCACATCATGGGTTATTTTTTAAATGCTTTGCTGAAATTAAGATATTATGTCTGCAGTAAAGTAGTCCTCACTTAGTGACCAAAATTGGGACCAGCAACTCCATCGCTAAGCACTGTGGTTGCTAAGTGAAACATCATGTGATCGTGCTTATGATTTTACTTCCGTCTTCTCTATTAACTCTGCTTGTCGCAAGCCAGTTGTGAAGCACACAGATGCCAATCACATGACCGTGGGAGGCTGCAACGGTCATAAGTGTGAGGATTGGTTGCAAAGCAATTTTTTACACCACTGTAGCTTTGAATGGTTGTTAAATGAGGCAGTCAGTAAGCGAGGACTACCTGTATTCCTATGATCTGTTGTGAGAGTTCTCATACAGTCAGTGAAAGCAACATGATAGAAAATCTGACAGTTGCAAAAAACAAGGTGCAGAGGGAAACTGGCCCTGAAGCCTGGCAGCCCATCAGTAGGGCAGGAAAGAGAAGGAGGCACAAGAGGGTTTCAGTATTGTTCCTATATGTAGGGCTTGCTCTTGAAACACATCAGTCACTTAGAATTCTTTCATTATATAGGTAGTCCTCAGGTCATGACCACTCATTCAGTGACCATTCATAGTTACAATGGCGCTGAATGAGCGGCACTTACAAATGGTCCTCGAAGTTCCGGCCATCGCAGCACCCCCACCTGTACTCTGTAGAATATGTCCATCTATGGCACCCCACCTACCTGTGGTACCCACCTGCCCACACTCCCTAGCACCCTCCCACAGTCCTTGCTGGTCTTCCCATGATCCCTAGCTCCTGCCCATGGCCCTCACCAGTCTATCTGTGCTCTCTAGAGCCCACCCATAGTCCCCACTGGCCCACCCATGCTCTCTAACACCTGCCTGTGGTCCCCTGCTGGCCCTCCCACATTCTCTAGTGCTCACCATGGCACCTTCCCACTCCCCCACAGTACCCGCATCCTGTGGACCTTGCCTGGGACTCCTGCCTCTTCCCACTTAATGACCCATGTGGCCCTGAGGTTACGGCAACCAGGACTGCTGGGATTGCCTTCCCTAAGTGATGTAGTCATGTGACATTATTCTTTACGACTGCATCGCTTAGTGATGGAAATTCCAGTCCCAGTTGCTGTTGTAGCCCAAGGACTACCTGTAGCTTCTGTAGCTTTTTAACTTTCATTCAATAAATGTTACTTATCAGAAACTCTTGGATTCTCATGAGCTTCCCTAATTGATTTAGGAAGTTACCTGGGAAAAAATGCAATAAAGTTAAGTCTGGCATTTTTTTTTTAACAAATACTTGCTGACTTGGCTTTCCAGTGTTTGCCAGTTGATCTTTTTATGATCTGCTCTAGAATTTTCCCAGGTTGTGATATTAGACTGCTTTTTGAAGATACGGAAAACATTTCCTCTTCTTGAGATCCACTGGTTATTCAGAATTTCTCAAGGGTAGCACATAAAAGTTCAGTCAGGTAGTTATTTGAACACTTTAGGATGCAATTCATTTGGTCCTGGCAGCTACTCATTCAAAGTAAAGCAGTACTCCTGGGTGCTGCAGAAATGTAGTGATCCGCTGATGGGAAGTAGACAATCCAGCCTAGGAGAAATTCTTTAAACTTTTCCCTAGAAATTCCTGGAATTTTTTGTTCCTGACACTGGCACTAGGGTCCTGGATACACAAAGCTGCTTGATTCTTGGCACCTGGTTTTAATAATCTAAATTGCAGTCATATTTCAGTCGCCTTTCTTACCTGTAGTGAGGGTTTTGCAGCTAGGAAAACGTTCTCTTTTTGCTTAAGTTTGCAGGCGATGCTCCTTTGCATGGAGCAAGATTTTCATCTACATGGAGTTTTCCTTGTTTTTGCAAATCAGCTGGCTACTGTGGAAGGGAAAGGGAGTTTCTTCTAGTTTGTTAGGATTGGAATCGGTCCTTTTGCTTTCACAGAGGTCGTTTCTCATTTAACTTTCAATCCAGTTGTCACATTTCATTCCAATAAATTTGACAGAAGGCAAAACATATCTAAAAGTTGGGAAGTAGAAGCCTTCTTCACTTTCTTTTCCTACTTTCTTGTGCCTAGGTACCAGTTTTATAGTTGGTTCCCTTTTGCTGAGCTTCAGGCAGCTATGGTTGCTACTGATGCCTTCAAATGATATAAAACAGTGAGAATAGATATACTTCAGAACTTTAGACTGAAACTGAAAATGGAGTAATAGAATGTAAAAATGAAATTCAGATGCAGAGTTCTGTATTTAAGTTTTAAAGATGTGGATCAAAGAAACCTGACTTGGCTGTAATATATTGGAAGTTCACAATCTGAACATGTTAACATATTATAGTTGCAAAACTAATATAATTGTAGGGTGCATTAATAGAACTAAGCTTATTGGGTAGATAAGAAATATAATTAATAAAACATATGTTTACAAGACATAGGCAGTAATCTCTTACTTTACAGGTAGTCCTTGACTTTTCTGGCAATTGGGACCGGAATTTCTGTTGCTAAGTGATGCAGTCATAAAGCGCAACTGCATCACTTAGTGATGGCAATCCTTGCAGTCCCAGCTGTTGTCGTTAACTGAATCCCGTGGTCGTTAGGTGAGGCACCTTCCTGCCAGCTTCCCACAACCAGAATCAGTGGAGAAGCTGGTAGGAAGTTGCAAATCCCAGGCCAGCAGGCAGGTAAATGGCTGCTACTGGATGGGGAAGGGAGCAAGGGGGTGTGTGGGGGTGTGAGGGGATGCGTGAGAGGTGTGGTGCAGGTTGTGAAGGGCGTACAAGGGTGGGAGGGTGTGTGTGTGTGAGGTGCAGGTCAGGGAGTGTGCATGAGAGGCATGGTACAGGTTGTGAAGGGTACGCGAGAGGGTCAGGGAGGGTGCGAGGGTGTGTGTGAGAGGCACAGGTCAGGGAGGGTGTGTGAGTGGCCAACGTGGTGTGAACGCAGAGGAGCTGGGGGAGGATGCACAGGTGACGGAGCCTTACCCAGCAACTTGTGAATTTCCTTGCTGGCTTCCCCACTGACTTTCTGGGGGAGCCAGCAGGGAAGGTTGCAAATGATGATGACATGATCCAGGTCACTGCAACCGGTTGTAAGTGTGAACCAGTTGCCAAGCGCCCAGATTGTGATCACATGACTGCGGGGGTGGTGGGATGGCTGGAACTTCAAGGACCGGTCATAACCACCATTGGTTCACTGCCATTGTAACTTTGAATGGTTGCTGAATGAATGGTCATAGGTTGAGGTCTACCTGTAATCTGATCTTATCTAGAGGACTGTGCCCCATTGGGTACTGCCTCTTTACAAGGATAAATACAAATTGAAACAGTTTCAGAAGAGAGCAGAAAAAGATAAGTCAGTGATTTGGTAAACCTGGCTTTTTAGGAAAAAGTTGCCATTGCTTTGTTAATTCTGGAAGGAAAATGCTGAGGAGGATATGATCATGTTCTTCAAAATACAAGAGTTTACATTTAGAAAATAAATTGAATGGGCTGTAATAACAGGAGGGTAAGTTTTACTTGAAAATTAGGAGAAATGTCTTGGCACTGTGAGTGGTTTCACCTTAGAGCCCATTACTTGGGGAAAAGTGTCTCCTTTGCTACAGGTGTTTCTGCTGGGTTCAGAATTGTCTCATTTTTTTCTTGCAACAAGTAGGAATTAGGCAAAATGGCCCACAAGCCTCCTTTGATTTGGGTTCTGTAATTGCTTTAAAAGATATATGATCAAAGCTAAATGCATGCATCTGTTTTAGTATGATTTTGGAATTTTTTTTGTCATTGTCAACAAGAGGAAAACACTATGCAGCTGCAGTTCCTAAGCTAGTCAGGTATTGCAGCCAGTAAAAATCTCTGCCTGCAATTCATGTGAAACACGTACTGCAAGACAAAGCTTCTGACAATTTGTGCAGTGGTTTTGTAGTCCAAAGTACCCAGAGAGAATTAAAGTCTAGACTCAGTCATTTTTCAGGTTTTGGGATGGGGAATAAATAAGGAACAGAAGTGTTCATTATGGTACAGAGGTAACACTGAATCAGAGATGCTCTTTCTAGTTTCTGTATTGAGAAGAAGCCTGAAATAACAGCAACAGCAGCAGCAGCAGCAGCAACGGCAGCATTAAGAAATCACACACGAAAATGGGATTTCGAAAGCTACAGGCATAGGATTCTTCTGTGTGATTCTTTTCTAAGTTCAGTGCAGGTAATATAAAACCTTCAACTAGGAAAAGATTCATCTCTGAGATGCATTTTAGTAATATAGGGATACTAACGACAGAGACATTTTGTAATTATATATTCAGCTGAAACAGAAGGAATTGATTTACTTAAAGGAACACACATTCACATACACAGTTTCATCAGCCGCAAGGGCACATTTAACAAAATTGCTTGGCTGAATGGTTTTTCTACCTGTTCTCCTTTTCTGGGGCTGGAGAGTAAAGAGGAATGGCCAGTGTCTCAGAGGAAATGACAAGACAGACTGAAGCTCGGTGAGACCCTATACTGAGTGTTTTCTGCTGTCCTCTTCATGCAGTGCTGTGGGTTGGCACACCGGCGGCGAGTACGGGTTTCGTATGTAAGTTTCTGATTGTTTTAGAATGGTGCTGATTGTGGAGCTGAACATAGTATATTTGGTGATGCAGTTTGCTTCATGCAGGTGCTTTGAGACATGTTTGCTGGGTGAAACAGCCACTTGAGCAATATTTTTTTGGCACAGACCTTAAGAGCCATTTGCACAGGTAATTCTTAAAATAAAAATTAATATAGCAAGGAGGGGGGGACCCTAAAAACAATTTGCAGCAAATGACTGACCTTTTTGGCAAAAATGGTAGGATTTTTTAAATAGATGTGCATGACAATTAGGAGAGACTCTATAAATGCCCAGTTGTCATTTTCAAAGAATAAATGACAATTGAGAAAACTGGGATCAGCATTCTAGCATGTGGGAAAACTCTGCTTTTCTGCGTTCTTTTCCAGTGAAATCATCAGAGTAGCAACATATGGCATAAGTGTTTAATCAGGCTCTAGTATTTTCTAGAATAGAGATATCAACCCTCTATTGCAAGATGGCTGTTAGAATAATATATTTTGCTATGGAATTTAGCAATAATATGTATACATTAGGTAGAATTGAAAGACTGGATGGTTATTAGAATGTGTTGAAGATACAGTAAGCTGATGTACAATCATTTAAGTAAATCATTATGCTTTAACTGTCATTTTCTCATCACAGTAAAGATGCAATGGAAAAAATAAAGGTTATGGAATGTGACTATATGAATATAGGATTTCATTATTTAATATTTTTTCTAATAATTTGGTCTTATGAAATTAGAAAAAAGAATGATGCAGTGTTTTTCTTTTTGATAAACAATATTTGATTTGATTTATTATTTTGGGGCAACCAAAACCAAAATAATTAAAAATCGTTTAGTACCCAACCTGTCTTTTATAGGATTTTGTTTTTTTGTAATTGTTCATTTTTATTTTATATTTTATTGGTGATGCAACAGTTGACATAATGAGCATCTTTAATAATGAGGTAATAGACAATGTAATAAAAGGGAATTAGCTGTGGTTTATACTCTGTATTCTATATAATATGATCTAAATCATGAAACAGGTTGGAAAGTATTGCAATATAACAGCCATACCATTGATTAAAATAGTGGTCAATATTTTTATAAGCTAGATACATAATCACATACAATTGCAACGTCAACTTTCCTTCATTTACTAGTGACATAGATGTGAGGCCCACATAACTTTGTAGACAATCTAAAACAGCACTGTCACACCTGAGAATAACTACAATTCCATTATTTTTAATCACTGAGTTTTCTCAACTATTTCTTAGGGATAGATGCTACATTACTAGTCTCTCATGCCAGATTCACCTCAGTGAAATGGCTAAAATTGATGTGTTAATATGTTACAAATGAAATTTAGGGATTTCATGTAAAGCAGTAGGCCAATCATAGTTCCAAAGTAGAAATGGTGTTTTATTGTAGTCTTAAGAAAACACAAGAAAATCTGAAAAAGACATTTATTTATTTATTTATTTATTTATTTATTTATTTATTTATTTATTTATTTATTTAACTAACTAACATCGGTAGGCACCTAGATTGCAGGCTTGTAATTATGATTATCCCATGTTAGGCACTTGCAAAATTTCCTTGGATTGGTCTGAGAGGTACATATTAAAAATAGCTTCAGGTAAGGCCCTTTGCAAATATTTTGATCAGTTGCTTAAATTTCTTATATTTTCCCAAAATATAATTACCTAGTAAGAAATATACTTATTCTCAGACTACTATATTCACCTGTTTGAATTTGTTATCTAACTTAGACCATTATATATTTGCAAGTATTGTATTACTTAATGTTTCTCCACAGTTTCACTTATTTCCATGGTTGGAATTCTTTCTTGTTCTGAGTTATGTTATGGGTTATGTTCTCACGGGGTGGTGAACATCACATAAATTCTGTGGGAATAGTTTTTAAGGACACTAAAATAAATGTATAGTAATCTATTCAAACATCACCATCTGTGATGGATGGATGGACAGATATTTGTCTAGTGTCTATGGCAAACTTGTAGCTGACAACTATGATTGAACTTGTAATCCCAGTATTACTCCAAAATGCTAATTTTACTGCTTTGTCTTTTTAAGTTATGATATAATCAATTATACTAATGTCCACATAGGATGGTAAACTGAGGACACTTGGGAAATTTAAAAAAAAATGAAGTTCATAGTAGGTATAGTTTACCAATATATTCTGGCGAATGCTATGATATACTGTGTTGCTGGAACAGCTACATTAGTTTGATTCATTCTGAAAATAGGAATGAGCCCTGTACATCATTTGTATTAAGTGATCTGAATTTTCCAAGCTTCTGTGTAACCAGTAGGGGACCCTCTATGTACAAGATATTAGCAGGCTTGGAAGAAACTCAAGGGAACCTTCCTTCTCACTCTTTTCCTCCCTACACCCTCCCTGGACTGAGCATGTACAATGGGCAAGAATACTGATTGACTTGTGGGGATAATGGGGAATTACATAGAAGAATTACAGTAATGACAAAACAGCAGCACTTCCTACTGTTGCAGTATAATGCTTTGTTGCAGGACCCACTTGTAAAGGCCTACAGTTTTGAGTAGTTATTGCCAACTGTGGAAAACTCTTTTTCATTTGGTAAAAAGATAAAAATATACTTGGACAAAATGACTGCATGTGTTTGGTAGAGTATAGTAGCTGTAAGAAAAAGGAATTAGCATTTACATAGTGACATCCATTTTAAAGTATGGTTTGATTCATTGCTTGTTAATGTTCAGGGCAGAAAATGTTTACAGAATCACATAAAGATCGGGTGGTAGAAGCTGAAAATAATCTCCCTATTCTCATTGGTTCCAGTTTTCTGAGACTACAGGAATGTTTTTCTTAGAATTTATTGATAAGGCAACTTTAAAAGGAAAACTGGGAACTGAAAGCATATCGTTTGTACAAAATATGCCTCCAACACTCAGTCATGATTTCTCTGAGATGGTAGATGTTATTGGTTCTGTTACTGAGTTCTGATATTAATTTAGTTTATTTCATTATTGTTTACAATGGAATATGATAAAAATACTGCATAAAAGTAAGAAACAGAAACCCTATCAACACAATCTAACATAACAAGCCAGAATAAACACAAGAAAAGTTTTTTTTAAAAAATGGGAGGGGGAACTGTAGAAATAATATCCTTAACCCATTATTTCCGCTTAAATTGAATGCAACATTTCAGCCTATATTGAGTAATCTTTTGATACTATTTTTCCCATATTTGTAAAACCATATTTCTCCTAATGTCTAATTTGATTTTGAATACGATACTGATTCAGACCTTTGTTACAACTCTACAAAACTACATTTACTTAGTTCAGAAAGCCATTTATCTTCTTAAAACATTTATTTAGTTCTTTTTTTAATAACAATTCCTTTTTAGATAGAATGAAATTAACACAGTTTTAAAATTATCTTGGTTCATTATTGAAAATAACTTCTACTATTACTATTTAAAATGATAACAGAGGAATATTATTTTTAAGTTGAATATTAATTTGGATTAAAAATATCTCATCTAGTCTTTTCTAGATGCAAAATTCTGCATCTAATATTTATTTATTTTTCAAATTTATATAGCCGCCCATGTCATATATATGATTCTAGGCAGCTTATGAACAATTAAAACAAATATAAAAACAATGAAAAAGAACAGTACACCAATTTAAAAGCAAAGAAAAAAAACAATATGAAAGCATATAAAAATCATAAAATACATAAAACTCAAAGGCAAGGTCTTTTATTAATTGTGATTCATTAATATCACAGAGATACTATTTAGTTATTTGTTCCATGCATTTGTAGGCTGCCCAAGAACTTGAGGTGGTTTAAACAAAAGGAACATGAAATCAAACAAACAAACAAACAAAATGCTCATCTCCTCTCACCCCCATAAGGCAACCCTTTTACCATCAGTGCTGAAGCAACCTGCAGAACTGTAAGGCTTTCTTAAAAGCGAGGAAGTTGATGGCATTCCTTTTCTCCAGAGACAAGATGCTCTATATTCCAACCCTCTCAGGTGGTCCACAAGGATATCATGGGTGTTATTGAATGTCACTAGAGGTTTAATAGGATTAGGAAGGACATGCAATCTGACTGCAAGGGGTCCAGAGAATCAGTTTCCTCTAGGACCCCTTGTCGTCAGGTTGTATGCCCCCCCAACCTTCTTGTCAGCCCTTTGAGGTAGGACAGGTCAGGAAAGTAACACTGCAAAGATTACCACAATGCTACTTTCTGGTTGTAGGGTATAATAACAGAATCTTGAAAGGTTGCCAGAATTTCCTTTGCCCCCCTGTTAACCTAACAGAATCAAGACATTTTTTTTTCTCATGCTTTCCACTTCCCAGGAATAAGTCATTGTTCCTCCTCTCTTAACATTTCCTGCATTCCTTCATCAAGGTTATCTTTGCATTCCTCTACACTTCCCCAAAACTTTCCCTAAAAAGGGAAGGTTGGAAATTGCCTGATATTTTTCATGCCACTGAGGGTCTTGTCCCCATCCTTGGCCTTCACAATCTGTGGCAGTCTTGCAAGACATCACCCAGATCATCTTGCCAGACCCTATTTCAGTGGAGTCCTGCTTGGAGTTCATGTAAGTGATTTTATCTTCAAAGAAGCTCACAAATACCATAGCAGCATCTTCACCCCCATTTTTCCCCCAAAGGAGCAAGAAACCTTGAACAGAGCTGCTAGATTTGAAACTGCTGATGAAATATGTGCAGAAAAGTAGAAATGCTTCACTTCTCTAAGTGTCATAGTATACTCCAAAGCATAGCTAAGCATCTATAGTCAGTTGGATTAATTCTTTGTTTTTTTTCCTGTCATTGCTGTAGCTGTTTCTTTACTCATTTCATCTCCCGCAGCTCTTTGGTAAATCAAGTACTGGGAGGGAGAAAAGGCTGCTGAGAGGTAATTTCATCCAGTAGCCTTGTCATTTCTGTATTCCAGAGGTCAGTGAAGAATATAGAATGCTTCTAAGTTCACTGGGAAAATCCACAAGTGCCTTCTAGAAGCCCAGAGTGCTTTTGAGGTACCTTGAGATAGACCACCTTAATCAGACCACATCCCTGCAGATCAATAAGAATGTGAATAAACAAGTGATCTCCCTGTGACAAAGGATTGGTGGTAAGGTCCTTCATGTTCAAGTCATGTTGCACCTGCTCTGAGGTAAAGCCAGGTCCAACATGTGACCACATACAGATGTGAGTCCTGAGGGCCAGTGGTCATCATGGACATCCTGTGATCATCATGGATGCCCACAGCAACCTGTCCTCATGGAATAGTTGTTGGAAATAATCAAAATAATATTAAAAAGCATAGTAAAATAGAATCAGCAAACATACCAGATTCTTCATGCTCATCTTCTTCAAAGGTCTCTTTAAAGGGGAAGAATTTAGCAATCATTGGACAACATATAATCTTAGAGCAGCATGGCTATTCCCTTGGTATTTTTCCAGAATGTCATCATTATAAATGAAAAGATCCCATTTCCCTGTGCACATGCATGAAAACTCAATCATTGAAGGGATCCCAGGTGATTTTCAGAAGCTGGAAGGTATGTGTGGGAATATACATACAAGAAAAGTGAAGTAATGTAAAATATCCAGATCCTGTGCCTTTTAGATATATGATGTTATCTTTGAAAGGAAGTTTAGAAAACCATACTCAACTAATTGCTACTGTGAAATTAATAAAAATTAGTGAGTATTGCCTATGCTAAGCATGGCAGTTTGGGTTCCAAATCCAAACTGACAACCAGCCCAAAAGGGATTCAGATAATCAGTTTCATTCAGGAAAACCTGTAACTGGATTACAACAGGTTCAAGGTAAGGGTCTGAGAAAATATGCTAGAAGTTTGACAGTAATTATGTAAATCAGACAGGTGGAAAAAAGAGATTCAGAGGAAAACATCATAGTCTTTCTTTAACACAGTTGAACAAGACTCTGTTTTAAAGAAGGACAAATCTCATCCAAACAGTTAATTCTGACATGGCTTTATGTAATATATGCAGTAAGTTCAGCTCTATTTTTCTGTTGCATCTGAATCAGGAGATGCCATGCACAACCAAATCCCCTGTTTGCAGTGGTGGACAGGATGAGGAACAGTCCGTTGAAGCTGATTCTTGATAAGATAGAAATAGGGGTGAGTGATTCCTGAATCTAGGGGAAATAGGAGAAATTACCTTTTCTGGATGAGGCTGCATGCTTCCACAGCAGCAGTTCTCAAACATTTTGATTTCAGGATCCTTTTGCATTCTTAAAAATGATTGAGCTTTAGTTTATGTTGGTTATATCTATCAATATTTACTGTATTAGAAATTAAAACTGAGAAATTTTAAATTATTTATTTATTTGACTTTGCGGACTCCCTGACAGTGTCTCAGAGACCTCCAGGGGTCTCCAGACCATACTTTGAGAACCTACAGGAACAGGTTTCCAGTCTGGGAGTGCTCTTGAATGTAGCATTGCCACTGTAGTGTAGTAGTGTAATAGCTGTATCACAAGAACTGCTTAGTATCACTTCTAGCTTGGTTGGGCTACCCTAGGGATTAGTTTAGAAGCTACTTTTTCAAAATACAGGTAGTCTTCAGGTAGTCCCAATGGCAACTGGGATGCGGTTGTAAAGCGTGAAGTTACGTGACCACACCACTCATGTTATCATGACTTCCAGCTTCCTGCCAGTTTCCCCATTGACTTTGCTCACTGCAATGTCATAATCGCAAGGTAGGCCCTGAGTGCCCAGATCATGATCTTGTGACTGCAGGGATGCTGCGATAGCCGGAATTTCAAGAACCAATTGTTCAGCACTGTCGTAAATTTGAACATACTTCTATTTTGATTAATTAACCTAATCTTGAATCAGTCTGAATGAGATGATCAATCAGTTCAGATTACTCAAATGACAGCCTAAAAATGCACAAGTTGTCCCAGCCAACACATCCTTGCCACAAGGCAGCCAGACATGGCTCTCCCTCTCTGCTGCTTTTGCCCAGAATGCCTGGCACCATTTCAGAAGCAATGTCCAACCTAGAGCAAAAGAGCAGGCAGAATTCCCAGAGGCTGGCAGGGCTTGTCTTGAAAGGGCAGGCAAGGAGAGAGAGGGGAAGGGACAGCCAATAAGAAAGGTACACAATCTGAAGAGAAACCAGAGAAAAAGAATGAAGGAATGAAACATCTGTCTGCTCAGCAAGGAGAAAAGAAAAGGAAAACCTGGCTTTTTATGGCTCTTATTGGCGATCGGCTTCCTAGAATCCAGATCATATCACCCTAGGTATGATCTTGAAAAAAATATTCAACCCGTAACAGAACAAAGTATTGGTCATCTCATTAATAAAAAAATGCTGCCTGCTAAGGGGCCAAATGGTTCTGTTTCACAGTAAAAACAAAACCAAACCCTTAACAACTTCGTTCAGTGTCATACCATGATACTTTTCATTTTTGAGTCACTGAAGATTTTTGTATCAATGTGTGGAAAGGATTCACTGCCTCAGCCTTAAGCTAGTGAAGTAGTCCTTGGGTGGTACTTGTGATTATTTTAATTTGACATTCTCAATCAGATTGAGTTATGATTTAATATTGGTCAGAAAAGCACTACTTTTGCTGTCTTGCCTGTTTGTTTGGCTCTCTCCCTAACAGTTTTCTAACTACCTCTGAACCTTAACAATTTTGCAGAGTATGTGGTCATCTGAGCAGTACTTTCTCTCCAGCTGTCTCTCTCTGTATTGGTACATTGTTTTTCATGGATTCATAGAGGCTAATACCAGAGGTGCACTAAAGGCAGAAAAGGCAAATATTTCATTACCAGACTGGGTAATATCATCAGTGCTTTGATTATGTTATCTAGTCTGGTAATGAAATGTCTGCAGGAAAACAACCAAGCTCAGAGAACACCAAGAACCCAACAGTTCGCCCTGAGCTACATCTAATCTAGTTAATATGTTGGTTAATATGTTGGTAAACTGAAACTAAACATTTTTTTAAATTGCAGTTTTGGAATATTTTTATAAAACAAACTTTTCCTTTAAGTTGATATCCATACTATAAACAATATAGAATCATAGAATCATAGAATCATAGAATTTTGGAGTTGGAAGGGACCACATGGATCATCTAGTCCAACCCCCTGCAATATGCAGGAAACCATTTAAACCATCCCCGAGAGGTGACTGTCCAGCCTCTTCTTAAAAACCTCCAGAGATGGAGAACCCACAACCTCCGTAGGTAGACTGTTCCACTGTTGTACAGATCTAACCGTCAGGAAGTTTTTCCTTATATTTAAGTGAAATCTAGGTAGCTGCAGTTTGTACCCATTATTTCTGGTCCTAGTTTCTGTGGCCATGGAAAAGAGTTCCTGACCATCTTCCCTATGGCACCCCTTTATGTACCTGAACACTGCTATCATGTCTCCCCTCAGTCTTCTTTTCTCCAGACTGAACAGTCCCAGTTCCTTCAGCCTGTCCTCATAGGACATGTCCTGAAGTCCCTGTATCATCTTTGTTGCCCTCCTCTGAACCTGTTCTAACCTGTCAATATCCTTCTAGAAATGTGGTGCCCAGAATTGTACACAGTACTCCAGGTGTGGTCTCACTAGTGCAGAGTAGAGGGGAATAATGACTTCCCGCGTCATTGATATAATGCTTTTCCTAATGCAGCCCAAAACTGCATTAGCCCTCCTAGCAGCTGTCTCACACTGCTGGCTCATGTTCAGCTTGTTGTCTATGACCACACCCAAGTCTTTCTCCGATGTAGAGCTTCCAAGCCATGAGTCCCCCATCCTGTATGTGTGCCCTACATGCTTAAAAGTTTGTGAACCTTTTGAATTTTCAAAATTTGTGCATAAATATGACCTAAAATGTGATCTGTTCTCTGCGCAAGTCCCAAAACTACATAAATACATTTTTTTCAATCATTTACTAATATTCCATTGAATTCAGTAAGAATTTCACATTTGTGCTGTATTTGGCCTGCTTTATTTTTCAACTATCTCTAGAATGGAACATTCGAGAGATAACTACAAAACTGCAGTTTTCAAAGAATGCATGTTGATGCACTTAGTAATGTTCATTAAAAAATAGTAGACAATTTTGTCAGTCTGCTACTGCTCTAAGGAGTTAATGTTTTAAGCTATATATTCAAAGCCTTTTGACTGCTAGTGGTTAAATATCAACACTTAAGTTCTGAAATATATTTTCATTATAGTTCTTCAGAAGCTTTGCTTTTATTTCTAATTAGAAAAAAAATGGATATAATATATTTAGTTTTTTCTTTTAAAGAAACTATAAGTCTGGTTTGCTGATGCCTGAAAATGGATTCTTCCAAATGTTAGGTGAAATAGTCTGGCCTGTTTGCTGAGTGAGAATGCAGAGCTCTTGTATAATCCGATTTCAATCAGCTCACACTAATCACTACTGATAGTTGCAAAATTTAGCCTGGATCTGCTTTTGTAATCTAGATAGACAGAAGTGGAAGGAGAGAACAGATGCAAAAAGAAGGAAATAGGGAGAGACTGATTTTTCAGTTTTTGCTTTGTCTTCTGGGGCTTCCCTTGAAAACAAGTCCTATTGGTTGTTAGGTTACCAGCCTTTTCATCGTGGAGATACATCAACAACAGGTGCACTGCGAGGCAGCAGCAGTCGTTGTAAAGAAAAATGTGCAGACGGTAGCAAAAGGTATATATAATGCACCTGCTTGTATACATTATTTATGGAAACTGAGATCTTAGTTCCTTTTATATGTCAGTAGTGTCCTGGAATTCAGAAATATTTAAGTAAAGCAATAAATCCTACTGGAAGCCAATCTCATTAAAATCTGAAGACTATTTGATTTTAGCATTTATTTCATAAATCTTGAGTAAGTTAAATTTCAGAGGTTTTATTAAATGGGTGCAATATTTTTTTAAGCAGAAGGAGAAATAAACTTCAACAAATTTTTGATCCTGATTTTTTAAATTTGCTTAATCAGCTTTTGGGATATTCAAAAACATACAAAAATTCTGTGTGTGGTGCTTAGTTTTGAATTTTCCTGATGGGATGAAAGTTTAAGAAGAAAAAGGATTTTTTAAAATTGTTCCCTTGTTTGATGTTACCTGTACCTGCATCACCCTGGCTGAAAGACTTTATACATTTGGATTAGAGAAACATTTGGAACCTGACTTTCCATGCTGGTGGAATTGTTGCTGGTCATCTCAGCCCTGCATGTTGCCATGCTAAAAACACCAAAGGGTAAAAATGTATCCTGGGTAAGTAGAAAAAGCGTGCCAAGAACATTATTCTAAATGTATATTGCTAAATACACACTGGTGAATAAAGAATCATTAAATAAATATAGCTTTTTATTTTCATTATATGCTTAGGTTTATTTAAAAGCTCACTTCTAGAGTAATGTATATACTATCATCGTGTTATGTAACTTTCTGTGCAAAAGAGAGAGATACTTCTTCATGATACTTCATACAAACTATCCGTTGTGAAATAGCACCCAAATAGTATGACATTTTGATAGATTCTAGGTAGATGCATATATGTCTATTTATGTTTGTTGCTAAACTAAGTTTCTTGGCCTAATAGCTGTGTTAATTTTATAGTGTGCTACTACACTATTCAGTTGTCTTTTAAAGTACCTCTGGTTGCTATTGAAAAAGTAGACTTGCAAACCAGCAGCTGTATTTGGTCTCTTAATTTAGTCATTCTTTGTAAATAAATGCCATATACGCTTTAGAAAAAATAGTACCATTGAGATAATAGGGACAGTGTATATATTACTTGTCTATATCTTGGTATTGTCCTGCTATGACCAGTGGCATTTATATGGTGTGGTTTTGAACAAACATATATTCTGCAGAATGGTAAAATCTAAAGTGTAAAATGCATTGCTTCCAATAACTGCATTCCTATCCTAGAAGTATGTTCCCTCCATTGCTATAGGCTTTAAACCATGCAACTATGCATCATGGAATGTTAAAGCTTTTCATATTTTCCACTCATGTAATCAGTTGTGGGGCATCTGCTTGCATTTATTTTAGATCAGAACATGTACTGACAAACAAGATATTAGATAGGGCAACCATACAATGGAATCCTGTTTCAGGAGTAACCAGCACTTCAAATATTGGAACCTGGTATCAGTTAAACAATAAACTAGCTTCTTTCACTCTGCCCTTGAGAAGCATGAAAAGCTACTTGTAAATGAAGGTACTTTTACTAATAGCTGTACATTCTTTCACCATAGGCCATGTGAAGCATAGGATCTGATGCTTATCTCTATCACCATACTTACCTCTTTTTACATTAGGGTTATTAAAAGTTAATCTGTTTGATTGTTTTTATTATTGTTAGCCACCCAGAGTCACTGATCTGAGGTGGGCGGCTATATAAATTGAATAAATAAAATAAAAATAAAATAAAATTAGACTATGTTCAGTATTGCTAATATTAGGCTGCATAAGTACAGTAAGGACATTCTATAGAAGTTCCAAATGCTTCTAACAGCAGGTACATTTTTAAGGAGGCTGTATTCAGTTCTCTTATTTTGTAATATAACTGGCAAAGATATGTAAATAGCATTTAGTGATATATATATATATATATATACACACACACATACACACACACATATATATATATATTTGCATAGATTATATTGGTAATTTCAGTAGTTTAGGTAGCACCTCTGTTTACCTCAGGCGTGTTATAATGTTTAAAAGGAAGCCGGGAATTAAATTTTATGTTTTTTATCAATACCTAAATCTTTACTCTTGAGCTGCATACTAGATTATAATACTTGGTGTACAAGAAGCCTGTCTTTAAGTCTGAAAGTATGACTATGCCTACTCATGTTTCTAAAAATATTCCAAAATATAAGGGCTGATCATGTGACTAAATAATAATTAGGTTTGTATGGAGAAGGAAATATATGAGAGTGCATATGGATTTGAGATGGAGCAGGAAGCTGCAGACTTGAGATTTGCACTCCCTGAAAGAAAAGTTAATCTGTTTACATAACTGTGTACATATTACACTCTTGATTACATGCATATTTTCTCCTCCTTTTCTTTCAGTAATGGAGGATTAGCAAAATTTGATGATCTGAAACTTTCTAAATAATTTATGCAACTTTTGTTACTTGACAGTTGTTATGCTTTTATCATTCTTTATTTTATTGGATGTTATTGTGCTTTTAGAGGTTGTGGGAGTTAGAGTCCAGGGATATACAATTTTTTCAGCTCAAGTATCACATGAATTTTGAATGATATGCTAAAGGACTGTATTCCTAAAAGTAGTCTGGGCCAAAACACAGAAGTGCTAGGATCAAGACAAAATAATTTAGTTTAAAATCAATTTCCCACTCAGATAAATTAAAATAATCGTATAATTCAGTGGCCTCTATTGGGGGTTTTTCTGAGGATATCATCCAAGGCTTCTGGGAGACACATTTGACCCTGCATTCGGATTGTGCAGTCAATTGTTTCAAACACATCTGGAATGTGTTTGAGGGTTTAATTTTGCCTTCACCATCTATCAGAATTTTTCCAGTATAGCCTCTGTCTTAAAATCAAAGGTATAGGCTATCAAGAAAATGGGTCCAGGACGACTTATTAATTAAACTTCTTATATAATGAGACTTTGATCAATATAATATAAAGCCATGGGGTCATTCTAGGCTTTGTACTCTTTTCTCCCTGTTCTCCCTCCTCTCTGTTTAACCTATAAATACTGTTCATAGGTTAAACAGACTCTGCTCATTCAGTCTCTGCTCCTGAATTTATTCAACATTTCCTGAATATGAATGACCAAATTTGGTTGCAATAAGTATTCAGTCTGTGTGACAGTACCATGAACAATGCCATTTTCTTGTTCTTGGTAGAATTAATCAGATATAATGTATCTTGCTTTCTTGTGATTTCTATATTACATTGTGTCTAATTATGACTTAATATTGATGAGGGAAGTATTATTTTTAACAGAACTGGTAATTGTAAGATTATAATTGGAAAAAAACTTTGTTGAAATAGAAATTCCAAGGCATACAAACTTCTGCTTCTGTTCTATAGTAGCCACAGTTTAGTATTATTGCCAAATTCTAAATCTTAATTTTTACATACTACAGCACAACTACATAAACCACAGATTGAAATTGTTAGTTTTAGTAAATCATAGTTAAGTAAACTTAAGCTGTATGAACATCTCAGTACAGATATATTGCCAAACTACAAAATTTTCTAATTATTCCTTGTAGCCATACCCCCAAAGCAGAAGGGGAAGCAATGAAGACAGTCAATATCTTTGTAAGCTTGTCTTTATAATGTAAAATGATGATTTTGTAAGCTTGTCTTTATAATGTAAAATGATGATTTAGAGTTGTGTATGAATACAACCATAGACTACTGTTCTTCCAGGAAGGGACTTTGCTTTTTTTTTTTTAAGAATATACTTCTCTGCATTTTATTCATGTCACAAATGTGCTAGAGAAATTACATAAATACAAGTTCTGTGCTACATTGGAAAAATGTATGTTTTATCATCTTTGGGTTTATCAGTTCTCTGTAGAAGAGATACAGTTGGATCACACTATGGTGCAATCAGTTCTTACATGGCAGCATTTAGAAATGCTAAAGATGTTCAGCATTTTTGTGTCTTGCCAACTTTTACAGGCAATTTACTCCTGATTTTGCTAAGCTATGAGTCCATTGACTTAACTTCTAAAAAAAAAAAAAAGTACGGATTTAAGTGGTTTACTCAAGAACAAGCAGCCTTTCAGGACTTGAAACTAGCCTTGTCCTCCTAGCTTCTATTCTACCATCCCTGATCCCAACCACCCCATTGTTGTTCAAACTGACTTCCTCAAAGGATGTTGCTCTTCAGGCTTTTGTGAGGGTATGGGGAAAGGACCTGTTGCCTTCTGAATCTTATTCTAAACTCCTGCTTCCACTACAATGTCTGCAATAAGGAGTTACTAGCAGTAAAAGGATTATTACAACAATGGAGACACTTCTAAGAGGGAGCATCCCCAACCTCCCAGAAGGGCTGTTTTAACACAGAATGATCATGGGAAGCTGCCTCATCAGGTAGAAGAGGGCTCCTTGCTTCCTGCCATTTCTGCCTCACAAGCTGTTGTTTTAGGCATTGAACAGAGGAGCTAGGGGCATTTTCCAGCTTTGTTAGGTTCTCCCATTTCAGACTTGTCCCTTGACTTTGAGGAGATCTCTGGCCCTTTTTCACAGGCTGGGGTGGGGATGGAGTTCATCACCCTCTGTGCATTCCATGGAGAAGAGGGAAAGTAATCTGAAAGGGGAGATAGTGTTACAGGATGCCGAACAGACTCTTGGAAAGTAGAAGAAGAAAAAAGACAATGAACAAGAGACATCTCAGCCCAAGAGAGGGGGGACGTGTGAGAAAGAAACTCAGAGCATCTCTGTCTTAATTAGGTTAGGTATAAATTGCAGTGGAGAAGTGCTTTGACAAGTTTTCAAGATTCTATTATATTACCCTACTAGCAATAAAAATCTTTCCAGAAATCCAAATGGTTCTTGTTTCATGAGTTTGCCAGCCTTTGACAGTTGAACATTAAACATTAAATTGAACTGGAACCTGCCTACCTGTAACTTAAATCCATTATTTTGTACTATATTCTTTGGAATGAAAGAGAAAAGGCCTTGACCACATTCTGTGTGACATCTTTTCAGATATTTGAAGAGTGTATCATATCTCCCCTTAGTTGTTCTCCTCTAGTAATCTAGCACTTCAGTTCTGTGGGATTTTTTAAGCATTGTATTTATATGGGTCCAGCCAGGCTAGTTTATTCAGTTCTCTAAAATGCAATTCATTTGATTATGCAGATTCAGACTCATCCACAGTAGCATGGTATTCCCTGATGATATTTCTGTCAGTCACAACCTTCAGTCCTGCCCTTTTATCCTGTTCTTAATAATTTCCTGGGGGTTAATTTTTTGTTGGAGAAACTAAACCAAAATAGGAAGTGATTAACTCTGCCTTTTCTTTGTTACCTGCTAGCATTTTGCCATCCTTATTCAGCAGATGGTATACTTTTTTTTCTCTTGCATTTATTTTGAACATATTTGAAGAAGTGCTGTTTGTTGTTATAGTATCACTCACTGACTTCAACTCATTCTGAGTTTTTTGCTTCCTAACCCCCAGCTATTCAGCTCAGGGCTGTTTGCTTGTACTCTTTTGTTGTGACCTGGCCTCCTTTCCATTTCCTGTATGTGTCCTTTATCAAGCATGTATTGGTAGGGATTGGATAAAAGAATTATAAAGGAAGCCAAGATCCAATATTACTTACCACTATTATCAGTAGCCAAATGCTGTTTTAGGTTTGTTCTACAATTCATGGGTAATAAACTCTTCACATTTTTTTTATCTGAAGTTATTCACCTATATTACAGACCCACAGCCAATGTATAATGTTAGGGGGCACATACAAACAAAAGGGGCAGTTATTTGTTTGTATAGGCAGTAAAACAAATTATGGCCTGGGCCACTTATACTGAAATTCGTGGAAAGAATTAAAGCAGCACTTCACTAAATTCGTTTTTAATGAATTAAATACAATTTCATATAGTAAGAATGATGTACTGTTTTCATTAAATAACTACAACCGGAGTTTATGTTTTATGAACTATATAGTAGTTTGTAATTTATTACAAAAGTCTTGTTTTAGATGTTGCAAAATGTAGTGCAAGTTCATTCAAGCTCTAGGAATATCCTAGTAACTTCAGATAACAAGATCTGCTTCAAATTCATGTAAATCTGATAATCTCTATAGATGTAAAACTGCTGTCAACTGAAAAAAGCAACTTGACTATGGCAGAGCTATTTGAAATTGCCAGTACAACATTAGCCAATATGGGAACTTCTCAACTTCCACGAAATGGGAAGTTAGTCTCTCTTCTTGTTTCCAGAGGTCTTTCATAATGTGAGTCCCTAAACTGTTGCTTACTTGCTTTGGATTGAAATCTGACACTGTCAGTAGGCAAGCGTCCTCCTAACCCAAACTTTAAGAGAAAGGCATGGTAAGAAAGACTTGCAGGAGCTTTTGGGAAAGATGGAGATGGCCTTCATATCTAAAAGCTCTTAAATGGAAAGAGGTTTCAGTATTGTTTTTGTTTACTTTTAAGTTTGCTTGCAGAGCCCTAGATAGTAGAAATGCTTCACTTTGTCAGGGCAGTTATTAAAAAACAATTTGTAAAAATGTAGAAGGTCAGGGAGGAATTTAGAGTGGTAATAGACCTACATGGCTGTGAGCCCACAGTATTATCTGTGCACTGATGGTGGATTGAAATCTCTAAAAATTATCTGGGCTTCCCGGTGGAGAAATGGTGAACTAACACACCTTTGCATCACGGAGATGATGCTAAAGTGGAGAATGGTAACCTGGCGGTGAGCCTGGACCTGCAGAGCTTTTCCGGACAAGGAGAAGCCATGAGATCACCCACCTGTGCTCTGGAAGGCAGCTCTTCACAAGTAAACCCACAGGATCAAGAGTGACCCTGCAAGTGACTTGTGGGTAGAACTCTCGGCGCCAAGGAGAAAGATCAAACTCACAGCCTCAAGTAGAGCCTGCTTAAAGGATACTGAATTCACCCACTCCACTTTCTAGAGTGGAAAAAAATTTAAAGTTATACAGATTTTCAGAACAGAATACCTAAACCACCCGGTGAGTGTACCCCTGACCCGTAGGATTAAAGTAAAAGTAAAGAAATAATTATATGGATTTGAGAAGAATTAAAAGCAAAAAGTTTGCCAGGAAGGGAAACTAAGATAGTTTAAAACAGAGTAAGGGGAATTCAGACAGCTGAATTTGCAATATTGTTTATTAAAGAACTTTTGAACTAATTACATAAATAATACATACCTCCATGGGAAAGAGGATTATTTAAACTTGTTTAGAAGGTCAATTTCCATAAAAAGATATGGGAAACTGGAAGCTGTGAAAGACCATGTAACTATAGAACTATGGAGTACTGAAAAGGATTAAAGAGTTAAGGACTTGGGAGAAAAAAAAGCCTCTCTTTGTTTTCTACTTCTCCTTTTATGGATTACAAATTAAAAGAAAAATGGCTACTACTAAAAAACCAACAAAAATCTCAGAAGGGAGGAGATTATTTATAGAGCAAATAACAGAAAAGGGAATTATGTCAGAGATTTTATAAAAGATGTTTGAAGAAATGGGGAAGAATATCACAGCATTAGTGACAGTTTCAGTGATTGAGGTTGTAACTGCAGCTGTGACTGCATCAGTTAAAAGAGATCTGGCTTCACTAGAAGGGAGAGTGGAGGAAAGATTTGCAAATGTGGAAGAAAACAAAAAATTTAAAGCATACGGATAAGTGGAGCAGTTAAACAATTTAAAGGAAAAATGGAAATTTTGGAAAATAAGACAATAAATAGAGAAATGGAAAAAGATTTGGATAATTTGGCACTACTACAATTAAGAGAGAAAGAGTTTTGTTCTAGTCTGAGAGCAGTTCCAGAGCAACCTGGTGAAGATAGTAGAGAGAGGGTTGTTGAAATTTTTTTGGAATGGAATGAAGAAGATATGGATGCAGAAGTGGACAAAGTGTACCAAATTAATGCAAGATATGCATAACTAAGAAATGTACCAAGAGATATACTTGTGCCCTTTGTCAGGAAGAAGACAAGGGACCAGGTACTACAACAACAATTGTGTGTGTGTGTGTGTGTATAAAGAAATCCCTAAAATGCTCTGAGGGTAAATGATATAAGCTATAGCAGAAAATAGGTATACGTGAGTAGCATACAATGTTTAAACCATGCTAGCATATAGGGGAAGATTTATTTTATTTTGTTTTATTTTATTTTATTTTTAAAGCCTGGGCCTAAAATATCTGTCAATTGAGGATCTGGCTTATTCAAAATCAGCGAGTGAAATTCAGTGTACCCATAAATGAAAAATAAAAAAAAAAAAATTCTGTTTCTTTTATGCTGAAAGGGTCAAGGGTTCAGCATAAAGTTAATATGTCTTACTTCTTTTGATTATTTTTAATACTCTCTGCTCTTTACCCTTTTACTTCTCTCCCCTAACATTTCAATTCCTGTTTATTATCTAGCATGAATCCTTTCTCTGACCACCTAGAATCTTGTATCCAGATTCTCTATTTATTGCAGCTTTTTTCAGTCATAAGCCTATTGCATAAAGCCTCATTTCTGTGTGTGGATCAAATGTTCCAAAATAACATTTAATTGCTCCACAACTCAGCCAATTTTGTCAAAGTTTTCGCCACCACAAAAACACAAGACAGTCAGTGTATAACCTATATAATCTATCCCAGTAGTCACTATTTTACTTCTTTAAACACTATTTGTCAGACAATGTTACATCATCCATAAATTTACTCATTTTAAGCATGGATGAGAAGACTTGGTTCCCGCAATCTATCTTTCAATCCTAAATTATATTTCAGTAATAGTCAAGGGAACTGTACAGTATTTATATCTACATGGCCACATTTCTATTTTACTATGGAAACAAATTATGCATCAAACAGAAGTTCCAATTTTCTACAACTTGCGCCCTTGGGGTATAGTAACAACTCTATGCATTTCTGTGTAGTGTCTTTACATAACTGTACAAATAAACATTACTGGGTATTAACAAGCTGCAAAATGTATCAGAATATTTTCATATGCAAAAGTTCTGCAAAAATTAAGAATTGAGTCTAGGAAAAAATAGAAATAGCAGATATTAAATAAGGAGGTTTTATCTAGCTTTTTTTTAAAAAAATTGACATTAAAAATCTATATTTTCTTGAATTCTACATTTTATAGGCTCATATTTTACAATGAAAGCATATTTAAGAAACTGTGGTCTGAAATTTTTTCCAAGTATGTTGCAAAGGCATGTATGGTGATAACAAGACAAGGACAAGAACATACTGTAGAAACACCATAAGTCTTTTTACTGTGTAAATGAAATTAAATTAATACTATTTAGGTGGATAATCAATAACAGGTAGTTATGTCCCAGTGCCAGTCTTCAGTTCCTTTAAAAATACATTTTATGTCCACTATCATTTGGCATTTCTTTGAAATAAACTTATCAGAGCCTAGGAAAGAGGATGGAAGTTTGCAAAGTATTACAAATTTGGAACATCCTGGACATTCCTTCTTGGAAAAATGGGCATTCATCTCCTAAGTACATCAACAGGTAGTTAGAAAGAGGATCAAGCAAGCCCCACCCTAATGAATATAGCATTAAATGGAGTGCTAAAATAAATATATCCAGTTCCCAAGATTTCTATAAGCTAATATGTTTTCTCTTTCAATGAATCTGATATAAGACTATGATAATATGGTTTTCTTGGCTGTGAGTAGGTGCTATGGGCTTGACATTATTATTACTGTTTACAGATTATAATATCTGTATACAGCAACAATTTTTTGAACTAAGGTACCTCAAATGGGCTAACTTACAGAATGTGTGCAAAATCTGGGACCCATTAGTCCTGTGGGATTGAAATCTGGCAAAGGTGTAGCTGCTTCAGTGCTGCTGTGCTGCCGCGGTCACTTGATTGTCATTTCCAATGCTCCCTGACAGCACTGGCAGGAAGTCTAAACTTGATTGTGATTGCTGACATTCCCTGCCAGCTTCCCATAAACAAAGTCAGTGGGGAAGCCAGCAGGAAGTTGCAGGATCAAGGCCACCAGGCAGGTAAGGGACTGCTGCTGGGTGAGGGAGGGAGCAAGGGGGTGCTCGAGAGGTGCAGTTGAAGGTCAGGGAGTGTGCACGGGGGTGTGCAAGAGGCGTGGCTCAGGCCAGGGAGGGTGTGTGAGGGAGCGCCTGTCAGGCCCAGCCCAAGAACAATGAAGAGACAGTCCAGTCCAGAACAGCTTCTTTATTTGTTTGCACCTAATAGACAGAATCTCGCCAGACTAAACCTATGCTGAAGCAACTAGTGGGTATATCCTGTGAGACTTTAGAGAGGGGCTAGCCGCCTCCTCTTCACCTTTCCACACTCCTGTTGTGGGCTGAGGAGGCGTTTGCTCTGGAATGTGTCCCCTCCCTCCTGACAACCTTGAACCTCCATTCCAGAATCTTCCCCGCTCATGCCATCCATTACAGTGCCTGAGAGGTGTGGCAAGGGTCAAGGAGGGTGCATGAGGATGCAGCACAGGTCAGGGAGGGGGCACAGGGGTTTGGCGTGGGTTGGGGAGAGTGCACAAGGGAGGAAGGGAGGGAAGAAAGGGAGAGCAGGAGGAAGGAAGTAAAGCGAGGGAAAGAACAAAGGAAGGGAGGAAAGGAAGGAGGGAGGAAGGGAGAGAAAGAATGAAGGGAGGAAGGAAGATGTCTGACACTCCTTGCTAGCTTCCCACAAGGAAAGTCAATGGGGAAGCCGGCAGAAAGTCAGAAGTCACTCCTGCTTCCACTGCCTTTTTGCTCACCCATGGTCATTTTGTTTCTCTGTTTAGCTAAGGAAATATCTCTGAAACGATAACCTAATGGGTCACAGGTGGTTTAGTAGGATTCTAATATGCAGTGGCCATAGCTTTTGGTTATATTAGTTTAGATCTTTAACAGTCAAATAGTAAAAGTTGTTCTATGGCTGTTCTGCATTATAGAATTGATTATTGCTGATAAATCCTGATAAAAAACACAATTCATAAAACCTAATTGTATCCATTTTTGTCAGCATTTAAGTAATGGACATGATGGAACAGAACCAAATTCTGATCTCTCAGGTACTGCCTTCATAAAGCACAGAGAGAACTTTAACTTTCTGATCCAGCAAATTCAGTAAAAAGTGCTAAGTTGTTTTGAAAATGCACAGTAAATAAAACATGAAATTGTTAATTGGAGTGAATATTTCCTGTGGGTGTTAAGCAGCAGCCATATATCTGTGATAGAAAAGATTCATCAGTGTATTTTAAGTTTATTTCAATTAGCCAAACAAAAATATCCAATAAATTGAATGTTGGCAATCATGTCTTTTGGTTTTTCTAAAATGAAGAATTAGATTAAAAAAACAATCTACTCCAACTTAAGATTTCTCTGGGTGTAAAAATAGAGTTGCAGCAGGAATAATGTATATGGGTGCTTCCAGATAATATTTCTTAATGTTACCACTCAAAAGTTGTTGTTCAAGCATTCCCAACTTTACATTATTTACAGGTTAGCAATGGTAAGAAAAAAGGGAAAAACAAAAAAAGGGAAAAACATGGAAGTATTTAAAATAGAGTAAAAGAGTTGAATACACTCTCCCACAAGTAATATTTGGTGAATAATGGAGGGTGGTTAAAGAATAAAGTGCCTTCTAGAAGATTCTAGAAATGCTTCCTTAAATTAAATGCTTCAAAATTGAAGAGATAAAAATATAATTGTTTTCATGAACTCACTTTTTAAAATTGAACATTAATAAAATGTAACTAGTCTATTAGTCATTTTACTCTTTAACAAATAAACCAAATAATTTTTATGCTTTCCCGAAACCCATGCTCTTGCTTCTCTCAAAAAGGGCAATTACAAAAGTGCCTAATTGTCTCATTTTATTAATTATTCTAAAAAATGTGCCAAATTACGTATGAATCAAATAAGCAGAAGAATTCTTGGAGATTCTGCAACTCCTGGTTTTGTGTCCTGTAGGCTTTTGCTCAAAGTCACATTGCGAATTGTATTTCAAGATATTTTAAGTTCAGAAAGGTAGGGTATCTTAAAAATCTTTAAAAATCTTAAAAAGAAAGAAGGGACGCTTGTACTTATTTCTTCCTTTGCCACTGTAACTTCTTGTAGTTGACATTTTTGTAGTTTTAAACTTTAAATGGTTATATTGGGAATTTGGGATATCTTTTGCAACTCATTAAAATGTTTGTGAAATCTAAATCTAAAGTAATAACTCACTGATCAACTTTGTAAATAGTAAATGTTGCCTATTATTAGAACTTATCTCCTGATGAGTTCTGGGAGTTGAAGTCCACACATCTTCAAGTGGCCGAGGTTGAGAAACACTGGTCTAAATAAAGACCATACTTTTAGAGAGGATATTTGACTGAAGCAATTATATAGTCTAGGCCACAGTGCAGGCAAGCAAAGGTCACATAACTATTTTCTTAATATTTTGATGAGAGTTCAGTTTATGCATTCCAGACGATCCTACAAGTTAGAAATATAGACATATTTCTCACTGCAAATGTCTGTAAAATAAATATATAATCAAATAGGTGGTTATATAATTTGTAGATCAATACTGGTTTCAAAAATAAGTATAGTTTCCTAATGTATTGGGTTATGTTCCTTTCTGGAATCTTGAGGTACAGCTATTTTGGTAACAGGTTACAGAATTGATATTATATCTGTGTTTAGGTAGGTCTGTCTCTGTTTCAACTGTTACCTAGGAGATACACAGAAGCTGAAGTGAAGTAGAGGTAATCTTATACCTGTACTGAGAGGTTTGCTGCCTGTGGTTTTTCTAGGCAATGTCTCTGGCTGTCTTGAACTATTTGCACCACAGCTGATTATTATCAGAATTACGTCAAAAAAAAACTTTCTCCTTGGTTACTGGTAGTAGTTCTTTGTTGCTTTGGTGTAGATTGCATATCTGTAGAATGGAGCTGTTTTAGGTGGTAGTTGATTGATCTGGAAATTGCTATGCAGGCTATGGAAGGGGGTAAAATACTTTAAATAAATAATAACCTTTCTGAAAGAAATTGATTGTCAACACAGTCCCATTACCTATATAATCTGTTGAAATGGAAAGCAAGAATGGAATGTGTCAACAATTCATATTCATATTAAACCACTTACTGCATTTTTTCCCCAGTCTGTTTAATTCTTTCTTTATTGTGACTTCACTGCAGACTTTACTCTTCTCATTCATTTGCTTCTTTGTAAGAGTCATGTCAGGCTAATCTGTCTTGCTAAAGAAATTACCAAACTTCTTGCATGAGATGTGCAATTAGTCCCAAACATATCCTCTAAAGAGGTAAGAAATATTCAGGCTAGAACACACTGAAGTGCAAATTAAATAAGACTACCATGAACAGGGGAGCATGATGGAACAACAATAACAACAACAATAACAACATGCCTGGAATTCACAATAATCCTGTTAACAATTTTACCTATCCAGTAAGTGCAGTAGCTGAAAGTGGAATTCCAATTTGGGCAAGTTTCAGTATTCCAGGAATTATTGCAAAATAAAATTATGCATTCATTTTATCTTAAAGTGATATTTCTTCTTTTATTAACCTAAAGCAGGTATGGGGAATCTCTATTTGTCCTAAGCTGTCATGTTAAATAGTGATGGATGGTGAGAATTATAATTCAGCAATATCTGGACAGCAATATGTTCTCTAGTCATAGTTAAAATTCTAATCTGAAATGTTACTGTTTATTTGGGTAAGTACAAGGGTACCTCTCACAACTTATCCTTCTGTTAATACTTTTCCAGTATCGACTTCAAGAGAGTCACTTCTAGCTTTCAGAGTAGAACAGTAGGATTCTGTGCCTTGCATATGATTGCATATGCACTTGCATATGATATCGTGATGTAAGTACAAAGAGGTAAAGCTTTCCACACCATACCCATTTCATTTCATTTCAATGTTTGAAAGTGATGTTTCTTGACATGTGGGAAGCACTTCTGTTCACGTAATTAAAATAGTTACATCTTTTGTAAGCATTACACAGCTGCTTCAACAAGTGTTACTGGCTAGCTCTGCATGTGTATACATTCCCAGCTACTTCACTTCGCATGTGAAGATAGCTACAAACAGCTTTAGAACAGCCATTCAAACCTTGCACCTGCTTTAACAATATAAAGCAAGATGTTTTATTTGCACTCCTTCAGGCTGAGAAACACCTCTTTCAAAAGCTTTGCATAGACCTAATGATAATAGCAAGGCAGTGCAACAATGCATTAGCCTCCCAGCCTTAAAATGCACATCTACACAGTGCACTGACTGGCAGGTAAATGAAAAGCTTATTCTTCACAATTTGAAAACTCTAGCTCTCATTCACAGACTATGGGGGAAAAAAGTGTGGGAAGAAATAGAGATTATGTGCTGGCCCTTGGCAGGAATAATTAAAACCACAGTGCAGAAGTACACTGAACAATTGGGTTGTTGATGAACAATATGGAATGGCACTAGTTTTCCTGAGTATGCATTGCATTAATTGGCACTGGGCAAAAGGAAAGGCTTTCAGTTAAGAACCTGTTTTCTGATTATTTATAAAACATGCAGACATTCTTGTTGGTATTCATCAGCCTTACTTACAGGTAGTCCTTGGGTTACAACTATTTGTTCAGCAACCATTCAAAGTTATGATGGCGCTGAACGAATGGGCACTTACAATGGGTCCTCGTAATTCCAGCCATCACAGTGTCATCACGGTCATGTGATCGCAATTCGGGTGCCCGGCTTGTGATTATGATGTCACTGTGAGCCACGGTCACGTGATTGCGATTTTCTATGTTCCCTTCCAGCTTCCCACAAGCAAAGTCAGTGGTGAAGCTGGCAGGAAGTCGGAAGTCATGGTCACGTGAAATCCTTGTTTAATGACCTGCACGATCCTCACTAAATGAGGGTAACTGGGACTGCCGAAATTGCTGCACTAAGTGATGTGGTCATGTGATGTCACACTTTATGACCACATCGCTTAGTGGCAGAAATTCTGGTGCCGATTGCCATCATAATCTGAGGACTACCTGTATTTCCCTGAAAAATAGATAAACATCTAGAGAGAAACTGTCATTAGCAATACATGTATTTTGACAAGTACCAGCAAGCAAGGAAAAAAAATTGATTTGAAATATATATTCAGCTTAGGAAAATTTAATTGTTTTTTTTTTTAATCCGTGATTTGCTCAGGCCTTTGGTGAGGGAGAGTGGAGACCCTTTGCTTCATCCCTGTCCAGTCTGTCATTCTCACCATCTTTTCTTTATTTAGTACTGGTTATCATTGTATTTTCCTTATTCTAGTTGTGAGCTGCTCAGAGTTGTTGGGAGTCAGGTGGCATACAGATTTGATAAATAAAAATGTATTATAAACCTTTCTGGGAAACCTGGTTTTGGAAACCACTGTACCCATTTTAAAAATTAAATAATATCTAACTATAATCAAATAATACTGAAATATAATATTTTGCTTTAATCAGCTTTTTTTAGTAATATAATTATGTAACAGAAACAATATATAGGTTGCTATAGGGGTAACATTATAATAACTTAAGGCTGTAACCCATTCAATACTTACCTGCAATTAAGTCCTATTGAACTCAATGATTGAACTGGAATATATAAGAATATAGTTTATAGCAAATTACATGCAGTGTGCACAGTAGGATAAATTACTGTGGTTATGCTGTAAAATACAACTATTCTGGTGAATTGCTGGTGTGGTTACATTATTTTGGGACAATTTCAAAAGTTGTTTGTATTCTATTCCTGATATTAAAAGTGTTACACAATTTGTACTTATTAAATTAAGCAAATATAAATGATTGTGGATTTTTTTTTTTAGTTTTTATCATTTTAAGTTTCTGTGTATAAGTGTTTTCAAAACCTGAGCTGTGTCAGATAATAAAATGTATTGTTGAAAGTTCTTGTTTAGGACATGGTAGTATTGGGGAGTGATCAGTACCTATACCCACTAATGAAGTTTTGTATGTAGCCATTTTTTGGTGGAGGGGGGGTTCTGTTTCTTGAGAGAGAAAGAAATCACATACATTTATCTTGGTTATCATCCACTGAATTTTTGGTTGTATAGTGTTATTAAGCGTAGAATGCTAATGATGAAAGTCATTATATTTTTGAATGATAAAAGTTTATAGCCAACACAGAACAGTCCAATAAATATGATACTATAAAAATATCACCTAAACCACAAGGAAGACAGTTATCTAGGATAGCCAAAATCCAGAAGAAAGTTGTTTTAAGATTTTCAAAAACTGCCTCATGGGAATTCTGTTGCACAATGTTGAAAAAGAAGATAAAATAAGAAAGCAAGAAGGGGCAATAGTTTTAACAAGTGGTTCAAAACAAATGTAATTTGATGAGCGGAAAAACTAAGTATTTCATTGTATTTTGACTTAAGGTCCTCAAACATTTTAGTTAAATTTAGTTAAGTTCACTGCACTTCCAGATTAGTTCCTGGGCTCATATATTGCTTAAGCCAAAATGCTGCTTGATTGTTTTGGGCTTAATCTGTTGTGTAAACTCAACCAATGGAGATAAAACAGACAAAAATCCTAGTTATTTGGCAGTTTGGAAACAGAATGTTGGAGACTTTGTTGGTTGAATAAATTACTGCTGCATTAGGCCATTGCTTGAAGATATTGCATGTAATATACTTTAAGGACATGGTTGATGCCAAATTATAAGGAATGGACATAAAGTATAAAGTAAAAAATAGTATTTTGCAATACTATTTACATTTTGGGTTTGGTCCCCACAAGAATGAAAACCTGAGTCAGCCAATTAAAAATCATTTGCAGTGGACTGTAAAGCACAAGTAATGAAAAACATGATGAGGTTTATATAATGAGATCTCTAGAGTCGTGCCATTGTGTTGTTGTCTTGGGTGGAAACTACTCCCACAGCATTTAAAATGCTAAAATTAAAAATTGCAAGAAAAGATCTGTAGGTATGCTAATTAATTTTGTGTGTGTTGTCTGTTTGCAATTAATGATCAAAATAAGAATGGTTGAAAGTAGATTGGAGCAATGTTAGATGTAGTTAATTAAGAATGGCAAAATATGTTAAGATAGATAACATTCAGAATAGATTATAAGGCTGCCCGGGAGGTAACATGGTGGTGTTCTGGCAGTGGTGAATTCATTCTTGAGGGAGGGGGTTGTTCCTCTGCACCTTAAAGAGTTGTTGGTTCGCCCCCACTTTAAGAAGTCATTGCTGCATCCCACTGTACTGGATAATTTTCTTCCAGTGTCCAACCTTCCCTTTTTAGGGAAGGTTGTAGAGAAGGTGGTCACGCAACAGCTTCAGAGGATCCTGGATGAAGTAGGTTATCTGGAACCCTGTAATTCAGGGCCAGATATGGGATGGAAACAGCATTGGTCGCACTTGTGGATTATGTCTTGTGGGAATGGGATGGGGATAGTGGATCCATCCTTGCTCTACTTGACCTTTCAGTGGCTTTCAATACCATCAACCATGGTATCCTTCTGGATGGCTTTGGGGGTTGGGAGTGGGTGTAATTGTATTGTGCTGATTATCTTCCTTTCTCTGAGGCCAGTTCCAGTCGGTGTTGATTGGGAGTGAGAGGTTCTGCTCTTAACCCCTACTAAAAGGGGTTCTGCAGGGCTTGGTACTCTCCCTGTTCCCATTTAACATCTGCATGAAACTGCTGGGTGAGATCATCCATCACCAAAGGGTGAGGTATCATCAGTAAGCTGATGATACCCAGTTGTATATCTCCGTCTCTGGTGAGCTAAGTGATGCTGTTGATGTTCTCTTTCAGTGCCTGGAGACTGTAGGGGTCTGGATGGGGAACAGGCTTCAGCTAAACCCTGGCAAGACTTAGCAGCTTTGGGTTTGGTGGCCTTCTGTATCTGGGGATTTACCATCTTTGGTGCTGGATGGGATTGCACTGCTCCAAACAGGTCCAGTGTACAATCTGGGGGTTCTTCTGGATTCAAGACTTCTGCTTGAAGAGCAGGTAGCAGTCATGGTCTGGAGGACCTTTGTATAGTTTCGTGTTGTGCACCAGTTGTGCCCACTCCTGGATCAGGAGGCTCTACTCTCAGTCACTCATGCCCTAGTCACCTCCCAAATGGTCTACTGCAACACGCTCTACATGGGACTGCCCTTGAAGAGTATCCAGAAGCTTCAGCTGGTACAAAATGCAGTCATGCAGGCAGTTATTTATGCTCCAAGAACTGCACGTGCTTCATGATCTGCATTGGTTGCCAGTTTGCTTCCAGGTCCAATTCTAGGTGCTGTTTATGACCCTTAAAGCTCTACATAGCATGGGACCAGGATATTTGAGGGAAAGCCTCTCCCCAGTTACTTCTACCGGTTCCATCAGGTCTGGCAGGACAGGCATGTTACGGGTCCTGTTGGCCAGGGTACTTTGTCAGGCGGGACCTAGGAGGAAAGCCTTTTCTGCCGTGGAACCCTGTTGGCCTTCTGGAATGCCCTTAAAACATGGTATGGACAATTGGCTTGGGGATCCCATGATAAAGTGGAGCCTGCTAGATGGCTATATGACAATTAATTGAGTGCACTGTTTTGTATGCTTTTAAATCATTTTGTTTTTTATATTGTTTTTACCTTTTTAAATTGGTTGTTTTTAATCTTTTTTATATACTTGGACTGTTTCATTATATACACTGCCCACAGGCACTATGTGAGATGGGTGGCTATACAAATGGAATGAATGAATGAATGAATGAATGAATGAATGAATGAGGAAAGAAAGAAAGAAAGAAAGAAAGAAAGAAAGAAAGAAAGAAAGAAAGAAAGAAAGAGGAAGGAAGGAAGGAAGGAAGGAAGGAAGGAAGGAAGGAAGGAAGGAAGGAAGGAAGGAAGGAAGGAAGGAAGGAAGGAAGGAAGGAAGGCAGCCTCATGTAAAATTATTGATAGGATCCCAGCTTTCTCTAGCCTGTTGTCCTCTTGATATATGGGCAAAGCAACTGCAGTAATTCCTAGTCAGCATAGTGCAACATTCCTGTTGGCTATCCTGGATAGGATTTGTCAGAACTGAGTTCTAAACTCATCTGGATGGCACCAGTTTGGGGAAGACTATGGTAATTCAGTGGAGAAATGTGGGTGTGGAGAACTGGCTATGTCAGTTTTCTAATGGCTATCCAGTTTTCCTGAGGTGGAGCAGACATGGCTGGAAAAGTTACTCTATATGATCAAACCAACTGAGAGAGGCTCCAGGAGAAAAAAAAAATCCCAATCTGTGAGTTTCCTATCTCTGAGTCTGCTCAAAAAAATGCATACACCTTAAATATTTAATTTCTTTGTTAAAATGGGAATTACAGCAAAAAGAGGATTGAGAAGCTGAGCGGAACACAACACATGCAAGAAGGGGAAGACACAAATTCATTTTAAATGAAGAAACTGCAGATTTAGTCACCCTACTTCCTACTCTCCTTACTCTTCCCACATACCTCTTAAAGTCCCTTTCTTTCATCAAAGCTCTAAAATTGGAGATAAGAGTAAGTGGAAATAAAGTGTATGCAGGGCAAGAGAGAGGACAAAATGTGGCTGAGTTGGGGGTCAGTTTATGTTTATTAAGCAACCAGCACTAAAGTGAGGAAATCCTCAGGTTTTTGAGCACGCATGGCCTTTCTCCTTTTCAGGAGGCAGAGTACTTAAAGTACTGTATATGCAGTTAAGGGGGAAAAAAGCTCATGCTTTTTTCTTTACAGTATGAAATATATGGTGCAGCTACACAAACTGGGTACTCTCCCACTCAGGAGAGGGATGGTAATGTTTCCAGTTCATCCTCCTCCCTAAAGCGGCAGTTTGCTGTGTACTATTGGGAAATTCAGAAAAAAATGGTTTTGGGAGTGGGTGGGATTGTAACCATAATCCACATACAAGGTATTAGCTAAAATGACCTCCTCCCCTTCAGCCCTTGTGGTAGCAGTTCTGGCAGTAAGTGATCACCATTGGTTTCTGTGTGACAAGATACCTTTCTTTTCCATGTAAATGTAAGAATGACTTCTTTGCCTCAGTAATACGATTATTTTGTAAAGCATTCCAGTTTCCTATGTAACAATTGCATATGATACATATTGAAGTATAAATTTTACTCTGTAGAAGCTGTAAGTGAAGTGTATTGTATGGTAAGATTTATGCTTGAATTTCAGCAGTGGGTATTGATATTCATATCATGTTCAGTCTAGATAGCAAAAAGCAGTGAGAATAATAAGTCAGTCTTATAAATACAGTTTTGTTAGGTGTATACCAGCACTTATATAAATGTTGTGTATCTTATATATCTCTTCTCTCTCCCCCTTTCTTAAAGTATGTGTGCGTGTGTTTATACATACACACATACATACACACAGTGTGTGTGTGTACACAAACATACATACCTTGTATATTCATTCATAAAGGAAAAAGGCACTAGCCTCTTTTTCTCACTACATATACAGTTGCAAGAAAAAGTATGTGAACCTTTTGGAATTTCATGGTGTTCTGCATTAATTTGTCATAAAATGTGATCTGACCGTCATCTATGTCAAGAGTATTGACAAATATAATGTGCCTAAAATAATAACACAAAAACAATTCTGATCCTTCATGTCTTTATTGAACACACTCATTCAACATTCAAAATGTTAGTGGAAAAAGTAAGTGAACCCTTGGAACCAATAACTGGTTGACACCCCCTTGGCAGCAATAACCTCAACCAGGCGCTTCCTGTAGCTGTGGATCAGACCTGCACATCATTCAGGAGGGATTTTAGCCCATTCTTCCTGGCAGAACTGCTTTAGCTCTGTCATATTCTTTGGACGTCTCATGTGTATGGCTCTCTTCAAGTCATTCCATAGCATCTTTATTGGGTTGAGGTCTGGGCTCTGACTTGGCCATTCCAAAAGGCGGATTTTGTTTTCTGAAGCCATTCTGTGGTGAACTTGCCCCAGTGTTTTGGGTCATTGTCCTGTTGCATCACCCAACTTCTACAGAGTTTCAGCTGACGTACAAACATTCTCACATTATCCTGAAGAATTTTTTGATACATTTGGGAATTCGTCTTCCCCTCAATGACTGCAAGTTGGCCAGGCCCTAATGCAGCAAAGCAGGCCCAAATCATGATGTTTCCTCCACCATACTTTATGGTTGGGATGATGTTTTCATGATGATATGCAGTGCCCTTTTTACGCCAGATGTAGTGCTGCGTGTTCTTTCCAAATAGTTCAATCTTTGTTTCATCAGTCCACAAAACATTTTGCCAATACCGCTGTGGAGTGTCAATGTGCTCTTTCGTAAACTTCAGGCATGCAGCAATGTTCTTTGTAGTAAGCAGCGGCTTCCTTCGTGGTGTCCTGCCATAGACACCCTGCTTGTTCAATGTTTTACATACTGTAGACTCATGAACACAGATGTTAGCCAAGTCCAATGATGCCTTCAAATCTTTGACTGTCACTCGGGGTTGTTTCTTTACCCCATTGATGAGTCTTCGTTGTGCTCTTGGGGTCATTTTGACTGGGCGCCCTCTTCTTGGTAGAGTAGCCACAGTCCCAAAGTGTCTCCATTTGTAGATCGTTTGCCTAACGGTAGACTGGTGAATTTCTAAGGTCTTTGAAATCACTTTGTAACCCTTTCCAGCTTTATGTAAATCAACAATTCTTGATTGTAGATCCTCTGAAAGCTTTTTTTGGCGAGGCATGGCTCACATAAGCGTATTCTTCTTATGTGGAGCAAACTCAAAAAGCTTGAGTGGTTTTTATCAGTCAACGTAGCTCTAGTCCACACCTCCAAGGCTTAACAAGACTCCAGGTATGCTAACACCTGACTCCAATTAGCTTTTTTGAGGTCAACTCAAGGGTTCACATACTTTTTCCACTAGTACTATGAGGTTTTTATGGTTGTTCTCAATAAAGACATGAAGGATCAGAATTGTTTTTGTGTTATTATTTTAGGCACATTATATTTGTCAATACTCATGACTTAGATGACGGTCAGATCACATTTTATGACAAATTAATGCAGAACACCATAAAATTCCAAAAGGTTCACATACTTTTTCTTGCAACTGTATTTTACCTAATCTGCTGTCTGAAAATGGAATAGGTCTTGCATGCTCAAAAGGTTGAATAGTCCCTCATTTTTGTGCTGGTTAGTTAAGGAATATACTGTAAACTGACCCCCAACTCAGCCACATTTTGTCCATTGTTCTGCTCAGCATATACTATATTTCCATTTATGCTTATAACCAATTTCAGAGCTTAGTTAAAGGAAAGGGGCTTTAGGCAGACTGTAGTTATAAGAATTGTAGGAAGCAGGGAAAGGCATCCAAATAGCCTCTGTCTATAACCGGCAATCCGATGGTAGCCCTTGGTTTAGTGAGGAGCTTTAGGATATGAATCATGAATTAAGTGGATTATCTGGATCCCTTTTGATTGGCTTCGCATCAGGATATGGGACACAAACTGCTACGGTCAGTCTTGTGCATGATCTTTATTGGGAGCTGGAGGGAAGGAATGTGGCCCTTAAGGTCTTATTAGACCTCATAGTGCCATTCAAAACCATTGGCCACTGCATCCTTCTGGACCATCTACAAGTGTTAGGATTTGACCACACTGGTTCAGTTCCTTAGCCCATGTTGTTCAATATCTATTTGAAACTGTTGGGAGAGGTTATACATCAGTTTAGGATGAGGTATGCAAAATGATAAATAGTTAGGTGAGCTATGCAGGAAATGCATTGCATGTCCTCACCCACTCTTTGCTGGCTATGAGGGACAAACTCAGACAAGTTTTGCTCAGATACTGTTTTGTTCAGAAATGGTCTGGCTCTTCGCTGGCTGCTGCATTAACTCTGGATGGGATCACACTTCCTGTGAAGTAGCAAGTCTGTGATTGGGTGTTTTTCTGTTGCACAGCTTCTGCTTGATCAGGTAGAGATTGTGGCTGGGGAGCCTTTCCTCAGTTTTGGATGGTGCTCGAGTTGTGACCGTATAGGAGCAGGAGGCCCTGATGGCAGTCACTCATTACTACAATATGTTGTGCTTTGAAACTACCCAGAAATTTCAGTTGATGCAGAATATAGTGGCTTACTTGCTAGAAGATGAGAGCTGTTTCAGCAGGGTACCTGCAATATGTTTATATAAAACAAAAGCACTGGTTTTGATTTATAAAGCCCATCATGGTTTGGATTCTTATTGCCTTCTCTGATCGAATTTTGCCTGTGTGTTCATCATGAGAAATGATGTTTCTCTTTCCAGCCCCCACCAAGGTGTTAGTATGATAGAAGTCCAAGCTTTTTTAGTAGCAGTTCTATCCTTGTGGAATAGTTGGCCTCTTGAGGTCCAAATGGCTCCCAGAAGCCTAACTTTTAGGAAAGTGCAATGTTAGTACTTTTCCGCTGAGCATTTGGGGCATATCTTGCTCAGCTCTGGCTATTTTGTATGTTTGGTTTTAAGATTTTAAATATTTGTTAATTTTAATTTTAAAATTAATTTTAATCAGGTTTAATTGTCCCGTTTTTTAAAGAATTGTTGTGTATTATAATTTTATGAATTGTGACCCACTCAGAATTTCTGGGCCAGGGCAGGATACTATATACAGTAATAAATAAACAGTGCATAGAGATAGACAAATAGCATGCAGGCCTCTCTTAAGGATCCCATATTGGCAACAAGGAAATAAGAAGGTTTCTTTAACTGTTACAATCTGTTCACATGACAAGTTGAACAGAGAGAGTTAGTTTAAATCCCACAGAGCACCAGCCCTGACTTACTTTGCCTGGTGACAATGTTGGTGTGTTTGCATGACAAATAAACCTCTCTTAATCCAGTTAAATGTACTGACTTAATAAAGTCAGTTTGTTATAGGGGTACTCTTGTTCAGTATTCAATTTTGAGGAGTCTTAAATATTTTTTTAAAAAATGAATATATATTTTTTTCTTTTGTGCCTTTGAGTCGCTCCTGGCAATTGCGTGGAAAAGTCATGCAATTTTCTTGACAATATTTTCAGAAGTTGCTTGCCATTGCCTTATTTCTAAGGCTGAGAAAGGATGATTGGCTGAAGGTCACTCAGTTGGCTTCATGCCTAAGACAGGACTAGAACTTACGGTCTCTCAGTTTCCAGCCTGGTACCTTAGCCACTATATACCAACTGGGTCTCTTAATATTCTGTAGCCCAGCAAATTTTCTAATAAACACGCGGTTGGATCCATATTTTCATATATTTAGAGAGGTAAATCCACTGAAAACAATGGGAGATAATTATTATTTTTAGATCCAAGAAACCATTTTAGAAACTTAGGTATATGATGAGCACCATGATCAGAAAAATAAATGTAAAAATAATATCAAAGTACAGATCTCAATGGTTTCTTGATTGAGATATGAAAATAAAATTTATGAATACTATACTAAATGTCTAAATTACTACAATAGGAAAATGGCTTTGCTCTTAGGATTGCCGTAAGTGATTAAAAATGCATAAAGTAATGAAAGGAGGAAACAAAACAGTAGGAAGGAGATCTTCAGCAGCAGCTGTCACATCCTGTGTTCTCTGAAGGAAACCATGCTTGTAAAAGTTGTGCCAACATGTCATACTCAGTAGGTGTTGATGCAGAGATGCTAATAAAAATTGGGAATGAATTTATGCACAGGATTCTTTCAGCAGGTTTTGATTTCATTCTTGTGGATGTGTATTTTAGTAATTATGGGAGGCATGGTAAGTAACATTAGCTATGCTTAAAATATAGTTAGTATTGCATACAAAGGAGAAGGTGTCCAGAGAAGGATTGACAGTGTAGGGACTTAGTCTGTCATGCTGTCACTGATAAGATGGAAAATATCTATTTCTGGAGTTGAGCTTCCTAGCGACGAGCAAAATGCCATTTAAAGTGCAGTGGATGAAGTACAGCAAGATCTATAACAGGAAAGCTTAAGGATGTTCACTTCCCTCAAATAAAGTAACATTGTGACTGCAGTTAACACATTCTGTTCATTTCAATGAAAGCAGGAGTAGCAATATTTAAATAAATACCAAACCAAACTGAATATTGTTTCATCTACTGAAAAGAGCAAAAGATAAATATTGGCATAACATCTCAATGCTATTCACACAAGTAATGTTATACTACTGGTCTCTTTTTTTGGAGATGACATGGAGTTTTAATTACTGTGTTATAGTGCTGCAGTTAATCATCAAAACTAAAAAGGATTGTTTTATAGAGAGGGAGAGAGAGCGCAAGAAGAGAGAGCATTTAGTGGTAACAAAGATGTCTGTGATGCAACATTTTCTGTTGCTTTTCAAAAGTTTTGTTTCTGTAGTTATTTAAAACCTAATTAGGTATGAATGCATCATCCATACATAAGTAGTTGTTTAAGGTGTGTGTGTGTGTGTATATACATACATACATACATACTGTTGGTCCAGTTACAACAAAATTAAACTTAAATTTTAGTAGATTTTTCCTAAGCCAGTGGCTTCTGTCTTTCAGTGGAATCTCCTGCTCACTTTCCAAGCCATTTTTTTTTCATGGAATGAGTGCTTCAGGGAACATAGGAAACCCCTGTATGTCAAATCAGATGATTACCCATTCATCTCAGGACTTAGGATGCTGACTGATGGTGGGTCTTGAGGACAGATTTTCAAATCCTTCCTGGAGAGGTCAAGAAATGGCTGTAGTAATTACAAGCAATGTATATTGCTTACTATTTAGCTATAGCCTACCTCTCTAGAAGAGGAAAGAACAGTCTTGTTGTATGAGTTGTGAAATTCAAATTCAGAAAAAAGGATTCCATTTTATCAAACTGAGTTTTGGCTAACATACAAAGTATTCACAGTTCATTTACTCTGAAGCATAAATGAAATGATTAAGCATCTTGTTGTGAACTTGATATTTTGTTCTTCATTATTTTATGGTTTTTAAAGGATTTTTTAAAAATAATTTTTTAATAATGACTCTACAGCAATGCTTGCTTGTTGTAGGAAGAAATTTATTTATGAAATTTATAGGCTGTCCCTGTCTGTCCCAACTCTGGGTGGTTTACAAAATAAAACAAGTATACGCATAAGCTAAAAAAATCTGGAAAAACAAACACAATCTAATAGACAAAATATTGCAAGGGGTACATTGCCCACTCTAGCCCAAGGCATGGGGGAAGACACATGCTTTAAACGCTCGTTTAAATTCGGTCATGGTAGGTGTTGTATGAATTTCAGGAGGAATGTGGTTCCTGAAAGCAGGTATCATGAGTTTTGTTTTCTCCCACCATATTGTTATATGACAATTGGGGAGCTCTGTTAGAACACAGGGATCTGGATTCTGCACCAGCTGAAGTGTTTGGGTGTTCTTAAAAGGCAGTCCCATGTAGAGCATATTACCGTAGTTGAGAGGTAATGAAAGATTGTTCCCAGTGACTCCAGTTCCAGGAATGTATATTATATTCCAGTAATTGACTCTGTAGATAACTGTTCTAGCAGGAGCTGAGAGCCCAAGGAGTCCCCAGATTATGGATCAGTTCCTTCTGCTGGAGTACCACTTCGTTTGAACCTAAATTTGGAGTTATCTGAGAGTTGGTTAGCTTCTGCATTAACAGCCACTCTGTCTTGTTTGGGTGAAATCTCATCCTGTTACCTCCATTCCGACCCTTCTCCAGACATTGGTCAAGACTTCTACTGTATCTCTCTGTTCAGTATGGCATTATCTATGGAAATTTTCGGGTTTCCTTCAACCCTCCCTCATAATGATGCAGTTATTTGATTATTCCTAGTGATCAGTGGAATCATTCTCTCAACTTTGACATACCAAAAGTAATTCCAAAATATTGGAACAAAAAGTTCCAAAATATACATACAGCATATGCCATTTTCTGCTTGGATGAATAATCTGTTATAAATAAGAGTTCCCCAAACCTCTGATATCTGAAGCATGCTCTTTTTTCTGAGATAAAATTTAACAGGTCAGTCAATCTTTGACAGCATTTAAAGTTTGTAGTGCTGTTTGTGACTTCTCTTCCAAAGGCTGTGATGTTCTGTTTGGTCCTATGTGTGTTTGTCTCTTGGTTTATTTGTGTATAGTGGCAGTATAGAAAGAAAAGTCCTGTTACCAAAATGATTTGCAATAAGGCTTTGCTGAGCTACCAGCATTCTTGCTGTTTTATATTTACATCCTTCTAACCAACCAATCAGTACAGAAGCATACAATTAACAAGGGACTTGAATACCCAGTCCCTGTGCGTAAACTCTACAGTTCTACTTATAGTAGTAGATTAAGATAACATATCTTTGTGGCTGCTTTTCTTTGTTGATAGAATTGTTTTTACTGGTGTAGCTTGCCAAATCAGCATTTCCTTAACTACTTTACAGCAAGAACTTTTGTTTTTATGCAGCAGAGCAATATTTAAAAAACATTTTGAGCGTGGGAAACAAGGGTTGGAGCTGTCTTATCCCAGCTGTAGAAAGTCTATCACCAGAATGGTAAACTTCTGAGAGAAGAGTAAAGATCTTCAGAAATCCATTAAGTAATGTGAAGCTGTATAAGGCAAAATAATGTACCTTTATGATGAAGATTATGAAAGGGTAAGCTGTGAATGTAACTGTGTAAAAGTGGCATTGATAGAGATGTAAAATTTGGAGAATGTTTGAACTGTAAGAGCAATTTTTTTTTTTTTTTAAGTGGAGGAGAAACTTTTTTTGAAAAATATTTCTTGAAAAATGTGTGATATTAAATGTTGAAGTATAAACCCTTATTTGATCTTCAGTAATAATTATAAATATTTATATTATGTATACACATATATCTTAGGTTTTAGCAGTTGGAAGAATGGGGGGGGGGATAAACAACAAAAGATGTAGTAAATAATATGATTTTCTTATGTATGTTTAAAAAAAGAATGTAGATCAGCATTTTAATAGAGTACCAAAACTCATATTAATAGAGACAACTTAAAAAAAAAAAAAACTTTAATCTTATTAAGAAGAAATATATTTAGCTGCTTTGTTAAAATTCACAACAGCACTGGACTTTCCAAAAGTAGAATATTATTAAGCATACAATGAATCTTACTGATTTCATTTCATCCCATTAAAAATATATATTCTGATATTACAAGAGTATTAATAATACATTTCTTTGCTGAGAGAGTTCCAAGCAGTAATACATGTTTTTTGAAGGAATTTTCTCTAGATTCCTGTAGCTTGGGCAACTTTTGGCAAGTCTACATTTTAACATTCTTGGACAAAATAGCCACATTTTGATGTTAATGAAAATACAGACTATAATGATCCTGATTTTTCTGGATCCAAAGCCTTATTTCCTTTGAAATCTGGAAATGAAATACAGGTAGTCCCCGGGTTAAGAACACCCAGTTTACAGATGATCCATAGTTAAGAATGGAGCCTATTGTAGCAAAATTTGAGTTAAATACACATTGAGTTAAATACACATTGTGTAATCAAGTTCATTACACAATACTACTTGTACAATATTATATAATAATACTGTCTGGCTTACATACAAATTCGACTTAAGGACAGACCTTGGGAACAGAACTTGTTCTTAAACTGGGGACTACCTGTAATCTTGTCACCTTTGGTAATTATTTCTGATTCCTCTGAAGAGAAAGGTTTTAGAAAGTGATCCTGGTAGACTGATAATCACAAGAAGTTTTCAGTCATGGAATTCCACAAGATTCTGTCTTTGTTTCTGTACTGGGGAAGCTGGTCTGGAGATTTGGACTGCCATGACACCCAAAATACTCATGATAACGTCTGTCCTTATGTCAAATTTGTATGTAAGCCAGAACAGTATTATTGTATAATACTATAGAAGTAGTATTGTGTAAGGAACTTGAACCATTGTGTATTTAACTTGAATCATTGTGTATTTAATTCGAATTTTGCTATAATAGGCTCATAACTATGGGCTGTTGGTAAACCGGGTATTCTTAACCCAGGGAATACCTGTACTGAATTCTAACTGCTTGAGAAAGTTAAAACATTCTGAGCTGGTGCTTGAAATCTTTAAAAACAGCCTGAAATCTAGCTTGTGGAAGAATTAAGCAATTGGTGTCTTCGCTTTAGCTACCACGCAGAACATTGTTACATACCTAAATTAATCTGGCTTCCAAACTTTTTCTAAGCCTAAATATGATAGTCACTTCCTTTAGATCCTTAGGGGATCTTAGATCAAGGATACATTAAAAGCTCTGAATTCCTCCATCCTTTTCAGTCATTAGGAAATTGTTGTCTTTGCACAATTCATGGTAGACAAACAGAATTCTTGAAAATGACATTTTGTTTTTCTTGTAACTTTTCTCTTCCCTGCTTTTCTCCTAAGCTTATAAATTTCTTGGCTGGGGTTGGGTTAATGGTGATGAGTGTGTTTCAGAAATGTTGAGGGCCCCACTGAAAAAAAAAATGTTTTCATCGTATTATCCCACACAAGCAATTACTTGAATCACTATATGTCAAAGTACAGCTGGAAGTGTGACAGAGAAATTAGGAGGTTTCTTTAAGTTTAAATGTGTTGTTAATTATGACTACAGTAAAAGATTAATTCTAAATTCCAATAGTGTAATTTATAAACACAATAGTAGAAATTTAAATTATAGTACTCATAAGGTGTCAAAGTAAGTAGTAATTTCTTTGTTTGCCATAAAAACCTAGTATTTGCAAAAACAATGAAACAATAACAAACAGTAATTTTATCATTACATGGAGAGAGGAAGTCACCTTTTGATTGTGTTCCTTTTTAGTTTTTTGTGGTCAGTGGGAAATACCCATAAAGTTTAAGATATTTATTATACATATCCTTGTAGACATCCTTATAAATTTTAAGTTAAAAGAGGATTATATTAAAATGCATCCTTTCCATAGCTTTGGTATCTATGGCTTTAAGAGATATTTCAAAATTATCCAATTAATGAAATTATTTGAAGATCAAAGAGCTATAGAAGGATTTTTAAAAAATCTCTAAATATCATTTATGATTATGGTTATACTTCCATTATGGATCAAACTTTATTGAATGTGGGCAAATACCATCATTCCAGAATTTCTTTTATTATTTTTATCTATAACCTTTGCTTCTTATGATAATATATGAATTAAATAAGGGTGTGGGAAACAGTGCAACTATATATGCTTTTCAGTAAACCTGTGTATCTTAGTTTTATCCTGGAGACAGAGTTGAATCAATTCCTCTGCCCTGCCCTTATTAAGAATCATGATTTTCATCAAACTGCCTATGGCTTGTATGGTCAGATTCCTAATTCCAAATAAAAACACATCAGGAGTGTTCATATGAGCGCACACACGCATACACAAAAGATTATAAAGAGTTTTGTTTTATATTCTTTATCTTTCAACTGTCTGTTGGCAATTGTCCCAGGTTTTGAGAATAATTTAAATTTATAAAACTGTCCATATTGACTCTGAGCAGCATACTATACTATACTACCATACTACCATACTATACTAAGAATATTTATTACAAAATTAACAGCAACAATAAAACAAAATGAACATAATGAACCATTGTAAAAAAGTAAAAACCAGCACTCTCTCAATATACAATACTCCTACATGAGACCCACCACTGACCTAACCCAAGGCCTGAAGAAGACCCAGGTTTGCATGAGGGCAGAGTAGATGACATATGAATCTCTTGGGGTATAATATAATATTATATTATATTATATTATATTATATTATATTATATTATATTATATATAATATATATTCTTATATATTATATATATTAATATATATATATATATAATAATATATATTCTTATATATATTATAAGAATATATATAATATATATATAATATAATATAATATAATATAGTATAATATAGGAGGGCAGGCACCATGACAGAGAAGGTTTGTTTCCTGGCTTCCATCAGGTGGCTGGCAGTGTTTTCTCAATGGGACCTAAAGCCTGCCAGCATTGTTAGCATGTCGAACAGGATGGGGCAGTCATAACAGGAGACAGATGGTCCCTTGGAAAGCCAGGCCCTATCTCATGACCCTAGGTAATAGCCAGCACCTTGAATTCTATCCAGAAGCCTACTAGCAACCAGTGTGGCTCACAGAGCAGAGCTCACCATGGCATGCCCATAACTGTCCATCCCATTGCATTCTGGGCCAGCTGCAGAGTAACCTTCAAGGGCAGCCCTATGTAGAATGCATTGCAGTAGTCTACACCTGAGATGATCAAAGCCTGGGCGATTCTCCAGAGGGCCTCCCTGTCCACAAAGACAGATTGGCTTACTTACATAATGCGTGTCTGAATTCAGAATTGTTCAACTGTTCATTGCAAAATTGATGCTCAGGCTGTTTGTCAGTCTGCCAAGAATATAATAAAAGATCTGATTAAAAGTGAAAACATAAGTTTTTCTATGATTAATAATGTTTTGTTCTTGTAATACTATCCCATAAATATAAAAAGGAATCTGAAAACAGTACTTTTTTATATTTATTGGGTCCTGTCACCTACTTTAAAGATAATGTTATCTCTCCCCTCTCCTGCCAAAAAGGACATCAACTGATCTTAACTCAATAGATATTAAAAATATGTTTTCTGTTCAGTTCTAATATAAAAATTAAGTATAAATTTGAGTTTTGTAGCAGTATCCTTTATTATTTGCCTAAGGAGGGCTGTGCTTCTTACATAGATGTTCAAAAGTTTCCACAGAATCTAAGTTAAATTTCCAAAGAATCTAAATTAAGTTACTTTGCTTTTACCATGGACTATATTTATTGTTTACACTTGATCTTAGCCAAAAGGCTGAGATTACTTATTCATCACTTCAGGTTTATCATGTGTTAGTTATCTTGTTTTAAGAGACATTTATTTTTACTTCATAGATTGTAATATTTTATATTTATATTTGCACAGTTAATTAACATATCATTATAGTAGCTTATGTTATACTTTCCTTAGAGACTCCTTGTTATTTTGGTATTTTATCTCACCCATTTGATTTGACTTTCATGTTGCATATTTTTAAATTTTGCTGGTCATTGACAAATAAGCATTTCTACTACTATTGATCGTTTACTCAAAACTTTATTTAATGTATTGCTAAATTAGTGACTGCCTAAATCTTTGCTAACAAATATTCAGAATGAAATACTGCCTTTTCATGTAGTTTATTCACATAACTCTAATAAGAGGAATGTTTCTTTACTGAAGTCTTCTGATACCTATTAATTCAGATGCCATATACAAAGAGGGAGTAAATAATCTTTTACAGCTAGCATTTCAGAGTTGACTTTGATGATCACAGCTATCAAAGTAACCAGGAGTTTAGCTTGACTTCAGGGAATTATTATCTTACTACCAAAGATTAAAAAATTGAGAATAGTACATTTTAAATTAAGAATGCAAATTGTAGTAAATTACACTAGCATAATTTCTAGTATTCCCTTCAGGAAATTTAGTACTTTATAATTAAGATATATAAGATGTTCGGTTATTTTTCAGTTTACTTTTGAGGGACTAAATAAAAAAAAATGTAGTCATGTAAGCTTTTAAATTATTTCCTATCTTGGCATTGAAATTTCTAAAATGTTTTAGAAATGTCAAATCCTGAAATCTTAGAATAGCTTTCATTTGTTCAGCTTAGTAAATAGTCAACATAACCAACAAAATTCAGTTTCACAGATTACATTTTTTGTGTGTGCATGTAAAGTTTATTAAATACTTTGTTTAGGGGTTATGATTAAAGGGTATGATCACTTTGTTTTTCTTAAATGAATATTTTTTTTCTCAAATGAATATTTTTCTTCCTGCCTTCCTTGGTCAGGATTTCTTAATTTTTGCTAAGGAGGAGATTTTATAGAAGATTAAAGACCTAAATTTTGTTTATAATAATTTTGATCTCCATCACAACATAGAAGATAATGATGAGATAAGCTTAAAATGTCCAAAATCTGTTGCCAAATCCGAGGTTCTTTGACTAGGATACTAAAAAGCTGCTTTGTAAGATGTGTTTCTGCATATACGTAACAGAAACAAGGTCCTAGAGTTATCCATAGCTGTTATTCTCTTACAGAAATTAAGAAAAAGTGGCAAACTCCAGGAAATGTGCTTTAAACTAGAAACAAACTGACATAGATGCCTAGTTTGAATTGAACTCTGGTTTGAACTATGTTCACTTGGCAAGCTCATTGCTTATTTCTTCATTTGGCTGGATTTGTTTACTGGAATACAAATAAAACTGAGATATCTTAATGAATATTTTGTATCTTATTTCCCTCAACAAGAGATGTTTCTGTAAGTCTTCTTCAAGTCCAGTCACTTCTTGTGATTTCATGGACATCTAGTTTTCTTAGTACAGAGGTGATTTATCACCCAGAGTCACTTGTTGAGATGGGCGGCTATAGAAATCAAATAAATAAATTAAATAAATAGATTTCTTTTTTCCAGGACATTTTTTCAGTCCACTGAGTTAGCCAGCAGCCCTGGCATCCCCATTTTTGAGATCAGCTGAAATATCAAGGTGGTTAAGATTCTTGGTGACTCTTTTAATTAGCATTCCCAACTCTATATCCACCTACATATCAAATCGGTGTGTTATCACATGAATGTCAGGGGTTCAAATACATATGACATAAATGAAGTGTTGCAGTGCTATTCAGTATGTTAACTGTGCAGCCTATCTATGTCTCTTAATTCAGAATCAACAAACAGAATAGATACTATTTTGCCATTCTTATCTACTGACAGTTACCAGCCTTTTAGAGCGCTTGCTTGTAGAATACTAGATTAAAAAGGATTATAAATTCAATTAAATTCTTTTGTGCATAGTTTGTCCTGTTTGAATTAATAGACACAAATTTGACCTCAGGATTCAAAACAAGAATCAAGTACTATCAGAGCATTTCAGCTTCCCAGGACAAACTATGGAATACCTCAACTCCATCATTAAGTGACAGGTTGCTGAATTTACATATATCAAAAGGTTTCAGGCATCTGGGAAGGTCTCAACAAACACAATGGGTTTTTAAGGTATTACCAGTACTTTATCAATTAACAATTATAATCTCTTCCACATGTAACCTGCCTCTGTATAACTAGCCTGTTTTCCCCTCACTCTACCCTTCTCACCTCAGTTTAAATCCTACATCAGCCTAGCCATTCTATGCATCTGATGAAGTGAACTGCTTGTGAAAGCTCATGCCTTTTAATAAAATGTGTTAGCTGGAAAAAGTGCCACCATAGACTAGCACAACTCTACTCTTACAACACAGTGTATGATATTGAATATGTCCAAGAGATCTAATAGGTCCAGGAGGGGTAGGTTTTGCTATGTTGTCAACTTGTGCAATCAGTGCTGTTTTCATTTCATGGCAGGCCTAAGATCTGACTGAAAGGGGTCTGACTAATCTTATTTCTTCAGGGCACAATACAACTAACACTCTTATCACCTGCTCAAAAACCTTTTCCCAAAAGGAGAGACTAAAATCTGGGCAACAGTTATTTAATATGACTAAGTCCAGAGAAGGCTTCCTGAAGAGAGAAGGTCTTTTTCAAGGCTTTTGGCATCACCCTCTTTAATAAGGCGTTGACTACCTCCCAGACCCTGTCAGTCGCACCCCTTCCCACTCCCTAAAGGAATATGGATCCAAGCCACAGATATCCATGTCAATACCCTTGTGCACTTCATTAGAGTCCACAGCCTAAAAAATCCCAGAAAATGCAAGATGTTGCCCCAATCATCACTGCTGACATAGTTCATAAACAGTCAAGGCTTTGACAAATGTGAGCAACTTTATTGGCATAATATTGTGCAAAAATATCCTGGCCTGCTGGAAGATTTAGGAGCCACTCTAGAAAGTGCCACTGGATGACAGCCCACCAACACAATAAGTGCATAGTGGTACTTCTGCTTTCTTTCCCTTACTGCAAGAATGTAGGCTCAAACCCATGCTTGGTCAGATTTACTCTGTCTTCCTCCAAGGAACCCTCAGGGATTGGCTAATAAGGAAGCTGCCTGAAGGGCCTAGGAACCCTCCAATTCTAACCATCGATTCTATGAAGCTGTCTGCCAGATTATTAGAAGAATCTCTAAGCTTTCTGCAGAAACTGTTCAGATCCTTAAAACATCTAAGACAAACCTTTCAGATAAGTTGAATGGATGAAGGTGATTTCTTTTAGGGTATTTAAACCGTTTGAACTATTTGTAACATGTAAGTTATTGCAGCATAGGTACTTAAAATTTGAAAACATGCATCTTTATATTTTCTATATTAATTAGTTCTTTATCTAATTTGGTGAACAATTCTTGGTTAAATTAATGTAAATCACCTTGATTCTGCAAATAAGGATATAAATATAAAATATACTATTTAAGAAGAATATAAATAGTTTGCTTTGAAATATGAATATGGCTTGATTTAATCATTGGCAATTTATGGAATGCTTCATGTTAATTTCTAGCATGCTTAGTATAACTAATATATAGAATTAGTTATACATAATACCATTGAAGCATAGATTATTTTCCACAAGACTCCCAAATTTCTGTTCAGAAAAGAGTAGTGTTTGCATAAAAACTGTTATTAGAAATTATGACAAATTAGATTTGTTTAAAGCAACCTTTAAAAGAAGAACTGTTTTAATCAACTGTTTCAAGAAGGAAATCTGAGGTAGCCAAGATAATGACTGATATAATTATTGGGATGTTGAAACCTGCAATTATGGAATCTTCTCACTGAGAAATGGATAAAAGCCTGAGGGATTTCACTTCTTATGGTGAATTGTTTGTATGCTTTCCTTATAATTTACTTCTTAAGTGGCGTTGTGTTATTTCTTAATTCCAGGGATTTAAAAATAATAATAAATTTTAATACATTTTTCACTGTAAACTATCACTCTGGTGTCAGTGATTGTATGCCTCATGATTTAAAGGAGGAAAATATTTTAACTGTAATTTGTGCAATCTCAGTCAAGTTGATAAATATTCTGAGGCTAGAAGCAAGTTATGTTGAACAGTTGAAGTTTAGTAGTTGTTTGTAATTTCATTCCTCAAGGAGAGGAGGAATTTGATAAAGAAATATACAGTAATTCTTAAAACTGTTTTTAATTATATAACTACCGTAGTAATGCCTTTTTGTATTCTTTCCTGGTGGCATGGCAAAGTAAATTGTTATATTAGCTTAAGATAGAAAACAGGTCTAGATTCTCTTTTTGACCACAATAGCCATTAATTTCAGAGCTAACATTTCACTAAAAGAATCTGATTGCCACTAAATACAGGGAAAAGCTTGTAAAAGATCTAGCAATAGAATCAACATTGTATGTGGAACCAGTTATTGGATATAGTGGATACTTTTTCTTGGGATAAAATTTTTGGGTGTATGAAACAAATAAGTCAAGCCAGGTGGCTCGAGAAAAAATGTGAACTAAATAACAGAATAGAGGAGAGGTAGTGATCGACCAAGGTTATAAGGAGTTGTCTTGAAGATCAAACAGATTCCTTGTCACTTTTAAAAACCCTATAAACATGCAGGGTGCCCTGGCATGAAAACACCTGGTACCCAGATGCAACATTGATATTAGAACTCCAGACCAAAGATCCTATACAAACAAATATAAAACTGCTCCACCGAAACATATCAATTCAGCCCAGATTAATTCTTGCAAGAGGTGAGGATGTGCTTATGAATCCTGAGATTCTTCACACTAAGATGAATGCTTTGGTACATTATTAAGTATCAGGAGGGCATCATGTCAGACAAGTAAAAACATCTGACACATCAAAAGGGAAATGCCAAAAAAAAAAAAAAGTTATAAGGGGATAAGGTAGCCAGATGTAGTAAGCATGGCCAAGATAAAATGTATGCTATGCTGACATTGCAAAGCTTGTACTCCATTTTGTAATGAGCAAAATTAATATACATTCACAAATCCCAGTGTAGTTTTTTTTAGAATAGGTATATTCTATGTTTTATCAAATGAAAATGATAAATAAAGTAATTATTGGCTTGAGTCCTCTCAAGCCCCACGTAGCTAGCCTGACCAGGGAAGCAAGAACAACATAGTTTCAGTAAGTGTCATTAACACTTGTCTAGGGTAAATACTAGAAACAGTAATAGGAATTTCCCAGCCTCCTTTATAATGTGTTAATTAAGGTGGAGTCTCTCTGAAATGAATTTTACAAGATGTCTCCCCAGATGGGTTGAATTGCCATTTATGAGATAAGTTATCAACTGACTTGTCTCTTGTTTACCAGCCTCCCCACAATTTTTCACAAATCCAAAGTTAATTGAATTACAGTAAAACTTCGATGTAGCAGACAATTTGGTGGTGTATTTGTTAAATCTGAATTTACATAATTTGCATCAATTTACATCATTTGTGTAACTATGTAATTGATATAAATTGTGGCAATTGCAGTAAACCCTTGATTTAACAGGACTTGTGAAGCCCAAACAAAAACGGTATCTGAAGTCCACTAGACCAAGGTCTATTAAATCATGGCTTTATTGTGATGACATACCAGTATTGTGTAGTGAGTACAGTGTTGTACTAAGAATGGGGAGACAGCCCTTTTGTTGTTCACTCATTCAGTCACTTCTAAGTCTTCATGACTGACTAGATATCAATTCACAAGGATTATCTGCTTGTATTTATTTCTTTAATTCCTTGTAACATTATGCTTGTGTCATGAAACATAGTTTGAGGTCATCTTGCCTTCTATCAGCTTTTTTAAAAATTTCCTTCTACTTTCCAAGCAGGTTATATGACAAAATATTTAAGCTTCAGCTTCATTAATAATGCTTCCAGTGAAATAGTGTACTCTTACCGACTGCATTTTATCTGGTATTTAATAATTTGTCCTCCTTGTAGTCTAAAATATTCTCAACAAGTTGCTCAAGTAACACAATTCAAGGGTACTCACTTTTCTTTATTCAGCCTTTCTGATGATCCTGCTACCACAGTGATATGTAACAACTGAAAAACCCTACCCTTGACATATATATATTTGTGGTCAGTGGAATGTCTTTGCAGCTAAATATTTTGTCTAGGTCTCTCATGCTCTTCCCAAGTGGCAGTTGCCTCTATTACATAGCAACATTCTCTCTCTGCGTAACCATCTTAATTTCTTTTCAGATTGGCTTTTATGCTCTCTTATTACACTTTCAACAAGAGATTCCTTAGTCTTTTCCACTTTCAGGGTTCAAAATGATATCATCAGCATGTCAGAAGTTGTTGATATTTCTTCTGCAATTTTGATTTCTATTTCCTCTAGTCCAAGATTGTCATGATATTTTCTACAATTAAATCAAATAAATAAGGTGGCAATATACATTTTTAACAAACTCTTTCCCCAAATTTGAACCATTTGATTGCTCTGTATTCCATTCTAAGTGAATGAATAGCTTTTATTGCAGTCTCTGACTAGTACAATATACAGATTTGCAAATAAAAATGCAGGAAGGGTTTCTATAAAATAATGGTAATAAAGACATATACTGGTAGTGAAATAATAAGAGACTCCTCCTTTACAGAAACTAAAATATGTATTTTAAAATTCCCCAAAGCTGGTCATATGATGTCATATACTTATAAAGTGTCTTAATATAATACGTAAACACTAAAATACTATTTTAATATATCACTGTTTTAATATATACTAAAATTTTAAAATCTGAAACACTAAAACTTATTAAGATACTTTATGAAATTCTGTACAGGTAGTCCTTGGGTTACGATGGCAGTTGGAACCAGGATTGCCATCGCTAAGCAATGTGGTTGCAAAGCATGACATCACATGACTGCACCCCTTAGCGACAGCAGTCACCATTGCCATTGCAACCCCAAGATGCATGGGTTGTTAAGCAGGAAGAGGCGGGAATCCCAGGGAGGAGTGTGGGGGTGCTATGGGGGGGGTGGAGGTGCCATGGGAGACCCTAGGATAGGAAGGCTGGTACAGACACTGAGTTGGACTGTTGGCATAGGCCGCAAGCAGGAAGCGTGCTGTGAGCAGGAGAAAAAGCATTGACTTTGCTTGTGGGAACACAGCAGGGAAGGTCACAAATGGCAATCATATGACTGCGGCTCCCTGCAATGTCATAATCGCAAGCTGTACACCGGAGTGTCCAGATTGCGATCAGGTGATCACAGGGATGCTGCGACAGCCAGAACTTTGAGGATCACGTCCATTTTTTCAGTGCTGCCATAACTTTGAACAGTTGCTGAACGAATGGATGTAAGTTGAGAACTACCTGCATTAAGATAGCAAGTCAGTACCACTAGTCAACTTCCACGTGTTCAATAATATAGTATATATAAATTCTAAAATATTTATCTAACTAAATTTGATGCTTCTTTAAGGGATCCCTGTATTTGGCATACCATTAAACAGAATTTTGTTACTTTCTAGGTAATTTTTGGATTCTTACCTTCAAGTAGATTTTACATAAATACCATCTGGAAAGTCCAGAGTTTTTTACATTAAAGCACACCTTTTTCTAATAATGATGGGTGCTTAACTTTAATCTAGATGCATCATAAGCATCAGTGCTACTGGCACTTGCTTTCTGCTCTTCCCCAGTAACCAATATCAGAGTGGGTTACCATTTCTTTCTCTAGTGGATGATATGTAGTCTAACCTGCCTGTCATAGCTGTCCTCTCTAGGCATGTATACTCCTAGCAATACAGCTCATTGTATCACTGGATCCATGTTCAGCAAAGCAGCTTGTACTGCAGTGGAACTCTCTGGAGAAATACTTGTAATTATAAAAGCAAGCACTGTTAAGTAAAGAGAAACTCTGTGCATTATCCATTCTTTGAAGGCCTTGGATGCTTTCCAGACAATGTAAAATATATTGTAGACAAGATATAGACAATATATCATCTAAGTATCTGCACTGTTTAAGAACTAGAGTTTTGAACTTTTGCCATTGCTATTCATAGATTATTTTTTTGGGTTGTGTGGGAGGCTGTTGTGAATTTAAGCGACTTAGACTAACAGAATCTTATGTACACAGGCAGACCTTGATACCTTAAATATGTCTATTAATTTCATATTTAATTTGGTTTTGGAATCTTTGGTTTGTCTTATTAACCCATCTAGTATTATTCAAGGCACATAGATACCTGGAATGGAATACAAATTGTTATTGAATACAGATGATATTCTGGACCTTTTTAACGATTAGTAAAACTCTTTATCTAATCTGGTGCAGGTTGTACAGCAACATAGTAAATTTATGGAACAAATCTAACATTTTTCCAATAGGTAGTAAGATTTTATGGAAATGTAAAATATTTTAAAAATGTGAGATAGCATTAGGAGTAAAGCTATTGTTTAAGGTACCCACCCCATGGAATACCTGTCAGCTGACATTTGTCAGTTCCAATGTCATATGGCTAAGATGTGTTAGAGAGCCAGTGCAGTGTAGTGCTTAAGGTGTTGGACGAAGAGTTCAGAGACCCAGGTTCTAGTCTGCCCTCAGCCGCAGAAGTTGCTTTCTCTCACTTCAGCCAACTTCACAGGGCAGTTAATATGAGTCAGAATAGGAGGAGGCAGTTCCATATATGCACCATTGGGATAAATCCAATAAAGAAATAAATGTTTGGCCAAAGTGTGGTTGCTTAGGAAGCCTTTCAACTGATTTTAGAATTTTGTGGTTTTTATGATGTCCATAACTTCCATTGGCTATTCAATGCATGTTATACATTCATTTTAAGTATATATTACTGTTGTAAGAAGTTTTCAGTTTCTTTCTGTTAAAAATGAAAATAAACATTTTATCAAGTTCTTCTAAAAACAAAGAAAAACAGGCTAGTTCCAGGAAATTGCTCCGTTGGATGGTGATAAAAAGCTGTATTCCCACATTGCTTTTACTGTCTACTTTTCCATGCTTCTGACAGTTGTATCTATGAAAAAGGATTCTATAACTGTGAGACTATAATTGGATGAATATCTGCCCAATGAGCCTTCCACAGAAAAATGTTCTCCATCCTATCTCATTGCTTAGACTGCTATGTTATAATGGAAAATGATAACAATCATGTGAAAATGAGAATTACGCTCTTTATATAAAGATTTCTACTATATTATAAACTAAGCTACAGCTATGTAAACGTTAGTGATCTTAAACACTGGGATGGGAAAGAAGTTGAATGGAAGCACTATTTTTTTCCCAGCAAATGACTTTACTTTCCCCTTTGTAAGGTCATACCTGCTATTTACGTTGAAAGCAAATACATAAAGGGGACAAAACACTACAGTTGGAACACTTTACTCAACATTCTGACAATGAAAAATTGAAAGCTGAGTTGATAAATTTTGAATTTGGGAATGGGAATGGGAGAGGGAAACTGGAACATTTGAACAGTTGCTGGATCAGAAAAAGGTCTGCTGTCAAACTGTTTCATAGAACATCTAAAAAGTCAAAGGAAGATGAGGAAATGCTCCATTGTATTTCTCAACTATTCTAAGTTAAGTGAAGGGTCGAGACTGGCTTGTTGTTGGATTCCAAAACGCTGCTGTCACAAGATAAAGTATTCTTTATCTCTTTCTCAGTTCTAAAATCTATGACTGCTTCAGGATAGCAGGCTCCTTGCTCTAAGATACTACTAAAGGTAGTACTAATGGATGGATGATAGATATGAAAGCGGCAATAGGAGACCTGCCTTGCCATTCACATTCATCATTCTAGTGTTCAATATACATGTGAAACCAATTATTATTCTTCAGTATGTATTCCTTAATGTATTATGGTGAGGCATGTATTATTTTAGATAAAAGTAAAATATTGATAACACATATAATATTACTAACATTTATATCAAATGTTAATCAAGTGAAAACTGACATTAATTATAGGTTGTCTTTATCTTTACAGTATGGTTCAGTTTTTGAAATTCAGTAGAGAACAGTGTGTAATACAAACATTCTGAAATATACAGCAAAGAATAAAATACTGTATTAGGTATTTCTGCTTTCTAAAAACACTATTGCTTTTCAGCAGTTTACTCTTGAGATGCAAAATGGTAATTTGACATAGACTAGCAACACAGTGTGATGTGAGCATCTGCGTAAAAGCCTGTATGTATGGAGCATGCCCAGTGCTGTGAAAAGCTTCTAAGCATGCCCCCCCCCCCCAGACACACACACCGGAGCTCTGAAGAGATGAAATGAACTTTGCACTTGCAAATGTTACATTTCGTACAGGGTTTGTAAAGATTCTTTTGTAAACACTGCATTTACACAGTAAAAAAGGGGGGGGGGGCACAAGCAATGAAGTGAGTTCAGAAATGCATGCAACAAAGGACGAAGCATTTTTTAAAATCAATCTCTCTCTGTGTGCTGATTGCATCAGTGTAGCATCTCTTAGAATATACTTGGTCTTGATTTTCCCCCTGAATTAATAAAACATGTTTGTATTTTTGTGGCATGGGAAAATTAAGAATTACATTAAATTACATTAGAACAGAGACATAGAGAGGTGGTTAAGTTGAGAAGAAAGATCTTGCAGCAGAGAATGGATGTGAAAAGAACGGTGATCCTGCGGTGTTCAGTGTTCACATGTTGTATGAGAATCAGTGCCGGGCTCTGCAGCTGCAGACAATAACTAAGCTGGCTGGCTAATGAAGGCCACCTGGATCAGGCTTCTGAAAAGAGCCAAAGGCGGACGGCTGAAGAATTCCGATATCTCTGTAAGCTCTACATTTCAATTTGCTGGCATATTTTGCATTGCAGGTGGGCTGGGGAAAGCACTGCTTGCATCCATTCTGTTTGAATTAGCAGGTTTTCATTCCTCTGATCGTAGCGGGATGGGGAGGGGGCTTGAAGCAGAGATACATGTTGTTTATTTAGTTATTTGGCATATTGTGATTGGATGTATGCTTGACTGCAAACATACTATGTCAGCCACAATTTGATTTGAGGTCCTTTCTGTTTTTTGCTGAACGGATAAGATAGAGTTGAGCCATTTTTTCCTGTTAGGGAAAGGGTTGTCATTTGAAGAGGTACTTTGCAGTTAAGATAGTATCTGTACTTCAAAGCTGAGGTTACAATCCTTTCTGAGGATCATTCCTACCAACTTTGTATTTTTAGTCTAAATGTTGCCTTTACTGAGAGTCAAATTGCCTTACTTGTGGTTTGCTGATCTGAACCTATCCTTGAAACTGCTGCTCATCCTTTAGCCCTGCAGTGCACCATTGATGTTATTCCATAGAACCTATCTTTGCAAAGCAAAAATCATTTGCTGAGTAGTAGGGAGGGCAAAACAGCAACCATAATTCTGGACAATGAACACTGGTTTTCAGAATGGCCTCAGAATTAAAACAGTGTATGTATGCGTTATTTTCTTATGGAGGCTATTAGAACTGCAGTTAAAAAAAAAATAAGAGCAGGAATTTCTATTGATGCTGAAAAAAAATACCCACAGAAGCATTCTGATTTTTTGAAACAAGATCATAATTTTATTTCTCAATCTCTATTTTCCACTTGCCCAGGGTTCAGCGGACTCCTACACCAGCCGTCCGTCTGATTCAGATGTATCTCTTGAGGAGGACAGAGAGGCAGTGCGGAGAGAGGCTGAACGACAGGCCCAGACACAGCTGGAAAAGGCAAAAGTAAGATGCTTTTGAGGGGTTTTGATTCAAGGGAAGGAACTTTCTAATAAAATTATTATCTACTTAATTATCAGTGGCAAATTTCCTTCTGTATGAAAAAGGTGCATCACAAACTTGGTCTTACTGCACAGAAACTAGGTCTGCAAAGCAGAAGGTATTTGCCAATTACAAGTCCTGTATAAGCTATGTGGGATGAGCAGTGACCAAACCCTCCCCATTCTAAGTTGCATGTTGACCTGAGTGAAGAGCTAGCCTATGCACATATAGTTTTTTACATTTTTAATTTTTTTACTTGCATGCAAAGGCTTCTGTGTACACTAGATCCTTGATAATACAGTACAAGTAGGCAAATGCTACCATCACGTACAAAATGCACAGGTGCCGTGAATGATTTGCTCTTTCATCACATCACAGTATATATTTGAGAGGAAAGGGGTTAATTACTATTTCTCACATCATGTAAATCACTGTTTGAAGAAAACCATTATCTGTTGTATTTCCTGTGGAGACATTACAAAATAAGGACTTTGCAGAATGCAACTAAAATTCTCTTACGATTCTTCAGAAAGTATTTGAATATTGCACATTAGAAATACCTATTAGAAAGTTATTAAGAAATACCTGTTGGAAAGTTACTAATTATAGCAACATATCCTAGATATGTGCATATATTATATCAGCCTGGCTGATTCGATCCAACAGGGTTGGTGCGCTTCAGTTTCCTTCAATTAAACAGTGTCATCCATCAGGATTCAGAAAGTGTGCCTTTGCTGTTGTGGCACCTGCCCTCTGGAATGAGATTCCCCTGATAACCATGTGGCTCCCACCCTGATGGTGTTCTGGAAAGTCTTAAAGCTCTGGCTATTCTCTCAGACCTTGGGACAGGGTGGTCAGGACCCTGCTAGATTGTGTGGTGTGGTTATGTAGATCTGCCATTGGTTCTTGGTTTTTTAAATTTTTTATTTAATTATTGCATTGTATTTTTATTGTGTTTGATTTTGTTGTACACCATCCAGAGTTGGTTCAGAGTTGGGTGATGCCTAAATAGAATAAATTAAATTAATATTTGTAGCATTTCATGCTGGCAATTTTGGATTGTATCTGTACAGTACCAACTTGTGCGTGATACTGTTTTTGATAAAAGGAGAAAATAATGCACCTTTCCATTCATTCTGTTGTGATTACCATAACTCTTCTCCGTGTTTCCTTCCTTTTACAGCAGTATAATATTCCAGCATAATTTTGATGATGTATTAGATATATCTGTGCCTATAATTTCTTTATTCAGAATATAATACTTCCAATCTACATTACTAATCTCATTCTTACTGTTTCTGAAAAATAGCTATGCTTTCCTGAATATTCCTTGGATTTTTCCTTCCTTATTCCTGTGTTTCTTCAAAAACAACTAAGTTTTTATTTAAAAACTGATTCCCCTAATCATATAGTCTTATAATTAAGATTTATAAAATAACATGCAAACAGTACAGGGTAACAAAGAGTAAACTCTGGATTTGACTTAATTACAGGCCAACAATTTGTTAGTTAAACTTAGATCCAGTTCATCTGATTAAATTCATTTAAACAGCAGAGACAGCATAGACAGTGTTTCTTTAAAGAAGGGCTATGTTCCTAATATATTGAAGGAGTTAGTGGTGAGACCTAAACTGAAAAAGCATTCATTTGATTCTATCAACTTGGATAATTATATGTGGAATAAAATGCTACAATGAATGTTGTCCACCTAACTCAGAATTTTATTTTATTTTTTTTGCTTTTTTTCATGGGGGGGTGAAGAAAACTTATTCTTGTAATCCTTCTGATCTGAATTCTGTTTTTTTCTATTTGAAATTCCCTTGGATTGCTTGATGGATACTATTTGCTGTAAAGAGAAGGAAAGAAAGCAAAGGTTGCATTTATTGGCTCTGCTTCACATCTCAGGGGCTTTAGTACTGTTCATAATGATGCCTTTCTGAAATGTCTCATTGATATGGGATTAGGCAGTACCATGCTACAATGGCTTCAGACCTTTATAAGTAAGTAATCATAAAAGGTTGTGTTGGAGGGTTATGGCACATCCTCTTGTCATTAGTTTATGGAGTTAATTTCCTGCCCCCATGTACAGCTGTTCAGATAGTTCTCCCAGGATTTGGGGGCTAGGTATCACTAATATATGGATGAAATTGAACTCTTATTTTCTCAACTAATAGCCAGGAAGCTATAGAAGTCCTAAATCAGTGGTTAGAATGATGAGTCTGAGGTACAGATGGTCAGTATAAGCTGCTTTGGAAATGGAAATGCAGTGTATTCTGAATCGGGTTTATACCCATCAAGTGATGAGATTTGCAATTTGGGTTTGGTTTTGAACTCAACAGAATATCTGGTTGGCTGCTGCGAATAAACTGGGTCTTTGCCCCAGTTTTGGTAGTATGTTTCTTGTCTCTCTTACTGGAAAATATACATTTGGTCATAGTTTAAACATGCCTTAGTTACATCTAATCTGGAATGCTATAACCATTCTTGAAAAATCACCAAAAATTTTGGGAAGTACAAAATGAAATGGCTTGAATACTTAGGTACTTGCTCTTTTTTTATTACAGCAATTCTGTTCATTCTTCTTTTTTGTTCTGCTTGTTTCTGTGTGCAAGTCACTGTGTATATTCTTATCCAGAAGCCCTAAATAATTTAGAGCTAGTGAAGGCCCACTTTCTACCAGCCTAGGGAGGTACAGTCATGTGAAAAAGTAAATATAGCCCACGTAACATATGTGAACATATCAATATTTTATCTTCATTCAAACAGTATATAAAGATGATGCAACTGAACAAAAAAGATATGAAAAATTGACTTTAATAATTTATTCAACAAAGAATTTACAGATCTGCCATTTCCTTCTGTGGAAAGGTTAAGTACTGTCAGGTTCAGCCCAAGAATCACAATGAGACAATCCAGGAATCAGCTCAGCTTCTTTATTAGCTTGCACATAATAGGCAGAATCCTGCCAGACTAACTCTAATCCCCCAACGACAACAACTATAACCATCATGCCCTTAGGGAGGGGCCAGTCTCTTTCTCTTGACTTTCACACAGTCTGGCTGGGGGCTGAGGAGATGCTTTCCTTGGAATGTCTCTCCCACCTCCCTGTAACCTTGAAGCTCCATTCCAGAATCCTCCCCGCCCACGCCTTCCATCACAAGTACACCCTTGGCTCTAATACCTAATATTGGCCCCTTTGGCAGAAACAACCTCAAGTAGGCATTTCTTATAACTGTCTACCAGTCTCTGACATCGACTGGGAATTTTTTTCCCCCCACTCCTCCATGCAGAATGTTTTCAGCTGTGTGATGTTTAAGGGGATTCTTGCATGCACATCCATTTCAAATCACCCCACAGCATCTCAATGGGATTTAGATCCGGGCTTTGACTTGGCCATTCCAGAACCCACCCACCCTCCCTCCCTCTCTCTCTCTCTCTCTCTTTCTTTCTTTCTTTCTGCCATTACTTGGCGGTTTTACTGGAAAGTTTAGGGTCATTGTCATGTTGCAAGATCAACTTTCAGTTCAGCTTCAGTCTTCTGACAGATCTTCTCATGATATCCTCAAGCACCCTCTGGTACAGTGAAGAATTCATTGTGGATTATGTAATGGTGAGCTGTCCAGGCCCTGATGCAGCAAAGCAGCCCCAAACCATAACCTTTCCACCACCATGCTTTACAGTTGATATAGGGTTCTTCTGGTGAAATGATATCTTTGTTTTTTGCCAAACATGTCTTCTGGTACTTTGGCCAGATAACTATCTTCGCCTCGTCTGCCAGAGCACATTGCTCCAGAAGTCCTGATCTTTGCCTAGGTGTTCATGAACAAATTTTAGTTTTGTCCTGATGTTCTTCCTGCATAGCATAGGTTTCTTCCTGGCACAGCTTCCGCTTTGTGCAGCTTCTTTTTAATGGTAGACTCATGCACTTTGACATCAGTAATGGTGAGAACTACCTGTAGGTCATGTGATGAAATTCTGGGGTTCCTAGAGACTTTGTTCAGCATCTTGCATTCTCATCACAGGCTGAATTTGCTGAGACAGCCTGGGCAAATTGGAAGTTGTTGGAAATCACTTGTAGATGATCTTCCGGACAGTGGAACAATCGTTGTCCAGTTGTTTGGTGATCTCTTTAAAACCCTTCCAAGACTCATAGGCATCTATAACCTTTCTGAAGGCCTCAGAGAGTTCTTTTGATCTAGGCATAGTGATACCACACACTTCAACAACAAAGAATTTGAGGTTTAATTTAGAAAGGTTCCTCCCATATCCTCTCTAACAATGTTCTAACCATTTGCGTGGTGCATCTGATTCTAATTTTAGATATTTAGATATTTGAGATAGTGATAAAGGTAGGGGTGTAGTCACTTTGTGAAAACTGTGTGAAATTTGTATTTATGTTTATTTAGATTACACAATAAACTACAAAATGTAAATGGTGCATGATATTTGTTAGATTATATCCCATTTATCAGTATTGGTGAAATGAAGTTCAAATATCTGTATGTTGAAATATGTTGAAAAGTCAATAATTTCAGTTGGATGTACTTACTTTTTCACATGGCTATGTAATATTTGATGACATACAGTAGTACTTTTCAATAGAAAAATTCTGGACATTGAAATCCTTCCCCAGCAAAATTTGACTGACCTGTTTTTGGTGTTTTTTATTTATTATATTACAGTATTTTAACAAAATGTGTAAATCTCTCCCTATCCTGATGGGCTCTTGGCAATGAACAACATTAGAAAAAAATCACATAGAATGTAAACAACTAGAATTAATACAGTCCATTTCTAATACTATCCTATGGTTGTTCCCACCTCCTCCCAATCAGCTTGGGCCAAAGGCATCATGAAATAAGACTGTTTGCCTTCTAAATGCAAGAAAAGTTGGGGCTTCATACACCCACAAAGATGGTCTACCACAGAAAAGGCCTGATGTCTCATTGTAGGAATACATTTATGTATTCATTCAAGATTTTAATCATTTTAAAATAAATTCTTATGCTGTTTTTAAAAATGATTCTCTCAGTTTCTCTGTATTAAGATGCTTATAATTATGAAGCACCATGGAAGCCATTTTTGAGGGCAGAGTGGCAATACATAAATTTTATAAAGAAAAAATATTTCTTAAGTGGTCTGGTCTGGTTTTTATTTCTTTCAAATCTACTTGAGTCTTCCTTTTTCTCCCTTTTCTGAAGACTGTGAATTATGCTAGTGACTGCATATTTTATTAAGACCAAAAAAAAAAAAGTGAGTTTTGCAGGGTTCAAATTGAATTTGCAGGATTTCTAGCAACACTGAATGGCATCAAAGCACTCATTGCTAAGTTGATGCTCTTACTGATGAGTAAATCTATGTGAATGTTGCCTAGGAATTTGGCTTAGTGATACTGATTTGGATGCATGGTCAACCCTTATGTAATATTTATGACCTCTAGCAAAGCTGGTATAGGAGTTTACCGAGCAGCTGCCAGCAAAACAAGACTACTTAAAACTGTTATTTACATGCATCAAAACAGTGTTCTTCCTTCAGCTGATGGAGGAACAAACTCTGCATCTGACATTGTACTCACTGTGAGACAACTTGTAAACAGTAGAAGTAGGAGAGCACTGACATTATCAAGCTGCTATAACATTGCTGAAACAGTACTCTTTTCAGTACTACAAAAATGTTAATGGTTTAGCTCACTTGTATGTTAATAAAATAATACTGACAGCAGGAAAATATTTTTAAGTAGATGTTGAAAAATGTATAGAAAGATAATTATATGCAAAAATTATAAACATTATTCTTTCTGCTTGTTTCCACAGCCATGTGTAAAAAATAAAGCTGGGTAAATTCTTCAAAAGGGATGCTATACAATGCACAGGAAAGAGTACGAATCACTTCTGTTTAAATTGTTGAAGTGGTTGTGTCTTTTCCAGGCCCAATAGCTGCTTTGTAAATCACTTCTTATTACCTGCATTTGTTTCTTTGAGGGAGATGGGAGGGCAGAAATAGAAGTGTCTGTGCACATATATAATATGGGAGGAGCTTACAAGCAATTACACCAGCCTGGGAAAGATGTGGCTGCTTTAACATTTTAAAGAGAAGTGTTTTGTCTATCTTCCCATATACTGCAGCCCTACTGAAAATGGTATCTTCAACATGCTGTTAGTTTCAACATTGCTGTGAATTTTGTTCCTTCTCTTGCTTTCATTACTATTTTTGTTTACTTTATCAACAGTAAACATTCCCCCAAGTTACACTTTAGTCCTATTGGGTTATTTTGTTTTGGGTTTTTTTGCAATGACATGAAAATGGTTTCTTCTAGGATTTTTTTTTTTTAACTTTCCACTCTAGCTGACAGCCATAAGAGTTGTTTCCCTAATCTGTCCTGAATATAGTATTTGAATTTTTGTCTCCCCTTCTCACAAAAATATAGTCTCTTAGAGTCAGAAATGTCAGCTGATTTTTTTTAACATTGTGGATGAAAATACAGAATATAATCAGTGCAGTAGCAATTAATTTTGTTCATAAATATGGATAAATATTGACATACATGAATTTTGAACAGCAATAAGATGATAATGGAGTTATTTCTTTATGCTTTATTTTTCTTTAATTATTTTAATTAGTGACCTACATTGAGGGTACACTGCTATCACGTTATAAATGCAGGTGGATTTGGAGGGTTGCATGCAAATAGAAAAGTAGTTATATATAAGCAGTCAAACTTCTTTAAAATCTAACTTCAATATTATGTAGTTAAAACGTGGTAAATGTCCTGAAACCTGGAGTTAATGAGAAAATGTCATGTAGCAAAGAATTCTGCCTTACTATTTCTTGATGTTTCATATCTTCTTTCCTCAGTCCTTTTTAAAATTAATACATCTCAGAAAATTGGCAACAGGGACAGAAAAACTGGGTGGGGGGCCAGTCTGTTAAAACAGCCATCAGCTGTTTTTCCATTCAGGAGAAGGAAAGTATATTTTTTTGATTGAGAGAAAATGGCTGAGGCATATTTCTGACAAATAGCAGGAGAAAAAAGCTTAGCTGATTATTTAAGGAAGTTTTTACTTTTTTAAAAAGCAGGATAAATGTCCCTTTGTGTTTTATAATTTGGGTGTTAGTTTAATTCATAGAATTCTTGTTGATTGGGCTGAACAATTACAGCAGCTAGCAAATTAAGACAGTTATAACTACAGTATAATGGATATATTGTATTGGGAATATAATTTTAGTTTTACTGTGCATAGCCTACTGGTTTTGCTTAAAATGGTACAGACAAAATGGGTGTCTGAAAAAAAGTGTTTGTCAGCAATTTATATTTTAGGAATAATCTTTCTCCCTTCTTTTTTACCAAATGTTATTCAAATATTTCAGTTATGAAAAAAATTGAACTCTGGACGTAAAACATCAAAGTTACATGACATCATTGAAGAAGAGTAAAAAGTAAAACAGAACACATGATGATGATGACAACAACAACATTATTTAGGGATATGCAGCTCTTTGAAACTCCAGTTCATGCTACTGCTTGCTTTTGGCAGGGGCAGAACAGTCTTTTGATTAAAATGAAATCAGCTTTTCATTGATTGGAAGTTGACATGTAGTAATGCAAAGGTCTGCTTCTACCATCTTTATTTCCAAGAGTGCTTCTGGACCTGCATTTAAGCACTATAGGCATTCTTAGAAAATAATAGTGCTCACTTAGGAACCGTGTCCACCTCTCCAGGCAAATACAGCAGCCCCCCCGCCCCCCAAAAAAGGTATGTTGGAATGGCAGAGAGCATGCTGGGGACTAGTGGGATTGGCAGCTAGCATTTGTTGCCAGTATGTTTTTTGGTGAAGTGGCTTTTGGGGAGGGAGAGCATTAGGCGTATCTACTGTTCTAGCCATTTTGAGAATAAGCTGGTTTCCCCCATGGTAACTATTTTGAGAGCATGCCAAGGGTGATTTCAGAAAATTCCAAAGGTTGTATACTTCAGCCTCAGAAGGTTGTCTAGCTGAGATTTAATGTGCCTATAACTAATCTTTTCACTGCATTGTAAATACATGAATGAGGTAGAAATAATGTAAGAGGAAAGCTATGATTAAAATGCTATATTCGTTGCTTGTCAATTTTCAGTCTATAAATGGAGTCCCACAGCTTCCTTTTCTAACTCCTTAGCTGTGGACTTTATCAATGGTTCAAACCATGTCCTCTCTATATAATATCTTTTTCCTACGTAATGAAAATAATTCTTAATTCATAAAGATGTTGCAAACATAAAAAATAGTAACAGTTGCAAAACAGTAACCATTAAGATATCTTGCTTGAAAATTGTTGTTATATATATATATTTTTCTTTTTGAATTCTCTTTGTGGGAGGTGGAAACCTTTCTTGTCACTTGAAAGTCTTAGTTTTTAAGCCTAATTCTTGGAGTTTGTAATTATTAGTCACAACTGATGTGGCAGTGTAACTATTGTTTCTTCTTATAAGGCATATAATAGTACACTAAAGTAAGAGGTCAATTTGACACTGACTTCAGTAATCCTATTATTTAATCAATGCAAGTTCAGTAAATTGAATATAAAAGAAACAGTTCTATCCACATAATTATCTGGGGATATTTTCTAATCATATGTTTTATTTCTAAGATGTATAAGTGTACTTTCAATGCCATTTGCCATTTCGAGGGTTGCCTATCAACAAAACAAATCAATAATTCAAAAATTATCAATAATAATAATAGAGCAGATGGCAAAAATGCATTAGTAAAAATAGAAGTTTACAGATCATGAAAAAGCTTTAAAAGTTTGGAATATTTTAATTGCTGGGGAAATAAAAACTTCTTTTTACCCATAGCACTAAAGTGACAATAAAAACAGTAAAAAGGGTAGGAATGTTATGTGCATCATTAGAAATGCCTTGTCCTATATGTCATCTACCTTATTTCAGACAGAAACAGCAAATAGAGAAGAACTTCAGCTGAAATTCTTGGTGCATATTTAGCGTGGTGCATGCAGTTCCCAACAATGTACTGTAAGTTTTTAAAGTGACAATCAGCACTTTGAATTCAGTCCAGATACAGGATATGATCCCATCTCCTAGTCTATTTTAGCAATCCATAAACAGCATTTTGCATAAATCACTGAGATTAAGCAATCATTCTCCTTCCTTGGATTGTCATGCCTCTGTTTATAAAGTCAAAATATGCATGAATCTTTTACTAGTGCATGGAAACCCCTTATTCCTCCCTTTGCATGAGCTGCAACTAAACCAGGCAGTTCAAACTGTATCTAATTTTTGTTCAGACTGATGCTATGAAATAAATGAGAATATTAAGCCATAGTTTAAAGTTAGTTTACTATATTTGTTTTCCCCAGATTTAGTAATCATCTAATTCAGATGAAATAGGAAGTAGTCGTTAATCATTGCTTGTATAAAGGTAAGAACACAGAAGTTGCAAGTGCAGGCAAGAGGCTTTTACAAATCTCTGTTTAATAAGATGAGATAGGATGATAAAAGTAGGTCAATATGTGTCCAGTTTTGGAAAGTATCATTTACTTTTGAAACTTAATCTAAAATGTTTTACTCATAGGAAATGGAATTACTATAATCTGAGAATAATGCAAACCAGGCCTATCATAACTGTATTAGTATTTAATGAGCATTTCATCCATATCCACTCAGTGGCTCATTTATCTAGAGGGTTTTCTTCTTTTTCTGTTTTGCTTTATTTGTGACTGTTGCAAAATGTTTCAAATAGCCTTGATAGTTTGAGTACAGGCATACCTCGTTTTATTGCACTTTGCTGTGTTTATCAAACAACATTGCATGCTACAGAGAAATCTTTTGTGAAAGGAAGAGTCAATTGATGAGGCAAACTTCACTGTTGTCTTATTTTAAGAAATTTTTAAATTAAGGTATGTACATTGTATTTTTAGACATAATGCTATTGCACGCTTAATAGACCACAGTATAGTGTAAACATAACTTTCACATGCACTGGGAAACCAAAAAATTTGTGTGACTCGCTTTATTGCAATATTCACTTTATTGCAGTGGTCTGGAACCGAACCCACAACAACTCCAAGATATGCCTGTACTTAAAATACATCTCATATGCAGATTAAAGTATCATAATTCCTTTTTTGGGAGATTAAGCACAGATCACACTTGTTGCAAGGATAGAAACATATCTCTGTTCCCTCCACACAACAGACCTTCCTCATTTTTCCTTCCTTCAGCAATTTGTCATAGAAATGTGTTTTTTACAATTCAACATGCTTTTCTTCCTTCCCTGCTCTCCCCAAACAAATTTGTGACGGAACTTCATCATGATTCAGTCACTGATTCTGCTCTCAATACTAGAGCAAAATACTTGGTAACAGTATTTCTGTCAATGTGCTAAATACCTTTCCTTCTCTGTTGAGATTAAGACTTATTTTTGAATATGGATCCAGAATATCAGGCTACAGCAATTTGGCATCAATTTTATACAGTCTTTCCTGGCAATAAGCCCCACCGAACACATTGGAAATGAACAGAGTTGCACTGGAGAAAATGGCTGTCAAATTTTGTATCAGTACTGGTTAGTCTTCAAAAGCAATGTCACATAAAGAAAATCTCAGCAATTTAGCCTTGAATTAACTAAGGCAGAAAATACTGCTATTAAGTCTTGCTTTTTTTCTGGAAAAAAAAAAGTACAATTATTCAAAGGTGACAGTATTTCTTCATTCAGCCTTTATGATAGTCCAACTGAGAAAACCATTGACAGTAGATACCTTTGTGGTTAGATGCACTTAAATATTTTGTCTAGCTCTCCTACTCTTTCTCCCAAGTATCAAATATTTCCTTATTTTATTGCCACAGTCATTAACCTTTTGGCCATCTTAGATTTTTAGATATATTTACATTATGATTAAATTGTAGTATATAGGTTTTATAATTTTATCTTAAAGTTAGTAGTGGAAATATAAAATCTGCTGTGATGGAGTTAATAATAATGTTAATAATAAAATTTATCACCAAGATACTGTATAATAAGTCAAGAAACAATAAGTTAAACATGTTAAATCATTAAAATATTACTACAGCAATGTTAAAACAGTTTGAAAACATCAATATAAAATGACATTTCACTGTTTAGGAGTAGTGTTCTGTACACAGATGGTTTCATAAAGAGTCATGTCATTCCTTGGATAGCCATGTATGTAAAGCATGTTGAATTTCAGACCAGAATATAGTACCAAAATGGCATTGATTATGTGTATGTTAACTTACTTCTTGCTGATACATCTATCAAGCTCTTCCATATTCTGAGGTATAAATTATTATCTCATAACAGAGACTCTGCTCTGAGGAGTATACCATAGAACAGTGTTTCTTAAACTTTTTTCTCTCAGGACCCCTTCCCACTTTTAAAAATTATGGAGGCCCCCAAAAAAGCTTTTGTTTGTATGGGTTATATTTATCAGTATTTACCATATTAAAAATTAAAAGTGATGCATTTGCTGCCGCTACTGTTTCTCACAATTGTTTGATGGGATTTTAATATTGTATTATTTTTCAACATAGGCTGGCAAATAATTTTGATTTTACGGACCCCTGAGAGGGTCTTGGGATCCTAGGACCACGTTTTAAGAAATACTGCCATAGAATAACAAGTAGTAGTTTTGGGAAATGTATTTAGGAATAAAAATTACCTGACAATGGGGAGGATATGGTAACTTAGAGGTAAGTTAGCCAAAATTTAGGAAAATCCTACTGTATACTGTATGCATTAGATGATTTACATCATAAGCCATATGCCTCTGATGTTGTTGATGTTTTTGCCTTCAAGGCCCCTTTTGACTTCTGGTGACTGCCTGGACAAGTTCCTGCAGTTTTCTTGGCAATGTTTTGGAAGTGGTTTGTCATTGCTTTCCTCTTAGAGCTGAGAGACAGTCACTGACCTATAGTTACCCAGCTGGCTTCCATGCCCAGGGCAGGACTAGAACCCAGATTTCCTTATTCCTAGTCCAAAGACTTTACTACTAGTCCAAACTGGGTCTCTGTATGCCATAATAGGATTTTTTTTTTTAATATCTTTTCCAACATAAAGCCTTACTTACACTTGAAGATGATTGAAAAGGCCAGGCAGATGATATTATTATGTCCTCACTAAGGCTGCAGTTCAGTTTATTTTTGCCATGAGAGCCCAATAGTCTTTCTATTAACTGAATTGTATTAAGCTATGCTAGTACATATTTATTCACTTTTGAGCTATGGAACATTTTCTGTATATTTAAATGTCTGTTGTTGAGGTTTGATTCATAGATTCATTTCTATGCCTTAGAAGTAGATCATGTATTCTGTTAGCTTAAGTATTAAAAAGCATGTAGCTCAGTGCTGTGATCCTGGAATGAAGACAGATAATAGAAACCAGGCAGCTGTCCTTCCTTCGGAGTGTGAATGGAATGGTTTGAAAGGATGCAGATACAATAAACACCATGTTTATTGAACATGTTGATAATATCTAACAGGTTATAATTCTAATAATGTGAAAAGTAACAAAGAGGTAAATTCAAATAGTTTATCAAAAGCATTCCAGTATATGGGTTGTGCTGTGATTTGCAATACAGGTAGTCCTCAAGTTATGACTGTTCAGTGACAGTTCAAAGTACCCACTCCCCTGTGAGTACCCACTCCCCTGACTCATACTCTGCCTGCGTCTGGCCTCCCAGGGCCTCCCCCACCCCCTTGCAGCACCCCCACACTCCTTACCTGGGGCTCTTTACCTGGGACTGCTTCCATTTCCCACTTAACAACCCATGCGTCCTGGGTTACGACTAAATTGCCATCACTAATTGCACTTTATGATCGGATTCTCTGTGAACCTAAATTAGCCCTTCTTTCTCAGCCCAATCCTACCTCACAGGGTTGATTGATATTGTAGAGAAAAATAGAAGGACAAAGGGCGACATATGCCAGCTTGAGCATCTATATGAAAAGTGGAATACAATAAATAAACAACAACAACATAGGAGTTACTTGTAGGATCTAGAGATGGCATTTTCATGAGAGCATTATTTGTAGTACCTTCAATTAGAGCACAGCCCTTCAGATAAAAAGTATTCTTGTCATTTTCTTTTGCACTGCCAGTGTAAACAAACAAACAAATAACTCTAAACAAGCATAAGGCCAAATAATGCCAAACCATGCATTAAATTATATTCTTTTGATTCCCTCACAAAAAAGAGACAAAAGAATGATTACAAAAATGGCCTTCGTGTTTCAAGAATGTCTGCTGTCTAGAGTAACAGCATTAGTTCAGCTAATGTATTTGATAGTGTTGACTGTAAAATCAAATGAATCTTGGGTTAAGCAGAAGATATACTATAATTATAATTTGAACAGCCTCTTTTGCAGTGCGTTCCTGACCTCCATTATTTTATATAAGGATTCTAGCAACCTTTATTACCTTAAGTATATATTCAGATTCCCAGAATGGTTACTTGCTCTGTCTGAGGAGCTGGTATATTGTAAATGAAAGTAGGATCATCTTTATTTCCAAGAATGCCTCTGGTCTTCAGGTAGCTACAGCTATGGGGCTTTGTTCTTAAATGTGCCCACCTGCCAAGAAAAGAAGAAGCAAGCAGGGAAAGGGGAGTGGATAACAGGTAGCATTTTGGTAAATTGATTCTTTTCTCCAGTGCTTGCTATTTTCTGAATGTCAAGCCTCCAGGAGCCATTTTATAAGAGTATCCATAGTGAGATTTCAGAATTCCAAAATGTGCTCACCACCATACTAAAATAGTTGAAGACTCCTGGCATTTGTAGGTCATTATTTTCTGAAACCTGTATAGATAAAATTGGGAGATATAAGTTATCTCTTGCTTGCTGATACTTCCCAGAATGTTCTAAGAGTCTAGTTTGCTCAAGATATCAGGTGAATCCTGAATATCCTAGAGCTTCACAATTTTCAGGGGGGTTTTCCCCATTTTGATCTAGTAATTATGAAACACAAAGATAATTCAGTTTTTTTACATTTTCAAGGCACTCATTAATTCAACATCATAGCTCATCAGTAGCTGTATGCAAAACAGTACCACTGAGCATAATCTGATTCAGATAGTAGTGATATGATATGCAAGCTGAAGAGAAATCCCAAAGCTAATTTACTTTCATTAAAAATTACAATTCCATAAATATGAATGTCAAAACATTTGGAAGCTGGCTTGCATAATATTTGATTATGCAAGTATATGTTATTGATACCCTGTTTCTTTTGCAATGAGAATATGAAGAAATGCTTTAAAATGCATTTGGAAGTATTTCATTTTATTCACTTGCACTGTCCAATTTCATATATGTAGTAAATAACTACAGTACAGATACATTTGCATGTGTTTGCATGTATATAATAGATATGAATATAACATTGGGAGAGCTTATTGGGATCTTGTGTTGAAATAATATTAAATATTATGCAATGTAGTGATGCTTGTGGCTTCAGTGTTTTAAAAAGGAATTATTAGATCAATTCACAGAAATAGATGATACTATGGAAATGGCTGTTCCATATTCAGAGGCAGTTGTGAAGCTGAGCATCAAATGCCTTCATACCTGGCTGGTGAAAACCTGGTCTGATCCACCAGGGCTTTTTGTATGGTCTCATATCTTCACATTCAAAGGCCATTTGAGTTTATTTTTAGATCTGAAAACAGGAGTTTTGTGGGTTGAGTTAAATCTGTCAGAAAAACAAACCTGTCTTTGGTTTCTCTAAACACTTTGGACAGATGTGCATGATGCAGACCATATACAGTTATGCGGATACAGTACTCCAATCAGAATAGCTGATAAACTTATTATAGCTGGATTTAGTTTCATAATGGATAGGAGCCCTTGGAGCTAAACTAAAGTCAATAAGATACTTGCAGTTTTCAGTAATACTAGAAACTAAATCCCAGTGGTTTCATTGAGACAGATCACAACTGTATACATTTACATGTTCATTCTGATGGTAGTCTCATAGAGTTCAGTGAGATTTTCTCTCATGGAAATGTAGAGATAGGGAGATTCATTGTGCAATACTATTTAGAAATAAATCTTTAGTTTAGTAGAAAACTGCAAGGTACACATATTTCTGATTGCATTATTGTTCATAAATAATTAAGTTTAGTATTGCAGTCTTAATTCAGTTTGGTAACACACTTCCTTTTATAATATCCACCCCTTCTTTTTATACTAACCAATTGCTTCAGTAAAAAGGGACATGTGCAGAATGGAACAGGATCACACCACTAACTTTACCTGAAGTTCATGCCTTACTCCCCTACGTTTAGTAGGAAAAAGGAACTTCTATATAGATATCTTATTTTTTTTTCCTCTATATGTTTGTTTCAGTAGATATTTCAAAACAAAACAAAAAGAAAAAAATGAAGAAAAACAAAAAAATTTATAAGCAATGTGAGAGTAAATTAAAAAAATAATGTCACATTAGATTAGAGCTGTATATTAAAATATATCATATATATAATAAGAACATTATTAAAATCACATCAGTGTTCAATTATCAACAATAACCAGTGTTATATCAGTTATAAGCCAGAGTGAAAAGTTGACAAAAATTTATGCTGATCTAAAAATTTTATCTTTATTTAATGAATCAAAAAATAGCTAATATATTAAAGCTTTATTTTAAGGGAAGCCCAAACTTCAGTCTATATATAGAATTATAATCTGTAGATGGTTTCCAAGTTAAGTTAAATTCTATATCAGTATTTTTCAAATACAAAGTTATTTTTGACATTGCTATATACTTTCATTATATAAGACTATCCTTGTAGCTGTTAACATATATAAACCAATTGAGTATATTTTGTGGGAATATACATTTTGATAATGCTTAACAGAAAAATGGGTGGCCAGGAAAAAAAATTAAACCTTTGGAATTTGTTTGATTCTGTAATAAATCATCTTCCAGAATTGTTGGATTTAAAACATTGCCACCAAATATGAAAAATTATTCAACCTGATTATTGTATTTCCAACCATTTTTAGAAAGTTAGTTGTTTACTTTAGCTATCAGTAGTGGAATAATATGCCAGTGGTAAAACATCTGATACCAGTTTTGTCTCAATAGGATATTCATGGTAAATTTAGTATTTCTCTTCCATTGATATTCCCATTATTGCTTATCAATTGTGTTTAAATTCTGCATCCATTTAATCATACAGTTTTAACTTATATGGTTTCTGAGTCATACTTCAATGATAAGTTGTTGCAAATAAGTCCTTACATATATTCTGAATTTTGTATTATTTTCAAACTCAGGTAAATTCTCAAGTATTCTGCTTGTTTTTGTAATTCCTTTGAACTGTGTTGCTTACTATGAAATATTGAAACCAATGAGGTGATTCTGACCATTCAAAGAAAGAATTGTTGAAGATTTCTTGTTTTGTTCATAGTTAAGTCTTGCAGCCTCTGTAAGTTATCTTTGCACTGTTCAAATTTTTTATACATTTACCTTCGTGCAAATAATATTGAAGCAAGGGGTGAAAAGTCTGAGCTAATTCTTTTTCTATGTTTATCTCATTTTTTAATTTGCTCCTTATGATAGAATAATCTCTTATAATAGCAAGCCAAATATATTTGGCTAGGAATTCTGTTCCCTTAGTAGAAGCAACACAACCTTAAAATGATATAATCCAGTCTGTAATCCCATAGACAGCTATCTGAATAATGGAAAGCAAAATTTGATACTGCCAATTCACCTCATTCTCTCTGGTCCTATAAAATCTTAAATTTAATCCTCAAAATTAGCTATTTGTCTTTTCCATACAGTTAATACCTTATGTTAAATTCTTACTGAAATCATTTGAAACAAGAAATTAAGACTTGGTAAGGCTTACTCTGCTATTCTTGTATGTCATTGTAATACATTTTGTGATAAAAATCCATTTACCATCATCATAGCTTCTTGTTCTTCATGAATGCTCTATAACCAGAGGGGAAAGTTTGAACTGTAGTTTATCATCTTCAGATTACTGAATATGAAAGGCCAATCCAAATTCAAAGGCTTTCTCTGCAATAAGAAAAACTATAGTTGCTTTCTTGTTGTTCAGATTTATATTATCAGTAGCTGATACAATTCCTCATGTATCTCTTTGGGACAAATCCAGTTTGATCAGGCTGTATTAGTTCAGTTAAGAAGGCCATTCAATCCCTCTGCAAGTATTGTTGTAAAAGGCTAGTAATCTACATTCAATAAAGAGATAGGTCTACATGACACTTTGTAAATCAAGGAAATAAAACTTTTTGTCATGAGGGAGGAAGTATTTAACTTAGTATTATCTCATTCATTACCTGAGTTAACGATGAATCAAAATTGTGTGAAAGATTTTATAATATATTATAAAAAAATCACCTTGTCCTGGGGATTTACTTCATTTCATTTCTGTATTGCTTCTTTTATCTTATCTTCTGCAATTCATTTATAAAGGGCTTCCTTTTGTTGATCTGTAAATTTCATAATCTGTGTCATATTTGAGTACTTTTTGATCTTTTCCAGATTTAATGCCTTTTACTGTATAATCAAGAATGATATTAAATGTATTTATCATCTTCAAAATATTTCTCAGTAGCAAAGTTCATCTTCTTGTAAGTTTTATTTAAACAATTAGGTTCAATTGATTATGAATCACTTTGATCTTTTGTTCTAAGTCCCACACCAGGTTTAGCTTATATCTTGATTCGTTGCTTCAAGTCATTCATCAAAATGTCCTTTTGTTCTTGTATGACTTACTTTCTATTGGATCCAAAGAGATAAACAGTCCTCTCATAAATACTTTTCTAGAATCCCATACTGTATATAAAAAGATGTCAGGAGTTAATGTGGTTTGGAAGAAGCACTTTAATTGACCCTTCGATTTAATATCTTCTTATAACAATAGGTAATTCAGTCTTCAGCTTTTGGTCTAGAGGTTCCTTTATTCAGTCTTATAGTTACTGCATTATGATCTGTGTAAGTGAAAGTTATAATTTCCACATCTATAACTTTGGTTAATAATAAACACAGATATAACTTCTACAGGAGCTGAGAATTTCCTTGTGCCCAACATAAGCACGACAAAGTTGGAACAAAGAGTCTGCCTTTTACTAGTAGTATACTTTTCCTGTGCATGAGCTTTCTTCAGATGATTAACATATAAGGAAATGTTCAGTGGCATTTCTTGCCAATAAACCTGTTGCAGATGCAATTCCATTTGTTAGCAGTCAGGTCACTACTTTTTCTATGCTCTCTCTTAAATTCTTTCAAAATTGCACTTCTTTTTATGTATGTTGCATTTTTATTACTTTTTTTTTTCTGTCATGCTTTGTTGTTAATGACCTCTAGTTAGAATAATAAGCTTATGACTTGCCAAAATGTATGTATTTCTTTTAAATATTTTTAAAGGTTCTGGTGGCTTTAAAACATACAATTAATGCATCCGTAAAGTTCAAATGAAAAACAGAATAGACATAAAACCTCAAAACTAAAACAGTAACATTAAAAAGCTGGGTAAATATTTTTTGAGTCCCTCCTAAGGCATAATAAAGAAGGGGCTTACTTTTACTCCAGTGGGATTTTTTTCCGTAATAGAAAAATGAGAATTGTCAAAAGTGTCCACTGTGGGCTGCATGGATAACTGAAGAGCAATAGCTGGACTATATGGGAGTGGGCAGTCTCATAAACAATTTAAGAATAAGCTGGATACAGCTTTCTTAGCTTGGTAGGCAACCAATATACACTGAACATTTCATCAAAGAGACATCGCTCATCACCAGTGCTGTACGGTATGGGCCAGCTGCAATTTCTTGACTGTCTTCAGGGCCGCCATGAAGAATACATTATAGCACTGAAGTCTGAGACATGAAGTCAGGATTTATTATTTGAAGTAGATAAATCCGGCATCCATGCTGATTCCAAGAAGATTTCTAGACTGGTTTCTTAGAGGATGTCCATTTAAAGATTGAGGAATCATCCTAAGTTATTTACAGAAAAAGTATTTTTAAAAATGATATTAAAAATATAAAAAATGTATGAGATCTTTCCTACAAGGCAGTGGTAATGGCCCTGTGCAATGGAGGAGCATTTCATTCAGTGTTTAAATGTACTAAACTATAATATGAGTCCCCCCACCCCCCCTTAAACCAGTAACTCTGAAAACACTTTCAGTAATGTATGTAAAATATTGAAGATTGCTCCACTGGTGGTCAAACTTTCAGCTGCTTTAATCTGCTTTGCTAACACTGACCTTCAGTTTACAGTTTTTTTACTTTTTGCCAATTATTTATGTGTGCAAGAAGTTCTATATTTTTATGCCTATTTTAAATGCCTGTTCTTAGGATAATGGGCTGTAGGAACAGGCTAGTCTTTTTCTTTTCCAGCTTTTTCTATACATGATTACTAAGGAGAAAACCGGAAACAACTTATCTATATAGCGCCTATATTTTAGGCTGTTTCTTTGAAAAGACTCCTATTTTTCCCAGTTTTTTTTTTTTTAATATCAGTTGTTTAATTTGAAACAGAAAGTCTCTAGCAGCTAATACATAGATACGACCAGAGGTACCAGAACATTTCAAGATGTATACTGCAATTTTTTACAGTGCTGATTATAGCTGTCAAAATTCTTTCCTTGTTGTAAGTAAAGACAGTCTAACCTTGAATACAAATTAATGGAGCACACTAAGAATGGAAATAAAGCTGGCTCACTTTGCAGAATGGTTGCGAAGAGTGGTGAAAACCTGGGATACAATTACTGCTTCTATTTAGACTTGTACAGCTTGGAGCATTATCTTTACAAGTGTATAATTTCTGGGCAGGTTTCTGGTTGTTGAAATTTCTCTTGCATATAGGTAAGTTACCTCTAATGACTTAATTCTTTTTGCCTCTTTTATTCTCTGTTATGGAATAGTTCAGATTTTTTGTGGTCATAAACAGGACAAGGAGAAAATATTAATAATTTTTTTTTCTCATTTTCTTCTACAGACAAAGCCTGTTGCATTTGCAGTCCGGACAAATGTTAGCTATAGCGCAGCCCATGATGATGATGTCCCAGTTCCAGGCATGGCCATCTCATTTGAAGCGAAAGATTTTCTACATGTTAAAGAAGTAAAATAGTTTACATTACATTATTACAACACTGTTCTGATATGCTATTCTTAATTACGCTTGTTGCTTTATATACCCCAGATATAATAAAGGAAATTGTTATGTATGACAGAGATTATAAAGCAATTTGCACAGTTATTTGGCAGGAGACCCACTGCCCATGCATAACATCTGGCCAGGTGCAACTCCCATCAAACACTTTCAGTTACTAAGATTGACATATTGGGATCCAGAGAATCAGTAAGGTCACCTGACACCAAGCAAGGTAAGAGGGTGGATTATATGCATTCATAGAGGACCATTCAAAGCCGAGCAATCCCTAGTATGAGATTAGTATGAGGGAACATCAAGTTGAAAGATATTACTTGGAGTATTAAGGCTGTTGCCAACAGCTTTGCTGTGTTGGGCATGCAGTCCCATTTGAAAAACTAATGATCTTTGAGACTTGAGAAGGACATGGATGGTGGTGTGAAAGGAGGAAATAGGGTTGCTATAGCCTGCATTTGTGTACTGTTGTCCATAGCTTTTGAACCTTAACCAGTGTGTTATCACTTTTATTCCTGAATAATCTGTCCTAATCAAAAGGAAAGCCCTCAGTTCTACCCTTAGCTTCAAGCCTCAGTCCAGTAAAGCAGAACAAGGTATAGTGACAGAGTGATGGAAGACACTATAATCTTTGCTGTTGAGTCAACTGCTTGATGAACCATATTTAATTCCTGCTTGGCAAACTTCTGTTTCAAAATACTGTTTTATTTACTCCCTACAGGTGAAACTCGAAAAATTAGAATATCGTGCAAATGTTCATTTATGTCAGTATGGCAACTCAAAAGGTGAAACCAATATATGAGATAGATGCATTATACCATCACAATTATACAATTATACCAACGTAAGGCTTGACATATCTCGCTCTGCATGTAATGCGTCTATCTCATATATTGGTTTCACCTTTTGAGTTGCCATACTGACATAAATGAACATTTGCACGATATTCTAATTTTTCGAGTTTCACCTGTATATTCCTGAAAATGAGATAAGAATGGGGACGTCTTTTCCCACAAAAAATGATACTTCTCTGTACATCCATACTTACCTGATAGTTGGTAATACAGAGAGAACACTCCCAAAGAGGATAACTTACATATGAGACCTTCCAGTAGTCTGCTCTACTTGTCCATGAGTGTAGAATGTTGTTGACAATGGGATCTGGGTGTGATGATTCCCAAAATAATAGAGTTAGATGATGAATGTTAAAATAAGAAACATAATCCTTCTTATTATAATACTTCTTTATAAGAATCTTATAAAGGTACTTGGGACAATGAAAAATCAATTGCATGGTTTCACATAAGAGTCTTTCCCTGTCTTGAGACTGGAAGCTTTTAAATTTATAATTAGGATTCGTTAAACAGTAGCTTGAACTAACTGTATTTCAAGTTCTCTATCATTTGAGAAAATAGCTGAACCTCAAGGTCAAGCGAAAGTGCTATCCTACCAATTTGTTTGCTGTAGGTAGCAATATCTTCTGAAGGAAGGTTGGACCTTAACCTGAGCACTGGGTGAAAATTTCAAAGGAAATGTTGACCGGATAAAGGAGGTATCAGGTGTATAATTGTCAGATACAAAGGTATCAGTATGAGCTCTGCTAGAAGAATGGGCCAGAATGTCTAGTTCAATGGCATGGGCAAGATCTGAGGCTGTAGTTTCAGCAGATGGGGGCATAACTGAATGAGGGAAGTACTTGATTTGGGGACTTAGAGGCTATTCCAGGTGTGCATTTGGTTGTGGGATCTGCCTTAAAGGATTGTCTTGGAGGACAGAAAAGCAAAGCTTGCAAAAACTGTTACATGATCAGTCAAAGGCTTGATTGGGGGTAGGTTTCTGTTGTGACTCTTTGTGAATAAGAAGTCAGTCCAGAGGAGTAGATCTTAAGGAGGACCTTTCTCAAATATTCTCTTCCAAGAGCAATTCCTGAGCATGAAGTGACCAAGCAGTACCAATCTATATATGCAGTAGGACTGTACAGTGCTTCAAATTCAATTCCAAAAAGGTGCTTCAGAGCACTTGAGGACAACAGTCACACAATCCTAGGAATGCGCAGTGGTTTAAAGAATTGCAAGGAGATGCTTTGTTTGCACGCCACATTTTATGAAACACTTTTTCTATTTCAACCCAGAGCATTGCACAACATACACCATGGCACAGAATCGGTTACAAATACAGAAACTTGCTGTTATTCATAATATGTAAACATGAAAAGAGAAATTTAGACATGCAGCATGTAGCATTTCATCTCGTTTGCCAAAGTTCTAGAAAGTAGAATAAATTGGTTTGGCTTTTTTATGGAAGTGAAATTTGAAATCATTCTTCAACTAGAGGTTTTAGAAATAAGTTGCTTTGAACACTGGAACTACTGCCTGATGTAGTTAGTTCCTGTAACATCCTAAGTCCAAAGATTTTCTAAGTCTTTCTGTAGAGAAATGAGCATTTTGGCTGTACACCAGTTTATGGATACTCATTCTAGTGCAAATGTTTAAGATGTGGATTAATTATAGTATGCAATTAGATTATAGCATCTAATTTAATTAATTAGAGCTATATATATTTTTAGTGAAATTAGCTTCCATCTTCCTTAACCTTTTCCAACTTTCTAATACGTGACTAAGCTAAGTAGTCAGAGGATATATTTAATGCCAATATAATAATGATGCCAATATCATAATGCCCTTATATAAATCAGTGGTGCAACCACATCTGGAATATTGTGTGTAGTTCTGGTCACTGCACCTCAAAAAGGATATAGGAGACCTAGAGAAAGTTCAGAGCAGGGCTCCGATTAAGTTCTTAAAGTGTCATAGATGCTTTGTGTGTAGAAGTGGAAGCTATAAGTATCAATGTGAAATCCTGGGCAATATATGTTCTTTTTCTAAAGTGAAGTTTAAGAACATGCAATAGCAGCAGATACTTGTGTTTGAACATAAGTCATGAGTGGTGAACGGAGGCGGGGGAGAATATGAATATGGTGAAAAAGCAGAGGGAAAGGGTCTTAAACCCTTCAAGTGCCAGTCACATTGTAGCTGCATGTTCCGTTGATCATCTTTCCCACTTGCACTGAGATTCCAAAACTGGACATAACTCTGAGAAAAGCAACAGGAGAGGGATAATGAAGGAAAAAATGCAAGTACCTACTTGTCATTTCTATTTTTTAATCACTAAGCCCTACTTTTTACAAATTTAGCACTAGCATTTTTCTGCATGGCTAACTTTAAGTTTAGTGAGATAGTGTGCATGCTTCCTTTTTTTCTCTCTGTCTCTCTTTCACACACACACAAACATATAAAATATATGCATATATATTTGTACATACGAACATAAATAGGTCATACAACTATACTTGGGGGGGGGGAATGAGGGAAGAATGGAAATTAGTATTTTCCAAAAGCTGAAGCTATTCATATATTATAGAGAATAATGGTATCCTCCCCCTATTAAATTCTCTTTTTTTCCAGGCTGGAGTTCAGTCCAAGCTGATCATAAAAAACACAGTGCACCTCTTGTATCATTTCCTCCTCATAAATTAAACAGCATCACATGGACAAGGAAATAGTTGGAAAAAGACTTGGTTGTTTTGTCTCCTTACTGTTTCACAGTATTGTTAAAAGATAACACTCCTTGCTAAATTATAATCTACTGTACTCACTCTTTGGTGCTTTCTGAAAGAGGGTTCCTAGCATTACCAGTCAGAAAGCACTGAGTAGCAGATTTTCTCTGGTGAAAATTTTTAAAATTATGGAAGCAGAATTTGGAAAATATTGGAAGGATCCAAACAGCAGTAATCCCTTGGATTTGAAATAATTTTATAAATGTCTAGCCATTCCATGCACAAACTTATATAATGGCATTCACCATGATATATGTAATGGAGAAATTTAATTCAAAAGCTTAAAAACATGTTGGTTTTACTGTTGCTGAAGTATAGTTTAATTTACATATGTAAATAAGGCTGTGTTGCTGTGTACACTTAACCAGGAAGTAAATGGAGCTCAGTGGAGTTTTCTGAATGTATAGAGTTGTCTTGTGTTACATAGGCAGCACAAAAATATATTGGTACTAACAAATACAAACAAAATAATTCTGGCATTCTTTCTTTCAGAAATTTAACAATGACTGGTGGATAGGACGATTGGTAAAAGAAGGCTGTGAAATAGGATTCATACCAAGTCCAGTCAAATTAGAAAACATGAGGCTGCAGCATGAACAAAAAACTAAGCAAGGAAAATTCTACTCTAGGTAATTAAAATGCCTATGAAATTATCTGTGATGAGATGTCAAGTTATGTAACAAAGATAAATGTGCTTATTGTAATGCTCAGTCATTTTCAAACAAAATTGTTTTTTTAAGTAAACATTTGGTTGTCATTTTTTTCATTTAAAGGAGAAAAGTGAAAATTCTAAGAATGTTGACTCCTATTTACATATCCCAGTTTAGGCAGTACTTTCACTGTAGGATTGTTCATATCACCTCTTGATGATACATGTCTGGCCAAAAAAGTTCATTTTGTTCTTTTCTATCCCTGTGGAGTCCCATGGAAGGGCTTTGAGTGCCTTTGCCCAGCTGTACCTTGCTGATGTTCAGATACCATCTCTACTTCAGAGAGAAAAATGGAAAACGTTGTGGAATAATTGATTTATTCATTTAATGGGCACGTTAAGTGGCTACAAGAACATGCAAGAGAGTACTGCTCCCTCTTGAAAATCACCTCTATCCTAGCAATGTGATTGAGTTAACAAAATTTGGCATGAATCTGTAGTTGGTTTATTGTTTTACAATACAGAATGAGGAAGCTTGATTGACTAGAATTCCTTCCTCATGTTCTATATTATCTTAAAACAATGAAGCTATCAAAGGGAAAGAGGTAACCTTGCACATTATAATGGTACTTCATTTCCCTACCCTTCTGACATTTGGAACTACAGATATTTTATTAGAACTGGCCTTCTGATTATCAGAAGTTCAGTCCCAACTTCAGTGGAGGAGGTCAATCTGTATTGCTTCAGCTCGCCTATTGTATGAGTATGTTCATGAGCAAAAAATCACCTGAAAAGCATTGTTTGCTTATCTACCCTTGATGTCCTTTGAGCGGTCACTCCATCCTTGGCTACAAGAATTTCACAGTAGATGCTGCAATATAATTTCATTGTTATAAAAATGCATACAATTACTTAAGTCAGGGACTACAGGGTAAATTCCAGTATGTAATTAAATAATCCCACTGACTGACTGCCAGTTGTTACATTTAAAGGATTAGTAAACATGCTGATTTTTACAGTATTCAGGCTTTTTTCTTCCCTGTTTTTCAATCAGTGGTATACAGTACTGTGCAAAAGTTTTAGGCAGGTGTGAAAAAATGCTGTAAAGTAAGAATGCTTTCAAAAATATATATTGTAATTGTTCGTTTATCAATTTACAAAATGCAAAGTGAGCGAACAGAAGAAAAACCCAAATCAAATCAATATTTGGTGTGACCACCCTTTGCCTTCAAAACAGCATCAATTCTTCTAAGTACATTTGCACACAGTTTCTGAAGGAACTCGGCAGGTAGGTTGTTCCAAACATCTTGGAGAACTAACCACAGATCTCCTGTGGATGTAGGCTGCCTCAAATCCTTCTGTCTCTCCATGTAATCCCAGATAGACTCGATGATGTTGAGATCAGGGCTCTGTGGGGGTCAAACCATCACTTCCAGGGCTCCTTCTTCTTCTTTATGCTAAAGATAGTTCTTCATGACATTGGCTGTCAATAATGGGAAATCTTTGCTGAAGCCTTTCCAGCGAAGTAAAATTCTTTTCCCAGCTAGCCTGCCAATTCATTTTCTCGAAAGTTCCAAGAATTCTTAGTTCAAATATAGAAGCCATATCTGACTGCACAAATGACCACTAGAAAATATCATTTGCAGTCAGCAGTAATAAAATCATTCTTCATATAATACTCTTGCGTATGTGACATTTGTGGAAAGTGATCACATTGAAGAAGAACCATTAGAAAAATTGGAGAAAAGTCATAGGCCTCTGTTATTTCTATTTTCAGATTATTCCTGTGTTTTTTGGTAAAATGCATAGCAGTAAAAGACATCTTGATTGTGATTTGGGTTTTGAATTTTGGAGCCATTTTAACCATACATTATAGTACTTGATTGTATAATTATTACTTTATACAGATAGATTGTTTACATCTTCCTTGTGGTTTGCCATGCTGTAATTCTATAAATTATAAGCATTCAAGGAAAACTGTCATATTCTCTCTTGATGCTGATGCAAGAAAATATATGAGATGATCAAAAGAGTATTTGTTTGTTTATTTACTCTAGTAAATCAGGAGGAAATTCATCATCCAGTTTGGGTGACGTAGTACCTAGTTCCAGAAAGTCTACACCTCCATCATCTGGTAAGGGGTCCTATGTTCTTTTCTGTGGTCTGTTTACTTTCCTATATCCATATACTTTACAGTTTTCAGTCAGGAGACAAGTCTTTTTAATAAAGTGGCAAGCCATCAATTTTTACAAAAGATTTATTAGCGAGGTTCATATTTCATATAATTTAAATAAGATTTTTTTGTGCATATGTTGAAAATGTGACATAAGATGCGTTCAATAGTGAATTGCTACAACTAATTCACATGTTTGTGTTAAATTCATTTGGTATAAGGCAGGAGGGTTGCTTAACTGAATTTTTTAACTAAATAACTAGACAACAACCAGTATCAATTGATAGTAAATTGTCTGTAATTCTATAAATTATAAGCATTCAAGGAAAACTGTCATATTCTCTCTTGATGCTGATGCAAGAAAATATATGAGATGATCAAAAGAGTATTTGTTTGTTTATTTACTCTAGTAAATCAGGAGGAAATTCATCATCCATTAAGCAACCCTCCTGCCTTATACCAAATGAATTTAATGTCTGATAAATAACTAAAGGTGTAACTCTGTGTGGCTAACTGTAACCATTCTAGCATCAATAATGAAAAATTGTACTGTTTCTATGCAGAGTATTACATTCTCTTTTTTTTCAAACAACTTTTTTAGATTTTAAGGTAAAAAAGATAAAAACTAACAAAAACTAATATTTGAGATAGAAAATAAAAAACGAAAGAATGAAAAAGAACAAAGAGAACGAAGTCAAAAGTGCAGAAAGAAAAGGAAAAAGGAAGAAAGAGAAATACAATAAAGAATGACTTCCGACTTTCCTTGCAACAGATATAAGTATAAATTTACATTAAACTCTTACTGTAAGTTTACAACATAACTTTCATTTTTTTCTGTTGTCCACTATTATTTCTAATCATCAAATCCATATATCATAGTTTCATTTTTTTTCTGTTTCACACAAAAAGTCCAAAAAAGGCTTCCAATTAGCATTAAAATTACTCAATGTCTTTTCTCTAATCAAAACTGTCAGTTTCACCATCTTAGCCAACTCCATCAGCTTCATCATCCATTCTTCCATTGTAGGTAATGTCAGATCTTTCCACCTTTGTGCATATAAAAGCCTCGCTGCTGTTATCATATATAGAAACAAAGTTCCATGGGTATTTTCCAGCTGTTTGTCCATCAATCCCAAAGGAAAAGTCTCTGTTTTCGATTGTATATTAATCTTTAAAATCTTCTAAATTAAAATATCTATTTGATTCCAATTTTTTTTAGCTTTTTTACATGTCCACCAAACATGAAAGTCTCTTCTTATTGTTCACATTTCCAACATACATTTGAAGTACCTTTATACAATTTAGATAATTTTTCTGGTGACAAATACCAACAATATATCATTTTATAAAAATTGTCATTAAGATTGTAGCACAGTGTAAATGTCAGTCTTCTTGCCCACATAATCTCCCATTGTTCCATTTGTATATTATACTCAAAATTTTTAGCCCATTTTATCATACATTCTTTGACTTGTTCATCTTCTGTTTCTAATTTCAATAACAATTTGTACATCTTAGCAATAACATGTTCATCATTTGTACAAAATTCTTCTTCAAATTTGGTCTTACCATATTCAAAACCAAAAGCTCTTTTATCCACTTTAAGTCTTTCTAATAATTGTACCTATGAAAACCATTGACATATATAACCTTCTGATGTCAAATCCTCTCTTGATGTTATTCTGAAGTCCCCCTGAGAAAATTCTAATACATCACCATAAGTTAACCATTTATGCTTAGGTATCATTTCTCTTCTATAAAATGCTTCTTGCAGTGACAACCATAAAGGAATCTTCAGAGACAACCTAGCTTTATATCTGTTCCATACTCTCAATATATTTGGCATGTCTAATAAAATTATTTTTAAAATCTACATTAACTTTAACTTTATCATGCCATAAATATCCATGTCACCCGAATCTCAAGCCATGCCCTTCTAATTCCAATAACCTCCTATTTCTCGGAGTCACCCAGTCTTTCATCCAAACTAAACAACAAGCTGCAAAATACAGTTTCAAAGGTAGTAGACCTAAACCTCCTCTTTCTTTAGCATCTTGTAACACTTTGTACTTGATTCGCGGTTTTTTACCTTGCCACAACAAATTTAGATATAGCTTTCTACCATTGTTTAAATGGAGCATCAGTTGTCAAAACAGGCATTGTCTGAAACAGAAATAACATTCTAGGTAAAACATTCATCTTAATCACAGAGATTTTTCCCAACAATGACAAATGTAATTTTACATTTAAGTATTACATGTCTAATATGGTAAAACTGCAAAATTCACTTATGAAGTGATGGTCGCTTATTTAAAAGGCTTTAAAAAAGGATTAGATAATGCCATGGAATAAAAGGCTGCTGGATCCCTAATCTAATCATAATTGTCATTGTTCTTATGCACTTTCTGTGGGTTTCCCACAGGCAATAATATATTATCTCCAAGGTTATTCTTTCATTATATCATTTTATGATCTTACTGGCAAATGTGGGAAATAGGGTCCAGCAGGATTTTCTACGTGTTCCTGTGAAAAGATTTAATCTAGGAAATGCAGAAAAGGAATTGGTGAATTCATAACTTAACTTCTACTGTAATTTGCTTATGAAGCTAATGGATCTCTATTTGTTTTTGCTGTCTCTAAAATAGAAATATTAAAGTTAACTGCTCCTGATACTGTTTTCTTGAATGTTTTCATATTTTGTTAAAATATCTCTGATTTTGAGTAAGCATTATAGCCTAATAAAAGAAGAAAAAAGTTAATAATATTAATTTAATAATATTAAATGAGATTAAAGAAAACTGAGTGAATTCAAAATCCGTAATTACAATATAACTAATGTTTTTATGTTAACATTTGAGTGTATTATAAAACCCAATTTTGTAAAATCAGCCAACATCAATTTTGTCTTATGCAAGTGAATACCAAAGTTTAATAAGTAAAAAAGAAAAGTTATAAAGAAAAATAATCATAGGTACATATTTGTATGATTCTTTCACAATTTACTATATTTGCATAAGCAGCACAAAGCAGTAATGTCTTATATATTATATTATAAAAACAATCAGAGTAATTATAACCATGACAATGAAATACTGCTGTTCAGTATATATCTTATGTTGAAATCAGACAAATATTTTGAGGAGATTTGAGATTTTGAAGTATGTTTTATCATTGGGTATTTTATATATATGTGATTCAGTGATACAAATCATATAATTCTTCTTGTTACAGAAAAGATGCTCTTAGAATTTCTTTAAAATTATATACAGTAGTCCCCAGTTAAGAATGCCTGGTTTACAGACAACCCATAGTTAAGAATGGAGCCTATTGTAGCATAATTCGAGTTAAATACACAGTGATTTGAGTTAAATACACAATGGTTCGAGTTAATTACGCAAGAAATAGTTAATACTACTTATACAGTATTACACAATAATACTGTTCCGGCTTACATACAAATTCGACGTAAGGACAGACCTTAGGCATGGAACTTGTTCTTAAACTGGGGATTGCCTGTGCTTTATTTAATAATTTTTCATTTTAGTGTCATGCTTTTCTTCAGTGCTGATAAAATCTGAAAAGTTCCTTAATTGTAGGTATCTGCAGTTTCAGCCAGATTGAGAAGAAAGGGAAAAAATTGGATGCAGTTAGAAATTTCTTAAAGGATTTTACTGCAACTAGTTATCTAGAAGAATATTACCTAGAATCTTATCTAGAAGAATTCCCAGCCCTGTGACTAAGCTGAGCAACATTAATTCTGCCATACAAAGTAAATAGCACATAATGTCTTCTATTGGAGCGGTCATCAATTATGAGGATGAGCTGCACAAGATTCAGCAAGGCACATTACCCCCATCCCCTGTTCCAGCATAGCCAAGAGAAGATTGAAGCTACCACTTTTGCATATTATTCAAAAAAGGTGTTGCAAGTTTAATAGGGAAGTAGTTGAACTTGACTTATTTTCACTAACTGTAGTTAAGATGATGTGTCAGAATTAAATGACATAACAAGCCATATTTAATTTAAAAAATGGAAATAAATAGTCTAAAATCCACAAAACAAGACTTTCCTACCAAGAAATAACTCATTTTGATGCTAATAGATTTCCACAGTAATAGGTACAGATGGATTGTTTAGCTTTTAATATACTTTATAGGATTTAATTTTACTGCAAAATGTATTACATTTTCATTTTTATTTTTAATGTTGATTTTATTATTGTTTTATTATTCTTTCTTTTTAAGTATATTTTGTGATTTTGATTTTCTTGTATATGCCCTTGGGAGTAAATTATAAATATTTCGGATAAAGAACATGTTGTTCTCCAATCAACATGAGTTCAATAGAACTTACAGAAATTAATAAAGTAGCCATTTCAGTAAAACACAAATTAATGAATCCCATAGGAAAGCCTAACATATATGCATTGCAATAAAACCAAAGTCAAAACTATATAATGAAAATAGAATATTAAGCACTTAAAGTTTGATAGAACAGTGTTGTGTTTTTTTTTAATTTTCATTTTAAGGCTAGTTACAAAAGGCCAACTTGATTTCTTTCAAGACGAAATTCCAAAATAATTGGTACACAGTAGGTCTGTCCTGAATTCTCCATCACCCATCAATTCTTTGTGTTTTAAGGGCATGTAATGGGGCTTTAAATAGTGGTGGTAGAACCTGGAAAGGAACTCACTAATCCGAAGTCTTAAGCAATCTGATTCCTTTCCCACCTTTCTTCATAATGCAGTCAAGGCAGAGAGCAATTACATACAATATTTTAAAAAACAAACTCCCAAAACACCAACCAATGTGATTGAAATATTAATATAAATATTAATATTGATTGATCAATATTAATATTGATTAATATTGATTAATATGATTGAAATATTAATATCATGTTAAAATATGTTAAAATGACTATTAAAAAAAAGTTTAACTTGCTGGGACAAGGTGGGCCTTCCTAGGAAAAAAAAAATCCAAACCTTGGATGTAATTTCTTCTGTTCAATTAGCCAGACTTCTCATAGTTAAATTGAAACAAGGATCTCTCTGGAAGACAACAACACTCCAGCAAACTTCTTGTTGCATTACTTTACTTTACTGCTGGATAAAACTTCCCAAATAACTAAGTGTTATGTTTGCATGTCAAACTTAATTATAAAACAGTTTAGTCACCATTCTGTTGAATTCCATATGCATTTGGAAGCCACTCCTTCCAAAAGTGGCTAGTATAATCCAACTTCTGGTCATGATTTATGTACTATTCCTAATGGTTAAGTGTGTTATCTAAATACAGAACACATGTTATTTCTGGCTATGTGGATTCATGGATAATATTAGGTTAATTTCTGACTCGTTAATCAGGCCATATTGCATGAAATAGCACAAATTTAAAAATATTTAAGACCATTTGTGCTGCTTTTAATTTCAGTCCAAATCTTCCTTTTAATTTATACTTTTAAAAAGCCTTTTCAGTTGCCATTTGTATGCTTTGCAGTGTCTAAAATAAATTGATTACCTGTTCTTGTTTCTTTAATATATGCATAATACAGATATATTTTAAGTGTTTATACTTAAGCAAAGAATTTGTGTAAGTAGAAATCTAGGTAACTGTGTCTAATTTCCCACATAATTACGTCTGATTTTCATGGATATTAAAACTGTTGTGGTTGTTCAGCAGTTTGTTCAAAAAAAATTTCTTGCATACAACTCTTTCTGTACACAGTATATTAACATTTACACAAGAGAGGTTTTTTAATTTATAGTTATTTTACCTGCTATACTGATGCACATTCCTTCCTTGAGAGAATGCAATAATTGGGCTTAGGTTTTTTGTTTCTGGCCTTCTATGATTAATTGCCTTTGATCCCAGCAGGAAATATGATTTCCAGTATACAGTGTTATAGGTTGTGTTTGCCCAAGGAGAACCATATATTAGATATATGGTTCTTCAAGATTGATTAATCTCTGTTCTTTGGATTTTGGAATTTCATAGATCTAGCCAATAATACTGGTTGTAAGAACTTGCTTGTAGATTCAGTGTTTGATATAAATATTTCCTTATACATGTATGATCAGTTTAAAATAAAATATATTTATATATGTGAGTTGTTGGTAAAGTTGGAAAAATTATGACCAAATACATTTTAGATATAATTTATAGTTTTACTGTATATACTCGTGGATAAGCGCATCCATGAATAAGCTGACCCTCAAAATTATGTTTTAATTTTCACAATTAGCTTATATATGGGAGGCACATTTTTCATGGTAATTTGGTTAAAAATTGGAGGGTCGGCTTATCCATGGCCTTATCCACAAGTATATACAGGTACTTTAAAAAAATATTATCATATATACTCACAGATAAGCCTGTTCGTGGATAAGCCAAATCCAATTTTGGGGGTGTATTTTGGCACCTAAAATTCTCAACTTATCCATGAGTATATACAGTATATCATTCTGAATGTACATACTTAATTCTAATATAGTACATTTTTTAGAATTCCCCCTTTCTCCTTTTGTTTGATGGATCTGACATGCAACACTATTGTTTTAACATTTTCCTCTCCTTCCTGTCTCATAATTTTATATTGTTTATCTGTATATAGCTATAGATATAGATGCCACTGGTTTAGAGGCAGAAGAAATTGATATTCCAGCAAACCATCGGTCCCCCAAACCCAGTGCAAACACTGTCACATCACCCCATTCCAAAGAGAAAAGAATGCCCTTCTTTAAGAAGGTAACACCTACTTCCAAGATGCCATCTGTACACCTGCTCACTGCACTGTGTTACATTTGAGTCCTGTTGACTGTCTGTGTCTCTTGACAAGACAATAACGTGCATGCCTTTGTTATTTTTTGTTTCTTTTCCATGCTGCTGTAGCTAAGCAGAAACAGAAATCGGTAAGTTTGCGCTGACAGAAGCTATGTTTAATCTGCCATTGGCATCATTAGCATCATCACATACAGTTTATATTATGCAATCATGTTAATACAAATAAATAAACTCATCAAACAGCTGGCTGATCCCATACAACAGCAGACTAGGCCCTGTGAGTGACTGAGTCCTAATTGCTTATGGTACTTTTCCTTTTTGATGGAATAATAAGCGGCTGAGGGAATATTTTAAAATATCCATGGAAGTAAATCTTCAAGACCAGATGATGCACCACACTAGTGCATGCTTACTCTTTGTCATTTTTTTCAGAATTTTTTACTTGTGATTCAGTCTTATAACTCATTTTTGTTAAATCTAAATAGATACTCATCTTGTTCTTTAAAAAGAACCTGCAATTTTTAATTTAGTCAGTATTTAAACTTCTAATCCACTAGGTGCAAAATCTGCAAATGAGCAAGACCAGTGGAAAACTGCAGACTTGTTTTGGCGGTCTACTGTGAGTTTTTCCTATTGTCATATATAAATTATTTCCCATTGTTCTTGCCTTCTCTTCAGCAATTATTGTAGTATCTTGCCTATTAGATAACAAAAACCGGTGGCACCTTTCTTAATCAAAAAGTACTCCATAGATAGGGTGTCAGATACATAAATCATCATGATCTTTTTGCTCTTTCCTGGGACTCTTAAAATACTCCAAAAAACCCTATAGAGTTTGTTATTTAGCTGCTATCTACAAGCAATCGAAGTGTAATTCATAAGGTTTTTTTTTTAGTAAAATCATTTTTAATGTTTATTTTCAAGAGAGAGATTCCTACATTGCTTACTCTGAGTGTTGCCCTTCCTTAGACAGGTGCACTTCAGATGTGTTGAATGCCAGCTCTCATAATCTCTCAAACCAGTGTGGCCTCAAACTGCAAGATTATGGGGCTGAAATCTAATATATTGAGAGGGCATTAAATTGGAGAAGGCTGATACACATACTTTTCCAGGAATTTAGTCTATGCTAAGCAAATTTCCTATCTTTATATTTTTAAAAATACAATTTTCAGCATTCAGAAAATCCCCTTTTTTGTACCACTTTCTTCAGCAATGCCATCCCTAGTTTGCCAACTATTTTATGAAGTAAAATTGATCAAATTAGTAGTCCCCAGTGGTACATCTTGTTGAGACAAAGTATGAGTTTAACAAATAAATCATATTCTTTATTGCAGTTGCATCTATATAATTCTGTTCCTTTTATTAGTTTTACACAGCAATTATGTACACAACTATCTGCAACTTAGTAATACTATAAAATTCTGAATTTTACAGACTTGCTTCTAAGTAGATGTCAGTAAGATTGTACCTTATCAGGAATGGAGATTATTGGTAATAGCAGTGCTTATTAATTATTCTTAATTCCATCTTTTTTGTAAGAGAGAGTTCTCAAAAATCTCAACAAATTTGCCAGGTGCAATGGTAATTGCTGTGATATGTTGACATTTGTTCACCATAATTTGGATGGACACTCTAATTAACTCACTGATACAATCAAAGCATACCGATCAGATGGAAAAATCACCCTCATTAGCTTTGTGTAATGAATTTGAAACAGTAATATAGAAGGGAATGTCTCTTGTAGTCCATTTCAGTCCCTTAACATATTGCCACTGACAGCATAGTTAATTAAAGCTGGGGAAAGCTGAAGACTGGCATACAATTGATTTTAACGAGTACCAGTATTCCATCAAATAAGGTAATTTCTGTACCTACTTACCCTAATTTTCAAGGGTTATGATTAGTGTGAGGCTTTTATAGATAGTCACCATAAGACATGGACATATTACAGCAGGGCACTGATCTGCTAAATATAAGAGGGTCATAACATAGTTCTTAAAGGTTGATACATAATGCATGCAAAAGATTATACATAGCAAGAATAATTCTAATAGTGCATTTCTATACACAACGAATTAATAGGCTTTGCTTCTAACCATTAAGAGAGATCTGGCACTGTAAAAACTTAAGTTCACATGCTTTTGATGCCTTGGGCACTATATATCATTCTACTTACATTATCAGTTATGTGGTGAATTTACATGAAAACAAACTCTGACATAGATATATGTTTCATGTGATAGATTGCTTTAGACTGCTGCTTGCGTGGCATTTTGTGCTGTTGCTGTATTATGTTTGTCCTTGTTTTCTTATGATTGTATCCTACCTTATTGCTTTTCTTGGGGTTATGCTCCGGATGTATTCAGTACTGCAATACTGAACATGACAACATTCTGTGATGTTGACTTACATATTTATACTATGTAGGCCCTTGACAAATAGATCTGGCATACCTACCTTTAAGCTTTTCCCAGGTTGGTGGTTTTGAATTTGACACATTTTGCACTCTGCAAGAAGGCAGCAAAATTTCAAAATGAGCACTTTGGGTGGTTTTAACTTTGCTCTTTTTCCTCAAATACATGACCTTTTTACCATATTTTCATATAATTGTTTTATAAATTTACACATTAATGATCAATTACTCATACATAACTTGCATGATATATAAAGAAGGTAATCTGTGAATTAGTATGTGTTACGTCAAGACGTTTCAGATATTAACCAGAGTCATCTAGAGAGAGAAAAACTGTTGCACTGGTTTCTCTATAGCATTTAGCAAGTGTACAATTATAGCCATATTTCTGAATTCCTATAACCATTGGACTTAGTTCTGAAACTTTAATTGTCAGCATGTGGGCAATAAGATTTCAAAATAGCATCATTAGGATTTTATAAATTTCAAATTTATATTGATGGATGAGAGCCTGAAATTTTTCCTTTCTGTTTCCTCTTGTCCATACTTCTCAGTGATATTAAGAGATTGTTTGAGATCCTTTGATTGTATTTTGGTAGATTTGAGTGGTAGATGGAAATGAAATTGGTAGTGATAGTGGTAGTGGTAGTGATAGTTTTAATGAACTCTTCATTTACTTTTTTGGAATGGTCCTTTTACAGTCATTCTCTTGGCACTTCTAAATAACGACTCCGGTTCAAAATATAATTTAAATTCACTATGCAAATAAGGTTGGATAGAAGCATTTACATTCTTGGAAATATCAGTAATACTCAAGTAATAGCTTTAGAATGTTTTCTGAGAAAAGTCTCAGCCAAAGTATTTTTTGACCTTGGTGACATCACTTAGAATTCTGTTAAATAAACACATGTGAAGAATAAACCTTTTTTTTTTTTAAACTAGATGTTGGAATTATGTTTTTAATTTTTATCAGACAGAGCACATCCCTCCGTATGATGTAGTGCCTTCTATGCGACCCGTCGTTTTAGTGGGGCCTTCCTTAAAGGGATATGAGGTAGGAATATTATAATATTAACTTCTTTCATTTTATTAAAAACTATGCCACTTGGCTGCTATGCCACTATGCAGAACTGTAGGTTCTGTAGGTACAGAACTGTGATGCTGGAGAAGACTCTTAAGAGTCCCCTGGACTGCTAGGAGGTCAAACCAGTCAATCTTAAAGGAAATCAACCCTGATTGCTCATTGGAAGGATTGATAATGAAGCTCAAGCTCAGATACTTTGGTCACCTAATGTGAAGAGAGGACTCTTTGGAAAAAACCCTGATGCTGGGAAAGATTGAAGGCAAAAGGAGAAGAGGACGGCAGAGGATGAGATGGCTAGATAGCATCACTGAAGCAATGAGCATGAAACTGAGCAAACTCAGGGAGGCAGTGAAGGACAGGAATGCCTGGCGCGATATGGTTCATGGGGTCACGAAGAGTCGGACACGACTTAATGACTGAACAACAACAACAAATGCCACTTTGAAATTGTGGGTGAAAGGAGAATGGCGTTGAAACCATTATTTTTGTTTTCTATTGTGAATCAGAATAAGCTGAAAATGGATGAGTATAAAATCATACATTTTTTATCCAGATCTATCATGACATATGAATATTTTCTTTATTCCAGGTGACGGATATGATGCAAAAAGCATTATTTGATTTTTTAAAACATAGATTTGAAGGGCGGTAAGTACTAAGAATATAGTCTAAGTCAAAGTGAAATTAATATGTCTGTTTTGCCCAATTTTGTCTGCATTTCCCTGATTTCAAGCCAAGACTCCTGGTTATGATATTCTATTGGTTATTTGCAGGTATTGTTGGTCCATGAATAGGAAAAGAAGTATCTTACCATATAGCATATAGGAGTAACTACTTACGTGTCAAAAATATACACATTAATTGAATCCACATGGTTACCTGCATACCTATTTTGGTTTTGTATAGAGCAAAAAGAATAGAGATACTCAACTAAGAAAGATTAAATCTGGTAGGCACTATAGTAGTAAAACTTATTGGTAGAATTTAAAATGAGTGAAATAATTCCATTTAAGAAAAAACACTGAGGGAACATGATAGAGGCTTGTAAAATTATGCATGGTAGGGAGAAAGTGGATAGAGATCCCATTCCCACCCCCAACTTTATAATGTAGAGTTGGGGATTTTGCAGTGGTATTGAATGATGTAAGATTTAGGAAGTCACTGCCGGTAGTTAAATTATGGAATTCAGTTTTATGTTTCCACCAATTTGCATATTTAAGGAAACTGACAAATTTGTGGAGGGTAAAGCATCTCAGTGGTTACTAGTCATGATAATTTCAGTGTCCATATACTTTCAGTGAAACCTGCTGCTGTACAGTCCTTGGAGAGCCCATGGCCCTCATCTTCCTTGGTTGGCTACCAAGGGTAATCAGATGATATGCCAAATAGATATTTGATCTCCTCGGGCTCAGTTCAGGGCTTGGAAGAAAGTTGTAGAATGTTGCCGGTTGCTTGTGTGCACTGCTCTGCAACAGAACTACGTAGAAAAGGGAGCTACTATCACGTCCTTTCTTAAAAAATCTTTTCTCCAAGCTAAATGTGTCCTCGCTACCAATACCAAATGTTTCATCCATTTACAAGCCATCAGTCAGAATTTTCCCATGTTCTTAATACCCTTCTTGAAATGACTCACAAAATCCAATGAGTCCTTCATGTGCGTATAGGGTCTTGTATATGCACAGGAGGTCGGAAAGATTTTTGCCTTCAAATAGTTCCCTCAGATATTCAGTTTGTTTCTTAAATGTGAAAGAAATTTTTGTCACCCTTGGTGATTTCAGAACACAAGAATATGGAAGTAGTTTTCCATTGCCACCTTCTGAGACTTTCTCTTCTTGATCTAGCCTATAGCCCTAGGATTTTCTGACAGGTCTCCCATCTAAGAACTAACTGGATATAACTATTGAACTTTTTCAACATCAGACAATGTCAGCTAGGTGTGCTGTGTGACAAAGTTTTCATTTCCTCACTTGTCATTGCATTCTACATTTGAAAAGTGTTATGTTAGCTACTGACCAGTAAGAGGCACTACACAACTGGTTTTGTCTTTATTGGGACTCTTTAGCCATAGGTATCCTCCATACCAGGTATTCTATGTTCAACCCTTTAACAGGATTTGAACCCACAGGCTTTCTACTTGATGACTGTGCAGGAGGTTCTCATTTGTCAACTACTTGTTCAGCATCTGTTGGAACATATGGTGGTGCTGAATGAGTGTTAGTTACAACCAGTCCTTGTACTTATGTTGGTCGCAGCATCCTCACAGTCATGTGATTGTGATCCAGGCACTCGGCACCCAGCTCACAATTATGACAGTACAGGATTCCACGGTCATGTGATTGCCATTTGCAGCCTTCTTTGCCAGCTTCCTACAAGCAAAGTCAATGGGGAAGGTGGCAGGAAGTTGCAAATGGCAACCACGTGAGGTCCTCACTTAAGGACCTGTGGTGATTCCCTTAACGACGGCAATGAGAAGTATCGGAATTTCCACTGCTAAGCGGCGTGGTCACGTGACATACTTTACAACCACATTGCTTAGTGACAAATTCCAGTTCCAATTACCATCATTAACCAAAGACTACCTGTACAGTGCCTTTAGTTTTACAGCTATTTTGATCTGGCTGTCAGTAGCTTTCAGGAAGGGAGGTCTTATAGAAGTTATGCAAGTACACCTTTTTTTTATGCCTTTCTTTTTTCCCCTGTATGCTGTCATGCTAGAGAGCTTTGTAATTTATTTTAAATTGCTCTGGACCTCATCTGGACTGCCTCCACTTAAAGTGGGGGGGCTTACATAGCTTTAGATGTTATGTTAGCTACTGGCCAGTAGGAGGCACTATACGACCAGTGTCATGCTTATTGGGACTGTTCAGGTATAGGTATCCTCCATACTAAATATTCTATGTTCAACCCTTTAACGGGATTTGAACCCGTAGACCTTGTACTTGGTGAGTTGAAAAGTCTGTGGTACCTAATAATTTAAAAGCTAACTGTTTGGAATAATCTTGATCACTGTATCACAAACTCACTAAGATGAATTTTTAATCATTAGCTTTGTTATACAATTTTATTATCTATTTTTAGCTATTTCTTTACTGAAAAAGTAAATCCAAATAAGATAATGGTGCTTTGCAGTGGAATAAATCTCACTGTTCAATGTCTCTGTAATCTGTCAATCAATCAATCAATCATACATGACTCTGGGTGGCTAAGTGGTGTGTGTCAGAACTGGCAGGATGACAGATAGAGTTTGGCAATGGAAGACCTGCCCGTTTTGAATGTTTCTGTGATGCACAGACAAAAAGAATGGAGATTGTGTTGTGATGTTCTGTCTGCCATCTTTTCAAATTTGATACCCCACACACACACTACTGTAACTTTTACATTGTATAATATATAAAGCGAAATTAAGGTCCTCAGGTCTCTAATGAGCTACCTTCTGTAAATTTCTGGCAGAGTTTCACCACCATCATAAAAATATTCTTCATAATATAATCTGTTTTATACTTCCTAATACTTCAGGATCCTCTCTCCCATAGAAATAGCTCTTGGTGGGTCTAATTAACAAACGGCATTTTTTGCCACAAACCCTCCCATTTCTCTCTCTCTCACTTTCCTGCCCACCTACTCTAGTGGTAACACTGAGTGCTCATAAAGAGATCTTCAGAACTTTCAGAACTCTTAGACTTTACAGTAAATACTGTTTCTATGTTTTCCATAACTTTATACCTTTTGAACATTTCTAAAGTCATTTTCAAAGGTAGGAGCTGGTAAAAATGATAAATCAAAGAAATGGTGAAATATTTATTCTGTTATGAGTGGATTCAAATTGGAAATATGGAGAAGTAAAAAAGGTGATGATAATGTGACAGGAACAAAAAGTAACACTAAGAAAGCAGATTGCTGTTCAGAGGGGAAATGTCATATTATATGCTCAATGGATTTTTTAAAATGCCTCTAGAGACAAAAGCATATTGTCTTTGTATTTTGATAGCAGCAGCTAAAACAGTTCACTAAAAGATGTGTGGAACGTTGAATTCATTTGCTGCCATCTGGTTCATTTTCTATTCAAGATTTCACCTCTCAGATTTTTAAACAATAATCACAACATTGTTTGTCTTTTGTTGCGTTTATTCAGTATCTCAATCACACGGGTCACAGCAGACATCTCGCTTGCCAAACGCTCAGTATTAAACAATCCCAGCAAGCATGCGATAATAGAACGATCCAATACAAGGTCAAGCTTAGGTAAGTGTATGAAATGACAACAAAATATCACTAGCTATGACATAATGGTTTATTTTTTTTTAAAGGAATCATTCACTGTAATGGCAGTATATTATCTATTTTTAGCAGTTCTTGGTGTTACATGGATTAAAAAAATTATGTACAAACACTACTAGCTTTTCTCTAAGTTACTTTTAGTATCAATAAAATACTAACTTCTTGGCTTATGGATCTGAAATTATGTGCGTATTTCAAATTAACATTACGTTTTTCAAATTTTTGAAGTAAAATCTGTCAGATATTTTTTTGGGGCTGTGTAATTTACTCATTAAAAAGAACCAGTAGGCTTATTGGAAAATGTTCATATTATGAAGTAATCTTTATAATCTACTGTATAAATTGTTATGTGCTGATGGCCCATACATATCTCTTATAACCCTATTGATACAAAAGAAACACATACAGTATATTTTCTAGAATGCCATTAATCTTTCCAGAAAGGTATGAGAATATGTGTGAACCTGTTAGTCTTATTCAAGATCTGTTTTCACATTTACATATACTATATATATAATTAGCCAGCAGTACTGGAATGTATGTTTAACACAGCAAAGGCTTCATATCACTATGACATTAGGTTTGATGAAACATTTTTAGAAGTACAATTGGGGTTGGGGTATTAGATGCCGCTAATCTTCATATGTGCAAAATGGAGAAAAGGAAGATTCTGTCAAAGGAAAACAGTACAAGTTTAAAAAAGAAGAGTTATGTTGTAACCATAGAATAAGAGGTAAATTTATAATTGTACTTACAACTGCTCTAAAGAAGACTGGAAGCTACTTCTTTGCATCTCATTTCTTTCTTTTCTGTTTTTCTTTTACTTTTTTCCCCTTTCTTGCACTTTTAGCTCTCTGTTTGATTGCTTTCTGTTTCTTTTTCTTACTTTATATTAGTTTGTATATAAACTAATATAAATGTAAAATAATGTAAAAAATCTTTAATAATTGTTTTTTTTTAAAAAAAAGAGGCTCATTACATATAGTCCCCAGTTGAAGGACGAGTTCCATTCCCAAGGTCTGTCCTTCAATCAAATGTGTATGTAAGCCGGAACCATATTATTGTACAATACTGTATAAGTAGTATTGTGTAATTAACTCAAATCATTGTGTATTTAACTCGAATTTTGCTACAGTAGACTCCATTCTTAACTATGGGTCAATCTTAATCAGGCGTTCTTAACCCAGGGACTACCTGTATTACATTAGAGCAAAACCTTGATGTAATTGAACATAGACACTGCAACACTAAAATAGGATGAGATGTTAGGAAAGAATGCCTGAATCTACGGTAGAATTTTTTATTTTTATTTTGCTTTCTATAACTACTCTGTGACTTTGTTAACCATAAATTTAAATAAGTATATTCTTTTTATCCTTTACTGTAATATTTCATTAATACACATATAATGATTTATGTTTAAAATTCTTCATTGCCTGTTTCTATCAAGCTGGAACCAATTACCATATTTTCTATAGAAATATCACTTCAAATAGTGAGAATTCAAATAATGCAATATTTTGTGAGATTCAATCCATAGAAATATCACTTCAAATAGTGAGAATTTGTGAGAACTAGAGCGGAAAGGGTTAAGCGCGTACTCTTATCCCCAGAACAAAGAGGTAGAGATAAGAGGATGAGACTGGCACCTCCCTGAGGAATGCAGGATATTTGTGGGGTGACTCTGGGAATTGCTTTCACTCTGAGAAGATTTCTGTAACGGGAATGAAGCCAATAAACCTTGTTGGATAGAATCTGTACTGTCTCCTGGAGTTTCATGGGCTAATCCTGACAGAATTCAAATAATGCAATATTTTGTGAGACCTCACTAATTGAGACCTACCTTTAATTAAATAATGCCTTTTGTCTTTGCAAATCTGTGATCATGCAGTGTAGACATTCCTTAAGGAGTTTAATGATATCAAACAAGCTTCACCTAAATATTCTTTGAAAACTATATTGTTCATACTTTTCCCTGTCCCCGGGCGATAATTGTATTCCAGTTTTGGATACCCATAATAAACCTCATGACTGTTCCACAGACTGAAAATTGTTGAACAACGTTGCTGACTTGCATTTATTCTGTATATGTGCAGTAAAGTGAAAAGCTTACATATAAATGGTGATAGGATTTCTCACTATTTTGGGAGTATAAAGAAAACCAAAAAGGGATGTAAAGTATGTGATGGAGCAAACTCGCACACTCTACAATGCTCACCAAAGCCATGAAAATCCTGCTTGCTCACTAGATACTTATATACCCCGAAAGGAGTTTTTCACATGTCTTATGTACAAATTTAAAAATCGTAGAGTTTTCAGCTCAAGTGATGCATCTGTTTCCAGGCTGAGATGGCACATATCATGAGAATCTGTCATGAGCACATTCGCTGGGAGGAAGGGGGTGAGACTTTACTCTTTCTAGAGACCCTTCTGAAGACTACATTTGGTCTCTTAGCACAATAGTAGCAGCTTGTAAATAACCAATTAACAGACTTTGGGAGCACAGGATAATGTGGGGAGAAAAAAAGAACAGGCCATACAAGAGGCCATCAGAAGTTACATGCAGAATAGATTACTAAGCCATGGTTTAAAGCAAATATAACAAATACATTGTAAATCCAGCGAATACCTACCCTTTTAGACTTCAGTGATTTGGAGAATGGCAGGCATAGTCTTCTTGTGAGGTTTTAGGAGGCTTCTGAAGCATTGCGAGAATGGCGTGAGCGGCCTTGGGAAGAAGCCATAGGGCCAGGCTGGGTGCGCCTACTCAGCAGTGGGAGAAAGATGGCGAAGGGGTGGCAGGACTGGCAGGGCCAGTGAGTGCAGGATGGCAGGGCCAGCAGGGCAAGTGGAGCACAGAGTAGTGGGGGTGGCTGGGGCTTGGCACTGTGGCACTGGGGTGACTGGCCACAGTATGGGGCTTGAGGCGGTACTTGGTGGCAGCAGCGCTGGGGCTGAAGTAGAGGCCTGGGGCAGTGGCAGATGGATGAGACTGCTGAAAACCTAACCCTCTACTTCAGCCCCAGTGCTGCCCCTGCCGAGGAGTGCTACTGTGTAAGGCAGCCCAAAGGGCAGAGATTGGAGGGAGATAGGTGGGTGGGGGGAATTGAAGTGACTCTGAGGTTGTAAGAGCGAGCAGACTACCAAGCGCCCGAATTTTGATCACATCACCATGGGGGCGCTGCAGTGGCCATAACTTCGGGGACTGGGCACAGCTGTAACTTTGAACATTCGCTGAACAAATGGTTGTAACTCAAGGATTACCTATTTAGCAAAAATTATAATTGTGTATTAGCATTATAGCATGATAAAATTGAGAGCCAGTTTGGTTTAGTGGTTAACATGCTGGGATAGAAGTGGAGAAACCTGAGTTCTAGTCCTTCCTTAGGCATTGTCACCAGCGGGATTCCTCTCTCTCTCTCTCCCTCTCTCAGTCCTAAGCACTTCTGAAAATGTTACCTAGAAAACTGCATGGATGAATTACCAGTTGTCAGGTTTCACTTAAAGGCAAAAAGATATAAGTAACTTCTATTTATTGTCAGACCTTTTATTGTTTTTAGCTGTGGTATTAATTTTATTATTTTCTTACTGCTAATCTTTCTTAGGGTAGAGAATAACCAACTCTTCTGTGCATCCCATTAATTACAATATGCCCATTTTTGCGATAAATAAAAATCTAAACTAACTCTTTGGATTCCAGCCATATTTGTGTTTAATGTGTCAGTAAATAATATATAACAAGTTCCAGTAAAATGTTTATATCCTGCTTTTCTTTCATTGTGAAGTTCAAAATGCATGCATTCAGTTTCCAGGTAGATACACTGGATTTCCATCCAAGAACTGACTGGACCTAGACATTAACTTTATCAAAGTTATTGCATTATGTATAATCACTCTGTGCCTGAGAATACAATTTATTTGTGGCGAAAAAAGAACTATTCCAGATTCACTTGATGTCATTAGAAAGTCAAGAATTATGTTCTAAAAATATTTTGGGGAAAAGAGCTCCTCAACTATACTATATATGCCATGATCATGAGATACTATAATCCAGCTTTGTTAACACAGACTGCATGTTGTTGTTCTCTTCATTTTCCATTTTTGAGTTAAGTTGGTACTGAACAAATTGCCTTTATGTATGTTTTATGTATTGAATGGAAATATATTAGAGACTATCAATGACTGGTCTTTAAAAAGTTGTATAAAAGTACACTCCTTTGAAAAATAAGTTTCACTCAAAACATGATTAAATTTCAGTAACTGTAATACGTCTCTGTTTGTCCATAATATTTGTAAATGCTACTGAACCAAATATGTGGCTTTTGCTTCATTTCTTTGTCAGTGTCAAGTCCAACCCTGTTTCTTGTTTGTTCCCATGTAAGTCCCATTTCTAGTTGCTCTTGTAAGTTTATCTCATTCTGTATGTTTTGGACAAGATCCTGATTCTCTTGGGTTTTTCCATTCATTAATGCCCTCCCTTTCCAGATGTTTTGGGTATGTATATAAGGTTGCTAGTTATTTTTCCTTTTGTGCGTGTTCAGTACACATTGTACCTCACAAAACCACTATCTGCTATTGATAGAAGGTTTTGTAATGGCAAAAACAAGTCGTCATAGTTTGTACTGAATTTTTTTTCTAGAAGATGTTGCCAATTTTCAATGTTAGCAATAAATTTGCAATTGGTATAAAAAGATTTGATAACTAGATTTTTAAATGACTGGATACTTAAATTTATATTGCACTGGTCCAAAACTGTAGATGTGCATGTTGCTGTTTGTGATCACTATTCTCCATTGTGGACTTGGGTTATATGTACCTACATTGTTGCATGCACAAAAGAGGTACATTGCTTTGAAAATGTTGCCTTTGAAGCTGTGTTTGTCTTGTTGCTATTTATATTGTGTAGATTGTTTTATAATGTGATGTCTAAATGGTTTTTAAGAACATTTACATGACTATGCAATTAAGCAGTGGTCAAAATTCATCCAGCAATTTTTTTCTCTGTCAAAGATATGCATGCGAACTAGATTTAATGCACCCACTGATTCATCCTTAATAACACTGGAGATCTATTGCTGTACAAAATTAAAATTTCTATAACTCATTCACATTATTATATCCATTTATTTGCAGGCAGTTTAGTAGGCAATTTATTTATATGCAGCCAATCTGGTCTATTGAAATTTAGAGAATCTTATTCTCAGCCTGATTAGGAAAAAAAAAAAAGCTATTCATAGACCTAATGTACCCCTGGCTAAGATTACATTATTCTTCATAGTAGAATTTTTGCCCTGTATATGCCCATGCAATGCCAATATAAAGAGGCATTTGCCCCTAGACTGATACATGCCACTGTTTCTTTATTAAACTAATGTGTTCCAGGACAATTAGTGTCCTAAGGATTTCTGATTTCTTGATGAGCCTGTGCCATTTTCTCTCTTAGGTACTAAATAGCTTCCTTATTTGGAAAAAAAAAGTCATTATTTGATCGATCTACTCATTGTCAGAATTCTCTTTGAGACCTTTAAAATAATTGGGTTATGATTAACACCTATCTGAAAAACATTTGATTCCTCCTGTTTTGAAATATACTTTGTGGCTTCTGTCATGTCACAGAATTTTGGTTACTGACATTTGTTATTTTTTTCTGGTTAAGATAATTAATGTCAGGTACCGTAACCATTTTAATGTCTACTTCATATGACTTTAACACTATTTTCTTTCTTTAAAAAGTCAAGCTTTTTGAATTTCAGGATTTCTTTGATGACAAATTTTCAAATGAAATAGAAATTAGAAGTATGGACCTAGTTTATTGGAAGTTGTATGACATGCCAAATTTGTTTTAAAAATACAGTATCATTTTAATACCGTGGTTGAAAAATACAAGAATACTTCAGGCAACAGAGCAATGGATCTGTATTAAGAGACCCAATGGTCATTTAGGCCTGATTGGAAAAGGGTGGAGAGTTATGTGCATCTAGTGCCATAATAGTGGCAACTCAGACTTGTGTCACCATATACTGCTTTACTACTAAAAGACCATCTGTAATATGTGTCTGGAAATAGAAAAAATATTTTTCATTTAACTCTTTCGTATTTCTTCAGTTATGATGTCTTTCTGGTACTGTGTAATTCTCATTCTTAAATCAGTATCTGTCATGCATGGTTTGTTTTTGCTGTATTATAATTTTGTTCTAAGACAAATTGTTTCTTAACAAAATAGCCATGACTATACTGACGTTCATGCTTTGCTTAGAGTTTAATAGCAATTTTTAATCTTTTAAAATAATACGATATTTTCACTCACAATTAAATGATGATATATTGGAAAATTATAACCATTTGTAAATCCATTGTTTATCTGTTTGTATTTTATTCCTTTTTCTTGCTTACCTTTTCTTGTTTCTTTAATAGGCCTTGATTAGTCTTTAATAAAACAAAAGATTAAACAAACCAAAATAGTCATAGCTACTCTGAACAATAATATTTACAGATGAAGATTGAAAGCAGTCAAATTAGACCACACATCCCAGGGCTATGAATGAATCAGATTCCCCCTACCAGGGGGAGTGCACCAACCTTGAAGGAAAATCCAACATTGGATTTTCTCTTCTGTTTTTTTCTCACCTCTCTGTGGCTGATTTTTAGATGCCAAGAAGGCCAAAATGGAGGCATGGTATAGGTTGGGCAAAGAACAGATTAGAAGAGGACAGTGGATCCTCAGTATTCCTAGCTTCTACCGTGTCTCCAGAGGCTTACAATACTTAAACCAGTTTATGTGTTGATCAGATTGTATTGCAAAAATAGGGATTAGTAGGGTGGTTATTCTGGTTTTCACTTGTGACATAAAGCAACAAGAATAGCAGAAAATACTGCTGCTCCACATAGTTTCATCATTGTAGCTTATCAACAAGGGACTGGATTCATCTGACCGCCCCAGCAGTGCAGCTCTACCATTACATTGAGACTTGTGCCTAACCCTTTCATTTTGTCTCTATCATGTATCATTACAGAGTAACAAATTGTATGCTCAGTGAGCAGCTATATCAATTGAACTTATTTATTTATTATTTATCAATTGAAGTAACTTATTGTTATAAACAAATAGTAAATCATGAACATTTTTTCCTCCATCTTCACAAGTGTGATTTGGTCTCTTATAAAATATGATGAATACACACATGCATGAACACACACAACACACACACACACACACACAGATTTATATTCACACATTCGTATATACATATACAAAGAATCTTTTGCTGAAAACTTCAACTATTGGCTGAAAAGCTAGAAAAAGCAAAGCTAGCATATGAACAACATCTGATAAACTGATAAGTATATGAGCAAAATCTGATAAGCTGCAATCAAAAGAATAATTTGAGACTAAACCAAATAGATACATTTTAAATATACTGTATATGTAATCAGCCTCTTTTTTTTTTTTTTTTTTTTGCACCTTCAAGTCAGTGTTGACTCCTGGCAACTGCCTGGACTAATCCCTGTAGTTTTCTTGGCAAGGTTTTCTGGAGTGGTTTGCCATTGCCTCCTTCCTAGGGCTGAGAGAGAGTGACTGGCCCAGGGTCACCCAGCTGGCTTTGTGCCTAAGACAAGACTAGCATTCACACTCTCCTGGGTTCTAGCCTGATGCCTTAACCCAGTGTTTCTCAACCTTGGCAATGTTAAGATGAGTGGATTTTATCTCCTAGAATTCCCCAGCCAGCATGGCTGGCTTGGGAATTCTGGGAGTTAAAGTCCACTCATCTTAAAGTTGCCAAGGTTGAGAAACACTGCCTTAACCACTACACCAAACTGGCTCTTAATCAGCCTCTATAAAATCACTATTGGTTTTAAATTGACTGATAAAAGTTTCATGTTCATTAACACCCTTATATAAATTATACATAAATATGACTTGATGTGGATTGCTCTTAATGAAATAGAGTTATTTATGACATTATTTTCCACCATTGTCTCCTTAATACCCAGCATTATCTATAAGGAGATAAATGAATGAGTCTCTCTATCATATGTGTTTCTTTCTCATGTGACATGTTGCAAAAGTTTGGGGACATTTCTGTCCCTCTTAAAAAGTGATAACTTCTGTTGTATTTTGTAAAATATTAATGACATTAGAAGCAGTAAGAACATTTGTTTTTTAAATTCATATTTTATCTTCCTATCGCATGGTCAAGGCAGCCAACACAATTACCATTGCAAAAATGCTGACAGTACTCTAGTGCAAAATCATAGGACACCTACAATTCTTGATATAGAAAATGACTATTGATATAAATATGGAGAGTTGTATTTGGTTGCTTCATTGAGTATTGTCCATTGGGTATTAGGTAGTGACAACAGCAATGAAGATAAAAATGGGATCAGGACAGTTCCTTCTTTCCCTCTGCTTTGATAATTGGTTTCTGTAGAAGTATCCAAGTGGTGGAAAATGGCCCTGTTAGTGCCAAAAATTCAGTCTGATGAGAGAACATACTTTACATCTGTGGCCCAGGAATTATGTTGAATCAGGCATTCTAAATGAAAAACCTATTAGTGGTAATTGGTCATACTTTGTGTAGATACAAGGGTCTCATGGCTGATATAAAAATGATTATCATCTACTTGCAATGCAAGAGGGTACACTTACAGAAGAAGACATATATCACTGGAAGCATAAACTTTTTTGAATAATCCTGTTTAATGTAAAATACCGTATTTTTCCGACTATAAGACGATACTTTTTTCTAAAATCCTTACCCTAAAAATTGAAGGGCGTCTTATTTAAGGAAGTCAGCGAGGAGAGAACGGCGCGGTGGCGAAACTGCCTATACTTTGTCTCTGGGGCTTCCTCCAATCACGAGCCTCCAATCACGAGTGAAATAGCTTGTCTCCCAAACAGACTTCCTCCAATCACGAGTCTTATGTAACTGGCGTCAGCTGATGCTGAACAAACCAATTAGAGAAGGCTGTTTGCAAAGAGAAGCTAGTTTCACTCGTGCTTGAATGGAATCAGTTATGCAAAAGAGCCTGGAAATAGAGTTGCAGAGAGACGGTTTGGACCTCCTCCCACCGAGTGTAGCAGGTCAATGTTAACTAATTACTAAATAAAAATGTGTTCTGCACTATCTTTAAAATATTGATTTCTTAATTTGGGGTTGGAAAAATGGGGGTCGTCTTGTATATGGGGGTGTCTTATTGTCGGAAAAATATGGTATGTGCCAGAAAAGCCAAAGTAAATTTTTCAATGTTGGATACTATGTACATTAAACTTGCATTATTTTATTTGCTAAATAATAAATTATTCTTTTAACTGGTATTTCTGTACTTTTGCAGCTGAAGTTCAGAGTGAAATTGAACGAATATTTGAATTAGCAAGAACATTACAGTTGGTAGTACTTGATGCTGATACCATTAATCATCCTGCTCAACTTAGCAAAACCTCCCTGGCACCCATTATAGTGTATGTAAAGATTTCTTCTCCAAAGGTAAATAATTTCATCTGGTTGTTTTTTGTCCCTTTTTGATTTCCTTCATGTATTATATTGTGAACTGTTGTTTTTAATACATTAACATTTTGAACCACTACATGTGGAAAAAGATCATTGAATGGGTAGCTTTTAGTGACTAATTCACATAGTTTCACATTTCTTATTCAATCTGAAGATAAAGGATCCTGGATTACATAAAGGAAAAAGGGGAGTGTATTGTGAATTGATGAAAGAGTTCATGGAATAATTGATACCCTTTGTATTAGGTACTGACTTCATTCAGTCCAGAAGTAAAATTTGAGAGGGAAAAAAGTCATCTCCTGAATGCCTGTCCCCCGTGCTGTCATCAATATGCCTCTAACTTTAAGATACCAGAATTGAAACATTCTGAAATGATAGCTATGCATGCAGTATCGTATCCCATCACTGTTTTATTTTCGGATTACTTTATATTTTAACCACAGACATCTTTTCCACAGGTTTTACAGAGACTGATAAAATCCCGAGGCAAATCTCAGGCTAAGCATCTTAATGTTCAAATGGTAGCAGCTGATAAACTGGCTCAGTGCCCTCCAGTGAGTCATTCTTCATATATACGGGTGGAAAAAACATCCTTACAAGCCATTCTGTTTTATAGGTGTCTTTCCATTCATTTTTGTGGCAAATACTTGCTGTGAGAACAAAAATGTCTTTAGTCCAGTCATGGATACAACAGTAGACCATGAATGCAGTGTCCCTGTGTTAAAAGCAGTGATCAAGTCAGCTGGCTGGGAAAGAACAGCAAACTCCTCCCCTTTGCTTTCCTCTTAACTGGGCAATCTTAACTGGGACTACATTTCTTCCTTCTGTCTTGCCTAGGATGTTATGTCAGTATATAAGGCTGACATTTTTAGTCTCTCTTTTTCATTTGGAAGCTTCAGGGACAAACATTGTGTCTTAAGCCTTGCAGACACCTTCCAGCACCACACCTCAAAAATCTGAACTGACTGTCCCTGTCCACTCTGCAGACTTCAGATGGGGTTCTTTGGCCATATGTGGTATATGGGTCACAGGTTGGCCAGACCTGCCTTAAATAACAGAGAGATTATTTTGGGGGGTGGGGGGAAGTATCTGTATTATGTCAGCTGAATTGAGGAGAAGGCTTGCACAGGCAACATGTGTATGCATATAGAGTTATTCGCTTTTTTCACTTTTGAATGTACTTCAGTGTGAGGAATCACACGGCTTTTCATTTCCATCTGTGTCCTTAGCCATCTGATCTTAGTATGTAGAATGTGTCTGTAAATTTATATTCTTTTGTACAATATTTCCTTCTGGTTTTGTTGATAGTTGTCAACAATGTCTTAGAACATGTCTTAGAATGATAGAAATCATGAGATTTTTAAAGTATTTCTTAAAAAATTTACAGCAACTATAAACAGTATAATAAATTGGTTAAAAAGAGAGATAAGAATAAGGATTCATGAAACCAAATCTGAATATTTCCTCAGTATTCCTCTCTACATTATTATATTCATCTGGCATAAAACAATTGTGTTTCCTCTGGTTAGCATAAGATATAAAATCAGACAATATATTTGAGAAAGCTTTAACTTTAGCTTGACCAGTATGCAAATGTAGAGCATAGATCAATTTCTCTGCTATGGCAATATGCCAGACATTTTATTACCAGAACCCCAACATCAGAATTTTATCTTTCCAATGTTTAGCTATGGACATTCTAGCAGCAGTTGACAAAAATACCACTAAATTCTTTAGAGTAAATATTTGCATTAGATCCTGAAAGCATATTCAGCAAAGCAAGTTGTGAACAGATATTAATTCTTTGATTTATAACTATCAGTCTCCAAAAATGCCTCGGACTAGAAAGAAAAAATAAGGGGACATGACCACTACAAGTGCAAAAATGTTTCCTTTTCCTTGTAGCTATTCCAACAAAGAAAGGGTCTTTTTTTTGGTTCATGCATGCCACCTTATATGGAGTCATATACCATGTATGGAATAATTTAAGAAAATATTCTTTAATTTGAATTGAGGATGATTTCTTTCATTTGAACTGGTTTCCATTTCCATATTTATTCTACCCTTGATTCTTAATCTCTTGCCATTTTCAAACCAATTAGAGGCTGATATGTTTGTTCCATGATTTAGAGATGAATTTAGATCTCATTCATCCTTTAGATGAATCTGAAAGATTTGATACTACTGCTCCAAAGTTTGTCAAAGGAGTGTTTGCTTTCTTCTTAATTTAGAAATAAAAGATCTAAATTGTAAATGAGGTAGCCAAGAACATTTTGAAGAAAACTCATTAATTATCAATTCTACATTAATAAGATAAGTGGAATGATAGAAATCCTTCAGTCTGTATAATTTCTGATTGATCTTTGGATTATAAAATGTAGTAGCAGTTGCAGAGAATTTAATATGGCTAAAGATAGAAATAAGAGGAGAACAAGGAGGAACTAAAGTTTTTAGTTATTTCATCCAGATTTTAAAATTAGCACTCCAAAAAGTATTGTCATTGACTTTAAACCTTTTAACAGTGTCTGAGAGGAATAAGGAGTTTTTCATATCCCAGTGGTATTCTTCTGTCGCCTAAATCATGGGGTTTTTATTTCTTAGAGTGATATATGTTATTTTTCTTGAGGGCTGTATTTTAAGATTATGTGGTTTAGTTTTGTCCTTAAAATAAGACACAAGTTTACATTGAATTTGTTATTCTAAAATCATGTATTTCCTGCTTTTGCACTGATAGTTAGATGTAGTTTGTGAAATCTTGCTTTTCTGTGCTCCCCCCCCCCCCCCCCGTTATAAGGAAATGTTTGATGTGATTCTGGATGAGAACCAGCTTGAAGATGCTTGTGAACACCTGGCTGACTATTTGGAAGCATACTGGAAGGCCACACATCCCAGTAGCAGCCACCCTTCCAATCAGCTTCTCACTCGCACATTGGCTTCTGCCACTCTTCCTATCAACCCGGGCCCAAATGTAAATTTACAGGTATGGTCATTTAAAAGTACAATGCACTGGGTTGGCTATTTATATTATAAATATGAGTGCAACTTGCAATATGAAATCATTGCAGATGTTCCCTTAATTTTGAGATGCAATGCTATTTAAATCATTTCATGAATATTTCTCTCTAAAGTACTTTTGAAAAATGATAATGGAATCTAATGTGGCCTTTTCAAGAGAAATCAAATTCACACTCATGGAACAAGTTGGAAAATTTGCCATTATCAAATTCAGATCTAAAGAAAAGCCCCTCAGTGACATTGCAGATCTACCAAACTAGATGTAATATTACTCTGAAGATCAAGTACCAGTTTCAAAGTTAAGAAGAAAATATTTTCTTAATTTCTTAATTTCTTGGAAATTATAAATCTAGAAAATGTCTATTCCAATTCTGTTCTTGCTTTAACTTAAATCTAGGTTTGATAATGCAGACTGGATAACCTAAATATTAGCATATTGTTAACAATAACTAAAGTTTTTGTTATTTGCTTTAAAGTGATATTATTGCTGAAATTAGTAAAAGACTGATAAAGCTACACCCCTAAGCTAAGGTAATGAATTGCCATTTTTCAATAATTTCAAAACCTTATGGTGATGAACATGAAATTTGATTGTGACTGGTCATTTTTTACTTCCATTTTCAATTGCTGGTATAGCTTGAATCTTTAATAAATCTTATTTTAAGAACAAAATACTGTTCTTACTGTACTGTGTTTAATACTGAAAATCTTGTTCTGTTGTTTGCAGTGATCTTTTTTTTCACCGATGCCTGCTCTTAAAACTTTCTGAGGTTTATTTAGTGCCTGGTTCACTCTTGTATTGCCAGATTTGCTCTTTTTCTTTTTGTGTGAAGTGTCTGGGCTCAGAGAGGGGACTGAACAGAAAATTCTAAAAATTGGTATGACTGCCAGAGGTTAAGATGAATCAAGAAATAAATAAGGGCTGACTGACTTTGCTTTCATTTTGGAACGAAGTTTCACTTATGCTATAAAGAAATACTGATAATAAAGGTTGAATTATTAAATTAGACTGAAGTGGCTAGCCATAAATAATTGCCTTAAACCCATTATTTTGGGACATAGATGCTTGAACAAATCTGCTCAAGAATGTTGAAGACTGTGATATTGCTGATTTAAAAAGGCATTTTCTGTACAAAATTTGCCAATACATATTTATCATTCTGTTGTGTTAATCAGGGCTCTCAAGTTGATCAGAGGAATGAGCAATCAGCCACTGAAAGAACTGGTTCACAGGGGGAAGAAGAAGCACGAGTTGAACCAGCCAGGAAATCTCAACATCGCTCTTCCTCTTCAGGACATCATCATAACCATCGTAGCGGAACTAGCCGTGGTTTATCTCGACAAGAAACTTTTGATTCAGAAACACAAGACAACAGAGATTCAGCATATATAGAACCAAAAGAGGACTACTCACATGAACCCTATGATTCTCATAGAGATCACAATCACAGGGATGAGCCACATGGGGTCAGTGATCACCGACATCGAGAATCAAGGCATCGGTCAAAGGAAAGGGACCGAGAACAGGACCACAATGAAGGCATCAAACAACGTAGCCGTCATAAATCAAGGGACCAGTACTGTGACAGGGATGGAGAAGTGGTACCTAAGAAACGTAGTGACACAGTGGAATGGAAGAGGGATGTGTATATCCATCAGTAACACTTGCCTCTGACAGTTTTGTGTTTCTTTTGAAATCGGGTATGAGAAAGCTCCTTAAAAATAATCTCGGTTTTTCAGTGCAGAATGTGGTATCTTGTATGCTGATCTTAAAGTGCTGGTGCTTTCAAAGCAATGGCATAAAATAGAATTTTCATTTTGATTAATGCTATAACACATTGGCATAGTACAACTGCAACATTTCTGAAGTTATGCTATGCTATTTTTTTTCCAAACTGATTCTGGTAGCTGCCATTTGAACAGATATCTGTTGCCATCAAGGTGGTATTAGTGTTTTTAGACAAAATTCAATTAGTGTTCAATACTTTTCCCCATTTTTCAGCAAGCCAAAATCAGCACATTCAAACTGAAACTCTCATTGGCGCTTTTTTTTTTTTTAATCTGTAGGCACCTGATTTGCATATTGTTTTAAGAGCCACTTTCTGTTGCTTGTTCCTCTAGCGGACTACATTTTGAAACAGAATTCAGTCTTGCCTTATACACAGGGGATCATAAAGTCAAAATCTCTTTTCTATGTACTGGTACTGTGTACTGTATAGACAGTTTATAAATGTTATTTCTGCAGACGCCTTCTTACATAAGATTGATCACACTGTTTTAGAATCCTAATGCCAAGTCAGCAGATTTGCTTTTGAATTACGGGCAACTGGAAAATGGATAGTAATGTTCACTCTAGACACACTTTCTTGTACTTAGTGTAAATAGGACTGACCACTTTAGATAACAGGTTGGATTCTTGTTGCAAACTTATCATCTTTGCATTTTAGATCTATGGCAAAAATAATGTGACACTGTAAATGGTCCTGCTGTGCACAGTACTTAACTAATTGCTCTGACAGCACACAGATTTTTTTTATCAACTTGACAGGCAACAATTGACATGGTGTATGAGCATGTGTGTGTCTGAAAGAGTGTTTGTGTGGTTGTGTGTGTATGAGGGAGGGAGAGAGAGAGAAAGGCATACCAAGAGATACCTGAGGGTCATTCCATATCTTATGAATCTGCCATAATTATCACATGTGTATGCTTAGGTATGAGATCTTGTCAAGAAGGAGATACAAGCAGCTGTTCTTTCTTACAGAAGAAGCGTACCATCTTCTACTTCAAGCATGATCTCAGCAACTAAATGAGGAAATTAGGGTCAAATCATAATGCATCAGTCAGCCCCAAGTATAGATTATTCTAGAATCTCTGTGGGTTTTTTTTTTCCTTGCTGTTTTTTAACTTGGAAGTTCAAGATTGCAGGCAAGTAACACAAGAAAGTTTACGGCTAACGGGTAACTGGGAAAGCATCAATCTGCTGGCTCTTTTTTGAGGATCCAGGAAAGTTAAAAACACAAGCAAATGTGACTGTGAGTGTTTCACTGGAAATGTAAACTTTTTGTGTTCTAGAGTATTTGTTTTAGTAAGACAAGTTTACACAGCTTGTGGAGAGTTATTTTGTTGGAAAATAAATTTTGTAGCTTCTCTGCTTTTTCTATATTTGACCATCTTTCTATCCTAATCAACTTGTCCATTTGCCTTTTACCAGTGGGCTTTACTGCCACAAGGTTGCTGAATCATTATTGTAATTTCTAAACTTTTTGTCAGAAACAAATAATAGTTCAAATGCATTGTCAGGTGTGCATTTTTCAGATAGTACTTGTACAGTAGTATTTACAGGTTAATATATATTTTTTTACTTGCCTCATGCATGGACCAGGCTAGATTCAGTTCTGCCCAGAATCTTTATTAAATAAGTATTACAAAAAAGAATAAAGGAATAATATTAATCATATATGACTTAATATGCATAGCATAAATGAGATTTATTTATATTTGGAGGGGAAGATAAAATCATGGGCTGACACTGTATTCATCTCTCTTGAAAATCCGCATCATATATAAAAGTTGAAAGACTTTCATAAATATGCAACATGTTGAAATGTTGATTTTGGGGATTTGGGGTAAACTTTAGATTGACCCCAAATGTAGGCATAGCTTCAAAATGTACTGCAGGTAGTATCTCAGTGTTGCATTCATAAATTAACTATGTATAAAGTGTCTTAATATGTAAAAACCTCTGTTGCAGAAGAAATTAGTATTTGATTTCATACTTTTCATTCTAATATCCAAGCTACAAGACCAAAATTTTATATTACTAGAAAATTTCCTGGGTACAGAGAAATACATATATATGAAAAGGAAGATAACAAAAAGAAGAAAAGAAAAATGAGTGCAATCTGATAATTTCAATGGGAATAATTATCAGGAAGTGTAGTGATATGGTTACAGAATTAGAGAAGCATGAAAAGTAACGTCTCTTTTGAATTGAACTCAGCTCCTTGTGACTTAATGGATATACCCATGTAGTTTTCTTGGCAAAAATATGAAAGAGTTTACCACTGCCGCCTTCTGGATGTTTTTTCTAGAATCATAGAGTTTGAATGGATGTAAAAGGTCATCAAGTGCAATCCCCTGCACATTGCAGTATTCACTGCACCATTCTTGATAGATGACTATTCAGGCTCTGTTTGAAAACCCCCAGTGAAGGGGAAGAAACCACTCCAGTAACTTTTTCCACTGATTGACAGCTCCTACTTTCAAGAAGTTCTTCCTGGTGTCTAATCTATATCTACATTTACAAATGAAAATAAATCTTAACCCTATACAATGTAACAGTCCTTCAGATATTTGAAGACAGCTATCATGTCTCCTCTCAACCTTCTCTTCTGCAAGTTAAACATACCTAGGCCTTTTAACTGTTCCTCATAGGACTTGGTTTCCAGTCCTTTCACCATCTAGGTAGTCCTTCTCTGGACTTGCTCCAGTTTATCAATATCTTTTTTAAATTGGAGTGTGCAGAATGGAATGCAATACTCCAAGTGAGGCCTGACCAAGGCAAAGCAGAGCAAGATAATTACTTCCTACAATCTGGACTTCTGCTAGTCCAGCTCATATCTCGGTGGGGGTGGGGATGTCATTTCCCAATGAAGCTTCCATACCCCAAAAATATCCAAATGCTAACACTTGTGAGACAAAAATGTGTATTGCTAGCAAAAATAAAATGCAGATCTTCCCTTGCATCTATGCTGGGATGTTTCAAAATGAATAAAAAGGAGAACACTTTTGCAGGCTTGTGAATAATTTCCCCTCAGCTATATAGGTATGAGAGATCATACTGATATCAGTTTCTTTGCCTCTCTCAGCAAGTTAAAATATACAAGATATATAAAATCTGAGGTTAAAATAAATTATTTTGGCAGAAGTGAAACTTTAAAAAATAAACAATTACGCACTGCAAGCCAGCAGACAGAGGGATGTTTTTAAACCATGTGGGCATTGCACTGAGAAATGACTTCCACAGACGAAGATGGGGCAAAAATAGACAAAAGATTAGACAGACCAGCTGCTACTGGAGGTGGGTCTCTGAAGATTGATTAGTGAGTGGTAGGAATCTTGCAGGAAGAGGCATTCTCTCAGGCCCAAAAGATTGAGGGCTTTCAAAATAAGACACATCATGTATCTGGAAACAAATTGGCAGCCAGAGATTTCAAAATGGGTGTTACATGGTCTGTATGGGATCCTCCAGAGACTAATCTGGTTGCAATGTTTTACACCAGTTGAAGCTTCTGAGATTTTACAATTAATGACCATATTTTTCCCAATTACTCTTCAAAAATGTGGAAATCATCATGTACCCCTCCCTTTTCTGTGATATGGTAGAGTTTTTCATTGGGAAGCTGTTTGCCCAAAACTTTGACACACAGAATCTAATGGCTTTCCATGTGGAAGAAGCTTGAGTTTATAATTTCAATAACTTCAGTCATGTAAAACATAATCAGGATGTATGCTGGAGTATAAATGAAAAAAAATAAAATACTTTGGAAGAGTAAAAATATACAAAAAAAGATGAATTAAAAATGAGAAGGCACCAACGGGTACTGCTGATAATATGTAAATAATGCAGTTTATTTAAGACTCACACCACTGAAAAGTTATTCAGATTATAGGGCTGTACATGCTTTGAGAATGATTAGGAGGATGTGCTTCAGATCTCCTTTGAGTGCAGCTTCTTTCTGCTATCAAAGAAGTAGTTGACCTTTTTTTAGGTTTCTGCATGAGACTGAAAAAAGAAGTATTATAAGAAATTTACTAATTAAAGTTAATGGAACTCTTGAAGAAGAATCCAGTTGTACAACACTCTTCTCTCTCGAAATCTTCCTGGATGTAGAACTACCTTATTATTGTGGTACTTTTTTTTTGCAGTTTTTCAGAACTGCAATCATGCATATGAATTCCATTGCAGTATATAGCACATACATAACATACATCAGATTGCCCTTCAGTTTTCCTGATACATATTGCTCTATTCACTACTTACAGGTGACAAACTACACTACCACCACTGGTCCTGGAAAAAATGCAGCAAACATCATGAGTTGAACATCTGGAAGGCCCCATGTTACTTCATTCCTGAACTAGGGATTCCAAGCATTCTATCTCCTCCTTATTTCTGCTTCACTTCCAGATGGAAACAGGCTGAGGTTTCTAAGTGTTATATTTTTCTAGTTTTTCATCTTACACACATCTGTTTTTGTTGCAGATTTGAGATGTTTTTGTAACATCACCCCAAATTCTGCAATTCTTACAATCAGATACAGTACAAAATTATTCTCTACTCCCTTGTCCCACACAAGACAGTAAGATTTCAATAGGACAGTATAGTTAAACTGTTTTATAAATATAAGATGCAAGTGTGAAATAAGATACAAGTCTACAATTCTTGCAGAAAAGTATAACCAGAATGATATGAAAATAGAAAAGCTTCCTTATGTTGGAGGAGAGCTGCTGAAAAAAGGCAGGTAAAGATGCCATAACAGATGTATATAAAATCATGCATGATGTGGGTAATGTTGATGCACACACAGATCATATTATTAAAAACCAAGGTAATAACACTGAGGCTTAATGAAGAGTGGTTTCATACAACACATAGATAACTCTGGAATTGCTTTATCGTCAGACATGGCAAAAGTCAGTAATAGGTGGTTTTAAAGGGGAGCTAAAGTTCAAGAAGGATGTGAGTGTTCAGAAGATATGTCAGGGGATTTGCCTTGTTTCCCCAGCTCAGTACTACTACTTTAGCTCTGCTCCAGAGTCAAACACAACACATCTGATCTTGGAACACTCAACTTAGCATTCCTGAGAGCACAAGTGAACGTGTACTGTTACGTAGACAGGCACAAACAAAATACAATTAACTTCGTAGGGAAACAGTTAGAAAGCTCTCACATGAATTACTAATAAAAAGCAGTCAGATGCTCACACCACCAATTTTGATTAAATGAAGCTTTTTAATACCATAACATTGTTTTTCAAAAGCGGCAATTTGTAAGAAGTTATAAAATGTATCAGAATCCTTTCAAAGTTGATTTTGTACTCAGAATAGAATATTTTGAAAGCAGGATTCCTACTGTGCATGATTGTAAACAAAACCATCTGGACAAACTGAGCAAACAGGCAGGTTTCCAAAATCAGTGACCCATTGTTAATGCAAAACCAAACTAAACTTTCCAAATTGCAACGGCCCCCTTCCTTAGACTTGTTTCTCCAACCTGTGGATTTCTCCCAGGAGAAACAGCTGGCTGATTTTACTGCTGCTATAGCAACTATGTCGTCAATCTGTTGGCCTGGCAACATAGCTGCAGCATGAAACACAGTTTGGAACGCTCCAAAGGCTAAGAGGAAAGAATAGATTTATTTACACTGATGTCTAAAGCAATTTTCACTGCACTTTTATAAATTTTGCAATAAAAAATCCTATGCAGTCTTTATTTGCTAGTTGTATTAAATCTTCATATTTGACATCCTGCAAAGAATAAAAGTCCATTCCCTGCAAAATGATTTCAGATGGATCAAATCTCTGTAGCTGTTTCAGCTGCTCAGGTGACAATCCAGCTCCCCTCATGCCTTCTCCTCCAACATGGGGCTCCTTTTAGGGAGGAAAATAAAAGAAGCAGTTTTAATTGTTTGGCTGGTCATTATTTAACTTAAAATAGAAGCTGATATTTATAAAGGTCAGCCAGCTAGCTCTACCTTTGCAAGAACATTATTAGAATATTTTTTATAGCAGAAAACTGTTCTTGAGTTTATCTTACTATAATCATCTGTGAAGGGTGAAGATTCAAAATGCAGGTGTAAAGCCAATGATATAAAAAGGATGAAAACCATTCATATGTCATCAGTAATATAAGAAACCCTAATTTGGTCTCTATTCTGATGAGTGTTGTAACAGCTGGTAGGTTTGCAGGCTCTGGATCCATACCCCACTTAGCAGGTGGAAGATATAGGACTGAGATAGTATATGATCTATTAGGGGATCTGTCAAGTTTTACCTAGTAAATCAATTTTCAATATTTTAAATATATCTACTTAATGAAAGTGATCAGCTGAGTTTTGCTTGGTACTAAGAATGCAAAGGTAATTCTTTAAGGCAAATGGTCTAGCAAATTAAGGACAAAATCCATTTTCTTGCCTTAATGGATTCGGTACCCCAGCAACAACAGTTCTGTAGCAGGAATATATAATATTGATTAGGCATGCTTTGCACAACACTCTTCCTAATGCTAAATCCCTATTAAAATGTCTATTTCCTCTAAGGCATATAACCAGCCCAAGCTAACCTCAGAGCTTCTGTACATCCTTAGCCCAAACGGCTCCCATTCCTAAAGTAGACTGAATAGTGTTTAGTTTCCCTCCCAAAGTATCCCATTTTAGCATTTGTACTATTTACAGAATGGGGCTTTCAAAAAATAGATCAAGCATTTAATCAAACCAATCCAACTTCTGTCCAAGTTGGCTTCAACCAAGCAGAGCTTGTTTTAAAACACAATCTCTAGTTTTTACAAAATACTATGCCAGTTTTTTTAAAGTGAAACCAAACAATGACAACTGCAGAACATTTCTTAGCAGTTCAGGATGGGAAGCTGGGTGAAAACTTAAGGCTCATTCTAGTTCTTGTGTGTAGTGCTAAACCATGGCTTATCAAGATATGCAAGTTCACTGGTGCTTCTGTTCTTCTTTTCAAATGCTTTCTTGTCTATAGATGTAGGCAAAAGGTAGAAATGAGTTCAAAAATTATTACAAAAGATAATTTTATCCATCTGCCTATGAAAAATATTAACAAGAAAAGCCAAAGAAAAGAAATAGATGATAGATGTTTCTTTATCTGAACTCAATCCTTGTAGATACGAAAATGGCTGTAATTGGATGTAATCTTCCACAAGATGATTTCAATTGTCAATGTAATACAAAAGTGGGAAACATACAGCTAGATACATGGAATTTTACAAAGAAGCTTGTCCTTACCTGTGACTCAAGCTGGAGGCAAGGGAAAGTTTCCAGTGCCCAAGCCACTTGCTCTTCATTCTCAGAAAGGGTAATTGTGCAGGTACTGTATACTAGGATGCCCCCTGGCTTTAGCAGTTGCACTGCCTAAGGTAGTAATCAGACTGTCACTGTATAGAATTTTTCAATATTTCACAAACACAACTATTTTTTTAATATACAGACTAGTTCAAAAGCTTCTCTATAGACCAGTTGTGCAGTCCATATTAATCCTAACAAAGTGTCCCAAGACTAATGGCTACTAATCATGATAGAGCCACCATGGAAACGTTGCTGAAAGTGAAGAGCCCTTTCTATTTGCATGTATTTCCACAGCCCTGCCTCTCCTTTATTTTGCAGCCAAACTTTTCTAGCAACAGCTTGTGGTGGAATGGAGGCCAATCACAAATCAAGGCGAGCACCCTTGGAAGCTGAAGACAGCTGAGAAGATCTAATATCTCAGACAGTTTAAGTTTCCTGGTGGCACATTATTTACGAGGAGCTATTCTCAGAGGATAATAGCTTCTCTAATTCTCTGATAATTCCCCAGTTGTTTCTCCTTTAGGAGAAAACAAGAGAACCTGAAGAAATGTCTGGAAGACTTTAGGACATTTAATTTCATTTTGGCCCAATATATTCCAACAGACAGCAGAAGACAGCTGAATAAACAAATAGGTGGAGTTTCAATTGCACCATTACAGTCATCTTGATTTTTTTCCCCATATCCTTTTTCAGGAATTGTAACATAACCAAGGTACAGAAATGGAAAATTCTTCAATAAAATTATGTTCTGAAGGAGCCAAACTACTTTCTGTTTTAAGGATATGAGAGAAAGTTTACAGAACATAATCTGGTATCAACAGTTTGACATGAATCCTTTATATTAATTTTAATAAAATTTATTTCTTTTAAAACAACCCAGTAATCAACTGAAAACTCCAAACCCCCTTCTTCATATTTTATTTAATAGTTTTTACTATTAAACATACCACTCTGGCTCTTAAGAATATGTCAGAATACTATAACGAGAATGGACTAAAACCTAATCCATCAAAAACTAATGTCTGTGCCTTCCATCTCAAAAACAGGCAGGCCAGACGTAGGCTTGATATTATCTGGGATGGAGTGAGTCTGGCACATTGGGAGACACCATGTTATCTTGGCGTTACATTGGACCAAACATTAACTTTTAAAAGACACTGTTGCAATTTAAAGCAAAAGATCTCCACCCGTAATAATCTCAGAAAGTTGGCCGGAACTATCTGAGGTGCCCATCCCATCACTTTATGAATGGACGCCCTTGCATTGTATTATAACTCAGCAGCAAAGTACGCCTGCCTTGTTTGGGGCCGGTCTGCGCACTCTATATATGTGGATAGGGCGCTTAGTGATACATGCTGCATCGTCACTGCTTGTCTGTGTCCCACTCCACTTGATAAACTCTATATCTTGCCGGGAATAGCCCTGCCAGGTGTTAGAAGGAGCGTGACACAAGACGTGGAATATGGAAAGGTGTTACATGATCCGGCACACCCATTATTTGGCCAAGTACCTCCTACAAAAAGATTGAAATCAAGGAGAACCTTTTTAGATTGCGCCAAGGAGATTGCTACCACACCTCAAACAGAACGATTAAAAAGATGGAAATCCTAAGCAAAACATCTTTACGATTGGATAGAACTGCTTGAGGAGTTGCCTGGAGGTTCGGAGGAGGAGTGGACGGTTTGGAGATGTTTAAACAGACTGTGCACTGGTTTGGCTAAAACTAAAGACCAGATGGGAAAATGGGGGGTTCTCCCTGAGGACAAGGATATTTACTGCAAATGTGGCACTATTCAAACAACTATCCATCTTTTGGGACCGACATGCACACAGAATGACTTGCTGGTCGGAAATACTTTTGCCATCAATGTGGCCCGGCATTGGGCAAGAATTATATAAATTTATACTTTTATTAAAGTTTTTAATTTTTTAACTTTAGATTAAAAATTTCCCCTTTTCTAGTTCCTGCATTTCTGACACGAGACAAGATGAGACTAAACATACCACTCTAAAAAGTTTGCGCTGCAAAGGTTGATAAGAAGTTATTTCTTTTAAAGACCACGAATAAGCCAAATTTGGTCTCTGTCCCATTCCACTGCATGGAGCATCAAGAAGTATCCGATCAAATGACTCAGGTAAGAATGGAGGTCCTTCTGCAAAAAAAAAAAGTCTCTATTTCAAAGACTACAGCCCATATATGTTGCATACCTAACTCTGTTATTAGTGAAAAATTCAGAGTACAGTTAATTAAAATTCCATGAGTAACATTAATTTAATGTAGCTAAACTGATAGAATCCACAAATACAACCCTATTGGTGTTGGTTCAAAGTTTTTTTTAATTAAAGAACTGCTTATAAATAGCCATTGTGTTTGGACAAAAAAAAGGTGTTCCTTTTGCCTTCCGTTTTATTCTATGTAACAAGAAAATATGTTTCCTGCTTAGTTGGTATACAAGTCAGTCCTGTTTTCTTAAATCTTTATCATGATGTCACAAAGGGCCAACAGCAGAGAAGTGTGAGGTCCTCATCTAACAGTGACATGGTCCTCACCTAACAACCACAACTGGGACTACCAGACTACCGGAACTGTTGTCGCTAAGTGGTGCAGTCATGTGATGTGTCACCTAACAACCACTTTGCTTAGCAATGGAAATTCCAGTCCCAATTAGGGTCGTTAAGCAAAGACTACTTGTAACATTTTTGACTAACTGCATCTAACTGCGCCATCCAAATCCAAGCTAAATGAAACTTTAAGTCAGACCATTTTAAAACCTGTATTATTCCATGAACAATAGTTAAAATTCACATTACCTTGCCCATCCTCTATTTTGCTATCAGCAAGTGCCTTAGTACCATCGTAACAAAAAGCTTTAATACAATTCAAATTTAGTAATGCAGCATTTTGTTCAATCTTTTTCACTCTGTCTGCTATCTTGTCCAGGGCTACCACTTCCCCCTAAAATATATTGAAAATCAAAAGGTTTGAATGATATAAACAGCAGTAAAATTGCTGAAGTATAGAAATCGATACACATCATTTCAAATAACTAAAGTGCAATGTATGAAGCACCAGATTTACACAAGACATGATCTGTCTTGGCCCCAATTCAATACACATCTGTTTCCCCAGATTAGATGTGGAGAAACTGCCGCAAAGAACCGCAAATCAGCTATTATGCCTGTATCTAAAGAACCTGTGGTGGCTTTTTCTATTTATTTCAGAATCATTATACTATTCTGCATTCCTTAAGCAACACTGTTTGACTTAATATCTCGTTACAGTTTATTCATGACAAACTTCACCAGGACAAAGTAGCATATTTCATTCAAATGCTATAATATATGGGTCTAGCTGTAGTTTCTTCCATGTCAATAGTCTCTGTGCAGAAACCCATTAAGTGGTTGCTGCCCTTAAAATAACCACTTTTGAGGATTTGTTTTCAATCCAATCTGCTACATCAAGTGCAGGACATGCTAAGTGTTCAGCTTTTGCAAAAATGTGCTCATATAGAAACGCAAATGGATAAAAACGGCAATATCGTACATAGGCACTTTACTATTAAGTAATTTAAGTAGAATATTATTGCTGTGTTTCATGGATGTGTTCTATGTGCTGGCAATCTCTCCACACTGGAAAACTGAACAATAAGCACAACAGCATTATACCAAGAAGGCGGACAATTTGTTCAATTTAGTGGCCACCTGACTCTAGACCACCACCTTAGCCCAAGGTCTGGGAGAAAAGTCAAGTGTTAAAGGCCATTCAGAATATCATCAGGGTGGGAACCACCTAGATATCGGGGGAACCACATTCCAGAGGGCAGGTGCCGTGACAGAGAAGGCATGCTTCCAGTGTCTTGATAAATGTCATTGTTTAATCGAAAGGACCCACCCAGACTGTGCCAACTCTGTTGGTTCATACTAGCAGGGTAGACACCATGGGAGATAGCTGGTTCCTCAGATAACTTGGTCCCATGCCATGTAGGGTTATAAGTAGCACCTTGAATTGCACTTGGAAGCACATTGCCAACAGCACAGCTCACAAAGTAGGGGTGTTACATGGGCATACCGATGCATGCCCATCACTGTACTCACTGCTCCATTCTGCAGCAAGTGAAGCTTCCAAGTGGTCTTCAAGGATAGCCCCATGTAAATTGCACTGCAGTAGTCAAGCTATGAAGTGAGTAGGGCATAAGTGACTGTCTGAAGAGCTCCTGATCCAGGAAAGGATGCAACTGACCCACTAGATGGAGTTATGCAAAGGCCCTCCTGGCCAAAGCTGCCACCTGTTCATCAAGTAGAAGTTGTGAATCCAGGAGGACACCCAAATTGCACACCATCCTTGAATGAGAAAGTACAACCCCATCCAAGGTTAAAGATGGAACATTCCCAGGTCCAGCTGGCCCTAATATCCACAACCACTCAGTGCTTATAGAACTGATCAGGGTCAGTTCCTCCCTAACCAGCCCAAACAGCCTCCAAGCATTGGGACAAAATCTTGGTAGACTTTGCCAGCCTGGGGTCAACAGATATAATTGGGTATCATCAGCATACTGATGATACTGAACCCCAAACTGGCGAATAAGCTCACCAGTGGTTTCTTGTAGATGTTGAACAGGAGGGTAGAAAGAGTTGAGCCCTGTGCTACCCCACAAGGAGGGGCTTAGGGAACAACCTCTCCCCCTCCAGACAACACCGACTGACTCTGGAGAAAAGAATAGAACCATGTAAAACAATGCTCCTAACTCCTAACCTCTGAAGCCAATCCAGAAGAATACCAAGGTTGAGTATGTCAAGAGCTGCCATGAGATCAAGGAGCATAAGAAAGAATGCACCACCTCTATCCAGCTCTGCCACAAGTCATCTACAAGTGCAACAAGGCTGTCTCCATAGCAAATTCTGGCCTGAAGCCTGACTGATATGGGACTACTTAATCTGCTTCCTCCAGGGTCCTTGCAACTAAAAAGGGAAGGTTGGAGACAGTTATCCAAAATGGCTGGGTCCAGGGATGGTCTCTTGAGGACTACTCAAGAGTACTACCACCTCCTTCAAGGCTGAAGGCACCATCCCCTCTCTCAAGGAGACTACCACCATAGCATAGAACGAAGCACAAATCACTTCCCTGCTACCTTAACCACCCAGGAGGGACCTGGGCCCAACAAACAGGTGGCCAAACTAACATCACAAAGTACCCTTCACCAACTCATCCCATCACAAAATACCTTTCCTCTTCTTCAAGAGTCACCAATTCAAATGCATTAGGCACAACTCATAGTTCTTTGAACAGCTCACTTGAAAGTTCTAAATTTCCTGACATTTTTAGCTGAAACAAACCTTAGCTAAATGTGTATTACATCAACATCTGAAGTGGTTCCTTAGTGCCATCCAAGCTAAATTTCCTTGAACGGTTCCTTGCAGTACTCAGCTTTTCCCCTACTATTTGTTTCCAAAATGAGGATGCAGAACGTTGTTAGTGCTTTTTGCCTACTCTTCTTCCAAGGAGAGAGTCCAGAAACTTCTCCAGCCTGATGGCTATTTATTGCCTTTAAGTAGTACATGGTGGCCACACTCCAAATACTAGGCAGAGTCAGGATGAAGAAATGGACAAACCAGGACAGAAATGGAATTGACATCATTTAATTTTAATTAAATGTATTTAAGTTAATTACTTTTCACATATTTCTGGGCATGGGTTACAAAAGCACATATCTTCACCAAACAATTTATTGCTTGAATTAATAGATTTGTGGTAACTCAGAAATATCAATGTTCCTTTAGTGACTGATTAGAAAATATGTCAAATATGCATGCTGTGCTATTTTGAATTATCTGTGAATTTCAGCCAATGTGTGAAATAAGCTATGCTAATAAAATATAAGCAAGTTTCTTTGCAAAGAAAAAAGGAAAAGAAAACATTTGAGGTGGTGACTTACCTCATCATGCATTAATGTTGCAAGGTGGGTAGTTTTGCCCCCAGGAGCAGCACAAATGTCCAAGATTCTTTGTCCAGGCTGAGGATTCAAAACATAACTCACAATAGATGAGGGCAAATTCTAGCAAAGGAAGGAGGGAATAAGTCTTTTAAGAACTCAGAGATCACAAAAATACTGGAATATTTTTCCTGAAACTAAACCTAATCTTTCTTCTCATAAGAGTCTAAACTGTCTGTGCATGAGTGCTTGTTCTAAATCTATAAACAATGATCCCAAATTAAAGTTATGTGGTTGGCTGGAAAAGCTGTAAACATTAAAAGCCAAGTCTCTTTTGACAGCAAAAGCTATTCCTTTAAAGTCAATACATTCTCTTCCTCAGAGCTTTTGAAGAGTGGGTGACAGTTGGTATGACTGACAGGTTGGTTCCTATGGTTATTATTTTATCATTCTTATTGTTTGATGCTGCTCTTTGTTGGACAGCTTTAACTGCGCTTCTCTGTCACATTATGCGTTGTAAACTGCTGTGAGTTGCTCCAGATGCAGTGATAGACAAGCATAATAAACAAATAAATACAGGGCTGAAAATTACAAGTCCAGGCACTCTTCCTATGGCAGGTAGGTGTCCTTGCCCTCAACTGAGGGATAAAGTATGAGTAGATATAACAGATTTTAACCACATATGAGAGGCACATGTACAAAATGGTAGGTAGGGGAATATGGCTACTCACAAACTGGTAGGGCTGTTCTTCAACATACTCTCTAGACTCCCACATTCTCTTTCATCTTCCCTTCCCTTCCCTTCCCTTCCCTTGCCATACTTCCAAATCAAGTGCTGGGCTGTACCCATCCCATTTCATTTTCTGCTTATAGACGCTAGATGGGACCCAAAGGCACTGTTAGAAATACAGGGTGATGCTTGATGTTTTGCAGGATGCTTGCTTCCTGTTCATTTTGAATTAAAAGCATTTAAAGCAAATAATATTATGTGGAACAAAGCCCTGGTGGATGCCAAGAGAAGTATTGAGAGAGCATCTCAAGCATTACACCGGTGATCCTCTACTAGGGTGTACAGATACTGAAAATGTGCTTCTGAGTAAGCTTGCATTGGATTATGTTGCCAGGATAGTATTTTTAAAAAATGAACACCTGGCATTGATTTGTGAAATATTTTAAGTCTGGGAATACAAAAAGTTGGGAAATGTCTTGTTGCTACTTTAAATGTTCAAATAACAACAACAAAGTATTAAACAGTCGTTTTACTTTTCTCCAGAAAGTTAGATCTTTACAGCAAGGGTTGGAGAAATAGTCTTCCTAACCCTGATGTTATCTGGAACCAAACCCTGGAGAAAACATCAGGATGAGCTGGGTATACTTAACTGAATTCCTGAACTGGAATAAAAAAAGAAACCCTAAACACTATTGCATTTCACAAGAAGTGCTATGAAAAATGAAATCCAATTTAGTCCTAGTGGAATATAGCACATATAAAAATACTACAATTTGATCATAAATACGTTTGGATTTCAAATCAAGGTTTTTATTCAAAACTCAGTTCTATTAAATTAAATGGCCTGTTAGTTTCTGACTTAACATGATGTATGAATTCAGCCCATACCACTGTAGTGTCTAAGCAATGGCTATGGTTTAGTAGTGTATGCAAATCCAGCCACTGTGGCTTGATCCCAGGAATATATTGAAACCTTAATGTTCAGGAAATAATATTCATTTTGAACACAGCTTACCTGTAAAAATACATAACTGGATAACATGTTGTCAAATGAAGGACTACGGTAAATTGGTTCAGTCATTTTTATTCCCAGCCCTCTGAAAGGCATAACACAGAATGGTGAATAAATTGCCTGTTCCACGTTTCTAGTTTGACATTATTTAAATATATAATACTTATTGGGGCTGTCATATAATATATGCCATTAATTTAACATTATTCTGTTTTTACTTTCAGGAACATTAATTAGAGGATAAGCCTTTTGAATCCATATATTTTCAACTTTTGTACTCCCAAATGGGTTTATTGGATTGCTTAGGCATAACTTAATTCAAAATAAATTGCTTTCACTGTTAATAATAAAATAATTTCCTTCCATAGAAATGTGGCTTGCAGTTTAGTTGCTTGTCTTTTATAATCTTATTGTAATAAATGCTTTCACCAAGATATGAATCAAAATCCCTATGGAAAGTCTTGTGAGATCTCTAAAAATGTTGCTTCTGTACCATTAATGTATAAATTATTTTCCTATATATTAAAATAATCCAATATGTAAGACTTATTACAGTCACAGTCTTTGAGCCTAACAAAGCCCACAGGATGTATATAACATTAGGAATCCAGAAAAAATCATTATGAAAGCTACTTTGAGTTCTAAGAGAAAAGTGGGATACAAATGATGATGATGATGATGATGACAACCATCACTTAGGGTCCATATCAATTCCAGATCAATATCTATTTGTAGCCCTCTAGGGAAATTCCTAATTCACATTTTCTGAAGACCATTTCTACCTCTTTTTACATTATACTGCTGTTGTAGGAACTGCTGCAATGGAATTCCTTTCCATCTCATCAATATAACATGAAAATACTTGTGTTGGATGGGTTACATCAATACAATACTATATTTTCTAACCTGAGTTGGCCCAGTTTCCAAGACTGATGATGCCAGCAAAGCTGAGAGAAAATTAACCACTCACTGCAAAGTCTTTACAGTTGTTTTAAGACAATATTGACTGAACATTTCTATATTCTAAGATTTCAACAAAATAATAGAAAGCAAAAACTAAGGGGGGGGGAGTACAAATCAAACTGAGCATGTTAAGTGATAAATAACTGCAGTCAGCATGAATAAGTAACTGGGCAGAACAGTTAGAACACCATAAATAAGGGCAGACTGAACTGTTGTAATCTGACTGTAGTATCAGTCAGGCTTAAACTATTCCTGATACATTTCTTAATTTAGTTGGAAAAAAAAAGGATGATTCAAGTAAAGAATGTCCCAAGGCTTTTTAAATAAATAAATTGCTCCAAAGTTACATCTTGATCTAAAAACAATTTCTGAATAAATTCAATGCACATAAACTTGTATATAAACATATGTAACTTTTAACAATCTTTAAAAACATTTATTAATTTTCTTAACTGGTTTAAAAGATGGGAGAAAGATATAAAGGAACAATGATTGGGTACCACCTGAAGCAGTCTAGTAGCACCTTTTCCAACTCACACATTTTATTAAAAGCTTAAGCTTTTATGAACTGCCTTCTGATTTTTTGCCACTATAGACTAACATGACTCTCCTCCTACAGTGTGTATCACCCGACTCTTTTTTATTCAGGCCTTAACTCAAATTTCATTGTTTGCTACTAAAGAAAGTCTTTCATCTGGTCTCCATTACCATTTTTTTATTTAGCCATGCCCTTAGTGAACCTGTGGTACTATCAAGGCTGCAACATACTGTTATGCAAAAAGTACTACAGTGGTTAAATTTTAACTACTGTATTACTGCAGCATAAATGCCGTAGATCAGCAGTATCTGAAAACATTATCACTTTACCTGACTCCTCAAGGACTAGTTCCTATGAGATTTCTCAGTTTCTGAGGGTACCTGAGAATAATCTATTTGGTCAAGCAATGAGCTTTTCAACCGTCTGAATCCACATCCATGCTTCTGCGCTGACTTTTAAACCAATGATGGCAGGCCAAATAGCTATTTAATTCAGCATTCTGATCCCCTATTGCCAGCCTGATACATTTTGTAAAGCTCACAAAGGAGAAGATACACCCAATACACCCAATATATTGCAACAGTTCCTTCCATATTTGAACACCAAAAGTGGAAGTCAAGAGAGCTGATGCCAACTCCATAAAGCATAAAAGGTTACAAATGTGACTCAAAGGATAAATGTGTGCTACTGAGACTGCCACTTTGGATTTTAACGTCAATGCTAAACTCTCTCCCTTTAGAACAGGCAGATTTAGATTCAGCAGGTCAAAAACAGACAATAGGTTCAAGCAACTTTTGTTCAAAAGCCTCAATATTGGAGAAATAAACCCAGCAGGAATTTGGACTAAATAATTCTTCCTTCAATTTTCACTGTATTAAAAATAAAATCAGTTGGATGGCAGGATGACTTACAAATAGCTGCAGCTTTCTATTAAAATAAGTATTCGGGGCAGATTTTCAATCATAGTTATACACTTCTGACTTACTTCAATGGGCCATTAGAAGTAAATATTTCATTGCGGCTCAGTTCCGAAATCCCATTTCCAATGAAAACTTTGTTCCCGAAAAACTCTTTGGCTCCTCTTTTGCATTTCCCTTCAATATCAGAGTACACTGAAACCACACTGCCAGCTTTCATGACTGGGGAAAAGAGAGGGAGAGAAGTCTTTGGACTCTGTTTTCCTTGGCTCAAGAACACAGATCCAGCCGTTCACTGGGGATTTTGCTAGGCCGCATATTCGAGCCCCATGTGTCCAAAAGAATCTGCCTGAGTCAAGATAAGCTCTGGAAAAACATCACTGATGGCTATTCCAGATGCAGACTTGGCAGCATTTTACATAACTTTTAAAAAAATACATCCTAATGGTTAATCCTTGAAAAATATAAATGTTCAGTATTCTAACACCGTAGGCTTACAGATTATGGAAGGGAAAGGGAGGGAGGATAGAAGATACCAGTTGAACCAGTCATCTAAATCAGGGTATAGAAATGAGATCATAATGAAACTCTCATAATGGATTTGTGAGCGAGCACGTCAGCACAAGAAGCATCACCCTACTGCCTAGAAATAAGCAGGCTATAAACGGGCGTGGGGACTTTGAAGAAGCAGGATGGAAAGAGCATTGATACTTTTGAACTCTGGTGTTGGAAAAGATTCCTGGGAATACCATGGATAGCCAAGAAAACAAGAAATGGATCCTAAAATAAATCAATCCAGAGTCACAAATGACCAGGTTCCAAATCAATCTTGAGGCACAAATGACCAAGTTCAAATTATCCTACTTCAGTCACATTATGTGAAAACCCAGCTCTCTGGAGAGGTCTATAATGCTGGGAAAGGTAGAAGGAAAGAGAAGGGGGTGACCAGCACCAGCCATGGCTAGGCTGCTGAAAAACTTGAATGACAGATTGGGGGACAGGTTCTCCAAGAGAACATTTATCTATATGGTCGCTAAGAGTCAAGACCAACTTGATGGCGCATAATCAATCAATGAAAGAGATATGAGAAAGTACACATGGAAAGAGTCATGAAATGGGCACGGGTAGGGGGATTCTTGAAAATTAAGTTTTAACATAAAAAAATTAAACCTTATCAAAAATGGCTATAGCAGTGTATCAAACAGAACAAGATGAAAGGTATACTAACACTCAAAGGGAAGCATACACTAACACTTGAACTGTTGTCTGTTACAAAGTACAGTTTTTTTATAAACTTATGTGTAAACACACACAAAAGTCCCCTATGAGCTGAGACTCTGCCCCTGCAGACAAGGGGCTGTTAAAACTACAGCTCGTGTCCTGCTACATTGTACTCTCCAGAAGGACCCAAGGATCTGCCTTATAATTCCTTACATGGCAAAACACCCGGGAAATTCTTACCTTTTTTATGTACAATTGTTGTTACCAGATCAGTATGATTCAGTCTCCTTGAATGTAGCTAAATTTTGTTATACTGCCTGTAAAATTAGGCAGACTTTTATTATTCAGTGATGAACCCACTACCAATTGTAATTTTTTATCTTGTTTTATTTTTACCTTATTTTTATTTTTAATGTGTTTTTGTTTGCAATTCTGGTCAGTGACTGTAATAAAAAATATTCATTAAACACACGCAATGACTCTTACATTTTGAAGCAGATATAATCCCTGGAGCATAAACATGTGCTCCACGAAGCACCGCACTTCCACATTGTGCATCAACGATAACTTCATTTGGCAACCTTTGCAGATCCTTTCTGTAGTGGAACAATGGTGTTTAAATAAGGTTAGCTTATTAATATTGATACCCAATTATACATCTCCATCCCAGGTGATTTGAGTGATGCTGTGACTACCCTTTCATGATGCCTTCAGCTGAATCCTGGTAAGATGGAGTGGCTGTGGGTTGGGGGCTCCTCTGTATCCGAAAGCTTACCATCTTTGGTTCTGGATGGGGCTGCACTACCCCAGACAGACCGGGTGCATAATCTGGGGGTCCTCCTGGACTCACAACTCCTGCTTGAAGAGCAGGTGGCAGTTGTGGCCAGGAGGGCCTTTGCTCAACTACATGTTGTGTGCCAGTTACGCCCTTTCCTGCATCGGGAGACCCTCCAGTCGGTCACTCATGCCCTAGTCATGTCCTGTATAGACTACTGCAATGCGCCCTTCAGATACTTGAAGAGTATCTGGAAGCTACAGCTGGTTCAAAATGCAGCTGCGCAGGCAATTTTGGGTGCCCCAAAGATGGCACATGTTATACCTTTGCTGTGGGAACTGCATTGGATCCCAGTTTGCTTCCAGGTCCAATTCAAGGTGTTGGTTATCACCTTTAAAGCCCTACATGGCATGGGACTGGGTTACCTGAGGGACCGTCTCACCCCCATCATATCAACCCAACCCACCCAGTCAGAGAGGTATGCTGTGGACCCCATCAGCGAAAGAATGTAGACTGGCAGGGCCCAGAAGGACAGCCTTCTCTGCCATGGTCCCCGCTCTATGGAATACCCTCCCTCCAGAGGTGAGGCAGGCCCCTACTCTCTTGACCTTCCAGAAAGCAGTTAAAACCTGGCTCTGCCAACTTGCATGGGGCAAAAAAAGGGGCAACCAACCCTGGGGTGGCTAGCACCTTGAAGATGCTCCTATATGTTAATATTTTTTCTACCAGCAACACCTTGGAAGATATTATTATTTATGGACATATTTGGTTTTTATTGTATTTTCACTGTATTTTATACTATTTTTATTGTATTTTAATTAATATTAATTTGTTGTTTTCATTGTAAACCACCCAGAGTCACTTCCTTGTGAAATGGGCAGTGGCTAAATTTGAAATATAAATAAATAAATATATGCTACTGGGGGGAAAGCTAACTTGACCATTTCAGCTGTACTCATCTTTCCCACCCTCCCACATAGCTAGTTTTGTTTTTTTATATTTACTGGCAATGCATTTTCTTTCTAGCGTTCGAATTTCATTTAGAGCTTTTATCATTTCAAAGTTGCAACTTATAATAGTTGCATTTGGAAGCCACATTTAGAGAATGTAAATATGTGTTTCATAAGACTAAGAGATTCTTTGAAAAGTAGTAACATTTAGAGAGGACACATTCTTGATAGTTAATCACATATTATCTCTGTTTCTAGATTTCTGAGGTATAACCATTAGGGCTGTACGGGCTCCTGTTTTGATTGGGTGGAGATGCTTCAGAACACATGATAGCACAAACACAGCACTTGTCTGAGGCTCATTATAGCAACTGCATCTGTTTGCAGGATCTCTCCATGGTAGCCAAGTCATCCTGGAAAAAGATTCAGGTGCTTTAATGAGTCTCAGACAGGTGCTGCATTAATGCTCCTTTGTGTTCTGAAGCACTTCTTCACAACTGAATCCAAAGCACTGCACAGCAGTAACTGCAATTTTTGTCCCACCATGCATCACAGCAGGCATTTATGAATATTAAAACACTGACATTCTAGGAAAAGTTTAATTGTGTTTCTCTTTCATTCTTCAGCAGAGAGATAACTTTTATCAATGAAACCCAGGTTATTGATGGAATAAATAAATAACTGCTTTGAGTAGGATAATAATATTTCAAATAATGTGAGCTTATCTTTAGTTTGTTTAAGCATGCAAAAGCTACATAACCCATGGTGTGAAGCTGGCCTGCTTGAAACTATTTGTCAGATTTAATCAAAGAAACATGAAGGATTATCCATGAGGGCAAACATACAAACCCAAAATGTGCGGCAGTTCATTTCCATGTTGATAAGGAGTGATATCCTACAAATTAGCTCTTTTTAGTGTATCATCTATAAATTCAAGATAAGGATTGCTCTAGGAGTGCTTGGAGTTTCCTAGAATGAAATCAAACCCAATCACGAAGATTCTAAAAAAGCACAAACCTGGGCCCAATAACAGGGATAAGTAATATGTCAGGAAGTTCTGGATGTTGCAGAACTGGAACGCTAAGACTTTCATATTGCTATAAGTTGAAGAAGGATAAATTATAGTTATTGTATTCATCATCACTAATATTTTCAGTAGACAGAAGAATTTATTATCAGAATAAGTAGAGACCGTATAGCAGCAGTGTCTGCAGGAGGGGTCAACATCTGCTGGATGGCAGCTTTTGATCAACCAGTGGATATCACTACTGTACAACTTGCAAGGACATGCTTCCTTTCAGAATTCAAGGACACATCTATTAACCAACTTTAGATCCTACCAAAAATTGTCTAGTGGTTAAGGCACCAGACTAGAAAGCAGGAGACTGTGAGTTCTAGTCCCACCGTGAGGCATGAAAGCCAGCTGGGTGACTTTGGGCCAGTCACTCTCAACCCAACTCACCTCCCAGGGTTGCTGTTGTGAGGAAAATAGGAGAAAGAAGGAGTATTAGGTATATTTGCCACCTTGAGTTATTTATAAAAATAATAAAGGTGGGATAAAAAAAATCTACAAAAAAAAAAAGTAAATTCACAAATGAAATTATACTGTGGAGCTCTGCCCAATGCTATATAGTGCTCAAGCTTTCTGCACATGTTGGAACTCCTGTAGAAAAAGCTTTATGGACAAAGTCCCTCTCTCTACAGAAATTCACAAAGTATATGAGGATATCTGAAAGATGGGTTATGTAACACATTTTAGACTATTTCAGTAACAGTTCAAAGAATCATTTTCTCTTACATTATTAGCAAGTACAGAAACAGCATACTGCTGAACATCTTCATTTAGGAGAGATTTAATGATCTGCATAGAGTCCATTCATAGAAACAGCAAAACAAGCAATGGAGTCCTTTTGGGACTGCACGATGATAGAATGCAAGCAATAATGTAGTTGCGTTTTTTAAAAAAACCATAACACTGATTATTCTCCCGGTTCACTGTACTGTAGCCTGCTAAGGAAAGCTTTAGCATAAGCTGATTCCAAACACATCCTTGCTTTGCACTGACTCCCTCTAAATGCCGAAACATCCATTATTTATCTGTAGAGAAACAAACAGGATTTGCCAAGGCAGATATAGTGGCATTACATAACCATCTGCTTCGCAGATCAAATAATATGGAGCAATCTCCATAATCTGAAACAAAGAAAAGGATAATTCTTTAAAAAAGGAGAAAAACTAAAGTTCTGGGGTGATAATGTTTTAGATCCCAGCCATGGATCTATGGCAGATCTTGTGCCACACAACTAGATTTAGGCCTTAAAACAAGGCATTCTAGAGCTGGATAAAGGCAACTATAGATTCAATGCCTCTTTGCTCTGCTGAGTAGCCCCTGAATTAGGTATATCAAGCATAACAGGCTGAACATGGCCAATTTTCCTGTACTGGCCATAACAGTGAAGGCCTTTCTAAAAATCCATTGGCAAAAAAACCCCTTGGCAAAATCTACCTCCATTTCTTACCTGCTTCAGCAAGGTTTTAGAAGCAGCAGATAGTCCAACACATCACTTCACTCACTCAGCTGGTGTTGCTTCTCCCACTCTGATGTATATGCAATTTATTTAGTTTATTACAGGCTGTACCAACAACACAGTATCTGTATAATTTTTTCAGATGCAAACTCATCCCAGTATTTCCATGAAACTTCTAAATAAAAGCATTAGCAATTGCAACTATTTTTTATTATTTCTATTAAAAATGGTAGCATATAATTTGGCTTTATTTTATATGCAATGCCCTTGGTTATTGCTCAGCTAACTGACAGGTAGATGGATAACCAGGAAGGAGGTACAACACTTACCTTTTGGATCTCTTTGGAAAGTAGATTTCTTACATATTCCACAGAAGCCAAATGTGTGTTAACTCGAACACTGGTGAAAGCTGGTGGATGAGCTAAATTATTTAACAAGGACTCATATTTCTGTTCTGCTTTCAGTGGACCAATAAATGTTGTGAGCTTAAAATAAAAGTAAAGAAACAAAATACATCTGATCAGCAATAACAGCATTTTATGGTATAATCACAGTATTCTGGATTTACAGAACAGTTAAATTCTTGCCAGAACAGAATTCTTGAGATACAGGTGGAATTTATAAAGTAGAATTTTCTTCCTGAAGTTCATTTGATGTTTCATAATCATGACAGAACGGTTTTACTGTTAGTTGTTGCTTGGAATATTCATTTTAATTAAAGATTCTATTGTTACTTAATGCTGTTAACTACTATGGAGCTGGCTTTGCTGGGAGTCTGTGGACAAAAAATTGAAAATATTTTTATTTTCAATATACAGTGGTACCTCACATTACGAATTTAATCTGTTCCGTGACTTTGATCGCAACTCGATTTGGTCGCACCGCGAGGCAAATTTTCCCATAAGGTTCAATGTAAATACGGTTAATCCGTTCCGCCCTCCAAATTTGGTCGCACCACGAGGCAAATTTCCCCATAAGGTTCAATGTAAATACCGCTAATCCGCCCTCCGAATTTGGTCGCACCATGAGGCAAATTTCCCCATAAGGTTCAATGTAAATACATACAGCTCTGCATTTTCTTTGGAGCCATGCTGACAAGCACACCAAAACCTTCCAAACACCACAAAACACACCACAAGCCTCACCGAACGTCTCCTTGCTACCACGATCTCGCCCACAGGAAGCCATGACCACGTGGCAGCAGGGCAAATGGCCGCGGATCTGGTTCGTAGCATGGGGCGGAGGTCGCACGGCAAGGTAAATTTTTGGGGCCGGAGCTGATCGTATCGTAAAAAATTCGTAAGGAGGGGCGTTCGTAACCCGAGGTACCACTGTATTTAATTAAATAAATCCAACTACACTCATGTAAAGATATTAATGAAGTAATAGTGAAATCCCCCTACATTTACTAATATGTGAGTAAGTATATTTAGTATATTTAGCAGTTTTGTGTTCAAGTCTGGGGCCCCGGGCACGTGATGGAGCCCATCTCTTGGTTGTGCTGAATGACTAATGGTTTGTCATTTTTCCTGGCTGCTGCGTCCTTTTGTGTATTTTTTATCTTTCTTAATATTGTTAGCCCCCCAGAGTCATGCATTTGAAATGGGAAGCCATATAAATAAATAAATAAATAAATAAGGTTAAAATTCAGAGTTAATTTATATATATTATCATACACCGTTGGAAAACCTGAAGGATCAAATTACAGAGAGATCTGTGGAGTCCTTGGGGTTCTCTGAGCTTGGTTGTTTTCTTGCAGACTTTTCGTTACCCAGCTAGGTAACATCTTCAGTGCTAGAAGGGAGTGGGGCTTACTTTCTGTTTATATACTGTACAGTGGTACCTCGGGTTACGAACGCCCCTCCTTACGAATTTTTCGAGATACAACCAGCTCCGGCCCCAAAAATTTACCTCGACATGCGAACTCCGCCTCGAGCTACAAACCGGATCCGTGGCCATTTGCCCTGCTGCCACATGGTCGCGGCTTCCTGTGGGCGAGATTGCGGTAGCAAGGAGATGTTCGGTGAGGCTTGTGGTGTGTTTTGTGGCATTTGGAAGGTTTTTGGTGTGCTTGTCAGCCTGGCTCCAAAGAAAATGCACAGCAGGCTTGGTAAGAATAAGTTTACATTGAACCTTATGGGGAAATTTGCCTCGTGGTGCGACCAAGTTCGGAGGGCGGAACGGATTAACCGTATTTACATTGAACCTTATGGGAAAATTTACCTCGAGTTGTGACCAACTCGAGTTGCGATCAGAGTCACGGAACGGATTAATTTCGTAACCCGAGGTACCACTGTATATATAAAATAACAGTTCAACCCTGAGTTACATATATTCTCTTCTATCAGAGAGAGATCATCCTTGACAAAGTATATCAGTGTGATTAAGAGCCACCGCTAACTTGATGGCACATAATTAATCAATCAAAAAGATACTATTCTAACCAAACAATGAGCTATAAATTAAGTGGGCAACACTTTAATAAAGATGTGAGTGGCCCATAACCATTTCCTACCCAGATTATTCCACTGAAATTCAGAAGCACACTTAAAAATTCTCATTTTTTAAAAAAACAAGGAAAATATGTGCATTTAGCTTGTACTAGGTTTAACAATGAACCGAGAACTACCGGATGTACAAGCTGGGTTTCGAAGAGGCAGAGGAACTAGAGATCAAATTGCCAACATTCGCTGGATCATGGAGAAAGCACGAGAATTCCAGAAAAGCATCTACTTCTGCTTCATTGACTATGCAAAAGCCTTTGATTGTGTGGATCACAACAAACTGTGGCAAATTCTTAAAGAGATGGGGATACCAGACCACCTTACCTGTCTCCTGAGAAATCTGTATGCGGGCCAAGAAGCAACAGTTAGAACCGGTCATGGAACAACCGATTGGTTCAAAATAGGGAAAGGAGTACGACAAGGCTGTATACTGTCACCCTGCTTATTTAACCTATATGCAGAGTACATCATGAGAAATGCCAGGCTGGAAGAATCACAAGCCGGAATTAAGATTGCAGGGAGAAACATCAATAACCTCAGATATGCAGACGATACCACCCTAATGGCAGAAAGTGAAGAAGAACTAAAGAGCCTCTTGATGAGGGTGAAAGAGGAGAGTGCAAAAGCTGGCTTGAAACTCAACATTAAAAAAACTAAGATCATGGCATCTGGACCCATCAATCCCTGGCAAATAGAAGGGGTAGAAATGGAAGCAGTAACAGACTTCATTTATTTGGGCTCCAAGATCACCGCAGACGGAGACTGCAGCCATGAAATTAAAAGACGCTTGCTCCTTGGGAGGAAAGCTATGGCAAACCTAGATAGCATATTAAAAAGCAGAGACGTCACCTTGCCGACAAAGATCCGCATAGTCAAAGCTATGGTTTTTCCAGTAGTAATGTATGGCTGTGAGAGCTGGACCATAAAGAAGGCTGAACGCCGAAGAATTGATGCCTTTGAACTGTGGTGCTGGAGAAGACTCTTAAGAGTCCCCTGGACTGCTAGGAGGTCAAACCAGTCAATCTTAAAGGAAATCAACTCTGATTGCTCATTGGAAGGATTGATAATGAAGCTCAAGCTCAGATACTTTGGTCACCTAATGCGAAGAGAGGACTCTTTGGAAAAGACCCTGATGCTGGGAAAGATGGAAGGCAAAAGGAGAAGAGGACGGCAGAGGATGAGATGGCTAGATAGCATCACTGAAGCAATGAGCATGAAATTGAGCAAACTCAGGGAGGCAGTGAAAGATAGGAAGGCCTGGCGCAATATGGTTCATGGGGTCACGAAGAGTCGGACACGACTTAACGACTAAACAACAACAACAACAACAACAAGGTTTAACAAAAGCCTAGTTATTTAAAACAAAACACACTCACAAAATCAAAGTCAAAAGGGCCAAAGTTTCAGATTCACTGCTTCTATGCTTGGAGGTAGATGATGGTTGGGTGTTTGAAGCATAGTCTAGGCTGCACAAGATCACCCATTCTTGCTTAAAGATTAGAGATTAAACAAGTTTGATTTTAGTAACAAATTTACAGTCTCACTGTTGTTTCATTTGAAATACATTTTTATAGCTGCAACAAACCACGGTCTTCCAAGAATAAGTTAAACTATAAAATAATCTTATTGTTTAATAAACATCTTTAGCATTAAAATATTTTATCTGAAAATGTAAACAACAGGAAGAAAAAGGTACCTCATTATATTCTGGCAAATAAAATCTTACCTCTCAGCTGCAGTATCTGGCACTAAATGCATTTTTAACTTTGATGTAGTCACTTTTGTCTCCTTCCAGACATTCTCTTCCTTAGGCTGGCTCTGTGCATTCCCCCCACCTCACTTACCACATGCACAATGTTAATTCTATATATTTATTCTGAATATTTAGATCTCTCCTTGTAACAAGTTCTCAAGGTGGATTAAATAATAAATTAAAAGAAAGCCATTTAAAATGGATAGCGTGACACATAATTAACTCTAGAAGCAATGTCACTTTTCTCAGAGAAACCATCCATATTTAGTGATTTATAGCACCATCACTAGGACAATATCAACCTTGTCAGCATTAGTGACATATTGCCAAAGCAATGGCTGGGTAACCCTATACATCAGTAATATCGATAGCCCTGGAGAAGAATAAAGTAATCAGAAAAACACAACATGTTTTTCTGAGAGAGAGAGAGAGAGAGAGAGAGTGAGCTGCACAGGATCATAGTAGAAAACTTAACACTTTGACAGTACAAGCCGGTATTTTGAATTCAGTTCTACAGGACTGCATTCTGAGAACTGCAACCTAATTTTTCTTGGCGCATTGTATTTTAATCAACGAGAGTAGTACTTACCTCAGCATTTTTAAATGTAGCCCTGAGATATTCTTCAACCTCTGGTTTCAGTAAGATTTTGCAGAAAATAGCCATAGCTCCGATCTATTTTTCTTTTTTTTTTTTAGGGAAACATCTGTAATAAGCAACGTATCAGTGCTTTTAATATGTACAATTAAGCATAGAACAAAATCAGATATTAATAGATTTTTCACACAGACAATACATTTACTGTATATCAGGAGGCCTACTTAAGAAATTTAATTGTCCTCCCATCAACAGATCATGTTCTTTTATCGACTAAAGACTTGTTTTACATATAATATTAAACCAGCATATGGTTTGTGTGGTTATAATTCAGCATGCTGTAAATAACTATTGTCGTTTTTAAACCATGGTTTATGGCTTAGCGTATTGTGTAGATCTATCCAGTGGTGCTTATTCAGTAAACCATGATTAAACTCAACATGTATTGAGTTTAATACTTAATACTCAGCAAAACTCTAGCATTCACTAACAATTATGAAACAGTTTAAAATTTAATAAGCTTTTATTTCATATTACATCCTGATGATTACACAGGATATAGTATGGTATCATGCACACTATTTATGGAGTAACATAATATTCTTTATTATTATACTCATTCCATTTATATTTTGCCTGTCTGCCCAGAGACGCTCAAAGTGGTATTACAATTTATTTGATATACCTGGGAGTATGCTGAACTGGACTCAATGGAATCTCTTCAGTTTTATTTATTCATTCATTCTACATCCTGCCTTTCTACTCAAACAAGTACACAAGACAGAATTTACTTCTAACTGGTCAAATATAAGACTAACCAGTAAAACTAGTTCTTCTGGAAGGAAAGTTTGAAAAGGAATATCAGCTGGCCCAAAATCCCAACTCTGTTTCCCCAAATCTTTTGCTACTAATATAGTATATCTTTTGCTACTATATAATATCTGTAAAAATGCAGATTTACTTGCTTTTCACCTCTGAAGCTGGCAACTGAAATCACATACCATGAAATTGGATATGGAACAGCCAATTGCTAATCTGTAGTTTTACAGCTAAATATTGCTTTAAAAATGTGTACTAGTTCCCTGGGTGCTGGAACAGCACTCTTCTTACAATGCTTAAAAAATAATGCTTAATGTCCATGTAGTGCTTTCAAGTATTCAAAGTACTTTACATGCATTATTCAGTTATGAACTCTACAAAAAACTTTCAACTATAAGTCAATGTTGTTAGCCCCTAAACTGCAAATTAAAGCAATCAGTTAGGACCATCTCTCCTTACCCACCTTCCCAACCTGTGAACCCTCCAGATGTGTGGATTTCAATTCCCTGAATTCCCCAGCCAGCATGATCATTGCTCAGTAATGGAAGCTGAAGTCCTAGAAGTGGAGGGTACAAAGTTGGGGAGACTATCTTAGGCTATTTTGTTCATGTGCATGGCAGAAGTTATAGGTACAGTTCAGTCTCTTCAGTGCTATGCAACCAGACTGTGAATCCAATTACAATTAACACACTTTACTTCATTTCTCTCCATATCACAGAAGTGGTCCTACAGAAATATTAATAGTATATTCGCAATGGATATCTACACAGAAGCCCAAAATCCATGCACTGTTAATCTGGGCTCACATAAACCTATACGAAAAATCCAGGGGACATACTATCAGTCCTTCTATGCATTCTGGAATCCAGAGACCTAACTATTTTGCTCAGGTAAGTTCTAGAGCTCATAAACTGATCAACAGCTCCTCCTGTCCCTAGGTTCTCATTGTCCCTAATTTTTATGCTGTTTGTCAATGCTCCATGTGGAAGAAAAAGAAAAAAACTGATTTTGTTTTATGTTAGGAGGACACCCTATTACATCTCTTGAAATGAAATAGAAGGGCATCTCACTCCATTTCAAGCCTTGGCATTTGTCCCTCTTTCAAGGATATGGCATGTAGTGTGACATCATTCTTTGGCTGGAGTAACAACTACAGTAGCCTCTACCAACTTGACTATGGATAAGTCCAACATATCTGGAGGGCACCAGGTTGGGGAAAACAATACATTATTCACCTAACTTTTGTCTTCCAAGGGCCTTTTCTGAAAGGCTCTCTGCAGAGGTTAGGCAGGAGGCAACTACAAAACGCCTTCTTCTCTATGGTATTCCGTGTAGAGGAATTTATCTAAATTCCTGACACTCCTCAAGGAAGTGGGAAAGATGAGATGGTTGCTCAGCCCTGGGAATGTCGAAAGGGTGGGAGAATCTCAGAACAGCCCTACCTTGACCTTCGTGTCCTTAAAGAGACAATAAAGGTTTTGGATAGGCTTTCAAGATTCTGCTGATATTCCCTACGACAATAAAGGAGAATTTCTGGCATGCCTGCAGTGTGTTTTTCAACCTGGCCCACTTGAAATGGCTGATATTCTGATACTAGAACAATCCCAATAGTTCCAGTACCAAGCAATTTTTTCTTATTTGTAGCTGCACTGTTTATGGTGTTGGTTATTTCTGTTTTAACTAAGGTTTTTTTTTTACTGTCTATTGCTCTTGCTAAATGTGTTACTATTTGTACACTTTAGGCAGTATGGCAATATTATTGTTTATCTGCAGCACGCACAGTCTACCTCAGGACTGACTGTTTTTAGATTTGTGATATGTGAACTATTGCTCCAAAATATTGTTAAAAATAGATGATTTTCTACTTGTCAAAAAGATTATTTGCTACAACAGAATCTTAATGTACAATACAGAGCTGCCTAGTTAAGTTTTCAATTGCTTTATACTTTGAAACCAAGGTTTCAAAATACTTATGAACGCTCAGTTACTTGAAATTAACAGCACGGCAAATACTGCTCACTTATTTAAGGGCAACCTTCCCCCAGCTACATAATAAAACCCCCATGCAGTTGGAACGAAAACCCTTTTAATTGGTAGCATTTAAAAATACCATTAGGTGTAAGAGTTGCTACTCTTCTTTCTGATACTGTAATACAAAAAACAACAACAGAAGCTGATGTCTTGTTTTATTCAAAACATTCACATTGTGCCAATACCCTGTGTAGGCTCTGGTTCCATATGTGCCACAGGAGAGCCCACAAACATTTTGTTTGTCAGCTGCTTAACCTGGCTCACTTAACCATAAAATGTTTTTTAAAGAATAAAACGACACGGGTAAGTAGGAGGACTAGAGAATGCTCTAAGGGGAAGGCAGGTCACCTTCTGATAACTGGTGTTTTGTAACTGGCTCTGTCGCCCCCAACCCTCATTTTTTTTATAGGGCACTCCTGTCAGTTTAGTGTAGTGATTAAGGTGCTGGCCCAGAAACCAGGAGACTGTGAGTTCTAGTCCCACCTTAGGCATGAAAGTCGGCTGGGTGACTTTGGGCCAGTTACCCTTTCTCAGCCCAACTCACCTCACAGATTGTTGTTGTGGGGAAAATAGGAGGAGGGAGGAGTATTGGTAGGTATGTTCGCTGCCTTGAGTTATTTATAAAAAACAGCAGGATAATACTAATACTAATAAATCCTCAACATTCAAAATAATCTGCTAGGCCAAAAAGGTTGAAAAGCGCTGCCCCAACGGAACTAAAGAAAATGGAAGGGGGTTGGACTAGAGGACCTTCAAGGTCCCTTCCAACCTATGATTTTATGGGTACCCAAGTCTTCTCTGGGCCTTTTGAGACACCTGCTTTAGTTACTCTTTATGAATACTATAAAAGAAAAGAGAACTTGGCTAAAGTTGAGGGAAAGCAGAGAGCCACCCCTCCTTAATAGCCCCAATCCTGATTTAATGCCAGTATTTTTATTTATTCTTTGGATTTGTCTCTCACTCTGGCTTCAAAGAAAACAAGCCATTTCATTTCATTTCATACCAGTAATAGCTCTAGGATGCAGAGACATAGGGAGGACCTGACTGGCCCATGATCGACCCCAAAATTTTTCGACTGGGGGCTTAAACCCAAGTCTCCTCCCCGGCAGCTAGAACCACCCTTCTACGCAGCCTTGCTCAGCCTGGCGCCCTCCAGCTTTGCTGACTAAAATCCCTACCCTTCCTAGCTAAGATGCCATTATGAGAGAACATCATCCGCTTCTTGGCTAATCCTGCTAACAGAGGCTGCCGAGACCCACTTTAAGACCCACCATAAGGACTGAGCTTCCATTCCTGTAAGCCAATAGCCAGGAACGGGCGGAGTATTTTGCAAGTTTCCTTCGTATTTCCGGGAAACAATATCTTGCTCCTCGAAACTCCACAACCCCAACCGGAAGCGACTCCTGCTTTCCACGGGGGGGGGGAGAGGTAGGGCGGAAGGAAAGAGCGACCATCTTTGAATAGGTCTCAGCAACCAGTCCCAACAACTTCCAGCCCAGGAATCTAATGATCTGGGCGCCCTCTGCTGACGAGCGCCAGCTCTTAGCTCCTAATGCGCCGGAACTACAACTCCCAGAATTCCCAGCCGGGGATTTGGGAATTGTAGGCCGAGGGCCACAGGACGGAGAAGGGAGCGCCTCTTTTTCTTCCTCACCTCATCGTTCTTCGGTCCTACCTTCTGCTTCCCTCCTTCCGGCCAACCTGCTCGGCCTCATCCGGGGCACTAAAGGAACTCCTACCCGGCTTCGGCCCAGCCCAACCAAGGGTCGCTGTTGCCGCCTTTCTCCTGTGGGGGGCGCGCAGCTATAGGTTGGCATCCGCTTACTGGGCAGCAAGCCGCGCTGAGACTAATGAGGCGTTTTGCGAGCCTGCCTCAACCTGGCGCCCTCGAAAGGCATTAGGGTTACGAATTCCAACGTTCCCAATGGCCAGACTGGTAGGGAATTCTGGGAATTGTAGTCCCAACGATCCCTAGAGTGCTCCACGTGGAGGAACGCCAGCGTCTGTTCTTTTCTCTCTTGGGTGGATTGGCTGCAAGCCAGCACAATGTTAGTGTGATGAGCAATCGCCAAGCTGCAGAGCGTGCCATGTCATGTGCCCCTCATGTAAAAGATTGCTTTTGAAGAAGGGCCTGGCCTAGCATTTATGCACAATCCTCCCATTTGTGTCTCTTTTAAGCATCTTGCAAAAAGACTTCAGCTTGCTGTTTATGGTGGCGGGTTTCTTGGTGGCTCTGTTGTGGATGGAAGGAAAGACAAGAAGAGGAGACCAGCAGCAAGGTGGATGGACTCCATTACAGTGACTATGGGTGCACTGTTGGAAGAGCTGAAGGACCCAGCTAGGGACAGATCATCATGGAGAAAATCTGTTTCGATGACTTGATCGCATCTGATCAATCTGTTGTGGAAGGATGTTTGCTCGTAACCTGATAGGCGTGCTGGATCTGGGCTGCAAAAATCCAGAAGACCATTAGTTGGCAGCAAAGAGATTTGACAAAAGTTGACTTCTTTGCTCCCATCTAGTAGTCCTTTGGATTTTTGCAGCCCAGGTGTGTAAGCCTGGCTTTCAGGTCCCTTCCAGTCAGAGAAGTCTACTGCCTTCCAGGCTGGTTTTAGGCACCCAATTCTGCCATGAGGAGTCACGTTGGACACCTACAACGACATCTCCAGAATGTTTTCTTTGGCAGCAATGTGAAAGTGATTTGCTATTGCCTTGTCCCTCCTGCTCCCAACTGTTGAATCAAACTTTTTTAGCTTTTTGTGATTAGACAGAGCCTTACATTTATTGGTTAACATCATCAACTTCCTCAATTAGATGCAGTGCTATCCCAGTTCCAAACATTTAATTCCTAAAGCAAAGGGCAATATCCCACCTTCACCTATACTGCAAATAAGAACAGACTTGCATAAATGATTAGAATGAATGGAGGTGATTTGGCAGTGGGTGTTATTTGTCATAATAGATGTGTCCATTGAAAAAATGAACATGCATTATATGTAAGATGGTAATACTTGAATGATACGTGTGGGGAAGTGAAAATAAGCCTTCAGATGCTTCCAACTGGTGTGGCAGCATCCCACCTTTCCACAAAGGGATAACCACCCACCACTATCACATTGGGTGATGGTCTTGCCTACATAGCCTGCAAAGTCCCAAAAACCAAAAAAAAGGATCCCCAATTTCACACTCTATATTATACCTTTAAATCTGGCACACATACGTATCTCATACATAAATGAAGTTGTGGTTCTCCAGGTATTGCTGGTCTTCAGATCTATCAGTCCCTGATCACTCCTAACTCTCATTTGCTAGCCAGGACAAATGAGATAAGTTTAACATGTAAAAGGAAGCCAGGTTACCATCCTCAGACTAAAGATTATCAAAATACTGAGTAAGCTTCCCCAGAGGCCTTCTTCAACCTTCATCCAGAAAGGGGGGGTGGGGAATCTCAGCTGAGAATTTGGTAGCTTGTTTGTGGTGTTGTAAAGTTTTAGTTGGCCCTAAGAAAAATATTATCTTGATGTAGATTTATTTATTTATTTATCTATCACATTTATATGGCTGCCCATCTCACAAAAAGTGACTCTTTAATTAGTTAAGTGCTACAGAATTGGGCTCAAGCCCTGGTGACAACATGTATCTCTCCCATCTTCACCAGCGGAGTGTGCAGTATATCTGTAGTTTTCAGTGGTCTGTAGAAGTGTACATCTAAGGGAAATTCAGTATTTTTATCAGCTGTTTTAAATCTCTAGATTTTCAAAATGGAAATGGTTTCTTGGCTAGCACGAGAAAAGGTAACAATGACTCATCTACCATTAGAGCTGATAACATAAGCCTAAGTCAGGATAGTATGATGAAAGTTATATATGTTTTGGTTTCACAAGGGTTATCATTTCTGTAGAAAAACAGCTTCAGTAGGTTATGAAGCCAACAAGTAGGGTATGAAGCCAACAAACTAAAACGTCAGCTGGAAACAAATCGTGCAAATAGTTCTAAGATTCTCTCATTGTTTTAGCTGATATATTGATTAATCTTTAATTACTAAAAGTAAGTAGTACATTTCTTGCCCAACTCTAGGCCTTAGTTTTGTTTAGTAGGTGGGCTCACACAAATTGATTTACCATTGTGGGGACTTAGGTGTTGCAAAGTTTGAGAATACCAATCTAATCTAAATTTGCTATTCCCTGCCTCTCTAGGATTAATATTTACTTTCAGCATCCATCTGTTTTTTTATTCTTAAGCCCAAGAACACACCTGCATATCTTTGCCATTAAGTATGATTTCCCTAATTATACAGTACAGCATTAATCCTGATAGTTCATGTTTTTTACTTGTTTTCATAAATACATTACTTTCATAAAACAGGATTTTAGACAATTATGACACTTGAATAATGGGCCAATATACTATCACATCTATTCTACATGATCAGAATCTGAACTACTGAGTGTGAATGTGAGGCTTACTTCATCAGCTCTAATGGTAGATGAGTCATTATGAGCATTAAAATGGAACTTTAAACTTTAGGAAACTGAATCTAAAGATGAGAGTGGGAGACAAATTTGTAGACCATGGCTTTGAAAATGTTGCTGGACTACAAGTCCCACCAGTCAGAGCCCGTAGGGAAGAAGTCTGCGAAGTGTAGTCTAACAAGGCCAGACATACTGTAGCGATGGGAGATTGTCCAACCTGTTGCCCACCAAGCGTGTTTCACTAGTTTCCATCCCACCTGAGAATCCCAAGGAGTCTAATCCAGTGTTTCTCAAACTTGGCAGGTTTAAGATATGTGGACTTCAACTCCCAGAATTCCCTAGCCAGTCACTCTGGCTGGGGAATTCTGGGAGTTGAAGTCCACACTTCTTAAACCTGCCAAGTTTGAGAAACACTGGGTAATCTAACACACCTAGAGGGCATTAAATTGAAAGCTGTTTTTGGTTTCTGTGGAGATAAACTAGCATGTGCTCCGTCATACCTTGTCACTGACTACTCCAATATATCTTGCCTTTGTAGAAATTAGTATTTAAAAAGTTTAGAGAAAATTGTAAAGACTAGTTTTATTTTTGCTAACTGGAGTATGGGAATCAAATATCCCCAAAGAAGTTCCCCTTTTGGAACTAGGAGGGATCCCCCTCCAGGAATATTAACTCAGACAGCGGAAAAACGTGAGGACACGGATGACATTATGGTCCAGCTCCACCCTTATCCGCCTCGCTGACCGGAACCGGCACACGTTGCAATTACACTCCAACACTTCCGGTTGTATATTGAACGCGCGGGGCAAAACGAGGGTCTCTCTCTCGCTCGCTCGCTCGCTCGCAGCCTTCAGTTGCCCCGCATATGGCGGCGCTCACATGACAGCCGGCAGCCAAAGCTGCCGAGAGTTCCGAACTCTAGCGCCAAGGGGAGACTTTCCCGTTTCGCTCTCGGGCAGCGCTATGCGTCATCGCTCGCCCCTGGGCTTCACCGTCTTGCGCTAGCCCCGACGCAGCGACGTCAGCGCTGCGAGGCAGGGAGGAGGGGCAGGCCTGCGCTCGCTGCCAGTGTGGCTGGAGGGCGGGGGCGGAGGCGGAGCTGAGCTGGTTTCGGTCCTGCCTGCTTTTTCCGCCGCGTTGGGTAGGGAAGACGGGACGGAGGAAGGCGCTTCGCAGGTCTGGCGGAGGTCGCGGCTCCCGTTCCGGGATGGGGCTCCTATTCGCCAAGCTGTGGAGTCTGTTCTGCACGCAGGGTGAGTGGCTGGCTCCGGCAGGGGAGCCCAGCAGCGGCGCTGCCCCCGCGAGGCGGCGGCGGCGAGGGGAAGACTCCCGGGGGCAACATGGACCCGGGCAGGCAGGTTGGGCTTTGGCCGCGGATATTGTGGTAAAGCAGGGAGTGGGTCCGGCGGGAAGGCCGATCCCGGTGGAAAGTAGCAAGGGGGGCTCGCCCGGGGTGGGTTGCAGCAGGAGGCACCACCTAGCCGACCTTAGGGGCGCTTCGGAAGCTAAGAAAGATCGGCTCTGGTCTGAACTGGGATGGGATGGGAGGCTAAAGGCGCGGAATCCCAGGGCTGTAGACCAGATGAAGACGTGGGAGAAAACTGATGGCAACTCTCTTCTGTATTGTTGCTGAGATAACCGTAGGAACGTGTCCATATTGTTGAGCTTGACGGGGGGGGGGGGACTTTCCCCTTTTTATTGCCTGCATTAATTTTATCCTGAGATGTTGTAACTTATTCCATCTTTCCTCTTTCCACCTGTTCCTCCAACAATCCTGTGAATGGGCTAGGCTGGAAGAGGTAGCTAGTTGCTGATGGCTTTGAAGCTGGGGGTTTGAAACGGAGTACAGTATTCCTCATTTGGGCATTAATCTAGACCAGTGTTTCTCACCTGAGCAACTTTAAATGGTGTGGACTTCAATTCTGGGAGTTGAAGTCCACACAACTTAAACTGAACTGAAGTCCACACCATTTAAAGTTGCTCAGGTGAGAAACGCAGATCTAAAGGAGTCAAGTCTTTGAGACATCGGTTATTGATAAGGAGGGTAGGTGGTATCTTCAAGTGCTAGATCAAGAGGAAATAGAGAGCTGGGCTGAAAAGGAAGGAGAATTAAAAGTTTTTTCTAGGGCAAAGGAGATGACTTGTTGCTGTTAGGGCAGATGGATTAGAAGTGTTTATAATACAGGGACAACATTGGATTCTGAACAAGCAGAAAATATGACGTGAGGAAATAAGAGAGGTCAGTAAGGCAGTTGACCTGCGATTATTGCTATTTGCCATCTTCCCCCCCCCTCCAGCTAAAATAGTAATGGGCCTGTAATTCAGAATGAGTTAAAGTTAGTAAATCGGAGAAAGGGAGTCTTTTGTGGTGGGAAGTTCCAAAATGGAAATGTGTCCACTGTCGCTCTTGGCCTTTGACTCCTTAGGGAGGAATATAACTACAATATGTTAAAATATTTGTAGAAATTTGAGAACTGTCTGTCATTCTTCCAGTGTAATGTATTTTCTGTCTGAAATTAGCCTGGTTGATGTATGCATACTTGTTTTTTTCTTATTAAAAAAAAAATCCCTAATGAATGCAAACATTTATTTTGCCAGAAGATTTCTTAGAGAAAAAATAAAGTTTATGAAATTTTAAAGCCTATAAAGCAAATACTTAAATATTATCCAAGTCAAATCGTACATTGAAGTTCTACTGTTATTTAATCAGTTTTAAATATTGGTAATGCAGCATAATATCTGCTGAGACTAAGCTTTTGATCTCTTTAACTGAAAACTACACACACACACACACACACTGTAGCCCTGCAGCCATTCTGCTGTAGATCCTCAATAGCACAGTAAAAAAATACTATGCAAACCTGTATTAATGCATTTCTTCCTTAGTGGATTATCTGTTAGTCCTTTAGGGGATTTGAGCATTCAACTACCTTAGAACTACTGTACGCACTATTAGCACAAGCACCCCTTATTTTAGTGAGTATCCTGGTGCTTGTTGTCATTGTTAAGTCCCTAAACTATAAATACTAAAAATAGTTTCATGTGTGGCGACAGTTATCACGGCAATTGTAATAGAACATTCTGCAGATTAGGGTGCACAAATTGATGACCCAGAAGTGCATGAGGTCTTTGAAAACTTCAAGTCCCTCCTACAGTCCCTCCTAAAGGTGCTGTCACATGATCTTTTTTAATGTGATGGTGGAAAGTGCTTCCCATATATTTAGTAACCATAACTCTATTTAATAACTTTGATTCACTTAGAATTAATATTATAGCATTTTTTTTTCTTACCTCCTTTTGGAGTATGTCTCTTAGTATGCAACAGAAAGGCCTAATTCGACCCTTGATCTGAAAAAGTTCCATATTCCTGGGGGAGATTGCCTGAACTGTGTGAAAAAGCTTCATTCTGAGTTGCTGGCCACAGATCTGAGAGAGGGGGATAGGAACCACTTTCTCACACTCAGTTTTCAGTAGTGATTCTAGTATGAGAAGTTAACCAAAAACAACATTGGTTGTGGTAACTTGTGTAATAGCTTCAAGTAGAAGGCTGACCTGCTCCATACTTAACATGGAACAATGCTATGATTTGTTTGATTTCAGCCTACATGAAATGTGAATTCCATTTTGATTTAGCATTGTGTGTTAGCTAGATTCTGTCTTGCTGAACAATCCATGGTTAAAAATCCTATAATATGAGTGGATCCATAATTTCAGCTTTCAGAAAGAGTTGAAACGGAGGAGTGAGATAATAACAGATTGATTGTATGATACTAGCTCACAGAATATATATTTTTGCATTAAGCTGATAAAGCTTCATATGCATTGTAATTAGGAGAAAGGGAAGACTTCTCAATTTAATAGTGACTCACAAACCTGATCATGAGCTAATGATGCCATCATGAGATGGAGTTTCAAGCTACCAAGCCCTTGCTATGTGTTTACTTTTCCTAGTAGTAAATGGATTGGTTTTAAAATAATTTGTATTAGCTTCCCAATATATCTATTAATATTTGTAAAACAAATATTAAGAGAATGTTGGCTATCAAAAAAAAAAATATCTGTGCTTTTCTATATCTGTCCTCCAGCCTTTTTTTAAAAAAAATTGAGGTATGGGGAGGACCTTGGCAGGTTTGGGATAGTTGGGATAGGAATAAAATCTCTTATATCCTGGAAAACAATTGTCTTACATCATTTTAAGTCAGATTTCCAGTCAGAAACCTGTCATTCAAACTATTCTATAATGAAGGAGTTGTATGATATTGGAGGCATATAAATGAAATAAATAAGATAGCTGTAGGATATATTATATTAAACATGCAGATTACTTGTAAGTGTTATAACTTTTGCAACTTCATTTTTATGCATTGTAGAACACAAAGTGATAATTGTGGGACTTGACAATGCTGGGAAGACTACAATTCTGTACCAGTTGTAAGTATTTTCAGTATATACCTTTAGTCTTCAATCTATGAATCTAATAACGATGCAGTATTTCTACAAGATGTAGAAATATTTGGAAAATAAAACCTGTCCAAAACTGAGAAATATTTTAAATTCCTGAGTATCAAATATCTCAGTCTGAAAGCTTGAACGTGTTTTTTCAGCATGAGTGTAAATAAAAAAAAGTATTCAGTTCAGTTCTTCCGGTATCTTAGGCAGTTCCTTAACCCTTTCGTATCAGAACTCAGATTGATTGATAATCCAGTTTATTGCCATTGGTGAAAGAATAATGTTGGATTACTAGTTTAGTTTGCACTGCTTATTTCACATATGATGTAATGCTGGCCTGTATGATGCTCTTTGGAATATTTCTTCCCTATGTTGCATCTGCTTTTATAACTATTAGAATTGGTGGTTCTAAAGGGCACCAGCAGGTAATTGATAAACTGTCAGCACAAAGATCAAGTGTTGAAGTCTGTCAAGAAAGAGAACGTTCTGAAAGAGCTGTTCAGTCACTTATGCTTAGAATAAGCTAATGAGAGAATATCAAACAGAATTTCTTACTGCAGCCCTTCTTAAAAAGATACCTTACAATGCTAAATTTCTCATGCATAATGAAGCCCATGGCACAAAATTAAGTCTTCTCACACGGTTCTCATCATGTAATGGAGAAAATAGAGCTGGATCTTGTAACCCTGTTGCCTGAACCTAAAGTCCTCCAGAAACTGGCAGGACAATGTGGTTTTGTATAGGATTGTGTGAGCTGATAACTCTTTCTGATTCTGATTGACTTTTTTGGTTACAGATCACGGATCTGGTAATCAGGTCTGGTACTCAGCTCATAGCCTGGATGTCCTAGTTGATACAAACTAGGGTGGAATGCTTCGTATTTGAGTCCAAAATGTTGCTATGGAGCATGATCAGAGTATGAGCACTGGTCTGCAACTCTATAAAACAGCCAGGATTACATGGCAGCTGTTGAAAGAAGCTCTGCAACCCCAGAAAAAGTCATGACTACTTTAAAAAGTTGTAGAGATGCTGCATTTGCATTCTTAAACCCCTTTTCTGATTTATTTCCAAATTGCAGTACAGCCCTTTTACAAACTTCTTTGAACAGTGATATACCAGCATTGGTGAGCAAGGTATAAGAACATAATGAAAACCAGTCAAACGCTTAATTTTTGAAGGAAAACAACGAATGTGTGCTTAATTGCTGCCTTCTGGGTCAAAATAACTGTAACAACATTCTGGGTAGCCTCATGATAGCTGCATTCAGATCTTTTTAAATATACCATTTTTTCTCTCTCTTTTAGCTTAATGAATGAAGTAGTTCACACATCTCCTACCATAGGCAGTAATGTTGAAGAAATTGTAGTTAAAAACACACATTTCCTCATGTGGGATATTGGTGGACAAGAGTCATTAAGATCATCCTGGAATACTTATTATTCAAATACAGAGGTAGGTGGATGTTATATTCTGATTGTGGGCAGTTTATGATATCAGGACTCTATTGGTGTGCTGGTATAGGCTTTCACCACCAGTATCTGTTGGGCAATGTTGGGCTTCAGGGTTTTGTGACCATGGTCTAGGGAACAGATTTCCTGATGTTTCACCATCAACTGTGGCTGGCATCCTGATTGGTCATTTTGGTGGTGTTGGTTCCTATTGGTGATTTGTGCGGAGAACCTCACAAGAATAAATACTGTATCTCACTCTGAGGTTGTTTTTGTTAAGAAAAAGTGGGAGGGCAATATTATAAATATATCAGCTAGTACCAAGGATCCATTCTGCCCAGTGTGGTTAGCAAGTGCTTGAGGTGAGATTTAAAGCAGGATATACCTGGAAAGATGGTAAGAGGAAAGGCCTTTGCTTGGAGCTTCGTTTTTAAGACTCTTCGGGACACAAGAAGGGACCTTTTCAATTTTCAAGGTACCACATGATACTGACCTCTGATAAGCCTGAAGGGCAAAGCAAAAAGTTTTTTCTAGAGAGATTGAGTTGTCCCTGCTCCTTGATTGAAAAGACAATCAAGGTGTCTTTTCTAGACACCTTGATTGTCCCTGCTCCTGTCACTTTGTACCACAAGATCTCCTTGCTTTTTGCTGTCTCAGAGATGAGTAGGACTTTCAGAAAGAGTAAAACAAAGAAGCTACATTGCTCTTTGTACAACAGACTAATACAGTTGCGCCTACAGAAGGAGTTTCATCTTTTGAAGTACTGCCTGTTTTGCAATATGTTTCTTCAGTTCTTTTTTCAACTCTTCCTTTTTCCACAGTTTATAATCCTTGTAGTTGACAGCATTGATCGAGAGAGGCTGTCTGTCACAAAAGAAGAACTCTACAGAATGTTGGCTCATGAGGTATTTCATTTTGCCTTGACTGTATGCTTCATGAATTCCCAACGCTTAGACTGGGAAGTAAATAAAAATCCCCAAAGAAGGATAGTTGCTAAGAAAACTCTACAGATATATCTGAAGTCAGCATAAGCCAAGTTTGGCTCAGGGAAGTCTTGACCTTTATTCTTGGAATGTGAACTTCAGTTTGGATCCTAAGTGCTGTAAAAGTGGACAGCAGACCTGCCAATTAGTGCAGAACAGAGTTCTGGTTTTATATCCCAGTTATTTCAGAAGGTTTGCCAAATCTCTGAAACAGCCTTCTAAGAAGAACAGTAGAGTATTTCATTGGCAAAAATTATGAGGTCCCACAATGGACAAGTGCTTTCTGTTTATGTAATAGTAACTTAAAGCCAAATTATTCTTTTAAAAAAAAGATGTAGAGGCAGGTTCATTGTTCCCCCTTTTATGTGCAGCAAATGGGTTCTAGTCTTGAAACCTGAATTAAATTAGGAGTTTGCTTAGCCATTAGTGTACAGCTGATTTTTTGGAAGCTGCCCAAGGGAAACAAGGCACCTGTTGTCCCCCCACCCTCAAATATATTGACATAAGTAGGACAAGCTTTTTAAAAAAAGGCTAAAATCTCATGATTTAGAGCATTTGGCTTTTTGTTCTCATTTTCCTAAAGTTACATGTCGCTGTGTCGTACTGCCTAAAAGGATTGTCAGTTTCTGGCATAGGAGAAACACATCACCACCCTATGCTGAAGCAGTTGCCACAGTTAAAGTTTCAGTAGCATATATTATAATGGATTATTTATGTAGCAGTTAGCACCATAGTAATCCAAAGCCAATATGTGCAATTTACAGGATTTACAAAAAGCCGCTGTTCTCATTTTTGCAAATAAGCAAGATATGAAGGGCTGTATGACAGCAGCTGAAATTTCCAAGTATCTGACCCTTAGTTCTATAAAGGACCACCCATGGCACATTCAATCCTGCTGTGCATTAACAGGAGAAGGGTAAGTACTTATTGTAATAAAATATTTTACTTTAGAGAAACTTACAACTCCTACATTTTCTGTCCAAGTTAAATATTTTCTAAATGATATTATTAATACTAACTGCTCAGGTAAGGAAACAAGAAATTTTTAATAGAAAAGGGATGTACAGTTGCAATGCAATTATTTTCTTAAAGCTTAAGCTAAATACTTAAGGAAACATTAACATATTTGTGAATATTTCACTAAGTAATTTTCAAGTAGAGTTTTGAACTCACTCAGCAGTTTACTTTATTAACTGTTTCACATTTAATCAGATATTTCAGATCAAATAATTTTGGCTATTGGGAAAAATGGAAATTTGTGTAGTATAACATAGCATAATTCTGAAATTGGGTTTACTAGATAGAAGGCAGATCTATTAAAATGAGCTATAGTGGACTTAACTGTTGTTGTTCACTATCTTTAGACAGTTTCACAAGTTCAAGATTTTTCTGTTCAGAAGTATTTGTTAATCTTGCATGGTTTTCCTCCAGCTGTGTCCTAAAATTTCCCAGCTGGCATGGCTGTTATCGAGAATTCTAGGAACTGAAGTCTACACATTTGAAGAGACCTAGGTTGGGGAACTTTGACTTAGTCCCTGGATAGTCCTCATTGTCTAGTTTTATTTTTTCCTTTAACTAAAACTGTTGTGTCATTGGGCCTGGGCCCAGCCTGGAATAGGCTGAGGTGGCAAAATGCTAAAGTGGTAGAAAAATCAATGTGTCCATTCGTTCGTTCGTTCGTTCATTCATTCATTCATTCCTAATACTGTTAATTCCCAAGAGGGTATTAGAGAAGGCTATGCAGAGGTGGATTCAAAGGGCAAACTTCAGAGGGTGCATGGATATACCCTTAGTACCTGTTGGGAACTATGCCTTTTGGTTGCTTAATCGCAAAAAAAGAAACCTTTTGTTTCAGGTTCCTGACATTTTGCCTTCAAATCATGATCTCTTGATAGAGACTAATAGAACTACAGTAAGTATATTTGTTAAGACTTGAGTTATCTTCTTCTCCCCCAGGTTGTGCCAAGGATTGGAATGGATGACTTCCCGAATCGGAGTAAGATAATTCTTCTGGATTGGAAGTGAGAGTTATCCCATGGACTACCTTTTGTGGTACACTTGTCTGCTTAGTGTAGCAACAGGTTTGATTTAAAAAACGAAAAAACTTCTGAAACCTCCACAACAAGCAACACTTGAATCAAGTGCAGCTAATCAAAACTCAGAGTATTTTTTAAACTTTTTTAAAATGCACTAGTCTTGGATGGATAAACAAGTTCTCCTACAACATAAGCTAAAGAACTCTGCCTTGTATAACGAAACTCACCATTGAAAACTTTCCTTCTTGCAGCTTAACAGCCTGTAGCATTGGTCAGTTTGCTTCCCTTTCTGTTTCATACTGCAACAATAAGCTTTAAGACTCCCAGATTTATGGATATTAAAGTCAGCGGATTTCCAGATGATGGGAATTCCAGTATCAATACACATTACTGGAATTCTCTAACATTGTAATGATTATTTATTTGCTATCAATGCTGTTGCCTTTTGTCATTACATTTCTGCCTGAGAAAGCATAGACCTTTTTCTTAAAGTGTATGCTATAAATATTTTATATATTGGATTTTTTGGTAAAATGATTGTAGGGAAAAAAAACTTCATGTTATCAAGGAGGGCTAATTATACTGCACTGTGTTTTAACAATGCATATTTAATAGAGAAAACTATTCCAGTATATGTAGAGATGTATTTTTCAAATAATCTTAATAACACATGAAGGCCAAACACTTAGGGATTCTGTGCTATTAGCCAACGAGGCTCTTTAATTGGATTCAAAATTACTGAGTAATAGAATTAAATTCTTTTAACAGTGTGAATAATGTATGAAATAATAAGTTTGTAAAAGTGACTCCTAATTATTCATTGGAGAAAATTAGAAAGTATTCTTGAAATTAACTTGGTTCTGTTGCAAATTGGCCCATGACTTTCCTATAGAAAGCTGGATTATCAATGGGATTTTCCCCCAGAATTAGGTCTTGTTCTACATATCAGTGTCTAATTTTGTGTGGTCTACATAAGTGGCTTGTGTTTTCATGGAAGGTTATTGTAAATGTCCCACTAACAGTATTATGTACTATTTTTAAAACTCAAAGGTGTCTGTTTCTTGTGAGAATAGATTTCTTGACATGCAGTAATGCTGGTATTGAGAGTCATCTGACATCTAACATGCTTGTGGGCCCTCCTTGGTCTCCTTGCCAGGGTCACAGATGCAGTTGCAAGTTAAGAAAGCTGACCTGCAGTACATCTGGAGGCTGCTAGGTTGGGGAAGGCTGATGTACCTAGGTATCTGGTACAAGCCACAATGGTGTTATCAAGGCAAATTATGCAAATTATGTAATTTATGCCAGTTGCATCATGACACCTATGATTATGCTTCCCACCACTCACAGACACCCATTCTGATGTATCTAAAAACTACAAAAGTGAGCTTTTCTGTTCAGCATATTCTACACACCCCAGCCTGAATAGCGAACTCCATGTTAGCTTTGGCTAAATGCACAAGGAAGGTGAGCTATAGTTAAAAGAGGACTGTATTTTCATGGGGGGACAATGGTTTAAGAGGCACAGTATTTCTTGAAGGCTCATCAGAAGAGAATGAGAAACAAGTGTTTGAAACACAGAAGTTCCCTTTGAGTCAAGCTCAACTCTTGTGACTTCATGGACGTGTCCAGGCAGTTTTCTTGGTAACAGTACTGAAATGGTGTGCCATTGCCTTTTGGCATTTTTTTTTTATTCTCCAGGCTAGCCTACTGAGCTGGCTCTTCCTTGTATCTGAACCTACTTAGTCTTCTGAGAGCAGCCAAGTCAACAGCTGATTCTACTATATCCTCTGGCAGGGCACTTTTCCATTCCGGTGAATTTTCTAAGAGGTTTTTTTAAAAAAAAAATATCAGAGTGGGTAGGGACAGCACTTTTAAAAGTATAAGTTAGCCAAGGGTTCTCCCAGTTTCACTTAGCCTTTAAAACTCCCAGTAGGAAGAACCTGCTTCTTCCTTCTCAAGTATTAACTGAAATGATATCGTGTGCTTCCTTGCAAAGAACTTGCCACTGCGGTAGGTAGCTCGCTCGCTCGCTCGCTTGCAGTCTTATGGATCCCTCATTGCCTCATGCTTCTTAAAGATGTAAGCGCAATCCTCACAACTGTTCCTTCCCTTTTGAGGAAGAAATGGATGCTAGCCAGACATAATTATTTATTATTATTTATTATTATTATTTATTATTATAGATTCTTCCCAGTAGCATGTGTACAATAAAAGCCAGCTAAAAACTCAACACACACACACATATGCATACATATCCATTTAATAACCAAGTTATCTTCAGTGACAATCAAGTGTCGTCACTTATCCGTAATTTTGCTTATGGCTAGCATTTATCCCACCACACATTTCTCTGGACATGAAATCTTCAAATCTAGTTTCAGAGGAACTTTGAACTGGACTTCAGTTATATCCCTTCCCCCTTAATTCTGTCCATTCTTTTGATGTTGTCAGCTACAGGTCAGTCTGCTGTACCTTTTAATAGTCCACATGCTCTATAACTTGAAGATATATCTAGAGCTTAAATAGGAACAATGATAATTCTATTTTTCAGATGGTGAGTGTCTCATCATCTGCTAGTTGATTGTTTTTAAATTAAAGATGTCTTGGAGTTGTGTCTGGGATGTCATGTGTGCAGAGCATCTGCTCCATTAGCTAGCTGTGATCCTGCCCTGTCCAAGATACTAGAGCGGTGTTTTTCAACCGTGGCAACTTGAGTACGTGTGGACTTCAACTCCCAGAATTCCCCAGCCAGCGTACTCAAGTTGCCAAGGTTGAGAAGCCCTGTACTACAGAGTTAGTAACTGTTTCTGATCCAAGATTCTCAGTAATTCTTTGCCCTGCTTAAGCGTTCTGTGTAAAGGTACACAATCATTTGAAAGGGAGATTTTTAAGTGAGAGCCCTAGCCCAGATCATGTTCATTCTTCCTTTGCCTCCTTTGGCACTTCCTTTGGTTTCTTTATGATCCTCACAGTAACTGCAAAGATATCATTTTCTTTCAAAGAGGGAAGCAGTATGTGTTTAAACTTTGGCTCTTTCCATGCTGTGGAATTTGGAAAATCTGGTTGATTTTGGCATCATCATAAGGTTTGATCACTTTTATATCAAATGGTGAGCATGACATTGCACTGTAATTATGTTGAGGTGAATTAAACTGCTTGGTTATGTAAAAACCTTTGCGCTGTTACAAAAACTGCTAGCAACGCAATACTGATTGTGGTGGGGCAAGAACAGAATAGAGGCTGATGGGCCAATAAAACACCACTCATACTGTGTTTGCACTCACCTTTTGCATGCAAGTATGGTTGGTTCTCTGGATCATAACTATGGACCTTATTGCTTGAATTTGGATATAATACAGTTTGTATTTCTGTAATGAGCAATTGGTTTGGTTCCAAAACTCACTAAACTGGTATTGAAATAAACAAACTATGAAAAAACATTTTATGTGTTACAGACTACTTCATTGGTCTTACTTACCAAAGCTGTTCTTTAGCTTACAAGCATCCAGAGAATTTATGTTGGCCCTGAGGATCCATAAAATGGGTTAATAGCACTCTCCCCCTCCCCATCATGTGGCATAAACACAGTTCTGCACATCATCAACATTAGTTTGATAGTTTGATAAAGAACGTGTGTTTTGTTCTTTTGAAGTGTTGCCATTTATGTTAAATTTCCGGTAGCGGTTGGGTTTTTGTGGTTAGCTCCTAATTTCTGTGCTTTCATGAAGGGCTTCCTATTATGTAAACATCAAGTTATAGAAGTGTTTCTTGTCCTAGCAGATTAAGAGGGACAAAAAGTATTGTGGGAACTCTCCTTTTTCAATGAGTTACAAGATAAACTAGAAGAAGAAAGTGTGTAACAAATCTGAATGAACTACTGTATAGCCTACAAATTTAACTTGATTATATGCTTCATGTAAGTTCATCATTTTAAAGACTGAGTTGAGGAAGGATAAAAAAGTTCAGCTGTTGAAGGGGTTTGATCTGAACATGCATATAAGTTTGTCTTGATCATACCACTACATGGAAAAATGAAATACCTAAACACAAGTTGAGATTAAAAATTGCAAAAAAGTCAAACCAGCTTGTTAAGTAGTCATCAAGTTTTAATGTGTGGTCTGGTAGAGGTGAGATTTATTTCTGCCTTATTTAGGAAGGCAAGAGGGCTAACTATGAAAGGGATCAGTTTACTCTACTTAAGCCGGAATTGTGTCATGTGCCTGTTCTTTCCTAATGCAAAGGAAGTGCACGTTGTTTCAATTTGTACTTAATGGAGATTGTGTAACTTGTTCCTAAAATTATCATGTTCTGCATGCCACATCTCCCTATAGCACATTTAATTCTGCTATATACCTAGGTCCACGTGGATAGTGTGTTCTCATTGTGCATAAGTAACATGCACAATGTTCATTTTCATCAGTAAGATCTCATCTATCTAACCTATTGAAGAAGTGTCATTTTGGAGAAAATCAGTGGCAAAGACAACACCTGTTTTCTATAGTTTGATGGAAACAGCCAACTTGTAGACAATCACCTCAGTGGAGATAAATCACCAATGATTTTAAATCAGAACTTTTTGAAAATATAAACCTATGGCGATTCCCTTAGCATGTGGTCAGAAGAGAATTTTAAGACTAGGTGCAATGCCCTTGTGCAGGTCCAGGAGTTTTTAGCCACTTAACTTTCTGCTGAGAACATTAATAGCCATTCAGCAAGGAGCATACAACTTCACACTCTCTCTCTGTTGGCCTTGCCTGGTGAAGTGGTACCTCAATAATGTCCAAAGGGCCTATAGCAAATGATGTAGCTACAGCTATCGTTGTAGTCATGTTGGGAATTCTTTAGAATATAGTCCTACATCTCTTGCTTTAGGAGTACAACCCAACTGAGAGGGCTTTACTGCTGAGTTACCATCTATGGGTTTGTGATATTGCCAGAGGCTGAATTCACCTCTCCAACAGAAATGCAGATAATGTACTCCAAGGACAGAATATGCCGGAGAATTCCAGGATTTGTCTTTGTCCTGAATGATGCTGTTCTAACCATTCTGGATGTAGTCCAAACGTTTCCTAGAAATAAATCATCCAGAAAGCTTTTGACCAATTCAGAACAGGCCGTTTGGTGTGGCCTGGAAGCAAAATGAACCATTCCAAAGTTTTCTGGATATGCTTAACCAAACATTCATCATAGACATCTCAGCAAATGTTTGAAGAGCTATTTATCAAAGTGGTTGCTGTCACTTTATGTCACTGCACAGATAAATCTGCCTATGGAGATATTGACTGCAGTGAATTTAGGTTCAATCTCTGGAATCCCATGCTAAAAGGACCAGGAATTAGGTGATGGAAAGGTCCCCAGTGAGAAACCTTGGTGACTTTCAGAGTAAAAGTGTGATTTGGATATAATCTGGTTCTGATATCAAACACCTAGCTATGTTACGTTCCCTGTTCATCTGTTTAATGCAAAAGTTTTGAACAAGTCAGATTACTAATCTTATGGCAAGGCAGTGAATAAGAAGGTCCTTACAGGATTCCTAACTTACCTTATGTTTGTCATCATCACTGCTTCTTGTTGAAATAACACTCCCGTTCAGTCCCTTTTGCAATTCCAATATTGTACGAGGAGTGAATTTATAGGCAGCTACTTCAGCTGAGACCGCTAGGTGTCACTGGAAGACTTTGTGACACAATATCAGATCTACAATTCCAGCTGTAAGAAAAAAAACTAGGGAATGTGAATAAGCAAGATTGCCATTCAGAGAGCAGAAGTTGAGTATCAACAGTTATTTTTCTTGTCCTAAAGATTAATGCAAAATAGCTTACATAATGCAACTTATAAGAGGTACCTACAAAACGTATCTTGCAATTCACTGTTTCTCAGTCCCAAATAAAACTTGGCAAAAATGCTTTTGGTTCCAAATTCTAAAAGGAACTTAACAATAATTAAAATCCTTTAATTTTTCCTCCTTCCTTAAATAATGCAACAAATTTGTTATGAAATGGAGAAATTAAAGCATACTTTGGCAAGCTGGTTGTGTGTTTAAACAGGCAGGTAACACATTGAATTGAGATTACTATCTGGGTGGCCTTTTTTAGAAAAGGGAGGAAATAAATTTGATCACTTCTAGGGTGGGAAACATGAATCCGCCAAACGTTACTAGATATTGCTTCTTATCCAGCATGACCAAAGGTTAGAGATGGTGGGAATTACACATCCCTCCTCTCTTCCACTAAACGTTAATGAAGAATTCTGATTTCTCCTGTCTAGTTTTTGTATGGCCTCTTGTTAGATTTAAATACATGTTGTCCATTAACATCACTGAAGTCATCAGAAGGTTTAGAGTGTGTTGTCTGGAGACAATCAGGAGGTGGCCTGAGATGAGAGTAGATGTTGCCTTGGTTGGAGATGAGAGGCAAGTTAAGCAAGGGCTTGGGAAAAGTGGGAATCTGGGCTTGTGGAAGTATCTGGATAACTACTGAGACTGAATTTGACAAGAAGCCTCCAGAACTTGATGGAGCAAAGCAAGTATTGGCTTTCTTTTCCTTCCCTTTGGAGATCAGCCAGACCATTAAGAATAGAAGAAAAAACATACAACTTGAGTGCCTTTCCATCAATTGGCGTAACAGTGGAAATACAAATCATCTCAGACCAAAGATAAACTGTTGACATACATGCATGAGTAGTTCTCAAGTACTTAGCTTGGGGCATAATTCCTCTGCTGAGCAGTCAATTTTCAATGGCAGGCAACATAAGCCAGTTAATTAAAGACCATCAATATATCTCTAAGGGATTCTAGGTAACTGGGCAGAATAATAGCTGTTCAACTTTTTTTTAAGGTTCTCTGGAAGACTGAAGTGATAGCAAGGCATGGTTGTACAGGCTCATCTTAGCCAAGTTCCAGACCACTCCAAGAGTCCCTTATTTCTTACAGATCCTGATTTATAAGATGGAACTCAGAAAATTGTTAGAAGATTGTTAGAGCTCACAGAGATCTTATATGCCCTGCTGTGATCAGGACTTCAGCCACTGAGGAACTGAAAAATCATTAGCATTTATATCCTACTTTTCTCCAAGGAGTTCAAGGTGCCATGCATAGTAAATACCTCCCATTTTAACTTGATAGGTAAAGAGATTGTGAGTAGACAAAATTCAGCCAGTTTCATAGCTGAGTTAGGACTTGAACATTGACTTTCCCTTCTTAGATGGATAATGTAACTGCTAAACACTGTACTTCTCATGAATGAACTGCCAGCTAGAGCAAATGCTTCAAATGAGCAATACATGAAAAAAAAAATCCAAGGAATTCCATGGATTCTTAAGAAGTGCCTTTTGGATTGTAAGTCAGCTGTCCTCTTTTGGCAACAATCGGGTCTTTCAATTCCATTGGGACCCATAATTTTTCTGTGAATGACAGCCACAGTCGGTCTTTGGGACAGGGATAGGTCAAAGAAGTGGTGGAGTGGGGAAAGAGGGAAACAGAAACGTGACTTGATTGAGCTTGCTTTCAACTCAGACTAAGTTAAGTTAATGACAAATAGTTAATATAATTACCCTGGCTGCATTTAATGTTTTTAAAATTATTAAACAAGCACCTAGACAGAGATAAAGAAATATTTGCAAACTAAACGGTAGCAGAAGCTTATAAGAAAAGAAGATAGCCCAAATATAATAATCTTAAGGCTTGTGGAATCATATCCATAAGGTTAAATGTATGAAATTTATCAATTGGATCGGAGTACGGGAAGGCCTGGTCTTTATCCTAAAAAGCCATGAAACTTGTATTAGTTAATCATCTTCCTAATTTGTAATCATTAGAACACATTTCTTTTACTAATATAGACACTGTTATATGTAACCATTGCACTGGTGGCAAATATGGCTAACTAACCAATATGGCATTTGTCAGTAGTGTTTACACAACACAACAGAATAAATAGTATTTCCTGAAAATAGGTTCAATAGGAGAAAATCCAATAGTTGGTGTGAAAGTTGGAATTTTGCCCTGAAACCAGTATAAAGATTCATAGAATGGGAGCTGCCTAAAAATATGGTTCTTTTAAGTTAACTTAAATTTTAGGCAGAATGAAGAAAATTTAAGGGGCAACTCCCCCTCCATTACAAGCTTGTTTGGAACCACAGTAGCTGGAAGGGATAAATCAAAACAAAGATGCTTTTCACATGGATTTTTCAGGTTCATTTCAGCTTAAAGTCTGTTTGCTTAGCTTTGATAACCCCATTTTTCTGAGCTTGGTGGTTGCTTTATTTACTAAAAATGACAGCTCCCTCCCCCCACCCCTTCCCTTGGGTTTGTGTTAATTGCCACAGATATCCTGATTCTGCCTGGGGGCATTAGAGTCACAGTTCCATTCAAGGCAGAGATGAGGTCTGCTTCTGGTTAGGTCTCTTATTAGCATACATGTTTTTATGGAATGGGGGCAAATCCTCAAGGTGGAATGCAAAAAACAAGGAAGGGGGGAGAAAGAAAAGGAAAGGAAGAATCTGAACTTTCAGTCACTACTGAAGTGGAAAATTCAGCACCAACTGATTCATAATTCACATAATGACCTTTTAATCCAGTGCAATTGTTTGACGTTTCCTTTCAAAGCCATTTCAGTACTCTGGTTATGGAGGCATAAAAGATTATATGAGGGAGAAAGAAAATATGAGTTATCCTTTTGGACAAATGGGGGAAGCAGATCAATCATGGGTGAAATGTGAGCAGTCCACAGAGCTATATTGAATTGAATATATTGATCCATCTTCCTCAGTCTATTCTCCTCCTGATCTGTTGGGACTGTCCCACCCAAATTTCCAACCCACTTTGCCAAACTCATCACACTTCTGATATATTGAGCTATTTTACATTCCTTGTGTTGTTGAATGTCACAGCTTAATTGGGTTAATTATGTTTTGCCCTATAGGTGCATGTGTTTAATAGCCTGGGTCAAAAACACAGATCAGGTACATCATGTATCGTTCAATATCTCCACAGCACATGACAAAAACAAGTCAACTTTGTCAAATCTTAAAAGCTGTGCAGGATAAGAGGGGTTAGTATGTAGATGCAAATTCCAAAGAGTATAGGCTAGGCTGAAAGGCCAAAAAGTCCCAAAGAAGGCAAAGGCAAGCCTTTCGTGTTGTTTCAAAGGTCTGGATAATCTTTATCTTTACCTTTTATCACCCTGCTCAAGCCAAACCTCAGTCTGGCTGGGAATTCTGGAGTGCTCCTATCCAGAAATCCATCATATCCTATTGGATTCCAGCAAAGATCCTTTATGAGAAGCAGACTTGATAGGTAATGTAAGAGATGAATTTGGAAGACCAAAGTGGAAAATTAATGAAGACGAGAGAAATAGTTCAAGGGGCTAAGAATTAGACATTCGTTTTGTGGTTCCTTTAAAATGAAGAGGGGGAATCAGGGAGATCTGAAAGAATTGCTTTCTCTTTTTGCTTTGCAAAAGGGATTTTTGAACCTTGGAGAATACTCCATTTATATGTAAGTAGAAAATAGATGCATAGCACTGTTCATGATGCAAGAACAACTATGCAAGAAGGCACAATATAAATGTAAATAAATACCCATAATTCTTCATGTTTTCCACTTCATGGCCAACAGAAAGCAATTCTCTTTTCAAGGATTTTTATGTGAATTGCTTCAAAACTCTCGTGCCTTTCCCCCACCCCCAAGTATGATAAAATATTTTACTTCTAGACATTTGATAGTTCTTTGGGAAGTTGCTTCTCAATGCTCTTTCCTCCCCCTGCCTTTCCAGAATAGTTTCTGTTAATGGAATATTTCTGAACATTTCTCTCATAAAGTCTCCCCATTGGGAAAATGACAAGTTTCAGCAGTTACAAGACACAAAGAAAATGTGTCTATGTGAAGCTGGAACAAGATGCTTGAACAGCAGATCTTTCTAGCTCTGTGTACGGTCCTGACTAGGAGAATGAAACCCGCCTGGATGAGGCTGCATGGACATCTGTAGGAAGCCATAGTGATGCCATGACACCTATAACATCACTTCTTCCCTGCTGACAGACGCTCGTGCCTGGAAGTGTGTCCCAGAGTTCCAAGGAAGTTTTGAATCTGAAACTGAGTGAGGATTTGTTCCCTATCCCACCTAGGCTTAGGTGATCTGTGCACACAATAATACAGGGGAGTAAGACCTGCAGCTTGGGGGTATAGTTGGCCCTCCCCAAAACTGGCCATGATCCAGAACCTCTCTAAATTTGCCATTGAATTATAATATTCTAGAAAGGAGGAATATTATTAAACACAAGGGGAATAATTGCATTAATTCCATTTAAGGCATTGGATTGATTTTTAAATTAAACCTTAGTTTCTGCTCTGCCTCTGCCTCTTTCTTTTTAGCAGCCTGTTGGAGCTAAGAGGGAGTCTGCAAGAAAAGTATCGTTCCCTCCTCTACCACACACAGAGACTTTTCCAATCTGGCGCCCTGTGGGTGAATGGGTTTAGAAATTCCATATTTCCCCAGTCAACAAGGCTGGGGTTTTTCTGGGTAATGTGGGAGTTATAGTAAAGGAAATGTGAAGAGCTGATTCAGCATAGATTCATTATTGATTTACCTTGCATCATGCTCTTTCACCTGTTCCATCAACCCAATGTTGTTTGGGAGGCGTGGCTGAGTCACTTTGCAAGAGAAAACATGGGGTGGGGAGCAGACAGGAGTATATGCCAAGGGCACTCAGAAAGTCAAGAAGGCAGCTGCAGCCATGTGATTGGAGCCCCACCCTTTTTTGCATAAAAAGGGGCAGGGCTTTGATCACATGGCTGTGGCTGCCGTCTTCACTTTCTTGACCCCATCCCTGATGAGTAGAAATAAGAAACTGGGATGACTAGATGGAATTGAGAATTAAACAAGGATCAGGAAATAAGAAATAGTTCATTTAAAACCAGGAAACCAGTAAATCATACTATAATGTCAAAGATTCTATATAATTTAACATCTTCAGATATGTAAAGGATTTGAATAAGCAATGCCATATCTCATTTAAAAGTGAAGTAAATCTCCTTGCCTGTCTAGTCCGATGCCTGTAGCCTAGAAACACCGTGGTGGCATTTTTTCCAGTGGGGATAAAGATATAATATGAAATTGGATGGTCACAGTAGAAATGGAAGGGATAAAAACCTAAGGTATACTTGCAAAGTATTTTATGAGGGAGGATTAGTGAGTCAGATGTTCTATGTTTGTTGAGAGCATCGGTGGGATTTAAGAAACCCAGTCACAACTATTTCACAGGGACATTTGTGGCTAGCTTTTTCGTAAGACGTTAATTGAAAACCTGCATAGATTTCAGGGACAGTAAGATAACCAGAGGCTAAATTCAGTATTATTTGTTCAGATATGTCCTCCTCTGTGAAAAGAAATGTTGCCTCAAAGACAGCATTAGGATTTGCTAGGATTGATAATGTACAAAATATTTAAGAAAAATTGCAGAAACATAGCTTATAAATTTTACTGCAATTTTATTTTATTTATTTATTTATTAAATTTATATGCCACCCATCTCCCTCAGAGAATATAGCTTTCTTATCTGCCAGGTATGTATTTTTTAATTTTTTAAAACCCAAACTTATTTGTAATAACTGTATTACATTGCAACAAAACTCATGCATTCATAGACTGACACATTGGAATTTATCTGTGATATCTCATTGCTTTTCTGAATTTGATACATGACATCAGTTACATTTTTTAAAAGAGCCAAAATATAGATATTGGTTTGAACTCTGATTTAGTGTGTGTGTGTGTATGTGTGTATAATGATCAGAGAGAGAGAGAGATGATCATTATGAAATTAAGTCAGACTGATATCAACAGTTCTGTTCTACTATTTAGTAATGTTTGAACACAAGCTACTCAGTGCAATCTTTATTTATTTTTGCAGTAAGAGGCACCATGTCTATCTGTGGTTTTATAAGGAAAAATATGAAAGTTACAGTATCAGTTCCTTTGGTTGCCTTAATAATGAAATAGGACAACAATAGTGCATTAGAACTCACTATTTTAATGATGTCCGTTGTTGTTGTTCAGTTGTTAAGTTGTGTCCGACTCTTCGTGACCCCATGAACCATATCGCGCCAGGCCTTCCTGTCCTTCACTGCCTCCCTGAGTTTGCTCAGTTTCATGCTCATTGCTTCAGTGATGCTATCTAACCATCTCATCCTCTGCCGTCCCTTCTCCTTTTGCCTTCAATCTTTCCCAGCATCAGGGTCTTTTCCAAAGAGTCCTCTCTTCGCATTAGGTGACCAAAGTATCTGAGCTTGAGCTTCATTATCAATCCTTCCAATGAGCAATCAGGGTTGATTTCCTTTCAGATTGACTGGTTTGACCTCCTAGCAGTCCAGGGGACTCTTAAGAGTCTTCTCCAGCACCACAGTTCAAAGGCATCAATTCTTCGGCGCTCAGTCTTCTTTATGGTCCAGCTCTCACAACCATACATTACTACTGGGAAAACCATAGCTTTGACTATGCGGATCTTTGTCGGCAAGGTGACCTCTCTGCTTTTTAATATGCTGTCTGGTTTTGCCATAGCTTTCCTCCCAAGGAGCAAGCGTCTTTTAATTTCATGGCTGCAGTCTCTGTCTGCGGTGATCTTGGAGCCCAAATAAATGAAGTCTGTTACTGCTTCCATTTCTACCCCTTCTATTTGCCAGGAACTGATGGGTCCAGATGCCATGATCTTAGTTTTTTTAATGTTGAGTTTCAAGCCAGCTTTTGCACTCTCCTCTTTCACCCTCATCAAGAGGCTCTTTAGTTCTTCTTCACTTTCTGCCATTAGGGTGGTATCGTCTGCATATCTGAGGTTGTTGATATTTCTCCCTGCAATCTTAATTCCAGCTTGTGATTCTTCCAGCCTGGCATTTCTCATGATGTACTCTGCATATAGGTTAAATAAGTAGGGTGACAGTATACAGCCTTGTCGTACTCCTTTCCCTATTTTGAACCAATCGGTTGTTCCATGACCGGTTCTAACTGTTGCTTCTTGGCCCGCATACAGATTTCTCAGGAGACAGGTAAGATGGTCTGGTACCCCCATCTCTTTAAGAATTTGCCACAGTTTGTTGTGATTCACACAATCAAAGACTTTTGCATAGTCAATGAAGCAGAAGTAGATGTTTTTCTGGAACTCTCATGCTTTCTCCATGATCCAGCGAATGTTGGCAATTTGATCTTTAGTTCCTCTGCCTCTTCAAAACCCAGCTTGTACATCCGGTAGTTCTCGGTTCATATACTGCTGAAGCCTAGCTTGTAGGATTTTGAGCATAACCTTGCTAGCATGTGAAATAAGTGCAATTGTGCGATAGTTTGAGCATTCTTTGGCATTGCCCTTCTTTGGAATTGGAACGTAAACTGACTTTTTCCAATCCTGTGGCCACTGTTGCGTTTTCCAAACTTGCTGGCATATTGAGTGTAGCACTTTAACAGCATCATCTTGTAGTATTTTAAATAACTCAGCTGGAATACTTTCATCTCCACTAGCTTTGTTGTTAGTAATGCTTCCTAAGGCCCACTTGACTTCGCTCTCTAGGATGTCTGGCTCAAGGTCAGTGATCACACCAGCATGGACATCAGGGACATTAAGATCTTTCTTGCAGAGTTCTTCTGTGTATTCTTGCCACCTCTTCTTAATCTCTTCTGCTTCTGTTAGGTCCCTGCCTTTTTTGTCCTTTATCATGCCCATCCTTGCACTAAACGTTCCTTTGATATCTCCAATTTTCTTGAAGAGATCTCTAGTCTTCCCCTTTCTATTGTTTTCCTCGATTTCTTTGCACTGTTAATTTAAGAAGGCCGCCTTATCTCTCCTTGCTATTCCCTGGAAATCTGCATTCAGTTGTTTATATCTTTCCCTTTCACCCTTGCTTTTCGCATTCCTTCTTTCCACAGCTATTTGTAAAGCCTCATCAGACAGCCATTTTGCTTTCTTGCATTTCTTTTTCTTTGGGATGGTTTTAGTTGCTGCTTCCTGTACAATGTTACGGACCTCCGTCCACAGTTCTTCAGGCACTCTGTCTACCAAATCTAATCCCCTAAATCTATTCATCACCTTTACTGTGTACTCACAAGGAATATGATCTAAGTCATACCTGAGTGGTCTAGTGGTTTTCCCTACATTCTTCAATTTAAGCCTAAATTTTGCAGTAAGCAGCTCATGATCTGAGCCACAGTCAGCAGCTGGTCTTGTTTTTGCTGTCTGTATAGAGCTTCTCCATCTTTGGCTGCAAAGTATATAATCAATCTGGTTTCGGTATTGACCATCTGGTGATGTCCATGTGTAGAGTCATCTCTTGTGTTGTTGGAAAAGAGTGTTTGCTATGACCAGCTTGTTCTCTTGACAGAACTCTATTAGCCTTTGCCCTGCTTCATTTTGTACTCCAAGGCCAAACTTGCCTGTTATTCTGATTACTCCTTGACTTCCTACTTTAGCATTCCAATCCCCTATGATGAAAAGGACATCTTTTTTTGGTGCTAGTTCTAGAAGGTCTTGTAGGTCTTCATAGAACCGGTCAACTTCAGCTTCTTCAGCATCAGTGGTTGGGGCATAGACTTGGATTACCGTGATGTTGAATGGTTTTCCTTGGATACGCACTGAGATCATTCTGTCGTTTTTGAGGTTGTACCCCATTACTGCCTTTCCCACTCTCTTATTGACTATGAGTGCAACTCCATTTCTTCTAAGGGTTTCTTGCCCACAGTAGTAGATATAATGGTCACCTGAATTAAATTCACCCATTCCCGTCCATTTCAATTCGCTGATTCCCAAGATGTCGACGTTCAATCTTGTCATCTCATGTTTGACCACATCCAGCTTGCCTTGGTTCATAGATCTTACATTCCAGGTGTAACAAACTGCCACCTATTGATCCCAAATCCAGTAACTTTCCTTGCAACCAATATTGATTCAAAAGAAAGTTCATTTATTGAGAATAAGTGTACAGATCCAAAGCATTGCTAAGACTGAGCAAAAGCACGCCAAAAGCTGTTTTTCTTACTTCCCCCCCCCTTACATCGCCCTTAGTTCTTGGTCTTCTGATTCCCTTGCTGGCATGGCCTTGATCATGCCAGAGCCTGTGATAAGGAGCCATCTGCTTTAAACGGTTTCTCATTCCTTCTCCCCCCTCCTTTTACAATGGCAGAACCGCAGCATGTAAAAAGCCATTTTTTAAACTAGCCATATAATAATCTATTATAAAATCTTGCGAGGATTCTGACACCAGGTACCTATACAATATTGTTCTTTACAGCATCGGACCTTCTTTTCGCTTCCAGATATATCCACAACTGAACGTCCTTTCGGCTTTGGTCCAGCCGCTTCACTCTTTCTGGAGCTACTTGGAATTGCCCTCTGCTCTTCCCCAGTAGCATGTTGGACACCTTCCAACCCAAGGGCTCATCTTCGGACGTCATATCTTTTAGCCTTTTGACATTGTCCATGGAGTTTTCTTGGCAAGGATACTGGAATCAGTTACCATTTCCTTCTCCAGTGGACCACATTTTGTCAGAACTCTCTGTCATGACCTGTCCGTCTTGGGTGGCCCTGCACGGTATAGCTCATGGCTTCACTGAGTTACACAAGCCCCTTCGCCATGACAAGGCAGTGATCCATGAAGGGGTTAATGATGTCCACTAACTGAAATTAAGATTACACTTTCCAGTATCCTAGAGATTAAAGCCCATTGAACTCAGTGGGGCTTTTGGGTATCAGAGATATGGCGGTGGTATAAATGAGCAAACATTTTGCTTGCTGTTCCATAGAATGTGGAAGTTCTACAAAGCTTGTCAGAATTCCTCTCTTTTTCTGAATTACTTCCTTTGTTACTGTTTGTGAGAGTCAGGACCAGGGGGGTTAAGAATTTACTCTCGTCGCCAGAGCAACGAGGAACTGATAAGAGGATGAGACTGAACCCTCCTTAAAGAATGCAAGGGAGGTTGGGAGGGTGACCCTGGAATTTGCTCTCACTCTGAGAAGATTTCTGTAACGGGAGAAAGGCCATTAAACCTAGCTGGATTAAATCTGTACTGTCTCCTGGAGTTTCCTGGGCTAATCCTGACACTGTTTTTGCATCCACTTCTCCATCACAAAAAGAACCTTGTTCTGATATGATCAATATGTACCATGATCATATAGTATTTCAAGATAATTGCCTTCCTATTCAAATGCTGCTACAATCATTCCATCCAGTTAATGATAAAATAAATAGATGCCACTGATTTTTACAAGCCCTCCAAAATGTGGCACTTATAGTTATTAACCAAATTATTAACCAATTACAGTGGACCTCAGGTCATGAACTTAATTCGTTCCACAACTCTGGTCGCAACCCGAATTGGTCGCGACCCGAATCAAATTTTCCCATAAGGTTCAATGTAAATACGGTTAATCCGTTCTGACCCCTACGAATTTGGTCGCCAACTGATTTTGGTCGCGACCCAAATCAAATTTTCCCATAAGGTTCAATGTAAATATGGTTAATCCATTCTGAACCATATGTATATTTTTTTTAAACCACAAAAATATGAAAGAAAGTACAGTACAGTACAGTATGAAGAGACAGAATGCTAACCTTGCTCGAGGCGACTTCTGGCGTGGAGGACAGGAAGGCGGGTGGGGAGGCAGTTATTGTTTGGAGGGAGAGTCCCCCTCCCTACAGGAATCCATGACCACGTGTCACGGCAGGGAAAATGGCTGCAGATCCTGTTCGTCACCCGATGCGGAGTTCCCGAACAGAAGCAAAATTTTGCGAATGGTGCTGTTTGTGACCCGAATTGGTCGTGAACAGAAGTGTTCGTGACCCAAGGTACCACTGTATTAGCCTACAAATAACCAGAATACATTTTCCAGATGACTGAGCCAAGGTTCTTTTTTTGTATCACACAGTGATGAGTTATTAGCTGAGTTTTACTAAGGCTGGAGTTAAAAATGGTCCAGAAATGATGTGGTGAGAGTGGATTTGTCTGATTAATTTTAGGTTTCCCTCAATTATATAAAAATCAAGTTTGGGATTATCCAAATGATGCTGCATATATGACATATAGGAATGGGAAACCAACTAAACTGAGTTTATGATTTACATCTCTGCATCTCTTAGTCAACTGTATGGATCCTGGTCACTCAAGTCTAGCTTTTTCCATATTTAGATTCCAGCTTTATCCTTCTTTCTAATGCTTTCAGTTGAGCTTATGTGAATGTTGACTTTCCATTTTTGCTGTCTGTAGTAATAGATCTTGGGCAAAGGAAGGATACTGATTGTCTAATAGAGACTGAGTATGTGAGAATACTAGAAAGAAAACTGCTATGTGAGTAGGGTTGCCATAACTGAAAATACAGATTAAAATTCATTACAAGTGAGTCTTGTTTGTCTCCCAGTGAAATTAAGTAATCAGAAATAATGTATCCCATTCATTTCAGAATCATTTAAGCATGACCAACTTTTCCTAGACTGTATATGATGTAGGGCATACAACTGTGGCATCTCGTGCTCATTAAGTGGAACGATACTCAGATGCTTCTTCCTGCCCTTTGTGTACTAAGGAATCTTCAAAACTACAATTTCACGTAGCTCAAATAATCTTTAAAAGAATTCAGATACTAGGTGAGCTGGCCAAAACATGCCTCTGTGACACTTTCAAGATTTTATCTCCAGCTCTGTAAGTTTCATAAAAATTTCTGCTGCAGGCAAAGATGGGGGAGAGGGAGAAAGAGATGGAAAGGTATTTCCTATTTTCCCCCTCAGCTACAGGCAATATTTCACCATTTTTATTTTGTTCTCAGTTTTGTTTAATAAATCAACTGTGGCTTCTGATCACATTGTGCCTTCACTGGAGAAGAACAGGGAGGGAATGAAAGCAGAGGAACATTTTTACTTGCATGCTAGACATTAGCATGGCATAAGAAAATAGTCATTGCAAATTATATTCATAATGCTAAACCAATATTTTAAAATATGGTTTGTTGAACAAAACAGCATGGCTTTATTTATCTACATTGCTAAGCCAAACAGAACCAAACCACATTATGGCTTAATGCTATGTATGAGTAAGGTGAACATGTTGACTGACATCCATTGTAAGCTTGAGAGAGATCAGGGTCTTGAACTTTGCTGAAAAGGCATCCCTCTCACACTCAGCTCTCAAATCATCAGATGCTGCTTTTTGTTCAAACTTGGAAGTTTGATGCAGACTCCATGCAGAGCACTTCCAAGTTTTCATAATCTGCAGAAAGCAAATTCATTGCTGTCTTACCCAATGTAAGTTTGATGAAACAGAAAAATTGGAATGGCTGGCCGGGGAATTCTGGGAGTTGAAGTCCACACATCTTAAAGTTGCCAAGGTTGAGAAACACTAGTAGCCAGTGCTGGCTCTACTATTCGACAGATTATGGTTTCGAATATCTTGATGAGTGAGAATGTATAATTTCTCCTTCCATATTAGAGACCAAAGTGTTTGAAGCTGATTCTCTTTAGGTTAGGGATTTGTTTATGTTAATAATATTTAGTAATAAGGATATTGTTTATCCAGTTTCCAAATATTTATCATGATGCAGCAGAAATAATAGGTTTCATTTGGAACATGAATGATGAATTTGATGGGCCTCGTTGCAAGTTTTCATTCTCGTAGGGAAATCAGAGTACGTCTTTCTAGAGATGGGCGACCATCATACATCACTGTTTTGATGAGGGAAAATCTTTGTCTTCTAGCTTTCCCCCTCCTGCATCCCTGAATGATTGTGCCACTTTTTATACTCTTTCATATAAAAAGAAAGACACACTCAATTATCGAACAGTTCCATCAATGTCACTTTAACTTGGAGACTTCAGAGTTGTCATAAGTGTGGCACTACTATATTGGACATGTTGAAGTATGAAGGAAGTGCCAAATATATTGGATTTTGTAAGAAAAGAAAAGAAAAAACCCTGCAAGAAAATGTCCTGGTATGGAAAATAAAAGACCCAAAGAAATGATAGAAGATAGGGCAGAAAGTTTTAAGAGATTTGTTTAAAAATAGTTGACTGGGGAAAGAGATAGCTGATTTAAGGAATTGTCAATTGCTGGTCGGTCCCTATGTGTGTCTTTTTACTTGAATCCAAAGGGCTGCACAGTTCCTGTTAGAGAGGTGGCAAAATATAAATATTATATTTTTATATTCTCTAAGCAAAACATGAAACAACTGCTGAACAAGTTTTGCATTATCCAGAATAGTAAATTATTGGCGAAATAAAAGCATTGCAGAAATATTTATGAGACAGCTTTACTACTTCCTTTCATCTCTCAGTCTTCTAAGTACTTCTTTTCAGCTGAAAAGTGAAATGTTTGAAAGAAAATATTTCTCACAATGATATTAACTAAACTTGTTTCTCAGGACTGAATTGCTTTACAATGTCTCTGGTCTTTAAAAATGGAAACTTATTTACTACTGTCTATAAAACCATAGCTTTACTACTTCGCTCCAATATTTAATTGCATTACAGTTGCATCTGGAAAGTACACATGAAATCCCACTGTTAAATCTGACATTCCTAATCTATAAAGTCTATACCCACGTTTCCAATGTATTATTTATGATATCTTCTTTAGGCTATAAAAAGAAAAAAGAAAGAAAAGCATTTCTATGAATTTGTATGGAATGAACTGTTAAAGCAGGGAAATTTTCCCTAGTCTTCCTTATCAACCACAGATTTGTGGGCTTCACGGTAAATACACAAATAATATGATTTAGACATATTAGACATGCCCTTCAGTGGCTTGTAGGCACAATGGGTTCTCACAGTACCAGTTCCTTTCTTTTAAAAGCCAACATAGAGAACAGCTTTGTTGGATATCAGACTATACAGTATATCTTTTCATCAATATAACATCTTCAGGTTTAGGAGATTGCTAGGAGTCTGATAGCATTTTTCTGACTAAGAAATTTTGTGAAAAGGCATAAACTTTCATGATATGCAGCTCACAAAGCTTATGCCTTTTCATAAATCTGTTACTTAGAAAAGTTGCTACCAAACACCTCCTAATTTTTCACCACCAGAAAATAATACAACTCTCCTCCAATTAAATTTTGAGAAGATTCTTCCATGCTTTGTCATATTGAATAAAATCAAACATATAGAAATGCATTCTTCAAGATACAGCAAAATGACCAAATGTTTATGTTCAAGCCATTTCATTGTGGATTATAGATCATTCATGGACATCTCCCAGGCTTCTCCAGTAGGTTACATATGAACCCAATATATTTCTGTCATTCAATAACATTTTGAGTGATTTTTGTTTAACCAATTGTTTTATTGTTGTTGATGATGATGATTAAATTTATATGCTGCTCATCTCTCAATTACTCTGGGCAGTCTTTCAGAAATAGCCTTTTTCTATAAAGTGAATGTATAAAGCGAATGTATGTATATTAGTTGGGTCTGATGCTTATGGTTATTGTGTTATTTTTGCTATTGTTTTACTTGATTGTTTTATGTTGTAATTTCATTGTATTTTGGTTTTATCTATGTGTAAACTGTTATAAATTAGCCTAAACTGGCAGTATAGAAATAGAATAAATATATAAATATGCTTACATTTCTTCCCATTGTTGGTGTTGTCTCCTGTTATAGCAGATTTTCAGTCTTTATGTATTCATTGCTCCAGTCTTTTTCTCTTATTTGCTCCCCGGTTTGTCATAGTCTACTTTCTAGCTGTCAGAATGAGTTTAGACTTTGGTAATGGACTTGTCCAACTTCATCTCTCCACCGAGCATTGGCTTTTTTCACTCTCAATTCTCATCACTGATTTATCATTCCACCTGCCTTTCCCCATCTCTTCTACACTATCAGACATAGAATAACTGGCCTCACTTTTTTCTTCTCAAACATTTTGAATTTAATTACTAAATGAAAAGCTGACAGGTGTGTTCATTGATCTTGGAATAATAAAATGCTGTTTGGCAAGAACCCGGAGGTACAAAGTCAGTAGTTTACCAGAAAGTCTAGGTCTGTTTTGAAATGCTAAAACAGTGCTATCCACTCTGTTAGACATTTTGTGAAGGTGTATCTTGTTGTAGTGGAAATAGTATTATGTAAATGGCATTGTCTTGTTTAGATTGTCTTGTCTTTAATTACCTATAAGACAATCTGAAAGTCTTTTCAGATGAAGAACAGGGTAAAAATACTGCTGGTATATCTCTAGTAGAAAGTCACTTTACAATTTAGACATTGGTGCCTTTCTTTTGTGACTTATGCCTATCTCTCATGACATACAACCAATACATCTAAAGATGACTGATCACAAAGCAGCCAGTTCAAATCTCAATGATCAGGCAGATTCACTTAGTTGTGTCCTACAATATGTTGCCTCTAGACCAGCCTTTCCAAACTGGTAACTACCACATCTATTGGTGCTGCAACTTCTAAAACTTGTAGCCACTTGTATATCAACATATCTGAGGGTGCTTGGTTGAAGAAGTTTAGACAATTTAATTATGTTTACTGCTGTGAGCTGATACATAACATTGCATAAGATGGAGAGCATAGCAATATAGCGGTACAGATTAGACTCTTATATAAAATGAAGCTGAAGCTGGGCAAGCCTTATTGCTAATTCAATAGGTTGGTTTCTAGAGTTTGAAGATATATGCGTTCTGTACAGTGTCACACTTCCCAGTAAAATCACATTTATTTTGGCTGGTAAACAAGTTGTACTTACTCCTGGAAGAGAGACACCTGGCGTGGGTGATAACAGATCAAGCAATGAACACATTGCGCTGTTTGTGGGGTAGCCCTTGAAGATGGGCTGGAAAATGAAATTGGTCCAGAATGTGTTAGCATGGGTAGTAAGCAAAACTTCTGGATGGTGCAACTTCGCCCCTGCACTAAAACTGTATGGGTTACTGGTTATCTTCCAGGCTCAATTCAATGTGCATAAAGTCTTATATGGGTATCGCTCACATTATCTGCACATAATAATAAATAAATAAACCCTCTCATTCTTAGATCTTCAGTGGAGCAACTTTTGCAGGTCTTGTCATGGAAATGCTTAACATCAACTGTCTTTTTGTTGTGGGTCCAGATTATGAAACAATTTATCTTAACATTGCCTTCTTCTTTTTTTACAGTTTGGGAGGAGGCTGAAAACATAAACAAACAAACAAAATTAAGATTTTTCCTATGTAATATGCATATGATTAATATTGAGCATATGACTCATTCCTGCAATAAGATCTAGTTCTTTCTGTTTATTAATTTAAGAGGGCTTGCTGCTGCCATTAATATTTTTTCCCAGTTATTTCATATTCTATCATTTTTTAGTTATCAGCCAAAATCCTTTCCACTTGTTTGATAATTAGCTTGTAAATGGTTTCTGTATACCACCAGCGTATATAGAAATGGAACAATTCTGGTACTAGGCCAGATAAATTATTTCTTTATGTTGTTCAGATTCATAAAAGTATTTGGAATATTTTAATAGTGTTGGCCACGTAAAAATATCTGAGTAGGATAGCACTGGATTTGAAATAATAATATTTTTAAAAGTTTTCATTAAAAAATAGATTATGTGTAGCATCCTGGAAAATACTTGTGCATTTGATGCAATAATGGTTATAGCACTTCACTCATATTGACAATTTAATATTGAAACTGCTGTTACTCCAACTTCTCTTGATACCATTAATCTAAATTTTTACATTTCACATTCCCCCCTCATCTTTCCCTAAAAAGGGAGCTGAAATTAAAGAAGCTTTTTAAAGGCACATTCATATTCATTATTTATTTATTTACTAGATATACCATCATGGATCTTAGAGCAGTACACAAGTAATTCAAGCAACTACAAATCTCAGCTTAACTTCAGGAAGGTAACTGCATCATGTGATTTCAGACTTCAGATTCAGATCTAAGACAATGTTTTTCAATCTCAGCATTTTTAAGATGTGTGGACTGCAGCACCCAGGATTCCCCAGCGAGCATGCTGCCTGGGGAATTCTGGGTGTTAAAGTCCACACATCTTTCAATTGCTGAGGTTGAGAAACACTGATCTAGGACGTAGAATCCCCCAGTTGTATGATTTATTTTCCTTTGAACAACAGATTTCTTTATTATATTGCAAACTGTTTGTTTTTTTTAAAAAAACTCATATTCTCAAAATTGGTTTGCAATAAAAGATGAAAGACAGAAGGAGATGCATGGAAGTTGATAAGATAGTTGTTTATTTATTTATTTTCCAGGTTGTATAGGAGTCTCCCATTGGAAGGACTGTGAGCTGTGAAAGGAAATTCCCCTTTCATAACTCAGGAGAAAAACAAAAGCACAATACAAATCATACAATCAATAAAATCACACATCTAAGACCCTGGGAATAAATCAGTCAGACCAGTTCCAATTAAAAGAGCTTTGATCGCTAGAGGGAATTGATAAATATTTTGATCCAAGTTTGTATGTATTAGCTTATATAAATTTTTAATTGAAAATGATGTAAAAAACACAAGCATTTGTTTTGATTGCCACACAGGGTATTTATTGAAATATTTTACTCCCCTCATTGAAATAAATGGCTATATTTTAAGACACATCAATACAATAGCTTCTAATCAGCTCATGCAATGCTCTTACATATTTTTGTCATTCTAATAATATACTTTGTCCTCATGCCGGCTCATGTCAGAAATTTTCCTGAAGGTTATTTTAAAATAATGCCATTTGAACATCCTTCCCCAAATCTAAAAGTGATGGATCAACTCTCAGACTTGTCCAACAAGCCTGGCCAACTGAAGAAGACCGCCATAAAAGCTCAGATGGCATGTAAAAGAGAGGAAAGTTCATATACATTAAGCATATAAGATTTCATTAAAACAATGAGCTATTTCAACTAAGAAAACAAAAAGGAATACATATTCTGGCTAAATAATAGCTGCATTTTAAGTGAAGTTACAGGCCTGGACAAATCATATATCTTATATGTAAAGTGGAAAACTATCTCCTACTACATAAACTGTAAAGATCTATGTAGTAAAGATAAATGATTGGTTAAGATCAATGAGATAAAGTTTTATTGTAGCTTAACGTATCCTTAAGGATTGCTGTTGCAACAATAAATCTTAAACCTTGAGTTAATATAAGTTTGTGATACGGTATTTAGATATTATCTATACTTTCAAGAGAAGAAGTTAAGGCTGGCTAAGAAAACAACATAATAAACAATCCATTTTATGGTTAGCAGGACTAAAACATATCAGAGGAGTATAGTGTAAAATTTGAAATGCATAGAAAATGTTTTAAAAGAAAATTATATGTATATTATATCTGGCTCTTTTTGAAGAAAGGCAATTACTTCTTCATTTAATTATTAAACAAATATGGACATATATCTTGATTTAAGTCAATGATATAAATGGATTTTATTAAAGTAAGAGGTCTATATGTCCCAGCTTTGGTTCCTAAAAGTGTTAAATACATCATATGTAATCCAATGTTTCTTTTAGCATATATAAATAATTCATTACAACAGGGAAGAGCAAAAGATGCAAGGACTGGACTTAATATTATACAAATAGGAACCAAGCATATAGTCTAAATTAACAATAAGAAGTTGAAATATTATTTATTTATTTATTTATTAAATGTATATGCCACCCATCTCCCCAGAGGGTGACTCTGGGCAGCTCACAATTAAAATCCAGATGTTAAAAACACTAAAAATATAAATATCCATATTAAATTAGCTTTAAAAATAATACTATATAAAAAGACTATATACAATTCAAGACGATGGAGGGTGCAGAATCAATTATCCCACCAGCCAATTCCAACAATGCGAGCCCCCATCAGGCGCCCAGGCCATGTGGCATAGCCAAGATTTCACACTCTTTCAGAAGGCCATGAGAGTGGGGGTGGACCGCACCTCAGGTGGTAAATTGTTCCACAGGGTAGGAGCCATGGCAGAAAAGTCCCTCTTCCTAGACTCGGCCAGCCAAAATTCCTTGACTGGTGGGCTCCGCAACATGCCCCTTCTGCCAGACCAAGTGGGATGGGCTGATATAACAGGGGCAAGACAGCTCCTCAGATAAACTGGTCCTGTGCCATGAAGGGCTTTAAAGGTAATAACTAACACCTTGAATTGGACCCAGAAGCAAACTAGCAACCAATGCAGCTCGCATAACATGTGTTATATGTGCCCCCCTGGGGGTGTTCAAAACTGTCCATGCCACTGCATTTTGTGCCAGTTGTAGCTTCTGGGTACCGTTCAAGGGTAGTCCCTTGTACAGTGCATTGCAGTAATCCAACCGGGAGGTGACCAGGGCATGAGTGACTGTGTGGAGGGCCTCCTGATCCAGGAAGGGGCGTATCTGACATACAACACAGAGTTGTACAAAGGCCTCCTAGCTACGTCTGCCACCTACTCTTTGAACAGTAGTTGTGAGTCTAGGAGGACCCCCAGTTTATGCACCAGGTCTGTCTGGGGTAGTGCAACCCCATCCAGAACCAAGGATTATAAGCTCCTAGATCTTGAGGCTCCCCATACCTACAGCCACTCTGTTTTACCAGGGTTCAGTTGAAGCCTGTTGTTCCTCATCCAGGTCCCTACAGCCTCCAGGCACCATGAAAGGGTAGCCATGGCATCACTTAGGTCACCTAGGTAGGAGATATATAGTTGACTATCATCAGCATACTGATGATACCTCATCCCATGGTTCCAGATGATCTCACCTAATGGTTTCAAGTAGATGTTATATAGGAGTGGCGAGAACACTGAACCCTGAGGCACCCCACAAAGTAGGGGCCACAGGTTGGACCTCTTGCTCCCTATCAACACCAATTGGGATCAGCCTTGGAGGAAAGAGCTGAACCAGCACAGAACTGTGCCTCCAACTCCTGCAGCCAATCCAAAAGGAAACCATGGTTGACGGTATCGAAAGCCACCAAGAAGTCAAGAACTGCAAGGATGGATGCACTACCCCAATCCCTCTCTCACCAGAGATCATCTACAAGTGTGACCAATGCTGTTTCTGTCCCATAACTGGGCCTGAAACCTGACTGATAGGAGTCCAGATAATCCATTTCCTCCAGGATCCTCTGAAGCTGTCACACTGTCCACAACCTTTCCTAAAAAGGGAAGGTGGGAAACTGGACGGAAGTTGGATAAGATTGCATATATAATGCAACAGTCTTATACATTTATTCTTTTGAAAAGAAAGAAAAAATGTTTGGAAGTTTATATCATAGACATAATGACTCAAATTTGAGAAGATTACTCAATAGTTTTTGCCTCCCTGTGAAAACAAAGACTAATTCTCAAGCAACACAGATCAGCAAACCACTAATCAAATCAAATGTATGTAGATTTATCTGTCAAGCGCTGAATCATAATTATTTTGTTTACCGTCTTCCCTTTGTGGGAAGTATCCATAATCTTGATGTCTTGATAAATTTCAAATTGATTGATTATGTGCCATCAAGTCCTTGCCAACTCTTAGAGACCACACATAGATTTTCTCCTTGACAATGTGAATATGTAAATATGTGAAAATTTTTAGCATGTTCTACATATGCAAATACCATCTGTCTGAGCAAACAGGTTCAATTCTGGGCATGGTTGTTTCATTGTCTTCACCGAGTAAGGAAGTGCTCAGTGATTCCCAACTGCTTAATCTTATCCAATCCATCTACAGACAAATATGCATATTCTATCCTATTCTTTTTACAACTGTGTTTGACCCATATTTGTTCTGTTTATCTTCTGGAATATTATATGGAATAAAAAATGTTCATCTGATTTTTCAACATCACTATGAAGATGACAGAAGCACCTAGAAGCACAGAACAAGTCAGAGTTGTGACAGTATTGGGTAATTTTAACAGATGGGCACATGTATCAGAAATGGAATGATGATATCAATTCTGGCAAATTTGCAACAACTTGATAAGAAGTCAGTTTTGAGCTTTTTACGAAAGTAGTTTGTATTGGAATTTACTGCCCAAACAAACTAGATGAAATCACGCAGAGTGAGAGTGAGACAAATGAAGCATCAGGCTACAAGTTCCAATTGGCTGTCAAGCATTATTTGACATGAAATGAATCAAGGTAGGTGAAACTAAACAGATCAAAGGAGAGTTCTCCAGAGGACCAAATGTGAAACATGTGCTTCATTCAATTGTGCAAAATCAGCTCAGATTGACTTCATGATGAGTCATTATACAGACAGCACCATTTCCACTTGCCAGCTTGCCTTGAACTAAATTACAGATCAGAATTAAGTTCTTGCTTATAAGAATGAGTATCAGAGACTTCTTTTTAGTTAGATTAAATCTATTAAATCTATTTCATTTTTTGTGGTCAGATGGTCCACAATTTCATTGTGTTAGAGTAATTTTCAAAATACTCAATCCATATGGATAAGTGACATGTTCATCATTTTTTTTAAAAAACGGAACACTTTTTTGTTACACCTCTGCAGCAAAACCTGCAGAGACTTGGAACACTATAAAAACTAATACATTTATTATAACAAAAACTTTTGTGGATCACTTTCTGTCTGTGGATCACTTCTGATGGACTATGATCCAGAAAAACTTATGTGATAATAAATGTATTAGTCTTTAAAGTTTCAAAAATCTTGGATGATTCTAAGATCAGATCTTTAGAGTGGGGCAATATCTTTTCCTAGCCACTGTGAGATTTTCTCCCTGTTTTTAAGGCTTGCAGGGAGTGTGAGGAAGATGTCACTGAAGGGAGCAGGACCATATTTTTTCACCTCTTCTTTGGAAATCTAGATCTTTCAAAAAGTAAATTAGTAGAAGTATACATATTTAATGGGGCCATGCAAAACTTTGATGCTTTGATTCAAAGGTGATTAAATTTGATAATCTCTTCAAATCAAAGGTTTAAATTAATCAGGGGATTGATTTGATGTATCCATTTAATCTGTTTTAAAGATTTGGTGCTTTAGTGCACACACATACAAAGTTTTTATCTAACCGAATTGTTGTTTCAGATTGATGTGACTGAAGAGATTATTTAAAACAGATTAATTAACTCTTCAGATTGATCTGATGTTTTGAACTGAATCAACCCAACTGGTCAGATTCAACTGGTAATGCAAGCTGAAGCTTGGTGATTCACACAGCCTATTTTGCTTATTATTTCATTAAAAAAAAATCATGGCACTGAATTTGGTAGGGTGATCTTGAGGGAATTCAGTGTCTCCAGAAAAGACTGCAAGGGGCTTGTAAGCTACATTGTCTATCAGTTGAGAACTGAATTATTGAACAGAGCTGTATCTTTCTCTCTCTCTCTCTGGTCAGAGAGCTCAAATAAGGAACTGTAGAGATCAGACAAGTGTGGCTTCAGCCCATTCCAAAAAAACTAGTTTAAGTTAGCATCTCGGATAGACCCCCTGCCTAGTTCACGCTAAGATAAAGTGAGAGATAAAGTGGGGTGCACATTCAGACTTGCAAGATTTCGTTACTATAGCTGCTATGATAAAAGTAGTCTTGACCTAGGTGGCATTGATCAATCTTATAGGGCTGGCAGGATCTTATAGCACTTACAGATTGTCTGCATAGTCTCCTTCCTCCAAACATTGACAATCAAAGCTAGGTGGACTGTATAAATGGCACAATGGCCTAATAGTTCAGGTCCCAGTAAAGGGTGTTGAACTGCATAATACCCAGCTGCAGTCAGAATACAAGGCCAAAACTGGTTGTTTACTGCCTCCTGGTGGTCATGTATAGTGTAAAAATGCAGGGATATATATTGAAACAATTCCCCACCCCACCCCATGTGGTAGAGTCATGAAAACTCTAATATGAGGGCATGACATAAGATAACACCTCTGTCTCTTTACTCTGAGAGCTCAAACAAGGAAGGTATAAAACACTTATAGACTGCTTTTAAGTAATATGGAAGTTAACGTCCAAAACAGCATGTCTGGATATGAATGCATTATTTCTTATATGAACCTAAAAGATGCTCCAGAAGCTGACTCAGTCTGACTCAGTTGACTCAATCTGACTCAGAATGACTCAAATATAAGTGACAGCTATGAACACAAGTTTCATGAATGATGACAGTTAAGGATGGTCTTTTTCTTGCAAATTTAAAAGTGATATTGCCATTGACTTTTTTGTCCAAGTTTTTCACATTTAGTAGAAGGAATGGATTGAACTTTGAGAAAGGCTCCAATTTACATTATAGCAACAGACCCAATAAGGAAATTATATCCTTATATTTGTGGGTTATTAGTTACTACAGCTTTCATTCTGATTCATAAATACCAACATTTGGCATGTTGGTTAGGAATCCTGGGCGTTAGACTCAGAGACATCTGAAAGGCAGCAAGCTTTGGATGGTTGAATAAATCTTTCTTACTTTTAATTTTTAAAATATATTTTATTGGTTTTTACAAAAGCAACAAAAAGAAGCTGCATTATAAACTGGTCTTGTCAATGTTTATTTGATTTGTCATGTTAAACATTTGGTCTAATATGTCCACCCAGACAGAAATGGCATGATTTGGTCCTGGTAGACTCCTGTACATTCTCTGGCAAACAGATTGCCATCTTAGTCTGCTGAGAAATAGGTATTTTATTTTCTGGTGCTGGGACCAGAAAACTTACCTTGGCTACATAGTTGGCTTATGAGAAATACAATGCTTATGTGCCTCTGCTTCCACCAGAAATTCATACTGATTTAAAATTTAAAAACACCTTGCTAGAAATTGTTCATGCTTACAAGGTCTGACTGCCTAAGAAAAAATGGAACGTCTTCCTAGTCAGCATGCCCTTAGGTTTATTGTCCCAGCATTTTTCCCCTCTCTCAAAGAGGCTGTGTATAACAAAGCAATATTTTAAAAGATGCTTTCCTAACTATTAAAAGTGCTCCAGGAATTGTTCCATCATAACATCAAGAACTGAAGTCTTGCTGGAGATTTCACAAGCATTTCTATACCCTGAAGAATGACTTGTAGGTGCTGGGGACTATGCAAATGAGCTAGGCTGGATGTTAAGTGATTTATCATGGTTTTATATCCATTATGCAATTGGAAGTTACATTTTATTGCTGCAGAAAAAAAAAAATCTCTGCCTGGAGCTGTTTGCACCTGGGAAGATTTATAATAAATTGAAAATGGGTGGGAGGGGGTGCAGGGAGAGCCAAGGGGTTCAGTTCAGACACCACAGAAGTGTTTTGCCAACAGCTCTTTAGTGAAACATCTTTTGTGAAGCTGAGATGCTGGGTGGTAAGCAACAGGACATAGAAGAAGGGAGGAAATCCAAGAACTGTGGGGGGGGGGGGATTTCTCTTAATTTTCACTAGTCAGGGGCTTATCTGGGAGAGAAGCAACAGCTTCTTTCACAAACTTAGTTTGCTTACTGCTGAACTGATGCCACTACAATAGAGCACAATTCAAGAGCATCCTTGTTCCCAAATAATACCTTACTTGGGGAGGTTTTGTAGGGCTGGAGGTGGTTATCGCGCATACCTTTACTTGTTCCCCTTATTTTGCTGTAATCTTACACAGAAAAAATGGAGGAAATAAGCAGTGTGGAAATTTTACTGCTGCATTGCAGGAGTGTTCTGGAGACGATAAAAACAGGTGCTGGGAACTTCTAGGCCAGGGAAAGGGAAGGAGTGAAGAAATGTGATTATCGCTGCATTTCTAAGTAAGCTCCTGGTCCCCCAATTGGGCCCATCTGCGTGTGGCATTTGGCTAATCCCAGATTGTGATGCTATACCATTGCAGCTACTAGATAGCTGAGCTGATTTACTTCCAACTCAGTTGCAGTGAAGAAGAACTGCAAACTGAAGACACAACTGAAAACAAACCAAGTATTTTGAAGTTGGCTGTGAAAATTCAAATGTGAATGAGTTTGGATTGGTGAATGAAAACATTGGTGGTAGGAGGTCTCCTAATACAATTTGCTCCTCTGTGAAAAAAATATTAACGTGTGAGTTCCCAAATTCAAATGGGCGGGTAGGAAATGAACTCTTGGAATCAGGTTGAATCCAGCATTACACCAAGCCATGATAAAGATATTGGAACTTACAGAGTAGGATGGAGTATAGCACAAAATAGATATTAGACTTGATAAGGTATTATTTGTAATGTCAAGAAATGATGAGAAACCATAGTTTGTTTAAAGCAGTATCACAGACTTTGATTTGGTATGGTGTCTAAACTGAGAAGCGAAGTTTTAGTCTTTTTTCCGCATCTTGGGATCACTGCAGTGGCAACAACTTGGTTTTCTATACATATAGATACCTAAACTATTGTTTGGTGTACATAAAATGGCTTGATTTGATGTCTGACTGTGGACAGTATTTACAGATTTGATTTGATTTGTCCTTGTCTCCAGGCTGCTTTCCCTCATCCAGATCTTATCACAGAGAAAGAACTGCTGTTTTTTAGTGGATCCTATGAATCAGGATGTCATTTAAAACAATCTCTCTCTCTCTCTCTCTCTCTCTCTCTCTCTCTCATCTATCTATCTATCTATCTATCTATCTATCTATCTATCTATCTATCTATCATCTCTTGTCGTTTTTGGAATTGTTAATAACTACTTATTGATTCCTGTAAATTTTGCTGAATTGAAAGAAAGTTGTTTGAGAAGCACCAGAGGGGAAGGGATTCAACAGCCTTCCCCATTCTGGGCATTCTCCAGATTTGTAGACTTCAACTCCTAGCATTTTCAGCAATGCCCATCTTCTGGGAGTGAAGACTAAACAGCTGGAGAATATACAAGTTCGGAAACACTGGATTAAACTTCTTCCTCTGGCTTCTGTGGATATTAAAACAAAACAATACAAATCATGAGAGATAATTTATAAATCTCCCAGGCCAGAATTACTTTGATGCTGTTGCTCTCTGTCTTTGAAAGGTGGATTCTGGTCATTTTAAAAATGAACGTTTTGACCATATGAGTCATAAGCTCTGTGCCTTGTCACTCTGAAAATTATAATGGTAATACAGATAAGAGCTACTGGGCAGTTTTGCATAATACTACTCAAGATATTATCCAAGAGATAGTCTCTGAAAAAGTTAATAATGGCATGCAAAACTCTTCCACTTTGCCCACTCATTAAAAAAAAAAAGGTAAATGAGAAGAAGGTTGGAAAGAAAGCATGGAAATAGACAACTACATGGGATACTTTTCAGAGAATGACAACACACTTGGTATTAACACTTGAAATTAATGTACTGATGGATAGATGACACATCAGCAAAAAGATAATTACCCAGAATCAGCAATGCAAAGAATTTAACATTTCTTTCTTTTGGCCACACTGGATATTCTGGTAGATTAGTGCCAGAACAAAAAGGCTGGTATAGTCAAGAGAAAGTTTACATTGCTACTGATGACGCCACCCAGAAGTGTTAAACTTCAATTCCATAAATCCCAAGTAGTTTTTGGATAGAATCAAAATTCAATGCTTTTAGAAGGTATGAAGATGGGGAAATGTGGCCTATGTTCTCTGCAAACATGTTATTTTGAAACAGGAGGACAAGTATTAAATTGTGTTTTTAGCCCAAGACCATTTATGACAAGAACTGACATGTCTAGATCTTTCTATGGCTGTGTTCACACAACTTGATAAACTTATAAACTAGAGTTCAGAAACCATGGTGATTTGGTTAATACAATAACCAAACAAAAAAAGTTGCATTGTGGCTTAATGTGCTATATGCAGTTAACCATAAATTACTTCCAAAGCCTCTTCTATGGCCTAGAAATAATGTTCTCTACCCTTTATCTGATTACTTCTTGTGTAATGCAGTTTCTTGGTGCTGAGAGGTATATATAAAATGTAGAAGCCATGGAAATATCTGTTAGGGACTAAAAGAACATACCAGCATATTACCATCAATCATCCTTGGAAGAATTGCTATTCTTGTACACTATTTTATTATTACTTTTTGAAGCTCAAGGCTTCAAAACAAATTCATAATTGGGTAGGAGAGTTCCTGATAGTGATTTTAATCAAGCAGAAGTTGAACCTAGAAGTTCACTCAACTAGCAACTTAAAGCATCTTGATTTCAAGAAAGACTGTTGATTGTATCAATGCAATCACTCTGCAAAGCCGAAATAGTATATTGATTTTTTTTTCAGAAAAAGAGCAAATTTTAATCAAAGCGATTTTCTTTTTTCAGTAAACAAAACAAGAACTTTATTGCCTAGAGCAGTCACTCTGATAAAATGGTTTCCTCTTAGATAAGATTTGGTATACAAGGAATAAAAAGTAGCTTATTTTTTTAGCAGGACAGAAGAGGAAGAAGATTATTTTAAAGAAGCTAAGGCTGTTTTGAATCTTCCTATTTTATTTTAATGTAAAGTAACCAATTAAAAACTAAACCAAGTAATTTTTAGATACAACCCAAATCAGTATCATCTGCAAAACTTGTCAATGACTCTAGGCTCACTTTTATTTCCATTGTAAGGGCAATATATGTTGGAGAATGGAGTAAACCATACTGACACTTTTATTGCACCTTGTGTGGCTAGGGAGACCAATATAGTCTTAGTTACAGGGATTATCTTCCTAGCCTAGTAGACAATCAGTTGCTTTAGGAGCTAATCTTGGGTACCACAATGTACAAAAATGTACAAAACCTGGTGTCATTATTTTAAGCTACAAGGATTTGACAGAGGCCAATTCCTGCTTTCTTCATTCTGCTGGATTCCTTATTGAATAAAGTTTTTTTTTAACCCAAAAGTCTTAATAGTGTTCTGAATTCTTTCATTTAAAAAGTAGACACATAGAGTTGAAGATAAGATAAATAAATAAAGAGGAAGAGGGAAAAACAAAACTTGATATTGTGAATCCTTCCTCCAGTTTTTGTGATATCATTGTCTGCAATATTTCAGTTCATATCTGTAAGCTTTCTCTTAGCTCTCACTCTGGATAACATGTCATTCCAGATACCACATATCGGAGAAGCTGTATATATTCTAATAGCAAATATAAATATCAAATCATAGGGATTTCTTAAGTTAGTGCTTTTCACATTTTCTGGACTTATAATTTCTAGCCATTAGAACTAAATGTTATCAGAATAGAGACGACTATTTTAGATATATCCTAGCATTAAACACTGCCTACTCTCAACAGACTAGAGAGAGCCAATTTGAGAGTGAGTTTAGTGCAGTGGTTAAAGGCACCAGGCTAGAAACCTGGGAGACCGTGAGTTCTTGCCCTGCCTTAGGCATCAAGCCAGCTGGGCGACCGTGGACCAGTTACTCTCTCCGAGCCCTAGGAAGGAAGCAACGGCAAACCACTCCCAAAACCTTGCCAAGAAAACTACAGGGACCTGGCCAGGCAGTCACCAGGAGTCAACATTGACTCGAAGGCACACACGCACTCTCAACAAGTCTCTGAATATATATTGGATTCTTCTTCTCCTTCTCCTTCTCCTTCTCCTTCTCCTTCTCCTTCTCCTTCTCCTTCTCCTTCTCCTTCTCCTTCTCCTTCTCCTCCTCCTCCTTCTTCCTAAGAAACTAATAAAATGCTGCCTGTTTCTAAAATAAAGTGATCCATAAAGCTTATTTTGCTGTTTAAAGTGTCTATAAAAATCTTATTACTTATTCAAGGTCTTTTCTGTTGCTCTGTAGCCGGAAGAAAGTAGAATAAAAACCTAACCCATTTGGACTGGGAAACTGAAGCTGAAGAAATCATACAATTACTACTGGTAGTAATTTTGCAGTACATAGTAGCAGGGTTATCCAGAGGAAGATTAAAAAAAAGTCAAGGTGCTGGTCAATGCTGCACAACCAAAGCCCTGTTGGTGTGTACCTTTAGAAAGGGACAGGCCTTTGATTGTGGGGTTGTGACTGTCACCTTGATTTCCCCCCACCCTACAAACATCCCTGCACTGTAGGGTGCATAAGGAACAGAAGATGAGCTTCTGAGCTTCTGTAGAATAGACAAAAAATCTTCCCAAGCAATTGCAATGGGCTTTGGAAATCAAATATGTGGCAACACAATGATATTTCATCAAAATTCTGCCATTTAGTTTCAAATTGTCCATCTATGCACAGAAACTTTTCCTTCACTAATCAAAAGTATATTTCATAATCTATTAGTGTCTTTAAATGAGGCTTCCCCAGCTTGGTGCTCTGCAGCTACACCGGGAACTCTTTCTCCCACAATTCCTCAGCTTCCTATCAGATTGAAGAAGGCTGTTTTTAAATTAATGAAGATGGATTCATGTTATGAACATCATAATGCAACATTCTTGCTCTTAGCCAAACGATTTCCTAGGTAGGCACAAGTAGGTCAGCAATAGCACATATAATGTCATTCAGAGTGACATTACAGGTGCTTTTCCTTAGATAAAGCTAGAACAATTGTGTATGATATCAGCTCTCTCATTCTTTCTTCCGCTCATGCATCTTTTTCTATGACTTCAGGTTGCCCAGGTGCATAATTTTCATCTTGTCCTTTCTCTTATATCATCCTTAGCATGTTTCTTTTAAAAAATATATGTTTTTAAGATTCCACAATGGTGGGTCAGAATGATGTTTTTATGTTTCTATTAACAAAGGTAACCAGCCGTATGAGAGCCAAGCCAAGAGCCAGCAGTTCTCCAGACAGAGATACCGTTATGTCAACTGTCCATAACTACTTAGTTTCAAGGCCTTGATATGCAGGACAATGAATCTACTGAAACTTGGGATGGCTAGGAAAAAGCAGCAACAAGTTTAAATTGCCGTGGTATAATGTTGACACAGAGACTGATTTTATTTTGTAATAAAGATTCATATCTAGTTGCACCATGCAGTTTAGCCAAATCTATGCTTAGCAGCCAAGTTAAGCTGTACAAAGCTGTGGACTGAAATTTAATGTGGAGTTCTTGTCTGGGGAGCTTGACAGCTTGATTGTTACCTCCCTAGTCCCATCCCAACAGGAGGACAGACATCCCTTGGTGGCATTGCTGAGCATCAATCAGGTGGCCAACACCTTGCTCCAGTGTAAGAACCAAGTGGCTACTCAGATGGACCAGCTAGCCCAGGCCATGAACCAGCTAGGCTTAACAGAAAAACCACCACCACCAACTGGCCTCTTCAGTAGGGGCCCAGGTAGATCCTAGAGCTATTGTGAGAACAGATGTAATGGAATTCTCTGAGCCTAGATACAAGAATTGTTATTTGCCAAATCTTGCAGAATGAGAAGGGGTTGATATTCTATTCATGTGTCATAAGTGGGTAGCCAACTCCCCTTTAGATCAAGAGAGAGGTAGTATCACAAGTATCAAGGGGGGGCCTGCCTTAATGTACTTGCTGATAAAAGAGGGCTAAAATACACACAGTTCAAGTTCCAAACTAACACTCCTTTTCCTTGTAACAGACCTGACTAATGAGACCTCGTGAGAATCTACTCCTCTTGATTCTTATACAGTACTGTGCAAAAGTTTTAGGCAGGTGTGAAAAATGCTGTAAAGTAAGAATGCTTTCAAAAATATATATTGTAATTGTTTATGTTTATCAGTTGACAAAATGCAAAGTGAGCGAACAGAAGAGAAATCTAAATCAAAGCAATATTTGGTGTGACCACCCTTTGCCTTCAAAACAGCATCAATTCTTACACTTGCACAGTTTGTACACTTGCACAAAGTCAGGGATCTTGTAGGATTAGAGTCAGGTGTATGATTAACCAACTATACCAAGCAGGTTCTAATGATCATCAATTTCATATGTAGGTTGAAACACAGTCATTAACTGAAATAGAAACAGCTGTGTAGGAGGCTTAAAACTGGGTGAGGAACAGCCAAATTCTGCTATTAAGGTGAGATTGTGGAAGACAGTTTCATGTCACAGGTCATACACCATGGCAAGACTGAGCACAGCAACAAGACATAAGGTAGTTATACTACATCAGCAAGGTCTCTCCGAGGCAAAAATTTCAAAGCAGACTGGTGTTTCAAGATGTCCTGTTCAAGCTCTTTTGAAGAAGCACAAAGAAACAGGCAACGCTGAGGACCGTAGATGCAGTGGTCGGCCAAGGAAACTTAATGAAGCAGATGGAAGACATATCATGCTTACTTCCCTTCAACATCAGAAGATGTCCAGTGCCACCATCACAGAACTGGCAGAAACCAGTGGGACCCATCTACTGTCTGGAGAAGTCTGGCCAGAAGTGGTCTTCATGGAAGAATTGCAGCCAAAAAGCCATACCTCTGACGTGGAAACAAGGCTAAGCGACTCAACTATGCACAAAAACATAGGAACTGGGGTGCAGAAAAATGGTAGCAGGTGCTCTGGATTGATGAGTCAAAATTTGAAATATTTGGCTGTAGTAGGAGGCAGTTTGTTCGTTGAAGGGCTGGAGAACAGTACAATAATGAGTGTCTGCAGGCAGCAGTGAAGCATGGTGGAGGTTCCTTGCAAGTTTGGCACTGCATTTCTACAAATAGAGTTGGAGATTTGGTCAGGATCAATGGTGCCCTCAATGCTGAGAAATACAGGCAGATACTTATCTATCATGCCATACCATCAGGGAGGTGTGTGATTGGCCCAAATTTATTCTGCAGCACAACAACGACCCCAAACATACAGCCAATGTCATTAAGAACTATCTTCAATGTATAGAAGAACAAGGAGTCCTGGAAGTGATGCTTTGGCCCCCACAGAGTCCTGATCTCAACATCATGAAGTCTGTCTGGGATTACATGAAGAGACAGAAGGATTTGAGGCAGCCTACATCCACAGGAGATCTGTGATTAGTTCTTCAAGATGTTTGGAACAACCTACCTGCTGAGTTCCTTCAAAAACTGTGTGCAAGTGTACCTAGAAGAATTGATGCTGTTTTGAAGGGAAAGGGTGATCACACCAAATATTGATTCAATTTGGGTTTTTCTTATGTTTGCTCACTTTGCATTTTGTAAATTGATAAACATAAACAATTACAATATATATTTTTGAAAGCATTCTTACTTTACAGCATTTTTTCACACCTGCCTAAAACTTTTGCACAGTACTATATATCACCCCCCACCCCCAAAAATGTTGGTTTATTTTGCTCAGGTTTCTTGCCTATCCTCCTTACCAGCAATTCTCAGGGCACAAATTACAGTTTTGTCAACTTCATGAAGTTGACATGAAGCACAGGCCAATGAGTCAGTTGAAAAGTAGGAAAGATGGGAAGAAGTGGCATTATGTTTAACTGTGGTGGGCTTAATAGGGAATTGTATTCTCAGACTGCTGGAAAACAACCTATTGAAAGTAGCTTCATTCTGGTCTTCAATAAAGATTTTTATCTAAACATGCCATGTCATGGGCCAGAGATTTCAGCCAAGTTCAAGCCTAGGTGTCAAATTAAGCTGTGTGAAGTTAGAGAGCTGAGATTTACTGCCAAACACTGGTCCAGGGAGCCTGACAATTTGCAAAGATGTAGCATAACTGTTAGGGTACTTTAGACAGTCCCATGGTCCATAAGTTGATAAGATGTCTTATGAGAAAGACTGAACAGTTCAAGCTCCAGAACCATCAGATAAAAAGATAGAGAAACTGAGTGTCAGAGAGGAAATATTGAAATTAATGGAGTTTAAAATTGATTTCGTAAACTAGTTCTCTGATGGAGTGGAAAGTAGAATTGCAGAGAGAAAGATACAGCTAATTGAAGAACATAATTGAATTCTCAAAGCAGGCTGCAAAGTTCACCTAATGTAGAGTGCAGCTTTACTGAAGAGAAATTTGTATACAGTATCTGCATGTATTCCATAAGATGCATCTGATGAAGTGAACTGCAGCTCATAAAAGGTTATGCCTTTTAATAAAGTTTGCTAGTTGGAAAAGATGCTGCCAGATTCCTTCTGATCTTCTGTCACCATAGACTAACATGGCTCTCCTCCTACTAGTGTTTGCTGGAGATATTTTCATTTGCCTTTGATTTTTCAAAGTATAAGAGTCTAGTGAATCTTGCCTTCTCTTTGTAGGTTCAAAATATTTAAATTATTGCTCTATTATTAGGGCTTCCAGTGAATAGTCTGGTTGTACTTCATCTAGTACTGAATGATTTGTTCTTACAGTACTAGGTATTTTCAATCTGGTGCTGGAGAAGACTCTTAAGAGTCCCCTGGACTGCTAGAAGGTCAAACCAGTCAATCTTAAAGGAAATCAACTCTGATTGCTCATTGGAAGGATTGATAATGAAGCTCAAGCTCAGATACTTTGGTCACCTAATGCGAAGAGAGGACTCTTTGGAAAAGACCCTGATGCTGGGAAAGATGGAAGGCAAAAGGAGAAGAGGACAGCAGAGGATGAGATGGCTAGATAGCATCACTGAAGCAATGAGCATGAAATTGAGCAAACTCAGGGAGGCAGTGAAAGATAGGAAGGCCTGGCGCAATATGGTTCATGGGGTCACGAAGAGTCGGACACGACTTAACGACTGAACAACAAATTTTTCTTCAATTTTCAATTTTTAATGGTCCACTTTCAAGCTCTATGTTACAACTTGAAAAACTATGGTATTGACAATATGGACTTTTGTTGTCACTATGATGACCCAGTGCTTTAATGAAATAATGTAATAAATAACAAATTAATAGTTATTAATTTAATGTGGTCTAAATTAAAGATTGATATGCAGACGATACCACCCTAATGGCAGAAAGTGAAGAAGAACTAAAGAGCCTCTTGATGAGGGTGAAAGAGGAGAGTGCGAAAGCTGGCTTGAAACTCAACATTAAAAAAACTAAGATCATGGCATCTGGACCCATCAATCCCTGGCAAATAGAAGGGGTAGAAATGGAAGCAGTAACAGACTTCATTTATTTGGGCTCCAAGATCACTGCAGACGGAGACTGCAGCCATGAAATTAAAAGACGCTTGCTCCTTGGGAGGAAAGCTATGGCAAACCTAGATAGCATATTAAAAAGCAGAGACGTCACCTTGCCGACAAAGATCTGCATAGTCAAAGCTATGGTTTTTCCAGTAGTAATGTATGGCTGTGAGAGCTGGACCATAAAGAAGGCTGAACGTCGAAGAATTGATGCCTTTGAACTGTGGTGCTGGAGAAGACTCTTAAGAGTCCCCTGAACTGCTAGGAGGTCAAACCAGTCAATCTTAAAGGAAATCAACTCTGATTGCTCATTGGAAGGATTGATAATGAAGCTCAAGCTCAGATACTTTGGTCACCTAATGCGAAGAGAGGCCTCTTTGGAAAAGACCCTGATGCTGGGAAAGATGGAAGGCAAAAGGAGAAGAGGACGGCAGAGGATGAGATGGCTAGATAGCATCACTGAAGCAATGAGCATGAAATTGAGCAAACTCAGGGAGGCAGTGAAAGATAGGAAGGCCTGGCGCAATATGGTTCATGGGGTCACGAAGAGTCGGACATGACTTAACGACTGAACAACAACAACAAATTAAAGATTACAGAACTAGATGAGGCAAAGCCCTAGCTAGTCAGCAGATGATTGCACTTGGTTAATCTTGTCTAGGTGCAGAAGCTAAGAAGGGTTGGGTATGATGGGAGATCCAGGTAATTCCAGGAAGTGAACACACATCCTAGGAACAGGCAATACCAAATCTCTTCTATGTTATTGCCAAGAAAACTGCATGGATATGCCCATAGAGAAGTTACCCAAGTTGACTCAAAGAAGATTTTAATTTAGGCACCAAGGCGGCTTTCAGAAGTTTGGACTATTACTATTACCAATCCCAGCTACTCCATGATAAGGACTGAAAAATAAAGTCCAAAGCTTCAGCAGGACACTAGATTGCCTATCACCTAAATAATATAATGGGTTCTTTGAGCCCATGCGCAGCTAAAATGATTTCTTTGTTTATCTAACTTTATTACAGAGTCCATTTAACTTTCTATGAGTTACTCTTCATACAATGCATTGCATTTTTCATTACATTTCCCTGGACTGGCAGGGGTAGATAATTTGTTTTGTAATTAACATGGCTTTCTGCTTCATTCTGATTAGCTTATAGCAGGTAGATTTGGAGGATTCAGTTGGTGATGACAATGTTTTGTTCTCCATGGTAACTAGTTTCTCTTGAGATACTTAATGGCATAATTTTCTGTGTTCTGGAGCTGTACTGGCTGCTTCTGAAACCAGCCTTGCATTCCCTTAAACAGAAAAATTTATCTTAACAAATTTTATTTCACTAAGAAGCAAACACATAAATATCCTCAGAAGGACAACGTTTGTGCAAAGAAGTTATAATGCAACATTCCTCTGCTTTACCTTCCTTCCTTTCTTCCTTTGTCTCACTTTGGTATGATGTTACACTATCAATGTTTACAAGATATAAGGCACATTGTGGCTTACCCTGTTGTCTGATCCCAGATCAAAGTTCAAATTATGGTTAAGGTACAGGCAGTTTCTAGTTTAGATTCAGGTGGACAATAACAGCCCCCAGAATCCCATTTGCTGTCCTCCCACCATGACCTAAGATCAGGCTACTGAACTCTGATGGTAAAATGGTTGAATTTCAACAATACAATTCTATCCCCCTCCACTCCTTTAAAATTAAAGGTGGGAATTGAAGTGGGATACCTTTGGGAGGCAAACTACTTCCATCTTTAACTTTCCCGCTGTCATCTGATGGTCCTATGATGCTGAGCATGTCTGCAGGCACAGAAAAGACGTTATTTACTTGTGCAAATTGTCCAACAAGGGGGATGACATTTCAGATGCAGCCAGTTGTTCTGTAGCCAGTGGGATACACTCTTAATTTTTTTTGTCTCCAGCAACTGCAAGAGATGGGGCCACTAATGTCACGATATCATTGCAACAGCAAGGTCAAACATTTTCACCCAGTTTGGGGAGTTTCTTGGGTTTAAAGGGAGAAATCGGTGCCTTAAAGGCATCTACTTCACTTCGCATCCTCCCCTCAAAGCCAAGAAAAATCAGTTCAATATTTTGTGGCTTTGAGGTTTTTTGAGAGGTAAAATGGCTGCAGAAGGAAAAAAGAATGTTGTTCTTGCCCTCTCCAGGGCAATTAAAGCATCTTCAAGAAAGAGAAAATGCACCACAAAAATTGGACTACACAGGGCACAGATGTAAATAATTTTTACTGGCAAATATATAAGGATATATACAAACATGGAAACTATGATTACCATTTAAATATAAATACAATATATCTCATCATAGAGGGCGACTTGTGTGGAGATGTGCCACAGAGGAAGTTATGTGGTGGCTTTTTCCTATACAGGAAATTATCCATGGCCGATCTCAAGATCTCTGCTGCTCTCTCTTCTTAAGGATTCTTAAGGTATTTATTTTAAAACCAGGCTCACTCCACCTAATTCTGAAGTGGAAGGTCAGGACCCCCTCCCATAATCAGCCATGAGGTCTGGGGGAATGCTATTCTATTTAGCTCTGGCAAATAGGATTGACTTTTACAAAGCATGACATATAGTCAAAATAGATCAGGGACCATACGACATGTGGCACTCTAGGTGTCCCTAAACTACAACTCCCAGCATCCCTAGAACACATGGAAGATTCGGGAAAGGACATTGAAGATGTTGGAAAGAAATCTTACCAAGTTCATTCTGAGCCAGGAATAAAAATGCACAGGCAGTTGCTTGAAACAGAGATGACCTTTATTTCCAAGAGCAAACATACAGAGTCAGCTGTCGGGTACAGCCGCTGTGAGCCTTTTCCATTAAGCCTTTATATAGAGAAGCCTTGCTATTGTTCTTCAAAAGTGCGAAATTCCCTTTAGGAATTCCAAGAAAATGCACTTAGTTGGCATTCCGAGAAGGAACTCTCTGTAGCTGGGCACCCTGTTAAGTTGCGGTTTTCCATTTGTTTAGTATTTGTTGATTGAAATGGTAGTCTCCTAGGGGGTAAGGATCCTTCCTTGTTTGATCAAAAAGACCTCCTGTTAACCTCAGCTAGGAAGGAATGTCATTACCTTGGCATCTCTCGCTGCATTTTATCTATGTATTTTGCCCATTCTAATTGCAGTTTCTCACTTTTTGCTTTGGTCATTTGGGGAAGACTGTATGGTGGTGGAGGAGGTTTTCTTACAAAGAACAACATCTGGAAGGCCGTAGTTTGCCTTTCCCTGAGCTTGGTGAGATTCCAGCTAAACATAGGAAAACAAAAGTGTTTGTATCTGGATCAGTGGAATAATTTAAAAGTGTGGGAAAACTGCTTTGGCTGAAAAAGGTAGCACAAGAGCCAGAAGCTTTGAAGAACCCTACAATTAGGATAAATATACAAATTTGCTAACAATTTCTTAGTTGTATTAACATTGTTTTTCCTAATACATATAATTTCATATGTGTCTGTGGATGTGCATGCTGTGTATGTATGCATGTATGTACATATGGACATACAACACAGAGACACATACTTCCAGTTCTCCCTTTTTCTATTTGATTCTATTTTAATTTTAATTGTTTATCTTCCCTCTTTAACCCTGTATTCTTTTAAATTTGAACTTTTTTTAAAGAGAAAAAAATTCTTACCCCCACAAAGATAATACTCTAGCCCTGACAGCATTCTTTTTACAGCCGGTCATCCAGGAGGTAGTATTAGAACTCAGTAGTCATTTAGCACTTTACTAAAATGTAAGGCAGACCTATGATGACAGTGAATTCCTGTTTATTTCATTAAGACTGCATTAATATGAATTACTTGTGACCCACCTCTTAAATTTCCTAGGATTTTTATTGAAATTGTTCTTACATATATTGTCAAAAATAATCTCCCTAACCTACACAAGATGAGAAAGGCTATGGATAAATTATTTCAGCCACAATCTCTATCCTGAAATTATAAAATAGAAGGATCTATCTTAGTTATAACCTACTTTAATATCTTTGCTGCAGTATTTCCTTTTTATAATTACACTCTAGCCGACCCCCTGACTGACCCCTATAAAGCACCTGGATGTGTGGGGTATGTTAAATCATGAAAAGTACTTCTAAAAAAAAAAAAAACTACCTCCTTAATCTTGTCAAGATACAATAAATACAGCAAATCACACTTTTTAATCACATTTGTCTTCTTTTGCTAATTATGTGTAGAAATTAAGGTGACTGTATTTAGACAGCTTCCTCTTTATCCTATTTCTATAACCATAAAATAATGCAGTTTCAAACTGGAAAGGCTAATCTCACGTTTGTATAATTTATTATACAAGTCACACTGCATTAAATAGCAAATGATTGATGATACGTTTGAAACATTTATTTTCTCCATGCCTTCCCAAACGTGTTGGTCCCCCTCTTACTTTGAACAGATCTGAGTTTAAAAAGAAGAGGCCAGAAAACTTGTGAAATTGTGTTATTCCATTTAAGGTTTCAAAGATGTTGCTGGGGGGGGGGGGGGGGAGGCAAAAAGTCAAGATAGCAGTTGCAACTTGTGATCAAAGCCCTTTCCTTTGTTTAATGTTTGTCACTTGTGCAACAGATATAAAAAGGGGCAAGGCATTGATTGTGTAATTATGGCTGCCATCCTAACTTTCTTTATGCCTGTGTGGTGGATGACCCTGAGTTATGGCTGAACACTGAGCCGAATAATCCTAGCATACTATGGGATCCATGATCGTTGCTGTTATTCACTGTGATTGGATTAGAAAATAGAGGGACATTTAATATCTCTTTTTAAGCATTTTCTGCCCCATATTCACTGTAATGAGAAGAAAATGATGATCCCTGCCCAAAGGCTGGGATGGAATGAGGGGGATCTGAAGCCCTCCAGAACACTGTGTTTCTAGTCCCATTGCCAGTGGGTGCCATTGGCACTGCTTTCTGTCACCTCACTGGAAAGGTTTATGGGCTCTTCCTAATCCACTGAAATCTGGATTAGGATTCAGACCTTCCAGTAAGCAGAGGAGAAAGCTACAGCATCCCACAACAGTATAGAACTTTTGCTGAGATGTCTTCCAAGTCCTATGGGAACATCTTCCCACTGTAATATACTAGGTATACCGGAGCACAGAAATGACCTTGGAGAAAATATGCAACAACCCTTAGCAAAATGTGAGCTCAGCCCAGGAAAACAAGAAAGAGTGAGAAAGAAACATAAAGCTGTTTGACTCTCTTTGGTATAAGAGGGATGGAAGGGGAAATACAGTCAGGCTTTCAAAAGTCTATTCTTACAGCCTATTTCAGTAAAGCAGAGCTCTAGTATCTATTTCCTGACCTAGTCTACCTGAAAGGGCTGACAGTTATTTTGTGGAAACGTTCTCTGGTAGAGGAATAAAATTATGTCAGTAGGGACAACACTCCCAGTTGCTATTTGCTTTGTTGGCATCACTTGCCCAGCTCAGTGTTTCAAAGCATCAAAAAAACATGCATAAACTTTTAATGCATAGAGCATGCAGCTAAATGATGCATGAAGCCTTTTTCAAGGAAGTATTCATCAGCATTAAAAGGCTACTTTGAGGGTCATCACCATTAAAAGGAGTAAAAGTGTTCACTGCAGGGCATCAATTTGGATGATGTGATTTGATGATACCTGTTGTACTACGGCTATCCCTTTGATCAGTCTGAGAAGCACTGCCTTCACTGTAAATTGGCTGGGTTTGTTCTCAGTAATACTCACTCCACCCATATACTAAATTTGATTGGTTATGTAGCAATCGTTGGATGATAGGCTGAATTGGAGTTGGTGTGGAGGCTCTCGTAGACCAGAACAAGTCTGGGACTTCATGCAGCCAGCAAATTTCTTCATATGCCATGTGGAAAGCTTTCCATAGTTCCATAAAATCCCTACTTTGGAAAATTATTTTTCTCTACCTACGGTCACAGGTACCTATGAGCACAGGTAATGCCATTTTAAACCTGCAACAGAGCTTTGATGTAGGTTATATTAAGAAACTAAATCATTTGCCCAAGGTCTCTCCCCAGATGTTGTGACAAGAAGGGGATATGTTGAGGCTCTCTGGCCCAGCACTAATCCATACACTCAATCCCTTAGGCTCTTAAGACAGCTGATGTGGCTAATGCACCTGGATGGCTCCCACCCTGATGATGTGCAGGAAGTTATTAAAGACCTGGCTGTTTTCCCAGGCTCTGGGGAGAGGGAAGGTTGAGCCTCTGCTGGATGGGAGTTTTGGTCATATATTGCTTGGTGTGGGGGATGGCATTCATGATTTCTTTTTGTCTTTTAATTTTCTCAAAAAATTATGTGACCCAGATTTGTTGGGAGTCACAAAGCCTATACATTGTATGTATGTATGTATGCATAAATAAATAAATAAATAAATATTATCAACGTAGGTGAAAATGTTTCCTTCACTTTCAAGGAATTTTCTTCATCCAAAGTAAATAGGATTGTGCTGTGAGCACACTTCAGAAATGATTAGGAAGAAGGAAGAAGCACTGTGGATCTCTTGGATTTCTTGCAAGGGCAGTGTGTCTGTGCTATTCATCGAAGTAGCCTGACTTTTTTTAGGCTTCCATGTGAGCCTAGCACTGCTGCTATTTTAAGGAACCCACCCGCTAAATTTAATGTGACCTTTAAAGCAGGGGCACCTCTTGTTTCCCTAGGTTTGTGTAGAAGCCTGAACAATAATGGGCTGTTTTGATGAACCATTAGTTCTGAATAATTTTTGAAGCATGCCCAGGCCTAGGAGAATATGTTCTCCATTAGAGGGAAGTGCCTTTTGTCAGACTAAAGAATTTTTGAACCCAAATGTCTGCCATCATGCAATGACCGTCAGCCATGCAGATTCCAGTCCACAGTCACACAGACCTTGTTTCTATAACCTGAACAAAGGACAGGCTTGTTCTTTACTCTCAGATGAACAGCTTTCCAACTATAGTTGCAACAAACAAAGTGAGATTTCCTTCTTGAAGTGTGGTCTTCTACTAGATTGTTAAACTGACATCTCTATTTTAAACTTCTGGAAATGCAGTTCTATTAAATCCAACACCTTTATCAAATGCCTTTTGCTTTAGTTCATCGGTGGCAGATGGACTCACAGATGCCCCATATGAATTATGCTTTAATGTCTCCTGCTATGATATCCTCATATGCTGTTGGTGCTAAGTGTCCTCAAAAGCATGAAGGGGATCAATGCCAGTCTTACTGTTATGCATCAGTGATGATTAATGGGGGAATTATTTAACAGTAATACTTTAAATACTAACTGAAATGGAAGGTAGGAAATTTCAGTGAAGAATTAATGTTATGCTACAGGAAAAGAAAAGAGTTCTTATTTGGAATAAAAGAGCCATATTAAAACAGTCTACTTTCACAATCCAGTTAATTTAGTTAGTCTTGTAATGTATTCTTTGTCTTCTAAAAACAGGCCAATTAAAAGTCAGTATTTTTTCCCACTGGCAAGTAGATTGATCAGCTGGCCAATACACTCTATGGAAAGAGTGCCCATATTATAAAGAACTTGGAAAAACTATGAAATATATCTATGTCTGCCATGATTATAAATGAATCAAGATCCCCTGGTTTAGATATGTTCTTGTAGGAGGTATTTTTCTACATCATTTCAATTTATTTCAAAATGATATATACCTCTATTAGTTTACATGTATCTTATTTACTGTATTTTCTTTTCTTGCTGTGCTGTAGATTTTGGAAACAGTTGCAATGAGTCTTATGAGATTTGAACATATGACTGAGAACCTGCCTGTGCAAAAAAGCCCATTTTGTTCCACCTTTTTGGTAGCTTTCTGCTGAGAACTATAGTATTATATATTTTTTACTGCCATCATCCATGGCTGTCAAATTTGATTCCCAAAACGCAACAATTGGATTATTTACCACCCTAATAAGCCTAGAGGAGGAAAAAAAAAATAGTTTCCATATTGCCACTGACACAAGCAAGTTTACAAAGATTCTTTCTAAGGACACTGGGGCAGCTAAAACCAGATGGTCACTGTGAACAAATCTATCTGTGATGTACTATGTTCCCTCACTCCATTTTGAATCCAATGGTAAGGAAGAGACATGAATTACCTGAATGCTGGAGGTGAACATGGCACTTCACGTAGAGATTAAGAAATCTCGAAACATTGTTCAGCATATTAATATTGCCTCATTTGGAACATGGCATTCAGAATGAGTTCAGTTCAGAAGAAATGCACTACTATAGCTTCAATGTGAGTTTTGCTGGCGGATTGGTATCTCCTTCTACCTGTTTTTTAAGAAGCATGCAGATATAAATGGCGGTAAAAGTTCTTCCTGATTTTAGAGGACAAGGATTTAATTTGGGAAAGGCCCTTTGGTCAGTGGTTAGTTGATCAATATTGTTGGAGAGAAAACTTCTGAGGTATCACAGCTTTGTCTCCTTTCTCAGCTGTTTTTACAGTGAAGTTAATCCTGGTCTGTTTGTCTACTTCAGGGTTTCTCAACCTTGGCAAATTTAAGACATGTGGACTTCAACTTCCAGAATTCCCCAGCTCTCTGGGGAATTCCCCAGCTCACTGGAGAATTCTGGAATTAAAGTCCACATGTTTTAAAGTTGCCAAGGTTGAGAAACCCTGGTCTACTCAGTCAAGACCACAAACCCAATACTCAGTCTTCAAAACAGTTTATTTGTAAGGTCTGCAGGGCCTGCTCAGTCACACAAAAGACACATTTGTGAATGATCCACTGCCAAATACAGGCTATATCTACTTTACAGAAACAGAGATACTCATATTACAACAGATTATTGGTTACAAGGCAGATGTCAAGCAACTCCTTATCAGGTTACAGATGAAGTCATGGTAAAATAAGCATGTATACTACATTTTAGAAAAAGATGCAGTAAGCAATTTCTTATCTCTACTGTGTTACGTGCCAGGTTGTACTAATTGCCATTGTGCTGTGTCCATAATGGTGCTTAATTCTAACTAAGCAAACACAAACTTCTCTATTTTCCCACAATAGGCAGCAACAGTGTTTACAAACTTTCTGTAGATAGATGACTTATTTTATTTGTTAAAGGTCCCAAGTTAATTTTTTTATTGCGTTATAGAGTATGAATAACACATCATAGAATACAGATAATAACTGAATACATTGGTATTTATACAGTAGAAACTGTAAACACTGTAACGATTTAGATAAATTAAATTTTTAAAGATGAGAAAAACGTTTATATCGATGTTGAGTACAAATTGTGTTGAGTTATTGTGCAATATGAAAAAGGGTTCTATCTGTGAGCAGGTATCTCAGTACATTATGGTATTTTTTGTTAATGTATTCTGGAATTATATCTAGTAAAAAATTAGTGATTTCATCTCAAGTTTGATTTCTAAAGTTCTCTGAATGGTGCTATGTATACCTTTCCAATACTTTTGAGTTTGGTTTTTTTTTACATGTCCACCACAGGTGGTAAAATGATCCTTCTGTTTCATGGCATTTCCAACATGGTATATTCTGGCCTTCACTAAGTAATTCTTGCTGTGTTTTTAATCTATACATGGAGTCTGGGTGAACCATATTTGTATAAGTAATTACATTTTTCTTCAACGGTAAGTATTTAGAGAAGAAGCTAAACAGCTAACTCCCTCCTATATTGAAGTTCTACTATTTGGAATTGTATTCACTCTGTTATCCATGACAGACAACTTGCTTTGTGATAAAATGTAAAACTGGGGAGAGCAAGACCACTTCTGTCTTTTGAATCTTGTAAAATATGTAATCTAACTCTAGGCCTTTTCCTGCTCCATATGAATTTACTGACTTTTTTTTTTTTTTTGCTATTCTTGTAAGGTTTTCTTTGACACTGAGACTGGGGCCATTTGAAACAAGTAATTCATTTTAGGTAATACATTCATTCTGATAATTGCAATTGATCCTAGCCAGGAGGTTGGGTTGGAGGGTGATTTAAAATGCTGTGACTGCTATTGCAACATGGCTGCTGTGAGCGGCTTGCCCATTCATTAAATGGTTGATGAATGGGACATAGAGAGAACATTTAACTAGTGGTATGCAGTATTCAGATCCAGAGTGGGCAAGAGTGCTTCAGATATGGCTGGACTTCTCCCTCTACCATGTTTAAGAAACAGCCTAAGATAGAAGCAGGGGGCCCATACTAAATTTAAAGCATCCTTGCTGCTTCCAGTCTCAACACTGCACATCTCTTCTTGTAAATTAAAATGATGATAAGGGCTGGTGCTTTGCTTTAGAGCATGACAACTTCCCATTCATTTATTGGGGGTAAGTCAAGAGGGGGAGAAAAGCTTCCAGGGTACCAAGTGTAGTTCATTGGTGTTCATGGTCACCATACTGGAGACTTCACATTTAAAAAACTTCATTTCTATATCCATGCAGATAGTTCATAGGATATACAGATGGATTACTCTGGGACTGGCATTTGCAGAGAATTCCACTTCCAGTAGGAACTTAATACTGAGGCTACCACTGTGTGTCTGAAAAGTTTAAATATAATGAAAGCCTCAGTAATACTAGATTATTCTGTCAAATGCCCCAGACATTTTGTTATATAAAGGATTTACAGATTACCAATCTAAATCTTATTGACATTTAATCCACCCCCCCCCCCGCCTTTATCTTGCTTTCTGTCATGATTTCTGGAACCAGGAGATCATTGGTTAGCCCACCTAAAAACCCTTGGCTTTTATCTTAGAGAACAAATACACACTGTGCTTGCACAAAATGCTTGGTGAAAAATCTGGAAATCAAGGAGGAGACATATAAAAGTTGGGAAAAGGGTCAGGTTACTAAGGCAACACTGAACTGTAGAGAAGATTATCAGGAACACTAACTCTCAGAATGGGCTGAAGTTAATTGAGATATGTTAAGAACAATAAAAAGGACTTCTGCCGAGTTGTTTCAAATAAAAGTAAGAGAAAAAAAACCTGAAGCAGCAGTTGCTCAGTGAAGATGGCAAAAGAGTAACAGCAAAGAGCAGACAAAGATACACAGTTCCTGTTTTAGATCAGTCTTTTCTAGAGACAAAATACATTCTACGAGGGCTTCCTGAAAAGTTGGTTGAAGGAAGAGAAGTCCATTTCAAGCTTGATAGAAAAGGAATACTTAAAATTGAAATATGGTCAGAAACTTGAATCTTAAAAACCTTGAGTTCAGCTGACTAAGGCCAGATAGTTTCTATCCTAAGCTAATGAAGCCTTGTTCAGGCTCTACCCATTACTTTTGAGAAATCCCAGGGAATGTTGTATCAGATGACTGAATGAGGCCAAATAATGTCTCTGTCTCCCAAAAGAGGACCAAGGACCAAGGGAACTATGGAGCAGTCAGTCCAACATCAATACTGAGGAAGATTCTAGAGCAAATCATAAAGCAATTCATCTGTAAACAACTTTAATTCAATGCCATGATTACCAGAAGTCATCAAAGATTTGTTAAAAGCAAATTTGGTCAGGCTGTTTTTCATTTTCTAAATGGAATAATTTCGTAAATTGTGTAAATGCTGTCGGCATAATATTTCTTGACTTTAGCAAAGCATTTGAAAGTGCCCTATGTCATTTTAATTAGCAAGTTAATTAGGTAAAGGCTGGATGGCATGTTTAACAGGTAGACTCATAGCTCCCTGAAAAACTATTCTTAGTGCTCCCTAATTCAACAATGTCTTTAATGACTTGGATGAAGAGGTAGAGAGAATCTTTATCAGATTTGCAGACAACACAAAACTGTGAGGGGCAGCTAATACTCTAGGACAGTATTTCTCAACCTTAGCAAGTTTTATCTGTGTGGACTTCAACTTGTAGAATTCTGCAAGTTGAAGTCCACACAGCTGAATCTTGCTAAGGTTGAGAAACACTGCTCTAGGAGACAGGGACATATTGAAATAATCATGATAAATAAGAAAAGTGGTATGAAAATAACAGAATGAAATTAAATAGAGGCAAATACTAAGTTCTTCATTTAGAAAAAAGAAATAAAATGCATAGGTATAAGGGGGGAAAAGGTGTACATGCAAAGTCTATGCAATGGACATGCTATGACCCTGAAGATGTCCTTCTTTCTTATGTTTAGCCTACCTGTAGAAGTGTTTCCTACAAGTTGGAACTCTTCTTTATTCCCTTGGCATTTAGTCTAAACATTTCTACTTGGGTAGCAACGTTTCACATAAAATTATACACACAGAAGCAGACACAGATATAAGTGCATATAATATATATAAACTTTTTACATTTTAATTTTTGTCTTCCCAGACTTTTTTTATTGTACTTTATTCTGAATAAATATATTGTTGTAATTTTTAAAACAGTTATATTTACCTCTATGCAGAAATGCTAAAAGACTTGAAATATTTCATTAAAGAAGATTTCAGTGACATAGAATTCTAATGAATTAGATACTGTCAATCTCACATTCCCTCCAGGAGAACTCAGCTTTAAATTTAGAAAAGGGTCACAGAGCCTATTTTATCATCCTTAAACCATGGTCTTGTTATTCTTTGACAAGTATTTCATCCCATTCTTCTGGAAGAAGACTCTTTCAATCACAAGGTAGAAAGAGAAGGGGAGATTTCTTAGCTCCCAGACATGCTGGCTGAGGAATTCTGGAAGTTGAAGTTCACACATCTTCAAGTTATTATACTTTATACTTAATGAACCAGGGAATAATGATCATACTGTCTGGTTGCTATTATGGCTACTTAGGGTCACCAATATTGAATTTGAAACCTTTCAGAGCTCTTGAGTAGATCTAGTAATATACCCAGTTTTAGGTTTTGAATAAGGGCAACACCTTTTGCATGACTTTTTTGCCTCATTTCTTCAGATTTTATTCTTGAAATGATGCCTCTGCTTCATCTGTAGATCTGCCTACCATAGACCTTCCATTTGTGCTAAAAGATGAGAAGAATCTCTTCAACTTTTTTTCTCTGATTCTCTTAACTCTCTAACCTCCATTTAAGTCAATTTTTGTATTATACTCCAGCCGACTTTCTAGCTACTTTCCTTTTTCTGAACCTTGTCCAGGTGAGTATTTCTATTGCTATATTCTCAATTTTTTTTTTCTTTCCTCATTTTGTTAACATTTATGTTCCATTTTGTTAGCCTAAAACTGGGAAAACTGATTTCTGTTATTTGTGTAACATCATCATTGTTGTATGCAAATGAAAAATTACATTGTTTATGCCATTTGTGCAATGACATTACCACATGAATGATGCAAATTATGTTGTTTGTGTCATTTGCATAATGACATAATTATGCAAATGACATTAATCGTCACCAAAAATTGGTCTGTTCCTTGCATCAGGGTCCAGTAAATCAAGATTTCACTTTATTATACTCTTAATGCAAAGGGTTGTTCAACAGAAAAAAATCATTATGTGACATATCAGAAGCACCACGGAAGTTCACAATATTATATGGCTTCCAGCATGTGGCTGAAGTGCCACAAAACCTTCTAGAATTGCTAATGGCTTCAGGGCAGGTTTTCGTTTTGCACAGGAACATCTGGCACCAAATTCAAAACAACAAAATCACTTCAAGCATCCCTAGGTTGTCCTTCTACACCTGAATTATAAAGAAAGCAATTCTGTTGTTGTTGTTCAAGCTGTATTTATGGATTTCATCTGAATTCAACCTTTCAGCCTGGGCACCTAGATAAAAGCAAAACAACTCCTCACAGCCTGTAATATAGTCAAAGAAATTAGCTGCCCAGACCGTGCACCTTACTGTATTCCTAAACAAAATTGATTAGGAATGCACTGAAGGGATGTTCTTACAAATTCTCGGGCCTAGTACATTGCTTATGGTGTTCAAGGCTGCCAGCTTGTAAGTTGAACTCATCCATCGTAACTCGAAATGCCTTCATGTTGTCTGCTATTATCTCATTTACTATGTTGTGAGGTGGGTATTCAGAGTCATAGGAGCATAAAGAGTTCCTTTGTGGGTGTTTGTCTACAGACTCTCGCGAGAGGGCTCTTAGAAGACCCCAAGAACAATTGTGCAGGCCTGATTACCTTTTTCAAATCAAATCTTTATTACAGTCATAGGCCAGTATGTCCCTTTGCCGCTGACCAATTTCAGTAGTACAATTACTGGCAGTGCAGATACCTACTATCTTGGGGTGGGAAGCATACAAAAAGAGTAATTAAGCTCAAACACAAACTTAACTCAGTTAAAAAAGAGAAGAGAATCTAATTCTTAGCCAGTGAAAAACTAAAACCCAGTTGCCCTTAGCACTTTGCATCACTCTGACCTTCGTGGCCCTGCCCTCCACAAAAATCTTTAAGACCTTGAGTGGCTCTTTCAACCTAGATTCCTATGAAGGAAATATTAATATATTCCATTGCCTTATCCAATTTCCCTCCAAAGGACTGAAGCCAGAATATGCTGTTCTTTCCACCCAATTCATTTTCACAATAAAACAGGAAAGCAAGCTGGAATGAGAAAGTACGGCTTTCAGAAAGTGTTGCCATTGGGAGTAGATCTGAACCTGGGTCTCCTTGGTTCTTCTTGCTACTAAACTCTCAATATAATGCTTTTAGCAAGGAAGAGCAAAATATTTAACATTTTCCTGTTGTTTTGGTTAGCCTATTATGGCAGGTTTTGTTTATTATACAGGTTTCAAATAGCTAATTTACGTGTAATTGTCCTGTCAACTTAGCTGCAATTTTCTAATTTAGAAACCACATTGATTTTGTGGCCATATCCTGCTATTTCTAGTTGTTATTTATGTAGTTATCTTTGAAAAGTGGTTCCTTATGACTTACTGCCCTTTCTTTAGTCTAGCAGCATATCTGAGAGAGTTTATAGAAAGTGCAAAATCTGTGAGAAGGATAAATTCGCTTCTCCTCAAGAGCTGCTGCCTGTACAGTAGTAAGACCCAAAGCTTAAAACTTTTAAAAAAACATTTGGGACAGTACAGTGATCTGACCTTTACCGAGAAAATCTTTAGGGTTTTTAAAACATTACCAATCTCACTCTAGGCAGGAAAGGGAGAAAGAATTATTCTTCTCCAGCATAAGAATCATTATTATATATATGGAAATGTGAGTGGCAGAATCTATGCTTGTAGTTTCCAGTCAGACTTTTCAAGGCAGAACCATTAGAGGCATTCTTGCCGAGTATTACTTAGCAACTTTAAGATGTGTGGACTCCAACTCCCAGAATTCCCCAGCCAGCATCTGGTCTAGAAACATCTAAGAGCTTGGCCTGCTCTTAGTCATCCAAACTCTCAGCAGGTAATTGTTCAACAACTAGGATGGTTGGTCTATATATGTCTCACCAAGTGACCAAACCTTTCTGGGCTCTGAAACTAAATAGGGTTGAGTTTCTGGAATGGGAAGCAACCAAGGAATCCCTGGGCTGTAAGCTAGACTGGGAAATTGGGAAAAAAATTCTTGGAAGACGGCAACAACAAATCACTTCTGTATTGTTGCCAAGATGACTGAATGGATGCAGTAGCATCCACAACAAACCACAGTGGTGCCAAAATGACAACACACGTGCAATGATGTCACCTTGCAAATGCCACTGTTATGTCCTTTTGTCCCAATATTTAATGCAAGTACATAAGTCATAGCATTTGCAAAATGACATTGTTGCTCACATGTAGTCTTTTGCATCTCCCTCCCTGCCATGCTCAGGCATAGAGGTAACCATGTAGTTACTAGGAAGATGCCTTTACCTTTACCTGATTTGTAAAGTACAGCTGACGTGACCCCCAGAATTCTCAGATCACAACAGAGACATATACTTACATATTCCTAAGCATCCTGGTCCCTATATCCAACACTATTAGATATCAGACTTTCCTCTCAATGACAGTGAGACAATGAGTCCCCAGACATTGGCAAGATCTCCCTCTTGATCTTCTCCTTATATCTCCAACCATACCATAGATTTCCAGAAAAAAATTGGTATAGAAATAATTTAAAAAGGCAAAGTCTCCCTCCAGCTGAGCTCAACTCTTGTGACTTCATGACTTGTCTTTGTGTGTGTGTTTTTTTAATGATATAGAAGTGGTTGACACTTCTTTCTTCAGGGTGTGTGTGTGTATGTGTATCTATATATATCTATATCTATCTTAGACTATAGAGTCATAATAAATAGAGGTAAGGGAAAAAAAGCTTCTGACAAATGGACATAAATGTTCTAATATTTTATATTTCTGCAGAATATTATATTGTTTAAACATTATATTATAAATATTATATTGTTTATATGGTATTATAATGATTTATTAATACTTGATTATTTTGAATTTCCCCACATTTTTCCATGTTAAAAAGTTTTATATGTCCTTAGGTCAGTGTTGTCCAAACTTGGCCACTTTAAATCCTCTAGTTCAGACTTCAGGAAGAGTTAGCTTTCCTTTCACTGTAGCCTGTTACCTGGGAGAGAAAGAAAAGAATATCAGAAAAAAAGAAAAGAAAAGAAAAAGAAAGCATAATTGAATGCATATCCTAGCCTACTTTGGGTCCATCCAAGATTTGTTTCACCTATCCCCATCACCTCACAGATTATCTCTGAGAGAATGTGGCCCTCAACTGGGAAATTTGCCATCCTGGAGAAGACTGGGGCTGTGGGGTTCTTTGAAGAGCACTTCACTACACAGGATATCCAAGCAAAGTGCCACATGAAGGGCCTTGCAAAGTGGTGCCCTGCATTTATTCTGTGGAGTTAATGCTTGGTCATTAGAAGCTGGCATTTGCAAGGAAGAGCTGCTGACTGAGGCAGATTCGCCATGACTTGAGACTGTGAAATGTATTGAGGTGGTACAATTTACATCCAAAGGAGAACACACTCTCAACTACAACACCCAGAGTGTACAGCAACCACATGCTGAGAATGTGGAGAATTGTTTTGTGTTGTAACTGATCACAGGATTCCTAATTCTTCTATGCAATTTGTGTACATGTCATGGAAAGAGAAATGTGCCCTCTTTCTTTTTTTTCTATTAGTCTGCCATTTTTTTCCAGAATGGCAGAATGGAAAATGTCTTTATGCATCTGTTTATAAAAAGTTTCCCTTTTTCTTTTTTGTAAAACATTCCATTAGGATGGAATCATAGAGATTAATTAAGAAGAAATTCACAGCCTATGAAATTCGAAGGTGCACATAAACAGTTTATGATTGAAATGGCTTATAAGTTCAATATATTATTTTATTTGTTTATAAACAAATAAAATAAGCAAATGTTAAGGTTCATTACACACTTAAAAAGATGTAGTACGACGATTAGAGTTGCGATATTATGGTAAAAGTTATTCTTTTCAAAATATGAATTTCCGTGTTTCCTAGCATGATTGAAAAAAAAATCTCAGACTGGCAGTGTTAATCATTTTCCATCATGTCAGAGATGACAAAATGGTGGGCCTTCTTAAGCACTTTTGTCCAACTCTTAGTAATCCTCAGATTTTAATCATCAAGGCAATATGGTAGTCCCCGGGTTAAGAACACCTAGTTTATGGATGACCCATAGTTAAGAACAGAGCCTATTGTAGCAAAATTCAAGTTAAATATACAATGATTCGAGTTAAATACACAGTGGCTCAAGTTCATTACACAGTATTATACAATAATACTGTTCCAGCTTACATACAAACTTGACTCAAGGGCAGACCTTGGGAACGGAACTCGTTCTTAAACTGGGGACTATCTGTATTTTCAAACATTTGGCTTGTTCAGAAAGTACAAAAATTAAAAGGGACACACTCCTCTTTTCAAAAAGAAAGCAGTGACGTTCATTTTATTATGAAGCATGGCTGAGAGGGATTGAGTCAGTTTAGGATAATGACACTGGATGCTTAAGCAGATGATTCCCAGTACAAAAATTGGACATTGCCCTATATTACTTAGAATAGAGGCAGGCATGACTGTGGGATCACTGTAGTTACCCAGAACCCGATTTAGCAAGTATTGGATACAAGTTTCTACACTAGGTATATCCTCCTCTATGTAATGGTTAGCAAACTAAATAACATGATTTGACTTTTCTATGAATTTTTCTCAGTTATATTACTTTGTATTAACTTTCCTTTCTCCCATTCACTCTCCCCTGCGTTCTGCTGAGGTTCAATTAAATTGAAAGAAAAGGAGCTTTCAGTTCCTTTGCACTTTTAATGTTTTGCTACATTTATTGATGCATACATGGACAGCACTAAACACTATAAATATGCATACACAGAGTTATTTCGTTTGCTTATATAGGGCTAGATCCAGATAGAATCATACTGACAGTAGACCCTGAAATCAGTGGGGCTAAAGTTAGTCAGGCTTTAAGACTATGAAAATAACTAAAATATAGAGAAAAAAACAAAACATAAACATAATTAGTATATATTAAAATGATTCAATCCATGGCAGCACTCAAGCCTTAAACATCAAATTAAACCTTGACCTTCATAATCATTTTGATCAGATTTCCCTTAGCATTGGTAGAAGTTAGTTCATCTGTAGATAATGTAAACATGTTTTCCACCCAGTATTTTAAGTCAGACATACTTGAGTCTTTCCACCAAAGCAGAATAATCTTCCTAGCTGTTGCCATACATGATATTCCAAACTTCTTCATACTACCTTAGGTTCCCAATTTCCAAAACAGAATTCCGCATTACATTGACTTCTTTGACCATTATTTCTTTTCCAGTTTCTTTTCCAGTTAGTGAACAACTCTTTTAAGGGCTCTTGGTGAATTAAATAAGCCTTTATTAGGAGAAATGAGATTTACACCAATAAGGAAAGGCTGTGGCTTCCTTCAGTATATTTGTGCTGACTTAGATGTCAAAGGTAGTTGTAAGATCTGATCAGGAGTATCTCTAATACTATGTGGATAACAACTGTACATAGAGCGGCAGCATCTATGACAAACCATAATTATATCAAAATGGTGACACAGGCATGGTAATGTATTCATTCAAATGCTATGATTATGTACCAGTGTCATGTTGCCTGATCCAAGTACATCAGTCATGGTATTTCGGTGATGATATCTCATCACACATAATGTAATTTCCCCTTCTTGCCCTTTTGTGGACACACACGCAGGGGGACTTCTCATTCCATAGTCTGGTTGCTTACTTCTGGTTGGCTGTTTACTTCTTAAAATATCAGTTCAGGAAATGACTTGTCTCTAGGCCACTGTTTCTCAACCTCAGCAACTTTCAGATGTGTGGACTTTAACTCCCATGCTGGCTGGGGAATTTTGGAAGTTGAAGTCCACACATCTGAAAGTTGCTGAGATTGAGAAACAGTTCTCTAGGCTATGCAATCCTGTAGCTACTAAAATATGAAAAATTGACACAATTATTGTGGAATTCAATTACCCTTTATTCAAGTAAGCATGTCTCTGGAAAATCAGGATATAGCATGCTTAGAAATACTTCTAGGGCAGGTTAGCAAGGCTAATTACCTTTCCAAAATAGTAACATTCTGCAATCACCAGAATGGTTGTCCAAGAGTCCCATTGTCTTTAGTATAATCAATGCAAATTGGATGGGCTGCAATTCCCAGCTACAAACAGTGTACTTAGCTGAGAAACTGATATTGATTTAGTGGGAGAAAATGTTATGCTTACATAGAATCCTCTGAAGCTCAATTAAAATTGATCGATGTTAGAACTCCAGGTGGAAGAGAACCCTCAGAAACAGATGTGACTTTCTAAAAAAACTTTTGTATACTTTTGTTGTCTTAAATAGGATTAAGTATTATAGTAGCAGATCTTCACTCTATTGCTATGTCAACACATATTAGGGATTAAGACATCATTTGAAAACATTTTACTCTAAAAATTGATTGATGGATGTTTGTCGAGTAAAATTATGATATGTGCATAAATGTCCAATGATCAGGCTTCAGTTTTGTTGCAATCTGAGCTGTCAACCAATTTCATAAATCATAGCAAATAAAATCATATTCATATTTCATAATTTATTAAATATTCCTTTATTTCTGTGCATATGAAACAGGGAGGACTATAACTACTTTGATTATTTTATACTTCTGGGAAAGGTCTTTGCATAGTCTATAAACGAATCCATGGGTACAAAGAAAAGATTTAGGAATTTAATGTGATGACAGATACATTTTTTAAAGGGAGAATACTCCCTTTAATATTCAGTAATATTCAGTAATTTAGCTTTAAGAATGCCACCTGAATATCATCAAGTATAAGGACGATTTTATTATGTGGTATTATTATATCTATATATTTATTAATATTTTAATAGATCATTAGCTTGTGGTTGAAAAAAATTATGAATGTCATTTAGAGGTAAAAGAAAACACAGTGTGGCTCTTTATGGAAAGAAATTAATCTAAGTTCTCCTGTGTTAAGATGGTATGTGAATCTCATTTGATTTGAGATAAAGCTGTCAGATCTTGTAAAAGGAGAAGCAGATCTCATTTTTGCTAGGATGACTCCAACTTAATTCACAAGCTTCAAGCTTCACTGTATTTGGAACTAATATGGTTTATTTTTGTTGGTTTTGAACAGTGGAAAAGCATCTGGGTGAAGTTTCTCCTGACCTCCAGCATCGGTAACATGTTTAATTGAGAGTGCTACATGTTATTATGGCTAGGCAATAATTTTACCCCCATTTTCAAATGTATGATTTCTTTAATGGGAGCCTTAATGCAGGAAAAAACAAAGAATGGCATGAAATATAGTTGTGAATATCCTGTGTATACAGAAAGAAACAGTCTGGGAGTTGATGAAGGAGAAAAGATCAAGTATATGTTTTGCAGCTGGCTGGCATGAATAAGCTTTGTAATTCTCAAGTAGTAAGCTATTTCTTCTTCTCTGTTGTAGGCTAATTTCAACTGCGTTATAGGGAAATAAAAAAACATTATTTAAACATAAATGGTAATTAAGTAAACATTATTTAAAAGAAGAAAGTTGATTTTAAAAGGCTCTCAGATATTACAGGCCACAAAAATCACAAAATAACAGGGCAGACAATATGACACTTTAAAAACAGTATGAGGAATGCATATTTGCAATTTTCACTGTTTCGGAAACACAGGATGATTGGGAGTGTGTGTGTTGTTGTTGTTAATAGATGGTTTTTGTTCCCCTGCAGCTCACATCAGTGTTGGGTGGGGTATTTGTAGTTCCTGTTTTTGTAACAAGACAGTTAATTGTATTTTAGGTCTAAGTGGGTTCCCTCATTCACTGCTCCTGTTTCATCAGAGTTAAAACATTTGTTGGACTAGTGAAATTGCTGAAGGCTCATTTCTCACCAACACTATTCATCACTGCACAGATTTAAATTTCATCAATGCACTCAATGACCTGGTGAAGGCAACACTGTTTATTGACGGAGCAGTGTAATCTGACTGAACAGTGTAATCAGGACTTCTCAGAAGAGACGCTGAGGGATAACCTTGTTGAGGGTGTTCTCTGAGCTGATTTTGATATTTGCAATGGCTCAAGAAAGAGCATTAACCAGAGAAGCTACATTACTGCAAGTTACAGCAATCAAAGAGGCAGCAACTAATGTAAATGCTTCTGTACCAAGCAGATTGAGAATTCTGAACAGCAGATTTGAAAGAATGCAGGGAGTTCATCCTCCACAATTTCTGCAGGTAATCTGTGCTCAGGTTGTGAAGGGTAGCTTCTATGCTCTTATGCAGCTTTAAGGATATGGAATGCATGTTTTGTAAGGAAAAGGACCACACCAAGTGGATACAGGTAGTACTCAACTTATGACCACAATAGGCACCGGAAAATTCATCTTTAAGCAGTGTGGTTGTTAAGCAGGGCATCATGTGACCGCACCCAGTTTTATGACATTTTTTGCAGCAGCCATTAAACAAATCATCATGGCCATTAAGTGAATCACATGGTTGTTAAGTGAATCATGTGGTTCCCTATTGATTTTGCTTGTTGGAAGCCAGCTGGGAAGGTTGCAAATGGTGATCAGGTGACCCTGGGATACTGAAACTGTCATAAATACATGCCAGTTGCCAAGCGCCTGAATTTTGATCACATGACTGTGGGGACACTGCGACAGTCATAAGTGTAAGGACCGGTCATAAGTCACTTTTTTCAGCACCATCATAACTCTGAACAGTCGCTAAATGAATGCTCGTAAGTTGAGGATTACCTGTATGCCATTCAGAGTCCATCAATAGAAACCAATGAACTGTACTCAGAAGTCACATCATTTAATTTCACATAAACTTGATTGTTCATAGGATAATGAAGGGCAACTGCTCTCTCATGTTCAGAATGTCTGACAAGGAGCCCCAAAATGATGTAATATTTGCAACAATATTCATTAATGATAATTAATGTGAGCTGAAAATTTTGACCTTGGGTCTAGACCATCATGATCAGTAAGATACCCTCCATCACATCATTTCACAAGAATCTCCTCCTAAGTTGTTGAGCTTCTCACATGGACAAGTGCATGCAACATCATAATTCTATAGAAGGCAGGGTGGTGGTGGATGGAACCTATGTCACAACACAAGTTTTGTCATGTTGATGTCATTGTGGCTTGTTGTATACTCTGTGGCTGATCATATTTCCTCTATGACTACAAGAAAATAAGGTTGACATCGCTGGGAGTTGCAATGTGGATGTGCAGTACAGTACAATACAGCTTCCAAGAGAAGTTTCCAATTCTTATACAAAAGGAACTTAGAAATATCTTCTAAAAGAAAGGAACTTCTTTTCATTACTAGGAATCAATGTTCAAGGAATTCACACCATTACTACTGGTCCTCTAATAAAATTTATTTACAGGTTTCCCAAAATGTTTTCTGAAAAACTGGGAGTGTGTAAATTGATTCATCTGTTGCACTAATTTGCATGAAAGCGAAAAATGTCTCTTTTCTTTTACATGAAAGAAGTGAAGAAGACCTTGAACCTCTTAGCAAACAAGCAATGTTTGAACCAGTTACAGAGTTGCAGTGTGCTACACTCATTGTGGCAGTGTTGAAATCTTATAGAAATTAGATTTTTGTGTGAAGTTTGTAAGTGCATTGTAATCATTTAAACAGCTTCCATATCCAGTGGATACAGTCAATCTGCTGCTTTCTACTATTCCCAGAGGGAAAATCTTTGCAAAAATTAACCTAGTCCTAGTGTACCAATCTTTGGCTGTTGATGGTGCCAAAGCAGATGTCCAAACAATCATTACACATTGTAGGGCACTCTTAGCTAAAAGTTTCCAGTTTGGAAATTTCTGTGGTCCATGAAATGTTCCAATATACTTCACATAGACTCTGCCTTCTGAGTTCTGCCATATACTGATGATATCCTGATTATGGAATCAATAGAAACATTTGCTGCTTGACTTCAGGAAGCCACTTAACATATTTTTTGACATATCTGATACCAGAAAAAATAAAAGTATGAAATTAGGATTTCTAGTGCCATGTTCTTGGACTATTGTATTGTGCTTTGGATATTGAACCAATCTAAGATAAGTTGCATAATGCTTCTACTCCATGAACAAAGTAGGAGTCATTGGCAATTGCAGGATATTTCATCATTTTGACTAAAGCAGCATTGTGCCGCAAGCTGCACAACTTTTGTAAGTGCATGCAACATCACAATGCACCAACAAAAAGGCCAGGGCCTACATCACTATGCCAAGATGCTGCTTTTGTCATTCTGAACCTCTTCGCCCACACATGGATGTATGTGTGCTGGGAGAGCTTCAAGCTTTCTTAAGGTTCCACAATTTTACTGTATTTCCAACTATGGCTGAGTCACTTCACTGACTTTGAGCAAGATAATTCCTTGTTGCCAAATTCAGTTGCAAGAAGGTGCTTTTGAGAATGTCATGACGTTATTAACTATTGATACTGTACATTATGACAAAAATAAACTCTCCTTTCCATTTGTGCTTCTAATGATATTCAAAGAGTGCTAAGCCATGAACTTCTGGTTGAGAGCCATGATGAGCTAAATGTTCCTTTTTACAGCGGGACAGTGTTACAATGGAAATCAGCGCAGGAGGCAGGATCCAGGCTGCCTAAATGCTCTCTGGATTAAGGAGAGATCTTTGAGATAGCCTGCGTGACTCTGCACAGCCATTCCTCATTTTCTAAACTGCAATAAACTGCAGAAATAGTCATTTTGCGGTTTGCCTAAGGATTAATGGCTGGAAGTCAAGGAAGGAACCATCTTTGCTCACAGTTGTTAACACAGCTTTTTAAAGGACAATAAGCTCGACCGAGCCTCACTTCCTAACCACTCTGGATTTTTTTTTCTGCTACCCTAAAAGGATTAAGACCCTTTAGAATGGCAAGATATAGTGTATTTGCTAGGTGAGTCACCTTCTCCTTGGAGAAAGAACTTTTAGATACGATTTTTAAAACCTCTTGAAAAATATTACTTTTTGGATTAAACAGCAAAAGGCTGCTCAGAATATGGACTTTAAAAAGTTTACCAATGGATTAAGGGCTCAGATGGACTTGGAATTATAATTTTAAAGGCCCACAAAGAGCTTTGAATTAACTAGAAGAAATTTTCTCATGGTAAAAAATTTCTTCTAGTTTTGAGTTTTTTCATGATAAGGGGACTTTGACGTTGGACACTAGAGGGAGCTAGAGGGTAAAGAAAATTGAGAAGAAATCTGTAACACAAACTTGGGAATATATGTCCACCAAGCTTCTTGACAAAATAGACAAATTTCTTGACAAGATTGACAAAGCATGTTGTAATGAAATTACAAAACAAGAACAAGTTGCAACGTATGATTTTGAAGGGAGACTTAAATGTAACAAGTAATGAGAATGATATGGAAAAAGATATGGGCACTCAAATGGAACTGATGGATTATTTATTCTCAAAAGGAGATATACAAATATTGAATCAGGAAACTGACTTGGATAAATATTTTTTACTGGATATACAAAAGAGCTCTGTTAAGGTTTTGAAGGACTTTATTAGAAGTGAGAAACAAAAGGACAAGCTTTAGTTATTAGATATACAAAAGAAATCTGCTAAAGCTGTGAAAGATTTTTGGCTTGAAACAGATGAACAGAAAACTAGCTCTGGGACTCTTTTTGAAGGGGTTAAAAAATATTTTTAAAAACACAGGGAAGGAATACAAGGTTGGCTTATTCGACCAGGGCTAAAAGAGAAAAATAGTTACATCTGGTTGCCCTTTCTGGACTTTTACTGATAAAGAATGACTGATAAAGCATTTGGATTTTGGTTTTTTTTTTTTATTCAGTAGATGAGATATGGGATGAAGAGAGTTTATGCTGTATTTAGAGATAGTGATAAGCTGTTAAGATTGTCTTTACTTGCTGGGATGAAGGGGGAAGTTACCTCTTTCTTTTTTCTTTTTCTACTTTTCTACTTTTTCCTTTTCACACTTGTTTCTTTCCTTTTCTATTTGTTGTTGTTGTTGTTGTTGTTTCTAGTTTTTGTAGCCTGTATTTGTCAGCCCAAGGAACTCCAGGAGACCATGCAGATTCAGTTCAACAATGTTTATTAGCTACAACCTCTAGCAAGAATCTTCCCAGACTGAAACCTCAGTTCCCAAAGTCAGCCAGTCAAAACAGAGTGAATTCCTCAGGGAGGTGCCAGCCTCATCCTCTTATCTCTTCCTCGCCCCTCAGGAGATGAAAGAGCATGTTTCCCTCCCTGAGTCTGGCCTTCATAATTCCATTCCATCACAGTATTGGCTTTTATTCTTTTCATTTATAATTCTTAATAAAATTATTTTTTTAAAAAGCAAAGTATGCTAAGCCACAAATTACTAATTGCACAGAGACATCCATTGCTTATTCTGCTAAGGTTGTGTCCTCCATGGAAAGGAACCATACATAAATTAATATAGAAGCTCTAGCTATTATTGCAGGAGTGAAGAAATTCCACAGCTATCTACATGGCCCTCACTTTGAAATTCTTACTGATCACAACTTCTTTGGAGGATCTTCTGTAATGCTGAACCTTCATTCTTTCATGTTCATTCTTTCATGAAAGGCTTGGCTAGAAGTAGGTCTGACCTGGAACTGACATGGACATTGAAAGACTATAAATAAGTTCACCACACACCACAGTGCTCAACATACCCTCCTAAAGGCATTATTATTCCCTGGAAATGACAATAGGTTTTGGTCAGGATTCCATACGGTTTTTGTGGGACCATGTCAAGAAAAAAAAAAAATTTGGTGGAATTTTACTCTGAGTGACTGGAAGTGGAAGATATTGAGATGACTAGACCTGTGTCATAGTGCAGATAAGTCAGTATGACATTGTTACATTGATCTATTGAGAAGGCATTCTTCTCACAGTGAGCTGGAATCTATAGACTCAGCAGAAGAATCTTTCTCAGAGCACTCTGGACCTGGTACGACTGTTACATTCCCCGTGGAATTATTAGAGCCAGCAAGAGTGAACACTGATTATTTTTCTTTGCCAATAGCAATTGCTGAAGCACAGCTCCTTGGACATTCTAGACCCACCAGTCAGTTCAGAAGCCATTCTTCAAAAGCCCCACCCTGACTGGATTAATGAGTATTTTATGTAAGTGGGAAGGGTATCATGTATTTATGTACTTATTTATAACTCACCTTTCATTCAAAGCTCAAGAGAGCATACAGTGCCTTAACTGCTCCTACTTTACTAATTTCTTTGTGTGCATGGCAGTATAGCTTCTTATTTAACCTTCTTGAGTTTGCTTGGGAACGTGGTGCTGAAAACGTCTTATAGCAAGAACTACCAGCCCATCTTTTTCCTTGTTTCCCTCTTCCTTTCTTTGGCAACTTAATATTTGTTGACTTGGCATTCATAACCATTCATATCATTTAATGTTTGACAGTGTATCAGCTATAAACACAGTGGTTTACAAAGGAAGAAACAACTTCCTTATGTTGTATGCAAATCTTTCTTCCAGGACAAATTGCTTACTCTGCTGATATCCTTAATGGCTGCCTCTTCTTTCTCATTATGACTCAGGGTTGGAAATCAACTTAGTTTTTTTTAATGGTGGCATTTAGTCTTCTCTCTTCTTTTGTATTTATAGTTGGTAATGGTGCACAAACTTAGCCCTTTAACAATAATTCATACACCCAGTTTTAGCTCATGGAGGAAAAATGACCCAGTTATAAAGGCTCTTTATAAAAAGACGTGTTTACCTCCAAAAGGTGCTTTTCAAAATGCCTCTTTTTAAATGGGTGCTAGCTTCTTAATCTGATATTGTTACAATCATACTTTCTAGATGGGTACAGTTGCATCTAAACTTGTATAAATCAATCACTTTTTAAAGAATCAGTCATCAAAGTGCATACCGTTTTATAAACTCACCCTCAATCTTCTTCCTGGATTAAAGATAATAATACTGCATTTGCAATCCAGTGAGAAATGTTATTAAAATTCTGAAACATAAACATGCTGCCCCTATGAAAAAGTATGGACTGTTGCCAGCTTCACAATGATTTCTCTATTGTTTTTAATCTTGTGATTTGAAAATATGATAATGCACCTTTCATTCTTTGAAGATAGTAGAGATGGAGTTTTCCTCCCTTACGATTTTTGTGTCCCCTGGAACTTTAAGAGAGTAGAGGACCACATCTGTGTTGTGGAGAGATAAAAAGGGAAATGCTGGAGGCCCAGGTGTGGGTGTAGGTCAGTGTTGTCCAAACTTGGCCACTTTAAGATGAGTGGACTTCAACTCCCAGAATTCCCCAGCCAGCCATGGGTGGCTGGGGAATTCTGGGAGTTGAAGTCCACTCATCTTAAAGTGGCCAAGTTTGGACAACACTGGTGTAGGTGGAAGAGAAGGAAGCTGAGTTGGAGGGCTGAAGGGGGATAGAAAATGTGGGCAGTTAAGAACACAGGGTAAAAGGACATTTGTAACCTTGTCAAATCCTGTCTCACTTATAGATATAAGCACAGATATGTTGTATATATTAGGCTTAAGACACTAGGAATGTATACTTTGTACAATAAACCTCCCTCTTGTAAATACTAAATAAAAAGCATTCAGCTTCCTGGTCTGTGGTTTGTACCATACCTTAAGTGTAACCATGCCACAGGAGATCAGTGTAGCTTCATTGGTTTATAGATTATTGCTTGCTCCATAAAGAAGGCTGAGCGCCGAAGAATTGATGCCTTTGAACTGTGGTGCTGGAGAAGACTCTTAAGAGTCCCCTGGACTGCTAGGAGGTCAAACCAGTCAATCTGAAAGGAAATCAACCCTGATTGCTCATTGGAAGGATTGATAATGAAGCTCAAGCTCAGATACTTTGGTCACCTAATGCGAAGAGAAGACTCTTTGGAAAAGACCCTGATGCTGGGAAAGATTGAAGGCAAAAGGAGAAGAGGACGGCAGAGGATGAGATGGTTAGATAGCATCACTGAAGCAATGAGCATGAAACTGAGCAAACTCAGGGAGGCAGTGAAGGACAGGAAGGCCTGGCGCAATATGGTTCATGGGGTCACGAAGAGTCGGACACGACTTAACGACTGAACAACAACAAAATATCTATAGGAAACAAAACAAGGTATGAAGAAATCATATTGGTAAAACCTCCTGTAAACTCAACAGGCTTTACTTCCCCAGTTCAATTTATCTCTTTTTGTTCCAATCATTAGTACATTTGGCATTAATTATAATTGATGGTTCTATTCTATAGATCTGCTTAAAAAATGGTAATATTCTCAGCTGCTGTCATCTTGAGAAAGAAAACAGCACAGAGGCCTGCTTTCATTTTTGTTTAATTCATGTAGATAAAAGGTTGCTGGGATACCCTGTGAAACTCACTGTAATCCTATTTCCTACTAATGCTGTATTGTAAGGGTCAACTTTGTATATGGTGGATTGAACACAGTTAATCCTTGCCAAACTAGCATTCTTAGTGGCTGCTACTGCGGGTACTAAGTTTGCCAAGGTAAGAACCCTAGCTAGAATATTCCTCTGCTGGGACAATTATGCATCCTTCTTGACTATGAACTTGGTAGCTAATGCTTTAATTGCTATGCACATACATATGATTTATACCTCAAATGTTTTGCAAATATTGGTCTCGATCCAGATGTAATCACCCTTAGAAGCAGGCCCACTGAAATCAGTGGAGTTTTAATTCATCATGCCCAATTTACCCATTGAAAAGGTGATTATTAGAAGAATGCTTCAGAAAACTGTGCAAAGCAGACTATACAGAGATATAACTGAAGGAGCAAATTGGTAAACAGGCACGCTAAGTGTGCTTAGGGACCTTTCTCAAAAGAAGAAATGATTATTGTTTTATTTCTCTGCATTGATGCAACAGTTTTGCAAAAATGGACAGCAAGCATATTGATTTTAGGTACTGCATGGGCCTACTATGTAATGCCCTGAAAAGTGCCTCATATCCCTTATGTCTGTCATATAGTCAGATTTATTTATTTATTTTATTCAATTTGGATGCTGCTCCATTCCCACTGACTCTGGGTGACTCTGGAATACAAATCTAGCAAATGAATAAATGAAAGTGCTAGGCAGCCAATACAAGTAATAAGAGCACAAGATCAAACCAGTGGGCAATTACGAAGTCCAAAGTCAAAGGTGGTTAGCTCTAAAATTAACCAATCTAACCTTTGTCAAATTTACAGGAGCAAGTTGCTGCATCAAGAAGGACTTACAGCAGATCTATCCAAGAAATTTTATCTCTGTGAGCCTACTCCCAAAAAAGCAGTTTTGCCCTTAGGAGTAAGACATTGTTATTTAAAGAGATGTCACAAAGTGCTACGGTCTTTGATTTCAGTGAGATGGTGGCCCTTCTTTAGAGTTATAGTGGCTGAGCAATATTTTCTGGACTTGTGGATGGATGATTGTGTAGTATGGAGTTTCCTTGGGAATTCCTGAGTATTCCAGATTCTAAGAGTGAGATGTTGTTCTGTTGTCCTTCACCTCATCTTCTATAATCTTGCTATAGATGGAAGTTTGACTCCAACTGCAAGTCTTGATAGTGTTCCTTTCTGAGGAAATTAGACCTCATAGTGGAAGTATATCTGATGGGAATCTTTTGAAGAATGTTCAGAAAGTCAGTTGACCCGAAATGCAGTTGCAAGGATTTGATGGGTGCATAATAATCCTTTCTTCTGGGATGTTTTTAAACTAAATCACAGCCCTGATATTTCATTTTGTTTTCCCATCCAAATACTAACCAGGCCCAACCTGCTTAGCTTCTAAGTTGAGATGAAGTCAGCCTGACGAGATGAATGCTCTTTTTACTTTTTAATCTGACCCATGGTAGAAACACAGTGGGCTAGGATGAAAGAAAAAGGAGCTTCTCAGTGGCCACATCCAAGTTGTGGAGCTTCTTGAAGGTCAGTCAAAGCCCCTTGAATTAAATAGGAACATCAATTGAGAGGCAGTGAAGAGTATAATAATATACTGATGTAGTATTTTGAAATGCCAGTCACAAGTTGCATAATCATGCATCGTGAGTGAAAAGATTTTATTCCCAAAGGCTGTTCAAAGTGTAGTCATTTTGGGAAATTCTTTTTTAAAAAAATAATCTCTGCTTTATAATAAAGTAACATATAAACTTATGAAGGTGAAGGTGAACCATTGTGAAAGTAAGCACCAAAGGTTATGAATGCTTCATCATTAATTCTGTCAAAGGTTAAAACATTATCAGCTTTCACCTAATGAACAGTAATAGAAGAAATTGAGCGCTGCACACCAAGAAATGTCCCACTAAGGAAGATGAATCTAGTTGACAGATGCATGAAATAATCATGGGTCTCCGAGATAAATCTGTTAGACAAAATGCAATTGCACTCATTGGAAGAAGAAATGAGTGGGCAGAAGAAAGTAGTCTAGTTCAGTCTTTCCTAACCTGTTGCTGTCCAGATACAATGCAATTAAAACTAAAAGAATTTCCAAATAGCATGACTATTGGTTAAACCTAATAGACAGTTGTAGTCCAGAAGAGATGGAGGGCAGCAAGGTGGGGGATAAAGCAGCAGAGGTTGGCAAACACAGCATGAATGTTGAGCATATTCCTTGTGGTTTGAGCTGAACCATTCTCAAAGCGGGCCTATCAACTCTCACAGGAAATATCATCTTGCTGTTTATGTGGATATATGTTCTTTAAATGTAGGTTCAATCTTTATTCATATTGACAGCAGAAAGACCATGCCACAGTGTCAATTTGCCACTGATTTCCAGGGGTTTTGGTTATGTTCTGTCTGCAAGTTAATGATCAGGTAGAAGTTCCCTGAAGGATAAGTGTGTTTTAGTTCAATTCCAGTGTTGAGGAGCTGGAAAAATTTACTTCATACACAAAACTTAGATCACATTTACAACCAAAGGTACTTTTAAACTAGGTTTTCTTATTAATTGTTTTATTCATTTATCAAGAGGCAATGATATTTAGCATTTGAAGATGTTTGCTTGCTGCCTTGGAGAGTAACAAAACCAGAAAGGTACTGGGCAGTGCTTAAACAATAATATAATGCTATGCATGTAAGAAATAAGACTTTTTAAAACTCTTTGTATGGCAGGAACTATGCTGTCTGTAATTAAAGATAACTGTAATTATCTTCACCTGGCTTATATCCCACTCACATTTTCTTTCCTATTTCTTTAAAAACTCTAAACTATCTGCAGTAATGCTTCATGTGCCATCCCCCACCCCCAATGCCATCTCTCTGAGAGACTGAAAATAAATTATGTCATGCAGGAATGTGGCTTTGGAAGCATCCTGACAATTGATCCCAAGGTTAGTCTGGTAAAAATAAAACAGATGGATCTGCTTTGGAAACTGGGCTCACAATGTCCGTTCCACCTCCTTATGCCCTCTCTTCTGGCACACAGACAGGTGAACTATGTTAAAAGAACATTATAGTGGCAATGAATCCAATGATGTCAGTACAGAAAAGGGACTAATTCATGTAAATGTAGCATTCTACATAACATTTCTATTCCATTCCATTTTTTAAATCTATACATACATACCTTCAATATGCATAGCTTGGTCTCACAGAATATATCAGGTATAGAAGTACCATGCAGTGAAGAGCTACAATGGGAGCAGAAGTAGCAGTAAATTCAGGAGTAACAGATAGTTCGTTAGGGAATTTGTGGAAAATATGGCTTTCATTGCATATGAGATTATTAATCAAGCTGTAATTCACCACACATGTATCTGGCAGCAGTAAATTCTACAATTTACTTCTAATTAAAGAGGTAGAATTGTGTTGTAAGAGAGGGGAAAGTCCAGATTAATCAAGATGATCTTAGACTGAATAAAGAACTTGATAAACAGTGTTCTGTCTCCCATACAAAACAAAACATTGCTTTGTTTATGCTTTATCATTTCCAACTCATTTGCCTCCCATACATAAATATACTTGATGCTTATACAGTAAATTACTTTCCAATTTAAGTCACATTTGTTCATATTTTATGTAGAGTCAAAAGGGAAGAAAGGTTTTTTTCTTATAAAGCATGACATTTATTGTCATAATTATGATGATACCCTCTGTTTCTACTTCATTTTGAAGATATTTAGTACTGCAAGGTGTTGGAGCTGCAAGTTGCCTTATGTTGAACAGAAAGATCTGAGAATGGAAAATGACTGAGTGTGGAAATGATTGGTTTGTAGAAAAAGCTTTCTCTCCTCCAATATGATCCTGTGAGGTAGATAGTTCCAGGATCCCCATTGGTAGCGTGCCCTGGTCTTGAGTCAACCAGCCATGATTGTGCCACACTAGCAGTAATGAGAACACCTTTATCTTGTCTCAGTGATGGATGGCTGATGTTACAAGATGCTGTAAGTCACTAGCAAGGATCCTGCCAATACCTGGCTCAAAGTCATCTAGTGAGTTTCCATGGCTAAAGGTTGATCTGAACCTGGAAATATTTGGTCTTAGTCCAACATCTTAACCACTACAGTATACTATACTGGTTCTTCTAAAGACACCATGCAGACTTACCTGTTCCCCTCATGCCATTAATTACTTTACACTCCATCTCTTTTATACCCACACTGCTTAAGAATAAGCTTAGTGTTCCTTCTTCCTGGTCTATTAGCAAAGGACCCATCACCAATTTCTCCTTGAAACCATTTTAATTCCTTTTAAGAGACACATGCACATCAGAAGCCCTGTTCCCAGCTTCTGTTTGTATTTTTTTCCAGTGCTATCTTGGAGCTGGCTAACAGACAGTAGTTCCATTACTGGATCGTTCTGAAATTTAAAAAAAAGTAGTAAGCATCATGTGTAATTTGGTTTTTCCCCTGCTAATCCATACTGTGATCTTTTCAGCAGCAGTTTGGTCTTTAGGCAGTGTTACTGATTTCCTGGTAAAGTTTTGACAATGATGAGACCGTGACATTGTACAATTTCCACCTCTTTGCCATGATGTGCCTGTTGTTTCATTAAATTTAAGATCAGTGATGTGAGACACTGAGTCAGGAATAAGCTAATAGAAGAGGCATGAAGGATAAGATTGAGAAGGTAAACAGAAAATCAGACAAAAAGCATCATCAAAAGGTGCCACAAATCCATTCAGAAACTCAAAATCTGTACACTTTTGAAGTGTGAAATGCAGCTGCGTTTTATGTTAGGAGTATAGAAAATTGACAGATGAGGGACCAAGCTACCTGTTAGTTAGCACACATGCACACAGATAGGCTGTTTGTTGGATATTACTGTATTTACACAGTAGTAATTGGTGGTGAATGGGGAGTTGTATCTTACAGTCACAACTGGGAAAAGTTGTTGCAAACCAATAGGCAGGATGTGGAAAATAGCTACAGTTATTCCAAAGAGTGGATGCCCTTGAAGATTAGCCTGAAAATTTGTTGTTGCTTAGAAAAGGTTGTTGACTTGGGAAACGTAAATCTTCATGTGCTACCTACAGTGCCTTTTCCATTTTCCTCTGTGCAGTTTCATTCTCCCTTTTTCTTTTCCCAAGAATTTCGCAGAAATGTTCAGCATCTATACAGTAAAATATTTACTTTTTTTTTTTCTTTCTTGGTATAAGTACACATATATAGTAAACCCTGAATATAACACACCCTCCTATTTAGTAGACTCTGTGCTTAATGGACACAGTGTTGCATCTGAGAAATCTGGCAAGGAATTTTAATTTCCATTAATTTATATTTACGTCACATGCATCAATGTATGTAATTTGCATAGTTGTATCATTATGCAAATGACCAGTCAGGGTACATTATGTACTTTTGGATTTAATGGACCTACAGGAGTAATGGAACGACCTCATTCCCAATGAGTCCATGAAATCAAGGAATTACTGTACATATATGTGAACATATATATTGGGCTGGTGCGGGATTAACTGAATTAATTCCAGTTGGAGTTGGCAACATCCCTCTCTCTCTCTCTCTCTCTCTCCCCCTCTCGGTCTCGTCTATGATTGCTTTAGGGTATATCTTACATTCAGGATCATCATCATCATCATCATTATTATTATTATTATTATTATTATTATTTATTATTTCTCAGTCATCTGCTGAAGAGGTAAGTTGTGTAGGTCATCCTTAGGACACAGATCACTGCTCCCTCTTTTCACCCTATTTGGTCCATATCTCCTCCATGAATCAATTAACTTTTGGCTATACAAACTGAATTATTTCCTTCTTATATTCTGAAGAAGTAAGCTCCAAGGACAAATCCATCGTATTATTTTTTTTCTGTAAAAATTCTCTCATTTGCAAAATATGTAATTTATCTTTTTGAACATCAGCTTTAACTTTCAGGACTCAAGAGTTCAAAGTTTTGTTCTCCCAGACTCAGACTGTATGCTTTAACTTCAATTGTTTTTACTTGTAAGGATCCCAGTTGCTCTGATTTTTTTTCAACTTCGGTCTCTTCTTTACAAGTTTGCTTCTTCTTGAAGTTCATCTCATTTCCTGCAGCACCTTTCTCTGATTCAGAGCACATTGTGCAGCTCTTCTAGACAGCTTCAGCATCAAAACTGAACCTTCAGTGTGCAACTGTACTATATTGTATAAAGGAAAACTTTTACAGATGCATAAATAAATGGATAGTAAGTATAACAAACATAGTGAAGTATTCATCCTCTATAAAGTGGAGACAACAAAGGGGAGACTTTTATAGCTTCTTGCAGTCTTTCCTGGCCAGGTAAATAAACAGCAGTTGTTCAGGTGTAGAGCATGTGCTTCATATATGAATATAGTATGCTGGCCATTTTATCATTCTTTTTCCTTCTTTTTTGCAGATTGCCCAGATCCTATCAGTATATATATGAAATTGGGGGGGGGGGGGGGGAGAATTGCCTCAAAGTGCAAAATGTGCAATGATACAGTATAAGATGATGTTATATAATTAACCTAACTTCAACATTATTAACTTTTAAGATCCTCAGCATGAAGCCTTTTCTTTACTGAATTTCCTATTGCACTCTAGAAAAAAAGAAAAAGGCGAAAAGGAATTGGAGTATTTTTTTTCCTACTCTTCTTCTACAAAGAGCTGACTAAGGTGGGCTTCTGATGTTACTGCTGTCAAGTTCTACTGAAAGTCTAGGTACAGCCGCTCTGGTTTTGGTTGAAACTCCTTCCCAAATAATTTGTCACTTCTAGAAACAATACAAATCAGAAGAAATCTAATCGCACCTTTTCCAACTAACAAATGATATTAAAAGGCATAAGCTTTTATTTATTATTAAACCAATTTATATAGCCGCCCATCTCACCACAGACAACTGTGGGCGGCATACAACAAAGCTAAAAAAAGTCAATACATTCATTAAAAATATAAAAAACAAAATAAAAGTTTTTTCCCTTGTGCCATTGCTCTGTTAAACACGACATGACTTGATATGTGCTGGACAGTGGCTTCTTCCTTTGAAAAAGTTATTTTACTGTGTAGTGTTATTGTTAATTATTTTTCTGTTGCTATCCAAACGCACTGTTGATCTTGCTGTTCATCACCGAAGACAAATTCCTTGTATATATTTTATACTTGGTCATTAAAGTATTTTGTATTGTATTTTGTATTTTGTAAAAGAGAGAATAAAAGGATGTTAAAAATAAGGGAGTCACTAATTCCCCCATCCCCTTTTGTTATTCCAGGCCTGCTGGCATAACCAAGTCTTAAGTCTTTATGAGCTGCATCTCGCTTTATCAGATGCATGGAGTGGTGAAAATGATGTAGGATTTAAATTGGGATGAGAGGGGAATTTTAAAACCATGCCTTTTAATAACATTTGTTAGTCTGAAAAGTACTACCAGACTCCTCCTGATTTTTGGGTAGCATTTATTAATGTGGCTTTTTTTAAAGATTTTTTTTTATCCTGCCTTTATTATTTTTATAAATAGCTCAAGGTGGCGAACATACCTAATATTCCTTTCTCCTATCTTCCCCACAACAACAACCCTGCGAGATGGGCTGGGCTGAGAGAGAGCGACTGGCCCAAAGTCACCCAGCCAGCTTTCATGCCTAAGGCAGGACTAGAACTCACCATCTCCTGCTTTCTTACCTGAAGCCTTCACCACTAGATCAAACTGGCTTTCCTCTTACAATATCTAGAAATGATACTGTGCCTTAAATGTGGACAAATTTTGAGACTCATGTAAATCCATGAATATTCTTTTTTTCCCCCCAAAGTTCAATTGAATTCTCTGCTAATCACACTGCCAACACATTTCATCTGTTTTGTTTCCAAACTCCTATTTCTCACTAAGTCCAGATTGTTGGAAATGCTTTTGTAACCTCCCACCATGCTCTTCCTGATCTTTGGCCACAGATGCCAGCGATCCCTGGCACAATTGCATAACTACTCTTCCGAAAGAGCTTTGAGGCTAAAGAGGGGCCAGGAGGGAATGAAATGAAATAGTACCTTCTAAATTGTACGATGAAAGCAGTTAGTGGAATTTGCCAAATAGAAGCTATAGCACTTAACTACAAAAAATAGAAATAAAATAAATCTTGGCTCTGGATAATTCAGCTAAGATTCAATTGATTGTTGGAACACAACTCTTTCTTTACAAATGCTTTTAAATAGCCTAAGAGGCATGCAAACATGGGCTGAGTTTTGTTACAACAGCTATTATTTGAAGACCAAACAGTAGGCTGTTCAATTGGGAGACAACCCTCATTTTTTCTCATTCTATCCAAGTTATTTATTGGTTTTGGTGATGCCAGAATACTGTTAGATCAACATGAATGGCTGATGGCAGCTGATTTATTTTATAATAGCCAAGGAGTTTGCTTAATCCTGTGAAAATCCCATGGGTGTGATGTGGGAGTATTTGGTCATTTCTGGGCTAGCAATTTATAGCATGCAACTATCATAATGCCCAAATAACAGGAAGGAAACAAAACAGGCTTTTACTTAAAAATGGCTGAGCAATGCTATGAAAATGCTATAAATCTTTAGTGAGGGAATGACCTTTGTTTGCTTTCTATGTATGTCCTAGTCTCTCTGCTACTGGTGTAATACCGGTAGCTAATATACTGCATAGCAGGCCACTTCAGTTGGGGCTGTTTTATTATTCATTTACTTGTCATTTGTTATTATTACATTTATCTCCCACTTTTTTTTCCAAAGCAGCTCAAGGGGATCCATATGAAGTGACCCTGATTTTTACCCTGTGAAGTCAGCTAAGTTGAGCTAAGAGAAAATGGCTGCTGCATTGGGTGGGCCCAATAACAAAATACCATTTACAGGTAGGTAAACTGGCAAGGTACTCCCAAGCCCCTTTTAATGTTTTTTTTAAAGATTTTTTTTAAATCCCTCCTTTATTATTATTATAAATCACTCAAGGCGGCAAACATACCTAATACTCCTTCCTCCTCCTATTTTCCCCACAACAACCACCCTGTGAGGTGAGTTGGGCTGAAGAGAGCGACTGGCCCAAAGTCACCCAGTGGCTTTCATGCCTAAGGTGGGGCTAGAACTCACCGTCTCCTGCTTTCTAGCCTGGAGCCTTAACTGCTAGACCAAACTGGCTCTCATTTTTCATTAAATTCTCATTAAAGCAGGCTTGCCACTTCAATCCACTGGTTTGGAGAAGAACATCACTCTGATTTAGCATTTCATTTTGAATGGGTGCCTCAAGTGAAACTTTATTTAATCAAAATACCCTCCCCCCCTTTTTTTTAAATTAAGCATTTAAAATAAAAAGCCACTGCCATTAATTGGCACTCATCTGTTGACTGAGACCCTTTTTCATGTCCAAAGATACAGGGATCGTATTCAACAAATAGGGCTTAGCTGACATCAATTGCCAGGATAAAATGTAAAAATAAGCCAAACCCAACATTTGATGTCTGTATCCATGCCATTATAATGGAAGTGGTTTATCATTGACTTCTGGGATGTTTCTCTCTCTCTCTCTCTCTCACTTCTCAGTCTAGCCAACAGTCCTGGAATTCCCTGAAGATGTCTTAATCCAAGTGTTAACCAGGGCCAAGCCTGCTTAGTTTCTGAGATAAGCTATGGCAGAAGCCAAATTATTGAATGCTTATCCAGGTACGTTTGCCTGGGACTACCATTACTAGCACTTAGGCCAGGCTTATCCAACCTGCACTTTCTAAATTATTCGGGAATTTGGGCCATGCTAGCTGATACATCCTAGTCCACTGTTTCTCAACCTTGGCAACTTTAAGGTATGTGGAATTCTGGGAGCTGATGTCCATACATCTTAAGATTGCCAAGGTTGAGAAACACTGGTCTAGACAGTCCAGGTTGATGCTGGCGATTCAAGATACTAATAAGAAGAGTTTCTCTCTTTAATTGAGCAAGTTTCAGTCGGCTTTATGGTTTCACTTTTCATATTCTTGTTCTTTTACATGTTCTGTGCTGCACACTGACCTGATTTAATGAAGGACGTTATTAAATGCTTCAAATAAATACATTGAAATGAAATACCAGTTAATGCAGATGGATTCAAAGCATCATCTAATTTATTATATTCACCTTCACTTTACTTGAATATATTATTCAAAACAATACTTCATTTATAATTTGGCAATTAACATAACTGAAAAAAGTCTAATGATGTCCATTGCATATTCAAGATAACTAGGAAATGTCTGACTTGTGTTCATAACTGTTTGAAAATAATAATTATTAAAAGATTATTACTGAGGTCATTTTTTGTCTCTTCCTATTTTGCCCCAATTTTCCTTACCCCTCTCAGTTGGTGTGATAATTAGGATTAAGACATTCACAACTTCTTAGACAAATTATTTAGATTTTAAATAATTCATGATAAATGTGATTTATCTTGTCCTGATGGATGATTGATCACTTGTTTATTATAATTTCTGGTGCTTTATCTTCCAAAATAGAATTTTAATGGGCATCAAATCAATTAGGATATGTTTTGTGATCATTGTAGAATAACATTATCAGACAGGCTCTGGTGACTTTTCCTTAGAAACTGATACATCATGTTCTTGTATTGATGAACTTTCCAACTGCCTTCTCAACAGATTTTAATCTATGTAGTTTCTGATTATTCAAGTTCTCACTGATGGATGTCACAACAATTCTCCTATGGTGTCTGCATGTGTTTTCCCACTTCGTCCTTTTTATGTGTATGTTTTAGACAGAATGTTTCTATTTACTATCATTTTACTTTTATTTCAATTCATGTACATGGCTTCAAAATGTTCTAATGTAGGAATGGGGGTGTAGAAGTATGTTAAATAAAGAATCAGTGCCTGGTTGTTAAATAAATAAATAATCAGTACAGCACTGGAAGGATTTTGTTCATCAATAATATTTCTTAAGGTCATATATTATCATATTGTTTAATGGGAGTTCACCAATATAGTAACTTTCTGTGCTCCAAGATTATGGTAAATATACATTTGAAGGTCAAGGAGTAACCCAGAAATTCAGATATACTTTTTCCTTGGACCTCCACATAATCAGGTAGTCACTGCAGGATCTTGAATATTGTGCAAAATGCCAGCCCAGCACAGGTTCCCTTCAGCCCTTTGTCAATTGTAGCCAAGCAGCATTAGACTTGAAATTATATAGAATGGGGTAATTTGGACTAGTGCTAATTTTTCTTTTTTCCAGCTGAGGAGGATGGTGGCAGAATGATACGGATCCATTTGAAGCCTGCAGGCAGAAGAATCAGCTTTATGTAGCTTTGTGTCAAAATTGCACCATAGTTAGAGTTCTGAGAAAGTTTCCTTGCTTCAGCCATAAATGCCCTCACTGCCTCCAGAGACTTGTTTAGTTGAGAGTCCAATTTTAAATTGTTGTACTATTTTTCAATTGCAACTGAAATAGATTTAGCGGTTCTCTAAGGTTCAATCTGCTGATTTTCTGGGGTTAAGAGATTCTCATTAAATTGTAGGTGGAAGCCTCCCCAGTACTCTGCAGAATGACTTTCTATCTATATTCTTTGTGATATTACTGACAGAAAAAAGTCCTTTAGTCTTTCACAGTAATTCTCCAAAGTTTGCTGCTGCTGACTTCCTGGTGTGACACCCATTCTTCGGCAGCAGAGAGAAAAAGAAAAGTCTTCTTCTTTAGGGCATCTTTGCTGGCATGGTCTCATGAGTTTATTTGTTCCTCACTACGATATGTATTATTATGAACATCTGGATTCTGCGAGTCTGTAACGGAAGAAAAAAAAACTCTATTCTATTCAGTCTGTCTCTCCATGAGATCATCAGAACATTTTAGAAACTGGAAGAGAGACACTAAATAGATGCAATATAAAAAATCTGTAGCAGTTAATTTTACATGCTAACTGCACTCAGATGGAATAGTAAATCACAGCTTAATGTTATGTGAACGACCTCATTGTGTGAGTGTTCCCTCTCTTTCTCCAGAGGCACTGTGTCGTAGGGCTACCATCTCTGGGCTGCAGAAATCCAGCGGATACCTCAATGGCAGGAAAGAGTAGAAAAAAATCCTAAGACTTTGCTGCACTCTGCTGGTCATCCAGATCTTTATAAGCGCGACCGTGATGCTGAAGTTGAAAAATCCCCTAGGCTCAGCTGAATTGTTTAAAAAATTGCCTAGGTTTGGCTAAACAGTTTGTTGTTTTGCCATAATGGAGACAAGTTGTGATTAGTTTTAATAATGGATTGCCCAAGATACTTCTAGCTTGTTTGGAGAAGCTAAATGGAATACTAGACCATGTTTATTTATTTCTGTACAGGGATGGGGAGGAGAGGATGAAGCATTATTTAAAGCATTTTATTTCATTTCAGTCCCCAAATCCTGCAGAGCTACTCATGGTGGGTGGGAGGGGTAGTCGCTACCTACAAATAAATGACACAAAAGAGAAAAGGGAGGGGGAGGGAAAAGAACAAGCTGCGCCAGTTAGAGTTTTATATAATGACTAACTAGATATAATTCAGAAAGAGAAGGGATCTGACAGAGCTGCTACTGAGAAGTCCATATTACTGCCCACCACAAAATGAGGCAAACTCCACAGAGGGAATGCAAACAGGGCCTCCCCAGGTGAATTGAGAACATAGGTTGTACAATATTGAAGGAAGTGATCCTTTAAATATGTTGGTCTGAAACTCTAATATCAATTCCTTCCATTGGGCCTAGCAGCCCACATTTGGTATGATTTCTCTTCTATTTGCCATCCTTTTCACACCCGGGGTAAGGTGTTCTGCATTAGTTGCAGCTCCAGGGCCATCTTCAAGAATATTCTCACCGAGGGTGCACTGCAGCCAAAAGTCATTTCCCCTGTTTCACTGATACATAGATTCACTGGAGTAAAAATGTTTCAGGATGGAGGAAAGTACATGCTATTTTTCACAAGGCTGGGGAATGTATGTGACATTATTTAATTTCACTTTGGCTCCCCTCCTATTTTCCCATCGGATTTCCCACTCCAGAGTTGGACTGAGTCTTTGAATGTCAAGACCTGGTCATATAAAACCTTCTATAGCTCTGCAAATAGGATTATCAATATTTTGAGAAAATACTGATAACTTGGACTTGCTATATTGCCTGTCCTAAGTGTGGTACAGATTGCAGCACAAACACAAACACCTGGATAAAAATTCAGAGAATACAGTTAGTAGCACACAGCTCCATTGTAAATCCCTGGCATTTTACCACTGACTTTGCTTGCAAATGGCTGGCAATCAGTCATTAATATGTATCCAGTGACTGTATCTACAGAGTGTCGTGCATGGCATTTTGACCGCAATATGGATCCACCTTTAAGAGTATACAAACTGAGGCCTCAGGGCTGCATGCATGCCCCAGAATCTTTTACTGTGGCCCTCAAAACCCCTCTAAATGGTGCCGCTAAATTGTAACATTATTGTGACTACCTGTAATTTAATTTAATTTATATTAAAAGACAAACTACAACTGTACTATATCTGTCGTTTGTGTCTTCATCCAATTTACTTCTTTCTCCTGGCTCCACGTCCTTTTTTGGAGTGTAGCCCCCATGCCATCTCAAAGGCCAAGTGGGTCCCTCAAAGTAAAAAAGGGTGTAGCAACCCTACATTATATGAACTGATGGTGATACCGGTAGTCCTCATTCAGCAACCACAACTGGGACTGGCAACTTGGTTGTTAAGTGAAGCAGTTACTAAGTGAAACTGTGGCTGTGTTTATGATCTTACTTTCCTTTGCTTTACAGAGCTGCAAAGGTCATAAATGCAAGGATTGGTCCTAAAGTTACTTTTTCATCACTGTTGTAACTGTAAACAGTCACTAAATGAGGCAGATGCTAATTGAGGACTACCTGTACTGAATTCAGGAATTGCTTTTCAGGGATTCTGACAAAGTATATCAGGCAGTTAAGATACCTTCACCCCTAGTGATTATAATAGATCTCTGAATCCAATACACAGAAACAGAAATGGTTGCATTATATTCCATAGCATTAAAATTGGGGGCCATGACTTGTAGAACCAAAATAAGTAGTAATAATTTATTTCAAGGCTTTTTCTAGAGCAATTAAGTGATAGATCTTCAGAGTCCTACTTGACAATATGGCTGCTTCATCAGCATAAAGCAGAATAGAAATGGGGTGATGAGCAAGGGAGGAAGGATGGAATTCTGGCTTAGCAAGCATCTTCTTAGGCTAATAATGCTGTTACACTAAGGCACAGCCACTCAAGTGAAGGGTAATATCCTTGGTGATTTAACTGAACCTAAAGCAAGGATGTATCCTTGCCCCATTACTATTTAACTTTTATATTAATAATATTGTTAAGATGCTTGCTAAGTTATTCATATAATTAGCTTTTAATTGCCTAGTTTTCATACAAATTAAAGCTATTAAAGCTTTATTCATGGCATATATATTGAGGAAACCTAACAAGAATATTATTTTCTGTTTGGCAACCATGCAAGCATTATATTGTGCCTATGTAAATAAGATATATACACCAAATAACGTGAGGACTATACTAAAATAGCCATTCCTACTACTTGACTACAATGCTGAAACTCTGCAAAATTCAGAGACCCTTTTTCAAGGACAGAGCTGGCTTGTATTTTAAGACTCAGGATAACAAAATGATGTTTGCTTAATCAGGAATAGCCATACTGGTCAGCAAGGATTTGTTTTCAGAAAGGTGAAGGTACACTAAGGGAAGTGAACAGAATTTGGCTTGCTTCAAACTCTTCTCCTGACTCAAAAGATTCAGAAAATTAAGCTCAGAATTTAAGCGGGGTCAGGCTGGGTTATCATTTGCAGGGGAGACCCTCAGGGACACCAAGGCTGTAGGTTAGACTCGGAAGTCAAAATGCATCCTGGAAGAAAGCAAGGACAATCATTTCTGTATTGTTGCCAAGGAAACTACATGGACATGTTAACGAAGTAACCAGGTGCTGACCTCAACTTCAAGGAGATGTTTGTTTTTATTCTTTCCAACCCAACGGACTGTTGGAAATGATGTAAAGGGGCGCAGAATTCTGTCTATCAGTCTGTCTGTCTGGTCTTGAGGTGCACCAGGTCTGGAAACAAACTCTACAAGGACTATTGGAACTCTACTTCATTGTTGCAGGGTATAATAACAGAATCTAGAAAGTCTGACAGAGTTTCTCTGTCTCCCCTCTTATACAGGTGAAACTTGAAAAATTAGAATATCGTGCAAATGTTCATTTATGTCAGTATGGCAACTCAAAAGGTGAAACCAATATATGAGATAGACGCATTACATGCAAAGCGAGATATGTCAAGCCTTACTTTGGTATAATTGTGATGATTATGGCGTACAGCTTATGAAAACCCCAAATTCACAATCTCAGAAAATTAGAATAGTGTGAAAAGGTTCAATATTCTAGGCTCAAAGTGTCCCCCTCTAATCAGCTAATGAATCCATAACACCTGCAAAGGGTTCCTGAGCCTTTCAATGGTCTCTCGGGCTGGTTCAGTAGGAATCACAAGCATGGGAAAGACTGCTGACCTGACAGTTGTGCAGAAAACCATCATTGACACCCTCCATAAGGAGGGAAAGCCCCAAAAGGTAATTGCAAAAGAAGTTGGATGTTCCCAAAGTGCTGTATCAAAGCACATCAATAGAAGGTTATGTGGAAGGGAAAAGTGTGGTAGAAAAAGGTGCACAAGCAGCAGGGATGACTGCAGCCTGGAGAGGATTGTCAGGAAAAGGCCATTCAAAAGTGTTGGGGACTTTCACAGGGAGTGGACTGAGGCTGGAGTTAGTGGATCAAGAGCCACCACACACAGACGGATCCCGGACATGGGCTTCAAATGTTGTATTCCTCTTGTCAAGCCGCTCCTGAACAACAAACAGCGTCAGAAGCGTCTTACCTGGGCTACAGAAAAAAAGAACTGGTCTGTTGCCCAGTGGTCCAAAGTCCTCTTTTCTGATGAGAGCAACTTTTGCATCGCATTTGGGAACCAAGGACCCAGAGTCTGGAGGAAGAATGGAGAGGCACACAATGCACAATGCTTGAAGTCCAGTGTGAAGTTTCCACAGTCTGTGTTGATCTGGGGAGTCATGTCATCTGCTGGTGTTGGTCCACTGTGCTTCATTAAGTCCAGGGTCAATGCAGCCATCTACCAGGAGATTTTGGAGCACTTCATGCTTCCTTCCGCAGACGAGCTTTATGGGGATGCTGACTTCATTTTCCAGCAGGACTTGGTACCTGCCCACACTGCCAAAAGTACCAAAATCTGGTTCAATGACCATGGGATTACTGTGCTTGATTGGCCAGCAAACTCGCCTGACCTGAACCCCATAGAGAATCTATGGGGCATTGCCAAGAGAAAGATGAGGGACATGAGACTGAACAATGCAGCGGAGCTGAAGGCCGCTATTGAAGCATCCTGGTCTTCCATAACACCTCAGCAGTGCCACAGGCTGATAGCATCCATGCCACGCCGCATTGCGGCAGTCATTGCTGCAAAAGGGGCCCAAGCCAAGTACTGAGTACATATGCATGCTTATACTTTGCAGAGGTCCGATATTGTTCTATTTCCAATCCTTGTGTTACTGATGTCATGTAATATTCTAATTTTCTGAGATTGTGAATTTGGGGTTTTCATAAGCTGTACGCCATAATCATCACAATTATACCAAAGTAAGGCTTGACATATCTCGCTTTGCATGTAATGCATCTATCTCATATATTGGTTTCACTTTTTGAGTTGCCATACTGACATAAATGAACATTTGCACGATATTCTAATTTTTCGAGTTTCACCTGTACCTAACAGACTCAAGGCAAGCCAATCTTTCTCACACCTTATTCCCTTTTAGGGCTAAGTTGCTGTTTATGTAACTATTCTTGCATCCCTTCTTCAAAATTATCTCCATACTCTCTCCACTGTCAGCAAGATAACTCTACAAAAACTGTACAGATTGGGACTGAATTTGGTATATTGGGAGAAACCAGCAAAAGAAATATCAGGTTTGAAAATGGGCCCAGTGTGGCTTGGGGTTGTGGAGAAAAAGATTCCAGAAGAATTTCCTACAATGTATCCCTATGGAAAAGGCAGCTTGAAATGCTACTGACTGCTCTATTCTAAGCCCTGCTTCATCCTCCTTCCTGGTCACATGACCCAGTTAAGATGATGATGATGACGATTTATTTATTTGTTTGTTTGTTTGTCACATTATATGGCTGCCCATCTCACACAAAGCTACTCTGGGCGGTGTACAATTAATAGCTTAATAAATAAACAATTTATTAAATGTGTATGCTGCCCAACTCCAACAACTCTGGGTGGCTCACAACAATCAAACAAATTAATTACAATAAACCCAATAAAATAAATAAAAGATCAAAGATAGCAAGTGTGGCAGGCCAGATGGAATGAAGCAAGGGGTCTCACTCTCCTTCACCAAAGAGCTAGGTCTTTGCAGCTCTTCTGAACAACAGCAGAGTGGGGGCCATCTGGATCTCAGGGGGAATCTTGTTCCAGAGGACAGGCACTGCTACAAAGAAGGTGAGCTTCCAGGGCCCTGAGAAATGACTTTGTCTAGTCAAAGGTACTTGGTGTGTGCCAACCCTGCAAGATTGAATCAGCCAGGCAGATACTGTACTTGAGGGCAGTCCCTCAAGTAACCAGGCCCTATGCCATATAGGGCAATGTAGGTGACAATCTGCACCTTGAATCTCACCTGGAAGCAAACTAACAACCAGTGCAGCTCATGAAGCAGAGGTGTTACATGGGCATACCAAGGCATGTACATCACTGCTCGCATCGCTGCGTTCTATACAGCTGCTATTTTATTACACAGAGGAAAATACCGATGTCTTCTATGGCCACTGTTGGTAAAGTTGTTGGGAAGGATTCAAGAGGCAGGGTTTCTGTGCTTTTCCTAACTTGTTTGGAATGGAAACATGGAATATTCCTAACTCCAATGGAATATTGGAAAGAAATTATGCAAAGGAGGATCAGAACTCTGTCCTTCAGCAATATGTCTTGAAAACTGAGCAAAACTGAATCACACTTGATGTGGAAGGAGAAACAGGCCAAAAAAAATGGGCTGAGGAAAGATGAAGGGCTGTGGAAAGAAAATTCCAGAAAAAACTCCTTATTGCATTCCTAAGGGAGAGGTAGTTGGGCACTGGCTCATGGGATGGGTGATCCTCCTTTCTAAATGCCTCTTCCTTCTTTTCTTCTCAGTCATGTGACCTAGAGCAAACTTTTATTAAGGGGTTGGAAAGAATTCTAGGAGCCGTGGTTTGCAGGCATTCCCTACCTTGTTTGAATGTATATGAAAGGAAGAATGTAGTGAAATGATAAAATATATGAAGAAAAGTTTTCAAAGGGAGGCCTTAGCATTTCCACAAAGAGGAGAGGGTCTGAAATGATACAGCAGGGTGGGAGACCCAAGGGGTGCATTTGACTCCATATGGTTGGTATCCAGGCTTGTGCTACTGTAACGGTATGTGGGAAAGACCTTGGGATACAGGGCGAAGAGCTGCCGCCTACAGAACGGTCAGATAAGAGACAGCATAGTCTGCAGCTGGATAGAGGGAGGGGCAAGAGGCTCAGAAGGGACCCTACCTAGTTTCTCGGGCTATAAAGGAGATGGTGAGAGAATTGTACTTTTAGACGTGCAAGACTCTGTTAATGTAGCTTTACAATAAAGTAGAATTCACTTATCCAGTTGTATTTCCTGTCTGGTCTACCTGGTAAGGCTGACAGCTACTGAAGTTTGATGTCAAATTGGCAAATGCCAGTGCATGGTTTCCTGGTAATTTCCAGTGGGAAAGAAAGGAAATAAATATGAAGCCTTCAGACTAATTTAGTATAGATAACTTTGAAATTTGTTTTAACCATGAAAGAGAAATTAGAAATTGTAGAAATAAAATAAAAATGGACAAACTGAATGTAAAACAGAACTCTTCCTAAGTGGAGGACACATAAAAGAATCGGCATGCCCACTTCTATGATATCTTATTATCATAGCTCTTGCAATTCTCTGTTGCTGATAACCATCACTACCCAAATGTACCCCCAGAAACGTTTTAGAGAAACATCAGTTAACATAGATGTTGTAGAAGGACAGCCTTGCGTGTCTACGGTAGCCAAAAATCAGAAGGAATCTGATAACACTTTTTTAGATTAACACATTTTATTAAAAGGCACAAGTTTTCATGCCTCACAAAAGCATATGCCTTTTAATAAAATGGGTTAGTCTGAAAAATGCTGCTAGATCCTTATTATCAGTTAATGTAGAAATAGGACTTCTCTTTCTAGCTTCCATCTTTCCTCTCTCTTCTGCTAATTCATTCTTACTTAAACTGTTGATGGTTAAGGTTCCATAGGACTGAACATGAACCAAATGCATTTAACTAGTGTGGATTTTCCTGAAAGCAAAGAGTTAAAGACTAGAATATCTTCAGCTGTGCCTGCTGTCCTCACAACATTTATTGTTTCAAATTTACACAAGCAAGTAGTCACACGCTCATGTAATTCTGTCTGATATAGCCATTATGGTCACTGAACCAAATAATCCAAGCAGATCAGAAAGGATCTGATGTGCAATTACTTGAAATGTTAGAGACAAAAGGCATAAGACAGAACTGGCAGCCTGTAGGATTCTGAGAGCAATGGCATGTTCCTGCTTCATTGGTAATGTCAATACATGAGAGGAAGTTGTTCAGCAGCTCATTGTAGGCTTCTGCGAATGGAGAGCTCACTATCAATTATAATCAACATGCCCCCCTGGGTCCATGTTGCAAGGGAAAACCGGCAGTGCTAGCAGTGGGTGAGAGCTGTCTTTAAGGAAAGCCTGCTGTCTAACAGGCTTGTTCATGGAGGAATTCTGGATAAGCATCTGCGAAGCTGCAGATTTTCAGTAAACAGTTGGAAAAACACTGCTGTAAAAGATCGATTCCCTCCTCAGGTGGCAGAAATTTATAATGGGTAATTGGAGGAAAGAGACCACAGCTCAGTGGGAGACTCCATACACACCATGTCCAAGGCCTTTTTACAAGCAGTTCAAGACAAAGCTGCTTAAAATCTTCTAGGGCTTCCACCTGTCACTGGACTGCATGAATCAGAATTTAAAAACAGGGGAGAAGAGGCAGTCAGGCAACCTTCTGGGGCCTGAGGATACCCAAGGTGCTGTGTTTAGACTATTGGTCTCACATGCCCAAATTCATGTGAACACAAGCATATCTGCATGCGTGCATCTCTCGACCTCTGCCACAGACATGCATACATACCACCTTCCTCTATCATCCATCCATAACCATCTTACTGGGAGAAAAGGGGAAGATGGGATTGAGGAATGCCTTTCCTTTGTACCAGATTTTTCTTTTTCCTCTTGACTGCCATCTACTCTGCAACTGCATGAGTTCGGTAGCCCCTTTCTTCTGGCTTCCCTTTCTCTCCCTTCGTGCCACTGCTGCATATCTACTGTTCTCTTCATAACACCCATGGGGATCCATGAGGGTCCACTGGGGAGCGTGTGCATGACAACATTGCACAGATGCCATGACGTACTTGCATCAGACTTTGTGGTGTGTGTGACAATGTCATCATGCCCGTGTCATCATTTGGGTGACCTTGCGGGCAACCACATTGCTGGAAGTATAAATGGAGCTTTCAAACTTGTTTATGCTTATAGCAGCCCATGGAGTTCTGCTGTCAGAAGCTGAATTTGGGTGTTTCCTGGAGGGTCCATGTAATTTAATCTCTCTGGTTTTATGAGCATTTATCTTGTGTTACTTCTGGTAGGCGAAGCTTTCAATAATCATGCCTACTTTCTAGAATGTTCAAATCAGATTATATATTTAATTTTAATTAGGTTTCTTTTTCCAGCCGACACTGAGAAGTAGATAAAACATTTAACTGCCAACATGCACTAGACCAACATGGTTGATTATGGTCTATAACCTACAATGAAGAAGCCTTCATCCTGCAGTGGATGGATTTGGGCTGATGATAATAGCTACATTTTATAAAATTAATAGTGTTCATAAAATACAAACATGAAATAGTTGTGGATCTGTTAAGACGTACTGTATATATGTACTGACCTATGTAATGGAATTCTCAGTCTTTAGATATGTGACATTTCCTCCCATCAAATAAGAAGACATTATATATCTCATCAGACAAATAATGCTGTCAGAAGTATCTTATTTCAAAATTATTTCAAAATTAGATTTGTAAGATGAAAATATTGTTATAGATGTTAAATTTTACTGTCCCCATTGTCTAGTTTTAACTAGATCATAGTTGTTTAATTGAATAGTACTTAATTGAATATTATCATAACATGTGTCATTACGATGTATAACGTGCATGTTGATGTTAAGAATCATATATCCTGCAATACAATGGGGAAAATTTGGCTGTTAGAAAATTTCTGCCATGGGGTGCATGGCCATTAGAGAGAAAGGACGGGGGGAGGCAAGAGCAGGACCAGGATCAGGGAACAGAGAATGAGAGAGGAAGAGAATTGTATTTCTATGGGCTGATAGACAAATTTTCGAAGCAGTTACTTGTAGCCACCAACCATTTTGCTGATATACTTGTAGAACTTATTTGGAGCTCAGAGGCCTTATTAGAAATAAAGTTGGGGTTAATTAGAAGTACCTTAAATGCAGCTTCCCCTTTATTTTAATTAAAATAATCTTTAGAAATTTAGAAAAAATCTTTAGAAATTCTCCAGCTTTATCAAGTTGGTCAGGAAGCTTTATCAAGTTGACTGAACACTTTTGCTCATGTTGCTTATCTCTGGCATTGATGATGATAGAAAAATACACACACTTATTTTGTCATAGATGATACGTTTAGAAATATGTTCTGGGTAGGTGCCTGCCAAGAATATAAGCTAATTTATGCATCATTTAGAGATAATATGTACAGTATGAATCATTCAGCAGATACATTTCAGTAAATATACAATCACTAATGTCTTCCCATGTCAGAAAATCCTATTATGAGAATTTCTCAAGAAACATCTGGAATTCTTGTCTCTTTGGACAAAGCTTAGAATATTTTACAGTGTATTCTTCTGCATTTTATACAGTTATAATTAAAGTTCAAAACTATAATCCTATATATATTTACCTTGGAGTAAGCTTTGCTGAAGTCTTTGAGACTTACTCCTAAGTACACTTAATGGCCTTTGGGTGTCTTGTCTGAAACTAATCCACAGAAGAAAAGGTGTTTGCATCAAATTTTTGCTTTTTAAGGACCAGGGATCAGTCAAGCAGACTGATCAAACAGGAATTTTAATCTTGGAGGCTTACTTGACTGTTCGTATTTTATAAGGATTTAGTTACTAAAGTTCATGCATGCTGATATCATATATGAATATTAAATTGCACTAATATTATTCAGTCAAATTACCAACAAACCTGGATCCACTGTCCCCTGTTGCTGCCAGAAGGCAGGAACAGAGGAGGTAGTATACGAAGCATAATTATAGAGGAATGTTGACATCCCAGTTTTGCAGCTGCTCATCTTATACATACCCCACCCTTTGGGCAGATTTCAAACTTTTCTATAATTTCATCCTTTCAATTGTATGGATGTACATTAGTTCAACTTGCTGGCCTTCAGAAATTATCCAAGATTTTATGACTTAACATTTCCATTCTCAAATCAAAGCTTTTCCACATTATTGATGCAAATCCCAGGTGCAACAATTTTTCTATCGACAGAAGTGATGTCAATACATAATCTGCCTTCTAGGAAGTGCTTCATCAGCACTTCCAAGCTAGATTCTGGTCTCAGCACAGGCATATTGCTTGCAGCAAATGAATAAAGTTAAAGCATGCTGTTATTGATCAAATACCTTCCTCGGCCAAACAAGGCTGGATAATGTTGAATTTGACATACACATGGACTTCCAGGGAAGAAATGGTGAACTGAAGATGGCTCTGCTAATAGCGGAGCTGATAACTGCAGCAGAATGAAGAGTTGGCAAGTAGACCGGCTCTTTGATAAATCCTCTCTGGACAAGGAGAGGACTTGAGATCGCCCACAAGTGCTCCAGATGGTTGCTCCTTGTGAGGAGACCACAAGACAGCGGTTTCCAGTGGGTTTAGAGCTCTGGGAGACGAGGGAATAACCATCTTGCTGAAACCGCAGTTGGTGCAGTCAGAAGACTTACACATGACTTTTAAGTCCTTTTAAATACTTGTGGCTCATATTTCAACAAATTATTAAGCTTAGTGGCAGATAAAAGAGAAGCTGATAAGGACCAAACATACATTTTACTTGATTCAACTTTTCCTGAATCGGTTTTTAGATAGGAGTCATTGTGATACAAAGGCTATATTTTCACAATACACTGTGGAACAAATAAGCCAACCATGGTTTAACTTTTTTATGAGAACCCAATGTTCATAGTCACTTTCCTCTTCCAGAGCCCAGTGGAGGAGAAAGAATGTAGATACTTCCACTTCTAATTAGTCACATTGTAACTGCTTTTCCCATCGCTTCTGCTTTCCTTTTGCTTTGTAGACTGCTTTTCCCATTGTAACTTTTCTTGAACTTTAGAAACACATTGCTGTCAAGGAAAACAATATGATGAAGATGGAAATGTTTAAAACAATGCTTCTCTGATTATTTTCATTCCTGTATATTAAAGGAAAATATTGCTTAAGTATGGCACTACCTATTAAAGCACTAATATTAAATAATATCTCAATGTTAATGGCAATAGTTATAAAAATATCACATTACAGTTTCCATTTAATTTTTTTTCCTTGTCATAACTCAGTTCAAATACGAATAATAAAAAATCATACTGATGGGAATCCCTGGTTTGAAAATACTCAGAAAACTGCTGGAACATAAGAATTCCTCCTGTTTGGCTAGATTAATTATTGGAGAGCTGGCTTTTAAATGTGGCTATATGCTTCAAGTTATGTTCATAGTTACAACTGGTTGGATCAGAACATGCCCAAATTAAGGCTGCATGATTCTGCTGCATACGATGCCTATCTGTTATAGCTTCAGTGAGATAATAATTACTTGACCCAGATATCTTTGCTTAAGTAATTTTCCATTCCATATCCATTTGAACATTTATATAGTCTTGTTAAGGGAAAAATGATGGCTCAGAATTAGATGTTCAATCCTTGGTATCTCCTAGCAGAGCTGGAAAATTTGTGGCCTGAAATCTTGAAGAGCTGCTCTTAGTCAGTATGCTCTTATACTTTTAGTAGTAGAATATTAAATTGCATCAGAGTCTCAATACTTAAGTGTATTACTTTTTCTAGGTTGAGTACTGTATTTGTCTCATGCTAGGGCACTCTAAAAGACAATATAAATTTGATTTCACCTCCTTTTCATTGAAATGTAATTAAAATTCAATATAGTTAATCTATTTATTCAATTTATTTATATACTGCCATACACATTATGAACTTGTGGTATATTAAATCAAGTATTTGGTACTTCAGCTATTATGTCAAATTAAATATTACAATTTAGCAATAACTTCCAAAGATCCTGGGTGTGGCACTTCAAGGTCTGAGTAGTTCCAGGTAACCTGGAATCTTGGCTTGGGCACCTCTGCCATTGACCTACAAACCTTTTTATTTATACAATGCATTTGGGAAAACTATCAGATAAAGACTAATTGTATTGAAAATCAATATAACAAAGTATATATGCTATATTTGCCCTGAGCAACAGTAATAAAAATGTAATATATGAAGTATATTAATTATGAAAGTAACTCTTTTAAGATTAGGTTCCTATAATTTTAGCAAGTTTTTGCTCCATCCAAATATGAACAATATATCTAACAGCAATTATACCTGCCATCATATAGACCAGGAGTAGCCATCTTTTTCATCTGGGAGCATATTTGGAATTTTGAGCACAAGTGGGTAAATTTTGAGCACCCAGTCATAAAGTAGCTACCATGAGATAATTGCCTCTTGACAAAATAGCTGCCATGATGGACACGGTAAGACACACCACATCCATTTACCAGAAGTTGAACTAGCTTCCCAGGAGCTCGTTTGAGGAAAGGATGTGAACGTCAAGCAATCTAACAGTTCTCCCATTATGATGTGTGATACTTTGTAATACCAAAATCTGATCAACAAGGATTGAATTAAAAGCAATTAAAGGTAACTGGAAAATTGCTGTACTGTGATGGAGTGGAATTATAAAGGCCAGGCTCAGGGAGATAAACATTTTCTTAGGTCGCCAGAACAGCGTGGGAAGAACAAGAGGATGAGACTGGCACCTCCCTGAGGAATTCACACTGTTGTGACTGGTTGACTTTGGGAACTGGGGTTTTAGTCTGGGAAGATTCTTGCTAGAGGTTGTAGCTAATAAACATAGCTGGACTGAAATTACATTGTCTCTTGGAGTTCCTTGGGCTAGGCCTGACATGTACAATCAAACTGCTTCTAATACTGGAACGAGTGAAATGTCACTTAGAGAGAGGGGTCTGTATTAGAAACTGTATTTGAATAGTACGATATTGAAAATGTACCATAATGAAAATAAGAAGTTAATGAAAAATGCATGACTGTTGTTATCGTACTACTTGACCTTATCTCAAGATTAAATGGAAGTCTTAGTGCTGTAATTATGCCTATAAATCAAACTAGCCAAATTGTTACATGGTCATACATTAAAATGGGCAGATAGGAAAACAGACCTACTCAATGGTACTCAGGCAATTGGAGCCAAACACTTTTTTTGGTCAGCATTTTGCATGCTGTGAGTGTTAAACGTGGCCTGTACAACTTGTTACTAATGTTTTATGTCAGCCTTATTTTTCCTACCTTCCTGGGAATGAAAAATAAGTAGTGTAAGCAAACAAAAAGAAAACATTCTGGATTGTGTAAGTGACCTATGCCAATTCCATCTCTATCAGTACATATTGAAAAAACACTGATCTGGTGAATATGCTTTTTTTCCTGATATTCTACAATTATTTCATGAAACCAGTTATACAGTGTAGGAATATCTATGCATTGGTTTAAGTAAAAGGCATTTAAACAAATAGAAAACAGGGTTGTACAATATTCAAGAAGATTTAATTGTTATAGCAATTATTCTGTTTATTCTAAATTATTTTGCTAAATTATTTACCAAATACTTATTGAGAAACTTAAAAACAACAACATCAGAACTATGAGAATGATAAAAGCATAAACCATTGAATTATGGATTTGAAATAGCTACTTACTTGCTGGGCTGCCATAAAATAAACCCTGCATAGTTCAATATGTAACTCAGGAACTGTGATGGAATGGACTTATGAAGGCCATGCTCAGGGAGATAAGCGTGTTCTTAGCCCCCAACAGGAGCGTGGGAAGTTCAAGAAGATGAGGCTGGCACCTCCCTAAGGAATTCACGGTGTTGTGGCTGGCTGGCTTGGGAACTTGGGTTCAGTCTGGTGAGATTCTGTCTTGAGGTGGAAGCTAATAAACGCAACAGAACTGTATTTGCATTGTCTCTTGGAGTTCTTTGGGCTGAACCTGACAGAAACTACTCATGGTCTGGAATGCTATCTGAATTAGACAACACCTGGTGTCAACAACAATTTGTCATGTTAGTCCTTCAGAATGAGAAATATCAAAGTAGTGATAATCAGGACATACCAACTCATCTTTAAAAAAGCTGTATTTTGTAAACAAAGATTAAGAATCACAGCACCACCAACTGCAACCTCATAGGAGTTCCCAACCTTTGCAGTGCTTTGATTCCCTAAACTTTAAAATAGGCTTGATCTTTCCAATCAACCTGATATTCCAAATTCAGGAACCAAAATAGTGCAATTTAACTAGTTCAAAATTCTTAAGAAATGCTGCAGTTTTGGAATGTAAGACTGAAAGGAAAAAAAATCTCTTACTATATGTAGAGAGATTTCTTTGAGATGGACTCCATTTCTTGATAATAAAAAGTTAGAAACGTTGGCCCTAGTTGCGTTCATCTGATTATGGGTACACAAATGGACTGTAGGCTTGTCCAGGCAGAATGGGGAAAAATGTGGTTTTGGCTTAGTTCTAATGTGCAAAAATTTAACAACCTATTTGTAGAACCAACTAAACTAGCCAGATAACATCCCTGCTTGTAATGCTTGTGTTTTGTTATGCTTGATACCTAGAAAAATTAATCACATCTATATTACAGTTGGATAGCTTGAATGCTCTCTGTCCATAATATTTTTGCTGATGTCAGCTTCAAATTTTGATGGGCTCTGGACAAAATGGCCAGGATTCTCTCTCCCTAAATATCCCATTTTCTATTACTTCCCCTTTGTTTGTCATTCCTATTGACTTGCCTCACATTATCAACCACATGTTTTTATTGTCTTGTTTTCATGTTTTAAAAAATTTGTAAACTGCTCAGAGTCACTGGGAGCTGGGTGGCATATACATTTAATAAATAATAATAATCAACTAGAATGATAGAATCAAATGAACAGAGAATGGTACTCCTTCACTTACTTCTGTCTCTGCTTTTTCATTTATTCAGAGATAGTAAGTGAACAATTCATGAAAGTAATTAGAACAAGTAGCATTTGAGGAAACGGCTGTAGTTTTCAGAAGTTGGTTAGGTGGGCCTTTATAAATGCCTGATACAGCCCATATCAGGTGACACTCCAGATAGCTGCCAATAAACTCAAATAATTTAAAAATAGATAGCTGATTAAAATAATATAGAACATTAGAACATTTAATTGTCAATTTCTGATCTATTTTTTGTTGATTCCTGCAGTTGAAGAAAAATGTTGGGTATGGCGGAAAGGAATAAATGCTATTACTGTTTTCTGTGCAATCATTTGAATTTATTGGTATTTATCTGAAGTTTGAGGCTGAGCAACAACTAAATGCTACAAAATATACTATCAGATTTAGCAAGCACAGTCAAGACTCTGGAGTTATAAAATTCAAGGAAAACCTAAAGTTGTCTTTTATGATCTAGCACTGGAGCCTATCATTCTGTTTTACAAAAGTGATTCTAGAAAGTAGGATGTATGCCTCATATAAAAGTGATTTCTGCAAACAATTCTTTTCAAAACAATCAAAGTCTCCTGAGATGGAAGAAATACTCAGATGTGAATGCAGTATCCTGCTTCTTTTAAAATACAGGGGCAACGTAACAATTCTTACAGCATAATCCCATTCAGGCCTAAAACCTAATCAATGCATAAAGCATTAAATTGCTTTAATCAATCAATGCATAAAGCAAAGAGAATCAAAAGGTAACATTTATATCTTCTTTTCAACAATTATTGAATAGACAAGGGATTTTGCAAAATTAAAAAAAAACTAGAAAAAGCAATAGAATACATATTATACTCATACTCATACACAGACATGCACACTTTTCATTATCCATACTTTCACATTTGGATTTTCTGCCTACCATTGCTGTACAGGATACCAATCTCACCGCCCTAGGGGTGGATCTTAACTATTCACAGAGTATTCTAGCAGAATAAGAAAACAGTACTTAAGGTGCATATATTATTTCCTTGCTGCTAGATTCTTTCTCCTTTCTCCTTTCAAAAAATAGCTGTCCTTTCAGAGTGCAGTGGAATACATAGATTATTTCAAACGACCTACATATGGCAGTTCAATTGCTGATTACTCCAAATGTCCATGAACAAAAATGAAGTTGCTGGTCTTTTTCAATAAATAATAGACAAGAGTACCTTGGGGTAGAGGACACACATTTTGTACCTGGGCAGTTGTGCCTGACTACCAAATGTATGGTGTCAGCTGACCTTCTGAAATTAGCTGCGGCCTAGTTGTCTCTAGATAGATTGATGCAACAAAGAGGAAGAAAGTCTTTTGTATCTCTGATAGCTGTGCAAAAGAATAACATTTGACAGATGTACAGTTTGCAATTTCATAGCCCTGCAGGATGAGAAATTCTGCACTGAGTCCATGTATTTAAAATATTCTTTCAGAAATCCTAGTATCATGTTTCAAAGTTGATGCTTTTCTTTTCTTTTTTTATCAGTCTGTTACAGAAAGGAATTATATAAAATAGGTTGAGGCTGAACAAGTACTTTTAATTCCCTCAACATGAAATTATAATAGGTTTGGATTTTAAATAGAAAATGTACTATTTAATAGAAGCTCTTCCAAACATTATCTACCCCCTTCTATATTATACTGAAAATGTATCAATTCTAAAATCTTGATTTGCAAACTGATATTAATTTATTCCTTAATTTTGTTCTGATCTTCTCCAGAGCTTTTCTCAATATTTGCTAATACATTAGCTGAATATTGTACATCAGTTTGACATCCTATGGTATCAGCTTTCAGTATTTGTTGATGACTGGTACTATTTAATAGTTGTCACACAATGTGTCTTACCAGTATTTGGTAGCTCAGCTGCAATGGTATCTTTAATATATCATATGCCATGATATTTAATATCCACAATACTTAATAACTAACATTTGGTGATTAAGTTTGGTTGCATTTAATAATTGACATGCAAATGACATATTGTACATGATGCCAGTTAACAGTTGACAGATTATGAAATTTAATATTTGATATCAGCCTAAGTACTCTATGAACACAACTAAATTAGAAAATTTGAATCTGCACTTGAAATGTTACTGCAGTTGGACATTTTGTTGTTGTTCAGTCGTTAAGTCGTGTCCGACTCTTTGTGACCCCATGAACCATATCATGCCAGGCCTTCCTGTCCTTCACTGCCTCCCTGAGTTTGCTCAGTTTCACGCTCATTGCTTCAGTGATGCTATCTAACCATCTCATCCTCTGCCGCCCTCTTCTCCTTTTGCCTTCAATGCAGTTGGACATAGTGTCTTCTAAATATTTGTGAACAGTAGTTTCAGCTGTAAACTAAAAAATATGTTAAATGTTTTGGTCCATGGGGGTGGAAGGGGAATCCAGGATCTGGACCAGGGAATATCTTTATTAAACTGGGATTAACTAGTATGGTGCCCAAAACATTCATAGTATTGTGTTTTCAGAATTCCAGTGAATAGGTTGAATGTATTAGTTAGCAGCAGGTGTTGCTGATGTCATATTAATGTAGAGCATTCAGGGGCTACAATGAATTTATTAATTTGTTAGATTTATAACCAATTATAACAATTCATTAGATTTACAACAAGTTGTTCAAGGTTACATACGTAGAACTCTTTTTTTCCATTTTTCTCTGCAACCACAACTTGTGTGTTAGGTTGGATTAAGAGAATGTGGTTCACCCAAAGTTGCCCAGACAGCTTCTATGGCTGGGAGTAGACTTGAACCTAGGGGTCCCTGGGGGGTCAATCCCACAACAAAACTACTATAACAGGGTTCTTCAACCTCAGCAATTTTAGGTGGGTGGACTTAAACTCCCAGAATTCCCCAGCCAGCCATGATGTTGAGTTGAAGTCCACCCATCTTAAAGTTGCTGAGGTTGAGGAACTCTGTACTATAGCACCTTACTCTCTTTTTAAAAATTGTTGTGTTCCCACACACATCAACTCTGATACTGTAATGGACAGAAAACACTCTAAGCAATTTCTTCCTTTCATGCTCCTATTTCTTATACTTTTCAACTAGCATGATCTTCATGCTATAGATAATATGGAATTCTTGGTGCAATTTCTAAACTCTCTCCTTCAGAAAGCATCTTCAATTAGTTGTTACTCTTACATGAAATTCCAGTTTTTACATGCAAATTTATATCACTCACTGATACAGTTGATGAGTGACAGAGAGATGAATACAAGAATTTAATTTGGAAATGTCAGAATAGCAGAGTTATTGTTGTGTATCTCATCTGGAAGCATGTTTTTTGCAGATATTTGGCTTGCTCCTCTTAAATGAGCCATTTTTTTCCCCACTGTAGCCACTGTTCCTTTTGAAGGCCCTAAAGATTCTCTTCCAGGCCTTCTCATCCTAATTTGCTTCTTTCCACATAACTGGTCTCACATCTCATTCCTTACTACCATGATCCTTTGGCAATCTTCCATGGATCACTCCAGTGGCTCATTTTCTCCTTACAGTCTGCAACTGCTCTTGCTCCTCTTTTTAGTTTCTACCTTCCGCTGTTGTTTTGTACTTTCATACATGACACATTTCAGCTGGAGGTTTTCAGATGGTAATTTCTTTTCCAATAATCTTACCTGCCGTTTTGGTATAACTTCTTATTCTCAGTTTAAGTTTCCTGTTTTAAATATGAAATTATAATTGAGAGACAGGAGATTGGCAAGCATTACTAACCCATACAGGTTAAATATTTCACACTGCCATACATCAGAAATGTCTCAGAAACCACCAACAGACTATTACAACCATATGGCATCTCTGTAGCACATAAACCAACAAAATCACTCCAAAACACCCTAAGTAAACCAAAAGACCCAGCAGCCCAAGAAGAAAAAGCAGGACTCATCTACAACATACAGTGTAAGGACTGTAACAAACACTATGTAGGACAGGCAGAAGACTAGCAGAACGCATCCATGAGCACCAACTAGCAGTCAGAAGACATGATGAAAATTCCTTAACCTCACAACACATGGACAGACTCAACCATAGTTTTAACTGGGAAACTGTCAGCATTTTAGACCAAGCTAAATCCAAATATGCAAGAGAATTCTTGGAAGCCTGGTATTCAGACAGGGCAGCAATTAATAGACACATAGAGATTAACAGCATCTACATACTATTCAAAAGAGACAAAAGACCAGAAGATCGCCTCAGCAATCAATCACCAGCAATCATCACCCAGATAAGCAAAGGTTGCCACCAGGCACACAATCAAGCAGCAAACATATGCCAATCAAAGAACTACCAGAGGAGCAAAACAAACCCCCCACCAGCACTGGCAAGGCAGGCCACAGCACATAAATAGAGAGCAAACCCCACCCCATTTTAGCACTGAAGGTGTTACCTAGCCGGCTAATGAAACATTTGCAAGAAAAGAACCAAGCTCAGGGAACCCCAAGGACTCCACAAATATTTCATATGGTATCCACTAGATTAGATGAAGAATGTACTTAAACATCTTCAGATTTATAAAGATTTCACATTAGGGTTAAATAATCCAACATATTTAAATCTCTGATAGTTCAAAGATTATCACAATACTATCTGTAGACCAAAAACAAAATTTGGTGGCAGTGTTTCCATCCCAGAGTTTTCTCCCTGCTTCCTCAGAATTATTTTGTGTATAGCTCTGGCTACTCTTATCAGAAAAAGAAAAATATAAAATTTGTACCTCAATTAGTACTATATCAGGGAACCTATTGCCATGCAGAAAGATCTCTGCTTAGGATGCTAGTTGCCATTCTATTCCATTTCCTTCCTTCCCCCCCCCCCCCCCCCAATCCTACAAAAAAATCTTTTTCATCCTTTTCTATCCTTTTCCATCCCTTTTTGGTCTCTGACTATAAAATACATACATACATACATACTGATTAACTAACAAAGTCAACCCACAGTTTTTAGGTCCTTAGGATTTTCCTGAAATCCTTTCTCCAATCTGGTTGCCTGCCTTTCACATCAGTTTGCGTTCCATGCTCACTGAGCATGTTCAGTCATCATGAGCAGTCTTTTTTGTCCCCTCATATTTTCTTAATGTTCTTCTGCAGATGTCTAATGCCCTCCTCATGGTAGAGATGTCATACCTCCTTGGACAAATCCTTATTTGAGGACAGATAGCAATGAGGATAACTGATCAGTAGATCCTAAAGCGTCAAGCTCAGCACAGAAATGACTTCCACCATTTCTAACCTGATAACTGGGTTGTGACATTGCTGAAACTATACACCATCCAAGTTCATAAGAACACCGGTGAAGCAAAGTAGAGAGTTAAAAAGGAAGAGACAAAGGAGCATCAGATTTCAGAGAAGAGCACTGTGTATAATGGTCTTCCCAGGAGTCAAGAAGTCCTGAGTAGTCTTGCTGTGTGATTCAGGACAATTAATGTTGGCACAGCTTGTGTAAAGACCAGGAAGTTTCCTACATAAAAGCCTGTGCCTGAATCAGCTCTTTCATTGGAAGAATGCCAGTATTACTCATCTTGAGCCTTGAATTTTGTAACTGACTTTCTGGACAACATAATCTTCTATGGTAGATAGATAACGTCATGCCTTGCTATTTATATTTTACATGTTAGCTTGAACTCTGGATATTTCCTAGCCTATTCTATTGTGAATATTCTTGATAATTCAACTTCAGACTGTTTGCTTATGCTTTATTAAAAAAAAAAATCATTCTAGAAATGTAAGAAAGGTGTAAAATGCTGTTTTAGCCCTTACATATCTACACTTGGAGAATTGTAATTGTTATTAATATGTGATTATTTCAAACGTTTGTGGTCTAATTTCACAATACTAAAAGGAAATGTAAAAAAGGCACCACAACTGTTTTAAGGCTTCAGAAGACTATGTAGTCTCCATACTAGCATTCAATTATGCTCAATCATGGATTTGTGTTGTTAAAAAACACATTTTTTTTGTTGCCATATAGCAACTTTTCTTTTCAAATGTACATTTTGAAAAGTTTTATCTGAACTATACATTTAATGGATAAGGTCTTCATGCCAAGGAATTTGTCATAAAATTTGTGAGAGCTACAAAATCTGAAAAACCCACACACAGTGGTTCCAAAGACTAGTGAGATTCAAAATGCCAACTGAACTAAATCCTAGAATATTCCAAATACTATTGCAAATCTGTGTTTTAGAGGCAAACTATACGTTATATACCAATGTGTATATAAAATTCCTTATTTTTAAGAACACTCAGCAGTCATGAGTAACTATAATATTGAGTTCTACTCAGGTATGTTTTTACAAAGCCAGGCTGCTCTCTCCTCTGCACACCTGTTTGGGATGCCAGGTAACAGAATGCCTCTCAGTTTCATGAGCATGTCAAACTGAATGTGAGCTTAATAATAATGTATAAATAATACTATTTATTTCACTATCATTCTGGGTCCAGTGCACTAATTACTTCCATTTCCCCTTTCAAATCGAACTGCTTCAATTAATTCTATAGCATTAGGATCATCCCCAAAAGCGGATGATGTAGTTATGTCATTTGGTAAATGCAACATTCGTAACAGCTTGTCTTCACTTTACAGAACTTTCTATTAATCTCCTTAGATAAATTATTTTATTTTAGTTGGGAAAGGAGGAGTGAATAATAAAAGATGCAGAGGTTTCCTCTCCCAGAGCACTGAAGAAACAGAAGGATAAATATACTTTTATGTCTGGAGACAGATACTCCATTTCACTGTGGATAATGATATTTATCTGTTTATCTAGATGCTCAAAGATTTATTCCACAGGATCAGCACTGAAACAAAAGGAACTGCCTCAGAGCAAGCAACTTTGAAAATCAGCCCCTGAGCCGCAACGCAGTGTTAAGCCCAGCCCTAGCCCAGCCCAGCAGCCAGGCCGGTCGTGCCTCGTCAGCAGCAGGAGCAAGAAGATGGCGAAGGTCAGATGGGGCTTGGGAGCGCAGGGTGGCAGGGTAGTGAGGGTGACTGAGGCTGGATATGGACTGGGGTGACTGTGGCTTCCTGGAGCATGGCAAGCAGCCCCAGAACTGCATAGTTCTGGGGCTGTTTGCCACCCTGCAAGGCAGGGTGCAGGGCAGCCAAAAAGACAGAGATGGGGGGAGATAGATAGGTGGGAGGAGTTGGAGGCAGTCCCTTACCTTACTGAGGCTTCAGGCTGGGAGGGACCAAGCCCAGAATGGCTTGGATTTGGGTGGGTCCTTGGCAAACTACTGGTGGAATTCACTTAATGACTACAAGCGAGAGTGCTGGGATTGCCATTGCTAAGCGATGCAGTCACATGACATTTCGTTTATGACTGCATTTCTTAGCAATGGAAATTCCCATCACAATTGTGGTCGTAAGCCGAGGACTACCTGTACTTTGTAGGCCATCCAATAATCAAAATTGGTAGTCTGTCCTATTTCATAGGTTGAAAGTCCCACTGTTTAGTGTCACATGCCAATGATTTAAAAGTGCTATGCTTCAAATTTGGAAATACAAGTTATCTCCTTTTTTAATCAATAGACAATGCAAAATGAAACCATAATGACCAAGTCTGGACAACTGCAGTTTGATATATTCATAAAGATATAGCATGCAACTTTTTCTGAAATATTCATAGATTAAATAATCATGATATTGTTTTACTTTGACTGATATTTGTCTAGTTTGTGACTTTTCTTACAGATGTTGTTAAATTCTGAGTTTTAAGGCACTTATACTATGGCAGGATTATTGAAATGAATGAGTTTTGTCCCAAGCAAGACTTTGTACTAAAATAGAAATTGCCAACCACTTGTTAATTTAATTATCCTAACAGTAAGGGTTCTATTACTATATATTTATGCTATTTTGATCTTTGTGTTCCCCTGCTATTATAACTGGCAGGCTTACTTTATTGTCCTTGCTATAAGTAGGTTACAAATATATTGGGCAATTACAGTGTTAAAGAATAAACAAATCATTTTATCACTGCATTATGCTATTGAAATGTCAATAATTCAAAAGAGAGTATTCTCTGGCTTGATGTTAAATCTTTTCTATTCTTATATATTAAATATTATATAGTTGCAATTATGTAATATTCACATGTTAAAATGCTTCTCTGAAATTTAAATAACTGAAATACCTAAGTCCTTTTTTCTTTCCAATCCCAATAAATTGTCATATTAGAGTTTCTGTTTCGCTCTTTATTAATGGCTGAAAGCATTTTACATCTAGCTGGTGATGGAATTTTTTCATTCAAATGGGATTACTTTTACAAAGCACTTTGGGAAAAGAGAATCTAACAATGAATAAATGTATTTTACTTACTGCCCTATGCCTATGCAATCATTTATAATGAAAAGGTCTCTACTAGCTACATGAACATTTCTTTTCTTGTGGTTATTTTCATAACATTGAGGGAGAGACTACAGCCATATCTGTTGCCCCCATCCAAAGAGTCTCATCCCCACTATTGACTATACACTGGAGCTTGTTATAGAGCAGTTTTTCTCAACCTTGGCAACTTTAAGCTGTATGGACTTCAACTCCCAGAATTCCCCAGCCAGCATGGGAGTTGAAGTCCACACAGCTTAAAGGTGCCAAAGTTGAGAAACACTGCTATAGAGGTAGTCCCCAGTTTAAGATGGAGTTCCATTCCCAAGGTCTGTCCTTAAGTCGAATTTGTATGTAAACCGGAACAGTATTATTGTATAATACTGTATAAGTAGTATTGTGTAATGAACTCAAACCATTGTGTATTTAACTTGAATCATTATGCATTTAACTTGAATTTTGCTACAATAAGCTCCATTCTTAGCTACGGGTCGTCCATAAACTGGTGTTCTTAACCCAGGGACTACCTGTATATAAGTTCTCCCTGGGATTGGAACCATTCCTATATCACAAAGGATCCATAAACTTTATGTGAGAATAAATAGTGAGGTGGGGGATTTCAATACAGCACAATGCAACTTGTTGGAAGACTTCCAAGTAACAGAAGAAACCCATGTGTTGAGCAATTCATGTATAGCTATTTCATAGAGTTCTTACCAGTTTATTTCTCTGTTAAAATGTGTGAGTTGCTCTGTTATGAGAATAATTACAAATTAGACTCATGTTCTCTGCCTAGAATGTTACCTTTTAGGCATGTACATTGGTTTATTCTAGCATTTGTTTATTACAGGCTGGTCTATAAACCTGGTCTTTTAAAATGATAATCATTGTCAAGGGAGAGTTTACTGATGGAATTGATGAAATGCAAGGTTCTGTACTGAGTGAGCTTCCAGGATATAGGATGTAGCTGTCTCAAAACAAAACTCTTTAACAAGTATTTTTGATACACAGAAATATTACAAAATTTTTCTTAGTAATATTTAAAAAATCCTTGACAATGTTTGTAAGCTGCTCTATCTTAAATTGCTAAAAGAGGCAATTCAGGGAAAGGCGATTCATAACTCTGTATGAATCTTGGGAAAATATGGTGGTATCAATGGAAAATAAATTAATAAATAAACACCAATTGTCCTATTGTCTGAATACAGGAGTGTGCGTATGTCTCATCTCTAGCATTAATTACTCAGAAACAGCTGCTTCATCTTAATATATCCAGAAACATTGCCTTTGCACATCAATACAAATACAGAGGATAAAAAGCTAGGATAAAAACCAGAACCGCATCTTTGCAGTGACTAAGATAATTCTTTTCCTGCATAAAGGACCATCTGCATCTTTATGCATTAGAAAGTGTCACTGAACTGGTCACTTTTATTCTGAAATAAGCCACTGTAGCAGCACGATTTGGAAAGTGTTCTTTTTTTTTGTCAGAAGCTGTGCCTTCAGAGAAGAAACTTCTTCAACTACATCTTCTATGAAAGGCTGTCCAGTCCATGTCTAGTGAAAAAATAAAAGACCGTAAGAGGGAAGGACAAGAGAAGCCTTAACACATCTCATCAGCAGGCTGAGCAGGTTCATAGGTTTCTTACCCACAGTCTTCCATAGTATGGTGAGATGTACTGTATTTGCTGTTCTGATAGAGCACTTTCTATACAATTTGTATCTCTACATATGAATTATTGGTGACCTTTTTTGTCAGCGTCTCTAAGATGACAAATGTAAGAGGCTATCCTGTGTTACCAAGGAATAAGAAATAAATATTAAGCAAAAAGAGCTTGAATTTGAATATTTTTATTACGGTCACTAACCAGAATTGCAAATAAAAACACATTAAAAATAAAAATAAAATAAAAACAAAACAAGATAAAATAAAATAAAATATTACAATTTACAACTAAAAAGAGTCTGTTATTTGCAAAAGAAAAATAAGAATTGTAGACCCTCATATCTTAACATTAATATTAATGGGCCCAGACAATTGGCAGAAGATGCAAAGAGTGAAACGTTTGCTGGTCTGTCCTTTTCCTCTCTGTGATCCCTTCCCAGATCAGTGTTTTTCTCCTGTCTTTAGCAATGGAAATCAGACTTCTTGAGCAGAGATCCTAGGAGTGAAGGTGAAGCTGGCTACTGCAGCCTTTGCAACAATTCTGCTCAAGGTTGCGGGTTGCCGACTAGCTGTACAGCAGCCTTTCCCCATCATGACAGTGCTTCCCAGAAGCCTGCTTGCCAATCAGCTGGTGAGCTGCGCTGGGGAAGAACAGTCCACATGTTGATCTGTGGAGCACACAGCACCTGCTCTGCAAAAGGCCAATTATGATACTGCCTTAAATTTTGCTGTCTCGGCAAACATATTTACATTGATTTCTGGTATATTCAATCTGTCATTTCAGATTTAATGACATGAAGAGAGAGGGAAAGTTGTATACTGTAATGTAGGGAAACGGAATAACCTGTTTAGCACATTTCTGAAATGATTCTTACCCTATTGGGTGTAATTCCACCCCTCCTTCCCTCCTTCCTTCCTGGCTTAGCTTTTAGTATTTCAAAACAATGTTTGCAGAAAGTGATAGATGAAATACTAGGCTTATTAACAATGAAGAATGGCTTCTAGAAGATTTTAATGATCGCCACCTAAAATAGCCAAGAAGTGCAATGAATGAAAAGTGATCGTATAATTTAAAAAGAACAGGTGTCCCCTTTTATTTCTGAAAGGGAAGAGAGAATGTGAAAACTATAAATCATTCTCTTTGACTTCCATAAAAAGACTTCCATAAAAGGGAGCAAAATGTCAGAAAGATCTGAAATTGCTTTTCAGTTTTAGTTGTAAAACTAGTATGGACTTCAGCTCTCAGAATTCCCCAGTCAGCATACTGGCTAGGGAATTCTTGAAGTTGAAGTCCACATATCTTAAAATTGCCAGGTTTGAAAAACATTGCTCTAGACAGAGACTTTTCTATTCAGAGAGTTGTAATCGCAATTCATTTGTGGGGGGCGGGGACGGGGACAGGGATGATGTAGGGCAGGGGTAGTCAACTTGCAGTCCACAGGCCATCTAGAGTCCCTCATCACCCTATCATACTTCAGCATCCTGAGATTGTGCTTCTTAAATCTGACATGACAATGGTTGAATAGTGGTAATTTCAATCTAGGGTTTTTTGGCTTAGTTTGAGGGTGGGAATGGAGCAATTTTTCTCAAAGATGCTTGTTCCCCCCATTTCCACATTTAAAGCCAGCTGCAAAACATTAGCTATGCTCTTCTGTTGATTTGAAAACATTTCTGGATGGCCTTTTACAGAAAATCCAGAAGGTTGGGTATCTGGGTTGTGGCCCCATCATTGGCAACCCTTTAGGAGATTAGTATAGGTGATATTGAACCAGACTGATCACTTGATATAATGCAATGTCCTGTGTTCCTAAGAATACAGGATACTAGCATGGATTGTCTTTGTGTGATGCAAAAAGGCCACGTAGTGGATTATGCTAATCTCCCTTACAGAAATGTCAGGTTCAGCCCAAGAACAGCAATGAGGCAATCCAATACAGTTCAGTTCCTTTATTAGCTTGCACCTAATAGACAAAATCTCACCAGACTAAACCTATGCTAAAGCAGCTAGTGGCTATAACCCATGAGACTCTAGGGAGGGGCCAGCCTCATCCTCTTCGTCTTCCCACGCTCTTGCTGTGGGCTGAGGAGGCACTTGCCCTGGAATGTCTCTCCCCCCTCCTGACAACCTTGAAGTTCCATTCCAGAATCTTCCCCACTCATGCCATCCTTTACAAGAAACCACCATATGAAAATGCTTTTTTCCAGCAATTTCTTTGGGGCTAGCTTTGATTGGCATTTGGGACTGACTTCTTTGACAATTTTGGTAGTTCTGTGGCATATAAATTTTCCTGTTATGAAAATGGAATGGGAGAAGAAAGCTCATCAACTATTATTTGCTTATTTTTTTGTTAGATTTACAACCTGACTTTCCTCCAAGACCTGAAGGTGACTTACGTGGCATTCTCCATTCATTTTATTATCATAACTGCAACCTATGAGTTTCCATACCCAAGAATGATCTGGAATCTGAGTCTCCCCAGTCCTAGCTTAATATTTTCACTGCTATGCCTGCTATTTCAAGAGCATATAAGAGGAGAAGGGTAGACAACTAGAGGGGGAAAGGTTCTGCAACTCATGAAGTCTAGCCTTTAAAGGACATAAGCTTGATCTTCAGGTCTGCCTGCCTGCCTAATCAACCATTTTCTAAATTGCATTTTCAATGGATTGCTTGTAATCCCAAGGATGAATTTAGTTTAAAATATGTTCATTCTTTCAAAACTGGTTCTTTTGAAGCAAATGCTTGAAAAATTAGGTATCTACGAGTCTTCGAATTGTTTCCTCTACCCCAAAGGAATGGAAAACTGCATCTTGGGTGGTATAAAGAAGTTAAACTAATTAACTGAAAGTAGGCATCAATATGCAGATTCAAATTATGATGAAAGCCCAGATGTTCAGGTCTTAGTCCTTTGCTATAGTCTATTTAGACTGTACTTGATTACATTACAGTCAGTATAAGCAGGTGATTTATGAACTCTTCCCAAGCTTTACCAGCACATGTCATCTCAGGGGTGGAACTGTGAGCAGGATATCCTTCACAACAGGAAAAGGAATGAGTTATGCTAATTTCAGGATGATAATGGTTGAAAGGACCAACACAGAGTTGTTTCAAGGAAATGTTCCAACCCCTCCCCCCTTTTTCAGACTTTAGCCTTGCTATCTGCTACAGGACACCACAAGCTCTTCACTGATATGACTTTCTGTACATAAGAACTAGATTGATGGAACCCTTCTATGAGCAAAGCATTTCTATTTCCACCCCACTGTAATCAAGCTGGCAATCAAGTTTGTTCTTTCCATTACTATCCTCGTTTTACACTAGAATGTATATTTTCTCTTTCATCTTAAAATTACTTACTATTTCTTATTATTTATCTGCTGATGCAAAACTCTCTAAAGGTTTCTTAAGAACATACAGGCACACATACACATGAACAGATAAGTTGGTTTGGGTCTTTGCAATCTTGCATTCAGGTTACTAGTTCTCTCGTTTTAAAATCACATGCTGGAGGTCAAATATATAAGTCCCCACAACTTCAATCTTAAAAAAAAAAAAAAGACAGTCCAAAATTGAGCCACAACAGTATCAGAACTTTTCTTCTAGCTAGCCATCAGCTTGGTCAACTGGAGAGCAGTGTTCAGAATGAACAGTGACACTTAGATAATCTACTAGTAAATTATTTACTTTGTCCCGCCAGAGGGAAAGGAAGGAATGATCCAAGACTTTGTGACTGGAACAGAGACAATCTGAAGCTTTCTATCTTGAAGGAATAATGTACCTCTTAAGTAGATTTCTGCTTGGTCCCAATCTAGCTACTTCAGAGTTTCATTCCATCTTTTTATTTTAAAGTTTTCAGGTGCAATGTGAACTCTTGTTTCTAAAATAATAGTCCATACATTACAGCAATTAAAACAACTTGTTGCTCTCCTTATGAGTGATAAACGTTGGAACAACATGAATGCTGAGGGAAAACTCATTTTTCAGCTAGCCCAATTAAACGGAGGGAATGTTGACATATTTAAGAAGCTACTTGTGCACAAAGAAAATGTATTAACTGTTTTCAACACAGAATACGCAGACAATATTGCAGCATTATAATACAGTGGAACCTCGGGTCACGAACGCTTCTGTTCACGACCAATTCGGGTCACGAACAGCACCGTTTGCAAAATTTTGCTTCCGTTCGCAAACTCCGCATCGGGTGACGAACAGGATCCGTGGCCATTTTCCCTGCTGACACACGTGGTCGTGGCTTCCTGTAGGGAGGGGGACTCTCCCTCCAAACAATAACCGCCTCCCCACCCACCTTCCTGTCCTCCACGCCAGAAGTCGCCTCAAGCAAGTTTAGCATTCTCTCTCTTTGTACTATACTGTACTGTACTTTGTGTCATATTTTTGTGGTTTAAAAAAAAATACATATGGTTCAGAACGGATTAACCATATTTACATTGAACATTATGGGAAAATTTGATTTGGGTTGCGACCAATTCGGGTCGCGACCAGAGTCATGGAACGAATTAAGTTCATGACCTGAGGTACCACTGTATTTCTTTCTGAATTGTTAAGATCCTTAAGGAAGAGACTTGGGGCTTTTCTTGACTTGCTCCCAGCCATGGTATATAGAAGCCCTGGCAACCTTTTTTTTTTTTTTTTGGCCTCTCTCTCTCTCATCTATCTATCTATCTATCTATCTATCTATCTATCTATCTGTCATCTATCTATCATCATCATCTTTTTTTTTTTTTACCTTCATTTCAACCCCAACTGAGATGGGGTTTAAAGTCAATAATAGTTGTACTGGTGTTATTGTTTTCCCTTTTTTTTTTTTGTCTGCGCTCAGTCATTACTGACCCTGCAGTGACTGCCTGGACGAGTCCTTGCAGTTTTCAAGGCAATTGTTTTTCGGAAGTGGTTTGTCAGAGCCTCCTTCCTAGAGCAGAGCCCAGCTGGCGAGTGCAGGAGGCGGGGTTTCCGTTGCTTCGCGCCCTTTTCGGGCGAGCGCGGTTTCGCACTTACCGGCAACTGGTCCCGTCTCTCTGTGCAAGGCGCTGCCAGCATTTTTCCTCCCACCGGAGTGAGAGTCCCCATTTATCTACTCACGTGAGTTTTCAACCTGTTGGGTTGACAGGAGCTGGGGAGGAAACAGGAGCTCACCCTATTAACGCGAAGGCTGGACTTGAACCGCCGAAGCGTCAGCCATTTCTGGCCGGCAACTTTCAGCGTCACTAAGCTGCTGCGCCACTGCGTCCCTTTTTAGCAGGCAATAAATCATGATTATTTTGCAGTGTTGGCTTTCTCTTTGCTGGGTAACTTAGTTGTGAGAAAAAAACCCTAAAGGTCAGACATCCTGCCTAGGGCTGATTTCTTGGTTCAAATTTAGTACATCAGTCCAGTGGCCCTGGAAGAGTCTAGACCTCAGCATCAAGACCAGCCCAATTGAGCTACCATCTGAATCCAGTGGATCAGTGGAATCCAAGACTGGTACATCAGGACTTCTGGACATTCACACATTAAGGCTAAGACCTAGATTGGTAATATAATTGGTTATTTGGGTGTAGCATAAGTTGAGAGTTGTACTGAATCTTCTATTGCAATTAACAGATCTTCTGAAGCCTTGAGTCTACCAAGGTTGATTTAATAGTGCAAATATACTTCTTATTTGCTGCAATTAGTTCTTTGACAGATAAATTCAGCTATGGCAACTTAAAACATGGCCTAGCCCTATCATGAAAGTGTTGAATTTTGCTCTTATTTTGCTTCATGGTTATGATTATTTGTTTTCTGTCTCATGGAACTTTCTGATGAAATTTTATATAGTAGGGCTGTCTTCTAATGCTGTGAAAGAGGCCCTGCTGGAACTTCTCTGCTTGTTCTGTCTTCCTTGGTCCTAATTTGTTATGATTTATACAAAAGAAATCAAGAAAAAAATTGCTTCTGGTTTGTTATTCCCCTAGCCCCTTGATGGAAATGTTTCTAGTATTCCAGATAGCTCATCTTATTAAGGGTGTCTTATTTAGGAAAAGAGAAATGATTGAGCAGCACATTATTGGCTGCAGCACACTGCAGCTCCCATGATCTTTCTTCATTGGTTATGCTGGCTAAGGATGATGGGGAACTGGAGTTCTGCAACATCTAGAACCTATGTGCAGTCATCTTTGCAGTAAATTACACCAACTGAAAAGTCTGCAATATATTATGTAGACAATCTGTACATGCCATATTTGAAAATACATATGATTTTTAAAATTTGTACATTATTCATGCTTCTTATCTGCATCAACCACATGCCTGTATATGGAAATCAGTCTTGGAAGCTTATCATATTTTTTTTTATATCAAGCCACTGTCCAGGATGAGTACATTTGTCAGTTTCAGCACTCTTTAAAAAACAAACAAATTATTCTATTGTATAGTTTAGACTAATTATCTCATTATCTGATCAGGTTATTTTCTTATTATGAATCTTGTGCTTATCTATATAAACATTCTTGCTCAGATTTGTATGTGTGTGGTAAGATGATTAAAGTAAGCAAAGACAGAATAAGGGCTGGTGTTTGAGATCCCCAATTAATATCCCTGGTAGCACCTTAAGAATTTGTAATGTATTTGCAAATTATTCACACACATTTCTTGCTTTCTAAACAACTTTCTAAACTAAGAATTTGTAATGTATTTGCAAATTATTCACACACATTTCTTGCTTTCTAAAACAACTTGCTTTCTAAACAAATTGATAGAATAAGAACCCCGATTAACCAATCTCCACAGAGAATAACACACACATTATCTTTTTGCCTGCCTTTGAACTTTGTATTGCAGTTTACTTTAGATTTACATGGATATTTACTGATAATTGCTCAATTATTATACCTAATTACTACAAATGCCTTGTCTTCCCTGGAGTCCATGCAGTTAGACCAGAAAACAGCAAAGAAGTTCTGACAACTATGATTCTCCATTCTAACAGTGATGGCGCAAAAGGTCTACTTTAATTATGTTCTGAAAAGATTGGCTACGTGGTTTACAAGAACCATAGATTACATTTAAACACATTGTGAACACTTATTTCCATATATGAAGTTCTGTATGCTACTGCTTCCAAGATTAACAACAAATCATCCTAATTAACAATAAATGGGTAAATTTATTGTTACCCATTGTGTGTTTTTTTGAGGTAATAACACACCTCAAAAAAAAAAAAAGAAGGAAAGAGAAAAAAATAATCACTCCTCTCAACTTTGAAAGAATGAACTACTTTTCTGCTGCATGCATGGAGATTTCTATTCTATTCAAGGGTTGCTTTCTGTATTCCCCGGCGGGGGGTGGGGGTGGGGCGGATAGAAAGCATGGCTGATAGGGGAAAGTTTGTAAGAGCAGAAGAGAGAAGAAAAAGAGCAGGATATCAATATTTAACAATTTAATACATGAATAAATGAAAACACTAATCCTAACTTTTTGAGACAGCTCGATAGTGAACAATTTTCCAAGCAACTTGCCAGTGAAATTCTGCAGAAGGCACGTAAGAAAGCATCGCTAGTGACTGCACAAAAAATGGGGCCCTATATCCACATATACAGATAAATGGAGGTGCAGGCTACCCACTCCTCATGTACAGGGATGTCCACAGAGTTTGGTCAAAGAAGTCGAGGTAGCATCTGCAACAGTGCCATCGATGACCATTTTTAATATGCATTGTGTCTTAACTTGTTTTTACCATATTCGGTGGACATTCCTGTGTACGTAAGAGAACGGAAAGTGTGATGGATACAAGTCGTTTTGAATCACAAGTACTCTTTCAATCATTCTACAGACCTACCCAGGATTTGACAGGTGAGCTGTGGATGGCTGCAAACAGAGAGAAGCCTCTGATAGTCTGACACGTTAATTGTTTTGAACTGATTGTTACATACCACATTGAAAGGCTGTCTAATAATTATACACAGACACACTATTAAATATATATAATATATAATAATAATTCTGGTGCCTTATAGAATATACATGCGGTTCCAGTGAATCTACTTTCCATGCTATTTGACCTATTTTGTGTAATTTAAAAAATTAAATAACACTATTATTACAGATTACTCTAAGACAATTTACAAACATGAAACTGAGAAAGAAACCAAAGAAGTATTTTATCTTAATAAACAATATTTTGCTTTAATAAACAAGGCAAACTATAGAATGGATGTGTGTGTCTTTCTCTCTGTGTGTGTTTCTCTGTTTCTCTTTGTGTATACATATATGTACTCTGAGTGTGTGTATGCTTGATATATATGAAGGTTTTGGTATATGCCTTGATTTCATTTATTTTTCTTTACCTAAGGAAAAAAACAAACCAATTTCCCAAATGACAATGCAAAATTGTTTTCCATTTCAGTTTTGCTTTAAGCTTCTTCAGTTTACGTTTATTCCCCTAATACTAACAGTCTTAAGCCCTGCTAGCTGGAGTTATGGCAGGTGGACAGCTTCCAATAATCAAGTATATGTCCTTCCATCTGTATAAGCTGCATATCTGCAAAAGTAATAATAAGAAAGTGATTATGCCATATAATCCTTGGTTATTGACGATCCTTCTGTATAAAAATAGTATATCTGCATATTTTGTATGTGATATACTATCATTTTTGTTGCTTCCAGTATTCACTGTAATATATGTTTGTATCTCTCAAAATGTCAGTCAAATGCAAAAAAGTGTTTCCTTACTCCCCCAATTTGTAGAACGTATTATCTTCATCATAGACCAATTCTATTGGAAATTGAGAAAGTTGTACAGTTTAGCACTGGTAGAATTTCATTATGCAGAACAAGAGCTAAATTATGACCTGGAAGAACTCGTGGGCTAAGAACAGACAATGAAGTATGTAGTAGGCTGATTTTTTTATGATTCCCCTCACCCCCTGGCAAACTGGCACTGCCCTGATAGTTTGGATTTCAGCTCCCACAATTTCCAGATGGCATAGCCAAAGGCTAGGCTGGTTGTAGATTATGGTTGTTGAAATTTAACACTAGCAGACCATGCTAAATTGGAAAGGGATGGTGTATGCCGGAGGTGGAATATGGAAAATTTCATAATTCTTCAGTCATGGGACATGGCAAAGAATAACATTACTGCAGAAAAGCCAGTAAAATAACACGAATTACAGGTTCATCTAAATTTTTGTTAAGTATTTTATATATTATTTGTTCTTATATTATTTTAAGATCCATTTTAAGAGCCCCCTCCAACAGTTTTTATTCACAGTATAGAGAAAACAAGCATCCCCCAACATTGTCTTTGTTACTTCTTTAAGTTGCAGTCATTTTATTTTATTTTATTTTATTTTATTTTATTTTATTTTATTTATCATATTTATATAGCCGCCCATCTCACTCAAAGTGACTCTGGGTCGTATACAACAATTAATTCCAATGTGGTTGTTAAGTCATAGTAAATATGGAGGACACCAGGTTGAAAATGTTGAAGAATAAGCATTACATGTGAAAATAAGCCACATGTTCCAAGTTTAAAGCTAGTAAATTGGAAAAGCCCCCATGACTATGTTCTGCAATTGGCATTGGGCTAATCTCCTTTAATTCAGATAGCCTGAGTTCAATTTAAATTTCTTTTAACATGGCATTCTTGATCAGCTTTGGTTGTTTTTTTTTTAAGTAAGGTTTTACTGCAGTCAGAAAGATATTTATACACACAGGCAACTTACTTATTAAAGAAATGTCCCCAGATTTTTCCCTTTCTGTTGATATATTCAAAATAAATTAAGACAGATCTTTCTAAGAAATATGCATTGCTGGCATTAATAGATAGTTTTAAAGACATTGGTTTTACTAGTTCAAATGAGATGTTCTGAATTTAAAAGACCAACTGACGTTTGCAACGTTAAAGAGCAGACTGATTTAAAAAATAATGCAGTAGCATTCCAGAACATACCCTTCTACAAGCTGCTTTCTGTCAGCAATTTATGTTCTTTTGTCTTTACAGTGAACTAAACAATACGCAACTTTCAATCTGAACTTTATGAATGGAGGATATAAAACATCAAGGATGTACAGTGGGACGTGATAGAAGGATAAACTCTTGATGATCACACAAGATCACACAACTTACAATGAAGGTAACTCATTTTATGGTATTTATCCCTGCGTCCAAGCAGGAGAGAAGCACACTACCTAAATATTATAACACCTGAATACAGAATTCACCTGAACAAATTCTAGAGGGGACTAGGTAAATTAGTTCATGGTGAAAACTAATTACATGGCAGCTTGAATCATTTTCTGGTGGCACAGAATTTAGTGGGATAAAGCTCACTTTGTCAAATGCATCAAGTGTATCCTTAGGTGCAAACACACACGCTTTCATAAACAGAACAAGTGGGATATTATTATAGAGTGAATCCAACAGATACAATAGTGCAAGAGCTAAAGATGTTGTGTGTCTACTTTCCAGTGTAACTGGACCTTGAATATCTTTTTCCCAACCTTGTGTCATTTCTGTCTTTCTGCAAACTGATATGCACCTTATGGTTTGAGAGACAAAGTATCCATAAGTGAGCTTGTCATATACCTAGTGCAGTACAGGAATAAAAAAAAATCCCTACAAATGTACAGCCTTCTACATAAACCAGCAAAATGTATCTGCTTTGATTTAATTTTAATCTGGGCACACCATTCCCAAAGCCACATGTAGCTTCCTGAATCCAGAGCTGATGCAAAAATAACCATCAAATCGGAATGTTTAATTCTTCCAAAGACACAAATTATTAAATACACAGGGAACAACTGTATTAACTGTTTTTACTTGATTTTTAATGTGTGGTCCTCAATCAGATGACAAATATAAGCCACTCAGAGTCATAATGGAGTTGGGCAGTTTATAAATTTTGTAAAATAAAATAATCATAGACCCCAATCTAGATGCAGAAAAAAACTGCAAGGAATTTCAATTCCACTACTAGTAATACCATGCAGACAAATTTCTGAGAGAATTCAGTTCTTCTACGATTCTTCTAAATTACACACACTTTTTAATACTATATACTCTTCTATACTACCCATACAATATACATCTTAGAACTGCGCTGGAGGCCTTTCAGAAGAGAAAACAGCATTGTATGGTCATGCTTCAAGAAACTGATCTTTGACAATCCTTCTGCAAAAGAACTGAAGATGTATCTTTCAGACTAAAGTTTAAACTAAGTACAACTTACATTTTGCAGTTTCCTATAATATTTTGATGCAGTTCATGAGAGTTTAAAATGTGTAGAATAGCATTTGCTCTAAAACAGTGTTTTTTAAACTTTTTTCTCTCAGGACCCCTTCCCACTTTTAAAAAATATGGAGGACCCCAGAAGAACTTTTGTTTCTATAGGTTATATTTATCAATATTTACCGTATTAAAATTTGAAATTGACACGTTTACTGCCACTACTGCTTCTCACAATTGTTTGATAGAATTTTAATATTGTTTGTATGTAGGTATGTATGTATATATTTATCACATTTATATAGCCGCCCACCTCATGTAGTGACTCTTATTTTCAGCATAGGCTAGTAAATATTTTTGATTTCACAGACCCCTCGGAGGGTCTTAAGGGAATCCCAGGGGTCCTGAGACCACACTTTGAGAAACATCCCTCTAAAATATGCATCTTGAAAGAAAGCATGTATAAATATATATTTGAAAATGACTTAAAACTCTAGTAGTTTAATACCGCTTGCAAAATTCCTATCATTCTCATTGCTGTATTTTCTTGTTTTAATGACTGATCTTGAACCATAATTTAAATACATACATACATAAATACATATATTATCAGTAAAAACGTCCAGAAGTTAGGTGGCCCTGAAGTAAAATGGATTTAGCCATTCTGAGAACTGCTAATCTTGGGGAAGTTGCCACTTTCCAGTTCCAAAACTATGTGTTAGTTCCAGTTATAAGCTTAGTTCTTATTCTCTAGCTGAGAGCAGACAGCTATATGGATTATGTAAAATAGCATGAGTTCAATCACATTCTGAAAGGTTTGGGGGCAAAATGTCCTTCTTATCATCTTCTCATTATATACTTTATCAAGATAATTTGTTCGCTCTCCACTGGCTTTTGTCCATTAATGTCGATGACCTGTACATGTGGGGAAACTCAAAATGAATAAATAACTTATAGGGTTATATATTATTTATTTATTAAAATGTTTAAACCACCCAATAGCTGAAGCTCTCTGGACAGTTTACAATAAAACTTACTTAAAAAAAATACATTTTGAATAAAAGCATATAGAATGAAATGCAAAGTGACAACATCATATATACTAGGCAGCTGCAAGACAGTCAGTCAAAAACTAAAACAATATGAATTAAAGTGCAATTAAAATAAAATGAAAAGCCAGTTAAAAAGCCTTTATCTGATTAATTGTACTGATCCATCTGACTGTTTCAGATAAGAAACAGATAAGATTAATTGTAACCAGATAGAATAGATTAAGATTAATTAATTATATAAGATTAATTAATAAGATACAATTTCAGATACAATAATACAGGTAGTCCCCGATTTACGATCATAATTGGGACCAGAACTTCCATCGCTAAGCGATGTGGTTGTTAAGTGAGTCACATCCAATTTTATGACCTTTTTTGCTGTGGTTATAAAGTGAATCACTTCAGTTGTTAAGCAAATCACATGGCCATTAAGGGAATCCAGCTTACCCCATTGACTTGGCTTGTTGGAAGCCCCTTTGGAAGATCACAAATGGCAATCATGTGACCCTGAGATGCTGCAACCGTCATAAATACATGCTGGTTGCCGAGCGCCTAAATTTTGACCATGTGACCACAGGGATGCTGTGACGGTTGTAAGTGTGAGGACTGGTCGTAAGTCACTTTTTGTGATGGAATGGAATGAGAGGAGTCAAGGACAAAAGTATCTCCTCAGCCCCCAGCATGAGCATGGGAAAGTGAAGAATATGAGACTGGCATCACCCTAAAGAATTCATAGTGTTTAGTTGCTGGCTTGGGGAGTTTAGAGTCAGTCTGGTGAGATTCTGTCTAGCAGGTATGAGCTAATAAAGTAACTGAGCTGTTCCAGAACTGTTTCATGGAGTTTCTTGGGCTTAACCTGACACTTTTTTCAGTACCGTTATAACTTCAGTCATTAAACGAATGATCGTAAGTCAAGGACTACCTGTACAATAGATACAATTTCAGATAAGATTAATTGCACTGATCCACTTCAAATAAGAAATTGTTTCAGATAAGAAACTATTCTTTAGATACAGCCTTATCCCATTATGGGGTCTGGGGGAATTATCCCATTGCCATGGTATCCACAGGAGTAAAGAGATCATGTAAGGAAACATAAGTGTTGCAATTTCAGGATACAAGTACATAATCCAGCATGTATGTGACATCACTGCATGTGTGTCATTATTTTGGTATCAACACAGTTTGCTGTGGAGCCTGCTGCCCATTGCTTCCAGCTCCAAAAATAACCTTGAACGTAATCAATCCTAACAGCCCATGAATGATGTAGTATTTAGATGAATCTAATAATAATTGGTTTTTCAGAAGTGTCCAGTTTGCATAATATTAATATATGAGATTTTAGTCTTCCATGACCGACTTTTTAGATTAAAAAAAAAACCAACCCTAAGGTTAAACCCCAGCATTAAAAATGTGCTGTTTCCAAAATTCTTAAAGATGTTACTGTTATCACTTTCTAGTTTGAGCATCTCATTGACAGTTCAGATCCAAGGGCTGATAATTTGGATTAGATTTTTAATTAAGTTTTCTTCCCAACTAGCATAAATAACAGTGTCATGCCTATTCACTTCCTGAGAAAAAAGTTAGGCAGCTTATGAAATCGCTTCCTGTGGCTGGTGGATTGCTAAAGTATAATAAAAGTGCTGATCTGTGCCAGTGATTTGAGAAAGGTGGCAGAAGAAGGCATGTATCAGATGTCTCACCTTGGCTGTATTCAGTTGATGGCCATCTTCTGCTAGGATCTGTGCTCTGTCTTTCTGACAGACATAAAATTGCACAATTAAATAAATAACTCTGAAGTTGGCTGACTTGAGTTAACACAGTTAAAACTAGCCTGTTTGTCAAGGCTTAGAAATAAAGATTTAACTGTGGCTAGCTGGAAATGAAAACTAATCTCCTCACAGCCATATTGTGAGATAAATGTGTAAGCCAGCCTAAGGATAATCATATATTGATAAACCATAGCTTAGGACTGAAAGAGGCTATTTCATCCATTTAGAAATAGCTGTGTATTTCAAGGGAACTGGAAGGAAGAATGATTAGTCTTACAAAAAAGTATAATAAATAAAAATCTATCAGAATAACCAATATACTCAAAAAGCATATTAAAGGAATATTTGCATTTATTTTTCTTTTATGAATGTTCCCAATAACCCTTTTTAAATCCCAGGAACCATGCAACTGGCTTACCAGAGGCAAATGTCTGAACCTGTCATTTTTTGCCTCAGCTGTCCAATTTTACAGACCTCTCAATAATTATTCAAATTCTCACATACCATCCTGGCCTTTTATTATGTTTCTTTGCAATAATGGGTTGTCTTCCTGTTTGGATCAGATGAACAAGATCCATGCCATCAACATGTATGCCCTGCCAGTCATCAGATACCCTGCCGGTATAGTGAGCTGGCCAAAGGAAGACATGGAGGCTGCCGATGTGAAGACCGGGAAGCTCCTCACAATGTACGGAGGTTTCCACCCCAAGTCCAACACCCAGAGACTGTACACCAGGCGCAAAGAGGGTGGGCAGGGCCTGATGAGTGTCAAAGCCACTGTCCTGGACGAAACCCGAAGTATCCAGGAGTACATCAGTAAGATGGCACCCAAAGATGAGCTGCTGAGAGAATGCCTCAGGCAGCAGCAGACAAGGCAGGAGGTTCAAGCAGAGGAAGTGCCATGGCAAGACAAGCCCCTGCATGGGATGTACCATCGACAGATAGCTGAGGTGGCTGACATTGGGAAATCCTATCAGTGGCTGGAAAGGGCCGGACTAAAAGACAGCACTGAGGCACTGATCATAGCAGCACAAGAACAGGGACTAAGCACCAGATCCATAGAAGCAGGGGTCTACCACACTAGACAGGATCCAAGGTGCAGATTGTGCAAAGAGGCCTCAGTGACAGTCCAACACATAGTGGCAGGGTGTAAGATGCAGGCAGGAACAGCATACACTGAACAGCACAACCAAGTAGCTGGCATTGTGTACAGGAATATCTGCACAGCGTATAGGCTAGACCCCCCCAAGTCCAGATGGGAGATTCCACAGAAGGTTGTGGAGAATAACAGGGCTAAGATCCTGTGGGACTTCCAGATCCAGACGGACAGGCAGGTACTGGCTAATCAACCAGACATCGTGGTAGTAGACAAAGACCAGAAGACAGCGGTAGTGATAGATGTAGCAGTGCCAAGTGACAGCAACATCAGGAAGAAGGAGCATGAGAAGCTGGAGAAGTACCAGGGCCTGAAGGAGGAAATTGAGAGGATGTGGAAGGTCAAGGCCAAAGTGGTCCCAGTGGTGGTAGGAGCACTCGGGGCCATGACTCCTAAGCTGGGAGAGTGGCTCAAACAGATCCCAGGAACAACATCAGAGCTCTCTGTACAGAAGAGTGCAGTGCTAGGAACAGCTAAGATACTGCGCAGAACCCTCAAACTCCCAGGCCTCTGGTAGAGGACCCGAGATTGAGGAAGACAGATACCACCCATAGGGGTGAGAGGGGAATTTTTTATATATTTTGTCGAATCCATCAGTGGCCAGCAAGATGTCTCCTAGAAGTCAGAGACAGGGCAGGTACATAGATGACTAATTAATACTTTTGGATGACAGTTATTATAATGAAGAGCAGCTTAAAAAGGTATAATTAAGTAAACAAAAAGTGTTTCTCATTAGTGACAGACATGAGGGAAAGTTATACTGGGAGGTCCACAAAGGAGAAGCAAGTATGTTTGTGTGACATTATATTTTTAAAAGAAAAACAAATTTATTGGAATTGTAAGGAAGATACTTTTTACTGTTATTATTTCTATGGAGGTTGTAGATATCATGTAAGCCAGGATCATAGTGAAGTATTTTGTGGTTTTTTTTAAAGTTTCATAAGACCACATTATTTGCTGTATATTATATCAAATATGTTTTTTCCAGTGGTTATTACTGATTTCAATTTATTTGCATGTTCACTGTGTCATGCTCATTTCTCCTCATAATGAAAATAGCCTAATTATTTATATGCTACAGCCCAGGCAAAATTAGAGGCATTTAGTAATATCAGTGCTCCTAATTTATACCTTGACTTGACTTTAATCTACCTTTCCCAGAATTCTAAAATAGCAATCTAGTTTTCCTGAATACTTTGTCAGAGCCTTTGGGCCAATTTGAAGGATCTTACTTTTTCTTCAGAAATAGTTCTAAACTTCTTATCCTGCCTGTATCTCTGTCTTTGTCTTAACATCACTATTTCTTAGCCATAGGAGATGGCTAGATTATGATGTGAATGTAAAAAGATTTATGGAGAGTGCAGAGAATATGTTAAGATATGGTGAGTAATGAAACAAGACTGGATGGGACAACTGGTATGCACAAAAACCTGAGAGCGGCAACATGTTTTTTCATGAATCAAGGACAAATTGCTGTTCCCCACTTTTGTGGGGAACCTTAATATGCAAATTTCTTCCTATTCTCCAGCTGCTTTTGAGGTGGCCTTCAAACTGCTCCACCAAAGGTTGATAGTCCCTTCCTTTCCCTTCCCCTTCCCCCAGATGCCTTAAATTACTGCTAAGTTTAACTCACTTACTTTAAAATAAAGCCAAAGGAAAGGGTAAAGAATTTCAGCCATTTGGTGTTATCAGCATGCCCTTTGTGGCCCTTACAAGCTGAATGAATAAATAAAATGTGGGCCTTTTCCACGAAATTGTTCTCCACCTCGGGTCTGCCTCCAGAGTGTCTCTCACTTTTCCTGCAGTCCTGAACTAAAATCTGCAGCTGAACTAAGATGCTGTAAAAAGGCAACTCTAAATGTGCAAGTATAAAACCATCTCACTGTTCCATCCAAGTCATCATAAATATTTCTAGCACAAAAGATCTTCTTTTTTTAAGTGTTATTTTTCAGTTGTAGTTCACTTCTATGATCCCTCTGAGCAAAGAGCCATTTCTTGGTAGCACAAGTGATGGACTTTTTGTTACCCCAGCAATAAAACGTGGCTTTATTTGTTAGTTGGCAGCCATTATGTGTTTACATGAAAATGTCACAGTGGATATTATTTCTTATGTGAAAATGCCTTATTGGATTTAGCAGGAATGGCAAAAATAAATTTATAGATGAGTCAACAGAGTTGCAAACAGCTACGTCTTAAAAAAGACATAGAATTCAGGGAAGCTGAATCTACGAGCTCAGCTCACATGGCTGCTGGGCTCTGCCACTTGAATTGGATCTTGGTTATTATGGTCTCCTCCCTCTGGATATTTTGCTTCCAAATGCAAAAGAAAAGGTATCTGAAAGGACTTAGAAATATAAATGGAATACATCCGCCTCTCCTTTTTTCCTTTTCTTTAACTGGTAATCTTGACGCTGTGCACCTTCAAACTATACAGTACATCCAAAGGCGTCTTAATAAAATCTTTTATTTAAAATATTTTTAGAGCAAAAACTCCTCCCAGGGGATCTTATAAAAAAAACAAGTAAAAATAAAATCTCGCAGAATAAACCAATATTCTGACCATCATCCATCATCATCATCATCATCATCATCATCATCATCATCATCATCAATAATAATAAGCAGCAGTTAAAAATAGACACTCCCAAATACTAGTTAACATTTTAAACAGTCACTTCAGACATTAATAAAGAGAAATTAAAAAAAAAATCCAGGAGGTGTAAATACATAGGGTTTAGGGCTTTCTTTAAAACCGGTGGTGATGCCAGATGAATTGCTAACCCATTCCAGAGATGTGGAAACACTATTAAAAAAGGGCTTTTCTCTGAGTCTGACAGGCTACTACAAAAAAACAACAACAACAGAATAATTGTGATTCTTTTATTAAGGATTTCTTGCATTTTGGTCACAATGATGATTTCTCCTTAGATTATATCATTTAGTAATAAATTTGATTATTATTCCCAAAAGGGAGGGAGGGAGGAAGGAAAAATGGTCTGTTCTATGTGTATGTTTAGCTAAATAGAATCATATTTGTTAAAAAAAATAAAACAAAACAGATCAAGTGCAAAAGATATCCAATATGTTAAATATTTTAAATATAAGTAGTTAGATACTCTTTGCACCTGTTCTGTTCAACCTCTAAGTAATATTAAGTTATAACAGTTAATAAAGTGATCTCTAGAGCTGTGTGCCGTGGACACACTCTGCCTCTAGGCCCTGCTTTGTAGGGCTGAGGCAGCACGCTCAAAACTGGTGGCTTCGCCTCCACGAAAATGGCTTTTGCATCAATAGTGCACATGCTCAGAAGCCGCTTAGGTTGCTGCATCGAAGCATTACAGTCGCTCTGCTATTTAGAAGCAGGGATCATTCTGAGCCTTTGCTTGGAGCTGTTTCATGTGAAGGTTCCTTGAAGCAAAGGCCCATTTCGAAACTCCGCAGACCCCTGCTTAGCATCACAGGAAATTCTGTAAGACATTGTTCTGTCAGCAAAAGCTTACAGATATAATTATTATGTCACAATAATTATAAACTGGTTTTCAGGTGAGAAGATGAGATCATTTGTACTGGATTTCTTGTTTTAATTTCTGCCTTTCTCCTCTTCTGGGAAGGGATAATTTTTACTAGCCATCTAGCTTAATATTGCCAATTTGGGAGACTTTTCTTAGAGTTGTACAGGGGTTTCCATGCTGTACTACCTAGTCCAGGAGTAATATTTTTATTCACTCTGAAAACATGAACGTTATTGTTCCATATATGATATTTATTACTGGCAAGAGCAGGAAAGGTGAAGATACCTCTTATTCTTCTTCTCTTCATTCTTTTGCCATGTAAAGATGGAGGTTTTCATTCACTGGACGATTTTTGTGATTTTACACCTGATCAACCAGATGATGGTGATAATAATACTATGTCTCTAAGTAAAAATATGATTTGTAGTTCAGGTTTAAGGATCTTTAAATTTGCACATCAAAAGCCTTACGGCTTGGTTTCCTTATCTCCATTATTTCATTAAGCTGATTAGATAATTAATGCAAACCATTCAGAGGTTAAACCCCAGAGAATCTATTGACGTTTTTGAATAGTGTTGCAACTATTTCTCAGATTAAATTAAAATTGAAAATGACTTGTGAGAATAACAGGAGCTTGGTTTTTAAAAAAGCATTTTGTCTCTAATTTTTCCAAAAGAGAAATTCAGCTTTACATTTTTAAAAATATCAGCTGGTCTCAAGGTCTCGGGTCTTCGTTTTCATTTTCCCTCCCCTAAGCATCCTTCTGTCCCTCAGGTTATCTGCTCCAGAGAAATGGGACAGTGTTCAAAAGAGCATGGACAGCAGAGCCTAGTTTGAAAAGGTAAGGAGGAGTAACTGAAAATCACCCCCCTCCACTTGTATTCACAGAAACATCCACTAGTTCCCAGCCGATTCCACAAACAGAAAGATCCATTTAGATCCATTTGTTGTCTCTCCCCCACTCTGCAACTTCCAGTTGCTTCTTATCAATCTGGGCATATTGGGTGATCGATATGCTGTTGGATAAATTTCTTTGCTCTTAGGTAAGGCCAAGGAACATGAGACATTATTGCTGATGCCCACTGGATAATTGAGAAGGCCAAATAATATAAAAAAGAAGTCACTATATGCTCCATTAATTATAGGCCTTTGATTACATCGACCGCGTCAAACTCTGGAGTATGCTCAGAAAAATAGGAATCCCAGAACATCTCATTGTCCTCGTGAGAAACCTATATACAGGTCAGGAAGTCACAATACGGAGAGAACATGGTGAAACAGACTGGCTCCAAGTTGGCAAAGGAGTGCATCAAGTCTGTATATTATTCCCTTATTTATTTAACCTGTGTGATCAATATTTATTCATCTATATCATGAATATATATTAAGGGAAACTGGATTGGAAGAAGAGGAGTGTGGTTTTAAAATTGGAGTAAGAAACTTCAAAAACCTGTGCTATGCTAATGACACTACTCTGATAACTGAAAATGCAAAGGATCAGCAAATTCTAATAATAAAAGTCAAGGAACACAGTGAAAAAATGGGGCTAAAATTAAATATAAAGACCGAATCAATGAAACAGGTAGAACAGCCAGCCTTAGAATTGACAATGAAGATATTTAAATGATGGATAGCATCTTTTAGGATCAACCATCACCAGTAAAGGAATAAGCAACCAATGAATAAACTGCAGACCAGCACTTGGTAGAACAGCCATAAAGGCCTTGGAAAAAAAAAATTCAAATGCTGAGATGTGTTTATACCTACAAATATCAGAATTGCAGAAGCTATGGTATTCCCTGAACAAAGTTCAAAGTTGAACTTTGAAGAAGCAGGATAGTAAGAGTATTGATGCTTTTGAACTTTGGTGTTGGAGAAGATGCCTGAGAATACTGTGGACAGCCACAAAAACAAATAAATGGATCATCAAACAAATCAACCCAGTTTTCACTTGATGCACAAATGACTAGGCTGAAATTATCCTACTTCAGACACATTATGTGAAGACCTAGCTCTCAGGAGAAGGCTCTAATGCTGGGAAAGGTAGAAGGAAAGAGAAGAAGAGGATGACTAGCAGCAAGGTGAATGGACTCAGTTACAGTGGTGATGAGTGCACCATTGGAAGACCTGAAAGACCAGATTAGGGACAAATTGTCATGGAGAAAATCTATCTAGGTGGACACTACAAGTCAAAAATGACTTGATGGCAGATAATCAATCAATCAATCAATCAAATCAAAACTGATGAAAATAAAACCTCTATTGCTCTAAAAAGGATAGCCATAGGTGTCTGGTATAAACCATGAGGATGAAAACATGATGAAATATGTATTATGACATCATAGTACAAAACCCAACTTTTCCACCCTGATGCAGGCACCTAAGACATGTGGTTTGCACTGCAACATCACAATGCACGTTTTGTAATATATCCACCCAGCCTCCACCATGACTGTCTGTAAATAGCCAGTGTTAATGTTAATGGAGAGGATAAGACATGTCCAAAGCCCCACGCTTTTCAGAATCAAAGCTCCAGGGTCAGATCACACTTACAACCACTCTGTAGGCAAAAGCTCCATGACAGCCAACTCCATGTTTGAGTGGAATCCTCAGGAGTGTACTCTTTCCCACGTCAATGGATCCTTGGCTAAATTTATTTGATGGTAAACTGGGCATTAAGATTGTTTTCAAATGAACATTGGATGATGGGTTTGGGGCATCACAACCATTTTAATTTTCCATAATACCTTGGAATGTTGTTTAATTGAAGGTCTTATGGGAAATTAATATGGTGATGGCTTCTAGACCCCATTATTTACCTGTTATCCAAATGATGGAAAAGAAACATCTTAAAACACGACATCTATCAATGCTGGGCATTATGAAAAAGCCTTCAATACAATGCAGTACAAGACAGTTCAAGGCACATATGCATAACAATTATCTACTGCACTGAAAAATATGAAGGTGCAGAATAGGTATGCTTTTTTCTGTATAGCTACAGCAGAGATATCTCATCCATGCAAAGCTATGAAGACCAAGTTACACCAGGTTGTCTAATACCTAAGAACACAGTACAAGTTGTTTCTGGACTGAAGGCAAAAGGAATATTTGTAATAGCACATACTTCATTCTTTAGTAGATTCCCATTTTGCTTTTCTTCTGAAAGTAAAATTGGAAAAAAAGTGCTGTTTAAAAAAAGCTACAGCTTTTGGACACATTTAGAGTTGTGCTATATAGCTATTTATTTAATTGCCCATGCTTTCACCTTTTCATTCAAGGGCATAAAAATTGAGTCCAGCTTGGCAGAAAACAGTCATGCCTTCCCTGGATCCTCATTGCAACAATAATAACAAGTATTAGTTTGCTATCTTTTCATGGAATTCAAAATCAGCTGTCTATAGCCCACTCTGCTTAACAATAGGGTGGGCGGTGAAATTACATTTTGCTCAGCCGTTAATTGGCTATGTCCCAGAGGTAAGCCCGCCTCTTCAACTGAGGCAGTGCTTAGCATTAGTGTAGTACCTTTTAGACCTCTCTTTTATCCTGGGTATTAAAATAGCACACAGTAATGAGTATAATTTTGCCCCCTAACCCAAATGTTATTGGTTTAAAGCAGAAACCTTTATTTTCTTTTTAATGATTGTCTTTCCAAGCTTCCTCCTCTTCCATTTGCATTATTTTTTTTTCTTAATAGTGCAGTTCCACCCATTTCACCAATTTTCTTACCGTTTGAGATGGAAGGCTTTCATCTTTAGCTTTCAAATAGCCTAGGTGACCTATGGGCAATTTGGGGGCTGGGGTGAAAGGAAACCATCTACCTTTGATGCTTTAACCTTGTAAATGTACATTTCATTTAGCGCCCTGTGTGTGTGTGGGTGGGTGGGTGGGGGCAGCAGGGTAATTGCCCAGTAGGAAGAGATGGTAGCATGTTGTCTGGACTGAATACCTTGCAAGCTGTTTCCAAAGAGTATCAGTCCAGGCAGGTTCTGCTTAAACCACCTTGGAGACAAGCCAGCATGAGCACAGGACAGGAGCAGCTTATACCATAAGGGCCCTTAGGATCTGCAGATAAAAGCAAGCCGGTTGTGTGATGACTTTAAGTGGGCCAGTAACAAAGACCAGCTTCCCATTCTAGTACATAATCAGTGATGATTCATGTTTTGGGTAGGGTCAAAGGGCACAATCTTTAGACTGAGACTTCAGAGTCACCAATATTCCAAACGGAGCAAAGTCCTATTTTGCTAAATTCTATCTTTGCACATGGTTATTTATTTATTTATTTATTTATTTATTTATTTATTTATTTATTTATTTATTTATTTTGGAAAGCACATTTACAGGCTGAAAATCTTCCACAGTACTATAAGTAATAAAGGGGACATCTGCTGTGGCACACATTTAGTAATCAAGGCAACAGATGGTTAAGGGAAGTGTTCTACATTACCAGTTCAAAGCCATTTCAGGTATCATCTTTTTAATCTTTGTCTTTCTGGCTCAGTGCATGATGGAATTATAATACCATTCCTATACGCACTTACCTGGGAACAGGATCCACTTGTTGAGTTGATATATATAGGTCATAAAATGGTTTCTCCTTTTTGTTTTTAAGAATGGAAATGTTACACTATAATCACATTTTGAACTCGTTTTCTTTTATAACAAAATGTTATGCAGGCACAATCTTTGATATTTTTCACAAAATTGTATTGTAATTCTTTAGTCCAGTTTTCTCCAATTAGATACTATTCTATATATGTTTGATTACATTTTCCATCATCCCCTTATGGCTCATGGAAGTTCAGTATAAATGGAGGACACCAAGATACAAATGTTGTTAAATACTGCATTTAGGTTCTTATATTTTCTTTAGAACTCACCTGAGCCATAATTCTAAACCATAATTTAATGTTATGAGCACTATCCATACAGTAGTAATCCTTACACTCATGGTCTCCCTTAACCCCTTCCTCTGAGACTAAATCAGAAGCTTCTAATCCAGGTTTACAGCCAATCACTACTCTACCTTGACTAAGAACCAAGATAGGGACAACCTACTGTAACTGCAGATCTACTCTGCAAACAATGGCTTGCTTGAGAATTTAGTCTATAACTCTGCATGAGAAGCTGCAACAATAACTCACATAATTCTGTTTCTTAATGCTGTATTTTATATATATAAAATTCCAGAATCTTCTCTTATCCTATAATTATAGTTTGTTTTGTTGGATTGCTATCCATAGACTAGTTCCAAAGCTTTAACTAGAATAACCTTGATGTTAGTACCATCCCAGTAGAGATGAATGGAAAAGACTGTTGTATTTTAAAACAAAGTATTGCTTTCTGATTATATCTAAGTTTGTTTGCTTAAATGAAACACAATATTCAGAAACAGAAAAGTTGGATTCATAAAGCCATATATGTAAGTACTTATGCAAGCTAGTATAAGGTTTAAACAGACCAGGTACTCAAAAATCTTAACCACCCAAGGGGAAGATGCAACTCAACAATATTTGGCAATGTAACTAAGTATGCCACTATGAGGTCTGGATATAATGAATGTGACCACAAAATTCAACTAGAATGAAATTGCATATTACAGGAGATCAGTACAGAAATGTATTAAGGAGGCTGGTTTAGTCATTCTGATGTTCTGGTAAATATGAAACCGTGATCTATCCCAACTTGTCAAATACAAGGGTTTTTGAACCAGCAGGATGTTCTTAAATTAACAAACCAGAAAGTCTTTTTGTACTAATGTATTTTAAATCAATATACCTGGAGCTAATTGTATTAGATTGTTCTCACTTAACAATATCCCTCTGGTATGTGTTCCTCTTATACTATTTTTAGCAAAGCTAATGTACAGAATTCAAATTAGTTTCTATGCTCTCCTGCAGTATTGATGCAATCCAAATAATTTACTGATGGTAGCAAACCAATCCTATTGCATCATAACACAAGATAGCATCCAAATTTGTTGATCAGAACAAAGTTGGATGCTAATTAATGAGTTCATGAAGCTTCAGGAACATATTTTATGTTCATGACTGTCCTAGACTTTACAGTGTCTTCATGTCCATCTCATGTCTATCATGCCATTGTCAACAGTGTCAACAATTCAGCAGATATGATACAAACCTTACGCCCAGTGCCTCAAGGATAAACAGAATTTGTTACACAGTGCCTCATCCATTTTGTGGCAAATCAATGTTTATCAGACGATTGTCTTCTGTGGTGGTGTTGTAGACCATTCTGTCTGTTTCTGGGAAAAAAACCTCACTTTGCAGTAACTCAGCTGTGAGCTGCAGGAAGACCTTGTTCTATTTATAATTTATTCTAATTTATTACCTGACATCTAAGGTTTATGCACAGTTCCGGAAAAACAAAATGTTTGGAAGTGTTTCAGTGGTTTTCATTATTATATTTCTTACTAATTTTTGTATTAACATTTCATAAACTATCATCCATTTTATGTTGGATTATATGCTTAAGTACTTAAAATACATCTCTTTAGCAAGTCTTTACATTCTTTTGATATGTTAAATCTGCTGACTTATTTGAATGTCTAGTTTTATAGTATTGCTTGTAGTCTGGTGTTTTTATATATGGATAAAGAACAGTAAAGCAGCAATAGTTAATGCGTCTAGAATAATCTTTTTGATCTTTTTTCCAGAGGAGGACAGAATACAGCAGAGGAGAAAGAAATAAATTTCTAATTAGTTTCAATCCAAAGACTTTTTGATTTCAATTCTACTACGTTGAAATGAAAAATTGCCCTTACTTTTGGCATCAGCAATAACCTGATGTAAAATGACATTGACTCTAAAACCAATTTTCTTAATTTTAAGACAGAGGAATAAAATGAATTGCTTTGAATTTATCATATTCACTTATATTTCATTTTTCATTGCATGGCTTCTAGGTTATTTAAGGAATGATGGGTCTCTCTTGATATTAAAAGTTTTCCTTTCTTGACTACTTAGTTCAGTAGAAATGATTTATTACCAATGTAACATTTATCTTTAAACATAGTTTTTGCTTTAAGATATCTGATATGATTAATCTTATAATAGCAGATTCATTAAATTTTAGACAGAAAAGGAGTGTGATATATAGAAAGATATTTTACACATTATGCCCAGTGATTATCCTCCTAGACATTTTCTCCTCTATGTAATGCCCCTGTGCTGGTGCTTGAGAAAAGTCTGTAAATCTTGCTCAAAATATGTTGAGTTAAAGTTGAAACCTGGAAAAGATTGAATTGCCTTGGGCAGAAACTGTATGTTGCTCTATTTAACAACATAGATGCCATACTGTGATATTCTATGGTGCTATTATATAACAGAAACACTGGCAGTGGTGAAGCAAGTATGTGGCAGATAGGTCTGAAGTGACATGCCAGCTATTCATCTCGCTGCCACCTTGTGACCACTGCAGTTCCCTCTGCTTTACATACGTAGCAACTAAAACGCAAGGAGGCAATACAACATGGCATCTGGGTGATTTAAATGCGTCCAAACTAGACACACAACACAGTAGCCATTCTTGGTTCTGAAGCAGCAGGATTGTGTTTCTTTTCTTCTTCATTGTACAGAAAGCAATTAAGAAGCAAATTCAACCTGCTTTGTATGAGCAACCAATCAGGGTGTCTGCAGACAGAGTGGAAAAAAAAAATCAAGATGGTGGTTGTTCCAATGACACAGCAGAATAGTTCAGTCCTACATTATGGCTATCACAGTTGCGTTCTGCATCATTCTAACTATGCACTATGCATGCATATGTTCAAATGTTTTTATTTTAAAAGGTACTTTGAATATATTGCACCTACTTCACTGTATAATCCAACAAATTATTTTTACTATTTAGAAAACTTTTGCTCTGCTTTGGAGTTTATTTCCTATCTCCCAAACAAGTTTGGAGAAGAAGAAATAGGCTGGTCATGAAAGAGCAGATCTAATGAAGCACTGGAAAACAGCAGTAAGATACAGTTTAATGTTAGCAGATCATGTGATAAAATCCAAGAGTCTTTATGTAAGCGCTGCACCTTAAATACACAGGAAATGCATGCATTTTCTAAACCCTGGATAGTTAAAGTGGAGGCTAGTCAGCAAATTTGATTTGATTCCTGCTGTAATGGTATGTGGGAAGGACCTTGGGAGACTAGGATGCTGTCAAGGGAATGGTCAGATAAGACACAGCATAGCCCGCAACTGGGTAGCGAGAGGGGCAAAAGGCTCAGAAAAGACCCTTCCTAGTTTCTCAGGCTGAAGAGGAGACGGGGGGAAGATTGCATCTTCAGACTTGCAAGATTCTGTCAGTGTAGCCAGTGTAGCCAGTATTTAGCCAGTGGTAGCATTGTTGGGAAAGAAGCACTAGTTTCTTATTGCTGTGATCAACCGGAAACCACTGATCGACTCCTCACTGCCTACTTGATCAGGGGGTCCTGGCAGTACAGTAATGTAGACTTTAAAAAATTCTAGCTGAAGGCTGAAGATTATCCAAATATGTTTACATTCCATGGAAACTTTCATCTGAGTTGAAATTAATTGTTACTTTCTCCTAAATCTGTGTACATAATACATTAAATATAATGTATTATTATTGTTGTTTTACAGAGAATTATTTGTTATGTAAACCAGTGTTTGACCAAGAACATGCCACCCTTGTAAATGTTGTTCAGGCTGGATCCAAAATGTTCTTAGAGCTAAAGGAACCAGCAACTCTTTATCCTCATTCAGATAATAAATGAGATGTGAAATTAGCTTCACAGTAAATGAGTTTCCTCGAGGTTGATATATGTATCATCATATGAGATTTCATAGATTTTCAGCTGGCAGAATAGTTTGCATGAACGGTTTGGAGATAGAATTCAGGGGTTATTTTATACTAAAGTAAATGAAAAACCCATACCATTTCCATCAGTAAATCTGATGGACTATGTACATTCTCTAGATTTATCAATACGTGGTTTGCCATTGCATCATAGCATGATGATCAGAAAACAAAATGCCTTAGAGCAACATGTAAGCATCTTTTTCATGTTAAAGTTAGTATTTTGGGGAGCTGTGGGACCTATGCTACATCAACCTGGATTAAGAAAGTTCTACGACCAACCCTGACAATCAATTTAAGGTCTGAGAATGTGACGGGGTGAAAATTGTCAGGTGAGTATTGCAAACGGCAGGGTTCCTCAACCTCGGCAACTTTAAGACGGGTGGACTTCAACTCCTAGAATTCCGCAGCCAGCAAGGAGTTGAAGTCCACCTGTCTTAAAGTTGCCGAGGTTGAGGAACCCTGGCAAACAGGAGTCCTAATTTAAACATGCACATATACACCTGAAAATCCATGCAAGGTGGGGGTGATATTACTGATGCCGAAAGGCTGCTCAGACTGCTTTAGATCAAGCTATATTATTTGAGGGATCAGTGTGGCAGCTTGCTGACCGTACTCAGTTAATTAGCATAGGCAAAGAAATCTAATGTTACAGGCCACAGAGCAAGAAGCTGGCACAGAACAAGGGGCATTTATAGCTTTGGTCCTCCCCCTCCAATGTTTAAAAGTAGCATATTACATTGACAGACTGTTGGGAAACTTGGCAACTGGAAGACCACTGTACCTTGAAGAAGAAAACAGCGTAGGTTGGCTAACCCAGCATCCAAAGCCTGAAAGTATAATCAGCTAATTAGTGATTTTGTTTACTCTGCGTTATAACCGCTGATAGCATGCCTGTGAAACAGATGATTTCATTTAATTGGAATGAGCTTGCTTCAAGTAGCTTCTATAATTCTTTCCCCTTAAAATCTCTCAGATTTTAATGAGGTTTCACCTCGCAGCTTCTTGGTAATGTTTTCCCTGAACTGTGCATGTCAAGACCAGCCCTACCAGGAGGATACAATAAAACCATAATAATTTAAAAATTATTTTCTTTGGGGGAATAAATAATCAGTGCTTTTTGTTATTGGTAAAGCAGCATGTAATTCTTTCTGGGTTCAAATCTAACCTTGGTCTGCAGGCTTTGCACAGCACAGACCATCTGTGGCTGTAACAACCTTGGCAAACATTTACTTGTTGAATAGGGATAACCCACCGTCATAATTCAGAATGTAAAATTCAGGACCGACTAAAGGATCCATGCTAGCGGATTGCTCCATGCCGAACGTTTTTAGTTCTGAAAGCTGAGTTGAACTCCTGGTTGTGACAATAGGACCAGCACAGAGGTAGAGCATTCCATTCGCACAAAATAGACCTAAGTGTTGCTTGTGGCAACTAGTTACAAGAAATAAGTTGAGAGCTGAGAAAGCAAATGAAGGTCAAAGTACTGTAATGTTTGTTGCCACCCTAAAAGAGTTCTGACCATTTAAAAAGCTGCTCATTAAACTGCTGTTATTGTCAAGCTCAGTGAGCCCAGTTTGGGGTGGTGGTTAAGGTGCAGGACTAGAAAGCAAGAGATGGTGAGTTCTACTCCTCCTTAAGCATGAAAACCAGCTGGGTGACTTTGAACCAGTCACTCTCTCTCAGCCCAACCCACCTCAGAGGATTGTTATTGTGGGAAAAGAGGAGGTGGAAGTATTAGGTATGCTGCCTTGAATTGTAGAAAACAAAGGCAGGTGATGATGATAACTTACATTGTATCTGAATCTCAAATGTACTGGAAAGTTTGCTTCATAATTCATGTGCCAGTACTGAAAATGCCCATCTCCTGGTGGTTACTTTCATGACTGCCTTCAGCAGGACTAACCTGAAGTACTACATACTTCCACAGGTTGTTTTACAGTCTTTAAGATCTTATTTAAAGACTGTATAACTTACCTGTGAACGAATGTAACATTTTAGATAACTTGGGACAAACAATTTAAGGCAAAGGGCAAGCAACAGTTTCCATAAGTCCCATAAGAATAAGGAGGGTTGCCCTTTTTAGGGCTTTTTATCTGCATAAGTATCAGAAATGTAGCAATGCAGTAACTGCAAGCAGCAGTAGAGTTTGAGAACTTTTACTTCTGTTTATATTGTGATATTTTGTATTTTGAAATAATCACTAAGTTCCAGCTTTAGTTTTATCACAAGGGTTACAAGGAGAAATACAATATTAGCTGATAATATGAACCTTCTGTCTGCATAAGTAAACCTGAATTACATTTGATTTTTTTGAGTGTTTACATGCTTTATTTCATAGTATTTACTATAAAATATGTAACTTCTCTTTATTAATGCTGATACAGGTTTATTTGAGTTATGTGATATGGTCCTTATTTTAGAATGTTAAAAGATGAGATTGGATGGTTTCATATTCAATTTTTAATGAAAATAAACATCACTAAAAATGTTTCAGAAACATTTACTTAGAGGTTTTGAAGCACACTGACAAATGTCTCCATATTTCTGGAGTCTTACATGTATAGTATTTTATCCTTAAATCATTACCTGATACAGAAAGTATCTTCTTCTTTTAAGTAAAACACAACATTACTTAACACAAGCAAATATAATATCAAAGTTTGCAGAGTTAGTTTAGTGTGGCTTAACATTCACACAATCAAATCCCTAACACATTTCTAAATCAAGGCTTGTACTGTATTTTTCCGTCAATAAGATGCCCGCATGTACAAGACGACCCCCACTTTTCCAACCCAAAATTAAGAAATCAATATTTTAAAGATAGTGCAGAACACATTTTTATTTAGTAATTAGTTAACATTTACCTGATACACTCGGTGGGACGAGGTCCAAACCGTCTCTCTGCAGCTCTATTTCCAGGCTCTTTCGCATAACTGATTACATTCAAGCACGAGTGAAACTGCCAATAGCTTGTCTCTGCAAACAGCCTTCCTCTAATTGGTTTGTTCAGCATCAGCTGACATCAGTTTCATCAGGCTCGTGATTGGAGGAAGTCTGTTTGGGAGACAAGCTATTTCACTCGTGATTGGAGACTAGCAATAGGAGGAAGCCTGTCTGCAGAGACAAAGTATGGGCAGTTTTGCAACCGCGCGGTTCTCTCCTCGGCTGACTTCCTTGAATAAGACGCCCTTCAATTTTTAGGGTAAGGATTTTAGAAAAAAGTATCGTCTTATAGTCGGAAAAATACAGTAATTTGCTTAACAATTGTACCCAAACCACACAGTAATCAAAAGCAACTGAGCTTTCCATTTCAGAGGGCTGAAGCAGCTTCAGCATTAGTTATCCTTCCACCTGTTCCCTAATCTAATATTTACTCCTTTGCGTCTCACAGATGTTTATGAGTAGGTCATCTGAGATGACATTTCCTCCTCTAAAGTGCAATATTTTCTTCCATGGAATATCTTTCTCCATACCTGAAGCAGATGCTGTGAATACAATCATATTTCCCTTATATATGTAGTACTGTAGTCTATTTTACATTATTGCTATTGGTCTTTAAAATATTAAACAAAGGTAAGTCTAAACTTACAAATCTTCAAAGTAATTAAAGAAATGAGGCATGCCGATAAATTAATCTCTTTAATTTTTAATCTATTTCTAGCTGAAAGTAGGAAAATATATGATTATAGACTTACTGTAATACCTTCTTGGTAATTTTCTTTCTTTAATAGTTTTCTTGGCTCATTCAGTCTTTATGATTCTTCCACTGATAAATTTACTTATCTACATGGAACTGTAATGAATTGGATCTTCGAATGCCAAGAAAACTTTGAGCATGTAAATATAGGCAACCACTTCTTCTCTACTGTGTGCAGGGATCTGTCCAGAGTTGCTAAAAGAAAATAAAGATTGGTGGGCCCCAGTGCTGATCTTTTTACTTATATTAATAGCACAGCATGTTTCCCATTTGAGTGGATTGAGGCCATAGCTATCCCTGTCTATAAGAATACAGGAAATAGACTTACCCTTGCCAACTATAGACCATTTAATTTGCTTAGTACAATAAGCAAACTATATGCTTTTTATTTAAATCTGTTGGAGTGGGTCCAAAGTGAAAATAGTCTTGTTCAGGAACAGGCAGGATTTAGAGGGGACTGTTCAGCCTTTGACCACTGTATGGTTTTGCACCATTTAGCTGAAAAATACACTTCACCACCCAAAGGCACCCTTTTTGCAGCCTTTGTGGATTCCAAATCAGCTTTTAATCTGATTCCAGGGGAGAGGCTATGGCAAAAAACCTTCAGGAATCCTCCTTGGATAAGAGACTGCTCCTTCTTATCCAGACTCTTTATTATAACACCTCATTGAGAGTCAGATGTTCCCTTTGGGAGGACCTTTTTGGAGCTGTTTCCATCAAAACAGGGGTAAAGCAAGGGTGTATTCTAGCCCCCTTACTTTTTAATTTGTACATCAGTTCAATAATTCAGGCCCTCTCATCTTCTAATCATCACTCTCTGACCGTGCAGTTCCAGTCTTGCTATATGCAGACAATGTAGTAATTTTGTCTGTCTCCTAGGTGGGAATGAGAAGGGCATTGAGGGCATTGGCTTCCTTTTGCCTAAAAGAACAACTAGTAGTAAATTATCAAAAAACTAAAGTGCTAGTGTTTGCACAACACAACAGTCAGTTACCTAAATGGCAAATTAATGGGATCCCAATACAGCAGGTACATACTTATAAATATCTTGGGGTATAGTTCCAGGCTTCCTTATCTTGGAGCACACATTTCTCTTATCGGGCAAGTGTGGCCCAATGTAGCTCCACAGCTGTCTTAAGATTGTTCTATTCAAAGGGGGCACATTTTATTCCTGCAGCTTGCAAGGTTTTTCTTGCTAAGGTCATCTCTCAGCTTCTTTATGGTGTTCCAATTTGCATTTTTACAAAGTTTAATAACCTGGAAGCTGTCGAGTCCAAATTTATAAGAGCAATACTCACAGTTCCAAGAGGGATCAAGAATGCTGTTTACAGTTAGAGACAGATTTGGTTTCTGTGGGTGCCACAGCCAGTTCTACCTCCTTAATTTCTGGTTGAAATTGATTTTTTTTCTCCTGTAGGTCTGGCTCCACTGGGTAGGTCTGGCTCCACTGGTTCTCATAGACTGTTTTAAATCAACCTGGCTAACAAAAGCTAATAGCAAACTCCAGTCCTTAGGACTTTCTTTGGAAAGTCTCTGTCCATTAGGGCTGGAAAATACCAGGAGTCACCTTAAGCAACATATCTGGGATATTGATTTTCAAACCAGTTTAAGTGTAGTATCCAACCCTACAGTTTATGGATACTTCTCAAATGGGCACGTGCCATCCTCTTATCTCTCTTCAGTTCTAATTCTGAAATTTCGTTGGGCTTTCAGCTTGTCCAGGTTGGATGCACGACCCCCTGCAGTTCTCGGGGGGGGGGGAGGGTTGTATAAAAATATCTCTTTTCAGCAGTGCTTATGCCCATGTGGAGATGGCTTTGTGGAATCTCTAAGCCATAGGCTCCTTTGTTGTTCTCTCAATAGGGAATCCAGGAAGTTATATATTTATCCCATTTTAAAGAACTACCCTGGTAGAGAGCACAATGTCTATCTGTCACTGCTTCTATCTGACCAGGACCCTGACATATCTTTCCAGGTTGCCCAATTTTGTGCTATCATTTGTTGTATCTGTCCTACCTACAGTCGAAGTTTAGCACAAATTTTGGTGACTGCCACTGCTATTTGTACTACAGTTACTATAATAATGCATTTTATGTAATTTTATTGCTTTTTTAAAAAGTTTTATAATAATTCCAGGTCTATGTATTTTATTGTTGTGCTTTCTGGCCCAAAGGCCATAATAAAGGTTTGGTTTATTTTGACTTGTTTTTGCTCTTAGTTTTCTGAAACTGCAAATTCTGCAAAAAAAAAAGTCTGTAAAAGGAGAAAAGCTTTGCCATTAATGTTTAATCTATCAGCAAGCTCACCACTAGAACCTTGGAAGATGGCTGAATCCTTCCTGCAGTGAGTCTCCTTCCTGAATTTTTCCAATAAGATAGTAATTGGAGATTGGAGATCTATGGGAGAAGCTGGTGACAATGAATAGTTCCCATAGCAGCGTGGGTCATACAGCATGGAGAAGAAGTGCAATGTGCAAACTCTCCTGTATGTAATCTTGGGCTCTTAAAATATCAGGATGCAGTCTGAGATGTAATCCATTTATCCTTTATTTGTATTTCCTCCCAGCCAGAACAAACCATGTCTAATAAATTAAATTAGAATAATACTTTGCTAAGGAAACAAGAGAAAATAAATATTTATTGAAATTAAGCTAGCCATCTCTTGGTAAATAGCCTGTGTGTACTCAGTCCTATTATCTATTTCAGATCTCAAAGATACAAATATGGAGAATGTTCCATTTATATCTCACCCATAATTTTGAGAGTAAGACGTTTATGTCCTTCTCTAGCATCGTTTCCTCAGTGGAAATTGACGTTTTCTAAAATATAAGGAAATGGAATATTTGAATCTCTATCACTTTGTTTCTTTAGTGATGAAGACAGTCCACAAACACATCAATTCTTGTGACACTTCATACAAACAATGCACAAATTTAGAAATTTATTAATGGCAGAGCCATTAGCTAATACATCAGCATCACCCACAGGTGTGATTTCCAACTTGATTGTTCTGCCATCTCTGAGGAGTCATCTGATCATGAGCACATTGATTGTGTGACATTGAGTTAGCCTGATTTTAACCATGTTGCAGATTGCTCTTCTGTGTTCACAACTCAGCATCGGTTGTATATGAATCTTCCACATCCCTTTAAAGATTTCCGTTTAGCCTTATGACTTAAGAAAATGTTATGTGCTTTTTAGTATGCCATGGAATTTGGCACAGTAAATTCCGATACTAGTGCTTTTAAAAGAAATTATTGCATTGCTCTCCCCACATCATACAGTATTTAGGGAGATAGAGATAATTATCGAATTCAAACCTGCCAGTTACTGACAAGTAACTCCGTACTCACTGGCATGTTAAACAATACTGTATGGACATTTGAGTTGAACAAGCATTTGCTATAGCTCAAATAATTTGTAAATATAAACATTAAATTACAAGAACACTCCCATAGTCACATAATACCTGAAAGAGCTAAATTTAATAGCTCCTGACTAACAATCTGAACATAAATTGTTACTTGGCATAGCACATGGTAGTTCTCATTCAATCCCCTAATACCAAATGAATTAAAATTATTTCTTGTTTAATGTTTGCTAACTATGCTGGAGTAGAATGGTTAAAAAACTGAGGCCACACTGGTAACATCAGACCATGAAAAACATGAATAAATCACTCACTTGTTGAAGCCAAAAATCTCCCCAACAGCTATCAGGTGTAGTTAGGGATAGAAATATCCCAGGATGGCACCAGTGATACTAATAGCTTTCCTAACAAATGCCTGTTTAATGTAAGCAACAATTATTGTATCAAGAAGAATCCAACATTAGTGTATCATTATCCTTCAGAAAGACAAGTAATTATTTGCTTAATACTCCCAATGCTACCTTTTGAAAACATCTGGTAACTTGCCCAGAAACACACATGCATAGCAGAAGTGGTATGTGAACTTCAAAACACAACACCCCAAACAACAAAACACCATGTTTTGTACACAAAAATGTTCTACTCAATGCCCATTTTACAGAAGAGAAACTGATAAGACTCAGGACAATTGATTTGAGTAGAAACTACACTAAGGAGTATCCAGTTAGGATAACATAATTGGAAAGTGAAGAAAGTATTGATGTCTGATCCCTAACTAGAGGTTACCTAAATCAAATAATTCACCTTCATAATAATTAAAGTCAGATCACTAAAGGAACTGTGGGAATCCTGGCATCATTCTGTATAATACATGCAGCTATTATGCTCTGCGGATTTGATGTTCAGGTGTACATGTTCATGCTTAAGTAGCCCAAATGGTATCTCAGTTCATATAAAGCAAAGCATTAGTTGCTTTAGCAGAGTCCCTAGGTTAGCAGTGGGCAAACCTTTTCAACCTGGAACCATATTTGACTAACTACTGACTGACTGACTGACTGACTGACTGACTGACTGACTGATTGACTCACTGAGTCATTCATTCATTCATTCATTCATTCATTCATTCATTCATTCATTCATTCTGTATAGCCACCCATCTCAACAGGTGACACTATACAAATGGAGGCTGCAGGAAGTATGACAGGTGATACTGTGATGTTACCTGAGTGGGTGAACCCTTTTTTCATTTTTGGAGAGGCTGGGTTTGTCTTAAAGCTTAAGGCATCTTTTTGTTGTTGTTCTTGCAACCTCCCAAATAGGAAAAAAAACATCTGGTATGGGGAAGGGCTTTGGGCTTTTAAAAAAAGATGCTGTGAATGCTTGAAAGATGATTTGGGTACAGTGAAGCTTAAAGCATCTCTTTTGCCTCTTAAATCCCATCCCCTGTGGTGCCTGCATATATGTGCATGTTGATGCTTTAACTTTGTATATGTACATTTAATTTAAGTTTGTGTACATATAAAAGTATTGTCCAGTAAGACCCACCCACAGAAAGGAAAGTATTCTCCTGGCACAGAAATTTGGGAGGAAACTGCAGCAGAGGAATTGTCCAAGGGAGCTGGGGGACACAGTAGCTGGCAAATTGCAACCAAAGCAAGAGCATCACCAGGGTGTGGTCAAAAAAGTCAAGATGGCAGCCACAATGGCGCAATTGAAGCTCTACCGGCTTTTTATCAGCTCATATAAAGATCTTGAATCTTACTGTCATGGTGACCATGTTGACCTACACCCTGCAGACACCCTGGTCCAAAGTATCTCAGTCCAAATAGAATTTTCTCAAATTAGTTTAGATTCCAGCCAGAACAGGAACAGCACAAGGGTGCAGTGGACATAGGCGGTGAAGGTACTTAGCAGCCATAGACTGCTGACTAACTCTTAGGAGAAATAACTGAGAACTGACAGAAGAGAATGGGAAACAGGGGCAAGTGAAGAAACCAGCGTCATGACATCTCAACATTAGGACACAACTACAGAAGTGTGGAGTTGGCATTGTGATAATGCCTTGTATCATCATTTTTCTGTTGTCATGTCTAGCTGGGAATACCTATGTATGTAACACCTGTTGGCTATTGGAGCCAGAAGTTCAGAGTGGCATTCTTCCCTGAAGCAATTCAGATGCGTTCCTATCAACAGAAATTCTAAGAACCATATTAAGGCTTCAAGGTACTATAGATTTCCACAGTGACTTATCTTCTAGAATCATCTAAGCCTTATTGTACTGATAGACCTGTAATGAGGATAAGATAGATAGATAGATAGATAGATAGATAGATAGATAGATAGACAGACAGACAGACAGACAGACAGACAGACAGACAGACTTACATACTTACATACATACTGTATATCTTACAACAATACAGGTAAGGATCGTGTAATACTGACAGTCACTAGAACGGCCATGTGGAACAGACCTCTTGTATTGCTGTTTTCCAAGTAACTAGAATAATTTTCCCAGACAGCTGACTGGTGAAATAGTTGCTTAACTGTTGGATCTGGACATGATTAGGTATGATCATGGAAAACAGCAAGCAATAGGTGTTGTATCATTTTAAAAGCTAACTGAGGGGAAAAACTGAAACTAGTAGAACAGTTGCCAGGTGAAGCCACGGTTTCATATTGTGCCAATATGAAAAGTAGAATTGCAAAGCTGTAAATAAATCACGGTAAGGAGCTGCTGCAACAGAATGCCTTCCTCAATCTTTATTACTTCAGAGTGAGATTCTCTTTCATTGCTTCCTTTCCTCACAACCTCAGAGGATTTATGATGGAAAGTTAGTGAGAGATGCTTTCTTCTGAAAGAGCACACAGAAGAATGGTGAATTAATTTTGACTATTTGTCAGAAGCAACCAAATTTAAGAGCACTCAGAAAACAAAGAACAGCTTCAGAAGGGAAAGTTTAGTTAGTATTTGGTAGTGGTAATGCTAGAGTACAAATGTGGGACTATTAAATGTGATTCTTTTTGATTTACAAATTATTTGGCATACCGCTTTTAATTATTTGGTAAGAAATCTGAGTGTGTTTGAATTCTCAGTGGAAGATAAGTTAATTTAAATGAGTAAACTCAAAGATATTGCAGGGGAAGAGAGATCAGATGAATCATCTTTCTGGGTGGCCTCAGCTGTATAACTACAATACGTTCCTCTTAGTATCCTTTGTCAGTAAAAAGAATGTCCACTGAGATTTATTTATTTACATGTATTTGCAGATTATCTAAATTACAGCTATGGTAATGGTAATTTTAAAAACTGAAGTCATCAAGCTGAAGTCTGTTTAAAAGAAATAAAATCAGAGCTATAATTCATGGAAAACTTTTTTGGTTGATCTTTTGGGGGCTTAGTGGTTCCCACTGCAGTTTGTGTAGTGAAAAGTAGAGACACACACAAAGAGATCTTTTCCTTAATGCCCATATCACTTGTTGGACTGTGGTTCATTGTCCAATCATTCTTGAATGAATGAATGAAAGTTATCTTTCTCTGGTATTTTTTTTTTTTTTAGTGAGATTATGTGATTACATTTTCAGGGAAATCTGAACTATTTTTTTCCAACAAATAGAGTTTCTCCCTCCCCCAATAAATTATGTTATGACTGACTAAATGGTAATTATTCAGATAACTCCCATGGTACTAATTCATTGCTGATTTAGCACTAAAGAGAAATGAGAGGCTCCTTATATTACCATTTCTTTTTCTTCAGAGTAATGCTACCTACTTGAAAGCTTCTTTCTATCTCTCTTCCATTAGGAGTGATTATATATTTTTATTAGATTTTACCAAACAGTGTCAGATATGTTAACATAAATCCAAGATACATATAGAGATAAAAAAAAATCAAAAAGAAAAAAATATAGAAAATACAGTGGGAATCTGTTGCAATGTGAATAAAGAGACAGATACTATACATATGAACATTTGCCATATATATAAAGTATACCAGAGTATAGTCTATTGTAGTGAGATAAACCATAAAATCCATCCAGATTTGATAAAATTATGGTTCCTGCTTTTGATGTCTCACTAATTTTACTTTGTAATTTTTTCTAATGCAGCAATTGAAGAGGACTTACTAATTGACAACTCAGTTGCTATGCTATCTAGAATTTTCCAGTGTTGCACAATTATCATTTGGCTGCTAAGATTAAATAAATAATTTTTTAAAATTTATTTTTAAGCTGATGGTTTGGCCCTGTAAATAAATACAAAAAGCCTAGCTCTGGGGAAAATTCAGTTCTTTGATTAATGATGACACTTAGCTCCCCAAAAAGTTTTTGCCTAATTTTATCATATGACCACCACAAAAACACACACACACACACACACACACACACACACCTTTTTTTGACAACCTCTGCAACATTTGGGAGAATAATTTTGATATATATGTGCCAGCCTAACAGGAGTCAACTACCAATGATGTATAATATTCCACTGCATTTCTTGCATTGAAGCTGAAGTAAATCTGCCCAGTTTCCATAACTTCTGCCAATTTGTCTCCTGAATGGGATTACCAAGATCAGTATCCCAAGCTTCCTTTAAACCATATGATGAAATCCCTATTTCTGATTGCAATAACACCCTATACATTTTTAAAATTGTTCCTTCTGGTTGTTCTAAATAATGAAGCATTGAATTCTCAAAATTGGTATAGGGTTATGTTGCTGAGTTTCTAATATTTCTATTGCCCAAAACAGATTTAAGTTGATACCAGAAGATTCCATTAGGAGTGATAGCCTTGCAGTAGTTTTCAAGCCCTGAGCTCAATTAATTAGTTCATCTCTGTTCTTGAAAAGTTGAGTAATATGAATGAGAGGGAATTTTATCCAGGGCTCAGTGGTGTCTTCTCCCTTCCCTAGTTGTTCCTTGGCCAGATAAATATGTTCTGCATTGACCAGTCTCTATAGACCCATGTGAGAGAAGTAGTTTGCAGTTAATTATTTATTTATTTACAGAAGTGGTTTGCCATTGCCTGTTTCTTAGGGCTGTGAGAGAGTGACTGGACCAAGGTCATCCAGCTGGCTTCGTGCCTAAGGTGGGACTAGAACTCACAGTCTCCCAGTTTCTAGCCTGATGTCTTAACCACTACACCAAACTGGCTCTCTGTAGATAGATAGATAGATAGATAGATAGATAGATAGATAGATAGATAGATAATGAAATGAGTGAGACTACAAGGACAGGGAAATTACCATGGGATTAATCCTATTCTACAGGCATTGGCTCCAACTAGAGCCCCCACAAGTAACACAGCTACAGCTTCTGATTAATTGAATATACTCTATTGATGATATTGAGATCTTCAGAATCTAAGTCAGCAACAGCAAACATAGCCCCATCCATCCTGTGCAAGCATCCACCCCATTTAATGCTGCTTTTGCCTTGAAAAATATCCTTCTGTCAACTTTGCCTTTCCTCCAGAGGGCTGGCCTAGCACACTTGAGGAACTAACACAGCACAACTGTCTGGGTGTGACTGAAAATCATGGTGATTTTGTAGCAACCTGGCTATTTCACATCTATGAAGTAAGAGCTGAGACTCTGGACCAAGTGCCACTGCAGATGCTGCTTATTTTCCTCCTCCTCCTCCTCCACCACCTCCTCCTCCTCTTGAGAGGAATGCAAGATATCCTTTGTGAGAGGGAGTGGGGCTGAAAAACAATGTGTGCATAGATGATGTGCTTAGAGCTTTCTTTATGAATAATAAATGTCTCCTGCCAAACTGAAGTAGAGATGGAAGAAGGTTCCTGTGTCTTCTGCTAGTCCCCCCCTCATGCAGAACTGCATTAGTAAGTAGAGGGATTGGGTTTGCCATCTGGAAATGTCCTTAAGCAATCAAGTTCATTTGAGAGCAATGATCCCAAAATATCTCCACATATATACATATATGCATGCTAGGTTTGTAGACTGAAAATATCTTGGATTCTTAATATTCAAGCATCTTAAAATGTTTAAAAGAGTGATCTATATTACTGTGTTTTGTTTGTACTGAAGTTTTTTTTTTCTTTGTCCTGGATGAATATATGGAGTAAAAGAATGATTTTTTTCACTGTAATGTATTTATGATGCTTTAGAGAGGAATATTTATGGTAACATTGTAGGCATAATTCTTTAGTAGGACTTCAATTGATGTAGCATGAAATTAATGATAATGTGCTCAGATGGAATGAAGATCATAAATGGTGCTAAGGAGTGTTCCTCCTAACAGTATTTGAATCTGTACTCTCTCCCTCTTTCAGTATTGTACGTAATGTGTTTGTATATATGAATCTTTTATACCATATATTGGTTTATGTGGGTACCATATTTCTATCGAATATAATTACTTGAAACTCTAGTCATGTAACAAAAGGCATAACATTAATGTTTGTTACTTGGTCAGAATATTTTCTAGCAGTATATTTTCCCCAAGGTAGCTGGGTTGTTTTTAAATCAAAAGGTAGAAAGGGATTTTTTGTTGTTGTTTTGCTTCTTCAATTACAGTGGTACCTCGGTTCACGAACTTAATTCATTCCGCGACTCTGGTCGCGAACCAAATTGGTCGTGAACTGAATCAAATTTTCCCATAAGGTTCAATGTAAATACGGTTAATCCGTTCTGACCCCTACGAATTTGGTCGCCAACCAATTTTTGATCGTGTCCCGAATCAAATTTCCCCATAAGGTTCAATGTAATTACGGTTAATCCGTTCTGAACCATATGTTGTTTTTTTTTTAAACCGCAAAAATATGACACAAAGTACAGTACAAAGAGAGAGAAAGCCAACCTTGCTCAACGCGACTTCTGGCGTGGAGGACAGGAAGGCGGGTGGGGAGGCGGTTACTGCTTGGAGGGAGAGTCCCCCTCCCTACAGGAAGCCACGACCATGTGTCACGGGAGGGAAAATGGCTGCAGATCCTGTTTGTCACCCGATGCGGAGTTCGCGAACGGAGGCAAAATTTTGCGACCAGAGCTGTTCGTGAACCGAATTGTTCGTGAACAGAAGTGTTCGTGAACCGAGGTACCACTGTATTTGAATACTGGAAATGCAATTCCGGGACCAGGAACATCAATTTCTTGCAGCCTTTGTCCTATAGACCAGTGTTTCTCAACCTTATCAACTTCAAGTTGTGTGGACTTCAACTCCCAGAATTCCCCAGCCAGCATGCTGGCTGGGGAATTCTGGGAGTTGAAGTCCAAACATCTTAAAGTTGATAAGGTTGAGAAACACTGCCATTGACTAATAAAGACATTAGGAGTATCTGACTAGTACCTTTTCAAAGTTTACTTATTTATTACTTATTTATTATATTTGTATAGCCGCTCATCTCACAAAAAAGTGACTCTGGGTGGCCTACAACACTCAATTAAAAAGAAAACCAATAAATACATATAAAACAGTCATTAGTAAAAGTATAAAAACTATAAAAGTTTGTACCTTTGCAAGAAAAAAAGTTCAGTTCAAAGAAGAAAATTTGTAAGGAAAAGAAAAGCATAGCCATTAGAGGGTTAGTAAACGTGTTTTGCCAATTTTTATTTAAATTTACTGGCTCATAAGCTGTCTTTTGGTTATGGAGAAACTCAGAAAATAGAACCCCTAGCCACAATGCTTGTTTAGATGAAGTTTATTGTCTATAAGAAGTATCTTTGGGTCCCCTCTCTTTATGAATTTCCAGGTAACTTTATTTTTAAGAATTGCATATCAATAAACCAAGGCATTTCATCTGATATTCCTGATTAAGAAGCAAAATGATAAAATTCCACATGCCTTTGTTTCTAATATCAGAGGCCAAATGAACGGTTTGCACACAGGACACACCAATGGGGCCTCTCTGCTACTGCAGCAAGCATGTTGTCAAATGTGTGTCTTGTGAATTACGGGTAATGTGAATTACGGGCAAAGCACCAATTTTATATTTTTAACAGGAAAAGGTTCCAAGAATCAAGAACTGGAAAAAGTATCTTCCCATGAATCAAAGCTAAAGTAGTGGGTGGGCCCATTTCCAGCTCCAGACTAAATTTAGGTACTGGCAGAATGAATGTGCAGGATGTCCTCTTGTCATCCTGTTTTTTCTCCTTCTCTTTCTAATTGTGTAGGATGCTTTGGGGATGATTGTGTCTCCTGAGAAAATGTGCCTCCTGTTGTAAAGCCTACACAGTGGAACTATTGCTGGTAAATTGGAGAATGTGTCCTGAGCAAGGCACTATTGTACTACATTGCACAGAATCCTGTTTCCTTGATACCTTTGGGTAAATCGAATTACTGATCTAGCTTACCCAGATGTATCAAAGAGGCTATGTAGAGGCTGAGAAAAACAGTCAACATGTAATCTAGAATAATGACTGCAAGGACAGAATTTGCATGTCTCTTTACTCCAACTTAAGACTCTCTTCATATTGTGAATGCATTTATACATGTTTGTATTTATATATGAACACATCTTATTGTTCTTTCTTAGAATCCATTCATACTTCTTAGTACTTCAGATCCTCAATCTTGGATTTGATAAAGCACAAAGAAATACTGCAGTCAGATTTGGTTGCCGTAGGACCTTTCTTTACTGGTATGTTAACTATTCTTTCTTAGAATATTTGTTGTTAATTAGAAAAGATATTGAAACTAAATTGTTGATTGGAAACTTGATTTTGTAAGATATGGCCGAAAAAAATCAATTGATTTGTTGTAGCAATTAAATTACAAAAATACATATTTTGCCATATTTTTGGAAAATTTACCTGTGTAGGTATTTCTCTCAAACTTCTAGCATTTACAACTTCAGTTTTGTTCTCCTTAATTGTTAGAACAAAATTAAAAGTAAAAATACAACATTAAAACATACAAATGTTAAGAACACACGCAGGCACATGAGAACTAAGGATAATTTATTTGGTGTTAAACTATAAAGGCATACAACTTAGTCTAATGGGATTATTTTACTTTTAGCAGAAACCAGAGATTTATCACATGAAGCCAGTATTCCTTCCGAACAAATTATTCATTTCAGTAACCTAACTGGTCTGTCCTTGTGGGTATGTCTATGTGAAGAACAAAATCATTTTTCTGCTGCTGTTATTTAATATTTGGGAATCAGAAATCCTTACTCTCACCGCAGAGTTATTAGTAGATCTAGATCTACTGTCTGCTGTCTTAATAATGAATTGTTCTTCAAATGACAATTCTTACAGAGCTGAAATGGCAGGAGCTACCCACAAGAGGAAGATATCTGCCACCTTGGATTTCAGAAAGTTCAGAATTAAAAAAGAAAATAGTAGGAAAGTAAAAGCTTAGCAAATGACTAAGTGGAATATCCTGGAATATATTTCATTTAGTCATTTACAGCTGAATATTTGGAAATTGAAACAGTAAAACTCCATTCTATAACATATTTTTGCAACCTGCACTTAGTCTATTTAATCAAAATCTCAGTTCTGGGCTTCAGGTACTGAGATTAGAATCATGCATGCTGGCCTTGATCTCTACTTCAGATGAAATGTCTTGATAAAAAGCACTTATGTGCAGGAAAAAGCATGAAGCAGACTGGTGCATTATCAATTGTGATAATCCCACCTGTGCTATTGCTACATTTTCCATGAGTATAATACTCAATTATGAGAAGTTGCACACCTTCTGAGGGTTTTTTTTTCTCTGCCTGTTTTTGCCATCCCATATCTCAGCCACTATTCATTTAGATATTTCTATCTTCCATGATCTTGGGGATCTTGTCTCAGATATTTTGATTCACAAGAATCAAACTAATGAGCAGATGAGAATTTTTAACATACACGTATATAATCACACTACCATAATTATCTAGGTATGAAATACTGTAAATCAGTTGTACTGTAAAATCTATTATCTTAATAGGAACACAGTCTTGAAAGAAGCCTTATGAATTGTTCACACACAAAAAAGCACATTTATGGTGCAATAAACTTAGAATGTGGAAAATCCCCTAGACATTCAGTGAAATCACCACTATGGAATATCTTGGGAGTTGGATTTTATATTTACAAGGGCTAACCAAATAATTTGCCTTTTCAAAACAATTTAACAGATAATGGTGAATAATTGAATTATAATCAGAGTCTATCTCTCCATTTACTTACTTTGTATCTGCTACATAGGGAAGTATTGAACAGAATTGGATAAAAGTGGGCTGATTTAGACCACTTTTTTAAAAAAATAAATAAATTACACAACATACAAGTGTTTCTAAAATGATTTGAAAGCATTCCTTGTACTTCTTCAGAGAATCTTTTGGGGGAAGGGGGTAGATTCATCCACAGTAGCTATACAGAGTTTTGGAGGAATGCTTGATTCAATGAAACTTCGATCAAATCACCCTACAGTATTAAAGCCCTCTCCATCTATCTGAGCTCACTCGGGGTGGGGTAGCAGTTCTAACACTGCTTTGGACTTCATTCACTTTTGCAGCTCTCAGCATCTTTCATGTGGCCATTCAAAATCTTAACTTTGCTCTTTTGTGTGTGAATGAAATGTTGCTTTTCTGAGCTGGGCCTACCAACAGCACAGAGAGTTCAGCTCAGCAATCAGCCCTCTGGATATAGCACAAGGCTGCACAGTCAGGTATGAAGTCTTGGGCTCTACCAGTACTGTATGCATTCTTGGCTCAAATTTTGGTTGTAAATGAGTGTTAACCAAAGTTCTTCCCAGGAGGGGCCAAGCTGATCAATCAGTTAAATCAGCCTACTAGGCACCCCAGACAATCCAGTGATTAGATTTACAAAACTACCCCACTGGAGCAAGTCGGTGGCCATTCAGTGTTATGTCAAGTGTAAAAGGACTTTTTAAGGAGTTTTTAAATAGGTTCAGCACAATTTAGGCTCTTTGAAGAGATTGTTGTTCTGGCTTTTCCCATCCCTGCTGCCTCTGTATTCAGACAGTAGCTGGGGGAATATTTAAAATATTATTATGGTGAAGCCCTTGAAGATATCCAGCTTAAATTTAGCAGAATTAATGTTCTCTAAAGTGTCTACTATCTCTGCTGCTTTCATCCCATTCAGCTAAAAAAAACAACAACACGTCTGCAGACATTTTATGCTTCTCTGTTATGGCCTATGGATTGAGCTATTTTCAAGTCGCAAATCTTGAGGTGGCATAAGTAGAATTGATTTCCCTCAGATTGCAAATTCCAATCAAATCATGACCTTCTAAATCTTCAATTTCCGATCTGAACTGAATCAGAGCTGATTCATACAGCCTTGCCATTTGCTTTCACTAGCCAATTCTGTCTATGAAGAAAGAGATTTTATCAGAACTCTCCCGAGACATATCACTAACACTTTTTTCAGAAAATGCATCACAGACTTTTGGAGGGAAGTTCACAGAGATTCACTGGTTTCTGCAGGAAACTGAGATTGTGTCAAGATGACAGCACATGTGCAGTGAAGTCATGATGCAAGCTTCATCTACAGTATATGTACCTTTATGTCTGTCTATGATACTCTGTCACTAATTTTTGTGTAATGTCATGATACATGTTTCATCACTTGCTCTATATAACAACAACAGCAGCTCCAGATAGGAGATGAAAAAGATAAGATGAAATACCTGTTACCTTTTCCTTCCATATACATTTGTGAAAATGAATTTATGTCACTCACCACAGTCAGATTAAATATGGAAATAGGCTGAATTTAATAAATAACAATGCAGATATTGATGAAATATGCCAACACATGTAACTATGTAATTAAAATACATTTTAAAACTATTATTAAAACATGTTTTATTTCAACATTTGTTTTATTTTTTATGAAAAAGATACTGGTGGTACCTCATTCAGAAAGATTTAGACCTGTCTAACTAGTTTTAAATAAACTTTAAATTCAAAGAAGTAATTTTGAATGGTCTTTCTGCAGAATGCAGAATTTCATGGGAAACTATTCAACCCTTTCAGCATAGATTTAAAACTCTCGAACTTTAAAGCATTGCCTTCCTTCTTTCCTCAAGTAAAGGAGGAATTATGGAAATCAACAGCAAATCAACATCTACAACAAAGCAAGGTCAAGTCTTCGATAGCATTCATTCAAAGAATCACTGAGGCATTAAAAACACTCTAGGAGTGTTTTTAGATTGAATAAGGAAATCACGCAGCATTGTATCTTCCCATTTTTTTCTCATAAGCCTTCTTGTCATGAGAGAAGAGTGAACAAATACATCCTTGGCCTCTCATGGAAAATTTCCATGGGTAAATAGAAGTAGGGTTGACGAATATTTCCACTTAAAAAGAACAAACTCTGAATGAGACATAGACATATCAAATATAAATTTTTCCACAGTTTGCAAGATTGCAAGGACATCTTTGTATCTGCGTGTGCTAAAAAAGTATTTAAATGGGTATGCACTGATTTATATAAAGATTTAAAACAAAAATAAGTAAATAAAAATCAACTTGCCATACCTGCCATACACCTATCACACCTGCAAACACCTGTTTGGCACACCTGTCAAACCTGCCATACACCCATTGGCCAGTAGTTAACTGATCAGTGAACCATCAGTTTAAAGACCTAAACCTGGTATCATCTGTTAGAACTAAGATAGTGATTAAGGTTGTACTTTATACATTGACGTGGCAATAAGACCTATTAGCAATAACGTATTTTACTCCAACGTGAATATGTATAGGATTGTACAGTACAGAAAATAATCATGCCACTTTATAATGGGTTGAACCAGCCTCACTTCAGCTACTGAGTATGGTTCAGGGCACTAAACATTAAGGAGGAATCAGACAATGAGAGCTGATTCAGAAATGTGCAATGAGGATGATTGCAGACTGGAAACTAAGTTCAGTGAAGAGAGGTTAAAGGAAATAAGAATGGGTAGCTTTGAGAAGAGGATGGGAAAGGAGACAGACTATGAATGTACTCTTCAAACATCTGGAAGTATGTTATATACAAAAAAAATCAAGACCTCCTCTCAATCACCCCAGAGCATGGGGTCTCAAATAAAGGGATTAAGTTGCAGGATGGCAGATAATAAGTTTGGCAATAGAACTAATCACTCAGAGAGTTGGTGGGCTCCCTTGCACTAGATGCAATCCAGCAGAATCTAGGCAAGCATCTATTGCAGGTATTTTAATCTGAATTCCAGTCACTTTATTCATTTATTTTTAATTAAGTTTATTCTGACTGCCCAGTTCAAAGACATCGATTTCACAGAATCAACGTTATGATTCCATGAAATTTTAATAGTGCAAATCTAGATGTGTCTGTTCAGAAGTAAGTTGCATTGAATTCAGTTGGTTGCCTTTTCAGTATAGGATTGTACAGATGTGCAGATCTTTGAAAGGGCACTTTGCTCTGTCAAAAGCTTCAGAGCAAAACTGAGAAGCAAAGCAGTGGCCATTAGCAGAATGGTTGTGTTGCTTCTTGCTGCTGGCTTCTATACTGAGCATGGGCCAAAACCTCTGTTGTCCAAGTGAAGTGGCTTCTTGAAGCAGATGTTGCACCTTGATCTTTGGTGATGTGGAGCACTGTGTCTCCATAAGGGAACATATTGTGGTGGATCACAACCAATCTGTAAAAGCCTAAATCATTGCACTTTACACTGGTGCTTAATGTGCAATAAATTAGCTATAAAGAGTATAGCCTATATTTATTTTGCCATACATTTAGTGCTACTATGGTGGTGACATCTTAACATTTTCAGGGGGAAATAATTGCTTTGATACATCTCTGCTATATTTGTTTTTCAGGGAAATTTAGAAGTGCTGATATAACATATTATAGGCAATAGTTTATAATTCTCATCATTGCTGCTTCCTTTATGAAATACTTGACTAGAATCATCCTTGACTCTATGGTTGATGAGATGCAATCCAATGCTGATAAGCATTTATATGGTTTTATTTTATTCAAGATGAATCATGCATACTTCATGCATTCCAATTAGAAGACCAAAAAACCCAGCAAAAATGTTATAAAGCTGAATGCAGTCATCTACAATGCATCCCATTGTGGGGATGCATTTTATATTTGCTGGAAATGTCCCTGAAAAAAAAAAAAGATTCTGTTTTTATCCATAGATTTGCAGATTTCAGATAATATTCCATTCATTTAAATATTTCTATAGCCTACAACTTATTTACTCACTGTACGATAACTCATGAAATAGCAAAGAAATCTGATTTTGTGATTCATCTAATGTACATTTAAATGAAATCTAAAGGAGAAATTATTTTATTTGAATACTTAGACATATGGAAGTCATTAAATCATCAGTAACATCTCATTGATTGAATGTAAGCTGTTGTGAACATTGTTCAGTATTTGTAGCATACTACACTTTAAAATTCTGATCTTTTTTATTCTTACTAGGAGAACATCCAGGAGGGAAAATGGTGAAATATAATTACTTGTCCCTTCTTCATCTTTAAATACGTTTTAACCTGAATTTCATACATACATACATACATACATACATATATATATATTCCATTGCTACCTCTGAATTAGAACAGTATATTCCAGTCAACCATTTCTTCTAAAGCAATTTGATTTTTCTGTGACAATGCATCCAAATTGCATCACACGCCAGAGAATAACTCTTAGATTTGCAGTGATATGAAAACTTTTAAGAAAACGCCTAAGGAGGAAATCCAAGAAACCCAATGACATGAATGGGACAGATAATGGAAAGAAGGGGCTGACTAAAAAATGTATATAAAAAAGAAAAGATAAATAGAGATAAAAGAGTAAGTAAGTATACAATTTTCCTGAGAGAGCCTTGCCTGATTCATACTGAGAAGCAGTTTTAAAGTAGTCCCACGAATGGAAGGGGTTTTTTTCCCTGCAAAATAATAACTCTTTTCTCTAGAAGACTTTTCTAAATCCTTTATAAAATCTCCAAGTGTATTTCTAAAAAGATTTTTATTCCCAAGTATGTATTTCTAAAAGTATGTTTATCCTAAAAACATATAGAGATTTGGAGAAATGCAAAGTTCAAAAGAAAATTGCTTTCCAGCTGCACATTGGGTTTGAGAAGTGAAGATCAGATTGTTTCTAACAACACTGAATCACACCAAATCCTTGAGCAGTCTTTTATGCCATACTGGCAAGAGGATATATGGGAAGTTTTCAGATTAGAGTAAAAACAGGTTGAAAATATTATGGTTTACTAAAAAACTAGTCCATTGGGCTTTTCAGAGTAAGACCTAAAGTCCAGTATCACCCCCTCTAGCACATATGTGCAAAGGATTGTAGCTGAAATAATATTTGCAATCTCTTTTCCAAGTGCATATTCTATACAACTGCCTGTGAGTAAATTTCATTAAATTTAATGGAGTTTCCTTCTGAGCACAAAAGCACAAGGTTTCACTTGAGTGATAGTTATAAGTCTAGATTTCAATCTTTTATGCCTAGTCCTCTTTCATGTTATATTTACATAGATATTTAGGTTTTTATATAACAATGGTTGTATGAGTCACAGCAGGTGGCAGGAGAAACCGAGTCGTGCCTGATCTTGAAAGAGCTAAAGCTAAAGAATTGCAAGGAACTACATGGAAGAAATGTTCAGTGAGTGCTGTATAATAGCACATCCTTTGGGTATTCTTTGAAATCTAGCTGTTTTCTGAATGCAATGTAAGCTTTTTCCAGATGGGGGTTTCATCTGAGGATTGAAACTAAACTAGAATTATGAATGAATGAATGAATGAATGAATGAATGAATGAATGAATGCTTTTTTGCCCATCCACCCCATCCTACCATATTAAATTCTCTCAGCAGGAAGTCTCTTTTACATTACATCATGAATCCTCATCAAAAAGGTGGGTGGAATTTTTGCCAGTGTACCACAAGAATAATCTCTGAGTCCTATCATGATGACTTCAGCTCATAGCAACAGGCTGCAATGTATGTGATACATTGTATGTGATCCATGCAATGGATGGTTTTACTTGCTCTCTTGGTTTATGTGTTAATAAGAAAACACTTCTCCTCAAGTTATTTTATTTTGGTACATTATATCAGTCTGGAAGGTGTCCTATCTGACCTTAAAATGAAAAAACAAAACAAAACAAAACCACCTACATTTCCCATATCATTACTTAAAAAAAGTAAAGTCTCTCTTGAGTTGAGCTCAACTCTTGGTGACTTCATGAAGAGCTCACAACATTTTCCCATCAACAGTAAAGAAGTGGTTTGTAATTGCCTTCTTCCAGGATGGTTTTTGACTTCATATTGATAGGACTGGTGATAAATTCTTGAGAAGAAAAGCATTTCAGAAACCCAAGGATGAATTGTTCTGTCAGTGCTGTCTCCAAGCATGATTTGACATACATCACCGTACTTCTATTTCCCAATGTTGTCAGTTTGGCTCAATTCATACACTTAAGCTTCAGTGAAGCATGTTTAGGGGAGTTGACTTCTCAGAAGGACCCATCACAATTCAATGAATATTTATTGAGATAAGAGGCTAGGAGGACCCTTCATGAACTTTTGCAGTTAAAACTAAACAAGAGCTCTGGTATTTGATTGAAAAAAATTTTATGCAAACAACTAGATGTTGAATGTATTGCTAAACTAAAATTAGTTTTGAAAACTGAATATAACTATGGAGTTAAGACATGTTTATGGTACTGGAGATTAAGTTTGTTTTATTTCTTTCATTGACATAAATAAGTGTGACTTCCTAGCTAGTATCATCACTTGTTATTCAAATCAATTGAAGTAGAAATGATCAAAACTTGCTTACAGTCATGATCCACATGATTACTATTCTTTCTCTTCTTCATACACCTGTGCCTTTCAGAAAGGAACTGTAGAGAATGTGAACCTTATTTCTTTATATATGATCAATGATTATAAATAAAATTATTTCTAACAGCCTACTGGATTAAACCAAGGCTTTAAGTCTTTATCTACTTGTGAAGCCCATTTTTCACTTCTGCTGCTGGTAAATGTCTGAAATAAAGTCTGTGTTAATGACTGAACCAAGAGCCACCTAGACGACCACCTCTTTCTTTTAATGGTGAACTAGCCAGATACTCAAACCAGAATAGGAAACAACAGGTGCATTTTCTTGTTCCTTCCTAAAACTTGTATTGTACTAAAACAGTAGAATAAGTAGGTTACAGTTGTACATTGACAGAAGGAAATATTGTAAAGAGATCCATAACTTTGAATAAAGACTAAACTTCTTTAAATTAATTTCATTATAACATTGGAATGCCATTCACATTTGCTTCTAGGAGTACTGATGGCATTTTCTCATATCACAATTCCCAGTTTGTGAGTTTCTGAAAGGGTACCACAGATGGTCTGTGGTGAAGGTGAAAAAATGATAATAAAGCCTAAAATCTCATATCATCAAATCTCACAAGAAGGTTGATGTTCTTACCCAAAGTTACACAAGATTGTGTGGATTCAATCTATAATTTCCAGTGGTGGGAATTTATCTACTTCATTTCAGACTTCTTTTGTATGCCATGGATGATGAACTAAAAAGAAAACAACAGTATGATTGATGTTGAAGGTTGAAGGAAGTAGAAGAAGGGAAAACACTGGTGGATGGGATTAAGGAGATCACTGGAACATTCTTGGAAGAACTATGGATTATCACCAGGGAAAGATCAAAGGACACTGAGATTGGGGTCTAACTTGATAGCATCTAATATCAGGGTGGTAATCCTTTTGGACTGATGATTACATTTGCAACTTTGAGACAAGTTGTGGGTATGTTGTTGGGTAGTCTGTCAAGATGGCTATTATAGGTAAGAGGCTAATACCAATACTCATATATTGGTGCGATCACCCCATCCTTCCTCAGCCCCTCTGTCTCTGCAGTTCTGCATTTTTTTTCCTTGGCAGTTAGTCACACGTATAAACAAAGCACCGGGAAACAACTGCCACCATTTTATTTTAAATGAATGGTTATGGGTCATCTATGAGGCCTAGAAGCATTCTTGCACATAAAGATCATGATAAAAGTGTATACTTTGCTTTGCAACATGCCTGTTTCTCATTTAATTTTTGGAATCAAAACTGTTTAAAAATAATTAAAGAGATGTCATCTGACAGCTACTTGACTAATCTCACCACATTATCTACTTTACTAGAGATGCCTACTTGTATCAAAGTACTGCTATTTATATTAATATATTTTCACACTGAACAGATTCTTTTCAGGATAAAATATAATCTCAGTTATGTGGGAGACGTGGGTAGTGGATCATATTTCCCTCCTTTTGTTGATTCCAGACAACACTATACTTTTAGAGAATTTACGTATGCCAGTCAAAAATGCTTGCCGAAGGATAAACTTTTTTATCAGTTTATCAGCCAATCAGACAAGAGACTAAACATTGCAGGAAGCCTAGAGCTTCCATACTTGTAATATCAGCAACTGTTCTGTCTTAAATGCATAGTTAATTCAGTGGCATTCGTAATATTACTTATTACGAATAACTTCAGAAAGTTAAAGCCTTTTTTGAGGGGAGGGGGTATTGTTTGACTGAATTGGATGAAATTTTCCCAAATACCAAACATTTATGTGCAGATGAAGTGCACCCAATTTCAGGAAACTTAGTGCAAGGGGTTATTGTTGTTATTCTAGGCATTATTTTTTTAACAAGGAAATTCCTGATATCTTATTCATTATTTGGCAGAATTGGATGAAATTCACAGATTAAGTGAATTCACACTATTTTGACAGATCAGGGTTATAAAACTTCAGGTGTGTAACACTGCAAACCAGTTTGGGGCATTTCAAAAAAAAGCATTTAGTAACACTGGAGCAATTGCTGTAAAAAAGGCACACAGCACAGAGATAATCCTACTTCCTAGTGGGCTTGGTGGGATTTAGGCCCAGAAATTATGGAATACTGATGGATGAAAACAGGAGCAAACAGTGGGAGAGGTAGAGAAATAGAAGATTCAGACCTTTTTTTGAAACAATTGTGTGCCTCCCAATTGTATTGCCTCTCTCAGATCTTTCCCTTTTCATAGGAGAGATAATAAGGAAAAACACTGAATGTTGAGATTGCTGAATTATATTATTTCAACATCACCCTTTTAAAGTATTGTGATAGGAGAAATCTGGTAGACCATTATCTGTGATAAGGAGCTATGATTGACAATCACAAATTATGTATTGTTGAAGGCTTTCACGGCCAGCATACGAAGGCTGGTGTGGATCTTCCGGGCTGTGTGGCCGTGTTCTGGAAGTTCTGTTTCCTAACGTTTCACCAGCATCTGTGACCGGCATCTTCAGAGTGCAGGAGCACAGACAGGAGCAGTTCTGGGCACAGAGAGAACTGCTCCTGTCTGTGCTGGCGAAACGTTAGGAAACAGAACTTCCAGAACATGGCCACACAGTCTGGAAGATCCACACCAGCAATCACAAATTATATTTTTCCTCTGTATTCTGACCCAGTTCTCGCTATGGCATTTTCCTTTATAGACAGTCTGGAGAGAAATGCACCAATTTTTTGCACATCAGAGTTATATCCCATAATCTCTGAGTTATTAAAGGCAAAACCAGATGGACTCATTAAAATGCAGTCCTCCAGTCCTTGAGCTAGTAGAAAAATATGCGAGCAAAAATTGTTTTGCTCACATTGCCAGTTCCTATTCTGCTACAGGAAAAAGGTGCTATCTTTACTGATTTAATGTATGACACATTAAAGTGATACGCCTAGCTTTATTTCTCTTCCCAACAAGCATCACCTTCCAATGGGAAAGCAACAGCTAATCACTCTCCCTAGTGCGGACGGGACAAGGTTGGGTGAGTGTAGGTGGTTGCTTGGAACAGCAAGTTTAGCCAGTGGTCCAAGAGGTAGAAGATTTGAAGGTGTTCTATGCCTGCAACCTGTCAGTGGAGCTATTTCTGAGTACAGGTCTAATGCCCTTCTCAAAGAACGCTAAACTTGTGTCCAAAATAGGAAATTCAAAGGCATGAGGGAAGAATGTAGTGTGAAGTGAGAGGGAACAATTGATAACAAGCAACTAGTTCTGCAAGGGAATGGCAGGGCTGCCAGTGAGTGACCAGTGAGTCAGTTCTGGGTAGCCCCCAGAAGTAGCCAGAATACAGCTATATAGAACACACAATTATGATTAGCTCACATGTAATAGCAGCAGTCATTGCCATGGCACCTAACACTGCTAACGTAGGTATAGAATTGGCAAAATAAATGCCTGCCCGCCCTAGTAATAAAAATAGTAAAAAAATACAGCCATCTGGTTAGCAATATCAGCAGAAAGCCTGTAATATACCCAATGGTGGTAGAATTAGCAAGATACAGCAGGCAAAAACTGCCTCTCTTTCCCAGCTCTAGCACTTTTTCAAAGCAACACTAAACCCATGTTTAATAAGGTGTCTGCACAAGACCTGACCTAGGCTATGGAAAACAACAGTCAGGCATTACATAGACAGATGCCCCTAAATCAGCCAGTCCCTCCTGCACCCAGGACAAAATGATCAGGAAAGACAGATCCCACTGACTGAAGAAGACAGTTGTCCCTGCAGCAGCCTAAAGTGCTTTCTATGTGCTGGTCCCTGTCTGCATCAGCAATCACATCGTTGGAGAAGCATATCAGAACATACCTATGGCCAAAATTGCTTTGGGAGAAGAGGGAAAACACTACCAGAATAGCTAAGAACAACTTTAGGCTACTTCAGTTGTGGACTGGGAATAAAGTTAAGGCAACATTATGAGGATATGGCATATAGTATATAAACGATTACCAGGGCTTGTTTGCACCATGGTTAGGAGGTCATGAGGAAGAGCCTTGAGGAATCTTTAGAATAGATCAGATCAGATTTGGTCCATTTTCGAGAACCTGGTTGGGTTTGAACAGGTCTCACATTTGTCCAAATGTTTCCAATTCAATTTAGTATTAGACAAAATCCAACAGATTCTCCTACTTTTAAGAATACTTTCACTTACTTCTGCACTAATATGTAATATTCTGAATTTAGATAAAATGGACTTACATTCATTTATCAATAGAAACTTTAATTCTCTAAATAGGCATTTTAATGTGTTTAATTGAGGCAAGACCTCTGTCACAATGTTTGAAATGATATGAAGTCCATTAGATAACGATGGTCTGATTCATATATTGTAATAAAAACACTGTGGGTCAGATCAGTTTGTCTTGGAATTTGCAAAGATCAAATTTTTCAAGCATCCCTAGTGTTCAACTTGCTACACTGTTAATGTCCCACTACTCAAAAGTTTCATTGCTAATATTTCACTATTCAAATTTTAATGTAGAAATTTACCTCTCTTTGCTTTGTTTACAACAACTTACAAAAGCCACACAAAGTGTACAACTTACAAAGCTGCACATAGTACATATTTTCACATTTTCATTCTTTTTAAGAGTCACTGATGCTGCTACAGTTTTAAAGGTGATCATATTTTAGAAAAAAAAGTGAAATTGGGCTTATGTATTCATAGGAATGCAGTCTGCCTTGAAACAAGCTAATAAACTATTTATTGCACCTTATGCTTGACCATCAGCTGCTTCCAGCTAGTTAAAAGAAAAATTAAATTGTACACTCCTACATTTGCAGTTCACTCCAGTGGCCAAGATTTAAATGAGCAAAGGATATGATTCATGCATTTTTAAAATAACTTTTAAAAGGTGAAACTTTTCGGAAATAAATTTATATGAGATAGCAATGTGATAAAAATTAACACTGAAATGGAAAAGCAATGTTAAAAATTGAGCCTTTTTGAAAAGAGCTACTATCCCCAGGATCCTTATCCATATTAAGTCTTAATAAGTCTTCCATAATAAGTCTTCCCTTCTAAGCATAAGAAGGGAAAAAATAAAACATCAGAGGAGGATCAAAAATGATATCTTTAGGATAAAGGGACATATTATTACATATTATTTATACATAATGTGTTATAATGAGGTGTCTCCTGTTGCAGGACAATGAAGCAGAATTATGTTAATAAGATTCATAATAATATATCAACAAACAGAAAATATTCATCTTTAAGAAAGATATTTACATAAACATCATTTTATTTTAACCTGGAATTTTATTTTGAAATAAAATTAAAAATGCAGACAATGAAAAAGACAGAATACAATCCAACAATTGAGAAAATTGCTAATTAAGATTAAAAAAACAACAACCGGAAGTGTATTTATAGATTCTCAGAATGCCCCAAGCAAGACTGTGAGAAAGTTAGAATAAAATTGCAGTATCCCAAGACTGCAGAATTAAAAGAATAGATTGTTGTCTTTGCAACTAGCCGGGAGGAGAAAAGGTACTGGCAGACTGTAGTTCTGCACTCTGGGAAGAATTGTATGGCCAAGGGGAAGGAATTATTCTGAAAACAATTTACCATAGGATAGTTAGTTCATTTAATTATAAACAAAAAGATAAAAACCACATGCAGAGTTGATCTGTAACAACAGGTGATCTCAGTTTGTTCACAGGAGGAGTGGGCATCAAGTGGAGGCTTCCTGTGATAGGAAGAGGCTGAGATATTTCTAGATATTCCTTCTATCAGCCCCAAAGATGCTCTATCCCCCCCTCCCCCAATCTTGCTCCAAAGGGTAACTTGGAGAGAGAACCAGAACTAAAAACCAGTATTATTATTATTGTTGTTGTTGTTGATCACATCGTTGTTTAGACTGGATCTGGCATTTTTATTCACCTATCAAATCCTTCCCAAGGATCTGGGATAGGCAGATAGGCTTGGCTGTAATTGTCAAATATTGCTTTCTTGAGGGCAAAGTCTTGCCTGTGACAATATTACCCATGCTGTGTGATCCCATCCTTCTAAGGATCACTTAGAGGAAGTGTTCCTTGAATGTATTTTTTAAATTAAAAATGAACACATAATCCACACTGTCTCTCAACAATAAAATTGTTGGAGAGTTATCGTGAAACTGCAGCTTCTGTTGATGATGCCAAAAGCAGGTAAGAGTGATGAATTTCTACTGTTGAAATACAGTTTTGTAATTTTTTTTTAAAGTCCAAATTGGTCATAGAAGATGGATGAAAGCCTGGCAATTGGGAGTTCCTGTGGGTGTCCACTGATTCATTCTGTCAGATGGATACAGGTATGCCTTAAATTGGTGTTTCTCAACCCAGCAACTTTAAGATGTGTGGACTTCAAGTCTCAGAATTCTGGGAGTTGAAGTCCTTTGGAATCTCTCTCCTTCTGCTTCACATTCACAGGCTACTGGCTTAGTATCTAGATATTTGTGGAGTCCTTGGGGTTCCCTGAGCTTGGTTCTTTTCTTGCAAACGTTTCATTACCCGGCTAGGTAACATCTTCAGTGCTAAAATGGGACCAAAAAAAAAAAAAAAAAGAACCAAGCTCAGAGAACCCCAAGGACTCCACATTTCAACCCTGAGCTACACATATTCGCCTCTATTGGTATCTAGATATTTGTTCCACTACTAGCTTATCCTTTTCAGTTTCACAGACCAAGAGCTCTTCCAAAAGACCAAGGCCTCTAAAAACCTTCTCAACCTATGCAAAAATGCACCTGAATTAATCCAGGCTATTTTGATTCTTTTCTGATCTAGTTGGCCTATTTTGCAGGCTAGGCATGATGGATGGGGGAGACTGGGAAGACTAATTTAGGTGATGAGACACTGTCATACACGTGAAGAGATGGAGAGACTTTTCTTTTAATGGCTGTCCTGGGGATACCCAGGAACAAAAGGTCCAGCTATGGATACCACTTTAATCTGTAAGTTTGGGCATCTTTCTCCTCTCCTTTAATTAGCTTGAAATAGCATTTTCTCATTCAAGGAAATAATTAGGATGGAGAGAGAGAGAGCAAGAGAGAGAGAGAGAGGAATTGCAAGTCCCCAGATCCAATATCATTTGATGGTCAATGGGTTCATCTTACTCCAAAACTGTAACTACACCTTCACTCAGTATGCCTTTAAGTAATTATCTGGCTACAGTTTGTAGTTTTCTGATCCAGAAAGCTGATTGACCTGATCTGGCAAAGGCTTAGGTGCCTAGCTTTGGTACTACAAAACAGTTCATAGTTTGTTTGACTCTATGCTGAAGAGCCACATCTGTAACAAGCTGCAGAGACATTAAAATAACTGACATATGTGTCTTTATATCATCATACAAATAACACAATTATGGAGGTGCATCATCAAATGTGAGGCAAGTACATAAATTGTATCATTTCTGTCATGATGGACTTGTCATTTTTTGCCCCCTTAACTCTCTTGGATGTCCTTGATGCCGAATCCTTTGACTGAGTGCTGCAAAGTTGCCAATCCCTCTAAGAAGCACACGCCACAGAGGAACATGGTTAATGCTGTCCAGAAGCAATGGATGAAAAATGTTTCTTAATACACCCTGAAGTTTTCATCACCTTTTTACATATTTAGAACTTGTCCTGTGTTGCATGGAATATGATGATATATTATTTTAATACTGTATGGTGAAATTCTCTGTGCTGAAATTGCATTTCTGTTTCCACGTGTGTGATCCCAAGATGATTCAAGGTTTTGAGGAATGCTAGTTCCCATAACCCATTCAAAGTTATTGATTAGAGGGCCCTGCTGCCACAAAAGCCATTTTCAAAATGCAGGAGGTCACATATGTGCTTTTGTTAGCATTAGTCATAGCCATCCTCAGTACTGCAGCTTTGTTCTGGTCTATATCACCTGCCATTGAGACTTTCCAAATAACCATAGAAGAAAAAGCCTTGGAAGTAAACAAAGGAGAAACAGGAACAAACCCAGAGAGCTACTGCAATGTAACCTTGCTCCTGGTGACTTTCAAGGAAACGAGAAGGATACAAACTGTTTTTATTAAAAGGACATTTTGATTTATGAGCACCAGCCAATTGTCATTTTATATCGAACGTTTCATTAAGAGGGAGCACAAACTACATTTCTATTTTCCTTGGAAAGCTTCTGAGGGCAAAGCTATAGTTTTTGGCAGATTGGTGTGTTTGACACCCTCAGGTCAAGCTATACTTCTGGTTGAAGTTTTTTTTGGCAAGAGTGTCTTCTTCTGGGAAAGTGATGTTTTATTAATTTTCTAATTTAACATATAATCCTGGATTCCCTTGGTGATTTCCCATGCATACAGATCCAACCTTGCTTAACTTCCAAACCCAGATAACGTTCACCATGTACTCCCACCTGTTGAGGCTAGCAAGTTGATCAACTGATTTAATTGCTGATATTTTCAGTCTATGAATGGTTGAACTTCAAGTTTTGTTTTAGTGTCTTCAAGACTGTTTTTGACTCCTGTCAACTTCCTGGACAAGTCCCTGCAGTTTTCTTGGCAAGGTTTTTCAGAAGTGGTTTGCCCTTGCTTCCTTCCTAGGGCTGAGAGAGAGTGACTGGCCCAAAGTCATCCAGCTGCCTTCCTGCCTAAGGCGGGACTATGTCAGGTTTAGCCCAGGAAACTCCAGGAGACAATACAGATTCAATCCAGCAAGGTTTATTTGGCTTCACACTATACAAAGAAACTTCCCAGACTGAGAGTAGTTCCCAGGGTCAATCTATAAACATCACTAGCATTCCTCAGGGAGGTGCCAGTCTCATCCTCTTATCTCTCCCTCACTCTTTGGGGGATGAAAGTACATTCTTTATCCCTCTTGCCCTTACTCCCACAGACTAGAACTCCTGGTCTCCTGGTTTCTAGCCTGATACCTTAACCCCTACACCAAATCGGCTCATTACAGGAAGCTCTAGGATTGCTCAGTCATGTGACTACTCTTGAGTCTGGAGTCATGTTTTAATATGTTTTAATGGCTTAGGAGAAGGAAGGCAATTATTTCAGGAGCATCACTGGATGTAACCTTAACAGAACTTCCATATCACACAGTATCACTTCAAAACGTTGTGGAAAATTACATTGGGGAACCCAAATTGCAGACTGTTCATAGTCCAGAGCAACTCTGCACATGATCCAGGCATAGCAGATCTGGGCTGCAAAACTCTGGATGACCACCAGATAGCAATAGACAGAGACTTTGGTGTTTCTGCTGCCATCTTGTCATCCTCTGGATTTTTCAGTTCAGGAGTGACATAGCTAGCATGAATTGACTGAGAGCTTCTGAGATTTTTTTGCCAGCACACAAGGATTTGGGATTCGATGTGCAAGAGTTTCCTTAGTAAGGTCACAAGAAATAATGAAGTTTTTAAAAACACTGCGGTATAACATTTGAATGGCAAAAATCAGCTGGTTTTAGCAATCACAAAGTAAAGATAATGGGAAAGAGCAGCTTTAATAATTAACTCTGTGTCCTTTTGAAGTGCCACTAGATAAATATAAGACCTTAAGGAAAACTCTACTGGATCAGGTGGAAGACCTATCAAGTCAAATATTCTACTATTCATTTGGGCCACACTTTCTAACAGAGACACTTTTGCCCCTAATAGTTTGTAACAGAGCTCTAATGCAATGCTTTTTCCTTTCCATGGCTTCTGTTCATTATTGGAAGAAATTATAAAGCCTGAGCATTGTTGTAGCTTAAAGCAATTGTTGGGACTCTAAACCATAATGGTTTGAATTTGACCTATTTCTGAAATTAATTGGTTGGAGTTGGTCTCTTCGAAGCTCTTCTGGCTCAAAACAAGCTGCAGAATGGAAACCAAAAATAAAAAAAAAATGCTTTGTCAGACAAGTCTCTGTTGAAAATATGTATAACTATGCACTAATAGGTACACTGAGTATAAGGAAACTACATCAAGTATTTATGTACATGTTTGCAGGGCTGATAGATGCTAGGTGCAGCCCTAAAAGACACTGGTTAAGGAGAAAATAAAAGCCACTTTGCATTCAGAACTTATTTCTTAGTAAACATGTTAGGAAATGTGTTTTGTTTTGATTTGTTTTTAAGGGCAAATTAAGGAAATGAATTCACACAAACATATGCACATCACATTATTAGGAAAATCTTATGTGGCTATAACTGGAGGGGAGAACCCTATTATGAGGGTTATTAATATTAAAAGAAGTTTCTTATGAAGGTCAAAATATTTGCCTCCAAATGTCGACACACTGGACCTAATTTAAGCAATTTATGGCTGCGTTCCTATACACAGTTGACCTCAGCGTAAGGCAGTGTTGTCCAAACTTGGCCACTTTAAGATGAGTGGACTTCAACTCCCAGAATTCCCCAGACAGCATGAAGTCCACTCATCTTAAAGTGGCCAAGTTTGGACAACACTGGCATAAGGCCAATGAAACTCAGCAGGACTTATCTACTTCTCAGTAAATATGTGCAGAAGTGACCGCACCTACACACGTATTAAGAAAATCTGCCATAGATCCAGTGAAACCAAATGATGGTTATACTTATCCAAAAATTTCACTCAAATTATATAGAATTAATAGAATATGAATGCAATTAAGAGGCCTTCTCCTTAATCTGTAACGATTCAGTCCCTGCAACGTGTGTGTTTAATTGTCCTCTTCTGTAAGACAGCAGCTGCTTTTAGTGGTGGAAGGAAGTGGAATCCACCAACTCTCTCCTTTTGGATGTGAAGCAGACACTTTCACTAACTTTGCCCCTCCAACTTCACTGCCATATACAGAACACATCATACCAAGTCACAGTTTACTTAACTATGATTGTTCAGTAAACTATAATTAATGGGGTTCACACAATACACTAAGGCAGTGTTGTCCAAACCTGGCCACTTTAAGATGAGTGGACTTCAACTTCCCATGGCTGGCTGGGGAATTCTGGGAGTTGAAGTCCACTCATCTTAAAGTGGCCACGTTTGGACAACACTGTACTATACCTTCATCTTGAATTAGCAAAACGTAACTGCTGGGTTTGTATGGATAAGGGGGTCCACAGGAAGAGTCAAAAAAGTCAAATTTGAAAACTTTTTATCCCCGCATGGACCCCCTCCCCCCGCCTAAAGATATATGCCATGTTATGGCTTAATGTAATAGCCTGGTTCCTACAACATGGTAACCCCTAACTACCCAATCCATTGATCCTAGTCTAGAATGTTGGGTGAAGCCAGCAGAGTGTTGAAGGGATATGAGCTACTTAAGTACTAAGAGCCATAGTGCAAAAGGTTCCCCCCCCCCCCAAAGTTAAACTTGGAGTAGGGAAAGCAATGCTTTCCACAGTATCTTCTCAGAAAGGCCAGAAGCAACATACGGCAAGATTCTTTCATTTCTAATACAGTGGTACCTCGGTTCACGAACTTAACTCGTTCCGCGACTCTGGTCGCGAACCGAATTGGTCGTGAACCGAATCAAATTTTCCCATAAGGTTCAATGTAAATATGGTTAATCCGTTCTGACCCCTATGAATTTGGCCGCCAACCGATTTTTGATCGCGTCCCGAATCAAATTTCCCTATAAGGTTCAATGTAATTACGGTTAATCCATTCTGAACCATATGTTTTTTTTTTTTTTAAACCGCAAAAATATGACACAAAGTACAGTACGAAGAGAGAGAACGCTAACCTTGCTCGAGGTGACTTCTGGCGTGGAGGACAGGAAGGCGGGTGGGGAGGCGGTTATTGCTTGGAGGGAGAGTCCCCCTCCCTACAGGAAGCCGCAACCACGTGTCACAGGAGGGAAAATGGCCGCGGATCCTGTTCATAACCTGATGTGGAGTTTGCGAACGGAGGCAAAATTTTGCAACCGGAGCTGTTCGTGAACTGAATTGTTCGTGAACAGAAGCGTTCGTGAACCGAGGTACCACTGTAATTAAAAACAGAATTTCATTTGTTGCAAAATTATTGTGAGAGTAAGGGCAAGAGGGATCAAGAATGTACTTTCATCCCCCGAAGAGCAAGGGAGAGATAAGAGGATGAGACTGGCACCTCCCTGAGGAATGCTAGTGATGTTTATGGATTGACCCTGGGAACTACTCTCAGTCTGGGAAGATTCTCTGTATAGGGTGAAGCCAAATAAACCTTGCTGGATTGAATCTGTATGGTCTCCTGGAGTTTCCTGGGCTAAACCTGACAATTATGCAGAGTTTTGCACATCACTAGAAATGCAGGAGGAGTCTCTTTTAACTCCATGAGCCACTGCAGGTGGGGGGGGGGGCAGGGAGGGAGGGTAAAAAAAGTCAAGATGATGCCTGTGACCACACAATCACAACCCCACCCCTCTTTTATTTGCATGCAGAGCATGTAATGCCCCTTAAAAAGAGTCAGGGATTCAACAGCACAGTCATGGCCAACTGGACTTTTCTGATCCTTGCTGGGGATGCCCCTGAAGTGGAATTATTTGTTTCCAAATGTTATTTCTTGATTACAAGAAAAAGGGAATCATCATAAAAGAGGTCCAGCTCTTTAACTGACAGGAGAGACCTTTTTTTTGGGTTTGCTGGCAAATGCACTGAAAGTTATAAGCCTAAAGAAGTGGATAGTAGTTTGAACAGCCAAGAGAGATTTATCATAAATAATGATAAGGACTAAGAAGAGATGTTAGGATCAATCAGCAATATAAAGTAACTTTCTCCAGAAAGCTTGGATTGTGTTATGACATTGAACAAAGGCAGAATGGGCAACATCTAGATGGTTTGTTGGGAAGGGCTGGCTTATAGGATATGCCCTGCTTCCTGAATTAGCCAGTATATTCTAAAAGCTTTTATTAGAATTCTAAGAATTCCAGCTTCAATGTTCAAAGTAATTTTCTAATCCCTGACTGATTGATCTATACATGGGCAAAATTCTCTTTGTGTTCTTTATTGTGGGATGAGATGTCCTACTTTGTTCTTTTGGTACCTGTAAATTATTATATAGTCCCGCTGGGTGAGATCATCCGGCACCATGGGGTGAGGTATCATCAGTATGCTGATGCTACCCAACTATACATCTTGATCCCAGGTGCCTTAAGTGACGCTGTGACTGCCCTCTCGCGGTGCCTGGAGGCTGTGGGGGCATGGATGGGGGACAACAGGCTTCAGCTGAACCCTGGTAAGACGGAGTGGCTGTGGATACGGGGAGCCTCAAGATCTAGGACTTTGTCATCTTTGGTTCTTGACGGGGTTGCACTACCCCAGACAGACCCGGTGCGTAATCTGGGGGTTCTCCTGGACTCACGACTCCTGCTCAAAGAGCAGGTGGCAGTCGTGGCCAGGAGGGCCTTTGCACGACTTCGTGTTGTGCGGCAGTTACGCCCCTTCCTGGATCAGGAGGACCTCCGCACAGTCACTCATGCCCTGGTCACCTCCGGGTTGGACTACTGTAATGCGCTCTACATGGGGCTACCCTTGAAGAGTATCCGGAAGCTACAGCTGGTACAGAATGCGGCGGCGCGGACAGTCCTTAATGCCCCTAGGAGGGCACATATAACACCGCTGTTGCGTGAGCTGCATTGGTTACCAGTTTGTTTCCAGGTCCAATTCAAGGTGTTGGTCATTACCTTTAAAGCCCTTCATGGCACGGGACCAGGTTATCTGAGGAACCGCCTAGCCCCGGTCATTTCAGCCCATCCCACTCGGTCCAGCAGAAGGGGCAGGTTGCAGACCCCTCCAGTCAAGGAATTTCGATTGGTGGGGTCTAGGCAGAGAGCCTTTTCTGCTGCAGCGCCTGCCCTATGGAACATCCTGCCTCCTGAGGTGCGGTGTGCCCCCTCCCTCATGGTCTTCAGGAAAGGGCTCAAATCCTGGCTCTGCCAGAAGGCCTGGGGGCCAGAGGGGGGCCTGCACCTGTGGAGATGGCTGGTGGGGTGATGGGTTGTTCCCCCCCCCCCCCCCCCAGCATCTTACAGGTTTTTTAGGGCTAAAATCAGAGGAGGTTTTTAGGGCATTTTTAATATATGTTTTTTAATTATTTATAGATTTTAGCCATGTTTGGAGGGATTTGTGTTTTCTGTGTTTTTTCTTCTTTTTTATTATTGTGAGCCGCCCAGAGTCACCCGCTGGGGGAGATGGGCAGCATACAAGCCTGAAAAATAAATAAACAAATAAACAAACAAACAAATAAATAAATAAATATTTTTATGAATTATTAAGCCAGGATTATTAATTACATTTTATTCTTTGATACCTTGGGGTTTGTATGTTTGCTTTTGCACTCAGTTTATGAACAGAGAGTTCTATAAAACCTGAAAGATTGTGTACCACCATTAATGTAATTAGTGATGGAGAGAGACAGAGGGATACATAGGCTGATGATAATATTTTGAAGCTGCTTGGCCCCAACAGATCTGCATTCTTTGTAACACATCTTTTCCCTTGAAAAACAAGGATAATGCTCATCTAATGGAAAATTCATTCTGCCTATCTCAAGAACTCTGAATGGAGTCTTCTTTCATTTCTTGTACCAAGCTTGATTTGTTCATTTGGAAATGCTGGGGTGGAAGAATCTAAGAATTTTCTAATATAGCTTGTTTTAGCTAGAAGAATCATCTATATGGAATTTGGCATTTTGCAAAGAGCTTCTTGATTTGAAAAGGGCATGTTGTCTTAGCTATTATGGTAACTATTTCCAATTGCATAGTTATCCAGACTTGCAAAAAAAAATAAAATCACCTTTTTATTTTTAGAAACCATTTGCATGATTCAGTGTCTTAAAGCTAAATGTACTAGATGTGTACCCTAACCTCCTTAGACCACTGACAATGATTATTCCATAACATCCTGAGGCAATATTTTTTGTTGCCTCTTTGTTCTCAATGTCCTATAGTACTTAACTTGTCTCTCAGAGCATAATTCTGTTTAGTTTTCAGGAAAACTCTCAGAGCAGATCCTATATATTTGTTGATCACTTGCTTTTCTTTGAATTACAGTATATCCAAGTTTTTCACAACTGTGAATCCAGGGCCTTTTTTTAATTCCAAAAATTAATAGTTATGAAATTGATACACAGAAAGAAGCTAACTGAGCAAGTAGCGTGGTCGAGTTGGGCCAAAATGATTGAGCAAAGTGTAATATGAAAGGAAGAATTTTTGGTAGGAAGAAGCACAACCTCCTTGCAGGGCCAGTTCTAGACATTTTGTGGCCCTAGCCAAAGTCATATTCTGGTGCCTGGTAAGGTTTGGCTCACCTTCTGATTTTGTTAGGAATTTCAAAAAGGTGCCCTCTCATTTTTTTTCTTCTTCAAGTTTTTGAGTTTTACACTTATGATTTGTAGCCCCATTTTTTTTTCTTTTCTCAGACATTTTCACCCTATTTACACAGTAAGTACAGGTAGTCCTTGTTTAGTGACCACAATTAGGACCAGCAATGTGGTCATTAAGCAAAGCGGTTGCTAAGTGAAACTGTGACTGTGTTTACGATCTTACTTCAGCTTTCCTTTGCTTTACAGACCTGGTCATAGGTCTGTAATCTCAAGGTCATAAATGTGAGGATTGGTCACAAAGTTACTTCTTCATCACTGCTGCAACTGCAAATAGTTGCTAAATGAGTCAGTGGCTAAAAGAAGACTACCTCTACGACAAGCACTATGGTGGTGCATTTTTTTTCTTGGCTGTTTTGATGCTGGATTTTAATTGTGGAAAGTTTGGGATAGCACCTAATTTTTGATGCCTAGGACTGTTTCTTGAAAGAATGCCAGCAGGTGAAAAGGTGAAGAACCACATCTGAAAAATTCTAGGTGAACAGGGTTGAGTTTTTAGAGTACCTAATGTTACTTTAAAAAAAAAGAAAGCAATAACACACACCTGAGTTCTCATTAAGGTTTTACCCTTCCCTGACCTCTTCGGATAATTATTTGCTACTTCCAATGTTCGAGTCAAACTTTTGGAGCACAGACATCAAACGAATGTTAATATATTTTAATAAAACTGGTGTGTAAGTATTCTCCATAATCTAGTCTTTCATTTTCCTCCTCTAAATCTTTGAACTCTAGTAGACTGAACTCAGGATTTAACTTTTGTTTACATGGCAACTGTTAGAGATTCTGCTGAGAATGAGAAAGAAGGAGGAATATCTCTGTAGCCAAAAAATCAGCAGATGAGAGAGGTCATTCTGACTTATCAAAGAAATTGATTCTTAGTTTGTGGTGTAAACAGCTTGGGAAAAAGAGATTTAAAGGCTTCAAAGAGATCTTGCCTTAATGCACTTACTGAGGAAGGAAGGCTGGGGGGTTCCTATCACCTCTCTCAAGGTTCTGTACTGCAGTTTCTAATCCTTAGCATTAAAACACATTAAAGAAAGTGCATGTAAATGTTCTTACCTCTCTTACTTTGATCATGCTCTATACACAACTGACTAAACAGCATTCTCCCCCAATCTCAAAACACTATATATTTAGGATCACAACTCACTGGGTTAGTTTCAGTGTTAGCTTTTGATGAGATTGTTCTCCTCCAGAAGGTCCATAATCAGAGTGGTCCTTACAGCTCCTGCTGGATCAGCAGTTGGAAGCTGTGGCAAGGAGAACATGGCACCTGTTTTGACCATTCCTGGAAAGAGAAGCACTGGTGACAGTCACTCATGCCCTTATCACCTCCAAATGATGTACCAAATGATGTCCTACGTGGGACTACTGGAATGTGTTCTACCCTTGAAAACACCTAGGAATTTCATCTGGTGCAGAATGTAACTTCCCATATAGTAATAGGAATATCCTAATATTGTCATATAACCCCAATACTTTGAGAGCTACATTGGGCACTGGTTTATTTCCATGTACAATTCAAGGTACTAGTAATACCTTATAATGTGCAGCATGGTTTGGGGCTTGGTTATCTGTGGGATTGCTTACTCTAAGTAGAATCTGCCCACTCAAATGTTCTGATGGAGAAGCCATACTAAGACCCCTATGCCTTAGTCTCCTTTAAGGTACAGCAGGAGAACTCAGAAGTATACATTTTCTGCTGGAGCTCCCCTTTTGTGGAATTGGCTCTCCCAGAAAGAAGACCAGCACCCTTCTTGTGAATATTCAGAAAAATGAGTGCAAATCTGGCTAAGTAGGGATTCAGATGTGCAGGATGTATGCACCCAGGATGTACGTGGGCACTGCTAATGATGTTGTCATGGGTGTTGTGATTTGGTTGTAATGTTGCTTTATTAATAGTGTATGCATTGTATGGTTTATTGTATCCTGCTTTTGTAAGGCAGAGATTGGGTTGTTGTTGTTTTTTAAATAAAGCAGCATAAACTCATTTGTAATAAATAAACACAAATGTATCTGGAGGGTACCTGCTGAGGAATGCTGGTTATACAGTATTTCATCTGTAACTGCAAAATAACACAGGATTTGCATTTTTTCCCCATTTTTTAATTTGTTGGTCTCATCAAATGGGATTGAGAAGATGGAGTCATAATAGCAATCTTGGGCAATATAAACAAATAACCTGATGTAATAAGAAGCAGATTCCTATGTTCCTGCTTAAAAATGCATCGTGGGAGTTCATACATTATTTGCATTATAAAATTTGCTTGGCTTGGAGTCAAGTGTTGTGAGAACCAGCCAATTATGTTTTATTTTTAAAAAATCATGGCTTAGCATGGTGTATAAAGGCCACTTCAACCAAAAAATGTCTAAAAACTCATGAGACTCTAAATGACATGTGCTCTATAGTAATTCAGCTTAGGAGTAGAATTTGAAATTGACCACAAATGGTGGTCAAAGCTATACTAAAGAAGAACAAACCAAGATACAAGATATAAAAACATTCCATTCATAGAGACTCACCCAGGAATTTTATGGTAAACTGCCCAGAGTTGCTCTGCCATGGGATGGGCAGTGACAAATTTGAAATATAAATCAATCAATCAATCCCAAACTGTGGCTGCGAAACAAATCTGGTTGCTGGATCAAAATACTCCATGGAGAGTTCTTTTCCCTTTCTTTCTCTCTCCTTCCTTTTTTCGTACAATTCCTTCCCTTCAAATGACAAGCAAATGCAAATGTTAGTTTTTGATACCTTCCATGTTAGCAAAATGTTGGCTTTGAGTTTGATCCCCTGTTGGTGGAAAGCTCTATGTAACTGCGCCCTTTTGAAATTGTAACATTTGTCATCAGAAAATGTTCAGTGGCAACCTAAGTAGAAAAAAAGATACACCTGGGACATTTAATTTCTAAACTTTCTCTCTCTTAGCATGCTTCTCTTTTAGAAATGAAATTTTCTCAGTGCTCACCACAAAGGGTAAATGTCTTATTCACTCCAGAATTCTTGGCAGGACCTGAGGAATCAAAGCAAAACTTTGCTAGCTATCTGCCTGACTGTTGTGTTTTCTATGGAGGGTTTGTTCAAATACAAACTAATCTACTTAAGTATTTAAGGAAAAGCTGTGCTATTTTTTTTAATTGGCAGGTCCTCTAGTAGGCAGCTGTACAATAGAGAGAAATGAAAGATGCTTTATCATTAGGAGTGTTTCATAGAAAGTCAGTGAAATTATAGCTTGGATTCTAAAATAAATTAACCAGAAAATTCATGGAAGGCAAGTACTGTTATCACCACTCACTCCTTTCCCAAAGTCGTTTGAATTGCTTGTGGAGGTCTCTTATGCATGGTGGAATTAGGAGGGCAGGAATCTTCTAAGTCTGGCATGATGTCATCATAAGCATACAGTTTTGTGAAAGAGGGCTTTCTTGCCACTTCATCTAAGATTTGGAAATTTTAGAGAGGTTTATGGGGTGGGGTTACTAAAGAAGAGAGGAGATGGTAGAATACAGTTTATTTTGGTATTCTTTTTTTAGTTAACATCTTAGGAGCTAACTGCAGACTAATCTTATCAACGGATACTAGTGGTCTGTGTTTACTGTAGCCAGACCACGTCACTACAGTCAGTTTCGACAGATTGTGCAGCTTCATTTCCAAAGAAATCAACAACGCCTTTTGGGTTGGCTTGGTTTTTCACATGGCTGACATGCAGCAAACAGCAGTTCAATCCATCTAGGCCACTATTATCTGCCCTGTTATTTTTCCATGAGCTTAGACAGAAATGAGAAAAGTAGAGATGGACCTGGAACATCCTATGTACAAAACATATGCTCAGATACTGAACTGTGGCTCTTTCCTCAGAATTAATTGTCCATATTTTTCTACCAACACTACATAATAGCCAGCTGGCCAGTTTATTGTGGAATAACCATCTGCTGATAGTGTTGAGCTGGATGTCATTACTTTCACTGAACAAATAACACTCTAGATCAGTATTTCTCAAGCTTGGCAACTCTAAGATGTGTGGACTTCAACTCCCAGAATTTCCCAGCCAGCATGGCTGGCTGGGGAATTCTGGGAGTTGAAGTCCACACATCTTAGAGTTGCCAAGCTTGAGAAACACGGCTTTATATGTTTAAAGATGGTCTACAAATTACTATTAAGCTTAGTTATGCTGGAAATAATTCAGAGACCTGAAAAATAAATGGATATGTCAATATTTAGACCCTGAAGAAGTAGTGCCAGACATATTAAAGGAACAGAAGACTGCATTAATCTCATTTGCATTTGTAAAAACTGCAACATAAAAATCACTGGCCAACTAACTATTCTGTTTAACAGATTCTTATGAGAATGGTATATTGCTTATAGAGCCTCTTGCACCCATTAATCAGATCACGAAGTGATAAATGTCTACCCTGATTGATATATTTCTAGAAATAATGTGCTGTGGCAATTCAGCCATGTGAATAAAAACAGAAATAATGAGCTTGCTAAGAAAAGCATTCTGAAATCAGACTTGGTATTCAGCATAACCACATTAAATATGCTTTTAAATATTCAAGCTTGTTGTAAAATAAATAGTTGTAATTCTATTTATACTAATTTTCAGCTTATGGCATAGTATCCTCATAAAATGAGCTTAATACCCCTGTTTTACATAATTGTATTGACTTTGTGAAAGTAATGCTTAGTAAGAGTAGCTATTCCCTTACAAATAATAACAATGATAATAATTTTGATTACATATAGTCCAGGTTCCTATATCTGGCTAAGCCATGGTTTATTTAACTACAATCTGTTGAAAAAGTAAAACGTGGCTGGGTTCATACAACTTGCTAAGCTATAAATGGGATTATAAAGCATAATGACTGGGTTTGCATATCATGTTAAACCAAAAGCAAACACATAATGTTAACGTAATTATGATTTCAGCCATAGGGTTGCTATGTCTTTCTAGAAAGAAATCTACTTTTATATTGTGTATTGGTCTGAAACATTTCTTAATGAACAGAGGAATGTTGCGATTTTTCTTCTTGGCAGCTACTATAACCTTTTCCCAGCGAGCACTCAGTTTCTGAACAAAACAGAAAGTTTGAACTGATCATTTTGGCTACTGTCTAAGCAACAAAATGTCTAAGGCTCCAAAGCAATCCTATCTGAGATCATCTGTTGGAAATGGAAAAACGATTGTGCCTTAAGAAAAGGAAAAGGGAATTTAGTGGTATTCCAGAAGAAGCCAGCAAGGTCTCACTTAATGCTGACTGTTGGGTAAAGTCTGGCCTATTTTCTTAGGGTACCATTTCTGGGCAGCAAATATTTAAAGGACAACCCAATGGTTGCAATGAGATTTTTATTTTTTGGTACAGATTTTTGCAGCCCAGATCTCTAGCTCTAATTTCCTGCTATGTAGCAATGTTGAAAGATACCAAACAAACTTGTCACATTTATAAAAGTGTAAAAATACAGCCTGTTCTATCCAGAGTTGACAAGCATGGTCCCACCTTTATGGAACAGCCTTCCCCCAGAGATACAGATGACCCCATCTTTACTGGCCTTTGGGAAGGCTGAGAAGATTTGACCCTTCCCCCAGGCATTGGGGCCAGGATGTTAGTTACTGGAGCTTTGGCATGGATGAATGTGACTTGTATATTCTGAGATTTTTATATGAAGAGCCTCAACTTGGCTTCTGCTGGGTTTTATGGTTTGATTATGCTTTTTATTTTGCTCACCACCCAGTTTCATTGAATAAATGGCCAACCATATACATTTGATTGATTAATTAATTTCCATGCATCCAGTATATCTCTTTTGTCTCCAGTGGTACCAGATAACAAGACCTAGGCATAAAGGTCAAGAATTATATTTAAATCCAATGTACATAAATGCAAATCCCATTCCTTGATGTTATCTGGACAGTTAATCTTTTGATATGAATGTATGAATATCAGAACCAAGGTTTTCAAATTTATAGTGACTCATGAGTGTCTGCAGAGGGATCTAGGGGTGCAAATTATGTCATATGTGTCATGATATCATTATATAAATGATATATATAAGATTTGCATCAGTTGCATCATATAATTGCATCATCTGCATGATGACACATGTGACATCATCACGGTTTGTACAGGATGACTTTGTGGATACCTCACATATAATACCTTATTTAATGCCCACAGATGAACAAGGATGAATTCTCTATCCATCTACCTCCCTCTGTCAACCCATTTGTTTTTTGTATTAATTAAAGCTAATGAAAAGTGTTTTTCTCAGCTCTGTCTCTCCTCCTTCATTCTACTTGGTAGAATACTTTAAAAACCAAACCAACCAACCAAAATCATAGCTGCTAAGACATAAGATTTTCATGGACGGGAGAGATTTCTTGTTATTTTTACATCCACCATGGAAATAAGGGCTGCAAACTCTGTGTGTTGTGTGTTGGCTTCTTGGCAAGCCTGCTTGGGAACATTCATTGATGATAGGAAGCGGTGGAGAGGCATATACATTTTCAGGCCCCCAGAACATAGAAGTATGTTGGGTAAGAGAATTTTCTAGCTTGCTCAAGAGAAACAGAAAGATGTCAGAATAAAGATATTCATCATTCCTTTCTAACAGCACATCTTATTTATCTTATAGGGGGTTTTTTGTTACCATCACTAGTTTTGGAGGATTTTCAGTTTTAAGAAATAAGTTTTAATTTCTGACACAGAAGCTGAAAGCTCGTGGATTTCTCCTGTCTTTTGACTGATCACAATTTGCAAGGCATAAAAAATATACCGTTGAATTCCAGGTTCTAGGTAAATGGTGTGGGAACACAGTATTAAAGAATACTATTTGTTAAGGTCTTGTTTACAGTTTTCTGAGGCAGCTGTGTGTCTTCACATAGATGCAACAATCAACCTCTACTTCTCCAAAACACATTCACTGACTAACAGTAGAAGCTTGTTATACAGTAACTTGGCTTTTTTTCACCAAATGATACACAGATGCAAACCACATAAAGTTAATGGGGGGATCATAATAACTGGCCTCACTTGTGGCTTATGCACATTTATTTTATTTTTATTCATTTGCTAGATTTATATCCTGCTCTTCCTCCATGAGTTCAGAGTGGTTTATGTGGGACTTTCCTTTCATTTATTTCCCAAAACAGCAACCCTATGCTGTAGGTAAGACTCAACATGCTCAAGGAAAATCTGTATTTCCAAAAACAAATTAACATGACTCTGAGCATGCCCTGTATTTTTGGGGGAGGAAAGATGGAAAGGAAAGGAAAGGAAAGGAAAGGAAAGGAAAGGAAAGGAAAGGAAAGGAAAGGAAAGGAAAGGAAAGGAAAGGAAAGGAAAGGAAAGGAAAGGAAAGGAAAGGAAAGGAAAGGAAAGGGAACCATGGTTTGATGGAATACTGAACAGAAGAGAAATCCCCTTTTCTCTGTGCTCCTTGGGAAAATTTTTTGAAGCATGCTTGGGAAGGACTCCAGATGCAAGGATCTCTGTGACAGAAAACTTATCTTTGCTCTCAGCCTCTTTTTATTTATTGACATTAAGATTCCCTTTATCTTCACTAGTCCACATGCTCAGATCTAATGAAATTGCAAATACTGTGATCTCCACACATTTACCCAACCCATACAGTCATAGACATTCTGTTGGCAGGGATTTAGACATTCCTAAAGCTATCGCATAACAGTAATGTCAAAACAGTAGTTTCCAGTCCAGTAATGTAATTCATCACACTAAATGAATTACGATCAGAAATGAAGAAAATCATGATAACAAAATATACCCAGACAAAAAGGAGGAGAAGGAAAAGAACCATATTAAGAACAATTCCAGAGCTATCCACAATACAAGCTGGAGGCATTAGTCTATTAACAAACCAATGCATTTCTGAGTCTCCAATGCAGAGATCGTCATTTCTGATCAGGTATCATCAGCTATCCAAGCTGTTGTCTATTTCTACTAACATAAGGCAGGGAGGAGAACAAAAACAATATGTAGTCTGTTTCATTGGTCTAGATCAGTATTTCTCAACCTTGGCAACTTTAAGATGTGTTTCAGCTCTCAATTCTGGGAGTTGAAGTCCACACATCTTAAGCTTGCTAAGGTGGGAAACACTGGTCTAGATCTAAGTGTTGCTGACATACAAACCTCCAAATTGCCTTGATAAATTCACCAATTTATAGTTCTTTCTACAAAACTTGACACCACACCTACAACTGGGGGACCTTCTGGCTTTGCAGAATCCAATTATACTCCCCAAATATGGTTTTAATATGGTCAGAAGCCTAAAAGTATAATGGACTGAAACAGCTCTTCGGATTCTGGCTATAAATAACATTATAGTACTGGAATAGTTTTTTTTTCCCCCAAGACAAACTGTATGTTGAGCAGCAAAAGAATAAAATTCTTCTAACGTTTGGAACAGAATGATAGCTGGAGATACATTCATTTCTGAAGCATGCATAAGAGGTTTGCCATCTGTTTTTAGGAAGAGAGATATAGTCATATTAGCCATATTTAGTTTATCTAAAGTAATTGGGTGGAGGAAGAGAAGATTTAGTTGCATCAAATGGTATTGATTTTAGTAAGGAATTACTGATAAATTTGATTTGGAAGCTCAGCACAGTTGGGCCTGGTCAGTACCTGGATAGGAGACCGCTAGGATGGGAGACAGCTCCAGGGAATCCTGAAGCTGTAGGCTACATTGGGAAGAAAGTAATGGCAAACTACTTCTGCATTGTTGTCAGGATAACTACATCAATATGACACAAAGTCACCCGTAGTTGAACCTGACTTAAAAGAGGCTTCACTTTTATATCTTTGATTCCCGTGGATAATGGTGTTAGAAATAATTCAAAATAGTAATTGAAACTTGAGGTAAATAGATATCAGTAATAATTGAAAATCCTGTAAGAAATTAATGAGATCTATGAAGTCTGGGGAAACCATTTTATCATTTGACTGTGCTGCATTTTCAGAAAATGAGAGAAGGGAAATTATTTTAGTCTCATTGCAGGTAAATTACTGTAAAAGAATCTCAGGCGTTGTTTAAAGTGCACAGTTTAAACATTCATTCAAAAATGAATTGCATTGATATAGACCACGGTTTTTTTAAAAGTTTTGTGAGGATAAGTGAATTCAAATAGTTTTAATAGCATATCAAGCCTGTGATTTTCATGGACAGGTTTAAAATTAAGGAGATAGAATAGCAAGCACTGAATCCTGTAGTTGGATTTTATTTTATTTTATTGTTTTGAGAAATAGACCAATTTCCCCTCAAATGGCCTGACTGATTTGATATTTTCACTTCTATTATTTTCTCTTTGTGATATTCTAACAAGACAATATAAAATGAAAAGCCTATGTTCTTGATTGGAATCCACTAGTTCTAGCTTTATAAACTACTTTATATTGTTCTTCTATTCTATCCTATTTATATTTCTCTAGATTTGTTTTTTTTCACCCCATGGAAAAAAATAGTAGATTTAAATAAAGTTCAGAATCTTTTTCCAGCTCATTTATGGCTACAGGATGACTGTCACCACCACAAAACTAGAGACCCCTGTCTTCTTGATACTGTTGTAACTCTCTGTATTGCTACATCACTGTTGAAATAATTTTTTTTTTTTTGGTCTGCTTCACAGTCATTACTGACCCTGCAGTGACCGCCCCCTAGCGGTTTTCAAGGCAATTGCATCTTTCTGTTTTTCGGAAGTAGCCTTTGCCAGACCCTACTTCCTAGAGCGTCCAGCCCAGCTGGCAAGCGCAGGAGGCGGGATTTTTCCATTGCTTCGCGCCCCTTTTTTCGGGGCGAGTGCGATTTCGCGCTTTTACCGGCAACTGTGGTCCCGTCTCTCTGTAGAGTCGCTGCCAGCATTTTTCCTCCCACCGGAGTGAGAGTACTCATTTATCTACTCACGTATGTTTTCGATCTGCTGAGTTGGCAGAAGCTGCGGGTAGAGAAACAAGAGCTCACCTTGTTTAACGCGAGAGGCTGGACTCGAACCGCTCAAGTTTCCAGCCATTTCTGGCCGGCACTTTCAGCGTCATTAAGCCGCTGCGCCACCGCGTCCCCGTTGAAATAATACAGCCTTTTTAAAGGTCCACTGGTATATTCTGGTTCTAAACCGCCTTGATAGCTCATTTTGAAGGGCTAATTTAAGTAGCACCCAGCTTTAGACAATATTATGCATCCAGTGAAGGACATTCTGAGGTTTGTAATGGTTTCAAGACTTCATTCAGGACTGGGAGCCTGTGTTGGGCCTAAGTAACTTTCCCTCCCCCCCCCGCCCCCCCATTTCTATAGCTCTGTCTCTCATCTTCCATTGCTTTCCTTCCTGTCTTGGCACCAATATTATACCAGTGACCAACTGGGCTTCTTGAGTCTCCTAAACAATTACAGTCATCACCAGCTCTGTGTAGAAGTGATGAGGAAATGTTTGGGAATTTGCTATTGTGGAAGTGCTATCAGAATGGTATATACAGTCCACCTTCCCTTAAGCTACCACAGAAGACAAATGCGTCACATTATGTCATGCCCCCATGTGACACTTGCATTCATGGCTTGGGACCGGGTTATCTTAGGGACCATCCTTTCCCAGTTGTTTCTGCCCATCCAATCCGGTCTGGCAGGATGGGCATGCTCCATGTCCCGCCAGCCAAAGAATGTCGGCTGGAGGGGACCAGGAGACGTGCCTTTTCTGCTGTGGCACCTGCCTTCTGGAACATCCTCCCTCCTGAGATTAGGATGGCCCTGACCCTTTTGGCTTTTCAGAAGGCCTTGAAGACCTGGCTTTATGCCCGGGCCTGAGGCCCTGTGTGTGCAAAGGGCCCCGTTTCATGGTTGTGCTGACATTGATGGTTTTTAAAGATCTCTTGGCTGTACTTATATTTTTTTGTATGGCTTTACTTGTTTGATTGTTTTTATTATTGTTAGCCGCCCAGTGTCATTGGTTTGAGATGGGCAGCTATATTGAATGAATGAATGAATGAGTGAATGAATGGGGTTTTACATGATTACCACATACCCTTCTTGGAGGGCAGGGGGGAAATTCCTCTATTTTTATACAATGTGTCTCCTGTGTGGTATTTTCAGTTACTCTGACCACCAGTAGACACTCCATAACATTTTGTCCTTATTGGGACTTTTCAGATATGGGTAGCTATCTGTTATTCTAGAGGGTTCAAACCCTCGTTCTAATTGTCTTTCATGTTTTCCAGCAGGTCTACTATACTTACACAGCTGGTGCAGAAGAAGATTCCATTCATCCTGGGTGGTTTATAGGTTAAACTTTTTCATTTTGAATTCTCAGCTTTTTACCTCCTATCTGGATTTTTTCCCCAGTTATTGATCAGGATTTGATCAATCTCAGCATCAACGACTACTGAAATTATCTCTGCAATGCCTCTCAGTGACAGAAACTGCTATAATTATCTCTCCAGACACGAACATAGAGACTACATAGATTTGCAGAGGAATAAGAATTGCTTGGGAAATGGATATATTGGAAACTATGCAGCAGAACGGTTGCGAAAGAGCACCACCTCTATCAGGCTGGAATTTGTGGATCTGGGAATGAAACTAAAGCATGTTGCAGCTTTAGGCCATTTGTTTAGGCGTGTATTTTGTGCATTTATCATGTCTCTTTGGCAGCTAAAATATTAGCTGTTTATTGAGGCAGGGCAATATAAAGCTGCTTTACCATCTGTCAGATGAAAACTTGTAGTTTATTTTTAAGTTTTATTGGTTCTTCCTCTGAACCGTTCACTGATACTTTCATCTGATCGATACCATTTAACTTTCCTACCTTTTCCAACCTGTGCTCTTTTTGATCTATGAGACCGTGATTATTGGTTCCCATCCTGTTACCAAACAGAAGTTTGTCATGTAACTAAGAAATATCCATGTTTCTGTGCCAAGAAACTAATTTCATTGATCAGTGAGCAGGGAAGGCCTTGTTATTCAGCACATCATACTGTTTGTCATACAGTATTTGAAAAATTTCTCTTCATACAGTGTCATAGCCATGACAATGTGATTCAGATAAAGGGTACATTACAGAAATAGGACATTTATTATCTCAAAAAGGAACTAGTTATAGGGGCCAGGCAGCATTAATTCAACCAAACAAAACTAAATCCTGTCTTAATTTTTCCTTTACATTTTAGGGATTGTTTAGATTTTGACTGGATACCAGACTGAATTTTTAACTAGCAAGGAAATATATACAAAAGAGTGACAGACGATGGCAAGCTAGTCATGAAATGTGTCTGACTTATTAATACATGTTAAAAATCGAAAATAAAAGTTCCTTTAAAATCATATAGGGTGTGAAAAAAATGAATAGAGAAGTTAAGGTCTGTCTGTTTTCCTCTCTCTCCTAAAACTAGAACACATGATCACTCGAGAAAGCTGACTGGCAGGGAATTCGAGATAAAGGGCAGGGAAGATTGGGTGGGAGAGTGCTTATTTGTTTAATAATAATTAAATTTACTACAAGATGTGGAGACAGACAACAACGTAACTTTAAAAGGGGGTTAGACTGATTTATGAAAGTTATGTTTAGTCATGCTGGCTATAGATTACATCTAGAGTCAATGGCCAGTCATTGGCCATTGTCATTTAACCTTGATCAATGACAAATAAATGTCATTTAACCTTGATCAATGACCAGAGGCATGTGCAGGGGGGATCAAAAAAGTCAATAATGTGGCTATAATATCAGGGTGGTGGCCAACATCTTGGCTTTTTTATATACACAAACACACAAGCATAGACACCATTGCCAATGACATGCAGAAGTTGGCAATTTTGATTAATTCAGTCCACAAACCTTTGCAAATTTGCTCCACATAACATGCAGAGGCATAGGTTGATTTCTAGGATTCTTCAGAAGTAAACCATTATGCATTACCGTTGGTTCTGTTTTCCAGTGAAGCATGGATAGATTCCATCTTTCTCCCCACAAAATGTGTTTAGGGTTGTAGTCCATCTGAATATATGTTTCAGTGAAATCAGTGGAGCTAATGCCTGAATAAATCAATGGTGAATTATTTGTATTCTCTCACACCCCTCCTGATAAGAAGCATCTAACTTGCCCTTGATGGATCTTTGATGAATAGCTATGGCATTGGGGTAGTTCAATTGTTCAACACTTGGCAATAATGTTAAATTCTAGCTTGTTTTTCTCTTAAGTGAGCCATGAGAACAAAAAGGCCCTGGAAAGGAGGGAGATTACTTCTAATTAGTTTTTAAATTTATTTTCCATTCTGTAAATACATTGCCAAGGTCGTAGACTTTGCCCGATGGTTACATCATGGTAAAAAAACCAAGTATTTAAATGGGGAGTTGAGCTACAGACAATCACTCTATAAAATCCTCCTCTTGAAAATTGAAAGCCCATACTTCTTTCCTTATACACTTGAGATAGTTGTTGGCACTCCTTGTCTTGATTCCAACTTTGTTTTTTTTAAAGCAGGCATGCCAGAGTATCACAGTCTTCCTGCCATCTCTCCTTCTCTGAAATCCACAGCTCCATTATTCCAGATTTTTACTGCCACTTAGTATTCACAATGCTGGAGACTCAACAAGAGGAACAGCAGCTCTTGTACAGGGAAAGACTCAGAGGAGCAATTTTTTTTCTCTTCCTAGCATTAACTCAGAGGAGCAATCTTCTCCTTAAATGTAGCTCTGCACTGGGAATTCGTGAATCAGACAAATTCAATGTTGCCCAGTTTTTCATTTGACCAACCTGGCCTATTTTAATAGTTCAAAGTACTGGATGCTATTGAGCTTCCCTGTCCTGCAGATCTTTCCCAGATCATAGTTAAAATGGAACTACATTACAAGCATATGTGACAGTTTTTCACCTGTCTGCTCAACATTTATCAGATTAGGCTTTTCAAGCCAGTAATGCTAGCATAATAAGATGTGTCATGATGACTTCAGTCACTGGTTAAGAAAATCAGTCACTCCCTCTCTGCAGTCCTCCTGCTGTACTCGAAGCAATAGTGGAAGGATGTACCTGTGTAAAATATCTCATGCACATTTTTCACTCCTGGAAAAAGTAATCCCCTTCCCCAGAGTTGAGATCAGTGATCACAAACTGAGACCCAGTTGTAATTAATATCAAGAGAAGTTGAAAAACATTAAGCTAAACCTTTTCTTTCCTTTTGAACTGCAGACCCTCTTAATTCTTTGGTTCTTAGGGGATGCAGAGAGAAAAAACAGATACAGGCAGAAGTCATTCCAATAGGCAGTCAAGCATCTGTTTTGATGGGAATGTGGCAATGTCTCTGGTCCCTTAGCTAAGTGAAACAATCAAGAAAAAGGAATCTGCTTTGCTACGTACCAGATGTCACTTTTGGAGATCCATCTGTTACACTTCAGGACACGTTGTTGTATTGACTAATGGAAACCCGAAGAGTTTTGGATGAATGGCATATAATTTATTTACTATAGACGAATCTCCTTCCTTCCTTCCTTCCTTCCTTCCTTCCTTCCTTCCTTCCTTCCTTCCTTCCTTCCTTCCTCCCTCCCTCCCTCCCTCCCTCCCTCCCTCTCTCCCTCCCTCTCATACTGGCAGAAAAGCAAGCTGAGTTTTCAGAAAGAAAAATGTCCTCTTTTCCCTACATAGTACAGTGTAACTGAAACAATAATATCCAAAAGGAGGATGCAAATACATACACAGGAAGAAATCAGGTTGCATTAATGCATAATCGTTTTTTAATATTGTTTTTAACAACCAAAAGTTCCTCACAAAAATCCACATTTAGGTACAAATATCTATCTTTATTCCTATAAAATTCAAATACATATTTTATAGGCCTTTCCCACAAAATACCCATGTTTATATGCATTCCATCCTAAATATTAAAGAAAAAAATTATCCACATTTTTTGGATGAAAGCACAATCTGAACAATGATGGGGTTCTTGTCCACACAATCCAGATAGGTGTCAGTCCCACTAGATAGACCAGACCAGGACATCAACTCCACAGGAAAGCTAAAACTACTTTTATTGAGATTGGCTATAATAACAGATTCTTGAAAGTCTGATGGTCCTGAACCTCCTCCTCCTCCTTCTTATTGTTAAATGAATTAGGGAAGCAACTGCCTGAGCTGCTTCTGAATGTTATCTAGCTGTTTTGGACCTAAAATATGTTTTACCCCTTTTTGCCTTGGCATATCTCTGTCAAGTCATCTTCCTTACTCACTTCAATGGGTGAAATCTGTTCCTGTCAAAAGGCAGATCAAGCAAAATTCTTCAAATGCTAATGGTAGGATCTAGAAATATGGGCAACAAGCAGTGACGTTAAAGGAAAGCAGTATGTGCAGATGTACAATTTTAAGGAAAATGGTGCTATTAAATTCCTATGGAAATTATTGCAGAGGAGGAAGCTTTTTAAATCTCACTTAAATCACCAAGAGTGATGTCTGTTAAATCAGGCATAATTTTACTGGGGGTGGGGAGGATCAGTGAATTCATCTTTCACATTATTCACATTAAAGCAAGCAGGTGCTTTATTTTTTTCTACCATTTTTGCCAGCAGAAAGAGCAGACCCATTGAGTTCATGAGCAGGCCAGCATTTTCATTCTGAACCTGGCTTCCCTCTGGATCTGGATACTACATTCTTTGCAAGAAAAAGTCAGGAATGATGCCAGGGCAGTTTAGAGAAAAGAAAATTATAATTAAGTCACTACAGAATGGACTCTGTGTTTCCCTACCACCTGCTTTGTAGCAGTGAGCCATGATTCAGCTCTAAATCCAATTTCCTTCTCAGAAGCAACATTTCTTCTCCATGAGAATAATAAATCAACCGGTCCTTGACCCAGCCTTAGTACAAATCAATCTGTAGAAGCAGATGAAGGGGTTATAAAGGTTTCTTATATCAGCAATATATTTTATGTATGGAATGCACCTTCCATTCACAGTGTGAGCTTCTGAAAGCATATCTTATGAGTAAATGGGGACTTGGGGTAAGTTTGGTCAATGTATGGTTCGTGGAAGGTTTTAGCTATACTGGCTGGTTGTTACCCCAACTCATGAGGGGGGAAAAAAAAGGAATAATTTCATTCTCAGATCTAGGGATCAGTGGAAAAGAGAGAGCTGTGAGGCCTAGTGTTGTCTACTCTTCCTGGTGGTGCTTCTCTTAAAAAAACAAAAATAAAAAACCTCAGATGAAGCTTTTCTCAGTTTTGAACTCTGGTAGTGCAAACTTCCTGTGTGGTTAGAATATCTGTCTTTGTGGGATGAGGATCCAGATCTCTGAATCATGAAATCAGCTTCCTAACCTTGTTATGTTCCCCACACATAAAACAATCCACCTCAGGACAAGGCAGAGTTCCTGTAGCTGAACATGGGATCTACATGGTGACTCCTTCAAAGCCATCCCAACAGTGTGTAGGATGCAATAGTGGAGAACATATGTAGTTCAGGGATGGGAGGTTGGACAGTATGAGTTCTTGGTGCTTGGTTTTTCATTTGTAGATGTTTCATTACCTGCCTAGGCAACATTTTCCCTGTTATGATCTTGGAGGTTTGTTGGTTATTTGTGAAATACAATATTGCCTGCTCTAACAACCTTGCATGTGACTGGGTAGGTCATGCTGTTGTGTGTTGTTATTTTCTGTGTGATTGACCTGTAGCTATCTGAAGCTTGTTATGCTGATGTGGTACCATCTCTTCCTTATTCTATGTAAGCTATGGCCACAGTGACCTTCTGCACCTATATTTCTCTGTAGCTCTACAAGAAAGAAAGAAGGTGCTTTTAACCCTTAGAAACATTTCCTACCTTTTTGGCCTCTTGATTCAGTGATCAAGCTATGTATTTTTGCTTTTGGAATTAAAGTGATTGACCTGCAAAATACAGATCTATTTGCAGCATTGTTCTCGTTCCATGAATTCCAGGATGGATGACTCTCCTGGCCAATCAATCTTCTGGGGATTGGGGGTCTTGGAGATTAGAAAGTTGTTGTTTGTCCCTTATTTCTCACCATACTGTGTGAAGAAAATCATGCAGAGTAAGAAACAGAAAGTAAAGGGATAAACTGCTTCATGTCTCTCAGACTTTGCCTTGACATATAGGCCAGATTTATACTTCATTCAAGGCCATAACGTGGTGGGCTGGATGTTACCCAGTGTGTTTTATGAATTCAGTCACTGTGTTTTATAAACCATTGTCCATGGTAGGAGCAGGAATCCTTTTGGTGGCCAAGGGCAATACTTAACATTTGGGGCCACCCATATGGGGTGGGGCTACCCATACACATGGACAAAATTGGAGTTCAGTTGGGGGGGTTCATGGGTTTTGTACCTTTTTAACTGCTTGATTATAGATAGATTTCATCTGTTTTCCACTTCAGTATGGAGGGAAACTCTGACTTCTGTTTATATCAGTGATTAAGAGTGGGCTTTGAGAATCTAAAAAAAATGATTTGAGAACAGATTGCATACCCCTGATTTATGGCTAGATGCAGTATAGAAGCCTAGACATTTAACTTTTAAACCTGAACATTTAAAGTACTAGAATGCCTTGAAATGTTCCAGGTCTGTTTGCATTTACTTCAACAAGCTTAGTAGCCTGTAACTCTTCTGTGAGCAAATCTTTGCATTTGGATAGCATGAAGGATTTTTATTTTTAACACTGTACATTCCTTCCATGGTTCTGAGCAAGTGAAATTAATTGTGTAGCCATTAGCGAATACAGCAGTGATTCTAGCTGATTTGGTGCCCTGGTGACTTGTTCTAGCTCACCACCCAGTAGCCCAAACCACATGGAAGTGACACCCACATGCCTGAGTAGGTGAGGGTTAAGCAGAAGAAGAGGACCAGCATTTATGTTGCAGGCAGTTTGTTGTGGCAAAATAACAAGAGTAATGAAATAATTATACATCGCTAGTGGATGTTAACTTCTAACATGTGGGTGGTGGTTAACAGGGAAGCGTTTAGAGACCAGGCTTCCAACTTGTGGGGGAACTCATTCCATTAGACACGGGAGGTGCTTTTTAATTCTGCTAGGGTTTTAATGAGTTTTAAATTTCAAGCTGCTGCTCTAATCAGTTTGTGTCTGTGTGTACGTGTGTGTGTGTAGGGTTGATTATAGAAGGGGCAGGACACCTTCCTCAGTAGTACTTCCTGCTTTAGAATACATTGCCAAGAGAAAAGTAATACATATCTGCTTGTTGTCTCTTTCAATCTAGCTGATGTCCATTTCATTTTCCTAATCTTTCTAACATGTACTCTATTTTACCTTTTTGAGCAGTAAAATTTGAATGTTGCTTTTATGGATTTGTTGTTCTATCAACTTTATGATGAACTATTACAATATTTTTAATGAGCCCTATCACAATTATATTATGACATCTCTCTTCCCAGAGACATCCTCCCCCCAATATTGCTTGTGGTTGACAGCAAACCACCAAACAATCAATTTCTAACATTTAAAACCTCCAGTTCCTTCCCACCCTCACAAAAGCAGATGGCTTTTGCCCCCTTCTTAGCACACTTCTGTTACAGATGAAGCATGCATCTGAGGGAGGTCATCCTGTGGGCACTTTCTTCCTCATGGGACAGTTTGCCTGCCCTACTTACCACCTGCCCATTCGCTCCACACTCCCCAGCTTGGGGAAAAGGCCCCAAATGCAGTTTTGCTGAGGTTTGCTTTGCTTTTAGGATCTGCAGGGTCAAATGCTCCACAGGCTTTGGACTGGTGAATAGCAGCATGCAGATGATAAAGTTTAGGAGGGGAGATGATGGGCCATGGATGAGGAAGATAAAATGAGGAAAAGGTGGATTGGGAATGATTTGCAGACGGAATGGATTGTGGCACGATATAGCACTATATTGTTGTAATTGTACAATTACATTTTGTTCTACATTTTGTTGTAATCTATTTGGAAAATGCAGGCATCTAAATAATGTATGTTATTTGATATTATTAAATTGATCAAATAATAGATTTGGTGTTGCAGTGCAAAACACCCTGAAGGATGATAGAAACATTCCAGAAATAGTTATTGTTTTACTTCTTTGAATCCTTGGTAGAGAAACAAAAAGAATAGGAATTGCACTGTAACTCTGTACATGAAGCTTCTACAAAAAAATTTTTTTAAAATTGATGGCAATGCTATTACCTCTGACATTTTCCGCAAGGCAATCCAGGGAATTCGGTATAAGATCATTTGTGCATGCATGAAGGATATTTCCATTAATATATACAGTGTCATTCCCAGATAGAGAAAGTTGCCAAAGTCCGTTGATTTGTCACAGGAGCTGCAGGGTACTGGGTTTCACACTGAAAGACCTGAGTAAAAGCCATGTGTGTGTATGTGTAATCTATCTCACAATTGATTATTACACAAATTCTTCAGTAGGTTTTGATATTCATCAGTTACTAGCCAATAGTCTAGACTAGGATTTCAAGTGCAGGATATGATATACTAATTGAATGCTAGCATTGTCATAATGACATTTTTGGAAGCAATTGTACATTTTCAGCCACCATTTTTTTGATTCCCTCCCCCCCCCCCCCCCCCCCCAATATTTCACTAAATGGGAGAAACTTTGGCCATACAGACTGAGGATCACTGATAGTCCATGCAACTGAGGTTCCATAGCATGGATGCTTTGAACTATAATTCCCACAATAGGGATCAGTCTTACTGGCTGATGTAAATTTAAGTCCAAAATATGAGAGGGGCATCAGGTTGTCCTCCTTGCCATTAAGAACATCCTAGGACAGAGAAAGAGGTGCTTCCAAGGAAAAAAACATGGTGGAGAAGAAGCAGCAAATAGAAAAAGCAATGACATTGAATAATATTAAATGAATTTGAGGAAAAAAATGTATTAATTTTCTTTTCAGGCCAGTAGCAGTCCAATTAGTTCTCTTTTCAGCCCAACCTAATTAAAATGCATAAATATACCATAGAGCTGAACACATATGTACAAATTATTGTACTCCAGGCCACTTAAAGAATGCTAGTTTCTGGTTGATCATTTAAGCAACATAGTTGTCCTCCTACCAAAGTAATGAAATCACGTTTGGAGGACAGTTTTTCTTCTTTTTTTCTCCTATGCTGCCTGCCAAGATGCAGTTTTCCAAAGGTTAGGACCCACTTTGTATAAAAAGATGTTAAGTGCTGATGTGAAGGAAAAGAGCATTGCTTACGAGCTTTTGAAAAATCACCCTTAATTGATCTTCTCCCTCTCTTTAAATGAGTAACCGGTGAAAATGTACAGAACACTGAATATTGATTTCATTTGGGTAAGACATGGAGACGATAATTAGGTACATGGACATTAACCTTGCTGGTAAAAGTTGGCTCAATTCATTTATAGAGCACCAGGTATGGATCTGGGTAGACCAAGTGCCTTTTGAAGTGTCTATTGAAGGTATCTCTTGAAAGTGTCTCAGAGGAGGTAGCCTAGATCAGATCTCGACTGCCCAGGACCTATAGACTTCTGTAATATGTATCCCAAATTGAGGAGAGGAAAAAGGAACCAGATAGTGGATATTTATGGGCTATGCTGGAAGAGGCATTGAAATGATCAGACCCAAAGCCTTCTCAGCCTCCAGATGTATTCAATGCAGGGAGTAAATTATGCTAACACTGAAGCTGATCTCCATCAAGGAAATTACTAAGAAATTACTAAGAATGTCTCTTCTTCATTCCCAGATTTGTGCCAGGAAGATTTTAAATGTCTTTAATGTAATTTCAAGGACAGAAAACTCCAAAACTAAAGAGATAAATTCCACCCACCTACCCTGCTTTACTTTTGTCTAGCAGTTCACAGAGCTCCATCACAGTAGTGTGAAATTCATGTGGAGCTCATGGGAAGCCTCCATCTTGGGTTTCCTGTGAGTTTTTTTAATTCCCTCTTCTCTGAAATTGTAGCCAGAGCAATATAACATCTTGAGTTCTGCAGCATTCAACAGAAGGTTAGAATTAATGAGATTCCTGCTAAAGTAACTGAAGACTCTAATATATTCTAATATATTCTAAAATTTGCTATATTTTTTTCCTGCTTATTTATATAAATGCTAGCTGAGGGGGGTGTTAAAAGTATCATACAAAGACCTGAATTTTTAAAACAATATAGTGAACTATTGAAAGATATAAATAATCGTTAGATCTGAATCATTATAGCATTCACAGGAGTTGTGAATTCTATGAAAGTACTGACAAGTAAAATGTTTTTACAGATATTGAATTGATCTGTAATGATGGTAGGCTAATGTCAGAAATAAGACTAAAGCAAGACCATGAATGCTTTTGAGAAAAAAAGATATTGTGAATATGGTTATAAAAAATGTTCCCAGGGTATAATTCAAATCTTACTTTTGTTTCAGTAGCATTTGCATCACATTTTCAGAATTCAAAACATTTCACCTAGATCTAGTGATTTTTTTTTTATCTTAAAAAAAGATTTTAAAAAGTTATTTTTATCTTGTAGGATATGTCAGTTGAGATAGAAAGTTGCTTAAGATCAGTGAACTCATGATCCAATACCAGAAGAAGCTTCTAAGCACCAGGTTCAAGGTAACTCCAAGTGACCATCTTAATATTACATCTGGTCTGGCTCTTATTAACCTGTATAGATCCCAGCTAGGTGGCAGCACTTAGCTGACCTTGTCTGGGTTTGGAAGCTAAGTAAGATTAGCTCTGGATAGTACTTGAATAGGAGATCACCATGCAATTCCACAGCTATGAGCTAGAATGGGAATCTTCCCCTCCACCCCAAAAACGTTCCAGAAGTAGACAATGGCAAACCATTTCTGATTTGTTGCCAAGGAACCTACATGGCTTTGTCCATGAAGTTACCAGGAGCTGAGACTGACTAAAGCGTAGATATTTTTACCTTCATGAGCTACTTTGGTGATCTACCTAAGTTTTAACACCTGACAATGCTAAACATTTGAGAAAAGTAAATGACTTTTTAAAATCTCAAGTGGTTTCACTGACATGGATTTTTGAAAAAGAAAATCAAGTGGTGACCTTTGAAAAGCTCTGGAAAAAAGAGAAATGAAAGATCATAAGGTCATGAAGTCTGACTTTACGCTGAGTTGAGGGAGGAGTTATGAGTTATGCAGATCCCTTGGTACCTTGTCATTCAAATAACAGTTCAAAATAGACAGGTCAATAGCATCATAAAAATTACTGACAATAACTCATCTCAGCACTTTGACACAGGATTCTATTCTGAGGAACGACCAGCAGCAATGGTTCCCTATGTAGTGCAAGGATCCTAAGAAAGTTCATTTTGCTAGTCATGTTTGGATATCACAAGAAAAGGGAGTTTTGCAACAGAGTTATTTAAATAGTAACCACTTTAATAAGCACATTCCTTGACTGTTGGTTGATTAAATTAGAGCAGTGTTTCTCAACCCTGACAATTTTAAGTTGTGTGGACTTCAACTCCCAGAATTCCCTAGCCAGAATGCTGGTTGGGGAATTCTGGGAGTTGAAGTCCACATATCTTAAAATTGCCAATGTTCAGAAACACTGAATTAGAGCACCCAGTTTAAAAGTGGAACTATACATCTAGTTTCCCATATTTGACCAATCATTATTATACTGGATGTCATTCCCTCCCCCAACTGCTTTTTGCAAAAGTTCCATAAAAACTTGAGTTTGGATGCAAAAGCCATCCATTTGTAAAGTTCACCTTTTCTCAGAGCCTCACATGTACGAGGTGGTGGCCAGGAAATCAGAAAAGCATATGGGGAAAATATTCTCATCTTTTCACCATTAAGTGCACAAATCTTTTAACATAAAATGAGTATACTTTGGTTATCTTCCTCCTCCTCCTCCTCCTCCTCCTCCTCCTCTTCTTCTTCTTCATTTCCACACAACTATAATAATTTGATAATGGTGAGGGTGCCTCTGATTTATTATGCCGTCAAACAGTGGTGTTAGCTAGTGATATATTAGTTTTGTGGTAGCCCTGGTTTTATTTTGATCTGATTTTCTTACAATATATCTAGCACTTTTTTATTGCCTTATTTCATTTCATTTTATTGTTATTTTGCTTTATTGTATTTTATGCTATGTTATATTGTTATGACCTGGGGTTACAACAATAAATCTATTTACTTACTACTATATTAGTTTTGTGGAACACAAATTTTTTAGAAGAACTTTTCTTAAAATTATTTTCCTTTAGGAAAATAGAATTTCTAGTAGTAGAAAGGTTTTCCTGTGCAGGTAACAGATATTTGGTAATTTTAACCATTTTAATGAAAGCAGATTGAACTGAAATTTAATGCCATTTAATTTTTGCCTAATCCCCACCCACTTCTTTCTATTGCTTCTCTTTCATGCCGTGCAATCTCTAGAGCAGCATTGTTCAACCTCAGCAACTTTAAGATGTGTGAGCTTCAACTACCAGAATTCCCTAGCCAGCGTGCTGACTGGGGAATTCTGGGAGTTGAAGTCCACACATTTTAAAGTTGCTGAGGTTGAGCAACACTGTCTGGAACATCACCCAGTGGATGCCCTCAATCCATCCTAATTTAGATCATATTCTGCCCTGTCCAGATACCTGTTTCTCCATGTATGGACAGTTTAAAATGCCTTTTAAACACATGTTATATGCATGTGTGTTTGTATATGTGAAATACCACACCTTGATATTCTTACTTCTTGAGAGGGGGGGTGGGAATAAGGCTTCAAATGTAGATCAGATACGTTTACAGACTGAGCCCCACTTCAAAACATTTGAGATACACTGGAATAATAGTATTCAGAAATATTGTTCACCCCCTCACCTGTACTGTTTGCAGTTCAAAAAAGAAATGCACGTTTCATTGTTGCAGAAAGAACCAATCCTCAAGCTCAAAGAATACCTTCTATTTAGAATATCTGAGTAGTGTATTGAATGATTACTCATTTTAATAGTGACTTCATAAAAATGTAAAAGCCATCAATCAAGCTAATGAACCTTAATTTTTGTTACTGTCTGTTATGGGTGACAGATTTCTTAAATATTAAACAGCAACTTCTGTCTTTAGGGAGTAAAGTATTTTCCTGAAAGTTCTGGACCGACTCCTAATAATTTATTATTATTTAAACCTATAATTCACTCTGTCACAAAGGTGTGAGCAAAAGACTTATTTATTTTCTCCCCTTGGTCTCACAACAACCCTGAACATTTTAAAATGACAAATGAAACTGAGGGAAACTTGTGCATGATTTAATGCTTTCCCCGCGCATTTGGATTAACATGTATGATAATTCTACATGTGTGTGAACTACAGCATATTTACAACCTTGTGCATAAGGTTATGCAAATGTTACATGAGATTATACGTGAAACAGCTTAATGCAAAGTGAATGCCATGGAATTTGATCGTTATTCTCTGAAGTAATTATTCAGGGAGCCAACTGTTTAAAAATGATTATTTTAAAGGAAATTAAAAGAAATATATAGTATCAAACATAAATGACACGCAGTGCTATCCTGTGCATGTTTATTTAGAGCAAAGTCTTACTAAGCTCAGTGAGTAAGTATGTGTTCAAGGATTGCACCCGCCAGCAAAAAGTTTGTCTGAAATTTGGATGCCTTCACTGTATAGGTGGAAATAAATACAACATGGAATTAGGGGGAAGCTTTTACCTAATGCCACAAGAGGGCGTATGATCTTCCTCTTTGAAATACAGGCTATGTTGACAGATGACATCCATTAAATAGTGCCATTTTTTAAAAAATAGAATGTTTGACTTCTTGGATATAAGCAATTAGATCCAACAATCTTGGAAAGAAATGGTAGTTGCATTGGTCGATGTTGCACCATGAATCGGATATATTTGTGCACCCATTGCTACTGATTCAAATATATTCACATGTGCTCTATATAAATATCAGTGTATATGTCATGTCAGTAGATACTTAGATCAACTTAGAGTAAACTCACAACACCTGTTCTAGGAAGTGCTTTAGCAAATTCACCGCTTTGCTACTAACAGTGGCATCTTCAGCAATGAAGCAGCTGACAGACATATTACAGAGTGCCCGTAAATATGGGGAAAGATTTTTGACTGGGATTTGACATGGTCACTTTGCCGTCTACACTGAAAATGGAGAGAGGATGTGTCCATGCCTACATTCCACCTCCACATATGACCACATTTCCTTCAAGGCAATCTACAGAAGGGGTCAAAAAAGGCCAGATGGCAGTCATGCCCATGTGATAGAAACGGCATTAATCACACATCTGTAGATGCCATCTTGATTTTTTAATCCTCCCCTGAGGATGCCCCTGAAACTTTTCTTGATCTTTCTATGTTCAATATGCAAAACATTATGTAAATGTAAATATTGAGTTTCTGTGTTGAGGCTACTGCAGAAACAAACTCAGCTGAGCCTATTTCCAGACCGTTGTGCTGAATATGCAAAAGCATCCCAGACAACCAGTTGCCTAGGAAATTGGGGCAAGATTTATCTATGTCATATCCTCATTTTGTCCGCACTACTTTTCAGAGAAATGCCTGCCTAGATCTTATGTATCTGTAGAATGCAAATTGCCAAACATTACTGCTGTAAATCGCTCTCTGGATTGGGGGGTTCACTCCACAGAAATAGTTAGAGATGCACCCAAGTGTGGTGAATTGCTTTTTGAGATTTATTAACATTAGGTTACAGCATCTGAGTGCTAGTCCTGAAGTGGTATGCATACTTGGATTCCGTTCAAACTAAAATGCTCCTTTTCAAGAATTTAAAACAAAAGGTAAATTCTCCTGCCATTATCTTTTTCCTTTTTTTTAACTTCCCAGAGTAGCCCTCAGCTCTGACTCTATCTTTTTGGGATGCAGCCAAGGTCAATCTAAAACTTAAAGCAATGAAATTAAAACCAGAGCTTGCTTTTTGATAACCAACTTGGAAATAGAAATCAGTGTTCTATTGTGTCTGTTTTTAAGTCATTGACAAATAGGAGTATCCTGGTTACGCACGTGGTATTGAACTGACTGGTCTATGACCATAATAAAGATTGATTTAATTTGATTTGATTTGATAGCTTGAACATTCCAGCTTTATTGCAGTTTCTGTTCAGCACATCACTAGCTGGTAGGAAATGCATCAGAAAATCACAGCACTAGCATGGGAATGGGGGGGGGGGGGGTCAAATACCAAGATTTTGTCAGGTGTCTTTAGTCTGCTTAAGCTGCCCATCCTCCTAGACCATCATCTGTCATAACGCAAATCAAATAATGTGGGGGGGGGGGATATCACAAGTGGAGCTGAGCCGCTGGTCATAATTCTTGCAGTGAACACTCTTACTCTGAATTCCTTCTTCCTTCCTTTCTTTTTCTATTTAGTCCTCAATTTCTAACCTTTTTCTAGAAGTAATAATGACTCCAGCATTTCACTATTATTCTTTTTCAATCTGTTCTTTCCTAGTTACACTATTACAGTCTTTCAGGCCTTGGCCACAATATACACTCAGGGGTTATTCTTAATGGGTCATCAGATGCTGTAGCCAACTTTTGGAGAGGGAATAGCAGAATGGCAGTAGAAGAAGCTAATGGGGCACTAGTCTGGGGGCCATTCCTACATCAGCCTGGGGCACCAAACAGATGTCTCTTGGATCAATCCCCCTACTGCTCACCTGATATGCCTTCTTGTTAAGTCCCTTAATTGCAAAGCACAATCGAGGAAGTAAGATTCACGCAGATTTTCTTTAATGAAGTTTAATGCCAAGGATTAGGACTTAGAGTGCAAAATTTTGAGAACTGAGTTAGTAATCCCTCAGTCCTCCTGTATCAGTGAGTTCACTGATTAAGCCAACATCTTGTTGAAGCTTTTTAATTTCTTTTTTTCTCAGACTGTTTGCATGATGAGCTAAGTGTCTATTTATTAGATAAATGTTAGATAAATCTGAAATGGGATCACCCATCTCCTGGTTTTTTTGTGTGTGTTTAGAGATACTCCTCTTTCTTTCTCAGCCTCAGCACAATTTTTTACACCTCCAAAGTCAGAGGTGGAGAAATGTTACAGATTTTGTTCACCACGAGGCTGAACCTGGATGGTGTTGGAGTGAAGGGGAAAACACCACTATACATTGTGAGTAGAAGGGGGGAAATTGTTCTTGACAAGGAATAATTTTGTCCTGGTAAGCATAAGAGGGGACATGGTCATGGAGTAACATAGGAGGGAAAAAAAGTCAAAACATGCTCACACTTGAGCCTGCATATTAGGTGATTCAGGTATAGCCTCTCAATTAAATAGCAGCAAAAATGTTCACCATGACAAATAGACCTATAAACAGACAGGTATACTTAGCATTATTTAGACACATTTAACCAGGTCGGTTGAAAATGTAGCAGGTCTGTATGCGCCACAAGCAAAGTTAATTTTAACCTCCATTCTTGTTGTTGCTGCTGCTGCTTAACAAGTTGTGCAGATGCAGCCTGTTTGATTAATTTGTGGCTCAATTTATTGTGAGAAAACAGAAGATGGGTTAATGGTGTAATCTGAACAGGTTATACATTTTTATGGCTCTCTCAATATTAAGGATATATTAGGTTTTTCTTTTAAGGGTCTTGCAGCACTTCAAAGACTAACATATTTATCAGAGTATAAGCTTTCATGGCTTACAAGCCACTTCATCAGATACATCTACTCTCCTCAGCTGACAGATTTATAGATACTGAGAAAATGTTAGTTAATGCTGGTTGTTTTATGGCCTATTGTGGCATCTCTGCTTTGTGTGAGAGAAAGTAAATTGTTTACATTTTAGTAACCTCCAATTCAGAGGAACCTGTGGAGGCCTCCTCCAGGGGAGAGATTCAGAGTAATGCTTGGAAGCCAAGCATGCCTGCCATTTTATTCATCTGCTTTCTTTGAGGGAAGGAAGCATAAACAAAAGATTGTGAAGAATGATGAAATTCCACTACATAAACTAAGATGACCTCTTTATTCCTGGAAATAAATATAAACTGGATTTAGAAACATCAATAAATAATTCATGGGAGTCCAAATTGCTGACCACAGGAAAACAGCTCTCTAATACTTCTCAACTTGTTTGTGGAAGAAAACAAAATAGAAGAGGGAGAGTGATTAATGTGCATTGGTCACACTACCTTGGGATGAGGTGGTGTGGTGTCCCAAATACCTAGAGGGCACCTGCTGGGGTATAGAATCCATAGAATCATAGAATTGTGGAGCTGAAGGAGACACAAGGATCATCTAGTCCAACCCTCTGCCATATGCAGAAAAATCAGTTAAAGCATCATTGAGAGGTAGCTGTCTAGTTTCTTCTTAAAACTCTCCAGAGACTGAGAACCACAACCTTGGCTGGTAGACAAGGTTTCACTTTGAACAGATCTTCAATTTAATTCATTCAATTTAGGTACCACCCAATTCTAGGTGATTCTTAATAAAACAATCTTATGCTTTCCATATATTTAAATGAAATACAGATAGTTACCCATAATTTCTGGTCCTAGTTTCTGTGGCAATGGAAAATAGTTTCTGACCATCTTCCCTCTAGCACCCTTTTAGCCACCAGTCATGGTATCATCTCTTCCCTCCATCTACAGATTGAACATCCCCAGTTTCTTCCATCTTTCTTCAGAGGGCAAGGTTTCAGTTTCGTATAATCTTTGTCACTTTCTTCTGAGCCTGTTCTAACCTGTCAATACCCTTCTGGAAATGTGACGGCTAGAACTCCAGGTATAGTCTCACCAGTACCAAGTAGAGAGAAATAATGATTTCCTGTGTCTTTGATAAAATGTTTCTGCAGTGGCTTTTCTAGCAGCTGTCTCACACTGCTATCTTATGTTCAGCTTATTGTTAGTGACCACACTCAAGTACTTCTCTGATTTAATTGAGAATAATTTATTGTCAATACAGACAGGAGCTAAAAGAAGTGTCTCCTTCCACTAAGTTTGTTTTGAAGTTATTGATTTTAGGAAGAGAAAGGGAAGGATGCAGAACAATAACTTTTATGTTGCTGTTCTGATTTCAGCTTCATCGTTTGGTGTAATGCTAAGTTTCTTTCTTTCTGAAATAATGCTACAAAATCTTAATTGCTGTGCCATCTTTTCCTCTTTTAGTGTGTGCATCAAAGATGCAGCAGTACCCCTGCATGTATTTTTAAGTCTTTAGACTAAAGCTGAAGTTTAATTTTAGGAAGTTGTATGCAGTAGAAATTATAATAAAGTATTAGACAAATAAACTACATCATAATTAGGCATATCTTTATTTTTATCCCAAATTTCCTCCAAGAACTTGGGAATAGCTTATAAAATCCTTCCTTCTGCCCACCAATTAAATGTCCTCGCAATAATCCTGCCTGGTTTGTTAGACTTAAAGGGAATGACTGACTCCAACTGCCCAGAGTCACTGGAAGTCAGCAGCATATACATTAAATAGTGATGATGATGATGATAATTCACACAGTCAGCCAGATGTTTGTAGTATTTACAGTGATCTTCTGTATCCAGACTTTTGATGTTATTTCCATAGGGCATCTTGATTCCTTCAGTTTTCACTATTTTCCCCCTGTTGATGGTAAGGGTGGCACATTTGTCCAGTCCAAACTCCATTTCAATATCTTGGCTACATATTCAGATAGTGCTGAGCAGCGATTTCAGATGGTGTTTTTCCATACAGCTTCAGATTGTCCATGTAAAGGAGGTGGGATAGCCTAGCAGATTTTTGATGTTTGATAGCCATAGCCTGACTTGTTCAGTATTGTTAACAGAGGAGTCAATGCAATGACAAACAGTAGTGGTGATAGTGAGTCTCATTGAAAGATTCCTCTCTTGATATTAACCTCTCCCAATCTATCACCATTGACCAGCAACTGTGTCTTCTGTTGTGCCATTGATCTTTGCACAAAGCTTCTGATGTTTCTACTTACTCCTGTTATTTCTAGGCACTTGATTATCCAATCACGTGCTTATTATTGTTGGTCAAATAATAATAATAATAATAATAATAATAATAATAATAATAATAACAACTATTATTATTATTATTATTATTATTATTATTATTATTATTATTATTATTATTTAAGATGGCCTGAGTTATGGTAGTACCAAAGCAGTTCTACTGACTCCTGTTATTTCTAAGCACTTGATTATCCAATCATCTGGCAGGGAGTCAAATGCCTTCTTGTAGTCAATCCAAGCTACATTCAAGTTGGTTTTCCTTCTCTTGCAGTTCTCCAAAATCATCTTGTCAATTAGGAGCTGATCTTACATTCTTCTACTGTTTGGGCAGTTTCCTTTCTGCTGAGGTGGAAAGAGCTTGTTTTCAACTAGATGCTGTTGGACTGTATCAGGTACCACAGCAATTAGCAAATTGAAAGTTGTTGGTAAGCAGGAACTTGGCCTGTAATTGCCTGGTGCTGCCCCTTTTGTTGGATCTTTCATTATCAGGTAGGTCTTGCCAGATGTTAACCAATCTTCAATTTCACTTCCTTGCAATATGTTGTTAAACTGCTTGGCAATGAGTGTATGCAGACCAGTCAGATGTTTCAACCAAAAACCATGTAGTACATCTTCACCTGGTGCTGACCAGTTCTTGATCTTCCTTGCCCTTTTCTCCATCGTTTCTGCTGTTATTACAAGTTCTTTCATTTCAGTTTCTTTTTTATTCTTATTCACCTCCTTTATCCAAGCTGCATTCTTGTTGTATTTCTTTGGGTTGTCCCATGGCTGCACCCAGAACTGCACTGTTTCTTCTTTGTCAGGTGTTCTTTGCATTATAAAACTATCCAGTGAGGGACCCAATAGGAATTTAAAGCTCTCATAGTCTAGGGAGCTTCTACCATGAATTACCACCCTAATCCCCTTTGTCAGACATTGAAAGAAATTGAGGATAGGCAGAGTAATTCAGCAGCAGAGAAAAACAGGTTTGGTGCAATAGCCTATCTTCCTGGAGGTCCTCATACACTCATGGAAAGGACTGGCTCCACCAATTGCAGGGCAATCCAGCAGTACATTCCCAAAGTGGATATTGTAAGGAATTGGCATGGAGAGTTTTGATCCATAGGATTTGAAGCCCCTTTGTTTCTCCCAAAGGGTAGAGGATTCGGTGTCTTGCCTATGTCACTCTCAAACTGCTGTGGCATATCTCTCCCATTGATTTCAGTGGGGAGCAATTACAAGAAAAGAAAATCTGATAGACTGTAAAGTGGAGCTCACTTTTTCCTGTAATTCCTGGCTTGGCAATGTAGGGCTGCCCACTCCCCCACCTGCTCCATTTGCATTTGTAGTCTTTTCTGCATTTGTCCTTTGTGTGAATCCAGCTGTCCCTGTCTGTGATTAGCACTATCAAAATTCATGGTAAAAAGCAACTTTTTACTGTAAGTGCTGATCTTTATATGTACCACAGGTTGCATGTGGCTCCAGGCTATGTAATTTCTTAAAAAAAAGAATGGCAAAGATGATCTGATAAAAATGGATATACTTTCTGTTGTTCAAACCAGTTCCACAGAAATCTTTCAAAGAGAATTTCAGAGTTGTAGGATATTTATGCTTTAAAGTTTTCGCGTATTTGATGTTTTATTGAGCATTTATGAATTTCCTATTTGCTAAAGCTATGTAATATGGTGACAATGGACACTTTTTATAAATCTAGATATGGATCTGTTGGCAAGAATTTTGCAACTATTAGTTATGTATATTATGTGTATTGATGCATCATTTATATATAAAAGGTCCTTGGATTTTTCAACCCATAAATTTTAGTGGAACTGTTTGTCACCAGTTTATTTGACAATTTGTCTAAACGTTAATAGCCATAATGATGCACTCATTTTGTTATCAATAAATACTTAAATGGATATTTTCCCATTATAATTTCCCATAATGAATTTCCATTTCAATTAAATGCCCTGATTAATTCCCTAATCAACCATTAGCATTTTTGTCTGATTAAAAATAATCAGGGTTTTCTTATTAACAATCTTTTGAGATATTTTGTCACATTAAAGAAATTTCAAGGGCATACCACATGTATGTGCAGAGACGGCTCAAGGATTAGATGTAATTAAGTGTCTGGATTAGGAATATATGCACTAAGGCTGTGTAAAGCTTCCATGGGGGTGCTTTGATTCTGTGAAGCTTTGATCAAATCACCCCTACAAAGACATTTTGCAAATAAAATTTCGATTCAGCTTTACAATAACAAATCAAATCAGGTGGCTTTGAAGCATTGCATATCCTTTTGAAGAGCTTCATAGGTTCATTTTTCAACTGCTTCTGGGATTAGTAGAGACGAATATACTGTGTGCAACTTTACTACCCTCTATAGAGAAAACTGAGAGTTTAGTAGTATGGTAGGCTGTCTGACAATGATAGGAGTAGCTGGCCAATAAGCATTTTTTTTCATATTGTGAAACTCGCTGCCTATTAGAGCTTTTCTGGGATCTCAAGATAACATTACCTTGGGTTTTCATTCACTTTCTCCGCTCTCAACTTCTTTCATGTGGCCAGCCTCAAGCCTCCCTTGTGCAAATGGAATGTTCCACTTGTGTGATGGTCCTACCAACATGACCAGGAGTTCAACTAGCTCTGAACATGGCCTTAAGGCTGATCATTCCAGCAAGTATTTCTGAGTCAAACTTGATATGAAATTCTGCCTGACTGGAGCAGGACTCACTCTCACGCAATAGTGAGTGAATGGGAGCCAGGCTAACACAAACAGTTGCTAGCCTAAACATTTATCTTTTGTTTAACAGTGAGCCATCAAAACAACGAATGCCGCTTTTCCAGTGCCAACATCTCTCTTTGGTATAGCCCTCAGAGTTCTCATTGTATTGCCACCAAAACATAACTACGTCCTGCCTCTGATGAGAGGGTCATTTCCAAGAGGGGCCATGCTTGCCAACCAGCTATGCTAACTCTTGCCATCTTGCAAAAATCTGCAAAATCCTGTAAAATCCTGTGGGAAGAGGCAACAAAGCTATTACAGGACAAGTCAATGGACATTCTTCCAAGTCATGCCCAGAAGAGGCTAAGCCAACATGCCCTGCCCAGATGGCATTCCACCAAATCTGGTGATGAGAAGGACCTTTACCAGCGATGCCAACCCTGCTGGCACTCCAGAAAAGCCAGGAATAAGAGGCAGAAAAGCACTCCATCCCATAATGATAACTCAGTGGGCATTCTTCAGTGTCATGCCAAGCCTGACAACAGCACAGAAAAACAAATAGAAGACTAAGAATCTGCTTTTTGTTTTGGAAGTAGGACTCTTTCTGCAATGGCACAATACCCGGGCTTTTTGATGAACAATGTGGAGGCTGCTGTACTGTTCTTTCCTCGTTCTTGCATGGGAATAATTCAGACATTTATTGTGGTGATCTCCTTGATACGCAGTTGAATATTGACAAGTTCGTATCCAAAAATGGTCTACCAGCCCTGCTACGTACATCCCATTCTGCTAGGGAATAGGAAGAGCTGCAAGTATTTTGATGCTTCCTTCTGATAGACCACAGACAAAGCATTTTCTTTTCATATCCACTTGGATTATTGGACAAAAAGACTGCCTCCAGGCAGTACAAAATATTATTAACTTTAAATTGTTGGTTTTGCATAGCCCAGTATTACTTTGGGCAGGGTAATTTTTAGTGACATAAGAAGATTTGCTGATTTAACTGTTTGTATGATTTCAAGCCTGAAAAAAGAGCAGCTGAGGAAAGCATCAGTGACAAAGCACTTCTGAAGTTGGGTTATATACATGCAAAACAGGTAAATGCATCAGCAGTTGAAGCCTTCTCCTGGCATGCTCAGAATCTGTCATTCATGTTATTAAGCAAATTATTCATAGAACAATTAGTAGGTTATGCCTCAATAATCCTCTGACTTCATTAATCAGGAACTAATGCAATGAGTTAAGTCTACCAACCAAAGGTGTTTAATTAAAGGTGAAGGCACTCTAACAATCTCAGCAGCACTGCGACTTATTAAAACGCACACACACACACTTACAAATGAGACCTGAAAAGTCCCCAGGATGATAACCCAGTAAACACTAGAATACACTGGGCTGAGCAATAAGTGATATCTGGAAAGCCAATGAATTACAGAAAAGCATCTGGCCATTTCAGTGGGTGGGACCAGCATGAAAGCAAGCTAAGATACATAGTTGGAGTGAAACTCTTTCTTATTGATGATTTATGTCAGGTTTAGCCCAAAGAACTCCAAGAGACAATGCAAATTCAGTTCTGTGTTTATTAGCTCCAACCTCTAGCAAGAATCTCCCCAGACTGAACCCCAACTCCCAAGCCAGCCAGCCACAACACCGTGAATTCCTCAGGGAGATGCCAGCCTCATCCTCTTGAACTTCCCACGCTCCTGATGTGGACTAAGAACATGCTTATCTCCCTGAGCCTGGCCTTCATAATTCCATTCCATCACAATTTATGACCAAAAGAATATTTGGCAAGACAAGATGGACTCCATTCCAAGCATTGATTAGCATAACCAGAAAAAAAGTAACTTACGGTAGAATCTGATGTAGGTCAAACACATACTTTCTTTTGTCTCTAGAATTGCTGTAAGGGCTTGCACTGACTTCTCAATGGTTCTTAAGAGCCTTCTTTTAGAATGTCACGCCTCTCCTTTCCCATATAATTCTTCAGACCCAAGACACTGCCTCATGCCAAGCAGAAGAAATTATTTGCTTATTTATTGATTTAATTAATTGATTTTGTTTGACACTACCCAGCTCCAGAGCAACTCTGGGAAGCTCACAAGATAATATACAGAATAATATAATAAAGACAAACATACAACAAAAACCAAACTAGAAAAGAAGGAAAATAGCAAGAACTGAATATTTGTTAGAGTTATTATAAAGGAAGTAAACACTTTTAGAATTATACCCCTAAATTCTTAGCAATCTGCTGAATCCAGTTAAACATTTGATATTTTGTTTATTAGTTATTTCTCTTTTATCCCACCTTATACTAAGAATATTTGTATGTGACTTAATGTTACTGAATATCATTCTGTTCTCATCTTCTGGGATTGCTGACATGTGTTTAACTCTTGCTTCACTGATGTTATAGCAATTAAATAGCATGCAGTATGTAGAATGTGCTATATAATCATGAAGACAGTTGCTGTATCTTCTGTTGTCTCATTATTGTTGCAAAATTGCTCAAACTTTACTTACCTTTTGTCTCAATTAACTAGTACCCTGCTGTGATGCATTTGATATATTTTGTCTGAGGAAGTGGTACATAGCATTATACTATGAAGTCTGATTTAGAGACTATGACAGTTTGACAAATCTACAGTCACAACCTCTTTTAGCCAACAAATCTTTGGTTTTTGTAGGACCCACATTCCTAACATGCAACACCTTCAGACAGAATTCCCTAAGAGTCAGTGTTAGTTGTTAAATCTGCTCTATGTCAGAATTGCTACACATCTTTAGATTAGACTTGGCCTTCTTCATGATACATGTGGCTGAGTGAAATTCCCCAAAGCTTTTGAATGGAAAATGCACCTCATTTGAAATGACATTTGCCTGAGGATATGCTTTATCTAACATTTCCCAGAGACAACTGCCAAGGTCATGCATGGCTATAAAAGTTATTGATGAACATACTGATAGTGTGGTGTTGATGTTACATATTTCTGAGCATTTGGCAAACCCAGTGATGTGAAAAAGGCTGAAAATGAATTTATCTAAAATACTTCTGGAATGTTGTTCTTCAGATAAAACTATACTATAGATCACATAACCTTATGTCCAACTGATTCTATATGGCAGTGCTCCTAGGCTGGATCTCCCCCACCCTTACAACTCCTCTGGATACCTACCAGATTTCTCTTCAGATGCAAGGGAAGAAGAAAAAGAGGAACTCTGTGTTGAATGGAACCCAAGCTGATTCACAGTTCTTGATTTATATTATGTGTGCTCAATATAGCAACCTGTAACGTCTGGCAATATATACAATTTCCGTTGGGTAACTCTGTTTCCCTATGTGACTGATTTTTTTTGTACAAGCAACATGATTAAATTTGGAACCTGTCTTCAATGCCATTCAATATTTGTGTAGCTATTTGTTTTTTCAGACTATTACAAGTTATCCAGGTCTTTCTCATCAGTAGCATATTATGAATGCAGAAAGCTTGGCAAGGGATTGACGGGATAAATAAAAAAATGAACTAAAATAACAATGCAAAAATCCAAGAAGGCAGCAAGAATCAGTAGAAAAATAGAAAGGCAGTACCATAAAACAGATGTGGTTTGTTATATAAATGTCATATAAAACTCCAGATGTCAAATAAAAATCCTAATACATGAGGGTTATCATATACTTTGAAGATCCTATGTCATGATCTTTACAAAATGCTTTTAAAACTCTCAAGAAGCATATAAGGAATATCAAATACTTGTAAGATCTGCCCAGCACTTTACAATTAAACCAATATATTTATAGTATGGGGGAATACATGTTTTAACTCTCCTATATTATTTTGACCTAGAAGGAGATCTGATTCATAAAATATAATTTTGTAGAATTGTAATTGCTCCCACCCCTCTGCTGGCTTGGTAAATGAATTTTTTAAAAAATGGAGGACAGAATTATAATTCTAAAAAAAGACTACTCAATTATTCTAATGATTCCTTTCTATGAATTACTTTCTTTGAAGTTTAGGCCTTTTGTTAGAATAGTAGGGTCAGTGTTGCCTACTGAGTCTTAAGACTAACAAAGGTATTATTTCATGAAAAGCTGTAGTGTCACAAGACTCTTCTGTTACCTTTCCTGCAAAAGACAACAGTGGTTGCTGATGACCCCAAAGCTTGTTTGTGTCTGAATGATGTGTGGTAGAATTTTCCCATGCAATCTGTGAGCTGGAATATTGCAAGGAATGCCCTACAGATTCAGAACTAATAAACATGTGGAGATCAGGTAACAGTCCCTCTCCTCTTCTATACATTGAGTATGTAGTTATGTTTTAAAACATGAGAGAAAGCAGGAAACAGACAAGCTGGATGCAAGAATGAATGAATGAATGAATGAATGAATGAATGAGGAGATTACACTATCTCAGAAAGGGTTGTTTGGTTCAGGAATGTTTTGCATCTTCTGAAAAAAAGCATGTTTTCACAGTCTATAACCTTTACACCATTTCTGTAAATTTATTCCAAGTACTAGGTCAAAATTATTTGACATAGATAAGAATCACCAAATGTTGATGCTCATACTTGACCCAATAAACTGTTACACATGGGACATCCCCTTAGAAAAGTATTAATTTTACAAATGCTCCTTAAAATACAGGATGAGATTGCAAGTTATTGCACTGGAATCTAGCATTTCCATGTCATTTATCCTCCAAGCAGTGAAAAGCATCTGCTCCAGAAGGCCCCAACTAATTGGCACAGATCTTAAAGAAGATGCAGCAGGAAGAGCCCCACTACCTGTAGACATCTTCTGCAAGCATACTGACAATTCATTTGGATCTGATATTCCAAATGAGTTTAAAGGTTCAGATAGGATGTGATCAATTTTAGGACAGTTGTCCATCCACTTCATGGGCTTCTCTTTCAAGACATTTCTCTAAAGCTCATCCGTTTGCCACACTTAACTAGTATGTACTCTGAGAACCAAAGCCAGTAAAAAAAGTAAGAGACAGGTCAGAACTATTTGATTACAAATCGGTTGTATTAAGATTTTTGTAGATCAGAGGGGGCTTGCCATGCCTTCATATCATGTGTTAGAAAGCCAATGTCTTTAGGGTTCCCTCAGTAAAGGGGAGGATGAAATGCTGCATAAAATGCTTCTGATAATAACATTATGATGAATCTTTGTGACACAAGATGGGCACATTTGTTCAAATAAGGTCCTTGGATCATTCCCTGATTTTAGTTCCATTTTCCCCCTTGGCTTTTACATCAATAACAGCAAAGTAGCCCTGTAAAAGTGGTCCTTGAATATTTTCTGTCACTCTCATTCTGGATTTCTGAGTTTGCTTTTATGATGCCTGACCTTTTATCATGTCTTCTGTATTTAGGATCACATCAATGTGTAATGGATTTAAATTTTGTTTTATGTTTGTTTTCTCTGTGTCCCCGGCCCTTTCATAACCAAATCAGTATTTTGCTCTGCTTTCAGAGTCTACTGTAAATGTGTATCATAACAAGCACGTAAAAAAAAACCTGCCTTTTTTTTTTGCAGATAGGTTTGCTCAGCAAAGCAACTGAGACTCAGATTTCCATCCATTCTCATTCCCTTTCTAGATATTTTAATTGATTATGTTTGCTTGCAATTAGGAAGCTACCTTTCCTGTAAATATTGACTTTTTGCTTTTTCTGCCTCTGGCTTAATCAACCATCAATTGCAAAGAAAAGGAGTTTGAAGTTGGGGGAGGGGGGAATTGGCTGGCTTGCTCACACCGCAGAACCCAGCCACTTGCTGTTGTGCAGAATTGCAAAAGGCATATAGAATGCCCTAAATTAGCTGCTTATGATGGTAGTAATGCTGCCTTGGAAAAATAACAGGAAAACCCCTTTTGGGTTCATATGTTGTGCTAAGAGAAGAATTAGGCAGTTTTTGGTGGTGGGAAGGTGATGATGCAAAGTGAGTAGATCATGATGCAAAACAGGTGGGCCAGGATTTCTTTTCCTGCAATATGGAATGGACTTAAATGATGGTGGGGAAAAACCCTTTTAAAACTATTAAGCCAAGTTTAAGGCTTATATTATTATTCTGTGTTTCCTGAATCACAGTTTATAATTTAAAAGAAAATTGGGATTTATGACTTGGTTTTGTGCACAAATTCAACCAATTATGGTTTATTCAGTGAATGAATATTGTTATTACAGTCATTGGCCAGTATTGCAAACAAAAACACATTAAAAATAAAAATAAAATAAAAACAAAACAAGATAAAATATTACAATTGGTGGTAGGTTTGCCAGTGGATAATCCAAGTCTGCCTAATTTTACAGGCATGTATAACAAAATTTAGCTACGTTCAAGGAGACTGAATCATACTGGTCTGAAAACAACAACTGTACATAAAAAAGATCAGAATTTCCCAGGTGTTTGGCCAGGTAAGGAATTATAAGGTGGGTCTTTGGGTTCTTCTAGAGGGTACAGTGTAGCAGGACGTGAGCTGTAGTTTCAATAGCCCCTTGTCTGCAGGGCACAGTCTCAGCTCATAGGGGAATTTTTGCATCGGATCTCCAAAACTGCTGTGGGGAAAGCGTTAAAGCGTGCTAAAGTTAGTGCTGCTCAGAATGTGGAAACAGTTATGTGGTGTAAGTATCTTTCTGATTTGTAAAAAGCATTTGACTGCTCAGAAAAATGTCCTTAGGTAGAGCAGACTGGTCCTGTCAGGCTTCCAGATCTTTGATAGTTGTTTAAATGCACTGAGTGCACGCTCATAACCCATTGTTAGGAACGCCTCCCTGGAAAAGCTGAGATGCTGGAGTTTTTGTGAGATTGTCCTGAACCAAATTGATTTGTAACTGTCCTCAATAGGGAAGAACTCAAACCTGTGGGCAAGTACAATAACTCAGCCAGTGTGCTATGTTACAGGTCCATGCACCTGTTTTGACTTTAGACAGCCCTGCCTCCCTCCTTAATATTACATTTGGAACATATGGTTTATTTAATAAACTATTATTCAAACTATTTTTGCTCTAGTGGACCTATATGGAATTTTATGAACATATTTTATGTTCTCTCAAAATAGTGTGGCGAGTTACAAGATATTGTTTTATCAGAAAATGAACGCGGCATTGGATTGCAGTCATCCAACATTTAATTTTATAAGAATTCCTCTGGGTTGATGTGATGCCCTGAAGCACTGATAGCCGTAAAGATTATACCTGAAGGTAGTGCTTTGCTTCGCAGTATGCAAGTTTCACATACATTTTTACAAATATGTTTTTAAAAATCAAATTAAGTAGTTTGGGAAGCACCAAGGAATGTTTCAGCAAGTACATTGTTGAACATCCACTTCCCTACACCATGTTACCCAGCAATAAGCTATGGTTTAGGTGCAGTGTAGAAGCCAGGCCTAGGGAACAAGTTGAGGTACATCCTTACTGGGACTTCTGCATTCATTTTATTGCTTCCTTAAGTTTCCTTTGCAAAAATGCTGTTATGCTCTTATACTTCTGGACACTAATAAGCAAATGACACTGAAGTGAAATTCCAGCCTGCCTGAAGTTTCTCATCCCTAATTACACCATGTCAGAGATACAACAGTCTGAACAGGTACAACCCATCATTAAAAGTGAGTTGTATTGAATAATATACGTTAGAAACAGTAAATCACAAATGTGATGGTGTATAATAGGTGAACAAATAAAAAAGGGCATTCTTTGATTTAGTGTATGTTTTGATTTACCTCTCCTATTGGTTTTATTTAGAACTTTCTTGGTTCAAAATCTTATTTATCTTTTTGCCATTTATTTCAAATTATTTAAGTTCTTAAACTGATAGTTAATTTTTCTTTTGTTCAGAAATATAGACTTACCAGGTGGGTTTTCAAACCTGTCATTCCAAAGATCTCGAATCGCCTTAAGATAGTTAAATAGGCAATTTCCAAAAGTGAATAGAAAGTGAGGTTTGCAACCTTAGTGTCCTTTAAAAGACTCCACCATAGTTGGGAGCTTAACGATTGATCCCTTTGTCTCCCAGCACTCAAACTCACAGGGGACTGCTGTTCTGTGGTCTCCTTGTGAGGAGCAGCTGTCTGGAGTACATGTATATGATCTCCCATTCTCTCCTTGTCTGGAGAGGTTCTGAAGAAACAGTCTACTCACTGGTCACTTGCAATGGTCATATTCTCCACTCTCCACAGACATGTTTAGCTTGCCAGACCTCCACTGGAAATCCCATATGTGTTAATTTTTAAACTTCATATATATATATATATATATATATATATATATATATATGTGTGTGTGTGTGTGTGTGTGTGTGTGTGTATGTATATATACACACATATATACATATATACATATATACACATACACATTTACCAATTCCATATTATTGTCAAGAAATAGGTCCATGAAGTCTCCAGGAATTGAACTCAGCTCAAAAGACAATTCTACAGCTATTCAGGAGACTAGGATGCTAAACATGCTCCTTCCTCCCGCCCCCCAACTTTTGATACCCTTTAACTCCATGACTAGATTTTCTTGTATACTTAGGGATGTTTGCTATTTCAAAGAAGAACTGTAGATGCAAGTTTAAATTAATTCAGCATCCTTAAAATTGTTGTTCTCCTTCAAACCAAAGGTGGCTCCAAGAACACAAGAAAAAATGGGAAGAATAGATTGACTATTCCATTGCTTCATGTATTAACTGTTTCATGTTCAACCCAATCCAACTCATGTTTATTCAAAGAAAACTTCCAGACATAACTGTACATAAGTTTGATGTATATGTATATGTATTGCTCAACAGAAGAAATTTCTGACATAAAACAGATGGCTAGTTCAAGAGAGGTGTTGAATATGAAAGTAGCTATCTATGAAAAATGTTACAGAGATAACCTGGCTTAGTCATTCCATGACTTCACTCTGCGTGTGTATCAGTATTTTTTTTCATAAGTCAGAGGTAAGCAATTGTAGCTGTTTCAACCTGTGATAAGTTTTAATTGTGATTCAGATTGGAACTGGATGGAATTCTTTCTTTTTCTTAGGAACAGTTATCCACATGAAGCTGTAAGATTATTTATCTATTTATGAATGAATGAACATTTAAACACACTTTGACAGACTTAAAATAAACCCTAAGTGAGGAATTTTGTGGTTTTTGAGGGGAACAGCAAAAATCATAATGCATTTGAGGAGATGGACTTAATTTTCAATGAAGTTCCAATCTTCCAGGTTCCAACCTGTCTTAGTTCTGGCTTAGCATGTTTCACGAACTCAGCCATTACAGATCATGTTTTGTGGTTTGGTGTGTGTTGTATGAACCTAGCCAATAAACTACAGGTAAGCAAGTCAAGCTTAGGGAATTTGTGTAACTATTTTACAACCATAATAGAGAGGAACTATCTAGAACAATGTTTCTCAATCTTGGCAACTTTAAGAAATGTGGATTTCAACTCCCAGAATTGCCCAGCCAGCAATTCTGGCTGGAGAATTCTGGGAGTTGAAGTCCACGATTTATTCTTCTTTCATCAATATGTATCTGTTATTAATCTATGAACAGTGAAGAGGAGTAATAATGAGGCAATCAATCCCATTGCTCTGCAGACTTTTTTTTTTTTTTTTTTACTCAGTCACAAAATCACAGCTTATATCTTTTATTGGACTGCAGAGTCTCTATTTTGCTCATACTTGGTGTATAAAGAATTTGCTCAAGCTTTTATTGACTTGGACAATAAACTAGTGTTTCATGGACCAACTCAGCTTACTTATTTATAGTGTCCTTGTTTGTTTGATTTTATAAACTGATATTTTACTTTGTTTAAAGTAAAATTAGGATTCTTAACACTGAAACAGATAAAAGGCAAACATTCTCTGGGTACATACTAAAATAAAAGTTTATTTCTATAAGAGTCAGAAGTCATGAGATATTTTAGCTCATATATATAAGCTGCCTGCATAGACAGATATGTTTCCTATATGCCTCTGCTATGTTTTTCATTGTTTTTTATTAATATTACCTTATAAAAATTGGATCTACTTGGAAAAATCAAATTATCTAAGCTAAATTTAATAAAATATTCTTGGTCAGCTCTCCTGAAATTTTAATCATTTTAATGCCACAAGTATCAAATCAACACTGAATATTCAACACATTTTGATAAATAGGCTGCTGCCAGATGTGATGTTAACATTTGAAAGAAAAAGTTACAGGATAATCATCAAAAAGAAAGTATTCCATCTGGAAAGATTCCTCAGCAAACAATAAAGAACATGATTTATTATATAAAGCTGTTATGGGACAACCATGTGCCCCATGTGGTTTTTAAAAGCATTCCCTGAAGGATTATTGATAGCATTGGCTTTCATTTTATATTCAGACAACAAACAGCCACATACATCAGTATAAGTCTCTCTTGCACCACCAACTTTGTAACAACGTATGAAATGTTTTCATAGAGAAGGAAAAAGGACTGTTGAAGTAGATGTCAGAAGCAGAATGCTATATCCATTCCTCTTTCTCCGTTCCTTAGACTTCTGGAACACTTTGAGCCAATCTGATACTATTTATTAGCAACAGATTTCCAATAAGACAAGTCTTTGTTACTGGTAGTGTCATGCACCATGTACAATTGTACATGCCTTCTTCAGGACTGGTACAAATTGGGACATGAAAGCAGATGGAGATTAGATGATGTTATAACTTGGTAGAACTTTGCCTTGAAGGTACCAGAAGTCCTTGGAACATCATCTTGTCTCTGCCTTACAAGCACAACTCTTATAACTCACCCAATTCTCACCCAATTCCTGCTAAGGCATCCACACGTTTGATTTCAGCAAAACTTCTTATTCATCCATATAGCAATTTATTGTGTTTTAATTTATTTGCATTTAATAATTATCCTCTTCCCTTTGACCTGTATTTTAATTTTTGCATTGTATGGGCTAATTAATTCCTACTAAAAGGCAGAATTGTCTGCAAAAATAGACATTGAATACATTGATATTTACATATTGATGTATGTTCCATAAATTAGTTTCCCTTCTATAGAAAACATCATTAGACAAAATTGCACATCTATTAGGCAAAATTGCTGAGAAACACTAATGCCAGTAACAAGGATTCTTAGCCTGAGCTAAGTCTGAAAGCAGAGATAACAAACTCTACTGACGTAGGAAAAATTACACATACATTTTCTCTCAACTGACTTCAATTATGCATGGTTTTTTATTAATAGCAAGCCTCAGTCTTGATGGACTATCTAGCCAAATGTCCTGGCATATTGAAGAAAAAGCAATTTTGGAGACAAATGGAACAGTTCTTTTCCATCACCTGTAAATAAACCTAGTTTAAATCAAGGGGGGGGGGAGCATGAAGAAGCTGCAAACAAGCATCTAACTTCAGCAACTCTGTACATCCTTGATAAATATCTTAAATATTTATTGTAAACAATATCAGATGCATTATACTCTTACGGTAATTTAATTCTGGTAAATCGATCTATTTAGTAATGATTGTTATGAGGCACAGGAACAAAGCCAATATTAACTGTTTCAAAGGATCATCCATTTCAATAGAAGAGGTCCTAAAAGAGTGGCTGTTTTGATTTATTGCTGCAAACATTGCTATGCAGTACTTAGAAAAGAAATTCATTCCATCATGTTGTTTGAAAGGAATTATCCTTCTGCACTCTGTAAGACCTGAATGCTTTAACAGCACAGAACTACACTTGTCTGCTCACAGGAAAGCACCAATGGGGTTTACTCTTGTGTAAGATTATAGGACTGATAATGTCAGATCCATCATCTAGTGAGTCTGACAGCCATTCAAAAGAGGAATCAGTCCTACATCTAGTCCTAGACATTGACCCCAAAGACATGCTATCGGAGGATCTGTTTGCCAGATCTGGAAGTAATTGCTTTGAAGGTCCAATCTCATCGCTGTGTAGTTTTCAAAGGATTTCATGCAATTACTTTGATTCAATAACATTTAATATTTTTATTGTTCAGAATGAGCCAGTCTTCTCTATGGGTTAGCATAGACCAGATTAGGGCCAACTGATGCCTTCAGTGCAGCCCAACAATGGTGCTCTTTGGCCCTTCCATTGCTTAACTGACAAAACATTAAGACTCATTAAGAGCTGAAAACTTAAATCAAGTGTGGCAGTGAAAGAGTCAAGGGCATGATAGCTAGGGGGGAAAATTCTGTGTTGCCCCCTTTCCCTTGATGCTCTAAACACGGGGTTATTTTGCTTAATAGTTAACTCAGGGCTGGGTTAGTATCAAGTCTTTAGTCTTTTTATCTATAGGATCTTTTTATACAGTCTGCCTTTTTAACTAAATAATGTGGGTATTTATATTTTTAACTGTCTTGGGTTTTACTCTAAGTGTGAGCCACTCAGAGTCACCTTTGGGGGAGATGGGCAGCATATGAATTAAATAAATAAATAAATAAATAAATAAAGTCAAGAACAGCTGCCTCTCTTACCCCTTCCTCCACATTTGGATGGTGTTAAAGAAGTATTGGATGAACACGGGGAAACCCAGCTCATCAGGGAATTCAGCCATGTACTTAGATGAAGCAGGCTGCAATGATGTAGGAATCATAATTTTGTCATCTTGGTGGCTTGTTATAGATGCTTATGGTGAGACAAAGTTCTGTGCAGGTCAGTTCAATTAGTTGCTTGTATTGGCAAACTAACCCTGAAGTCAGAGGTATGCAGAGCCAGGATGGATGGATGGATGGATGGATGGATGGATGGATGGATGTTATGTATCACCTGCACTTACTGGCATAACATTTTGAGCCAATATATAGCAAAATGTTTCCAACAGGTCTTTAGCAGTGCAGTAGTTCATGTTGCCTGAAATACCAAACTCAGCATTCAGGAAGAAATCATCAAAATCCAAGCTTCAGATGTTAGTAGGTTGTATGTTCACCTGCACTCTCTGGCAATATAAGATTTCATGAATTGCTGACTAATATGCATAAAGGTGGCCTGTTTTCTCTCCAGTAGTTTAGAAACTTGGATCTTGATTTCCTGATGCTGATAAAAAAGGAACTTCCTTCCTTCCTTCCTGCCTGCCTGCCTGCCTGCCTGCCTGCCTTCCTCTCTCTCTCTCTCTCTTTCTTTCTTTCTTTCTCTCTCTCTCTCTTTCTCTTTCTTTCTTTCTTTCTTTCTTTCTTTCTTTCTTTCTTTCTTTCTTTCTTTCTTTCTTTCTTTCTTTCTTTCTCTCTTCTTTCTCTCTCTCTCCCTCCCTCCCTCCCTCCCTCCCTCCCTCTCTTTCTCCTCCCCCCACCCACAAACTTTGGTCTCACTGTTGTGATTGCCTGCAATGAATAATATGCATCCATTTTCTTCACACAGCCTTAGCCAGTCTCAACTACACTGTTCACAAAGAATGATATTGCAACATTCAGTCCATTGGGAATAGTTTTAGCAAGTTACCCAAGCAATTACTGTACTTTATGGTTTTGTATTGTCCTGTGCTGCTAAATAAATCTCCTCTGCCTCCTTTCCCCAGATCAAGCTAGAGTATTCTCTTACATTTTTGGTTGTTGAGGTTACCAGAACTAATTCCACGTGCTTATTTGATTTATTTTGCACAAGCAAGGTAGATTGTAACTGAAGGTCAGATTCAGTTCTAGTTTAATAATAAGAAGTAGACAATTCAAGTTCTTCAAATGCCAATGGGGGAAAGAAATCAATGCTTTTTCAGTTTTAACTTCACTGTGAACTTTCTTTTCACAGTGAAGGGAATGTGAAGAAAGAGCAATCCAGATTCTGATCCAAGATTTGTTCATGCATCACACTAATTAGTAGGCAGTAGAATGTTTGTTGCTCAGCTATAGCATCTCAGATACTGTATTTATCTAGATTTATTTTTTAAAATATTGATCCATGTCAATTCAAAGCTCAGGGCTGGGAAACCCCAGGGCTGATCGTCCCCAAGAAAAATAAATTTAGGATTGCAGTTGATAGTGGAATGAACCCAAGACAGGCAGAGCCAAAGGCAGATGTGAGCAGACTTTGCAGCACTACAGGGTTGCATCTCTCTTTCTTGTATGTACTTTCCTCATGAACATATTTGTGGAAGCTCTACTGGGGCCTTTGGGCCAGTAGTCTTTTTTCAGCCCAACCTACCTCACAGGGTTGTTGTGGTAGGGAAAGGGGGAGTAGGGAGCTATGTGTACACTGCCTTTTACTCCTGAAGGAAAGCTGAGATGTAACTCTTACAAGCAAACAAACAAATCTGGTTATATTTAAATAATGTCAAGAAATTTCTCATTAAAATAATAGAGTCAGTCTCCCAACTTTTCATCTGACATTATTGGGTGACTGTATTTTTGTTTCATTGGATGGTTGGTTGGTTGGTTGTTGTCTCTCTGTGTGTTGGTTTTAAATACCAGCTTGAGTATTTCCCTGACTATTGTCCTAAACAACTGATATTTCTCTCCCGTACATGGGCAACACCATTCCAAAGCCATGGAGATATCTTAATGGGTGTAAAACTACATAAATTATGTTGTTCCCTGTATTGCCATTTATTGCTGTTTAGCTTGTTTTCTTCTGAATGGATGGTTTTTGGTCTGAATTTTTCATATGCCGTAAGCCACTATGTGAAAAGAAATTCAGCAGCACTATAGAAATCTACCTACAGTAAAACCTCAGTTTAATGGACTAAGGTGGGAAAAGGATACTGTTAAAGCCAGAAGTCCTTATAGGATTTGATTCACCGATAACAGAGTTTGTACCTCCCACTGCTTCAGAGAAGGCAGAGGGGAATGGGAAGAGGAAAGTCGAGGAAAATGGGGAAAGAGAGCAGTGTTTATTGTGCAGGTTCCACTGCTGGAGCGATTAGGAGCAGGGGCTAAGGAGTAGCAGACATGGGCACATGGCCCCAGTAAGGGGAGAGGGTATCTAACTGGGCTGCAGCCTTCTGGTTGTGCTCCATCATCCTTGGCCACTTTGTTCAGGCAAATTCTGATATTGTCTGAAGCTTGGACAACATTTGGATGTATCAGATTTTGTCCATTAAATTCAAAGTCTGTTCATCCAAGATCCATTAAATCTAGCATTCAAGGGAGGGAAAAAGAAAAGGAGAGAAGTTCTCAAATGTCCTCAAGATGGAATATTGCTACTTTAGGAATCTGTAATTTTAAATTAATAGGCCAACTGGATTGTATATGGATCAATTGAAGATCCAAGGGGTGATTTTAACAGGCACATAGACAACCAGGCTGTCATAGAACAAGTCCATCATATACCAGATAATATGCCATCTTTTCTAGCTGTTTTGAGGAAATGATTGAAAGCTTTATTCTTCAAACAGATATCTTCAAGCTGGTGCTAAAGGAATCAGGGTCAGTAGTGGACATGAAATCCATTTGTGCATTCTGAAGGCAAAAAAAGTATAGTGAGAAAATGCCATCAGGAACTGATTGAAAAAGAAGCCAATGCAGGAAAAAAGGCTGGAGAGATATTTTCTTTTCTGGACTAATACTATATGAGTAAATAAGAAGTTATAAAAGACTAAGAAGAGCCAGGAAATAGCGAGTGCATTGAATGTTGAGCCATGCCACCAGTTGAATGAAGCCACTTGACAGTTACCAATAATGGATATTTTTACCTTTGCTTGAGTAGCAACAATCAGTGTCATTCTGTAAATTATTCCTTTCCAACAGGACTAGTTATATTATTCCTGATTCTCTGTTGTGCCTCAGTAGATTTGTCTGTTCATCTCTTAAGATAATGAGTTGCTAAGTAAATGTAAAGATACCAATTAATCCAGACCAATTTTTTTTAAAAAAAAATCTAGCTTCATTCTGGTAGATTAAATCAACTTCTGTACATTTGCTGCCAACATTTTTTAAATTGTATTAATTAAAATAGTGTCCACAACTTTTCCCCTTCTGGATCTTATTTTGCTTAAGAATTAAGAAGAGCAAACATTGCAACCATTGCAATTCAGTTGTTTGTAGTCATTGGCTTAATGGTATTTCTAAAATGTCATGATTCCTAATCACCGAAGAATAGTTAGGGATGGATAAATCTGTGTATTTGCTATCCCTGTCAGTTCTGAATACATTTGGGTCATAAATTCCTTCCTTTCAATTTGTTTCAGACTATGGGAAAAAAAATGCAGATATTACACTGACATTCTCAATTACTTTCAGACAGAATCCCAGCAGAAAAACTAACACTGTGGAAATGCTGAAAAAAAGTGTGAAATCTTTTTTTCTTTTGGAATGCATAGAATACTTTTTTTTTTTTTTTTTACTTTCTTGCTCATAGATCAGGAGTGGACAACCTGGGATTTGTGGACTGTTTGCAGTCCCACCTAAATTTCGGAGTAGCAGATTACTGCAATGTTGCTTTCTGCCTTTTTAAAAAAAAAATGTATCGCTACGCTCTTTGGTGACTTCATACATCACTGGCAGGTCTTCTGCAGCATATAATAGTGTTCATTATTTATTTATTTTCTAAAGTGCAGCCCATCATTAGAAAGCTTGACCACCCCTGCTCTGATTATGTACAATAACGCAATGTTTAAAGGTGTCACATAGTTTGACTTCATTTTGAAATACCGTAAACCGTAAATGATTAACAAATGATAAACTGTAGAGGAATATGGAAATGGTCTTGAAGAAGGAATTCAAATACCATTATGTAAACACTGGTTTAGACTGGATAGACAGGAGGTGACGAGGAAAAACTCAAGATTGCCTATCCTTGATTCTCTTTAGTATAAGAGGGGAAAGACAGAATCTCAGTCAGGCTTTCAAGATGCTGTTGTTCTATCCTACAACAACAGAGTTCCAGTCCCATGGTGTCCTTTTACTGATCTGGTATCCCTCAAAGGGCTGATATATACCATCCATTTAATTAACTTTATTTTGCTTACCAAAAAAATTATGAATTCTATAGTCAGGTTTTCTTTTTCTAATTCACAGGCCCTAAGATGTACTTCGGTTCTCTCTTTGGGTTCATCTGCACGCGTTGCTTGCCCCGCCAACCATTTCTGCAGGATGGGAACACACATCCTGCCTCTAGCCTGCCTGCGACACACAAAAATGGGGTAGGGTTTTGAATGTTGCATTCATGGCTGCCATCTTGACATTCCTGCACTTTTAGAATAATTTGGAGTTTTTCCCCAGTCACAACTGCAGTGACAGCAAAGAATTGCAAAAGAATTACGGACCTATTAGTTATCATCAGTTAAGAAATGAAAAAGTCCAAATTGTATATAATGGCAGGGTTAAAGCAAACCCTTTTTTTTTTTTTTGCAGGAATGGCCTTATGAATGTATAACCTCAATCCATTTGTGTTAGATCCTTTAAACAATGAAGTAATGGGCCCCTTGACACACATGGTTTATTTCTACCAAGTCTGTTTTTGTTTTCAGTAAATGTTGATTTGTCCACTGCAAGAATTTCTACTTGAATGAGGTGCTGATAACATATTACCAGCCAGAACTCTTGTCTGATGTTCTGTAATAAATATGATCTATTAATTATTTCCCCATGTTGTTGTCAAATATTTAACAACTACTCTTCATTCCATTCAAATGAATATTATAATGAAATAGACCATTGAAGTAACAGAAGACGTACTCTGTGCAGGATGTGTTGAGGATATGTTATTTAGATAGACAAACATCAAAAACGGGCTATGGTGAGTTTCCAGAGTGATGTTCATAAAACTCTCTATAACAAATAGGTAAACTACTGTCATCAGATGATAACCCCTGACCAATCTTGCTGGGTTTCGATCAGTTAAGAAATGAAAAAGTCCAAATTGCATATAACGGCAACTCCTGTTAACTTCATGGGCACCACTTATTGCTTTTGCCTTCTTCTAGGACAAGTACAACTTCCTGTCCATTGCTAGTATTGACCTGCCCAAGCCTTCTTAGCTAAGAGTTGAGTGCTACTTGGCAACTTTACTTTTAATGTGCCAAAAATATTTTAAAAATTAGAAGTGGGCAAAAAGCCTAACATTTTAAGATATGCCCAGTTTTCTGAGTTCATTACCATAGCTTGAGATTTCTTTCATACCATAATAAAACATTATTTTGGAAACTCAAACCCTAACCCTGATTAATCAAGTCAATGCTTGACCACGTGTTCAGGTGTAACTTTATATAGATATTTCTTAGGAGATGGCCAAAGTAGCCACTATGGGTTAAAGGTCAAAAACAGGCTGATGGGCCAATTCACCTAACATCTGGCTGCAGGGAGGTTTATAAGCACAAGATCTGGTCATGTTATTTTTATTTTTTACCATTTGAGTCCAACAGTGATACAATCATGTGCACCTTTGACTGTATGAGGATTTCGTATTTATTTATTTATTTATTTATGTATTTAAGCAATTTATAAATTCTACTTCAAAGGTTCAAAACATCGCAATAGGGGTAGCAACTTTTTCCACTGCTGGTGTGCAGACTTGGCTATATGAATAACTGCTAACATTCTAATTCTAATTGCTAACACTCTAATTCTGTGGTTAGACTCATACAGAGAACATTCCTCAGCCATTCTAGTGGCATAAAATGTAAAATATTCAACGTTACATAGAGAAGAGTGCCAAACTATATAAATCCTGAACATACATTAAACGTCCCAATTCACTGAGAAGCACACATTGAAATGTTGATTGCTACTGTCAAGAATGCCAAACTTTTGCCCAGGACTGGGGCTGGAGTGGTAAGTGGGGCCACATTCCAAAAAGCAGGGGATGTTGCTAGAAAAACAAGTTTAATACAATTTCATTTCTTTCCTATTTGAAATTAAATTAATATACACTAGTTAATATGCATATTCTCCAGACATGTATTCATACTGCCGCTTTGATGTCACTGAAACAAAAGTAACTTCTCACTATGATAAGCCTTGTATTGCATTCTTTTTGTTTTGTATTTTAATCAACTTGGATCTTTTATTAGATCTGTCTTTGTGGCTCACTGGGAAAGGGAGATTTGCTTTACCCACATGTTTCTGACAGCCCAGATGCTCCAACTGCTTTTTTAAGTTGTTATCTATTCAAATCTTTAGTGATTTTTGAAATGTCCTTTTACTGTGAAAATGAGAAGATGGAACAATATACTTTTATATGGTCCAGATTTAATGATACAATAAAGGACTGATTTAGTTTTATAGTAATAGAATATGGATCCCTCTTTTTTAGTTTTAGTACATTTTTATAACTATTTTATATTGATTTCTATGCATTATTACTGTTTTATTATTACTTTTTTTGGCGGGGGGGGGGGGTCTTCAAGTCAGTGTTGACTCCTGGCAACTGCCTGGACTAGTTCTTGCAGTTTTCTTGGCAAGGTTTTTCAGAGGTGACTTCTCTTTGCCTGCTTCCTAGGGCTGAGAGTGACCAGCCCAAGGTCATCCAGCTGGCTTCCTGCCTAAGAGCAGCACTAGCACTCACACTCTCCTGGGTTCTAGCCTGATGCCTTAACACTACACCAAACTGGCTCTCTTTATTATGACTATTGCTTCTACTTTTATTATATTTTCATTGTTACATTTTACCATAAAATAACATACACACATATATAATATATATGTTGTATGGCTTAATGACGCTGAAAGTTGCCGGCCAGAAATGGCTGACGCTTCGGCGGTTCGAGTCCAGCCTTCGCGTTAACAGGGTGAGCTCCTGTTTCCTCCCCAGCTCCTGTCAACCCAACAGGTCGAAAACTCACGTGAGTAGATAAATGGGGACTCTCACTCCGGTGGGAGGAAAAATGCTGGCAGCGCCTTGCACAGAGAGACGGGACCAGTTGCCGGTAAGTGCGAAACCACGCTCGCCCGAAAAGGGCGCGAAGCAACGGAAATCCCGCCTCCTGCGCTCGCCAGCTGGGCTCTGCTCTAGGAAGGAGGCTCTGGCAAACCACTTCCGAAAAACAATTGCCTTGAAAACCGCAAGGATTCGTCCAGGCAGTCACTGCAGGGTCAGTAATGACTGAGCGCAGACAAAAAAAAAAAAAAAATCTACCTGGCTAAAGGACTAAGAGGAGAGTCTTGGCTTTTAGTTCCTCCAGCTGGGACAGTGCCAAAGAAAATTTGCCTTTTCTTCTGGCTAATGAGCTTGTGGCAATTCTAACAAGGCTATCATTCCCTGGCTGTGAGCCTCCCTGCAGAGGTGAGTAGTGCAAGAGAGACTCCAGCGTGCCTCTTGGCCACTCCATCATGTTAAAAATTATAATTTAATCTCAGTTTCACCTTTGAGGCACATGTGTTGCTGTAGCCTCAGGTTTTTCAGTTTGGGCCAATTCATAAAAATATGACAAGGTATTTGTCCCTGCAGATAGCATTCTAAGAACACCATCTTTCTATAATTCTTTCATGACTAGTTGGGTAATTGCTACATTTTAAAAATAATTTGATTTATTACTATCTTTGCTTTTATAATTTTAACATGCTATAATCTTCCCAGAGCCTTTTGACTGGTCAGGCTATAAATATATAAATGGAATAAAAAGTTGATACTAGCTGAACTTTTTTCTATTTGAAGGGAATGGTTAATATATTTAGATGATGATTCAAACATTTTGAGAAATAATAATTGCTCTCAGATATTTTCCAGTCACTATATGGAGTGGAAGTATATGTGGACACCACCTTTATTCCAAAATGGGTAATTCTTCTAATATTAAAGGCATGGAAACATTACACTTAACACCTAGTAAATTATAGTAGCATTGTGATTGATTGATTGATTGATTGATTGATTAATTGATTGATTGATTGATTATGTGTCATCAAGTTGTTGTCAACTCATAGCAACCACATAGAGAGATTTTCTCTATGACAATCTGTCGCTAACCTCGTATTTCAGGTCTTCCATCACCACTGTAATTAAATCCATCCACCTTACTGCTGGTCATCCTTTTCTTTTTCCTTCCACCTTTCCCAGCATTAGAGCCTTCTCCAGAGAGCTGGGTCTTCACATAATGTGTCCAAATTAGGATAATTTGAGCCTGGTCATTTATGCCTTGAGTGAGAACTCTGGGATGGTTTGTTGAATGATTCATCAGCACATTTTCTTGGCTGTCCACAGTATTCCCAGGAGTCTTCTCCAACACCAACGTTCAGAAGTGTCAATCCTCTTCCTATCTTGCTTCTTCAGGGTGCAACTTTTGCTTCTTTAGAGTGTCACAGGGAATACCATGGCTTGCCTGATTCTGATCTTTGTAGATACAGACATATCACAGCATTTGTATAACTTTTCCAAGGCCTTCATGGCTGCTCTATCAAGTGCTAGACTGCAGTGTATTTCTTGACTGCTTGCATTCCTTTACAGGTGATGATTGATTCTAAAAGGCAGAAGCTATCCACCACTGCAATAGCTTCAATGTCAATTCTAAGGCTGGTTGTTTTAGTTCTTGTCTTTAGTTTGGTCTTCTATATATTTAATTTTCCCCTTCATGGATCACTGCCTTGTCGTGGCGAAGGGGCTTGTGTAACTCAGTGAAGCCATGAGCTATACCGTGCAGGGCCACCCAAGATGGACAGGTCATGACAGAGAGTTCTGACAAAATGTGGTCCACTGGAGAAGGAAATGGCAACCCACTCCAGTATCCTTGCCAAGAAAACCCCATGGACAATGTTAAAAGGCTAAAAGATATGACGCCAGAAGATGAGCCCCTCAGGTCGGAAGGTGTCCAATATGCTACTGGGGAAGAGCGGAGGGCAATTCCAAGTAGCTCCAGAAAGAGTGAAGCGGCTGGGCCAAAGCCGAAAGGACGTTCAGCTGTGGATGTATCTGGAAGTGAAAAGAAGGTCCGATGCTGTAAAGAACAATATTGTATAGGTACGTGGAATGTAAGATCCATGAACCAAGGCAAGCTGGATGTGGTCAAACATGAGATGACAAGATTGAACGTCGACATCTTGGGAATCAGCGAATTGAAATGGACAGGAATGGGTGAATTTAATTCAGGTGACCACTATATCTACTACTGCGGGTAAGAAACCCTTAGAAGAAATGGAGTTGCACTCATAGTCAATAAGAGAGTGGGAAAGGCAGTAATGGGGTACAACCTCAAAAACGACAGAATGATCTCAGTGCGTACCCAAGGAAAACCATTCAACATCATGGTAATCCAAGTCTATGCCCCAACCACTGATGCTGAAGAAGCTGAAGTTGACCGGTTCTATGAAGACCTACAAGACCTTCTAGAACTAGCACCAAAAAAAGATGTCCTTTTCATCATAGGGGATTGGAATGCTAAAGTAGGAAGTCAAGGAGTAATCGGAATAACAGGCAAGTTTGGCCTTGGAGTACAAAATGAAGCAGGGCAAAGGCTAATAGAGTTCTGTCAAGAGAACAAGCTAGTCATAGCAAACACTCTTTTCCAACAACACAAGAGACGACTCTACACATGGACATCACCAGATGGTCAATACCAAAACCAGATTGATTACATACTTTGCAGCCAAAGATGGAGAAGCTCTATACAGACGGCAAAAACAAGACCAGGAGCTGATTGTGGCTCAGATCATGAGCTTCTTACTGCAAAATTTAAGCTTAAATTGAAGAATGTAGGGAAAACCACTAGACCACTCAGGTATGACTTAGATTATATTCCATGTGAGTACACAGTGAAGGTGATGAATAGATTTAGAGGATTAGATTTGGTAGACAGAGTGCCTGAAGAACTATGGACGGAGGTCTGTAACATTGTACAAGAGGCAGCAACTAAAACCATCCCAAAGAAAAAGAAATGCAAGAAAGCAAAATGGCTGTCTGATGAGGCTTTACAAATAGCTGTGGAAAGAAGGAATGCGAAAAGCAAGGGTGAAAGGGAAAGATATAAGCAACTGAATGCAGATTTCCAGAGAATAGCAAGGAGAGATAAGAAGGCCTTCTTAAATGAACAATGCAAAGAAATTGAAGAAAACAATAGAATGGGGAAGACTAGAGATCTCTTCAAGAAAATTGGAGATATCAAAGGAACGTTTAGTGCAAAGATGGGCATGATAAAGGACAAAAAAGGCAGGGACCTAACAGAAGCAGAAGAGATTAAGAAGAGGTGGCAAGAATACACAGAAGAACTATACAAGAAAGATCTTAATGTCCCTGATGTCCATGCTGGTGTGGTCACTGACCCTGAGCCAGACATCCTAGAGAGTGAAGTCAAGTGGGCCTTAGGAAGCATTGCTAACAACAAAGCTAGTGGAGATGACAGTATTCCAGCTGAGTTATTTAAAATACTAAAAGACGATGCTGTTAAAGTGCTGCACTCAATATGCCAGCAAGTTTGGAAAACGCAACAGTGGCCACGGGATTGAAAAAGGTCAGTTTACGTTCCAATTCCAAAGAAGGGCAATGCCAAAGAATGCTCAAACTATCGCACAATTGCACTCATTTCACATGCTAGCAAGGTTATGCTCAAAATCCTACAAGCTAGGCTTCAGCAGTACGTGAACCGAGAACTACCGGATGTACAAGCTGGGTTTCGAAGAGGCAGAGGAACTAGAGATCAAATTGCCAACATTCGCTGGATCATGGAGAAAGCACGAGAGTTCCAGAAAAGCATCTACTTCTGCTTCATTGACTATGCAAAAGCCTTTGATTGTGTGGATCACAACAAACTGTGGCAAATTCTTAAAGAGATGGGGATACCAGACCACCTTACCTGTCTCCTGAGAAATCTGTATGCGGGCCAAGAAGCAACAGTTAGAACCGGTCATGGAACAACCGATTGGTTCAAAATAGAGAAAGGAGTACGACAAGGCTGTATACTGTCACCCTGCTTATTTAACCTATATGCAGAGTACATCATGAGAAATGCCAGGCTGGAAGAATCACAAGCCGGAATTAAGATTGCAGGGAGAAACATCAATAACCTCAGATATGCAGACGATACCACCCTAATGGCAGAAAGTGAAGAAGAACTAAAGAGCCTCTTGGTGAGGGTGAAAGAGGAGAGTGCGAAAGCTGGCTTGAAACTCAACATTAAAAAAACTAAGATCATGGCATCTGGACCCATCAATCCCTGGCAAATAGAAGGGGTAGAAATGGAAGCAGTAACAGACTTCATTTATCTGGGCTCCAAGATCACCGCAGACGGAGACTGCAGCCATGAAATTAAAAGACGCTTGCTCCTTGGGAGGAAAGCTATGGCAAACCTAGATAGCATATTAAAAAGCAGAGACGTCACCTTGCCGACAAAGATCCGCATAGTCAAAGCTATGGTTTTTCCAGTAGTAATGTATGGCTGTGAGAGCTGGACCATAAAGAAGGCTGAACGCCGAAGAATTGATGCCTTTGAACTGTGGTGCTGGAGAAGACTCTTAAGAGTCCCCTGGACTGCTAGGAGGTCAAACCAGTCAATCTTAAAGGAAATCAACCCTGATTGCTCATTGGAAGGATTGATAATGAAGCTCAAGCTCAGATACTTTGGTCACCTAATGCGAAGAGAGGCCTCTTTGGAAAAGACCCTGATGCTGGGAAAGATGGAAGGCAAAAGGAGACGAGGACGGCAGAGGATGAGATGGCTAGATAGCATCACTGAAGCAATGAGCATGAAATTGAGCAAACTCAGGGAGGCAGTGAAAGATAGGAAGGCCTGGCGCAATATGGTTCATGGGGTCACGAAGAGTCGGACACGACTTAACGACTAAACAACAACAACAACAACATATTTAATTTTAGTCCCATTTTTTTTACTGTGTTCCTTGACTTTTATTACTAGAGCTTGCAGATCTTTTTCAACCACCAGGATAGTGTCATTAGCATAGTACAAGTTATTGATGTTTCTTCCTCCAATTTTAAAACCACGCTCAATTTCTTCCAATCCAACTTCCCATAATATATATGCAGCATATGGATTGAATAAATATGGGGACAGTATACAACCTTGCCTCACTCATTTGCCAACCTGTACAGCTTCTATAATGTACTCAATATTCAGATTATATTGGCAATGTTACTGTGCTTTTATTTCATAAGATGTGATTTGAGTGCCTATAGGCCAACGTACCAATTCAAGGTCAGAACAGGGTTTTTTTCATATTATGAAATCATAATATGTATGATATATTATGCCAGGTAGTATATCATGTCTTCAGGTATATAATATCTTGACTCTGGCCTCCACCTTGCTCATAAGTGCTTTCACACCGTCTTTGGTGATGACATGCTGTCCATGTGGCTCATTTCACTGACTGTGAACTGCATTTTATCAGGTGAAATGAATGCCTGTCATGAGAGTCCTTTCCTTCACCTTCCTCAATACAGCATTACGCTCCTTATTTGTATCAGCAATAGTTTTCAATGTGTATTGATACGCATCTTAGAGGGGAAAACATATTCATGACTCCCCTGTAATGATTTTGTCGCTGTGGGGGACACAATCAACACAGAAGGCAACACTGTGCAGTAAAACATTTGCATAGGACTATTATATCAAACCTTGAATACAGTTGTACCTTTCATATACTTCTCGGTTCCAACACAACTAATTAGAAGTACATGATTTTTCCAACTAGCGAAAGCAGAGAGGTTGTCTAAATTAGTAATCAGTTACTTATCAAAACTTGTCTTGCAGCTCCTTGATTCCAGAATTTTTTTTCCACTGTGGAAAAGACGGTCTGAGAAGTTGCAGCAAAAAACAACTAGCAAGATATAGGATGGAGAAGCTCTTATGCACACACTTTCATACTTCACCCATTTCTCCCATCTTACACACAGAGCTCCTCTTCATCTCTTATTTTATCCCCTAAAAGTGTTTGATACCGACCAGCTTGTTTTCATCAATCTTGTGGATTATTGTTATAATTTAGAAGATAATTTGGGGAGGCTTTTAGTGTTTTTGGCAGTTCTTGATCACAGAAGTTCATGTCCTGACTTTTGATACTTTTATCTATCTGTCAGAGTTCAATCTTCTCCTGGTCTTTGCTAAGCATCATTGTTTTAGCATGCTGCTGCATTCAGATGGACTATATGGATTCAGATGGATTGAGAATTAATCATATTGTTCATTAAGTTCATTTCCCTTCATGATCACTAGAAAAGGTTATTTGCTGAGCCAGCCTGCAAAAAGATTGCATTTCAATTAAACATGGATTCTCTGTGGCTCAGTTAGCACTTGGTTTTATATATTTTACACTAATACACAGTGTGGACAACAGTGCACACTCCTTCAATATCTCCAAAACATGCTTCCATTTTTGCTTGTTTGTTTGTTGGAACACTTCACTGGCTAAACAGTAGTTTATGAAAGCAAAACCACCAAGATGGGGAGATGAATGTGAACAAGCTTTGCTGATTGTGCAGATGCCAGTCAGGCAAATAGACAATACCCATCTTTCTCTCCTAAAACAGTTATCTGTTTTCCTGTATTCTTTTCTGAATATCATCTGTTGGTACACAGAGAAAGGAAGTTGTCCAATGGCCATGTTGGGGTTATTTGGACTTAGAGATACCCTATGAACCCCATTCTTCTTCTCCTTTACCCCTAGACTAGTCACCCATGCTATAGGCTTTGTCTCTTTGCCAATGTCTCTGGGCACTTCTCTAGACTGGTGGATGCTGGGTTTAAGTTTATTGGTGAGAGGATCAGAATTTTTTCTGCATTTATGAATTTGCTGATTGTGTTTCAGGATCTATGTAGACATGGTATTTCCCAAGAAAGCAACCAGGTCTTTCAAGGGCCTTTGTGTACATCTGAATTAATTCCTTATTACTTTCTGGGACTTTGGGCTGCACCCTGTGTACCCTGCATATGAAATCCATGGCAATGCAAACATGTCAGACAAATCATGGTAACTTGACACAGAACAGAATTTGATCATTCAGCCTCAGGTCTTCCGTGTCCCCAGATTCACAAATGTTGGGTTTCAGACTTTATTCTGTTAAAAATCCATACCTGTGCTCTCTTCAAGTTTGTGGGATCCAGAACTAGTACTGTGCCCTTTAAACTGCTTTTTATTTGTTTGTTTTTGGTTTTTGTTTCACACAAGTTTCTGAATGCCCACAACCTTCTGTGGAGTTTTCCTGGTTGGGTCTGTATACACATTCTACATACCATTATAGGTTTCTAAGCCACCATCACCTGTGGTGTGCAACATGACCTCATTCTTCCTATCTTCAGTTTTCTTACGAACTTCGATCACAGTCAGGTACAGCTGTAATTTCTGCTGCCACCTGCACCGCTTTTCCCCTAGGTTCCCAGTTGGCTCAGGCTTGAAAGGAGTTTTAAAAACCTCCATTTCTGAATCCTCTTTGTGGTCTGTTCCAGAGGCATGCTTAGTGGAACTGGGTTTCCTCTTCCTCCTCACTGGTGGGTGGGGGGATTTGTCATTCTTTTCCGATACAGATCTGAACAATTTCTGCTGAGAGTTAGAATGCAAAGAAAAAAAGCTATTAAATGTAATGGTTCACAGAATAGCTTATTTCTTTCTTAGCATTCTTAGTTTCAGACCTTAGACTCCACTCCCATGTTGCTTTATTGTCTAGAACAAGCTTAAGAGAACAGCACAGCTCAGCATCTCTTCACTGTAGTGTTCCTTGAACATATTGCCATAATACTGAAAGTTAAAGCAAAATGTATTCCCTTTGTGATCATATATGTCCAATACTTCAGTTTTCTAGCTTGTTAGGCAGTTCATATTATATAAATTGCTGTGAACCTGGGTGTAGTAAATTACATCAAAGGAAGGGCCAATTTTATTACAAGTGTCTATTATTTTTATTGCCTCAATTCGTGGGGGGTGGGGGTTGAAGAAGCATATTTAGGGTACATTCCACATTCTGTTCAAAAGGACCACTGAGCTGAAGATTCTTACTTTGGTTTACTGAGATATGTTATTTATGAAATATTTTCCCAGGGACTTAAGAGAATATGGTTCCAAGACTTGTCTGGTATTATATCATGGATGCAAATCTATTCTGGGGACAACTCCAGCTTGGAGGAAACTATGGGTCAAGTGACTGCTAGTGGATCCTCTGATTAAATTGGGAAACTTCTTCAAGTTCATTCCTCAGGCTTAATTGGCAAAGACTGAAACTCTCCAAGGATGGCTAGAAGGTACCATTTTAATTTCCCAGAATTCATACTATAGTGCCACTCAAGAAGACTGTGGATATTTGTGGGCTCAGTGTGGAGGGAATGTGAAAATAGGAGTGGAGTCTGCTATAGGTTTAGCAGGCCATATGCTGATACCAGCTATGATCTCTTCCCATATATGAACATTTTTAAAACTTGCATCTGTTATTTTTAAAGGAAATGAAAAATAAGTTGTGATCATTACATGTTTCCATATCCACACTCATTCCTTTGCATGTTTAATCAAATTAAAGTTTCAGGGCTCTATGCAACAAAGGCATTGTGGTCTAAAATATTTGGATAATATCACTTTGTCTTCCCTGTATGTTAACAAGGCTAGCAAAAAGTCTTCTTGGCTTTCTGCATCTATTTTGCTATCAAATGTATTGAAGAATTTGAACTGGGTATTTTGATATTGGTAGCAATGGGGAATCAAACAAATATATGGTCATATACAAATTTCTAGAAATCGTCCTTTCAAAATAGGGTTTGAAGTTAATGAGGTCATAGAACCTACTCTTGATGACATCTTACTCATACCAAAGTATGTATCAGGATGTATGAAATTCTATAAAGAGAAGATCTGCCAGGATCTGGAAAAAAAATATTCTTGCAAATGAACTTATACTGTCCACAAGGGGTAGGGGTCAAAAAACTCACCATAATGGCTACAACTACAGATTTTAAGCTCTGCCCCTTTTTAACATGCATCATGTACAGAATACACGTTAAAAGGGGGAAAGGCTTTGATCACATGGTCACAACCGTAATTGGGCCATTTTGACCCCCTCCCTTGGCCACCCTTGCCAATGTTAAATTTAAATAACATTACTGAAGTCCTGTTGGATTGAAGTAGTATATAAACATCTTATACTAAACATATAAATAAATAAAGGATGAATACATGCATGCATGCACAGGGAACTAGTTTTGACATTAAACAGAATAGAATAAACCAGCTGCTTTGGAAGTTGTCTGGAGTAGAAGCCAAAATTGGGCCAAATCCTCACTGCCCTTCTGATCCACAACTGTTATTATGATTAAGGTGCACCAAACTCCAGAGTGGCTTGAATAGCTATCTGTATTATATGCATCCTTCTAAGAAGGTTCTCTGAGTGATCTGTTATGGCCTGATTGTGGTAGCTGATTGGAAGGGCAATTGCACTGGAAATCTCATAATCAGTTTTTTTGTTTTTGTTTTTTTGTCAAAAGAGATGCCTACCTGGGAAGAGGATGATGGGAGTAGATTACATGGGAGGAATGGCAGATCCTACTTCCAATTTAGGAGATGAAACCTCTTGGGCAACCCTTGATTGTGTATCTGCTGCACTTTCTGAAGCAACATACACTTTCACTCCCCAAGACACTTACAACAAGCAACATACACTTTCACTCCCCAAGCCATTCACTTCTGATATTGTATTGACTTTTTATAATGTGAAAAGAAAATGAGCATGGAACAATTTCAGGGCCAGAGAAGTGGTGAAGGAAATGGAGGTTTCCATCATGTACTCTTCATAGTCCCACTTTTAACCTGGCTAAAAGCCTGTAGGAAGATAAACTGTGGACAACCAGACACTTTGTGCTGTTCCGTAACTTAAATTCTTCATCTTTCTGCTTTGTATTTTATTTGAGAGGGACACTTTCTATAGACAGAACTGTTATTATTTTATTGAGTTTGGGCCCTTAAAGATACATCATGCTGTAGAAAAGCTATTCTCCAACCCAAGTGATATGATCACCCAGGTAAAAGCTTTAATTTTTTATATGAATGAAATAGCTGTGTGAAAATTAGTCAATTATTTAACCATGCATATTTAACCAGAATATTTGTGTGTTTGTGTCTGTAATTGGCAATAAACAGATGGCAACAGTGACAGTTATGGCTAAATGAAAAATGACAGTATTGCAGAAGACTATATTGATGAATAATTTGCCACTAGTTGTGCTGCTCTAATTATGACCTCCAATTGTGGAGTGTATGGTTCTTCAATGAGTTGTCTATCACTATGTTTAAAACAATACCTCTTTTGTCAATTATGATAAAAATGCATTACAGTACACGGAAAACATACAGCATACTGATTTGTCTTTGAAATGGCTGTGGTGCCACACAACCTTATATTTGTAGAATATTATTTAATATAAATTAATCACAATGGCACAGTTAACATGCACTGCAACACCCTTCACTTTAACAGATGTGGAACTGAAGCTGATTGGTATAAAATCCTTTTGATTTCAGGGAGAGATATTTAAGCATGTGTTTAGCTCAATGCAGGCAGAGCCTCTGGGTCTCAAAAGAGTTGTTAACAGACCAAGCAGAGGTATTTAGAAGATGTTAGTCTGCCTGGTCTAATAGTCTTATATATCCAGGTTTAATGAATTGTTGTGATTTTTTAAAAAAATGATTGAAAGAACAGCAACACCCGCAAAAACAACCATAGTTAGTAACACTGTTGTTGTGTTTGCTAGGAAGGTGGGGAAAACTACCTCACCACTGATACGGGTTCAGTCAACGTTCATTTCAACCAACAATGGCATGGTGCCACAGCAAGTTGTCAATAAATCACTATCCAGATGGTTTACAATGCTGCAAGATCTCTGAATTATGGATGTGACACTGCAGCTGCTCCTTGGTTGGGTACTGCTTATGGTTCCCAGTGTGAAAGCATCATCAGAATACACAGATGGAAAAAAAATCTGCCTTTGTGATAGCAGTTGGGGTTATGTAAATATAGAGGAAAGGGATATTCTGTACAAGGATAGGGTGCCATTTTATAAAGGAGCATCTTCCCCAACTTTGCAGGCTCCAGTTGTGCTGAACTATTACTTTGGAAGATGAGATGACTTGTAGTCCAATGCACATGAAGAACAACAGTCTAGAGAAGGCTAATAGGAATCATCACCATCCCTGAATAATATAGAAAGTACATGGCTTTTGTATTCTATATTTGTGTGTGTGTATTTATACCTATATATTGATATTTATTGCTGTTTTTTTATTGTTTGGACTATGAAGTACCCAGAGTTATTTGTTAAGATGGGCAGTAATATAAATTTCACAAATAAAGAAATAAATGTCTACAATAGGTGCTGTGACCTTATTTCTTAAATTCAGTTCAGTGTGCTATTGTAGTGGTCGTATCTAGCTGATCTTAGCTTATCTCAAAAAACTAAGTAAAGTTAGACATGGTTAATAGTGGCATAGCAAGCCACCAAGAAATGCCAAGGCTGTGGACTAGACAAAACAGAAAAGGATCCTAGAAGAAGAAGTCATACTTCCATACGGTCCCCCCAAAATGCCTACAAGGCATATCCATGAAGATACCAGGAGTTAAGCTTGACTTGAGTGAGTTTTTACAAATACCATTCATAGAATATTATAACTACCCTCACTAATTACAAACTGAGATAAAGAACTTCCATCAGTTGGAGTGTGTAATGCTTTTGCTTCTGTTGTGCCTACTTTTAAAGCCTGCAGCAAGGATTTGCTCATTCTTTTCCACAGGAAGGAGGCAAGCAGAACCTTCATTTTTCATGTTATAAGTAAAAAAGAACTTGATGTACCTCCGCCATGTCTACTGGTTTTACACGATTACCTTCACTTACTCACTCTTCTCCTCCATCTTCTTCTAAAACGTACTGTATGGTCCCACAACATTTCAGCTCAGGAGAAAGGAATAATGCAGGACTTGTTCTCACACTTTTTTTCGGTAATGATCTCATCTCTTAAAGGAAAGCTTTACTCCTGCAGTCTGTTTTCCTCTTTTTCTGCATTATTACTTCTGCAGCCTTACTTTAATTACTTTAGGTTTCCTAGGGCAACATGTTCTAAATTGAACCAATCATACTTCAGCGAGATGGCCGCTCTAAGCAAAAAGGCACGATCGGCTTCTTAACTTTACCAATGGTTTTTGTGTCTTCTTAGACAGAAAGACTTCATTAGATGAAAGAACTTTGCCAGGATTGTTTTGGTAGTTGTGACCAATTCTTTCCAGAAAAATGCTACAGTAACATTTTGCCATTTCTCACTGTAGAATTGAGTATTCTCATCAGTGGATATGAATGATTATTGTTCTCTTCACTGTGCAGTTTGACACTAGTAGCTCAGGCAAGAAATTGTATATTTGCAATCATATAGCTGAGTAGTATTTCTTTATCCTTGCATGTACTTTGTTGCAGTTTGCAGTAGGGAAATTTTCCTAAAATGCCAACTTTTGCAGTGTTTTAGCAATTATGTGGTTTCTAGTGCTTTCTAAAAGTTATCCTTTCTGGAAACTTGGAGATTTTAACTGCTTTTCTTTTAGGAAAGAAAATAAACCCAGATTGCTGTGTTCAATCTCCTTTCTTTGGTACAGCCCTCAAGTCCTCACTTACTTTTATGGTTGGAGAAAAAGGTTCGACAACACAATAGTAACAGTCCAAGCTGCAATTCTTCCTTTATTGCAAAACCTCACTGGAACTACTGCAATGCCAAATTGCAATATGTAGGACTTAGGGCAGTGTTGTCCAAACTTGGCCACTTTAAGATGAGTGGACTTCAACTCCCAGAATTCCCCAGCCAGCATGCTGGCTGGCTGGGGAATTCTGGGAGTTGAAGTCCACTCATCTTAAAGTGGCCAAGTTTGAACAACACTGACTTAGGGGATTGTATAGGCTTTGGGTAATCATGATTTGAAAGTGTGTTTTTAAAGAAAGTTCAGTGGTATATGGTAGCTTTAGTTTAATCCACCTAGCAAATCCAATAAGCCTTATGAAATTCAATTACAAGATAAAGCAACATTTGATTTCTAGACCACACACACACATACACCTAATATAGGAAATGTAAAAATTATCAGTGCTTACTCCAGGTTTAATGCAGTCTGAGGAAATATGATTTCTTGCAATTCTCGATATTAGACCTTGGTAACCTCGACTAGCAGCAGCAGCAGCATTTGGAACAATGGCATCTAATTACCTCTGTATTTCCCAGAATGCCTCAAGGACATCGTTATTCTGGAACATCATGGACATTAAATGGGAAGTAAACCCAGCTTCCCAGTGGTGCTTGGAGTATCACAACAGAAATAGCTTTTTAAAGAGGGGACCAAGATTGGCATCACCAGTGAGTCCTACTGAGGACCCTAGTAGCCCCAGCGATGCCTCGTTCTGTTGTTGGCCATGAAATTAGCATTATGCTCTCCTTTCACTGCAAGAGAGTTGAGGCAAAACTTGGAAGCTGGTGTTCTGCTATTACAAGACCAATATAAGGCTTCCTAAATGAGACAGCAGATCATTTGCTTTTGTTTTAAAACTGTTCCACTCCCTGACCTAACTTTTCAACTCCAGAATGCAACGAAATCGTATTGACCGATTCTATCAACTACTGCATCCAAGGAATGGATGACCAGTTTGGTCTTCCTAAGAGTCAGGCAGGGGGCTGTCAAGCTCAATTACGATCTTTCTGTTGTGGTATGTTGTAACTTGTCACAAAGGTAACTTTGTTTCAGCAATGCAATCTAGCGTGGGATGCAATTTCAGAATCAGGGGCTTCCAACAGAGAGAAGGACCGACTTCTGAACATTTGGTATTATACTGGGAGTCAGATAACAGACTCCAGGCTCATCAAGCTCTAATGTTTCAAGAGCAGATGGTCTCTTGGGTAGATTAGAACAAGATTACCTACTGCTTTATAGACCAAAGTAAGACGTTGGGCACTCATTCTCTGAATTATAGGCATCAGGAATCAGTCAATGCTTTGGTGAGTTCTCATGATAATTCACAACCCTGTCAGGAAGCCAATAAACACGGAAAGTTTGACTTTGCGAATATTGCACTAATCTGTCAAGTACGATACTTGTCCTTGCAGAGATTTTCTTTTTCTTTTTTTACTGCACATAAAGGCCATGTGGAATATGGCCATTTTCACTGTTGCTTCAGATTTTTCAAATTCCACAGAAATGCCTTAGATGCATGAGAACTAATGGATGTAATTTTAATTTATTCAGCTTTTCAAAATAGCATTTTTCGCTACAACTGTATTTTTACCCAACTGTGTAATTTGTATAATTTAATAAAGAGGAAAACAATCTTTGTAGAACCACAAACTTAAACTAGGATTAAAAATGCTCAAATTCAAGGTCTAGTAACTAATTGTAGACATTGTAGTAGGACAGCCATGCTAGTCTATGCTAGCCAAAAATGAGCTTCTGATGAAATGAACTATAGCTCATGATAGCTAAGTCCATTTAATAAAAATTGTTAGTCTGGAAAGGTGCTACCAGATTACTTCTGATTTTTAGTTGAAAATTCACAGTTTGTTTGACATCATTTTTTTAAAGTTGAAATTCAGAACTCCATCAGTTGTCTATGGATCAGAAAAGAGCAGAATGAATTTTGAAATTTTGAAATTAAGCTGCTTAATTTTTTGGAAGAATGATCTGAAAATATCAGGGATAGTTGATTCTTCAAAGAACATTAACTCTTCAGAGTTTTCGGGGGATACCTCTACGGTTTTAACCACAATATAATTTTAAATATTCCCCCATACTTCATTTAGGGCAAGGGAGTAGGACTAACAGAATGACAGTATAACAGGCCTCAACATTGCCTAATATCTAGTAAAGTTCCTGTAGAAAAATTGAATGAACCAATGAAATTCTCTACTCCAAATTAAAAAATATTTTTTCAACAATTGTTTTAATATGCAAATTTTCAAAACTGTTTTAAAAAAATAAGCTGTTACCTTTTCATTCACTTTTCTGGGGTACCACAGACTCACACTTTTCTGTGTCCAATCAATGGATTTTCTGGGGTTCCAGGAGGGCTGGCACCATTGATTGGCAAGCTTGCTCCATCCCCTCAACGCTGTCCACAGTGGCGTGCCAATTCAAGCAGTACATTTTGGCAAAGTTTGATCTCTTCTGTTTAGAACTTTTAAGAATGAAAACTGCCTTGCCCTTAAGATGAGGTAGTTTGCCATCTCTGATCTCCAGGTTTTCTTGAGTGCCAGAAGAGCTGGCATGGCTGCTTTTCTACCTAAATGCTGCCTTAAAAGTGTCTATTCACTTGTTAAAAACAGAGATTGTGCTTGTTGTTCCAAATAATAATTGTCCTAAAGTGTCTCTGCATCTCTTTCTTAGTTATATAGGTGCCACTAACAACTAAATGTAATGGCAAAGGCCCATCATCTTGATCTATCCTCAGCTGTAATCCATAGCTCATTGAAGGACATGATCTCCTCGATCACATTCATCAACCGTATCAATTGTCTTTCCTTTCTTCTATTTTCCTCAACCTTTCCATAGTATTTTTTTCTAATTCATCATCCACTAACATTATATGCCTAAAGTATATGAATTCCTACTTGTTGATCACCACCTTAATCAATTTTTATGGGTTCCTGGATCAACTGAGTAATTCTTCTTGCAGTCCATGGACTCTGAGTAATTATTTCCAAGTCCATAATCAAAGGCATTTATCTTCTTTTTCTCTTTCTCAGTATCCAATTTTAATAGGTGCTTCTACTGTAAAACCATTTCTTCAGTACAGTATCACAGAAATAGCCTTATCCTTTATGATTTTATCTAACCTTTCTTTTTTCTTTGGCTTAACTCCTCTTTACTTACCCAGCACACTGTCATTTTTGTCTATTCTTGAACCCAAGAAAACAAACTATGTACTGTCTTCCCATTTTCACTGTTAAACATAACTTCACTAAGCACGTTAGTTAACATTATCTTTGTCAGTTTAATATTTAACAAGAACCCATTGTTTTACAGTTTTTTTACTTTCATTATGAGCTCTTCCCAGTTTTCATTTTCAGCTAACAAAGTGGTGCCATCTATATATGTGGATGTATTTCAACATCCATTTTTAATTTCTGCTGTCACTTCTTCAAATCATGCCATTCTTATTATAGATTTGCTGTACAAATTTTTAAAAATGAGGACAATATGCATCCTTGATTCACTGTCTTACATATTGTGAATCACTTGGTGTCTCCAAACTGTGTTCTTACTATTGTAAAAGTTCCTCAGAAAAATAATAAGGTTTTCTGGCAAGATCTAAAAGGTCTTGTTATAATCAGTAAATATGTTATCTTGCTGCCTCCGTTATCCATCTTACATTAGCCATCTGATCTCTATCTTGATATGGTGGGAGGACTCATTTGCTTCAATGACTTCAAGAGTGATGCTGGTGGGAGCTCCTGGTATAAACATACTTGCTATTGTCAAAAGACAATAGACGAAGCTTAGGATAATCTACAACAGAATTTGTAGGTTCTGCAACCTATCTGTCTAGAAAAATGAACACTCAAATCAAATCTAGAAAAAGACATTAGAAAATCTCTTCTGTTTTGTCATTAAAAAAAAATAATGTATGGACAAGGCTGAAACATTTAGACAAGTTTGGGTGCCAGATGATGCTGGAAGGTACTCTTCTAATTATTAGGGAGGAACACTGGACTTTCATGAGTAAATCTGAAGGTAATGATGTGACCAGACCAACACTTCAAGGAAGTCTGGTCACCAATGGTATCAGTTTTGAAAGAGAATCTCTTCATTTTATAGGGACACATACAATTAGAATGTGGAATGGGAGGAGCATAAAAATATTGAAATTGTCAAGGCAGAAATGAAGCATACTAACTGGATGTTTTAGGAATAATTAGGTGGACTGGAACGACCTACTTTAAATCAGAAAATTTTATTACATATTATTCAGGCATGACACCATACAAAGAAATAGAGTGGCAATGATATTTAAAAAGAATATAACTAAATTTGTGCTCAGTGACAACTCAATGAATGACACAATCATATCAGTTAGAATTAGTGGATGATCAGTGAATATTAGTATTCAACAAATTTATTTTTTTACTACATATGCAGTGGTGGAATCCATTAAAGAATTCTATGGTAGATTAAAAGAGGTACTAAATACAATATATGGAAAGGACATTGTACCACTAATATGTGATTGGAATGTAAAAGCTAGAGAAATGAAAGAACTTGGAATGACAGGAAGATTTGGATTGGGTAAATGCAATACTTCAGGAGCAGGCTATTAAAGTTTCATGAAGATAATTCTTTGTTCACTGTTAATAACTGCATTAAGCACATAAATACAGATGCTATATCTGTTACCTATGGATCCCCAGATGGACAATATAAAATCAAATTGGCTACATAATAAGAAACAGAATATAGAAAAATGCAATCCAATCAGTCAAGGCATTTCCAGGTGTATATCACAGAATAGGTCATGACTGACATCACTGAAGATGTTACCTAGCCGGGTAAGGAAACATCTGCAAGAAAACAACCAAGCTCAGAGCACCCCAAGGACTCCACAGTTTAACCCTGAGCTACATATATTCTCTTCTATTGGCAACAGCTCATTAATTATTGGTGTTAAATATATGAGTTAAGCCTAGAAAATTAAACAGAGTAGGTCTGCCAACAAGATTTGCTGATATATAATCAGAATATAAGATGAATGAAAGAAAGAAATACATTCTGTACTTAACTTATGTGAAACAATATCTGAAGACCTATGGGAAGAGATAAGATACATTGTAAAAATCAAAGCAGACAAAAGATGGAAGCCTTGATCTACAAGAAGGGTATACAATGTCTGAATGGGCACTTTCAAGCAAGACAGAATATGGAAAGTTTTCAGTCAAAAATGCCAGCAAGTAGATAAAAATGGAAAGGAGATTAAAAATTAGAGGGTTTTTTAGGAAAATCAGAGACAGTTTATAGGCAAGGTAGTATAATGAATTTTCTAGAACCTGGGAAAGGAGATGGTGGTTTGCAAATATTATAAGCACAGAACATCTGCATATTTTTCCTTTATCGGAAAAATGGATAGCCAATTCCAAGTGTATCAAGTGATTAGTAATAAGATAAAAAAATCTGTGCCCAAATGAACTTAGAGGTACGTAAAATAAATGTTCCTATCTGTCAAGTTTTCTGCTTAAAGAAGACTGTAGGAATCTTGCTTTTTGATTGCAAGCAACTGCTAATGGCTTAACAGGCAGACTGTTCAAGATCACTCATTGAAAAGATCTAACAGAGGCAAAAGAGGTTAAAGAAAGATACAAACCAATTACTGACTGACAGAAACACTTTTAGAGAAAATATTCAGGAACTGATTGAAAATGAGTCCAAGAGACAATAAACCCGCTGTCAAATAGAAAAGCACTGGGCACAGATGAAATGCCCAATGAACAATTTCAAGCTGTTGGAGAAGAGACAGTTAAAGTCCTAACAAGCTTTATGTCAGCAAACATGGAGCAATAACGGAATCCATGTGGAATCTGTAGTATATAACTACCAAAATAATAAATAAGTAAAGAAGACTGTGATCTAGAGAATGGAAAAAAATAGCATACAGCTGAAATCTCTAATGAAGATGCAAAAGAATGTGCAAATTACAGAACCGCTCCATCATGTAACCAAAATTCGCCTACATAAACTTATGTAGACGAATAGGGCCATACTTGGAAAGAAACATGCCAGATCAAGAGGCAGATTTCAGAACAGGCAGAACATGAGATCAAATAATGAACATGATAGTAGAGAGAACAAGGGAATATATATAAAAAAGAGACCTACATTCATTAACTGCAGCACAGCTTTTGATTATGTAGATCACGTTTGAATATGTAATATGCCTCTTTGCTCTGATGTCATATAAAAGGAATGTAATAATACTAATTTAGCAAGTCAACCTTGGCTAATCACAGAAACTAAGCAGGGTCAGCCCTTAATTTTTGGGTAGGAGACCTGACTAGACTGGTAAATTAAATAGCATCCTGGAAGAAATGATGGCTAGCCATTTCTATAACCTTGCCAAGGAAACTGAATGGATGAATTCACCAGGCATCAAGCTCAACTCAAGGGAGTCTTTTCCTTACTTTGCAGACGTTGTATAAATTGAAACAAAGTGTGATCTGGGAAGAATTGCTTAGTTTGAACTAAAATATTATCTGCTCTTGTTCTGAAAGAAGATTGCCATTATGGGTATCCTGCCTGGAAAACAATACTTGCGTTAGAAGACAATTGTTGCGAAATCATTAGAAAGTACTCAGGACTGACACCCATGTCTTGTTTAGCAATCATTCAGATGACGTTATACCTAAACAAATGTGATTTCCCAGTACTGGAAAAACCTTAGGGTCAGATTAAAATTTAGGTCCATGCCAGTCTAGTACACTGCTTTCATTTCATTTCATTTCATTTCTTTTCATTTCATTTCATTGCTTTAAATGTTGGTGAGGACAAAAATTGTCATCCGCTAGAAGGTAGGTTTGCTTTTAACAGTTAAAATCATAACTCACAGTTATTGCAAATGAAATTTTACTTTTGAAGACTTAATATAGCATCCAGTACTTATCTGTTCTTTTTTCTTTTCTTTTGGAAACATATGAATAAACACTCAGAGATAACATATATTAATAGCAATAAGCTTTTATGAATGAGTGAAGGCTTGTGAAACCATGTCTGTTCCTAACATACAATAAAACCTAAGTTTAATGGACCATTCGGGGAAGAGATAGCTGATAAATTTAATTTTATATTATTTGTGTTGATCCACATCATTTGCATCAATTGTGTCATTTGCATAATTATGTAATTGACTTCAATAGAATCATTTGTAATGTCAGAGGGTGAGAAGCTTCCAGACACACATACATATTTTTACTCATGCATTGAGATCAACTTGGTACAAAAATGCTAATTTGTACTGAATTGTATGTCACACATCTTGCACACAAAAATCTGCTGAGCTTTCTTCATTCCTTTCTTCATTTCAACAGTTCATATGTTAGGGCTGGAAAGTGAGTTATTCTGTTGATTTTTAAACAATTAGAAGCCAGAAACTGGGGCTACCATGGCAGGGCTGCAAAAATCCAAATGACCTCAATACAGCAGGAAAGAGACAAAGAAAATTCCCTTTGGTGCCATCTTAATTCTTTGCTGGATATGGTAGTCCAAGTCAGAAATTATTGTCAAACTTTTCCAAATCATGCAAGAACCTTCTCCTCCTTATTATTATCATTATTGTGTTATTCCATCTCTCCCTCTCCCTCTCTCTCTCTGTGTGTGTGTGTGTGTGTGTGACTCAAGCAGTGAATAACCTAATGCTCCTGCCTCCTATGTTCCCCACAACAACAACCCTGTGGGGTGGGTTGGGCTGAGAGAGAGGGACTGGCCCAGAGTCACCCAGCCGGCTTTCATGCCTCAGAGAGGCCTAGAACTCACAGCCTCCTGCTTTCTAGGCCAGCACCTTAACCACTACACCAAACTGCTCTGTATCTGCCCATCCTTGCTCTGTTTGATTGATGATATATATATATTTGGCACCCAATGGAAACATTAAACATGCCTAATCCAACTGAAATTAATGGGACGTTAGAATGTATAGTGCACAGTTCCTGTTACAACTTGAGCCCACTGAACTGTCCCTGAATTACGGCTTTTCTGTTCTAGTTCCATAGCTTGTTCCATTACACAGAAACCCTTTGGTGCCCCACAGACAGTGTTTCTGGGAAAGCCAGCATAGCGCAGTGCATTGGTTAGTCAAGAAACAGGAAAGGCCAGGTTTGAACCCCCTTCAGTCACCAGGTTCACTGGGTGATGTTCATTTCCTCATTTTCAGCCTGATCAACTTCACAGGATCGCTATGACCATAAAAGAGAGAAAGGGTACATTGCCCTGAAGCAGTTTGTCTTTGTCTTCATTGGGGATATTGTCTGACTTCTAAATTGAGCCTGCAGCCCTGCTTTTTCCTGGCAGTCTCCCATCCAAGAACAAACCAGACCAAACTCTGCTTAACTTTTTAGCCCCGAGAAGGTCAGCCAAGTACTGCTAGCTGGATAAGGGAGATAAGGGCTGGCATTGGAGTTATTACAAAGAATTAATAGAAGTGTTGTTTTGGACTAATATTCTAGAACTAAATGTTTTTAAAAAGCAGGAAAAGAATCTCATTTATCCCCTGTAATAAATAAATACATCCTATACCCACACTATTTTCTAAACTGAAACATTTCATTTGTGCTATGTCTGTTTATTGCTTCTTCTGTGTGCAAGAAACTGAATGATAGTCTAGTATGCATCTGAGTCAGCTTAACAGATGTAATAAATTGAAACTAAAGTTTAATGCTAAGGAAAATATTGAATCATTAATATTAATGGCACATTATAATGACAAGTGCATGCAATAAAATGTGGGCTTTTATGTTAATTGTTTACTAGTTGGCAATTCACCACTGTTCTATATTAAAAGATCTAGAAAGTGTTCTGTAATTCTGAGAGTATTCCCACTGACTTCCAAGATATTTAGAATTTCACCAAATTAATGAATATAAGAATTTGATCAACTATGAGACATTTCCTAGGACTACTGTTTTTTACTCTTAAGCATATTAATCCAAAAAACATTCATTGTGATATATTTCTGTTTATTTCTTTCTGAAATAGCTTCTAAATAAAGTTGCTATTTGGGCAAAGAGTGATGAGACTGGCTAAAACAACAAGATGCTGTGGATATCACTGTCTGTTTGATTCACAGGCTTGATCTTTCTATATGTCGACCTCTGTTAAACGTGTCTTTTCCAACAACTGAGGTGTCAGTGAGTCATAATTCTGCCAAGGCTTTGAAGACGTTTATTGTATAAGACAATGAGTCTTTCTTTCCTTCCCTCCTATTTAGAGCTAAAAATGGCTACTATAACTCAAAGGCACAGTATGATTGTAAGGGGAATTTAGGTTGAATTCTGAACATTTTTCCTAAGTAGGCTCCACTGAAGCACTATTTATTTCTAAATAGACTTACATAGAATTGTAGTACTGCACAACAATGTACTCACAGCATCATGGAATCAGATGATTATAAAAATCATCAAAACCCACGAGACCAGCCAAATTTCACAACA